>CM055312.2:72916791-74218291 GCA_029255685.2 Silene conica
ATTCACAAACATAATTAACCTTGTCTCCTTGTGGTTCGACTCTTGACTTATCCTATCTAAGTTTAAGCTGAGGTTTTATAAATCTTATCTTTGGCACCCCTCAACGACGGGTGTCAAATTTTGGCGCCGTTGCCGGGGAGACGGTATAATTTTGTTTGTTAGTTTTTAGTTTATTTTCCTTGTCTTAAGGAACTTCGGTTCCTTAAGACCGTTACTTACCTTTTCTTCTAATTTTGCTTTAGAAGACAGGTTTTTGAGAGGAAGACTTGAGTACTCTCAGTGTCATTGCGATCATGTCTACTGTTTATGGTAATCTTTATCCAGCAACACACCACCTTCCATAGGAATTTACTCTCCCTTATGAAATTCAACTTTCCCATATCGAATTGGTGGAGCAAAAACAATTTGCAGGTCTACCGGATGAAGATCCTCTAAAGCATTTGGAGCTATTTACAGATTATTGTTGTTCCCTACCCGTACCAGCTGGAGTAGCGCAAGATGAGGTTAAGGAGACGTTGTTTCTTTTCTCCTTGAAAGATTCTGCGCGTGAATGGATTCGTTACCTTAATAGGGTAGCGGCTAAAGTTACAGATTGGACATCTCTGGCGTTGGCTTTCTGCAAACAGTACACCTCGCCAGCAAAAACCGATGCTATGAGAGATCAAATTTATATGTTCCGGCAAGGATCTGATGAGGAATTTCATGAAGTGTGGGCCCGTTTTAAGGAGTTGGTTCGATCCGTTCCTCACCACGGCTTTGAGGAGTGGTACCTTTGCAAACAATTCTATAACTCTTTGTGTGATGACTACAGAGCCAGCCTTACAAACGGTGGATTTCATAATGTAGCTTATGACAAGGGCTGGGATTTTATCGAGGAGTTTGCGGTTCATAGAACTGAAAATGGAAATTCACGGGGGAATTCACTAAAAACAAGTATTGAAATAACTCATGTTGCCGCACTTGAAACATCCAATAACGCCTGTTCCGAAGAACTTGAGAAAGCTTCTGAGGGACCAACTCCAAAGGATGATTCTGCCGTAGTTCAGAACGAAGAAACTGATCCCGTGCACAGGCCAGAAGGTCGACCGACCACGATATCAGGTCGACCGACCTCGACACCTGACGTGAGATTAGTTTCTGCAGAACAGAAAAATCTCGATAACACAGCACCTGGTCGATCGACCGCTGTACCAGGTCGACCGACCAGGGTTCCTGAGCAGATTGTGGATTCGCCTCCTGAGCTACCTGTCTCTCCTCTCGTCAATGACTCAACGGAGATTCTGAAGTTAAGAGAGCCAAGGCTTGCCGATTCCGCGACAAGCATTGTGGTCCCGTTTCCGTATCATTTGGAGAAATTAATGTTGGAGCATCAGTTCAAAAAAATCTTGGAGAGGTATGAGGGCGTTGATATTAGTAACCCAGATATTTCTGTCAAGTGTGATCCCATCACACCCATTACTAAAGAGTCGCTCATTCTTAAGGATGAGAATGATAGGTTACTTGATTCCCTCTCCCTCCCCGTTGATGATGCTAACTTGGATCTAGAAATAACCAATGAGTTAGACTTTCACCCCTTGACTGACCAACCTATTTTTGTAGGTATTAGTGATGAACATGTTCCTAACATGATTGAACCCTCTGTTGATGAACCTTGTCTTTTGCAGGATTCATTTATTGACATTCCTGATGTTTTTAATAATATTAGTGAATATTCTATGCAAGGATCCTTTTCAAAGGATCCTTCGGAGGCTTTGATGTGTTTTGAGGCATGTGCAGGTGAATCTCTTGCTCAAAAGGCTGATTTGGATGCTCCAGAAATTGCGACACTAGTGATAGAGTCTATAAGCAGTAGGAAGAGAGATGTTCTCGATCGAGTAGTACCACTTACTCGATCAAATGATGTAGAGAACGAGGTCACTCAAACAAGTGATCATTTGGCTGAAGAAAAGAGCCCTAAGAAGAAGAAGCCGAGGAAGGTGTCGACTCACGACTTGGGAGTCGACAACCACGGGAGATGGATGGCTAAAGCTATGGATGATGACCCACCTATCTACACGGTGGAGAGAAACTCATCTACCCAAATCACCATAGCTGAAGGAGTAGCCTTTAGTCAGAGCCCTTGGTCAAAGAAACGCCGAATTCTTCGCGGATGACTTCTTCTTTTTGCTCGTTTCTGTTTTTCTTAAGACAATTTTTTTGTTTTGTTAAGACTTTCTAGTTTGCTTGCTTTAAGTTTTTTTTAGGACAATTTTGCTTTTGTTGTATAGTTAAGACTTTTGGACTTGGTTCTGGGATCTCGCGCACTTGTTGGGCGCACATTGGATGATTTTTCAGGTTTCAAGAAGAATGACGAGGTTCACACAAGTTTTTCCCGAAGAAAAGAAGACCACTGTGCAGCAAAGGGGTCGACCGACTACCTTCATAGATCGGCCGACCTGATCCCTGCATTCCTGGAATTTCTGAAATCCACAGGAAGGTCGGTCGACCTGAAATATAGGTCGTCGACCTACCCGTCCGTCACAGCCTGTTCGTTTCTTCCTCGGGAATCGCGCAACCATCTTGGGTACTTGAGTGGCACTGCTAGCCACCAAAACCTCACAGCTTACGCTGGTTTGGGGAGGTTTTTCTCATGCGCTTCATAACCCAGTGAGTTCTTTCCAGTTTTTCCTTGGTTTTTATTGCATCTTTTCTTTAAATTTTGTGAAACCTTTACTTAGGCTAATGCACAATGGGGACATTGTGCGGGTTGGTTTGGGGAATGGTTTCGTGTCACATGAATTGCATTTCGTCACACGTTTATTGCATTTCTGTCTTGCATTGTTCTTTTCTTTATTTTGTCTACCTATACAAAAATCCAAAAAAATGAAAAAATTCAAAAAATTCCAAAAAAATGCACGTTTATTTTAGCATATAGGTCGAGTCGGAACGAAAGTATTTCAAGGATGATTTAGCTATCGTACATGTTTATGCCTTTACATTGCCTTGTCAACTTGTTTTAGTATAAGAGTCTTTTGCATATCTACGAATTTTTGTTAACTTGTTTTCTTGAGACTTGACTTATACATTGGCAACCTACTATAAATTCTAAGTTTTAGAGCTTTATTTCCTGGTTTCATTCTTAAACCAGTTGTCTAGGATGTGAGTAGTACTCCCCTTGGAACATGTTACATCAATATGCATAAACATGAACTTGAATTGCTATATACTTGTTTTACTATCTCGTTTTGTGAGTTTTGGTACGTGCATTTGGGATCTCTTTTCTCATATTTACCCATAAGCTTCACATAGCCAAAATTGCCTTTTTATTTCCCCAAAAAAACTACATCTCATACTTAGCCTACCCTTCCAAGCTAGTATTTGTGGTCATTGGATTATTTTTTTTTAGGCATCTTGGTTTGTATGCTATCTTGAACAAAAAGAGAAAAGAAAGAAAGCAAGAAAGAAAAAAAAAAAAAGAACAGAAAAAGAAAAAAAAAAAAAAAAAAAAAACGAAAAAAAAAAAAAAAAAGCAAAAAGCACAGAAAGTCAGTCGACCGACCGCCTCTATAGGTCGGTCGACCACCTGACAGCATCAGAATGCAAATTTCGTTCTAAAATCCTTTTCTTTTATTTGTTATCACTCCCGTACTTCATTCAAAAATATTGGGGAGTCCTTTCTTATATTTAATGTGAGAGTTGTGCTACAAAAGAGCACTTTCTTAATATCAAAAAGTTGTGAAATATGTTGTTGGGAAACGGTTTTACTAGCTTGGCTACTAACCCCACGAATCCAAAAACATCTTAACCACTTTTTACCTTTTACCTCACATATCTTTCATAACCCCAATTGCATGTATCTGAGTCACTTAAATGGGTTTGTTATACGAAGTTGTAGAATTTTTGTTCATGTTAAATTGCAGGCATGTTTTCATGGGTCGCAGTTAGGTGAGTGTCTCTACAAAATTACTTCTTTCTATCTTTTACATATACTCACCCTTTTCTTCATGAGTGTCTCGAGCGTACCGCGAGAGTCCATGGTATAAAGTCTCTATAGTCTTTATTTTTGCAAGTCTGACAACACCATAACTCGTTTGCATGATTTAAATGCTTTCTCATTTTGTACTTAGCATTGGTTTAGGCTTACATGTAAATTTCGCTCTGAGATTGAAATCGTTCCATTAGTTAAGATCGAGTCTATGTCTTGCTTGAGGGCAAGCAAGGTTTGGTTTGGGGAATTTGATGCGTGCCTATTTTATGATGCTTTACATCTATTTTTACACGCATTTTGTCGCTCATTTACTATGTTTTAGCCTTTATTTCCCAACAATTGTCTACTTTCGTATTTTTATGCTCTTTTGCAGATTTATGCGGAAAAGGGACGATTATATACCAAATTTATGCCCTCGGGACTTTTTATGACTAAGGACAAGAAGGGACGAAGCCTAGCGCATATTTCAAGGCCTAAAGATAGCTTTAACAAGCAAAGAATCGATCCACGACATTGCAGCCTGTTTCAAATGGCTATATCTCGAGTTCTAGAGCTTATAATGGAGTGATTCCAGTTGGAGGTGAAAGCTTATCCTCTTAGCTTTCCAACGCCGCGAGAATCGCTTGATTACGATGAGTAACGAAGAAATGGAAGCTGTTTTAAGAGCGACGCGCGCTGCAGTCCCGACAACCAGGTCGACCGACCCGCAAAGTAGGTCGACCGACCACAGCACAGACCCAGAAGTTTCCGCAAAAAGCCCAATAAATTTATTAGGTCATTAAGAGGTCGACCGACCCAAAAAGTGGGTCGACCGACCGACCCACTGTGTTTCCGCGATTTTTATTTCGGGCTTTGCTCCTAATCTTGTAATTAGAACTTATTTTAAGGAGACCTAAACTCTAAAATTAGGTCAAGCAGCCCCAATTAGAGAAAACTCCATAGTTAGAAAGAGATTTTATTCAAGTTTTCATCTTTTGTTCTTAGATTTTCCAATTAAGTTGTAAGTTGCTACAATTCAATCTTCCCTTTTAATTTAATCTTGTTGTTCATCTTATTGTTGTTTCTTAATTCATGTTTTCCCTTTTATTGTCATCTTTAATTATGTTAACTCCTTTGATGTTATTATTTATTGTTAGTTTCATAATTAAGAGTATGCATAGCTAATTCTTGTGATTAGGAATTAGGGGAACCATGGTAAAGATTTGATTTTGATAAGTTTGATGATTGAATCACCAATCCCCCATTGTTGTTGGTGAACTAATCCTTAGGATTGAAAGATTATTAGGATTAGTTTAACAACAACTTTGGGATTGCCCTTGAACGAAAGTTTAGTGCTTTTGTAGGAACCCTAAGATCGTAAGGATTGGGTAGAATATTGACCTAAAGGTTTATTCTTTGTTCCTTGGGATTGTGTTATTTGATTATTTTACCCTTCATTGACTTGTTTTAACCATGGGGAACCAAAGTTCCTAATCTCCTTTTTCCCTTATTTTATTTCTCTTGTTTATTTTGTCCTTTTAGTTATTAGTTTAAATCTCAAATCAACCCCCTCCTTTTTGGTTACTTGTAATAGGCTTTAAATTCACAAACATAATTAACCTTGTCTCCTTGTGGTTCGACCCTTGATTTATCCTATCTAAGTTTAAGCTGAGGTTTTATAAATCTTATCTTTGGCACCCCTCAACGACGGGTGTCAGTGCCATAGTAAAGTGTGACGGACATACCTTCTGTTTGTCGGAGTCCTGAAGACCACCGATTATCTGTTGAATCCGAGAGCCATCAATGACGCCGAACCGTTCCTCAAGAGCGTCCCAAAGTTTTTGCGCGTTTTCGTACTTCGACAGAAGGCTCTTAACTTCTGGCGAAATGGTGCGTGACAACCATGAGACAAGCATGAATTGGATCGTCTCCCAATCATCATCCGTACAGGGAGGCGTGGGTTTGGTAATTGTACCGTTAACGAAGGCAAATTTGCGCCGTGATTTTAATGGCAAGACGAACATCGTGAGACCATTCATAATAATTTTCAGAGGTCAGACGGATAGGGTAATGAAATCCCCGGGTTTGTCTAGAGGACCGAGATAAAACGGGGAAGAGGGATCAATTTTTGGATCCGGCCGTAGCACCGTCGTTAGTCATAACGACGGCTAGGTTTTGGTAATTAATGATTTTAATTGTGTTTGAATTTGTCGGATACCATGTTAAACACAATTAAGGACAAAATTCTCTTGTATTATTTTTATTCTCATAACTAGCATTATATAGTGTAGTACATTGTGTAGTACGTAGGAGTTAACCACAATACAATTATGGCAATTTACTACAATACAATTATGGCAATGGCAATTGATTTCTTTCCATGCAAGGAATGTAACGTACTAATGCAATAATGGCCCAAGAGTTGTAACGGACCCAAGAGGCATGGCTATTATCAAATAACACAGGAATACCTTTTAGAAATTTAAAAAAATAAGAATCTTATTTATATAATTGCAGAAGCATTTCCGAAGCCCTGGTTGAGCCACGTCATCAACACAAGTTATTTTTTTTATTCTCTCAGGTGGGACCCGCAATTTGTTTGATGAATTTTTTGCGACATAAGTGTCTGATATTCGAAATAAATGCCTGATATCAGAGTTTTAGAAATATTACGTAACATTTTTTATATAACTTCGTAATAGTTTTATTAGAAATATTACGTATAACATTTTTTAGAAATATTCGAAATAAATGTCTGATATCATTTTTTATATAACTTCGTAAACGGTCAATTTGTATAACATAAAATTAAATATTATATAGTCAAATATAATAATTTTGAATGTCCCGTCTAAAACGATTAGACAACAATTTATATTCAATAAATAACTAGAATAAACAATATAATAATTAACAATTTTACAGCAATAAAAAAAACCGACCAAACAAAATTAAAAGAACGATAAAAATAACGTAATAGACTAAACCTTAAAATAAAATATAAATTGATTTAAAAAAACAATAATAAAGTAAACCTCCTGCTCAACAAGTTCCCTTAACAAAGCACACTACTCATGCATTTATCCATATTATAAAACTCCACCACAATTTCTTGTCCTTATCGGAGGATTCAAAACCGAACTCTTCAATATCAGAGGACCGTAATCCATATAACTCAAAATTAACCTCTTAGACAAAAAATCTCACTCCATCTCACAAACAAAATAATCATTTTATCGATAAAAAAATATTAACTATTAAAATAGAATAACAATTACTAATATTCAACTCAAAAAAGCATTCGTAAGAAACCTATATCAATTATCATGTAAACATATAACCTCGGACAATAATAAGAGTATTAGGATCGGTATGACTATATGTTCACTGATTATATATTATATTATATATATATATATATATATATATATATATATATATATATATATATATATATATATATATATATATATATATATATATATATATTATATATATATATAGTATATATTATATATATATAATATATATATTATATATATATATTATAAATGCATATTATATATGTACAAGCCAATTGTTAATAAATATAATTAAATAGTTTTATTAAAAAAACAAAAGTTAAAAACAACAATTAAAAAATACAACGATTTCAAAAAAATTAATTGTTCTTTTTTCCCCAAATATTTAAATCGTAAAAATTCTCTCAGATCTGGTTAGATAGCCAATCGTCACCGAGAATTAATTTAGAGCAAACATTAATTCGTATAATTAAAACTCAATTTCTGATTGTTATATCTACTTAAATAAACTTAATAATAGAAAAAAGGCATAAGATTATACCATAATTACATGCAATGTGAACTCTTTTATACCGATGTGCAAATATTAGCACTATAAACAATAAGACCAAATATTAGCACTATAAACAATAAGACCAAATATTTGCATGAGTATAATTATAATGCACGGGTTGAAGGAATATTTGTGCAAATTTAATTCACAAAATATACCCTATCATATAATTCACCCATTTAAATGTTATATTATGAATATTCACCCTATCATATAAAATTGCATGGGTATATTCATAATATTAACCATTTAAATATTCATAATATTAACCATTTTAATATTTTTAATCGATATGTAAAATTTTTCAAGAATATTCATATTATACTCATTTAAATTATGTGATAAATCCATATTACTCTTTTCGTGTTTTTTTTAATGACATATCATTATTACTACCATATTCGATATGAATCTTCCGTTCTGTATAATTTAACATTCACTTTATATTTTGATTCTATAGTTCATTCGACTCAACCAGCAAGACGAGCGATTGCTGACATATGTCAAACTCAAATTTAAAATACCCGTCCTCCGCTAGTCGACGTTACAAACGGTAATCATTTTTATGATAGTATTTATAATTTATCATTTGCTTTGCTTTGACGATTAATAAGAGTCAAGGAGAATTTTTATCTCAAGTCACATCTATCTTCCACGACCTATTTTAAGTCATGGTCAGCTTTACATGGCGATTTTCAGGGTTACAAAAAAATAAGGCTAGAAACTTTTGATTTGTGATGGTAATAAGCATATATCCAACAAAACAACTAATCTAGTTTATCATGAATTTTTTTCCAGTTTTTAGAATCAAATTAGTTTGAGAAATGTTACTTTTATATTTCTGTTTTCTTGAAGGATAATGTAATCGTTATTCATTTGCACAACTGTTTTGATTTTGTAGTGATATTTACATTTTTTGGTACTCAATTTAATGTTCTAAATTTTAATTAAAACATGCATTTTAACGTATTAATAAATATTATCGATAATAGAAATTGAATGCAAAATATTCACGTATTATTGACACTATTCGGTAATATTAATTATCCACCACAATGTTTTTCTTAGTAGGCCCCACAATGTTCTCCACTACTCTCCCATATTTTTTTGCTTTTATATAGAGAACTAGTTTTAATCCCGTGCAAAAAATGGACGGGTTTATCTTCAAAATTACGGGATATGTATACAAAATATACACGCTTTTATTGTAAGTTTTGAAATATTGACGGGTGTAATTATTTTAATCCCAAAATCAAAATATTATTAGTTATTTTTATTGTTTATCATCAATAGTGTTTAATTTAACATATGTGAATTAATTTGTTTATTGATTAGGATGAGTTTAAGGGTTCTTTATCATAAAAAGTTTAGGTTTTTAGAAAAAAATCATTATTGTAAATTTATGTGTTTTATTTGGAATTAGGATAATTCATCGTAAATTTGTTAGAATGACAAATTTACAACTTTCATTGATTGACTAATTTATGAGGAAGTAGGGGAATAATTAACAAATTTCATTAGCTTATTTTTTTATTATAAAGTACTTTATTGTTGTTCTTTTATTAAAAAATATTATTGTATTAGAATTTTTGAGAAATTATTGTTTCTTTAAAATATTTTTTTAATTTATTGTTATGAGTAATTTATATATGGTTTTAACATATGTATAAATTTTCGTTCAATTTAATGTATATACATTTTATTGACAAAGTTTGTAAAAAAGAAATAAGATGAAATCTGGAACAATATTAGCTATTAAAATTTATTCTCTTTTGTATAACTTATATCACTAATTTTTTTCGTTAATCAATTTTCATAACTATCCGAGATGTTAATTTTATGTACAATAACTTTTATTTAGCCAATCAACTTATATTTAATATTTGTAAACTTTTAATTTTATTGAAGAAAGTAAACATATAGTTACACTTATTATTTTCACTAAACTTTGCAATTAGTAAAATAGAATAATAGAAAAGAGATAGTGGGAGGAATAGTAGGAAGAAAAAGAGTAATTAATTAGTTTGGTGATAGTGGGGGAGTAAGTTGGACATTTTAGTTTTTTTCTTAATTAAAAAAAAAAAGAAAAATTTCAGCCAATTAGAAAGCTTGAAATGTCCTTCCTTTTATAGAAAGGGGATTCGTAATACAATAATTAAGTTGAACCGTCATGTGGTCGTATTAGATATTTAAAAGCAACCTACTAATTTTATTGATATCATATAAACGAAATAAATGAATAAAATTAAAATTTAGGATTACATAATTATTAAGTAAATACATAATGATAATTTTGTATAGTAAAAGACGGGATACGTTCATTCAGCCAGGGATACGTTCATTCAGCCAAAAATGTGGTCTAATTTAAAATAACACACATATTTTTTTCTAAATTAGTTGCTTAATCAAAAATGTGTGAATTAAAATAGAATATACAATTTGAATGAATTACGTGATATTATTAAATTACAGTACAATACTACCAAAGTTCAAAACTAACATCATATACAAGCCAATCATGTAACTAATAAATTGCGTTATAAAATTAACGATGATATAATCAAGAGTTGGAAAATATAGTCAGAAATAGAAAAAACTAATAAATTAAATTAATTTAATAGGGTCAAAATCTTAAGAAAAGTTACAGATCAATATTAATGTTGTAAAAATAATCAAAACTATACTGCACCAAAAAGTGATTGAAAATTTTAAATAAAAGAACATATTATTCTATAAAAACAATAGTTTATAAAATATATGAATTCATAGATTGACTTTTTTTTCATTTGAGTGAAATACATTAGTTAAATGAAAAGTAGTTAACTGGTTTAGGTCGTATTTAATGGGCAACAATATGAAAAAAGCACATACAAAGATTGTAAAATAAATTTGAAATAAGCAAAAATTGAACTAAAAAATCGCAACACTTTTTAACTAATACAGAATAAGCGAAAAAAAAGAAAACTAAAAAATCTTTTAAACTGATAAAATAAAAAAAAAAAATTTAGATATGTCATGAGTATCATATTCTAGTCATGGAGTATAATACCCGAAAGAGTGATAGATGATTGGTAGTTGAGAGGCTTGAAATAGAGTAAATATAAGGTCGAGATTTGTTTACAAGATTCTATATGCACATAAAGTTATAATATGACTTATTTGGAGGTGGGTCGTGTAGTTTATGAAGTAATATTGAATTCGTTTTAACCCGTTGTTGAAAACAAATTTACACGCGTATTACTCGATATTTACAAGTTCTTATTTAACACGGGTGTATCTGTCTTAAGTTTAGGACGCTTAGGTAATATGTGTAAGATAAAAACGTAATGTATTGGGTAAACAACAACTTTGTTATGCTTAAAAAGATCATATTTGACCGGTTTTGATGTTAAGATTGATACATTTGTCTTAAGGGAGATTAACCTATTATTTTTTGCATGAGTTATTATTTTCCACATAGTACAGGTTTGGGTCGGAGATAGTATTTGGTAATTATTTTATGGAGTATTGTTTGTTCAGGTATTGGTAAATATGAATTACTATTTACAATCTTTTTAACAATAATTATTCATATAATTTTTCTAACACATGACGACAGATAATATTTCTTATGTAGTATGATAATATTGGGTTTTAATATATAATAATATTTTTGAAGTATTTTTTTAACAGCTTATAATATATTTTTATATGATAATTTATTGGGTTTAAATATATAATAAATTGATTAAACCGTTTTAAAGGTGCACCAATCTATTCTAATTTTGTTCCATTTAGTAAGTAACAATTTGTACTAAATGAAAATTGAGTTAGAATTTGCATTTTAGGATATTACAGGTCAAAAGTTTCATTTTGCCATGTGCACGAGTATAATTAAATGAAAAAACAGGTTAATAATTTGTAATTTCACTAATTTTATGATAATTAACGCAAGAATAATTTTGTTTTATCTATATAACTCAGCATTTTTGTAGGCCGCCGCCTAAGTAACAACGCCTAAGTAGAAATTCAAATTTAGCTGACAAGAATGCGTATCTCCTATAATAATTTCTCGACAATTAACACTATTATATCATTTTATATTAATTGCAAGTGAAATTTTCAAATGAAATTCATAATTTTTTTAATTAATCAATTATTACATTGCCCAATTAAATTGTCAAATAACAAGTATAGGAGAATTTTAATACTTTACTTTAAAACTTAATTTACATTTACAACTTTTTATAATAACTTTTTAAATAACATACCTGTACAATTTACAGAAATAATACCAAAATACCGTATAAAAAATTCCAATAAATATTTTTATATAATAGATACAACTAATTACTTCATAGTTACTTCTTCATAATGTAAATTATGATATCGACTTTGATTTGGTATTAAATTAACAAAACTAAATCCACCCATTTTCACTTTATTCCATTTTATGGGTCATTACTCTCATTAGTCAATAGTCATTAGTGACAACAAAAGGATAAAAAAAACACAAAAACAATTTGCAAAAATTGATTGGAGATCTTAAGGTAGTAAGCATTAAGCAAGACTCACCATTGAGAAAAGAGAGAGAAAAGCAGATAGATAGATCTCTACAAATCTAATCCATCA
Source organism: Silene conica (assembly GCA_029255685.2). Lineage (NCBI taxonomy): Eukaryota > Viridiplantae > Streptophyta > Magnoliopsida > Caryophyllales > Caryophyllaceae > Silene > Silene conica. Next base: position 72,929,204 of record CM055312.2, read on the forward strand.
AATTTTGGGGGAAAAATTTAATAAAGTAGCCATTTTTATCCATTCAAATAGCAGCTAATTACCTGGATCTAGGGATTTGCAAAATTGGGGCAAATTAAATCAAACCTTCGTGTTCATGTAATAATTCATTACATAGTTCCATGGATTCTTCAGAGACGTGGGATATTGTTATTGCTATTTATTTCGCTGTTTCCTTCGTCGCTGCTCGATTCTTCCTCGATAAGTTTGTGTTTCGTGTATGATTCTTGTCTCTTTCTGCATTTTTTAAGCTGCAATTATGATGTTATCTTGATAAATTTGTGTTTCGTGTAAGCTGCAATTCTTCTTATCATCCTTCGTTTTGTTGTTTTTCATTCGAGAATTGAATTCTAGGGTTTCATTTAGTTATATTTCAGTTTTAAGAATTGAGCTAGCTAATATTTCTGTTGGCATTGTCGGAATCAGGATTTGTGGTTAGGGGCAGTATGTTTAAGAGGCGAATTATCAATTCGAAGTTACGTTTTAGGGCGTGGTGCTTGAAATGAGGGTACTTGTTACATTAGGGTAAGAAAGCTAAGCTAGAAAATGGGGGGAAATGGCGGCTGTCGAAGGTGGCAATGAGGATAAAGGGGTAATAGGTACCCGCCTCCGAATGGGGATATCCGGACATAATCTAATCTGAGCTAGCTGTTACTCCCGTTATCCAGACATAAACTAATATGAGGTAGCTGCTAGCTACTGCTCCCGTTGGGAGCGTCAAAATCAGGATTTGTGGTTAGAAGGAGACATTTTTCACAAAGGCGAACTATTAATGAAAATTACCTTTTAGGCTTTCTTGAAGTGAGGGTAATTGATATTAGGGTAATACAGCTGAATAAGAAATGGGGGGAAAATGACGGTGGTTGAAGATGGAAACGAGGAATAAGAGCACAAATAGGACTATACATCTATATGTATATGAATATGAGCATGGTTTGCAATTGTTTTGAGCTTATATGCAATTGTTTTGAGCTTTTAAAAATATTGACTTACATTTTAATTTTTTAGGTGTTAAAATTAAAATCTTATTGAGTTTATATGTATTATTTTTTAGTTTAATATAATATTTTGAGTTAATTTATTTTATAAAGGCGCTTCGATTTTTTCGAGTAAAGCTTGTAAATTTACATATAAGCTCAAATCCCTTGCTATAAAGCTTCAAATCTATACTATCAGATGTACAACTGGTCCATTAGTTGGGATAAGAGGGTAATATTACCCCATATAGGGGTATTAATTCCTGACCACCTTCTCTTTCAACCCTCCACTACACACCACAAACCATCGATCTCCTCCTATTTCTTCTTCTTCTAAGCCCTTATTACTCTGGTAGTTGGGACATGTATCCCATCCTATTTGCCTCCTGAATTCCTTGTGCCTCAAACGAATGATTGTTTAGTTAGCATCATATTTTGCTGACTGCACCTTTATTGCAGAGGCTGTCCATATGGTTGTTGAGTAAAGCATCTACTCAATTGAAATTTAACGAGATTACACAAGCAAAAATTGCCAAGTGCTCGGAGTCGTTATGGAAACTAGCATACTATGCTACTGTTGAAACGTGGGTTCTTCGAATTACTTACCGTGAGCCATGGTTTACAAATATATACGAGTACTTTAATGGATGGCCCAATCAAGAGCTCAAGTCAGTTTCACTTTCCCTATTTCAACTTCTTCTGTATCTATTGAGATGCACCCCCTACCTTTGTTCTACCTCTACAATTGTTATACTAGATTGGATTTGGTTTATAGTCTTGTGAATTAGAAGTCATTGGGTGTACTTCTTGATGCAATTTTCATTATGGTGCATCCACACTGTCTAAGGTTCTGTACTTCTGTGCACCTAACCCCCTTAACCCCCTCATTCACACTGTATAAGGTTCTGAAAACTTAAATGAACATGATCGCTTTGTTCATCATACAAGATTTGGAATTCAGTTGGTGCTCTACTCGGATTCAGGTATGGGTGGACTCGGACCTAGTACATATCTAAGTGAGTAGTGGAGTCAGACTTGACATGAGCAAATTTTGTAGGCATGGAGACCTTATCTACAAAACAAAACTGAAGTGATAGATTTGAAATATTTGAATTTTAAAGCAACATATAGACATTTTTGAGACACAGTTAAAAAGGGTATCATAGTATATAAGTGTACACTACATGTTTCACTCACAGTTAAAGTGATAATGTTGGGTATATATTTGATACTCCTTGAGTATCATGTCAGATACGGGTACGACCTCAAAAGTTAAGGTTTGAAGTAACGTAGGTTCTCATATGTCAAGAAATATACTATAAATTCTTACCAGTATCTGCCCTTATCAGTCACCCATCGTCCCTTTGGCTCAATTTTGGCCTTTTGGGTGGGTGTTTATATGGTCATAAATGTAGAGGTTAGTTAGAGAGTTAAATACCTCTAGCTGGTCTTTTATTCTGTAAGGCGCTGAGTGCTGCTGATTATGTCTCAGTTAAAGTTGGAGGTTACCAGGTTTGTAATTTGGAAAATATATGAAGTGTTGTGGACTGGTTGGCTCCTCAGCTTTTGATTTTCCCTACACCTGGAACTTTTTCTTCATCAAAAATAGGCTGAATAAAAATATTTAATTACCCATTGAAAATCACTTACTGCCTTTCCTTGAGTAGGTGATGGACCTGTTTCATTGTTAAATACAGGCTTCCTTTGAAACTTCTGTACATGTGCCAGTGTGGATTCTACATTTACAGCATTGCTGCTCTTCTTACATGGGAAACTCGGAGAAAAGATTTTGCTGTGATGATGTCTCATCATGTGATAACTGTTATTCTCATAGGGTACTCATACATAGTGAGGTATTGACATGACTGTCATGTAGCTATTTTCTTATAGTTTCTTCTTTGATGTAACTGCCAAAGTGAAAATGTGATTTTTTTCTTGGAATCATATTATTTGTTGACATACTAGACTAAATTCATGTAGCTCTTATATAATTACGTGCAATATTAAAATTTGTTATCTGCCGTCTTTTCTATACATGTATACCTTGTCACTCAAAGTTACCTGGGTGGTCTTTGTTGGCATGTTGCTTTGTTTGGCCCTTGCCATGACTTTTTTTTCTTTAGATTATGTCATGGACCCATGCACGTTTCCATTGTCCATGTTTTTTTTTAAAAAAAGGTAATTGGCGCGTGCTTGATAATCTTGTCAGTTTAATAGCTCCAACACTTCATATAATTCCGTTAAGCATGTACACTTTTGAAAGTTTGGTGCACATATAGGTTGATTGGATATAGGTGTTTATTTAACCCTTCTGTGTTGTTAATTGATGTTGGCAGGTTACTTTGTATCTGTTTTATGTATGTTACTATTCCCTCGGATATGTCAGATGATGGACCCCTATTCGGGTTCAAATCTTGTAGCAAACATTTTGCATGATGATTTACTTTCTCTGTGAGTATTACAGGTTTTTCAGAATTGGATCTATTGTTTTGGCGTTGCATGATGCAAGTGATATATTCATGGAAGCTGCTAAGATATTCAAATATTCTGAAAAAGAACTTGCAGCAAGTATATTCTTTGGTTTTTTCGCTGTCTCGTGGCTTTTTCTGCGACTAATATACTTTCCCTTTTGGGTTATAAGAGCGACAAGGTATGTTCTCACTTCTCAGTAAGTTGGCAGCAGTGATTTGCTTTAAATAGCTAGCGTCATCTTTACTCACTTGCCACCTGACGTTCACAGCTACTTAATGGGTGATCACATGAATCTTTCCGAGCCCTATCCAAGATCGTTGTACTATGTCTTCAACACCATGCTGTTAATGTTGCTTGTTTTCCACGTGTACTGGTGGATTCTCATTTGTTCAATGATAAGGCGGCAGCTGAGAAATAAAGGAAAAGTTGGTGAAGACATAAGATCTGGTGATCCTTCCCGCCTCATTCCCAACTTTCTGAAAGCGACTTATTTCTCTGTTAATTAACTGTCTTTGTAAATTTTTTTCTCGATATCAAAACATATGTTATCTTTGTTACTGCAGATTCTGAAGATGATGAATAGGAGAAGATTTTGTTTACAATTAATGCCCGCCTGGATCAGTGGTCATATAGAAGAAAGTTGATTACCGTAGATTGTTTTTGGATTGGTCTCCAGATGCAAGCATGGTGGGACGACAAGCAGACTTACTGGGTACTCCGTAATATACAGTATCAGATTTTCTTGTATTAAGTGTTTCTGTCAAGTATCGCACCCTATTCAGGCGCAATTTAAGAACCCAAGGACAGTCGTGCTGTCCTTTTAATAGGTGGGGTTTGGCAACTTGTTTGCTGAACTACGATAGATAAACAATTGAAGGTTATCAATATTGACATACGACACCGGCTGTATTTTAGCCTCATTTAGTTGATACAGCAAAAGCTTTGCCTTACCACTTCTCAATTTCTAATTGCCTGTTTTCTAGTTATGTTGTAAATGTATGCTGTCGAAAAATCTGTCTGTCCGTGATATAACCAAACTTGTAGCCTACGGTCATTCCTCGATTAATTGTTAGGGTACTTTGAGACATTGAGGATCATCGGAGATCAGATGATTCATAGTGGAGGGTTGTCTGGGTGGGAATAATGGTTACATATTAGATCCTCTCAAACTCCTCCACTTTGTTACCTACCCCTTGTGTTGAAGTAAAGGACTGTCTCTGGGGACGCTCGGTTTTATTTACTGTATGCATTCAGCATGCTAACCGGTGGTTTAATAAACTATGCTTGTGTTGATGTTGATGACCAGACCCGCTATTAGTTTACAATACTATTTAATCAAAATTGAGGCGCGGTGCTACAACCAGTATATATATAAATATATAAAATTATGAGAATTACACCATATAATCGAAATCAAAAGTATGAAATCAGCCTCCCAACATTAAAAAGATAGCAATGTGCAAAATCAAATAATATAACTAGAAGCTAAACATTAGAGTCAGCGGCCTGGTTGTTGGCAGGGGGAGCGGCTGCAGCGGATTGTAGTCGTGCTTTGGCGGCGGCCTTCTTGCGGTCATGGTGATAACAATACCATATATTACCTCCCATGATTGCAACAAAGAAAACCACAAATAAACTAACTTTCCAGAGAGTAGCATTATGCAAAACACCGAAAGTATTTATATTCAAAGCTTTCATATTGAACAATGAAGGAAGGATGCTATGTACAAATAATTATTAGGACATGACTATATATATATATGCTGCTACGATTTTATTTACCATAACTAAACTCGTGTTTTTCCAATTTGTCGATGTATAATATGGAAACACAAAAACTTTGGAAAGACGGTTTTTTATTAAGTTATAGATATTTTCTAAAAATTTATACATCATATATGGAAACAAGGTAAAACTATTTATTTATTCTATACGTAATTATAAAACAAAAATCAACTTACATCATCGTTAATTGTGTACGAAAGATCTCATGACTAAAATCTAATTTCAAATTCGGTTCTTGAAACGCAATTTTACACTACTATTATTGTACACAATTAATTGTTGTACTATGATACCACGTCACATTAATTTAATACTTCCTCGCGTCATAGTGATTGTTCATTTTGCTTTATATATAAAAAATAAGAAAATAATTCTAAACCACACAAAATACCCTATCTCACACTCAATTCTTTTGGACCACAAAAAAATTACTAAAAAGGAAAAGAGCAACAATCACTAAACTCGCATAAAAAAGGAAATAGAATCAATCACAATAACTCGGAGGGAGTATTAAACCAAAATTTGAAGACGGTACACCTCAACGTTTGTAATATTTAAACTAGTGTAACACCCGTGAAAATTCACGGAATTGTTCAATTTTAATTTTTATAGAGAAGTAACAATTAAGTTGTTAAATATATTAATAGGTGAAGTGGTTTATAGGTAAAAGTTTTAATAAAAATAAATAAAAAAGTTAATATATAATAAGATATATAAGAACCATTTGACATATAACTTGAAACATCGGGAAATATAATTAAAAAATTGGAAGGTATGGCTTTATGATAAAGAAGGTTTTAGTCAAATAACTGAAACAAATGTTTTCATAAATTCTTATGATTTAAAAACTAATTAAATTATTAAAATTAAGTCATCTAAATACGTTATTATGGAATAAAACAAAATTATTAGATACCGACTTTAATCAATTATTGAGTATAATAAGTTAAAACAATGCAAAAAAAATTAGGGTTATTTAATGAGAATACTCCAAACTTTTTGGGTGCTTCTCAAAATACTCCAACCTACAATTTAACTACCAATATACTCAATTATTACATGTATTCTCTTTTAATAGAATTGACCCTTTATTAACTTGTAATAACAGGTAAAATCAAGCGCGGAGCAACCCTTTATAGATCTTCATCTTCCATTCCCTTCAATAACTGCACCTTTTAACCCAGGAAAAAAAATTATGAAATCCATCTTCCTGCCATGTGAATGTTCCTCTTCTTTAACACAAGCTAATAAGCCTATACCTTCTTCTTTCCCAAACTCCCCCTAATAAAAAAAATCATTAACCTAATTTCAAAGGTTGAATTTCTCCATTTTCCCCCAAATTCGCCAGAAATATCACCGTCGGCATTTATATAGGTACCCGACCCTAGTTTCGTCTACGATTTCAATCACGAGCGTTGCAGTTTCAACTATGGCGCTTCATCATATTTTCCTTTCATTAATAAAATTATGCAGTGGTTCTGGGAAAAACCGTTTCGGTCAATGTGCTCCTCTATTGCACACCTGAATGATTTGTATTAATTATAGTGATGACACTGCTTTTTAATGGAGCAATATAGGTCGGGGTTTTGTGCAGGTAATTGGTAATTGAGGGGAACAACGAAAGGAATGAACATTGAATATGTAGGTAAGGTTAATGGTTTTACTGGATGAAATGGATTAAATCTTTGAATAATAAAACTTTTTCATAGGTTTGAGAATAGGTGAGATAAGAGAAGAAAAAGGGTAAAAAAAGAGAAAAAAAACTGGTTTAACAGGTAACCCTTCCACATATTTTAGTAAGAGAGAAGAGGCGTATTAGTTGGTAGTATGCTTAGTTAAACGAAAGTATAGAGTATTTTGAGAAGGAGGGTAATAGCTCAGAGTATTCACGTTAAATAACTTGTTCGAACTCCCCAAAACATCATCATTTTTGCAGAAATTGCAAAAATTTGTGATTATTGCAACAATGAAAGAACTTCATTTTTGTGCGGATTAATAACCTTAAGCTGCAACCATGTATTTCTTCTCCTCTCTCTAATCAATCATTTGATGACATTATCAATGTCTAATTCTTTTCGTCGTTGTTGTTTTTCCGCAGATTATGACCGAGAAGAACCGCAAGGAAATTTGCAAGGACATTTTTTTTATTTTTGATAAAATGTAATAATAAATATTATTAAAAGAGGAGCGGACCTTACAAAAGGAGGATCATAGCTGACCAACGCTTTTACAAAACACAAAGACGATTACTTGTTATTGGTATTTTGTAAAGTTTTTTATTAGGTTTTGAGAATTGGTGCCCATATGAATTAACACGGTTAATTAGGTGGTAGTATAATTAATTTCAATTTTTTATTTGGTTTTGAGAATTGGTACTCATATTAATTAACACGATTATATTCGTGTTAATTAGGTGATTGTATATTTGTATAATTAATTTCAGTTTTTTATTTGGTTTTGAAAATTTGTACTTATATTAATTAACACGGTTAATTAGGTGGTTGTATAATTAATTTCAAATTTTTATTTGGTTTTGAGAATTGGTACTCATATTAATTAATACGTTATACTTCCTCCATTCATATCTAACCTACATATATTCATTTTTCATCCATTCATATCCACTCTACCACTTTCCTAAAAAAGAAAACAAAATGACTAAACTACCCTTATGAAAACCATTTATCTACATAAAATGTCACTTTATGGTCCACCTATAATCCACCATCACACATTTAAATTAATAAAAAAACATATTACACACTTCCAAATGTACCTTTAATAGTTTTTTAATATCTTTCTTAATATTTGTGCAAAAAGCATACATGCGCTTTGGATATGAACGGAGGAAGTATTAATTAACATGATTAATTAGGTGGTTGTATAATTAATTTGAGTTTTTTATTTGTTCTAGTTCGCTAATGTGGAAAAATGATCAACACGGTTCTGCATGATTGGTTAAAACAAAGCATAATTTATGAGGTTGAATGAGATAGCTTGAATACTCTCATTCTTGCACCAAATTGTGTCACATAGGCAGCAATACAAGATTCTTTTATATATATATAATCATACTTATTTTTAATCTTTAATACTTATGTATCAAACAAAGAGATAATGAAACATAAATTTAAATATGAAGATGGGACAGGAAATCCGTTCTCAATCCGACCCTTAAACTTAAAAGCAAATGAAAATTTACGATAATAGATTACCTATATGCACAAATTTTGTACAAGACAGATCTTACAATAAGAAAATATGCTGTGCGCGAGTTTACGATAAAAAAATGCATGTGTTTTGAGAGACCGCCTCTTTTAATAATTTGTGAACATAAAAACATAGAGATTAAATAAATTTCTCTCATCATGATATACGGGGTCTCTCAATAACAATACTAATAACGATCTCTCTAAAAAAATTGTTTTAATTGTTAGGTAATATCCAACACAAAGTTTAATGGGAAGTCTTACGTGCATTAATTTAGAATATGCGGGTCCCGATTGCAAAAACAGAAGACCGGTGGTGCTGGGATCTCGAGAAGTCAGGAATCTATTCGGTGAAATCCGCGTACAAAGCTCTTTGTGGCGACTATGGTGTTGAGGATAGGCATTCCGATAGAACAAAGGAGAAATGGGTGTGGAATCAGATATGGAGTGCTCAGGTGATCCCGAGAATTAAGACATTTTTCTGACAATTTTGCAATGATGCCTTGGCTACGAAACAGAATTTAGCTAAACGGGTACGAGAGGTGTCGGAGGTGTGTCCTATTTGCCATAACAATCAAGAAACCATTCTACATCTTATAATGGGATGCGGGTGGGTTGATGAAGTGTGGGCAGGTTTGGGTATGGTTCCTTCGGTCGCTGTGGGGGATTTTAAGGTGAGGGAATGGGTGGAGGAGGTGTGGCGCGACTTCGATAACTAGGAGAGAGCTTTGTTCATGGTGATCAGTTGCGCGATTTGGGAGGCAAGAAACAAATGGGTCTTTGAAGGGATGAACATTGAGAGCAAGAAAGTGATTACCCCTATTCGTGATATTATGTGTGAGTTGACATCTTCTGGGGATGCCGTGAAGAATACGAACGAAGGGCAGGGAATAGGGATGGCAGTGGGTCGGGTACCCAACCCAGACCCTAATGGGTCGGGTATGGGTCTGAATTTTTGAGACCCACTCGGGTATGGGTCGGGTATGGGTCTAATATAAAAACTTCGGGTCGGGTCCGGGTCTTGGTCTTGGGACCCTACCCGACCCTTAGACCCTTATATCTATTAAAACAAAAAAAAAAAAAAAAAAAAAAAACACATACGAACGTCAATAATCCAAATAATACACACAAACAGATACCCTTAATAGTTATCATTTATATACTATACGCAAATCTAAAAAAAATAACGAGAAAATTGATGAAAATGATGAGTTTGGGTACGGTAAATGATATAATTTAGGGTCAGGTACGGGTAATGATCCAGATAACCAAGACTTTGTAATACTTTAATCAAAACTTTGTAATTTAATTCGAATTTTGGTACATTTTATTGAATGACTCGTTAAGAAAATTGGACCCTAGGGTAGACCCTACCCGGACCCAGACCCATTAGGGTCGGGTATGGGTCCATTAATTTCAGACCCTTTAGGGTCTGGGTCGGGTATGGGTCTAAGGTTTTTTACTTCGGGTCGGGTCGGGTCTTGCCAGACCCTATCCATTGTTATCCCTAGCAGGGAATGACTGTGCAGCGGAGGCGGGAAATTGAGCTGCAACTTGAGCAGGAAAAACAGAGGGTCACGGAGCAGAGGGATAAACGTAGGGAACTGTTTTGCCGAGAAGGTGCAGTGGTAATCGAGGTGGACGCAGGGGTGAAGGAGGGTTGTGGGGTGGGCTTCGGGGCAGTGTGCAGGGACACTGATGGACATCTCCTTTGGGGTTTGTCGGAGCGTCGAGGTGAAAGTATGACGGTGAGGATGGCAGAGGCGGAGGCAATTCTGATTGGCGTTTATGAGGCTATTCGTAAAGGGCAGAGGAGCGTGGCGATTGGAACTGACAGCCGGGAGGTAGTCGATGCGCTCAATGGAGTTTCTAAGAGGCGAAGCGATTTTCAGATGCTTATTGACGACATTTTACTTCTTAGCTCTAGTTTTGTTTATGTTAGTTGGTTTCATTTAAGTCGGAAGGATAATCGGGTGGCACATGATCTGGCGCATGTTTCGGCCATGGGCTCGATTACTCGCTTCACGGCTAACTCTATACCGCAAAACTTTGTTAATTTGCTTTCCCGTGATTTTCATAATATAATTTAATTCCCTTGGGGATTACTTTCAAAAAAACATAGTGTGGTGTTAAATGAATATTAATTCATTTGTTTAAATATTACATAAAAAATATAAAATTTATGAGGTTTTTAATTCATAAGTTCATATAACGTGAGGTAATTTATAATGATAAGTTATATAAACTTATCTTTTGGACAAATTTTTTTGGTAAAGATATCTCACAAGTCACGACAATATCAAACGCGGTGACAGAGAAAAAAGCAAGTCGGGTTTGAGGAAGAGAGACAGTATAATAGGTGTTTTTATACAATAATTTAGGAGATTACCCTCGGAGTAATATTAGTGGCATTTACAAATATTACTGGAGGTTTAAAGGTGTTATCTTATATTATTGTGGGTTTCAAATTAGTATTTAATTTGAGACGGTTACATTATATTTGTACTATTATTATTATAGTGGATACTAGTCTACTTGGCTAGTGGAGTATTACTTCCGGACTTCCGATTTGGAAGATTTTACCCTGAATTTGAGCATAAATAATATCTGATCTTATTATTACTTACATTAATTTATTTTTACGATTTACTTATCAATTGGTTACTTTTGTTTTCCCATGAGAAATTAACACTGATTTCCTAACATTAATCTATTATCCCCCACAAAAATATTCCTGTGCATGGTTTCTAAATTGATAATCAAAATAAATTTTGTTTTAGGACATGTAACTGCATTGCAAATAGTTTGGCGCAATAATAGTACAGATGATAAAAAAAGACAAATCCTATACAAACTCATTACACTTTCCCAATTTAGAATTTTTTTTAGATTAATCAAATACAAACAAAGTTTAATATTAAGGATTTGAAGCCATTTAATATAATTTTATTATTTCAGATTTTTAATTTTTTTTTGTAAACACTTGTTGATCAAGCTGGAATAGGGTAATATATTTTTGATCGGGACGAAGGGAGTGTTTTGATTACAATTCATCGGGACAGAAGGAGTAATATGTTTAGAGACGAATAAGAAAATGGAAAAAAAGAGGGAAGAAAGAAGAAGGATATTATTGGTAATAATTATAAGTATGATTATGTTAAATGTTGAGGCATTTGATACAAATCCAGTGCATGATCCATGTTCAGATTCAAAGGTGCAAAAATGGGATGGTTTCACATTTGGGGTTGCCTTTTCTTCCAAAGAGTCTTTCTATACCCCTGATCAGGTTCAGCTTTCGCCGTGTGACACCCGTCTCCAGCTCGCTGGCAAAGCGCAGCTTGCCATCTTTAGGCCTAATATCGATGAGATCTCCGTTCTCACTATCAATCCTACATTCAAGCCTGTATGTTATAGGCCCTGGTAGTAATAATGTAGGTATGATCAGGAAGTTCATGACTGATATGTTGCCTTTTTCGCTGTTTTTTTGTAGGAAATGTCAGGTGGATATATGGTAGCCTTTGCTGGACGGAAATATGCAGCGAGATCATTACCTATTTTCGTTGCAGATCAAACTCACACAGTCACGGCTTTTACTCTTGTAACCATCCTTCCATCTCCATCCTGATCTCTTTCAATTTATGATTTTCAAAAGCTATAATCTCTCTTATTCTGATTTGAATGCAGGTGCTTGAATTCCAAAAGGGTACTCTGCAGAATCTGTACTGGAAACAGTTCGGGTGTAGTTCATGCAACAAACAAACTCATGTATGCACTGATAAACAAGAGTGTGCAGTACCGACCTCTAAGTGCAAGAGCAATGGTGGCACCGTTGACTGTACCATTGGCCTTCAGCTAACCTTCTCCGGCACAGACATGAATGAGGACGTTCTGAACTCGTGGTACCAGGTGAAAAATATGAGGCACTTCTCCTTGTACAGTCTTTTTGCTAGCCTTCAAGATTCGCTTATCACTAGTCTCATATAAGGCTGTCATTTCATTTGGAGCCAGATCAAAGGATTTGTTACTTACAGATGCATATGTAACAAGTAACAACAGTTGTATCTTATACTCCGTATTACAATAATGCTTAGACGACAATTTGTAAACACTCGTTGAATACATGTAAAATTGACGAATGCAGCATTCAGAAGCAGAGGTTAACCCAAATTCAACTCCATTTTGAAAAGAAACAGAGATCCATAGTTTGAACACATTAACACCGATATATATACAACTACAAAAGGGCCTGAATGTGCAACGGGTCACTAATGTAAGCTAGCCTAGATTTTCGAGCATGACACCATTCTTCCTAGGAAAGCCTCCATAACACAAAAAGAATCGGAAAGCATCATCACTCCTAACCAAAATCCTACCCTGTCAACCTTAGTACCAAAAGAAAAACAGCTCGGTTTTCTTGTGCCATCCTGAATCTCTGGTTGAAGCTAACATACTGAATTGCCAACTAATGTGGGCTGATTGAAACCTTGATTACTTTCAGCAGTGACTACAGCTTCAGTAGATGGGTCAGTGCCATCATCGTGTTCGTCAATAGACTGATCCATCTTTTGCTTATGGGTTTTAGAATCATCATCGTCATCATCATCATCGTCGTTTTCATCGTCATCTTCATCAGACTTTGACCATTCAGCGTCAGAGCCTTCATGTACAGGTGGTTGTGCATCCCCATTAGTTAAATCAACCACATTAGTTCCGTCCTCAGACTTTTCTGGCAACACTCCAGCACCTTGGTTTAGAATGAGAAAGTGTGCCACTGACTTGTAGCCTGCTTCAGAGACCTACAATACAATGTCAAACAGGCCTCAATACAGATTCACACCTTAACAAAACTGCGAAAGAGTTTCAGAGGAAAAATTCATTGAAGTCTTGAGAATACCTTTTCGTAAAGAATGTTAAGCGGTGGCCATCCCTTGGCCCGGCGGCATCTGCTACAGTTACATATCCCTCGACAAGCCGGGCACATCCAATCAGGTTTTTCAGAGGCTTCAAGCACATTCTCTCCATACCTATAGATAGGCAAAGAGCATAATTCAAGAGATAATCACAGCAGAAGACAAGCAGCAGGAAATTAGGAACATGGATAATCCAGGAACCAAACAAGCATTCGAAAACTGATGCATGCCACAAGACAGCAAATCCAAGTAAACACGCAACACGAGTGATGATGCAAAGGGCAGTCAGGACATAAAAATATAATCATTAACTACCTTGTGTATAAACAGTCTCCACAAAGTTGGCCCTGTGGTGATCTACACTTCCCACAGTATGTGTGCTTCCTAATTGTTTTTTGCCTGCAAAACCAAAACAATCATTATTACCAGCTAACAACATGCTACTCGGCAACAGTTAGCGTTACATTAGAAGATGTTCCGAGAAGAACAACCTGCATTGGTGACAGGATGTTCCGTTAACAGGGTCGTACAAGCGATCACCATCCTCACCAAACCCATCAACATTCAGTTTCCATTCAGTCTCGCAATTCCCCAACAACTTCTCATCTTCTTTGGTATAAACCTCGGGTTTCCATCCATCAGGAATGCTAATTCCCATTTCTCTCAGAACTCTCTCATTCTCCAAATACTTTCCTCCTCCTCCCACACTTTTGAGCCTGCACAATATCAATCCCATCAGAAACAAACATTACAAACCCATTTTACCAAGTTTCGACACTCCTTCATCCCAAATTTACTGTTCCCATTTGACTTTAAAATTCACTGTCAGAACTAGAGAGCTAGCAGGGACGAACAGTGAACAATTTGAAACTTTTAGTAAAAAAAAATCGATTTTTAAAATAGTTCACCCCTCAATTTTCAACAGTAATTACAAATCATAGTTCCGCCACTGATTATGATAAGTTGCTACCAATCACCGTGTACAACATTTTAAACAAACAAAAATACCCAAAACACACATTCTTGGTCTAACACCGTACTAAGTTAAGACGATACGCACATTTGATTTAAATAAAACAAATACGGGTTATAAATCAAAAGACGGCCTTAAGCAAAATCAATTGTTAACTTACCGATCAGAGCGGCGAGAATCATAATCACGATTGCGACGACGAGGAAAGAAGGGAGTATAAGCCTTCTTTTTCACGGGAACATTCTTAACGTTCTTCTTAGCAACATTAAACTGCGAACAAAGGGAAAAAATACCCAATTTCTCCATCCGTTCTTTATTCTCTCTAATACGCTGTTCCCTAAACTTCTCATACCCATTTTCATCCTCAGAACCCGAACTCAAACCCGAACCCGCCTCGGAATCCGAATCATCAGAGTTGATATACTGAGTTGCGTTCCGCTTAGACATGGGTTTTGGTTTTTGTTTCTTGGACCGGGTTTCGGTGTCGGAAGACGACGATGAAGACGGAGACGGACTTCGGGGTGGTGGGGCCGGAGCCGATCTTTTTCTAAGGGTCATAACCATGGTTGCAGAAATGGTTCAGTGATTACAGTAGTAGATAGTAGTATTAGACAAGTAGTAGTACAATGGTTTGGAAATATAAAGGGCCACGCTTTATATGTGAGTATATAATGGACTATGGTACTACTTTTTTGGCGCCATTAATTTTAGTTTTCCCTCCTTAAAAGTGTGTTAAATTTTTTTTTGGGTAATTTTGGGGGGACATTAATTTGTAATTTTAAATTTTAAATTTTTCATGTTTCAAAGTTGAATTGCCTTTTTGAATTCTTTTGGAGTTTTGGGGTTTCACAAAAGCATGGGTTGGTCGTTACTAGTAATTAGTACTATCATCCATCTTCATTTGTAACTTAATCATTATTTGTCATATTTATAGAACTTTTCACTATATAAATAAAAAATATTTATAATACTTTTTTCCTTATATAAAAGTAGTATTAATTCGTTCTATAAATGTGATATTTTGTTAATAAAATTAACTCGCTTATATTCATTTATGTCATTAATGTTATCATCATCCACACACTTATTATGCGCCCATCGTATTAAATCCAGATATACAACTAACCACCCAACTCACCGCAATCATTTTCAATACCACACAAAAGAACCCTCTAAATCACTACTATTACTTTTCGAACAACACATGAAAGTGTTCACAATCTAAAGTCACGCCTACTAACCTATCCTGAAATTAACCACCAAATGTGATTGAGTCATCTTATAATTACCTCAAACAACCATCTAATTCATCATCGGCATGCTTCTTCTAGTTTCCAATACACGCCTAAAATATTCAAGTCATCCCTCATTCACGAAACACCCAAACTTATCACTCAAAGTTAGCTCTCTCTTTGAAAAGTTCATCCATCTATTGGAAACTTAACTTTTACCTTCAAAATCGACCTTGTTTGAATGAGATGTGCTTGACGGGGAAACAAAGACATGCAAATTTTTATTTAGTTAACAAATGGAGTAGAAGAGAAGTGGCAAAAAATGAACGGAGGATGCAATACTCATAGATGTTACATTGGAGTTTGGTGTAAAATTTAAATCATCGTATTTTTTTAATCGATCCCCAAGAAAAAAAATAGCCTAGTTAAAAGTTAATAATACTTTATTGACATGACATTTATTAAATTTGATTAGTTATTTTTGTGTTTTACAAAGAAAAACAAAATTGAGTTTACAAACATGATGTTTTAGAAGTTTTAACCTATTTTTATTGCATATATGTCTATGTCATTTACACGTAATACAATCTTGAAATAAAATTTATCTACTTCCTCATTTTTTATACTACATACCCCTCATTTTCCACACTATTCAGGCATTCATCGTACCATTTTCACCTAACTAACCAACTTGACCATCAGAGTCGACCGTACGTATCACTAAACAACCTCATCGTACATATATTTACTTGTACTACTCAAATCACACTGTTAAATGTCGAAAAATAACCCTATCTTAAAAACAATTACCTCCTACTTTAAAACCTATATAACCCCACCTCTTAAAAAAAAAAAAACACATCCATTGTAAAATCAACGGCCATCATATAAGACAATCAAAATTAAGTTTATATACATGATATCTAAGAGAGTTTTAACCTAATTTTAGAGCATATGTGCCTCTGTCTTTTCCACATTATATAATCTTGAATGAAATTCTTATAATTATTTTCTCACAATTTTTGTAAACATTGTCTTACTACCCTTTTTCTACACCAATTAGGCATTCGTCATTTTTTCTGACCTAACTAACCAACTTAAATCAATTAATTGTATGCCTGAACCATTCTAGCTTATCGACATTTGATTGCACTACTACTTAAAAACACTATTAAAAGTAATAGAGTAACTCTACCCCCAAGACACTTCTACCCTCAAGACCTATGTATCCTCGGGCCACCATACCCCTGATCAACAAAATAACACATCCAATGTAAAATCAACTCATACCATATAAGACAATGTTCAACTGTAAAAAAATTGAAAATATGTATGAGGAAAATAAAATACAAACTATAAACTCGAATCTTATAACTATAACTAACAAATAACTTTGATTTTCTTACGATGTCTTCGTTTCGGAAATTCTTTTAATTTTTCAATACTTTGTTGTTCATGAAATATCTTCTAACAATACGTACTTACATTTCTTCTCATTAACAAAATTGGAATCATCTCTAATACCCAAAGCGAAGGCCCTAAGGAGTAATAAACTATTTTGTTTTATTCGACCACATGAGTAGTACTTGCCCCGTCGCAAACTTGTGACGTATATGTCCGTCATAAGACAGACTTGTTGTTATATTTATATTCCTTAATAGAAATTTGGCATTTTTTTTGGAATTATATAAAGTATAATATATTTTACTTACTTTCTCAATTGTTCTAATTATAACCTTAGTACACATGTACCATTTTCCCACACCATTAAGGTATTCTTCGTACCTTTCTCACCTAACTGACATACTTGACCAACGCAATCAACTGTATTCCTGAAAACCATAACCTATAGACATTATTTGTACAACTCAAATCACACTTAACGTCGGAGAGTAATCTTATTCCCAAGACACTTACTTCATCCCTTGAGACCTTAGCTATCTACCCCCATTCCTAAAAACAAAAATTGACAGATCTAATGTAAAATCAACCACTACCCTATAAGACAATATCTTATTGTAAAAAATAAGTTGAAAATATGGAGGAACAGAAGGAATACGGACTATAATAAACTATAATTAATCTAATAAAATGATTAAAAATAATTTCGATCGTTGTACTCCTTACTCTATTCGTCTCAGAACATCTTTTATTTGTCATTACTTTGTTGTTTATGAAATACCTTCTAATACACAATTAAAGTTCATCTCGCCAACACAGTTATTCCGCTTGACTCACGCACGTCGTTGTAATCTTTATTATTTATATTTATAATTATATATTTATATTCATTAAATCGAGACTTGACAACTCAACTAACCAACTTGATCGTCAAAATCATCAATTGTATCCATGAACTACCCATGTCTATCGAGATTTAATTGTACTACTCAAATTTTACTCTTAAATTTCGGAGCCTAACCATACCCCTTAAGACACAAACCTCCTCTCTCAAAACCTATCTACCCCCACTATCGTAAAAAATACGTCACTCTATAAAAAAATGTCTCATCTATAAAGAATAAAGTGAGAATATGCAGGAAAAAAATATTTTGTTGTTTATGAAATACCTTTCAATATTCATTTAAAATAAATGACATCCATACAATTATTCCACTTCATCTATCTAAATCATCATTGTTATCTTTAATATTTATATGAGTAAATTAATAATTACTCCGTTATATGTTTTACTTTTCTAAAATTACTCCCTTATAAGTTTGTTTTTTTAAATTATTCCCTTAAGTTTGTCTCAGGTCAAAAATTGCTACCAATTACGTTTTACGGTGAAAAATATATGGAATGGACGACATTGCCCTTCTGTGTGTTTACCCAACCCAACAAACCCATGACCTTTCATTTTACCCTATTTTGAAATCTCAACAGTAAAAAAAATCCCAAATTAATCCTAACCCTAATTTTGAAATTGAATCCCAATTTTCGCAAATTAATCTCAATCAAACTCGAAGATTTAAGGGGTTTGCTAGAACCAGCCAACAATAATGAATTCGAAGAGGAAGAAGGTAAATTAATTATTATTTGTTAATGGTTTTTAGTTTTTATCTTTTAATTGTTAATGGAAACTTCAAAAGTTGAGCAAGTAGATTGACAAATTTCAATTTTCAATTCAATACAACAATAATATGATTCACATACCCAAATCAAAGATTTACTTACCTTAAAAAAATGGAAACTTCAAAAGTTGAGCAAGTAGATTGACAAATTACTTATAATGAAGATATTGAGTAAATTATATAGTGAGGAATTAGGTAGAGATGAAGATATTGGTAAATAGTTTGGAGAAGCAAAACTTATAACATGATTGAGTAAAACTCAGGGGCAATTTAGTCATAAATTTAGGGAAATAGAGGTAAAATTCCAAAATTGCCGCAAATACTCGTCGGAGCTGCAAATTGGTAGCAATTTTTGACCTGAGACAAACTTAAGGGAGTAATTTAAAAAAACAAACTTATAAGGGAGTAATTTTAGAAAAGTGAAACATATATGGGAGTAATTATTAATTTACTCTATTTATATTTATATTAATATTCCTAAAGTATAGTATATTTGACATTTGTCTTATTTTCGTTTTTACTTAATTAAAGAAATTATCTCATTTCTTTCGCATTGTACATGTTAAGTACGAAAGTTTATAATGTTTAATAGTTAAGTACTTTCAATAATTAGTTCCACAAATTTTTAATTAAGACAGGGTATTCATTTTAAATTTAAGAAGGGTCAAGTAATATGGAAAAGATAAAAACATAATACATAAGGAAAAGTAACAAATTTGTTTTATATTTCCAAGTGAGACTATTTTTGACCCATTTTAATGTTAAGACGAAGACAAACTGAGTTAAAGGTTGAATAAAGTTAATAACCTTAAATAGCAAATTTAAAAATTTTAAAGAATAATGTTAAAAGCCTAATAGAAAATCTGTAAATAAGCAATTATTTTCTAACTCATTTCCCATTTTTATATTTAATAGAAATATTAAATAAAGTTAATAACCTAATATAGTAAGTATACAAATGTTAAATAATACAGTAATGTCGTTCTAAATCTAATAGGAAATTTATAAATAATCAACTATTTTCTAATTCTAATAAAAAAGTTGTAATTAATTTATTATTTTCTTATTTTCTTATTTTCTAATTCTAATAGGAAAATTATAAATAAATTATTATTTAATCAACTATTTTTTAATTTTCTAATTTTAAGTGAAAACTTGTAAATAATTTATTATTTTCATACTTAATAGAAATATTGAATAAAGTTAATAACCTTATATAGTAAGTATACAAATCTTAAATAATAATAATATTGTTCCAAATCTAGTAGAAAATTTATAAATAATCAACCATTTTCTAATTCTAATAGAAAAATTTTAATTAATTTTTTATTTTTTTATTTTCTAATTCTAATAGAAAAATTATAAATAATTTATTATTTTCTTATTTTCTAATTCTAATAGAAAAATTATAAATAAATTATTATTTATAATATAGTGTTTTGTAATAGTTGGAGACTACCACGTCGCTTGAAAAAAACCTCCTGTAATATGTTGATTATTTTCACTTTATCATCAATGGATACTATTTATATAACTCTAAAATCAGCGGATTTCAATCCATACCGTTGTGTGATAGACCTGACCACTGACTTCAATGTAAATATTACTTCGTATATGGTTTTGGTTGAAATATAAATTTAGAGCATTGTAATATGTTGATTTTCCTTAAATAAACATGTCAAACTTATTGTATTAATTATTATAAAGATGTTAATTATTTAACATACACAAATGGAGTATAATATAATTATATAAGTATGTTATAATTTTGAAACTATTAAAAGGTAAATAAATCAGTAGATTGTCAAAAATCATAATATCTCATAATTACTTTGATTTGATTTGATGCATATACGTAATATTCCCTCTTATTTGGATAACTTTACCCTCTTATTTTGATAAAGATTAGGGAATACACCGGTCCGAATTCTATCCATTACTTAAAAAGAAATGGACCTCCATTACTTTTGAATGATCCGGATTAAATCTTGAGACGATCTACTGGTTGTAATTATATTATAAAAGTAATGTTTTATTGAATGTAGAGATAAAATATACTTCATATTAAAATAAGGGTGTATTAGAGAGATAAGAGGGAGTATATATGACCAATTAGCTAACCAATCGAATTAAGTAAAATACTAGTTTTATACCCGTACTACAAATGTACGGTTCTGTTCTTAAATGTTGGGTGTTGCTCAATCATATACGAGTTTTACTCAATTATAAACATGATTGACCGTTACACCCCTATCTTTCCACAACAATTACAATTGGGGTTATTTCAACTTCTCACTCTACCTATCAATAATTACAATTGGGTTTACTCAATCGTGGACCAGATTTGTATCGTCGCTGATATCGCCACCACCACCTACGGGATGCTTAATCTCCATGATATTCCTTCCTTCAAGTGCGGAGTGACAGCGGTAGCGGTAGCGGTGGTTGTGGCGGCGACAGATGAATTCTCCAGCTGTGTCAATCGACGGGTATCAAAACATGCCTGAATGCGACGAGGGCCTCTTGCGGAAAGTTGTTGCTAACCAACCAGTAATCGTTGCCATTGATGGTGGCAGTCAAGATATGCAACACTACTCTGAGGTAAAAAAAAATGTGAATACAGAGAAGTACTTCGTAATTAATACAGAGAAGGACATTGGGATGAGTTTTGAAGAGAAGGACTAAATAATTAATACAGATGCGCACAAGCTCACCTTTTCTTTCTCCATCTAATTAAAAGAGCAACTCGGTCTCAAATTAGACGCGTATACCGATAAAAAGTACACCTTGATTGATTTGTTCTCTAATGTCAATTTGTTCTCTAATTGAACATCCTACAAATCTACAGGATTCAATCCAAATAACAATTACAAAAAAAAGGAAGAAAATGAACAAAACAGGACACGATTTAAAGAAACCCTAATTTAAAGTCTAAATCATTTTTTTAATTTCATATAATATAATTGATAAAGGCAGATGTTAGAATTATTACCTAATCGATACGAGAGCTTGCATCCATAGTTGTGTGGTTTAGGTTTTTTTGTGGGGGAGAGAATTAGAGAGAACTTTTTTTTAGTCAAAGGGTATAGAATGGAAAAGTAATGAAAAAAAGTGTATGAATGAGTAAAACTCGTATATGAATGAGCAATTACGTAAATATTTGGTTACTCATAAATATGTGACTAATTAATACGAATATAATTGAAAATAAAAATTAAGTAGATAATATATAAATTATTATAAAAATCATCAATTACTAAAATAGACCATTTTTTTCTGCTATAAAATCCGATCTATTTCATTACTAATGTAAAAGACAAATTTTATTTGTTATGGTTTCAGAATTAACGGATTTTTTTATTAGAATTATTGATCCCGTGTTTTTTTATTACCTACTTGAGTGTTCTTTTTAACTGTCAATTATTTATCAATATCATCTAAATCTCTTAGGAGTAGATCTACATGAATAAGATCTAGATAGCACGGACACTTCTCGTAATGAGTCGTACCGTGTCCGACACGACACTCCACGGACACATGCCGAAACGTGTCGGACACCTATAAATCCGTGTCTAACTTTCTACATTTACTTGGGTACGTGTCTGACGCGTGTCCATGTTATTTGAGTCGTGTCCATCGCGTGTCCACGGTATTTGGTCAACATTTGGGGTGAATGATGTTCTTCAGACGGGAAATGCGCTATCGAAAAAAATTAATTAGAATATTGGTTCGGATGGGAAATGAAAATGAGTAATAAGGGCAAGTTTTACCTTCACTTATTTAAATTTTTTTTTTGGTGAAATTAATATCAAATACTTTTACAAAAATGAAATCAAATATTTATAACTATAAAATGTATATTTTATTAAATTTAAATAACGTGTCTCGTGTCCGAAACTTCATGACATGCTGTGTCACGTTTTCGTGTCGTGTCCGTGTTCGTTTTGGTGCTACCTAAAATAAGATTAATTTGCAGTTTTTTTAGCGTAATAAAATTATAATTTTCAGATTTTTAGTTTATTTCCAGTGTTTTATTCCAGTATTTTATTAGTATTTGTATTATAATTAGTATTATCATTAATCATTAATATTCAACCTGATTAATAAACGTAATATCCCCAGCTGAATAATTTTTAGTTGACTCTGAGTTATTTAGGTTGGAATTCCCGTTTTGTTAATTTTTTGTTTTGATTTTCAGGTTTTTTTTCCTAATATACATGATTTTTATTACGACATTGGCGAAAATGTAAAATTTTGATATATATTGGACCGTTGTATATATCATATTTTACCGTATTTTATTTTGTTTGGTATTTTAATTTATATTTGATTTGATTGGCAAATTGGAGAACATAATGTGATTTAATTTTTGAGCTGTAATTATTTTTCGTGATTGTAAATTTTTGTTTTTCGGATTTGATTTTTGGACCGTTCTATATCGTATTTTATTGAAACGTTTTATACTGTTATGCATATTTTCGATGAACAATAATTTGATCGTATCGTATTTTATTATGACAATGACGAAATATAATACTGCAATCGATTACGTAAATAGGAATGAGAATTCTAAATTTAGGAGAGTGGGAAATTAAATCAAACTAAAAGTTAGTGGGTAGTTTTTTTCATTGTTTCAAGCAACCAATCAAAATGAGTTAAATTGTACTCCTTTTATTGAGATAGATTAATAGTGAGGTAGTGAAATTGTCTCAGAATTTATTTCATCGTAATTTCAAAATATGTCATAGAAATAATATTAATGAAAAATTTATGAGTTATCTAACTTTAAAATAGTTTTATTTAACTAAAAATAATTTTTAATGTCGAATAGAGGTAGCCCGAGCAGAGCCGGACACCGATACTAGTTATACTAGTATTTTTGCCCGTGCGATGCACGGATACTAAATTAATTTGTGGTATTCATAAAATTTTCACCATGTAAATCAAAAGTAAATAATCATAAGACTTTTTTTAATATAAAATAGTATTAGTTCGTTTTATACATGTGTTATTTTGTTAATAAAATTACCACATTTATATTCATTTCTGTCATTAATGTTACCACCAACTCGCCACAATCATCTATAGTACCAGACTAAAAAACCCTTCAAACCACTACTTTTACTTTTCGAACAACACATGAAATGGTTCACAATCCAAAGTCACACCTCCTAACCTATCATGAAATTAATCATCAAATGCGATTTAATCATCTTTATTCCTACCTCAAACAACCACCTAAAATATTCAAGTCACCCCTCTTTCACGAAACACCCAAACTTATCCCTCAATGTTAGCTCTCCGTTTGAAAAGTTCATCTGATCCATCTATCAGAAACCTAGCTAACTTTTGCTTTCAAAACCGATCCTACTTGAATGAGAAATCCTTGATGTAGAAAACAAAAACATGCAATTTTTTTGTTTGGTTAACAAAAGAGGTATGAGAGAAGTGTTAATGAATGAACGATGGATGCAACACTCGAGATGTTACATTGAAATTAGGTGTAAAATTTAAACCACGATGTTTTTTTTAATCACCAAGACAAAAAAGTAACTTAGTTAAACGTTAACAATACTATATTGACATGGTATTTATTAACATCGGATTACTTATTTGTGTGTTTCACAAGAAAAACAAAAACAAAATTGAGTTTTCATACATGATATTTCAGAGATTTTTAACTTATTTTTATAACATCTATGCCTAAGTCATTTACACATAATAGAACCTTGAAATAAATTCATCTACTTCATCAGTTTTCTTGCTACATAGCCCCCCATTTTCCACACCATACAGGCATTGTTCGTACTCTTTTCACTCAATTAACCAACTTGACCATCAGAATTAACCGTATGCGCATCCCTGAACAACCCCATTCTATCTATATTTACCTGTACTACTCAAATCACACTCTTAAATGTTGGAAAATAACTTTATCCTCAAGACACTTACCTCCTACCTCCAGACCTATCTACCGTGATATAATACTGACATGACATATACTTCCTTAATTTAATCCAATGTTTTCCTTCCATACTTGATAAAATAATTGATATAAATATTTTCTTCTATTTCTTGTATTTACAATGTTATCATTGTAAATTTGCAACTGCAACTCCACATTTATTTATACTACTCTCAGCTTTTCAACGCCGTAGAGTAACCCACCCCAAGACACTTACCTCCTCTCTCAAAACCTATTTACCCCCACCGCTCGAAACAATAGATATATCCAATGTAAAATCAAACCCCGCCCTATAACAATCAAAATTGAGTATGCATACACGTTACTTTAGAGATTTTTAAGATATTTTCATAACATTTGTGCCTCTATTATTATCACATAAAATAGAATTTTGAAATAAAATTTATCTACCTATGTACTTGCTCAGCTTTTCTAATCAATCGTATCCGTTTTCACATAACTACCCAACTTGACTAACATAATCAATCGTCCCTAAACAATTATTCTAACCTATAGACATTTTCTTGTGCAACTTACATCACACTTTTAAACGTCGAAGAGTAACTCTATCCCCCAAGATACTTACCTCCTCCCACGAGATCTATTATCCCCATCCCTAAACAAATAATGGGCACATTCATTTTAACCCCTACCCTATAAAACAATTTCACACTGTAAAAAATAAGTTGAAAATATGGAGGAAAAAAACGGACTATAATAAACTATAATCTAATACTAATTAAAAAAAATATTTTTGATATTTTTACGGCCTATTCTATCCGGCTCGGAAACACCATTTATTTGTCATTACTTTGTTGTATGGATACCTTCTAATACTCACTTGCATTTCATCTCATCAACACAATTATTCCGCTTAACTCAGAGAACCTACATCATTATGTTCTTTAATATCTATATATTTATATTTATACTCCTTATATCGTAACTTGACAACCCAACTAACCAACCTGATAATCAGAATCATAAACTGTATTCTTGAACATCTCTGACCAATTTGCTTGTACTACTCAAATAATAATCTTAAACGTCGGAGAGTAACCTTACCCCTGAAGACACTTACCTCATTCCTCAAAACCTATCTACCTCAGCCCCCGTAAAAAAATATGTCATTTTATAACACACAATTTCTCATCGTTAAATAATAAGGTGAAAATATGTAGGAATAAATATTGTTATTTATGAAATACCTTTCAATACCCATTTAAAACACATGTCATCCACACAATTATTCCACTTCACGCACCTATCTACATCATCATTGTGGTCTTTAATATTTATATTTATACTAATTAAATCCAAATTTGACATTTTTGGGGTTTCTCTAGAGTCGAATATATCTGACATTCATCTTATTTTCTTTTTACTTAATTATAGAAATTATCTCATTTCTTTCGCGTAATTAAGTACGAAAATGCATAATATTTACTTGAATAGTAGTGCTACTCTTGTACCAAAAAATAGTAGTATTGCGCTTAATTTGGTCGAATATGATTGATTACAAATATTCCTTTTAGGTAGGAATTTGTTTAAACTTAAATATTTAACTAATTCATTTATTAGTTCCACACATTTTTAATTAAGATGGAGGTATTCATTTTAAGTTTGAATGGTTTAGTAATATGAAAAAGATAAGAACATAATGTATAAGAAAAAGTAAAAGATTTGTCTTATTACTCTTATATCCCCGTGAGACTATTATTTTTGACTCATTTTAATGTTAAGACGAAGACAAACTAAATTAGTTCTTTTTTACGCTTTCCCATTTTCATTTTTAATTGAAACACCGAATAATATTAATAACCTTAAATAGTAAGTATATAAATATTAAAGAATAATGTTCTAAGATAGGAAACTTGTAAATAATCAATTATTCTAATTCATTTCCGATTTTTATTTTTAATAAAAACGTTGAATAAAGTTAATAAAATTAAATAGAAATTATATAAATATTAACGAATAATAATGTTCTAAATCTAATAGGAAAATTGTAAATAATCAGCTATTTTTTATTTTTCTAAATCTAATAGAAAAGTTGTAAATAATTTATTATTTTCTTATTTTCTAATTCTAATAGGGAAGTTATAAATAAATTATTATCAAAACAAATATTTACTAATTTTCTAATTCTAATTATAAAATTGTAAATAATTAATTATATCCTAATTCTAGTAGAAAAATTGTAAATAAATTATTATTTATAAATAAGTGTTTTGTAAAAGGTGGAGACTACCACGTGCTTAGAAAAAAGTTTCTTTTAATTATATATATATTAATTATACAGTTTTAATCGATAGCGTTTATGATAGACTGATACTTTTGACGACACAATCCGTTACAAGTTAAAGACGGATAATGTTCCTTTTACAATAAGACGAGTGGGAGGACAAGTAAGGAAAAATAGAATACCCATAAAGTTTGCTTACTGGTGAGAGATACACTATCCGTCTTCAATGAGAATTTGTACACCAGCAAAGGGAATTAGGATCTCAGTTTTAGACTCGTTGGCGGTTGGTACACTGTTGCAGTTTCGTCTGGGGCAAGCACAAGTTTGTCGATAAAGCAACATTTTTCTCAAAAATGACTGAAAATATAATCAAACATGTCATAATATCCTTTTACAAGTATACTTTGTATTATGAAATGGAGATCGTACATAATTAGTATGTACACATTTACGTAATACAAAAAAAATCTGACTCTAGGCTTCCGGATAGTTAGCAGAAGAGGAACTATACAAAAGCTGTACAATTCTTTACAGATTACACGGACCACCGCTAGTCCCAGAACAGCACCCAAAATCAAGATGAATCGCTCCTTCAACATTTGTTAGTTCTCTTCTTTAACTGTCAGATGAGGTCTTTATATTACCCGGGCATTGAAGATGTAACATCTAGCGATCAAAATGTGGGAACATCGAGAGCAGATGGATTATCAAACAGGCTGAGACTGCATCTTTTTATGAGTTTCTGCCACAACATCTTTCAACTCAGGAAAGACCGACACAAGTAAGAGCTCCAAGGCAGAATACGCAACTTGTTTCAGACATACTGAAGACTGCGAATGTGAAATAAACCGTTTAGAACCTGCTTATTTAACTTAAAGAGGAACCTCTGTAAGGAGTTTGGATGATATGCATTATGTTGTTACCTGAAGAAAATAGTATATATCCCGTGCACAGCGCTTATACTGCTTTTGCCCTACTAAACTGACCAAAGGCGCAGGAGCTCCTTCTACTCAAAAACGGACTGATATTAGTGAAGTGCCCTTCCATCAGCATTTGGTAGCTACCAGGAAGATAAAGAAAACAAGAAAAACTTACTGAAAAGCATTTTCTTCACATAGCTAGCTCTTCGAATAGCTTCAAGCTCCTCTTCAAATGAACCAGATTGCAAGGATTTATTCCTTCCTGCTCGAGGTGTTGCTTGGAAAGACGGGGAGTCCATTCCGCCCAATCCACTTTCAGTTATCGCAAGCTTAAGAAAGAATTTACCATCTGGCCACAGAATCTGGAATACATACACGTACACAGCGAGTTACATTTTCTGTGCACCACATTTATCTTAAAATGACACAGCCAAGGCAAAATGCAAGATCAAACAAACGAGTTAAAACATACGACGCAAATACAAGGATCACAAAAGAAAAACTGACCAAGCACCACAATATGCCAAAGTAAGATTCTCATTAAAGAGCATGAAAATATATATAACCATGGACATAATTGTTTGAGATTTTAAAGTAAAATTAATGCTTGTATAGGTATTTTTATATTCTAAATTTACGATTAACCCCACTAAACCTTGGGTAGAGTCAACCTATATCTCTAGTCTCTCATGTTTTAGGTCAAGCTTAAATCCTTTTGAACCCACATTAAATCCATCAGCCTACTAATTAACACGGTCTAAAGTCTCTAAAGCCGTTTTGTAGTCAAAGATATAATCACATATTACAGGCCTCCGCATATGAAGTTATAAACCCTTTGGATTAATGAGACGTCATCAATCCAAGTTGATGTTTTCTTTCTCCTCGTCATCTGCTCTGCTCTGCACTTCGCCTTTGGATTAGCGGGCAAATAATCACGCCATGATTTTATATTTTTGTAAAAAAAAATACATTAGACGTCATGTCTTACGAAGTGACAAGTAAGGGGAATAATAAGCAAAATTCAATTCCAATAATTGTACAGACAACTTGGTCGATCAACTAACATAGATGTCCCCCCACTTTGTTCTATAAAGTACTTATAAAATTGAGGATTTCATCAATTGATATTTTGTATGTCAAAAAATATGGAATTTACTGGTTGGTTCTTAAGCAAATATCTGGAAAGCAAGGGAGTGTTGGGCCTGGCACGTCGCAGTGGAGGTGGCACATAGAGCCGGGAACAACTAGTGTCAGGCGGAGGAGGCGAGAGTCAACTATTTCCTTTTGTTTTTGATTTTATATTTTGTTTAAAGGATGATTTCACCATAGAAAGTAGTCTTGTACTCCTAATAAAAGAATTGCCTAATTCTCTTTGGGTTTTTTCGCTAAACTTTTTTATTTAATTTTCCTTCGATTTAAACTGTAATTTCTTTCAAAGGTGCAGGTAATTTTGTCATCATGTTCTCCCTTATCTCCTTTTGTCCATTAGTTTGTCTCATAACGGTTTCAAATGATGACTCATGTTAAGCAACCTCGAATCATTTTAGGAGAACCCTGTTATTGTTGTTGCACGGATCTTAAACTCCGAGGTGATGCTCAAAGTGGCAGGTGATTATAGTGCTAAATAGAATGGAATAGCTCATTATTCAGCAAGCAAAGAACCATAAAGAGCAGATTACTGAAACTCGCAACAAAAAGTTCCTTGATTACCAACATTGGGTAATATTCTAATATGAAATAGATAATAAAGAGATCTGAAAGCTTACATCTTTGATCCAGTGAATTCCTTCAGCAACAACATCCTCTCTTCGTAACCAGTTAATCTGCCTCAGCAGCCAGTCATCAACAGCATCTTCCATGATTATCTGCAATATTTGCTTAGAGATCCAAAAAACTTGCCTCCTGTGGAAATACCAGCACGGGATGAGAAAAATCAAGTTCCTAGTTCTTACCAGCACGGGATAAAGAAGGAAATGCAAAAGATGAACAATTTTACCTTATCCAGCCTCGCCTGTTAAGCTGAAATACCTTGTCGACTAAGTTCAGCACAGGTACGCTTACATTAGGTGGTGTCCACTGTAATATGGTAAGACAACAAGATTCTAAATAAGCTGACTACAGGAATGAGCAAATTGAATACTGCTTCGCTTCAATTTCTTACACATATTTGAAAAGGTTTCAAAAAATTAAAAAGTAAAAAAGAAAAAAAAGGTCTTTAGAAACGTTACTTTCTAGGTCCAAGAAAAGATGTCTTAAAATTAGCAAGGAATAAATTGAAGAGATTGTTAAGCGATGGGGACACTGTAACTTCGTTTTAGAATCGAAAACATAGATTGCTGATTGATACCTCTGGAGGTACCCCAACCGGATCATCAATAGAATGCAGAATCAAGTCAGATTTCATCTCGAAGGGCCTGCTTTTTTCAGAAATTAGGTGGGTAGAATCTCTAGTTTGTCCAACCACCCTTGTTGGAAAGCTCTTTGACCTCAATTCGTTATCTGAATGCCATCCATTATCTTTAACAGCAGACTCGGCTACTGGTTCATGACTTTCAATACCCTCGTTATCAGAAGTACTCACACTTGCTTCCATCGAAGCATCCAGTGTAGTATCCATCTTTAGATCAGATTCATCCAGGAAGAAGTTTCGGGCGGGTAAAGATCTGATGGTTCCATATTGTGAAGAAGATGAGCTGACAACCTTGCGAACTAAGCCATCTGAAACCCCTTTGAACTGTCTTACAATATCATCAACAGCATCATCCACATTGACTGTATTACATTTTACAACCAAGTCAATGCAACAACAATAACAACTACTTCAGTTCCAAAATGTTGTGCTCGATGACTAACAAGAATTGGCATATGGAACCGTCAACTTAAGATTGAAAAACAACAATAAAAAAGGAGATTAAGGACAACACGATAGTCGCCAGTAGACTAGACACGCAGCCAAAAGAAAGTGTTACAAGGGAAAAACACTAAAAAAAAAGTGAGGAAAAACTAGGGTGGAGGCTAAAAAAATATTTAAATGAAAAAACTAAATGCAAAGAAAAAATCAAGAGGAAGTATTCAAGTATATAATATAATACATTGAGAAATGTAACAAACAAGCGCTTCAAACTTCAAAGGAAAAAAATGTTCCAGAAATAAACTACAAGAATTGCAAAATCAAATAAGAAATTAAAATAAAATAAAATCAAGGTCCACTTAAAATGCCTACATATCCTAATCCATGTTTGCTTAAATCATCTCCTACTCCCAAGGTTGCCTACTTTGAAGTAAAAAGCCTCATCCAATATGGGGTACAACTGTACAAGATATGATTTTAATAGTGTGTCTGATACATAGATCTTAAGTTAACATCGTGACAGAATATGCTCGAACCGATTTGCGGTTCACCGGGGTTAAGCAAATTTTGTAACCAGCCTATGCTAGACTATATTTTTATTCCCCCACCTTCAAGCAATCACTCTTACCTTGTGCGCCACTTGATCTAATTCTTACATGATAAAACAAACATCTACGGGGGAGGCAGTGCGATAGTTTTTCTAACTGTTTATGCGCTCTAACCTCTTGGAAACATCTTCACACTCTTCCACTTCAAGTGGCTTGTTTTGATTTAATTCAAGTCTCCATCCATCTGCCCCCTCCCAACTCCAACTTCCTTACACACTAAAAGTTCAGTCTAAGTTATAATCTAAACGTAGAGATTTAAAAGCATAACTCCAAATTA
The DNA here is from genome assembly GCA_029255685.2 of Silene conica. Taxonomy (NCBI): domain Eukaryota; kingdom Viridiplantae; phylum Streptophyta; class Magnoliopsida; order Caryophyllales; family Caryophyllaceae; genus Silene; species Silene conica. Next base: position 72,960,720 of record CM055312.2, read on the forward strand.
TAACTTATATCCAACACCTTTGCCTCAAATCATTTTAAACTGTAATAGGGAACTTGATGCACTTCAATCGTGAAGTGTGACAGGGAACTACTGTGACTTCGATGTCAATCCATAAATTTGAACTATCTCGGTCAAATTTGTATTACACCTTGATGAGACACTTTTGCGAAACGTTTTTCTTTGTTAAGTATTACTCTTTTACTGTATTATACGGCATCTAAATCTTCTTTCCTAATAGTTCACAGCGCCCTATCTCATTGAGTGATAAGTCGAATTCTCAACATAAAGTCAATTTGGTTAAAAAAAACCTTGTGTTTGGGGAAGCTTGTAGAATTTTCTAAAATGCAAGTTTAGAATATACTTGTACTACTTCCTCCGTACTTTTTTAATTCTCCCATTTCATTTCTCCCTTTTTAAAGAAAATGGTCAACTTTACCACTTTACCCTTCACTTAATCCCCCCTACCTCATAATCACCCTAAAGACCAGACAACAACACCAACACCCAAAAAAGAAACACTATCCAACACCACAACCGCCACCCTCGTAACACCACCATCCACCCCATGACCACACCCACTGCCGAATACCGCCATCAACACAACCATTCTGCGTCTGGACTGCTAAAACAGCTACCGAACACTACCAGCACCACATCGACAACCCTTAACGACCCTCAAAGCGTCTTACTCAACACGACATACCTCAACTACCTTAACACCAACGCCACATTCGTGGATTCCAGATTTGGTGGTCGACTTCCTAGGGTGGGTATTATTGAGGTAAAGGCGGCTGACGACATGGTGACCGGCGTTGTGGGTCGCAACGGGTCAGATGGAAGAGAGAGATGGGCAATTTTGACACGAGTTATTAGGATTAGGTTGTCGGAGGTAGGTGCTCGAAGTAAGGATAGATGGTGGTGGCTGGCTGGTGTTGGCAGGCAAAGATGGTGGTTGTTAGTTATGAAGAAAGTGGTGACGGTGGAGAAAGTAGTAACGGTTGCTAATGTGTACAGGTGAAAAATCAGAGTCCATGGCAATTGGTGTGATTTTTATACATTTGAAAAGGATAATTGGGCAAAATGTTATCAAAAGATTGCCTAAAGAGGATAGAAAAAGAAGTGGGAAGAAAAGAAAAGAATTTCCTTAACAGGAAACTGGGAAGAAAACAGAAAAACGGAGGAAGTAGCATACAACACACAGTAAACTATCGAGTATCAACCCACCAACCCAAGCAATATGAAATCATTCATGGAAAATGAACACAGCAATGTTTATTCTATGCAAAACAATCAATTATGAGTTCAAAGTTTCAAACTCCTCAAAGAGAAGTAGTCAGGGTTACCATGTTTTGAAAGCAGAGTGTCTTTCTGGATGACCTTAAATAAAGAATTGCGTCAAAGATTGCAATATAAGAAGCACAATTTTTTGAGTGCTTTTCTATCATGTTACAAACCCAATGAATAGTACCACATTAACATATAAAAAAAAACCTAAAACATACCTGCTAGGGTTTTCATCACTGAAGCCGACTTTCCAAATGAGTAGTTCTTGAATTCAACATAAAACAAACATACCAAACCATTAGGTTCAAGGTTAAATACCAGTTCGTTAAAAGATACATGTACCTGACACTTGCTTACCTTTGAGGAAGCACTAAGAAAATCCCAAACCTCGTGCAGCTCTGCAACATTAGCTATAGATAACAGATCCTAGCAAGCAATGATTCAGGATTTCAGGTCATATGTCACAATAATATAGGCCCAAAAAGATATCGAACAAGACCAACAACTGAAAAAAGACAAAACACACTTGCAGATATTTGTCAAGCTGGACGCATCGTTGATGCACAAAAGCATCTTCAGTGCTGGATGAAAATATCCTTTTGGGGGGTAGATGTAGGTTATAATTGGGAATATCCTTGAGCAATCGATGCAATCTCTCAAAGTTCCTATACCTGCACACAATGGTCCCCAGATGTAATAAAGAAATGCAGGTTAGAAGCTCAAAATCAGAATTAACCGGGACGTGTCCCGTGGGGGTGGGGGTTTCAGAATACAAGCAATGAGCTCATCATATATTGTGCAGATAATTAAATTATGATGAAGAAGAACAAGACATTTACCTTCTTTTCACAAACCAAGTGCTATTTTGAGCATCAGAGACGGCAATTGAATACACAGCAAAGGACTTGGATCCAATTTTTTCAAAGTAAGCCCCTATGACCTGCCAGGTATACCAATTTCTTATACGCATGCAAATGATTTTGTCAACACAGAAGATGTCAATGAATTTTGATGCATTGACACATACAGTAACATAGTAATTACAGATGTTTATTACTCCTCTGTCCTCCATAATTAGATGATGCTACCACTTTCCCTTTCAAGATGTTTGATTTGGAAATTCCCATTTCTTTCCTTCTCAAATTTAAAACTCCTCCAGGCCTCCATGCATATTTTATTCTCACATTTTGGTTAATAATGATATTTCATCCCAAAATTTTAAATATGACATCTTCTCAACTTTTTTGTCCCAAAGTAACCAAGATATTTTAATTGCTACAGAATAATTACAAAATCTGCATTATCTTAATTCTAATTTAAATTCTTATATCAAAAAATATTAAAACTACTATCACCCACAAGCCACACCCTTCCCCTTCCAGATCTCCCCGCCCAACCTCTCTCCATTTGCGACCACTCCCTCCATTTGCAACCACCCTCCGTGATTTCTCAGCCACTATCCCCATTCCCCTCTACTCTACCCAACAACCCTTAATTCCCTTCCCCTTAATAACATAAGACCCTTCTTCTCCCCTGGAGATGCAACCTTGTACAGTGGCCTGTGGGTGTAACCATGTTGAGGCTGTGAAGGTGGTTCTTGTTGAGGTTAAGTTTTAAGGGTGGTTGAGTTTAATTATTCCTGCCAGTTGTTTCTTTTTGGTTATATTATGGAGTACCAATGAGAGAACTAACCCGGCATCGAAGCTTGGCAGACGATGACCCTTGAGTACGAATCACTGGCCTCGAAACATCATTCAAGCTATGCACGCCACTCTGCCTACCAAATTCAGGACAGTAGAAATCCTCTGAAATCTGCAGTCCTTTGCCTTCACCAGTATAAGTTTTTTTCTCCAAAAGGTTAACTTTCAAATCAGAAGTACTGCTGGACTTCTTCAACTTATGTTTATCCCCATCAGCTAAGATGATATCAGACCCCTCATTTGGATTAACAACATGCATGCTCAAAGCAGAATCATTTTCCCTATTCTGAAATACCTTTTGCTTTTTTTGGTTACTATCTTTCATTTGATCAATGAGACTTGATCGAGATAGGGGCTCCACTGTCATTTTCATATCTTGTTCTTGGTAAGTTTGCCCTTTTGCAGATTTATTGATCTTCGCCTTATAATGTCTTCCAATAGCCCACATGTTCTCAAGATTCTCTGGAGCAAGGACTTCAGTTCTTCTCTGAGTAGCAGCATCCAGCACTCGTGCCCAGTCAGCAACTTTAGGCTGCAAGGACTCACTATCATATACATTGCACGAAGCAGCTGGTGAAACCTCTAACGCCACTTTCCTCTGGTCACCCATATCAGTTTCTTGATTCCTAGTGTTCTTGTGTCTAATGATTGCGATTTCATGATTTTCTACGCTGCCCTCAGCAACGGAGTGCTCATGATCTACCTTTGACGAATGATCATCACCATCTGATCCAGCTAAGAACTCTTGAATCTGAAGAAGAACAAGCTCAACCAACTGATTGACATACCTAAAACACCCAAAAGTGGGAAAAAAACCTTATAAGTCAATGTTTCCTTTTAGAACGGTTAATATACAAGTAACTAGCAAACTGATTAAGATTACAGAAAAAAAAGCATCATTAACAACATCACCGTATCAAAGACGCAAAAAAAATTGTGACACTATATAGCTTTCGTGTAAAGGACACTGACATTTCCTAATTCAGTCCTATGTTTTCATTGATAATTCCACAATTTATTGTTAGAAAGATGGTAAGGCTCAAATAAATTTAAAAACTTAAAAGAAAGAAAGCTTTTATATATGACAGGAGAACTCCCAAAAAAATAGCAGCGTCAAAGGACTCTGCAGCCTCAAAAAATAAATAAATCAGTGACATGCTCAGAGATCGACATGAAACTCTGAAAGGATAAGAACAGGGATTCGTTGTAAGTAGGGATGCAGTAATCATAAACTTTCATGAGCTTTTTCTGCACAACAAATGTCTTAAAACCTTACAAATATAAGTTGGACAAGATTCCTGCCTCAGGCTAAGAGACTTATTACTACTGACAAGCTATTCAGTACGCATCTGACAACAGATTAAGACAACTATCTACATTTAAAACATTTTCTAGAATGCTACAACAACATCAAAGCCTTAATCCCAAAATGAATTGGAGTCTTCTGACATGAATTAACTTTTGAAACAGTCACATATCGGTTGCACACCTGAACTATAAATGAGACAAAAAGGAAGGAAGAAAAGGATCGAGAACATGATTAAAAACCTATCTACACTAATAGATATAAAAGTCATAAAACCAGAAAAGCAATTTTCTATAGACACTAAGATGCCAAAAATATCACTTAATATCAATAATTTTAATTTTTTGTAAAAAAATAATAATTATACTAGTAAATGAATAAGTGAAAATACAAAGTGCAAAGAAAGTCAAATCAACTATAAAAGGCCATTCCAATAACGCATGATAATATATGGAGATTAAGTAAAAAGGTTTTGAGAATCTTAGAGTAATAAATAAAACATTTGAAAATAAATAAAATAGTAAGCAAAAAGGCAAATACAATAACAGAAACAAATAAAAATCAAACTTCATCTTTCACACGTATTGTTTCCAGAATATTACTAAACCCAAAAAAAAGTCCAATATATGTCCAATCCTAAACAGTTTCTGCAAGAAAATTCACCAGCTGTAGATGGAATTGAGTGCTGATTTGCCGAGACTGCCACATTATGAAATACTTAAAAAGGCTCCTATAGATAGGAATATAAATACACAACTAAAGAATCTCATGTAGAATACTATCACACTCATCTGTAAATTCCACTAAATTAACATCACAGCATATACTCATAGATCTACATATTGAATTCAAGACAGTAGGCAAGCTGATCTCTCAATCAATCTCGAATTAGATTTTCAAATTTTCAAGCAGAATGTCAAATGAGACTCACGCTGGGGATACAAGATTTATGATTGGCTGTACTACTAAGCAAGTTACAAACTCTCGAGCAATACACCGAACAAGAGGGCATTGTGCTTCTCTTGGTTTCAGAACTACACCAAGTAATCCAGCCACAAGACGTTGAAGAAACTGTGAGGTAAAAGAGATAAGTTACATAAGAAGAACAATGAGGAATCATAAGAGATAACAATAATATAAGCATATGTCCCTAAATTAGACAAGAAAGACTAGTCAGACCTTGTACTCACTCTCTGAAGATATCAATGCTGGATGGAGAGCTTCAGAAGCCATAAGATGGTGTTTTAACCTTTCATCTCTCTCTTCAGAGGATAGAGTGACCATAACATCCACACCGATAGAAGCTTGTGTTTTTCTAAACAGTTCCAGATGATCACCGATCAAGTTAACTACATCCCTGACAATTAGACATGGTTTCATTACTTGTAAAACAACAGTTCACCCTTACTATGAAAGAGACAAATAAACACTAATGAGTAAAAAAATTACCTGGTTAATAAATCAACAAGGTTTACTTCCTTTACCCTTCCGGCGACTTCTCCAAGGGCTTCCAGGATAATGGTACGCATGAGGTCAGGGGCTTCTTTGTCAGGCGTTATATCACTATACCATAGGTCTGAAACAAAATCTTGAATAATTTTATCAACGAAGTCCTCAACAGCAGCTTCTATGACTGGTGAATCAAACTTCCTCCTCCATTTTGGAGGAGGAGGAACTGTAGAGAGGCGCGGATCATTTGGTGAGATTTGCTTCTTCTCCAAATAAGAAAGGTATGTGGGTTTACTGCTCTGAGAAGCCTTCCATCGAAACTCTAGCTCATTTGCAAGATACCGCAAAAAGAAAGCGATCAATGCCGCTATCGGGATGTTCATCAACATTGATTTACTAGTGTCTACATGAATTTGGGAAAGAGCACAAGTAAATTATAAGTTGATTTGAAAAAAAGAATGACAAAGTTCATTTACATAGTAGATATCAGCCTTCAGTAGAACTCAAGAAAAAAAAACATCGTTGGGCCATCAATTACCGAGTGCATTAACTACAATCTGTGCCAACAATAAGCACCATCATAGTACTGTACTGCAACAGATGCTGGTAATGTCAGGGCACGTCTTAAGAGAATAACCCTTTTTATTTAATTTTTTATCAGTAAAATGTAGAAAACTTCCTCCCGACCCAACCCTGGAACTTAGAACGGCCAGCCCGCTTTGGACAGTACGAGGAGGAAAAACCGGAGTACAACTCAGACATAAGGTTTAAAATTGGGCTGTACCAATTCTACACAATTATCAAAATCAACAGAAGAGGATCAAAATGGACTAAAGGAGACAATATATTATCCCCTCAAGCCGAACATAATTGACAGTTGTTTATATGGGTTTGTCTCATGCTCATATCATCCCAAAACATCTCCTATGCCGATGATTCCTAAAATCAACACACCCGTCAATCAACTCTTTCGGGCCTCAACCAGTCCATATTAATGCATTACCCACAGCATTGGGCTCCGAACAAATATCTCATACACATTCCGTCTTAAACTAAAAAATGCTACCCTTCTCCGATATGACGACTCTTTGGCCACCATGTTGCAGCTTTCTGGTTTCTTTAGATAAGAGTGTTATTTCTTTGACACACAGGTCATCCTACCACCTCCTCTTTCAAAAGCATATGCTATGTCGACTACATGTACACACCCTTGTGCACATCATACCTTCTACCCCCTATTTCGCAATAACCAGCTCTGACAAATAAAACTAATATGTCCACAAAATTACTTAGCATCAATAGACTTAATGTATTTTGCCTGTGGGATAAGTTTTTTAGTGACACTAGGACTAGGTCAGCGACAAAACTAAGGGGGTTAGTTACTTAGCTGTGAGGGTCACCCCTAGCAATTAAATCTCCAAAAAAATTCTGTTGGACTGTTAGAGAGTGTTTGGCAACATGAATTTAATTTGAAATGTGTCATTTGTGAAATAAGGATTCCGAAATGAGGGGGGTTAGAGGGTGGATTTCAAATGTGGTTAATAGGTTTACCAAACAAGCAAATTGGTCCAAATCCAAATTTGAAAATACAATTTTGGTTCCCAAACACACCATTAAAATATTTCGATTTATTTTCCTAATTTACCTTATGCCATAGTTCACCCTCTAAAAACTTCGCACCAAATTATAAATCCTGGTTCCGCCACTACCTCAAACTCTCAAAGAATAAGTTCATTGGTAGCATTCGTTCAATGCCGGAACTAAGAGGATTAGCCAATAGTCAGGGCAGTCAGTCCCAAACAATGCCAGTTTCAAAACTTTCTGTCAAAATTCGATTCCTTTCTGTAATTTACATTTACTCCATAATTCAACCCCAAGTACAAATCCTGATTCCGCTACTGCATTACTACTACTTCAATTCTTCTTCCAATTTACCTAATTCTATAGTCCACCCCTGAAATTTTCCGCCTTCCGGCTGTAACTACAAATCCTGGTTCCGCCACGACTAATGATCCAAATAAACTACTAACACTTAATAATAATAATAATAATAATAATAATAATAATAATAATAATAATAATCAAATAAACAGCATCACCAGAAATCAATCAATTAAAGTAATTCAATTAAAATCAAAGTATGAAGAAACTTACGTGATAAGAAATAAGTAAGAGAAAAGATGCAAATCGTCCACCATAAAAAGCGAACTTTAGCTTCTTCAATAAGGTCTTCAATGGTTTCCATCTTCCTCATAGTTTAGGATAAGAAATGAAATTAGGGTTTACTGAATCGGGTTGACCCGGAATAAAGTCAAAGCATAAAGAAACATAGAAGACAGAATCCAGAGTTGTTTCGTTGTGTGTGTCGCTGTGAAGAGAGAAGAGAACAGACATATGAAAACAATCTGGGAATTTGAGTTTGAGGCTACTTTTGTCGTTTCAGATGTTTTTACCCTTTTTTTTTTTACCTCTTTTACGTCGTTTTTACCTTTCTCCCTCCACGCCCTCTATTTACCGTTTCTTAGGTCTATTGTATTACTACTTTACGTACCCGTGCGTTGCACGAATATTACATAAGTTACGGTTATGGTGTATGTACTATTTATTTAGTTGTAAAACACTACTATTGCATTTTATGTTTGATATATTATTCTTTTAGATTTCAGTCAGTTACTAAATTAACGTCATGGCTTGATGTTGGAGATTTTGGCCGTCATTTCTCGCATAAAAAACTTTTTATAAACCCAAAATAAAGTAGTATTGGTCGGGTGTCGAACACAAAGACGGTGGGAATTTGCGCGTAATTACGTTTAAGTCTATGTTTAGTCGATATAAAAAGCAAGTTGATTGATTGAATAAAACTAAAGTAGACAAATATTAAAACGATTGTGAACCAATCAAAGAGAGACTAGGGTATCGGGTCACTATGGTGGGTCGATAATGATAACATCAAATTGGTCGGCTAAATTGCTCTAAGTATCGGTCTCAGTTCGTCTCGTTTCTCGTGCCGACTCACCTAGGTCAAGTCTATCCTAGTTATCGCTACAAACGAACACAACCAATATAGAAACACGCAAATTCAAGTCTCGAACCGTCGCTAAAGACAAGAAAATTAAAGTGACAGATCAAACCCAACCGTCGTTGTGACATCTCATCGAACACCTATCATGCATACTGTGAATAACCTCTACTATTAAGCAACAAAGTCTATGATAGGTTCGGTCATACACCTATGCAAAATTAATTTCCCTAAACACAAATAAATGTAGCACTGGGATACTCCTTTACGTATAAAAATTGTTGTGGATTAATTTATGTCTATAGTCGATTTCGATTTGAGTTGGTTGTTTGTTTGGATGTCACAATAATATTAAAAAATAGTCTAGGGAACTAGGGTCGTGCATACAAATATAAAAACGTATAAAAAAATTAACTCGGTAAATAGTAAATACTAGTTTTACTCTCGTGCAAAAATTGCACGGGCTTAATTTTATTAAATTAAAAAAATAAATAAGAAGGTGGATATATTTTAAAAAAAGTATGATTTTAATATTACAGTTATACCGATGTAAAATGTATAAATAATTTATACGCTTAACTTAAAAGTATGTAAAAACAACGCATTAACTCAACGTTATAGAAAATAAACACATTCTTATTTAAGACGGTTTAAATATACTTCATGTGTATGCTGAACAAAACAAGATAATAACATTATGCATATGAAAAGTAAAATATTTGTCTTATATGCCCAAAGAATAGATATTGACCCGTTTTAAACTTAAAACGGATAATAACTAATAAAAATATGTAAACATCTAAATATTATATTTACGGTTTAAATCTAAGTTCTTAAATATCATAATTAACCCAAATTATTATTGGTCGACCCTCTAACTACAAAAAAACACCGATCATAAAATATAAACTCCGACCCTCTAACTACCCAAAAAAATTACGTACTTGCTAAATCCCGCACATCATTTTACTCAAATCCCACACATTTTTCACACTTATTCCAAATATACCCTCCTCATTTTTTCATCTCAACCAACATAGAAACAAGAGAAATCAACTCCCTCCTCCAGCATCCTCCTCACCACCCTCCCACCAGCTAGACCACCCTCCCAGAGCCAACCTATAATACCTCGTATTTTGATTATAATATTTCGCATTTATATAGTCACGTGTTGATAATATTTGAATGATGTTTACCTCGTATTTTAGTATGACATTTATTGTTTATATTGACGTTTTGATTGTATTTGAACATTAGTATTCGATAATTATTTTATCGAATATGTAATACCTCTCATTTTCGAAACTCGGGTTTTGACTCGGAGTTAGCGTTATAGGTTTTATATTATGTTGCGACTTTATATTAATTGCTATCGTAAGTAGATACGTCATTTAATAATAATGTTACGAGTTATACGTATATAACGAGTTGGGCTCGGTTCGAATTACGCAAATAATGTCATGTGAATAGTCATAATAGAATATGAGTTGTGATTGGGCCAAGGACGTATGTTAACCCGTATGCCAATCCGCGGAAAACCCTACAAACCCTACAAAACGTATGAATCATACGTATGCCCAATCCTAAACCCTATTTCGTCTTTCCTTCACACCTGCCTCCCCTCTACTCTAGCAACCACAACCGTCAGCACGAGAGAGAGAGTGAGGCGGCAGCGAGCGACGGTGGTTAAGGGTGTTCAGGGAGCCTTCGGGTTGAACTTCAGGCAAACCTAAGGTGAGTTTATCGTTCCTTCTTTCGTTTCGCGTCTATGGTGTTAGCGTCGCTGGGGTCGAGTCTTCGTAGTGTCTAGGGTTGTTTACTGGGGTGAGGGCGATTGTTTGGTGGTGGTCTGAAAATTAGTGGCGGTCGTTGGTTGGGTTGTTTACGTATATGGATTTCGGGGTGGTACCACCGTTGACTCGGGGGAGGTCGACACGGTGGTACCACGGTGGTTGTGTTAGTCTGACGTCGAGGTGGGGCAGGGTCGCGTATGGTGGTTGTAAGAGGTGCAGCGTAATCGTGGTTGCGGTGGTACCAGGCCGTGGTTGGACACGCCGGCTAAAGTCAACCCGCCTCAGGGTGTCGGTGTTGGGGCAGCCGGGGGTGAGTGTTATGGGTGGTGGTTGTCGGCAGTAACTGTGACGGTGACGTGAATTGTGGGTTTGGGTTTCCGCGGGTGGTTAAGGGAATCGTGAGGTGAGTATGGGTTTTGGGTGTTAATATTATTATTATTATATTATTATTATTAATGGGTTATTACTATTATTAGTATTATTGTTATAATTATTATTATATTTGTTACTAATCAAGTTTAGTTCGGATAGTTTACGTTTTGACAAGTTTACGTTTCGGGAAACTTTCCGAATTTAGCAAGTTTCTATAATTAGCAATTTGTACTATCCTATATATGGTTAAGCGAAGACACTACAAAAAAACGCGGTGTTCTGACGGAAAAAATCCGTCAGAAAACAGCGAATCCGTCAGGAAAATCGTCTTTCTGACGGATTATCCGTCAGAAATTTCCGTCCCAAAAATTCGTCACGAAAATCAAGTTTGTGACGGATGATCCGTCAGAAAATTAATAGTGACGGACTCCTGACGGTTCACCGGTAAAAAAAAAGTTTCCACGGTCAAACTATTTTTGACTCGTAGTGACGGATAATCCGTCAGGAATATGACGTGTTTTGACCGATAATCCGTCAGGAATTTTGTCAAAAAAGTCAATATTTGACTCAATTTCTGACGGATTATCCGTCAGAAAAGTGGTCAACTGTTGACCTTGGTGACGGATTATCCGTCAGGAATTGAGTCAAATATTGACTTTTTTTGACGGATTATTCGTCAGAATTTGAAGCAGTATAGGCTGAAAACAGCTGCTTGCTGTCCAGCCCAATGCGATAGCATTGTTCATATTTAGAACCTCAAAATCACTAAATCCTGCAAAACATTCATCATCCGCCAAACGGAGATTTATTCCAAGTCGACCGCTAAGCGGGAATCAACATCAATTAACCAAAACAACAAAGAAAAAACATGAGAAAGAAATTGAATTACATAAAAAAGTCTTCATAATTCATACACCAACATAAAATATGTTCTAAAGTTAATAAGTCATAATCTAAATTTACTGTTAATGATAAACTATCCTAAGTGGTTGGAGGATCAACTGACATGTTACATCCAAAGCCATGAGGGTCGTCCGAGAAGTCGTCGCGTCGGTGATGATTTGGCATACTTGAGCACGACTGAGTGGAAAAGTAAGTCTGCATATCACTCCAAGCTTTTTTCATTTCCGCCATTTCCTCTTGAATTCGTTTTTGAGATGCTTGAGTGCTTTCAACTTGTTCCTTGAGACGCATATTCTCAGTTTGCATTTGACTAAACATGCTTGGTCGATAAGAACAAGATCGACGATCTCCTCTTTTGTCCCTAAGATTCTCATACCATACTTCTTCACCCAATGGACCGATCCCAAAATAACCTCCTTTTTTGTCAAATCCTCCAACAGCTTCGTGGTAGGTCTGAATCTCATCCCGAGGCTCTCCGGTTGGCGTTGGTTGACCCAAAAGTTCATTGTAAGCAGCCTGAAAAAAAGACAAATTATTAAATAAAAAATAAATAAAATATATTGTAAAATTATCATTTTAATATGAAAAATATATAATAAGTCGCTCGATTAGAAATACTTACGTCTGTCCGAGCAGCTCTAGGGTTAATCCACTCTCCCTTCTTGTTTTTCTTCGTCTTCTCAAACACCTTGTACGGTGTAGCCGACTCGCCCTTTAAAAAGCAAAGAAAACATATATGTTAATTATATCCGACAATAAAAATATTAATTAACCAAATTTAATATTTTAAAAATTTATGAAATACTTGTCATTTCTTTGAAAACATCAGAGCAACTCTTGCGGCCTAGAGTGTGGGTGCCCAATGCTTTCCCGTCCTTACCACCAGACCTTCTATTTGCCTTGTTTATGTCTGATTTTTTTTGAAATTCAGGATCGGTCTCGTACCTTGCGTCCAACTTCTCCTTCCAACTATCGGGCACCCAATCCGACTTCTTCTTTCCGTATTTGGCACCATTCACCATGTGAGTAATCAATCTCGTGACCCTCCTCTTCCACTCAGGACAAGGATCATACTCAGAATCAATGGACCTCACATGAGTCTGCCATAAAATAAAATGTTATTAGAAATATAAAATATTAGTTTAATTTTAAAAACTAATGTGGCTTGTTTATTTTTACATTACCTTAAAGTAGATCCACATCTTTTCTCGTTGCGCATAACTCGCTTCAGTCCAGTTGGTGAAGTACTCATCGGTAAGATTTTGAGTGAACGAGGCAGCCACGTATCTCTTTACAATCTTGTCATTCCACCTGATTAAAAACAAACACATATATATATAAATATGAATATTATAAATTTGAAGGATATATTTTTCATTAATGGAGGATAAAAAAAATACTTACCAACAACCGTTAACTACCGAAGGATCAGAAGTGAGTACAATCGGTGGATTTCGGTGGGGCACATTGTTACCGGTCAAATGAAGGTCATCATCATTCTCCTCCATTTCTTCGTTGTCATTTTGAGAACGCCTACCTGATCCACTCCCCAATATCTTTCGTATAAATCTCGACATTTACCTGCTTCAAATAAAGCTAACAATACAAATAAACACTAGCAATAATAAATGTTAACCCATGAAAAATAAAACAAAGTTTTCATACATTTCTTATGAATGTATAACCAAAGGATAAAAATAAAACATGTCTTACAAATGTATGCTCAAAAGATAAATATACAATTACAAGTACTCCCTATCACCCCTAACTATCACTATCACTAGAAATTAAAAAAGTTTCATCATCTGAAAATAGAATTCCGACTTCTTCTTCTTCCTCCTCATTTATCTCAATTGTGGTGTTTTGAACTAAATCTCTATCCTCTTCTTCCGCGACATTCCCGTCATATTCATCTTCACCTGTTTCACCTATTTCATCTGCAACCATTTCATACTCATCTTCAGTATCTGTCTCTTCTACCAAAATTGATGAAATTGAATGATCATTGAGAACCACATCTTCTTGGAATTCAATTTCGTCAATAGGAGCATCAACATGTGATCGTGCCTTGATTTTAAAAACCGCAGACCATTGATCACCTTTCTTAGTGGTTGGATAGCTAGTATAACAAACTTGATCGACTTGAAAAGCTGCCACAAATGGGTTATGTCCTTTGAGTTTTCTTTTCTCATTCACATCTACAAGTCCATATATCTTATGGATACTAAGTCCTTGTGGGGAGTTATCAAACCAATCACATTTGAACAATATCACTTTATAAACCTTGTGCTCGGTATAATAGGCAAGTTCAACTACTTCATTTAGAGTTCCATAATAATCCAACCCATCTGTAGAATTCACACAAACCCCATTGCTTATGGTAGCTTTGGAAACATCAACTCCCTCCTTAAAAGCTCGAAATTTATAACCGTTGATAGAATATCGTCTCCATGTCTTCACCATGGTACAAGGACCTAATGATAGACCTAATACTAAAGGATCCTTCCATCTATTAGCCTACCAATAAAACAATATATATGTTAATTAAGATGTTTAATTATAGGTTCCTTCAAATTGGTTGTTTATTTTAAAAGAAAATGTATTACTTACTTCATTTCGTAACCATTTCGGAAAACGTTTCTCATGTTTCGTCCAAACATCTTCAGGAGACGTGACATCGGGAAATGATAATTTGATATATTCCTCAAAATCCCTATATGTACAACATATATAATAATTAACTATTAACTAAAATTATAACTTAATGTAATTATTAAAATGTATGTAGAAGTGACAAAATAATGATTAACTTACTTTTCATAGGACTCCAAAAAGTTTCCACAGTTCCTTAGCACATAAAAATGAGCGTCTTCATACTCTTTGTCGTTCAAGTACCTCTCTTTACATTTCCCGGTTGTAGTTCCCATGTCATCATTGAATAACTCAGGTAATTTTGAAGTGAGCTGGTCATCGAAATTCACACCAACGTCTAAGTCTTTCGCTTTTGTATCAATGTGATCTTCGAAATACATCGAACAAAAATTCGAAATTTCCTCTAATAAATAAGCGTTGCATATGGAACCCTCCACCCGAGCTTTATTGCCAATCTTTTTTTTATATGATTAAGAAATCTCTCAAATGGATACATCCATCGATATTGAACTGGTCCTCCAACCTTCGCCTCATAAGGCAAATGCACAGGTAGATGCTCCATGGAATTGAAGAAAGACGGAGGAAATATCTTCTCTAACTTGCATATTATCTCTGCAATGTTTGATTCTAGACGTTCCATAGAATCAACTTTAATCGTAGAGGTACACAAGTCTCTAAAAAATTGACTTAACTCAGTTATTGCATTCCAAGGACCCGTCGGAAGCAAATGTTTTAAGGCAACAAGAAGTAACCGTTGCATAAAGATATGGCAATCATGACTTTTCATGGAATGCAACACCATATTTTTATGATCAACACACCGACTCAAATCCGAAGCATAACCATCCGGGAATTTCAATTTGGCAACCCATTCACATACAGCTTTTTTATCCGCGGCGTTTAAAACAAACCTAGATGATGGGGGACGTACAAAACAATGCTCTTTAAAGTCAGCTTTACCATTAACTCCGAACTTAGTTTTATTTGGTTCATTCATCACCGTACTGATAAGATGTTCAAAAATGTTTTTCTCAATGTGCATAACATCTAAGTTGTGTCGAATCAACAAAGTTTTCCAATAAGGAAGTTGCCAAAATATGCTTTGTTTCCACCATCCTTCATTCTTGTCTTTTAATTTTTTCAATTCTTGATCAGAAGCATCAACAATTCTTGGCATATCCTTTACCGCATCCCACACTTCTTCACCAGTTAATCTCGATGCGGCAATGCGATCTTCAGTTTTTCTAATCTTCAGAAAATGCTTGCAGTTGTTGCGAAAAGGATGATCAGGTCTCAAAAACACACGGTGACAATCGAACCAACTAACTTTCTTGCTATGTTTAAGCCAAAAGGAGTTATGATCTTTGTCTTGACAATAAGGACAAGCATGGTATCTAGACGTGGACCAACCAGAAAGCATGCCATATGCCGGGAAATCATTGATAGTCCAAATTAATGCAACTTTCAGTTGAAAATTTTGTTTCTTATAAACATCGTAAGTGTGCACACCCGTTTCCCAAAGTTCTTTCAACTCTTTGATCAACGGTTGAAGGTACACATCTAGATTTGTCTTGGGGTTCTTAGGACCTGGAACGATCAATGATAGAAACATAAATTGTCTCTTCATGCATAACCAGGGAGGTAAATTATACGGAGTGACAATCATAGGCCAACATGAATATTTTTTCCCAAATTGGCCGCCATGTGGGGAAAATCCATCCGTACACAAACCCAACCGAACGTTGCGAGGCTCACTTGCAAATTCTGGATGCTCTCGATCAAAATGTTTCCACGCTTCTCCATCACTTGGATGTGCCATTGTCCCTCTTTCTATTAATCGGGAATTTTTATGGTGCCAGCTCATCTCACCTGCTATGCTCTTGGTTGCATATAATCGTTGTAACCTTGGTGCAAGCGGGAAATAAATTAACGGGTTATTCGGAATTCGCCTCCCATTACTTGAATTATTGTTACCTTTGTACCGAAATGCATTACACTTTGTACATTGCTCGAGATTGACATTTTCCTCCCAAAAAAGCATACATCCAGTAGGACATGCATCGATCTTCTCATGTGGTAGTTGTAGTCCCTTAAGAACACTCTTAACCTCATTAAAATTGCGTAACATGTCATTTTTTGTTGGAATCATGTCACCAACAAACGACATAAACCCATTCGTGCATCGAAGGGATAAGTTGTTCTCACATTTGAGTGCTATCAACCTAGCAGCGGCTTGCAATAAACTTATTTTGCTTCCCTCATACACTGGTTGTTCGGCTTTTTCTAACATTTTATAGAAGGAAGAAACTTGAGGATTTGGGGTTTCATGACGCACTTCCTCATCTCTAAGGTCATCAGGATTGAGTCGATCCTCCATTATTTGTTCAATATTATCACGTAATGCATTTTCCACGAGCTCCCGATAAGGATTATTACTAACTACAGTACTACTGCTACTTTCTCCGGTTGGCATTTCCTCACCATGATACGTCCAAACATAATAACATGGGGCAAAACCATTCGACCAAAGATGCAGTTGAACATCCTTAATCCTTTTAAAAGCTCTGTTATTACATTTCTTACATGGACACCTCATTTCACCTAAATTCTTATACACACTACTTCGTGCAGCGAATTCAAGAAACTCTTTTACCCCATTTGCAAATTCAAGCTTAGGTTTCTTTTTCTCATCTAATCTTTCATACATCCACTGTCGTTCTAATCTTTTCATCTTATTATGTATCTACATTCAAATAATCAATCAATTGACAATTATTAATTAACTATCACATATAATACACAAAAAAACAATAGCATCAATGAATATATAATTATTGTCAAGAAATCAAATAGTCTTTGAATTAGGTCCTTATCACTCCAACCTAAACCCATCAATGTACATTTCAAGTCATTAGCAAACACGCACTTGTTATTTATTAATGGGGAAAAAATTCGGCAGCAATTCCCCTTTATTCTCCAAATACAAAATATGGATTATATTATTAGTCCATATATGTATTCAGAGAATATTAAAGGAATTGTCACCGAATTTTTACCCTCATTAAAAAATAACAAGTATCTGTTTGCTACCTAAATGACTTGAAACGTACAAAGACAGTCCCAAAATGAGGACTATTCAAAAATTACTACTAATAAGTAATTTTTGAACGGGTACTAGGTCAATATTTAACAATTCAGAATTATCAATAACTAACAATTAACAACAATTAACAATTATCTACAATTAACAACTAAAAATTAACAATTATCAACAACAACAACAATTAACAAATAATAATTCAAAATTAACAACTAATAACTATCCACAACAACAACAACAATTAAGAAGTAACAACACCAAGAACAACAAATTATTAGCAACTATCCTAAGTCAATTTTTCTATCTAATAGGCTACTATCCTAGGTCATTTTTTCTATCTAATTAGCATTATTCTAAATCAAAATTTCTAACTAATTATCTATTAACCTAAATAAGTTACACTAACTACTTTCTAAACTAACTCATTCTTAAATAAATAATTAAGTAACAAACATAAACAATTACCTAATTAATTTTGCAAAGTAGTGTTGGCGCGTGGTTGTCACGGTGGTGGTGGTTGTCACACTACAATGTACAAACAAATCAATTATGAATTGAAATAAAACGAAAAGAAAATTGTAAATTAATGAAAAAAAACATAAATAAATTACCTATTAGTAAGGTGGAGTTAGTAGTGTGGTGGTGGTTGTCACGGTGGTAGGATTGGTGGGGTAGAAATCGGATTTTGGGAGGAGATTATGGGGTTCGAAGGGTTTTGGGGTAAAAAAAAGAAGAGGCAGAATGGTTGAGTTACGGGTTTCTGAAAGTATTAAAAAAAAATCCTGACGGATTATCCGTCAGGAAAAGGAACTTAATGTTTCTGACGGATATGGCGTCGGTAAGAGGGTAACGTGGCACGTTCTGACGGATATGGCGTCAGGAAAAGTTTCTGACCGAATATCCGTCACAAACAAATTCTACTTTTTCAGAAATTGCAGCCTTTTGTCAGTCTTTTTTCTGACCGAATATCCGTCATTAACTGTTACTGACGCGTTATCCGTCAGAAAATGCAACCAAAATTTCGCGGCATCCCATTTTATTTTCGCGGTTTCCTATTTTAACGGATTTGTGACGTCTTATCCGTCAAAAAGTATTTCTGACGGAAAATCCGTCAGAAATTTGTCAGTACACCGAGACATTTGACGGACTGTATATTCCGTCAGCAATTCGGTCAGAACACCGCGTTTTTTTTTGTAGTGAGAGTTGTAATCGTTGAATATTATATGTCAGGTGACGGTTTTCGCGTGGAACACTTCTAGCAAGCTTTTGGTTGACAGTCCTCCTGCACTTTGAGGTAGGGGAAATACCATATAGTGTTCATGATGAGAAGCCTGTTATTAACTGATGTTAGCTATATACGTTTCATTGTATGCTTGATACTATATTGTGATTACTTACCTGCATAACCTCGTAATGCTGGAGCGCGATCACGAGTTTTGTGATATGGAGTGGAGTTAATGGGTCTTGTGATATGGAATGGAGTTAATGAGTCTTGTGATACGGAGTGGAGTATATTGGGTCTTGTGATTCGGAGTGGGGTATATTGGGTCTTGTGATTCGGAATGGGGAAAATCGACTATCTGTTGATAGTAATGCTTTAATTGTTATATTCTTGTCCTCTACTCAACCTAGTGGTTGACCCTGTGTATTCATGATCACATGTGATGAACCAACTTATTGGGGAGCAGATTGTCAGGTACTTGAGACTATGGGAGCTGAAAGGGAAGAGAGAGCTTGATCCGGACCGGACTAGAGTCTAGATCACCATAGTTGTTCTTTTATGAGTTGTAGGTTTTTTTTACTAGACCTTTTGAGACAGTAATTGGAAATAGTTGGAAGAACGTTGTTTTGAGTTTAATATTTAATAAAGTACTGTGTTTCTTCCTTTGTTATCTACTGCCTCGGTAATCCGAGTTGGTAACACCCTTATTTATTTGGGAAGTCCTAGTTCAGGCCCCTGGATAAATGGGGGTGTTACACAACCAGCCTTGGTCCCCTCCACACACCAAATTAATCTCCAATGATACTATTGAATACTCGTAAAATACTAAAAGATGACTACTACAAAGATCAAATCTTTTGTCCAGAAACCAAGAAATCAAAGGGTAGTCAGTCTAGGGTTTAGACGTTAGGGTGACGGTTGTCACTGAGGTTTTTATAAGGTATTATAAAGACGCCAAAATTTTAATGATATTAATAACATAGACCAAGAACTCTCGCACCCGAAGTGAGAATTGAATTATTAACTTTTTCCTTTCTTTTCACAGCTGAAATCGGGAAATCCAACTGCAGTAAATCAGATTTTAGAACGATTGTTGAAATCGGGAGATCCAATTGCAGTAAAGTCAGAATTTATAGTGAGTTGATTTTTAGAAGAAGGTGTTGATTTTTGGGGATTTTGGGGGTTTCGGTTTCTCTCTTGTTTTTTCGATGGGGATGATAATAATGAGGAGGGTATATTCGGAATAAATGTGAAAAATGTGTGGGATTGAGTAAAATGATGTGTGGGATTTAGCACGTCCCAAAAATTATCACCATATATGGAGTTGATTTTTTCCACTTGCTAAATAATTACTCATAATTTTTTTTATCTCCGATAGTTAATTTTAGTTGATCTTTTTTTGTTCTTTTTATCGAGATATTATAATCTGGCTCTTTGTGTTAGATTTGGTGTATAATTAATTATATGAATTGGCTTGTCTATATTTTATGTATTATTCATTAGGGTTGTTATTTTTTAATTTATTAATTTGAAATTTATTAATTCGTAGTTTTTTTTTACGATAAAACCCCTAAGAAGGGTCTTAATTCATTAAATTGAAATCACTTAACACCACATCCCGAACCGAAAGGGGAATCATGTCACCCCACAGTCTTTGCCCGTCCCTCGAAGGAGACATATGAGCCAAAGCGTAGTCTTTGAACATATGCATTCTGTACAATTTTCGTTTTTTATTTTTATTTTTATTTTTTTGTTTGCATAAATTTTTATGTAAATAATTTTTTTAACATAAACTTAATTTACGAATGCGAATATTTTGGAATCGAAAATTTGTAAAATGGAACGCAAATGAATTTGGAGGAAAAAATAATTAAAGGAAAGAAAATTGATGGTGGGCCCATCTACCTCAAATTAAGGAACCAATCAGAAGCATTGAAATGTCCTTCCTTTTATAGAAAGATGATTATTTAATTGTTATAGGTTTATTAAAGATATGAAACTTACAATTTCGGTATCAACCTTAGATCGGGTCCTAGAGTTACTCACGTTAAAACTAGGTCGGCCTACTAATCATGTTTGGTCTATTCGGTTCCTAGCCTCTCAACATCTGGATCGAATTACAAGGTTTAATCTAAGATTTTGTACATAAACCAAAGATTAATTATTAAGTACAAACATGTTCAATAACAATATAA
Source organism: Silene conica (assembly GCA_029255685.2). Lineage (NCBI taxonomy): Eukaryota > Viridiplantae > Streptophyta > Magnoliopsida > Caryophyllales > Caryophyllaceae > Silene > Silene conica. The sequence continues at coordinate 72,981,715 of CM055312.2, forward strand.
ATAATATTACTAATAACTTTATTTATCAAATTACATAATTATATTTTGCATGGCTTCCCTTAATCCCTAGGCTAAGGTGATTTAGTTGTTGGAGCTAGTGTCCTCCATAGTTAGTGCGACAACACGAATAAATCTCTTTAAGGAGCACAGGGTATACTTTGTATTTTAGCCAGTTAATTCACGTTTATCAATAACGATTGGCTTGCTAGAAGTTTGACGTTATTGTCATACAGATGGCGGTAATCAACTGATCCCTATGAGTCACACCTAAATGATGTAATATGAGAGATATGATTAGATTAAAATGTAATCATATTGATACCTTATAGGACTAAACGGTTAGTCAATGTAATGATGATGCCATTAGTTAATACTGATTAAATAATATTAGCTGAAACGAATTAAAATGTTAATTCATAATTAAATATAAAATGTTATATTTAATTAATGTGTGTAATGAAATTATTTAATAAAGATTAAATGATTTAGTTAAATATAAATGGTTATATTTAATTAGTAAATTATAAATATACGATATTTATAAGATAAAACATTACACACAAGAGAGCAATGTAACCGATTTTATACAGATTAAATTTCGGTCTACTGGAGGATTTTCGACCAGATGGAGTTTGTTACAGATTCTAGTGGTAGTTTAGGTAGACTCAAATACGGATTTGAGAAAACCTATCTAAACTATGCAAGGTGGTTAAGGATTAAAGAATAAGAGTTATTCTAAGATCGAAACACCTCTCCCTATTAGTAACACCTCACGACTCCCTTGAGGCTCACGATTTCCACAGACAAAATTCAAGACTCTCTCTCTAGCTTTTATCTTACACAAAAATTGGAGGAATTTTTGCAGTTTCTAGCTCAAGAAAGGTATTTCTCGGAGCATTTTGGGTGCAACAATTAGGAGGATATCTATTTTGATATCTGATCTTAGGCCTATTTCAAGGACTAAAGGTTAATTCTTGTTCTCAATCCTTGTATCTCGTATTTCGTTTATGTTTGTAAATCATATATTATAATTTCGTTATAATTCTACATATAAAGTATTGGGACATATACAGATATTTTTCCCACATTAGCTACTCATACTAAAATGTGGATTAAAAAGGCTCCTCTGGGGTTTCCTATGAGGGTTTCCGTTTGAGCTTGCTCCGTCTCGGTCTTCGTTCTCGAAGGTTCTTTGTCCTTTACGTGGACGTTTGTTTACGTGTTTTTTCTCACGGTCTCTCGGGTGAGTTTCCTTTCTTCTCGTTTCGATCTTGTTCTTTTTGTTTCGAGGTTAGGGTTTTGTAGGGTTTGGCTTGCGGTTGTGATGGAGAAGATTACCATTCACCCTAATGATAAAGGGAAGGGGCTGGCACAGGAGGATGAGGCTTTTAGGTGGGATGTAGGGGATGACGATACAAAAGGAGGGGCTGATCTTACGTTGGTCGGGAAACTTTGGGCAATGAAGGCCATAAACACCAAAGCAGCGATAGAAGCAATGATAAAATTATGGCAAACCAAAGGACCTATTATTGGCAATCTCATCGATGCTCGCAATAAATTATTCATGTTCAAATTCTCAAACGTCAAGGATAAGGAAATAGTTATCGAAGGGCAACCCTGGCATTTTAATAAGCATGTTTGGTGATTTAATGATCCGATCGAGGATGGCAAAATATTTGATACCCCCCTTAATCATGTACTCATTTGGGCCAGAGTCTACGACCTCCCCCTGCGTGGACGCTCGAATTTAGAAAATATGAAACAGCTGGGAATGCGACTGGGGAGGTTCATTTGCATTGACGAAGCACCATACCCGGAGATGGAAAAGGCTGTGAGGGTTAGGGTTTGCATTGATGTTCGACAAGCGTTGAAGCGAACTATCGACATATGTATGCCCAACGGGAGTATGATAGAGTTTAAAAGTAAAGTATGAACGTCTGCTAACATATTGTTATGGATGTGGAATTCTGGGGCACGGCGAGAAGGAATGCGAGGAGGGACCCTATGAAGAGGGGGAATTGTTGTTCGATCAGGAATTGCGGGCTTCGCCGTGGAAAGTTGTCAAGACCAACATGGACCTGTAGGAAATAATTTCTTAAACTACTCATAAAAGTATTAACTTAATTAGTACTGCCAAGGATTATATCAAAAACGAATTGATATTAAAACAATAGAACTGATATAATAGGACAATGATCATAGAAATAACCTTTGGTCCTATATGAGATCGGCCTAAGAACAACCTAGTATAAACCCAAACTTCAAGGTAGAAGTTCTCCTTAGATTGCACCCAAGACGACTGAGAAAGATTCCCTCAAAGCTCCTCCTAAATTACTATTAATTATTTTAGAGGATTTATTTTGGGATTAAGATGATAAACTAATCAAGGAGAATAAGAGAGGAAAAACTGTTTTCTTCTTGTGTCCCCAACCTCACGGCCGAAACCCTCTATATATAGGGTTTTGGTTTGTGTTGGTATTGTACTTTAATTAGGAAACCTCATTATAATATAATATTTTGAGTCAGTTTCCTTATTCCGAACTTCCTTAAAATCAATATATATACTTAAAAGAGGAACTTTTCGAGCGATTTTATTGGCTATTGTTTTAGAGCAATTTCATGAGCTGCTACTTTTATTAAATAAATTAAGTATATAAATAAAAAGATAATTAAATAGTAATAAAATATCAGTTGGATAATTATTGTTTTAGAGCCATTATATACATTGGTCATTACTTTACTTAAATAAATTAAGTATATAAATAAAAAATAATTAAATAGTAATAAACTATTAGTTGGATAATTATTGTTTTTAGAGCGATTACATTGACTATTACTTTGATTAAATAAATCAAGTATATAAATAAAAAGATAAAAAGATAATTAAATAGTAATAAAATAAAATCATGTATATAAATAAAAAGATAAAAAGATAATGAAATAGTAATAAAATATCAGTTGGATAATTATTGTTTTTAGAGTGATTACATTGACTATTACTTTGGTTAAATAAATTAAGTATATAAATAAAAAAGATAATTAAATAGTAATAAAATATCAGTTGGATAATTATTGAATTAGTTAATAAAATAATTGATAACTAAGAATTTTGGCTTTATGGTATAATTTTGTTTTTCCCTTCTCTTATTTAGTTAAATGCATAAATGGATGTATTGATGACTATATTAAGCACTTAAGTTTACGAGGTATAATTAAAAAAAATACAAGTTACAGAATATGAACACATAAGAATATGAGTTAATGTAAAAAGAATAAGAGTTTAAGGGAATCACGAACTAAAAATACGAGCACAGAAGAATGCGAGCTACTAACCTAAGAATACAAGCTAATATAAAAAGAATATGATCTTTTAAGCTAAGAATAAGAGCTAATGTAAAAACAATACGAGTTATTGAGATAAGACGAGCTTTAAAATACGAGCACAAATAATACAAGCTAATGAAAAAACAATACGCGCTATTAAGATAAGACGAGCTTCAAAATATGAGCACAAATGAATTCGAATACGAGATTAAAAGGATCACGAACTTAAATATACGAACACATAAGAATACGACCTATTAAGATGAGAATATGAGCTAATGTAAACAGAATACGAAAATATGAGCTAATTGAAAAACTTCTCGAATTAAAAAAATAGAATCAGATTTGAAAGACGTCAAATTTCATGATATAATAAGCACCTAAGATTATGATGTATAATTAAAAGAATACGACCTACAAATTGTTAGTTATTTAGGTATAGTTTATACTCATCTTATGATATATGTAATTACAATTTAATTATTTTATACCTAAATCTACATGCATGGAAAAAAAAAATGTAAAACTTTGTCTAAATAAAGTTAAAGATAAGAAAACCATACTTAGCTAATGGTTTTTCTTTTTTCTTTTTGGGCACCACAACAAGGACTCCTTCCTTATTGTAGTTCTTGTGCTTGTATTATAAGGATGATCCTCCACAAAGTTGTTATAATAAACAACCTCCAAAGGTAGCACCCAAGACTAGCCAAAAAACAACACTAGTATAATTAACTAGATAATACTAGTATTAATAATATATATTTGATATAATAACTAATATTATTACAATAATATTACTAGTTTAAATATGTGTTTTATGTAATAAGGATGAAGAAAATAAGAAGATAAAATTGGTCTTTTGTTGTTGATGAAACCATCCAACATGGACTTAAAAGACCAACAATTTCTTCTAATTTTTCAACCTAATAATGTTATGGAATTTAGGGGTATTTATAGGTAAAATTGGAGGACAAATATTAGGCACAATTGACCCTTAGGTGGACACTTGTTGTGTCTACAAAATTGGTCCAACATGGCCTAATTTTGGTTAGTTCCGATTTTCGACATTTGCCCCCACAAATGCTTATAAGTCTTATATTTAATTATCTTACATAATTAAATATTAATTTAATTGATTTAACTTTTAATAATTCAATTAACAACTCATAATTACTCAACTATTAAGTGATTATAAAACTATTTTATTTACATACATTGTGCAAATATTAAGTCCACTAGCTAATTTTACAACTCATTGTAAAACTAAATAGCTAATTGATTCCCCTTTATATTTAATACACATATCAAATAAATTGTTAACTAATTAACAATTTATAAAAAAAAATCTATTATTTAATATCATATATTTAAATAATTAAAACTTATTTTATTCCGAGTTCGTAACCCGTCATCAAATAATATACTATCTTGACTAATAAAGTCAATATTAGTAGAATAATTATTTCGTATAAATAATTAATCCTAATACAATTTTGAGCCTCATCCTATAGGTGTGACCTAAAGGGATCAGCTGATCACCGCCGTTTACACGACAGTAATGTCAAACTCTAGTCAGCCAATCATTACTAATATACGATGACCAGCTGATAAATAAATAAATAAATTCCCAAACATTTCCTACAAGATTTATAAAGTAAATGCACATATTGTGGAAGACATTACTCCAACACAAATTACGAATATATAAAAATACGAGCTAATGTAAAAGGAATAAGAAATTAAGAGAATCAGGAACTAAAAAATACGAGCACACAAGAACGCGAGCTATTAACGTAAGAATGCGAGTTAGTAAAGGTATTAAGCCAAGAATACGAGCTAATGTAAAAAAAAAATACGAGCTATTAAGATAAGAATACGAGCGTATAAGAGGATCACGAACTTACAAATAGCAGCATGTAAGAATACTGGCTAATATAAAAAGAATACGAGCTAATATAAGAAGAATACGAGCTAATAAGAAAAGAATACGAGCTTGATACATTGATGTTTTATTAGCCGCATCAAAAACAATCATACCTGAATTATTCTCTATATATGCCTATTATACTAAGTATTTTTAGAAGATTAACTGTTACGGTAATTACTTTGAAACCATGTCATGATATTACCCGGGCAACGCCCGGGCATGAAATCTAGTATCATATATATTTTAATACTTTTCGGTGTACAAATTTAATTCCCGCAGAATATTAATTAATTATCTTATAATTAATTAATCCCAATTATATTATCATATATTAAAATATAATTAATAAATATAACTTTTATATATATTTATTAGAATTAACATTTAATTCATTTCTCCTAGTTATTATTTAATCATATTAAATGTTTATCATCTACTTAACTACATTTAGCTAAGTTTAGCATTTATGTAATTATATCAATATATAATCACATTTCGCTGTACTATCCTATAGGTGTGACCTTTAGGGATCAGCTGATTATCGCCATCATATGACAATAACGTCAAACTTCTAGTGAGCCAATCGTTACCGATAAACGTTAATCAACTGATTAATATAGTAAATATCCCTGCGTGATCCTGTAAAAGATTTACTCAAATAATCACACACTGTGGAAGACATTTACTCCAACAATCTCCCACTTGTCCTACAAGTGTGTGTGCGATTACGATTCTCATATCCATGCATTATTCTCCCACTCAATGGAAGACAAATTGCAAAGTCTTACCTTACAAGGTCGTATCTCCCAAGTAATCATATCAGGATTGGTTTCCTCGACTAGAGAGCAACATAACTGTTACGAATCATATTCGAGCATGGCCATGCGTTTAAGTTACTACTCCTTGAGTGGCCCTGAGAAATATATATAAAACCTGATAAAGGCTGGATATTTTCCTTGACTTATGACCTGCCGATGGAAGCACAACATGAAATGAGCCAGTAAAAGTCCGATTGGTCTCCTTTTACGGTGTGACCTAGGACAGAAACCAAAGCCACCCAGAAACTGTCTATATCGCATGAAATAAACAATGGTCAAAAGAACCGACTTTAGGAATCATGATAGACGTCCCATCCACGACCAGGCACCTAATGTATCTTAACATTTAGGACTCTATGTTGTGGTCACTATGTCCTATGCGATATCATATACCCATATTTGTTATTGATCAGTCAGACGCTTGACTTATGGAACATTGAACCTTCCATCCTTCAACTAACAAAATAATCACCTGAGTTATCAGCTCATATTGGTGTTTACGGACAAAACAGACATATAAAGTAAAACAGTTCACTGTGTGGTGTTCAAAAATTGTCGTACAATCCACATGTAATACAATATAAAGAAATTCAATGATTTTATTAAGTAATAATTTGGAATGATTAAACATTAATCAAACAGTGTTTATTACAATTCTGGAACACGCTTTATCCCCATGGATGAGATGTCCCTTCATGTTTATTATGCGGTAGTGCCTTAGTCAGCGGATCAGCAATTGTTTTATCCATTCCAATCTTGCACAATGCTATCTCCTTTTGCTCCATGTAATCTCTTATTAGATGAGCTTTTCTGAGTACATGTCTAGATTTGTTGCTAGACTTAGGCTCCTTAGCTTGGAAGATTGCACCACTGTTATCACAATAAAGGATGATTGGATCTTTCACACTAGGTACTACTTTTAGTCCTTGTAAGAAATAACGCATCCAAATAGCTTCCTTTGCAGCTTCGGAAGCTGTCAAGTACTCAGATTCTGTTGTAGAATCTGCTGTAATGCTCTGTTTGGAACTCTTCCAACTGACTGCTCCACCATTAAGAGTAAAGACAAAACCCGACTGAGATTTAGAATCATCACGATCGGTTTGGAAACTAGCATCTGTGTAACCCTTAGCACTTAGCTCCATGTCTCCACCATATACCAGTGCCCAATCCTTAGTCCTTCGTAAGTACTTAAGGATGTTCTTGACAGCTATCCAATGACTTTCACCTGGATTATTTTGGTAACGGCTAACCATACTCAATGCATATGCCACGTCAGGACGTGTGCACATCATGGCATATATGATCGACCCTACTGCCGAAGCATAAGGTATCCGACTCATGCGTTCAGTTTCTTCCGGTTTTGTAGGTGATTGTTTCTTACTCAGATGCACCCCATGAACAACAGGAAGGTAACCTCTCTTGGAGTTTGTCATACTGAATCTATCAAGAATCTTATCTATATAATCTTCTTGACTCAATGCTAACATCTTTTTCGATCTATCTCTATAGATGCGGATCCCTAGAATCCTCTGTGCCTCACCCAAATCTTTCATTTTAAAATGGTTCTTTAACCATGTCTTAACCGACGAAAGCATGGGAATGTCGTTTCCAATTAGTAGTATATCATCTACATACAATACTAGGAATACGATTTTACTCCCACTTGACTTGATATATAGACATGGTTCTTAGACACTTCGAATGAATCCGTTCTGTTTTATCACGTCATCAAAACGATGATTCCAACTCCGTGATGCTTGCTTAAGTCCATAGATAGAACATTCGAGCTTGCACACTTTCTTAGGATGTTTAGGATCGATGAAACCCTCAAACTGTATCATATACAATTCTTCTTCCAAAAACCCGTTTAGGAAGGCGATTTTCACATCCATTTGCCAGATCTCATAATCATGAAATGCGGCTATCGCTAAGATAGTCCGAATAGATCTAAGCATTACGACTGGAGCAAATATCTCATCATAGTGCAACCCGTGTACTTGAGTGAAACCTTTTGCCACCAATCGTACTTTATAAACATCTGGTTGTCCATCTAGTGCACACTTTATCTTATAAAGTCATTTTCACTGTAGGGATTTTACCTTTTCAGGCAAATCAACCAAATCCCATACTTGATTCTCTTGCATGGAATCTATTTCGGACTGCATGGCTTCGAGCCATAACTTGGAGTCCGAACATGTCATGACTCCTTTGTAGGTAGCTGGTTCGTTACTCTCAAGGAGTAATAGGTTTTCTGCACCACCTTCCTTAACCATACCAATGTATCGGTCTGGGGGGTGAGAAACTCGAACCGTCCTCCTAGGTTCCTCTGGAATGGATACCATAGCAGATGTGGAAAGAACACTTTCTTCCATCACACTGTTGGTTTCTGGTTCTTAAACCTCTGACAGATCAAAAGTTCTACTACTCTGTTTGTTCGAGAGAAACTCTTTCTCTAAAAACTTCGCACTAGCCGCAACAAACACTCTTTGTTCGGTAGGTGAGGAAAAGTAGTGACCAAAAATTCCTTTGGGATGACCTACAAAGTAAGTCTTGACCGATCGTGGGCCTAGCTTGTCTTCGTGTCTCCACTTGACATAAGCTTCACAGCCCCAAACCCGAATAAAGGACAAGTCAAGAACTTTTCCTTTCCACATCTCATATGGAGTCTTGTCTGCTGCTTTAGTCGGACTTCAGTTAAGTATTAGAGCAGCTGATTGAAGAGCAAATCCCCATAATGAATCAGGTATAACCGTGTGAGTCATCATGGATCGAACCATATCTAATAAAGTTCTATTTCTCCGTTCGGATACACCATTTAATTGTGGTGTTCCAGGTGGAGTCAACTGCGATACAATAGCACAGTCTTTCAGGTGTCGATCAAATTCAGTCGAAAGATACTCGCCACCACGATCAGATCGAAGTGCCTTTATCTTCCTACCCAATTGGTTCTCAACCTTATTTTGGAATTCCTTGAACTTGTCAAAGGATTCACTTTTATGTTTCATTAAATAGACATAAAGTGATGAAATATCTATAGCCGTCTCTTGCTGTGATTGTCATAGGACCACATACATCTGTATGTATGAGTCCTAGAAGATCACTAGCTCGCATTCCAATACCTTTAAAGGAAATACGAGTCATCTTTCCGATGAGACATGAGTCACACGTACCAATTGATTCGTAATAAAATGGTGGTATTGACCCATTCTTAATGAGTTTCTCTACGCGTTTTTCATTGATGTGTCCCATTCGACAATGCCATAGATACGTTTGTTCTTTATCACCTGTTTTAGCCCTTTTATTATTCACATGATAAACCTCGGTGGTTTGGTCTAAAACATATATTCCGTTTACGGAAACAACTTTTCCATTAATCATATCGTTTAATGAAAAAGTACAACAATTGTGCTTAATATTAAAACAAAAACCTTCTGAATCCAAAACAGAAATAAAAATAATGTTTTTTGACAAACTAGGAACAAAATAACAATTATTTAAAATAACTCGAAACCACTAGGTAGTTTGAGTACATAAGTTCCTATGGAGACAGCTGCAACCTTTGCTCCATTTCCAACACGAAGGTCAACGTCCCCTTTCTCAAGTTTGAGGACGTCCCTTAAACCCTGCAAGTGATTACACAAGTGAGCACCACAACCAGTATCAAATACCCATGTTGCTGAACTTGCATGGTTTATTTCAATCATATGAATAAATGACGGTATACCTGTGGCAGTCACTCGTCCAACCTTGATATCCTTGAGGTACTTAGGGCAGTTCCTTTTCCAATGCCCAGACTCGTGACGATGGTGGCACTCTCCTTCTTTCCCTTTGCTCTTCGTTGTTGCCTTTGAGTTACTGGTCTCACCAGGTCCACTCTTGGGCTTCGGCTGCTTTCTTTTGAACTGAGGCTTCTTAACATTATTTAAGGGAGCCCTTGCCTTTCCCTTTCCCTTCCAATTAGCTTGTATGACAAAGACGTCCTTCTTAGCACTCTCACTCAAATTGAGACCTTCTCAGCTTACACGAGCTAAGAGTGGAGTTCATGAAGACTTTTCTTCATGTCATTCATGTTATAATTCACCCTAAATTGGGTGAACCCATCATGAAGAGAGTGTAAGATTCGGTCTACAATGACTCCTCAATTTTGCAGCCGAGAGACTCCAGAACTTCCACATTCTCAATCATCTTTAGGATGTGTGGGCTATAACAGCTTGGCCCTTGGACAGTTTAGCTTCGAAGAAGCGGACTGCTGCGTCATATCTCATGATTCTCGGAGCTTGCGAGAATTCATTGGTAAGGGTGGTGAAAATCTTATTCACACCTTGTGAAATGAAGCGGCGCTGCAAATTGCTTTCCATTGCATAAATAAGTACATTCTTAATCGCACCAGCTTCACGAACGAACTCATCATATGCAGTTCGTTGGGCTCCAATCCTTGCAGTTGGTTCAGCCGGTACTGGCTCAACCAAATACTTTAATTTACCGTCAACAATGGCAGCATTCCGTAATGCTGCCTCCCAATCGGTAAAGTTACTCCCATCATTCTTAAGGCGGGAGTTCTGATTGTAGGAGACGTGGTCCATAAAAGAGCGTAACCACGACTCCCTGGTGAGGGTGGCGCTAGGGCCCGGAGTTGCATTTGGATCAGTCATTTTAAAGACAGATATTAAATGATCTACAAATGAGAAAATAAATAAACATGAGAAATCAATGAATTTAAAATCTTTTTAAACAAAGATATACAACATAATATAATCGATCTCACTCAAAGAATTATATAATGTATCCCAAGACCCAAATCCCGATTTGGTGAGTTAACCCTTTAACTAGTTCTACATTAGAACTCTTAGTCGACAGATTTCTTAAATTTATCTATTAGTCCACAATGATTTCAATAGCTTGATTGAATCATTGTGTTGAGTTCAACTAGGTCACAACACACTATTTACCCGAGGTAGAAGGGGTCCATATGGAGATAACAACAGGTCCTATATGCCCACCGACGAACACGGGATTCATAGTTGTTTGATCTAGAAAGGCTAAAGTCTCAATTTTATAAAGAGTGAGATCCCATCACTATTTTAAACTCATTTAAGTGAACTATTTGATATGAGTAGGAATGAGTGATGGCAAAAAAAAACATCATATGCCAAAATGCAAAATAATCTACATGAGTCATTTTACATGCATATAGGTGGTTTGGTTTAGGCGGAACATAATGATATGCAACATTCAAGCAATAAAGATAAGAACGTAAAACATTAAAATTCTAGTGTGGCTTATCCTATGAAAAACAGTAAATACAACTTGGAATCCAATCACATGGACCCTAGAAGCTTCATGGATCACCGTTCTTCATCTCGAGATGTAAACTGAAAATAGAGACCCAGATGTATCAAACTCCTCTTCTTCTTTTTCTTCTTTGTTCTAAGCTATTACAATGTAAATCCTATTTACATTTAATCTAAAATAAAGAAAAATTAAAATACAAAGCGGAGATGCGAGATCTCATAAATTACATCACTTGATTACTTTCCACCATTACCGAAAAGTAACCAAAAACTAAAGTCACACTAGATTACATGATTATACTTGACAACAATTGTAAAAATAAATTCAATCTTCATTGAAAAACAATATCATTAACAATATAATAAGACATTCATAATGCAATATTACCCAAACCACCATTAATTTTAAAATGACATGTCACACATGTAAACCATAATCCAAATAAATTCCAAACAATTTTAGAATCTAGTAAGTATCATCAATTAGATATTGTTGAACCATATATTCAAATATATATATATATATTATATGTTTATGTTTTGATAATGACAAGTCTAGCTATATATATATTATATACTCGTGCGTATAATCGTGTGCTAAGTGTACAAAATATTAGTTTAAAGGATCTCATCAATCAAGTACAAAAGATTCAAGAACATTAGTCAATAGATTGACTAAATCGAAGATTGAAAGAAGATCACAAGCGCATATAGTGAACTAAAGTTATACATATCAACTATAACTTTAATATGAGATTGGTTCAAGTTATAGCTTGGAGCTATAACTCTATAATGAAGAAATGATCGAAATATTTGTGGTGGTTGAAACGATTTTAGTTTCTAAAGTTGTCGTGAACGATTAATGTTGTATTGGTATTCTATTTTTAGAATATGAGATTATTAATCTTAATGGGTTAATATAAAATATATTTTAGTTAAAAAGGAATAAATAATTTTCTTATGAGTTAATTATTTATTTCTAGTAAACTAAGGATTTTTATTTAACTTTACTGTCAAATAATATAATACAAGAAATGTGCTAAACGGTTTTGGAAATCGTGTAGGGTCACACGTTTTAGTGTTTGAATAGGTTTGGTTAAATAAATATTATGAATTTATTTAATATCCTAAACAAACTAGATTATATTATGATAATATAATTTATTATATTTTGACAATGTTTAGGAAGTTGATTTTAATAAGGTTGTTATTTATTTAATATATGAGATCTTTCCTAAGTATGAATTAGGAAATTGATTTCATATATAATACTTAAATATCTTATTTAAATATTTCCTAAATAAATTGAGATTAGATTTGTGGTAATATTACCAAAGGACTAGAATTCTAGTTTAGGTAATATTCCTAAGTCTTCTAGGGTTTAATAAACCTAGACATAATTCCATATAAATAGACTACCTATGACACATTAAAACAACACAAAATCACTCACATATTCACGCAAATCAAGAGAGAAAAACCGCCGATTATATTCTTCAAGATTCGAGCTTAAATTGTTATATTCGTTTCAAGATTCAAGTGCTCCAGCATCGATCTTATTCATCCAAAGTTGTGACATCGAAGAACATGGAAGACTTATCTTATTAGCGTAAGATAGTTCGAGTATTTTACGATACTCATTGTAAGCAAGTATTTAACGGTACTTGTCATAGCTAGATATTTAACGGTATCTAGATTGAGTTACAACTAACATCAAAGTTGTACGAGTAGGGTTGATAAAATTGTAATCAGGAGTAGGTACTAATTTTATTAATCGAGAATAGTGGACGTAGGTTTCATCGTGTGAAACTGAACCACTTGAAAAATATCGTGTATCTCTTTATCACTTGCTCTACTCGACAATCACAATACAATAAGCACACATCGAAGAAAGTTTTGAAAATGAAGGCATACTCAATTCAACCCCCCCTTCTTGAGTATATCATATCAATAGACTCTTCAGATGTAATAAACCTTTTAAAATAAATAACTGATTAAGTAACCGAAAAATTATCAAATAATTTTCGTTTATTCTCTTTCTTTCCCACGACAATTACACGGTTATACCCCTTTTTTTTTTTTGAAAAAAATTGTTACAATTACAAAACACCTTTTATAATTTAGTTAATATGAATATTATCTCATAATATAAATAAAAACGAAAACAAATAAAATAACCCTAAAATCCAATTTTACGGTTTTTTAATACCCGTTTTTGTTTGTTATCTTTATAAATTTGTTCTAATTATAAATCTTTATTTATAATTTAGTTAATATAAATTATCATATAATATTAATAATAACAAAAGCAACAAATCACAAAATTGAGGGTAGGGCCGAAAAAAAAACTTACGGTCCAATATTACACGTTTTTTTTTTTTTTTTTGTTTAAAAAAAGGCAATTACTCATATTATCAAATAATATCATGTAAATTGACATATTCATAAGATATTATACTATTTCCTTAAATGGTATAAACAAGGTAGAAATAGATTTTGGAAACTTTACTAATTCGTGATCTTTCTTAAAATCACTCATAGTATCGCAAAAATCATTTCATAATTATTTTGTGTTATAGTTCTAATCATATTAGGTTTTAAAAATTTCCAAATATTGTCATCAAGATTAACTTTTTAATTCATGTGAACAATATTCATTTATCTTAACAATTTAAAACAAATTAATCTAATTCTAACAATATCTTGATTGAACTTTTAATAATCATTGATCTATATCATTGTTATGAGCATCATCATATGATAATTATTTTAACACTTAAAATAAGAAAATAAAAAAAATAAAACAAAAAACAAAAAAAAAAACGTGAACCAGCCGTGACATATCACGAAAAAAAATTCAGACCGAATTTTTTTTTTTTTTTTTTTTATAAACCGTGAAAATATGTGTGCCGTGGGATTTTAATTCTCGATTAATTATCAAAACGATTTTGAACAATGGCTCTGATACCACTTGTAGGAAATAATTTCTTAAATTACTCATAAAAGTATTAACTTAATTAATACTGCCAAGGATTATATCAAAAACGAATTGATATTAAAACAATAGAACTGAAATAATAGGACAATGATCATAGAAATAACCTTTGGTCCTATATGAGATCGGCCTAAGAACAACCTAGTATAAACCTAAACTTCAAGGTAGAAGTTCTCCTTAGATTGCACCCAAGACGATTGAGAAAGATTACCTCAAAGCTCCTCCTAAATTATTATTAATTATTTTAGAGGATTTATTTTGGGATTAAGATAATAAACTAATCAAGGAGAATAAGAGAGGAAAAACTGTTTTCTTCTTGTGTCCCCAACCTCACGGCCGAAACCCTCTATATATAGGGTTTTGGTTTGTGTTGGTATTGTAGTTTAATTAGGAAACTTCATTATAATATAATATTTTGAGTCAGTTTCCTTATTCCGAACTTCCTTAAAATATCATATATATTTTAATACTTTTCGGTGTACAAATTTAATTCCCGCAGAATATTAATTAATTATCTTATAATTAATTAATCTCAATTATATTATTCTATCATATATTAAATTATAATTAATAAATATAACTTTTATATATATTTATTAGAATTAACATTTAATTCATTTCTCCTAGTTATTATTTAATCATATTAAATGTTTATCATCTACTTAACTACATTTAGCTAAGTTTAGCATTTATGTAATTATATCAACATGATTGGGTGTGGGCACAATTCGTAAGGCAGGGGGTCTGCAAGTAGGAAAGAAGTGGAAGAGGGTGGCTAGGGAGGTAGGGTTGGATATGGAAGAGGAGTGTAGAGCGATCACGGGTACAAAGAGAAGCATGGACAGTATAGTTGTTGCTAATGAGATACCTACAAAAAAAATCGAAAATTATAGATGTCTTTCCATCTGAGGCGGAGGTTGAGATTACTCAACCTCGCCGAGCATTATGAAAATTATGAGCCTTAACTGTAGGGTTCTGGGCAACCCGGCTGCGGTAGACGGTCTTATTAACCTCGTCCGTAGGGAGAAACCAGATTTTATGTTCCTATGCGAGACGAAATTATGTAGGGCAGAAATAATGAAAATATGAGGAAGACTTGAGGAGTACGAATGGTGGGTGGTGGATAGTGCAGGAAGATCGGGAGGACTAGCAAGCTTATGGCGAAAAGACTTGGAAATCACTTTTAAATCCGCTACTATGCACTACATGGATTGGGAGATAGAAGTGGGAGACTCGATGTGTAGAGTTACTGGATTTTATGGATGGTCGGCTGTCCAAGACCGGCACCTCTCTTGGCAACAATTGAGGATCCTGGCTGAAGTCAAGGAGGGCCCGTGGATTTGTATCGGGGATTTTAACGAGGTGTTATATGCTAATGAGAAGAAGGGTGGCGAGAGGGCACAATGGCAGATGACTAACTTCCATGAGGTGGTGAATGATTGTGGCCTTCGTGATCTTGAGTACGATGGGTACGAGTTTACATATGATAATAGGCAGGTGGGAGAAGCTAATAGACAAAGTAGAATCGATAGAGCGATGTGTACGGCGGAGTTTCATACTTTGTTTCCTTACGCCCAACTATATCATTTGGGGTCGGAATGGTCGGACCATGTTCCCATTATGGTGAATGTGGACACACGGAAGGGTGAGGAGGATAGGGGAGCTTGTATTTTTCGTTTTGAACAAATATGGGTCGGGGAGGAGGGTTGTGAGGAGGCCATCAAAAGAGCTTGGGATCCAGGGGATGAAGTCAACTCCAAATTGAGTAATTGCGCCAAGGAGCTTTGTGCTTGGAAGGGGGCAAACATGGGTAAACTCTCACGTGACATTAAGACACAGAGGAAGAAGTTGCAGCGGCTTGATAAAAGTGAGAGGACAACAATCAATGTTAAAGAGAGATGATAAACAAAGCTCAAAATTGCGAGTCTGATGAAGGCGGAGGAAATTTTCTGGAGGCAAAGATTGCGGGTTTTATGGCTGAGAGAAGGGGATAAAAATACATCCTATTTTTATCGGAAAGCAAAGCAAAGAAAACAGAAAAATAAAATCAAATTCATCCTGGATGACGATGGGAGAAAAGTCGATACGATAGAAGGTATAAAGAAAGTGACCATGGATTATTTTAACAAGCTTTTTACCACGTCCAATCCATGTGTGGACATAGATGCAGTGAGGTGTGTGGAAGGTCGGGTAACAGCTGAAATGAATGCGGGTTTAGAAGAGCCGTACTCTAGTGCGGAGATTGTCAAAGCACTAAATCAAATGCACCCGTTAAAAGCACCGGGCCCAGACGGAAAGAATGCGCCGCTTTTCTTTCAAACATACTGGCACATTGTTGGAGAAGGGGTGGTAGGAGCGTGTATGCGGATGCTCAATGGGCAGGGCATACCGGTAGATACAAATATGACCCATATTGTCCTAATCCCAAAGAAGAAGAAAGCTGACCGAATGGCGGATTTCAGACCGATAAGCCTATGCAACGTGCTATATAAAATTGTGTCGAAGGTCCTTGCTAACAGATTAAAGGTTTTTCTCCATCGTATTGTTTCTGAAAATCAAAGTGCTTTTGTTCCCGGTAGACTTATCACTGATAACATCCTTGTGGCATTTGAACTTTTCCACCATATGAAGAATTCTCGTGGGGGTGGCGGTCATATGGCGCTCCAACTCGATATGGCAAAAGCTTATGACAGGATACAATGGACTTTCCTTGAGGAGACTTTGTGTGCTATGGGTTTTGAGGCAGGATGACGTACTCGGGTCATGGAATGCGTTCGGTCGGTCTCCTATGCAGTAACTGTTAATGGTAATTATACAGAGAGGTTCTTACCCCAACGTGGCCTCTGGCAAGGGGATCCGCTATACCCATATCTCTTTATTTCATGTGCCGAAGTGTTCTCGGGAATGATTAGGCGTGAGATGGAACGATAATATTGCGCGCAGATTGCGGATAGATGGAGCGGACTGTCCTTTTTGTTCATTTGGGGAGGAAACCTATTTGCAAATGGTGAAGGAGTGTGGGTGGGTGAATGATGTGTGGGAAGGGGTGGGGCTGGAGGAGATGGTGAACGTGGGGGAAGGGAGGGCATGAGACTGGGTTGAGGCTGCAATGTTGCGTGGGACAAGTAGGGAGCGGGTGGTCTTTATGTTCACATGTTGGGCTATATGGAAGAGAAGTAATGATGTTGTTTTCGAGGGGGGCAGAGGAGAGGGGACATGGTGATCAAAAGAGTGGAAGACTTGATGGGGGAGATGCAGGGGATGGGGGGCTTGATCAGTGTGGGTGCGGGAAACAGTATGTGCAGCAGAAGAAGGGACCAGGGACTGGAGGGACTTCAGGAAGGGGAGACCAGGACAGAGAGGCGAATTAGGGGGCTGGGAAATAGAGGTCGAAGGCGCACCAGGGGGCTGGGGACTAGTTGAGGTGCGAAATATGGCTCCCACCTGAGGACGGCTACATAAAAATTAATTCGGATACAGGGGTGATGGATGGGTTGGGCACGGGTCTGGGTATGGTCGCTCGAGGTGTCGATAGTTGTCTGTTATGGGCTATGGCGGACCAAAAGACGAGCATTCGGGATGTTAATATAGCGGAAGCGGAGGCCATTCACGCTGGGATGTCGGAAGCTGTACGAAGGGGTCATTCAAGGATTGTCATGGAAAGTGATTGCCAGTCAGTCATCCAGGACTTGCAGAGGAGAAAGACGGGGCGAAACAATCTCCACCGAGTTTTTGATGATATTTATGTTTTATGTTCCTTTATTTCTGTAGTTTTTTCTTTTACTAGACGTACGAATAATGGTGTTGCGCACGCTTTGGCCCATCTGACTCCTTGGACGATTGGGCAAAGACGGTGGGTAGACAATGCTCCTCAACTTGTTGTGGATGCCATCTTGTTTGATTCTTATGAAAGTTCTTAATACCCTCTTTTGGGGGGTTTTACCGCAAAAAAAAATGTGGATTAACAGTAATATAAAAGATGGACATGATTAAATAGATAAATGAAACTTGATTAAACAAAAACTAGAATTGGCTACGATTATGAAATAACTAAATAACGAAAATGACAGTAATAAAATACTAAATAAAGTAGAAATTAGAATTAGCGAACGGAAAATGGTTGAAGTAGAACTTAAACGAAACTAAAAGATTGTATTATAGCTATTATGAAGAGTAAACAATTGAGATTATTTTGAGAGGGTATTTGTAAACTAAGCTAAAACAAAATAAAATGTTGAAAAAGACTGAATTAAGATGATATATGATACTCAAAGATGACCTACAAGCCTAGCAACTACCTCCTATTTATAGTAAAATATGATAGAAACGGAAATAGTCTTCAGAGGCCCAACCCCGATCGGGGACGCAGTGATCCGAGTTATTTCACTTCAATTCCCTTATTCAATGCATTAGGGATCCAGTGTTTGTCTTAATGCATGATAAATCACCCGATTTTAAGACACTCTTAATCAACCCTAAAACATCCAATTTTGAGATATTTTATGTTGAATTATGGACTTGCATTTTGGGCTTGATTTTGTGATTTGTTTGCTTTTGATCGTTTTTCTACTTCTTCAAGCTTGGCCTTTAAGTTTCATCCAACATCTTTTAGCTCAACTCTTTAGTCATCTTTGCAAATGTGGTAGGAAAAAACCTTGAAAACTTAGATTCCTACAAAATAGAAAAATACTTGCAAAACAACTAAAAAGTAACATTAGCTCGGAAAATCACTAATTAAAGTGACAAATTAAAATATAAAATGAGCTAAATAAGGGGTCAAAAGTATATAAAGTAAACACTTATCAGCCTAAAATCATGCAAAAATCATCATCAACACCACAACATATATCACCCTGACCCTAGGTATAATTTTCTCACTCATGATTAAGAAGAAAATGTAAACTATTGAGCAAACACAAGCAAACATGTTGATTATAAGAAATGTAAACTAATCAAAACAAAATTGACAACAAATGTAAACAAATGAAATACAAAATAAAGGAAAGAAAGATTATACCAAATTAAAGGCAAACGTAAAGAACTTGGATTGATTGGAAGAATTCTCTCAAAATCTTCAAATTACAACCCAACTATCTAAATGTAAACTAATGAACTTGATGAAGAAATATTAACACAAATTAACTAAGATTAACCAAGATTAATGAGAATTAAAGGAAGAGTTTATGTGAAAATATCTATATAGGGTTTCGTGTTCAAAGGGAAATTAAAAGCTAAGAATATAATATCTGAGAAATATCTAAGTGGGGCTTATACAGTTTCTCGAAATACGCAGAAAAATCTGTCTTGTCCCCTCAGCCGGTGGGCCGGCTACCGGTGAACCACCGGCTGAGAATGCCCTTCCTCAATTCTGAATTTCTTCAATCTTCACGTGCCTTCCTGGCTGGTGTAGCGGCGGACGGTCAGGGACCGGCTGGGAATGCCATTTCTTGGTTCTTATTTTGCATTTATTTTCAAGTATCATCAGGTACTCAGGGACGGTTGACCGACCGTCGGTGGAATGTCGGTTGCGGATGCCTTCTCCAAGTTCTGCCCATATTACTTCTCGAAATTTGGCTAAGTCTGGGATGTTGTACTCCGTGCCGGGTTGCAAGCAGTCGGGCTACCTGCTGGGGATGCCCATTGTTCATTTATTCATTATTTTTTTGGATTATTTCATGGGAATAATCCAACCTATGTCCCATTTTCTCATATTAATCCATACTAACGATTAACTAAGAAAAATCCAACCTATAACCTCATTTATCTTTCATTGAACTTTGACTATTTTTAAACTCTTATTATCAGTAGGTTAGCACGCCACCTTCACTTAATTTTTGTCCAGGAAGAAGGAAAAACAAAAATTAAGTCAAGGTGACGTGTTTGCTTATCGAAAATAAGAGTTTAATAATAGACAAAGTTCAATGAAAGATAATTGAGGTCATAGGTTGGATTTTTCTCAGTTAATCGTTAGTAGGGATTAATATGAGAAGATGAGGTATAGGTTGGATTATTCCTATGAAATAACCCTATTTTTTTCTATTTTGCTTTAAAATTGCTTCGATTTCTCTCGTTTCTTCACTCCTGCCTTAAGTCCTACAAGATGAACATCAAACACGTAGAATACAGGCAATGGGCAATAAAAACAAATAATGGCACGCAAAGCGATATCAAACGGGATCAAAAACAAAGGAAAAATAAGGAAAATCATGACGAAATTAAGGCTCATCGGAATTCCCCACACTTACGCCTTACTCGTCCTCGAGTAAGTAATTGAAAAATAAAACCCCTATTTAAAACAAAAACAAAACTAACTAAGCTAAATAAAAGACGAATCGGGTTTAGCTACACCCATAGCCCTTTCAACTCACAATTTGACATCTATGAGATAAAATGCCTTATTACAAGGCAAGTTTGGTCTTGCTACCAAACTTTCGACGATACATCCAAACAACTAAGCACGTATGAACAAACAAGATGCATCACAAAAGTCTAAATGCTTTCTTCATCTAAGCGGGGTTTTGAAAACTAAACAAAGGAGGTCTATAACGGAGGATGTCGACTCAAAGTCTAACCGAGGTGTCAAATCCCTAAATCAAGCTCAACCAACCAACATTGATATCGCCAAATGCCAAGAAACAAATTAAGGCGGGAAAGGGGAAGTACTAAGCTATGTTCTCAAGATTGATACGGCCACACAAGATTCGACTCCATACTAAGCCTTAACAAAAAAGAAAGGGTTATTTAACATGAATACTCTATACTATCGGTCATCTTCTCAAAATACTCTATCCTTTAATTTAACTCACAATAAACCTAACTATCAACACTCACTTCTCATATCACACTGAGTAATCGGCTACCTGTTTAGTAAGTAGCTATAATAATAACACAAATTCTCATTCGTGACGGAGGTATCCGTCACAAGCTATAATAATAAAAAACGGAACAAAGAGACTACTTTACCCTTTACCCCCATTTTTACTGATTTACTGTCATCCCCACTAATCAATATTACACCCACCACAAACACCACCCCATGCCATTAGACCTGATCATGGGCCGGGCTGGGCCGGGTTTGGGCCGGGCCCGTGTTAAATAATCTGCCCAACTACACGGGCCGGGCCGGGCCGGGCCAAAATGATGGGCCAATTTTCTTGGCCCAAGCCCGCAATTGTTCGGGCTATAACGGGCCTCGGGCCAAAATGGGCCAAAACGGGCCAAAATAATATAATACGAAACAATCGATAAAATCGATATGTGAACAAACTATTAGCAACGAAATAAAATTTTCAAGTCTTAGGTATTTGACTTCGACTCTTTTGGTAGGAGAACCATCCATGGTACCATACATAATTTATGAGTTGACAAAATATGAATAGTATTAAGTAAAGGTGTACGATAAAAATATACAAATATCTGCGAAATTGATAATTCGATGCATTAGTGATATTAGATTATTAGTATGATGTGATATACGATTCCAACTTTTGAATTTTTTCTTTTTAAAAAAAAAATTCGGGTCGGGCCGGGCCAAAAATCGGGCTTTTAGGTTGGCCCAAACCCGACCCTATATTAATATCGGGCTTATTTTGGGCCGGGCCACGGGCTTTTTGGGCCAAACTATTAGGCCCAAACCCGAGAAAAAATCGGGCTGGGCCGGGTCAGGCCATCGGGCCTGGGCCATTTGATCAGCTCTACATGCCATCCCCATCGCTGCACAATCCCACACCTTCATCAGTTCCCCTGCCGCTACATAACGCCTCCAATTCACCATCCACCACTCGAGATTCGTACACAATACGACCAATATCCCCAATAATGCACAAATTCGACCATGAACATAAACAAAGAGGAACACAAATCCTTAATTTGTCCCAAAAACTCCCTTAAACTATGTCGAAAATACAACATAGTTAAAAAAACCTAAATTCACATTTTCATATACATTAACCAACTTACTAACCCGAATTGAAAATTCCTCCAAATCAATGTCCGGTTAGGGTTTTGGAAACACATATCAAACATTGGTAGTGGGTGTTAATCTATGGTAGCGTTTGAGGGAGAAGCCAAGTTAGAGTTTCACTAATTCGAGTTCACACTTGTTGGTGTTTGGCGTTACTGCTGTTGTATCTGGGTTCGTAATTGGGAGTGGTTCTGGATAGATTTCGGTGCGTTGGGGTTGATGTTCATAGGGGGTTTATGGTGATTCGATTGAGGGAGTTTTAGAGGTGATGCGAGTCTGGGTTGGTGAAGAGGCTGCTCTTGTGGTGATTCAAGAGAGGAGTGTGGTCGTTCAAGCTTGGTGAAGGAGATGAAGCTGGAATTGCTGTTATGGTCCTAATGGTGTTGGATTTTGAGTTTATTTATTGATTAAATGAAAGAATGGGGTTGATGGTGGATTTCATCTCTTAATTATCAAGAGATGATGGTCTTTTGGGGTTGCTCAGGTGTTTGGTATCGGTTTGGATCGAATTGCTGATGAGCTCCATTTTGGTCATTATTTTCATTATATATTCTTCATTTTCGGTCCCGAATTGACCTCGTTTTGCGTGCCTTTGATTGTTTTTATGCCCGTTACCTCGACTATTCCTATTTCATTCACATTTTGTAGGTATTACGGCGGGGGCGAAGAAACGGAGGCAATCGAGACGAATTTGGAGCGATTTGTGAAGAAATTGAGAAGAATAAGCAAGAAGACCTCTCAGGGCCTCCCAGCCGGTTCCCAGCCGGCGGCCGGTAGGCCGGCTGGGGAACCTTGACTTGACTTTGGGAAAAAAGAACGAAAAAGTTACAGCTTCATGGTTCACTACTCCCAGCCGGTGGCCAACCGGCAGCCGGTCAGCCGGCTGGGGAGCATTTCCTATACT
The DNA here is from genome assembly GCA_029255685.2 of Silene conica. Lineage (NCBI taxonomy): Eukaryota > Viridiplantae > Streptophyta > Magnoliopsida > Caryophyllales > Caryophyllaceae > Silene > Silene conica. The sequence goes on from CM055312.2 coordinate 73,004,937, forward strand.
TCGCCAAATTTCGTAAAATTGAAGAAAATGCAAAGTTGTGCCAGGGAAGACCTCATACCTCCTTGATAGTGAGGTGGACCCCGATGAGCTTCCTCCCGATCAGCGTGCTCCGAGAGTATATGCCCGAGATAGGACGGGTACCACCACATCTGACCTTCCGTTTGAGCAGTTTCAGCAGCCCTCCGTTACCATGCCCCCTTTCCAGAGTGGTCCTTCATACTTCCAGGGATCTACCTCCGGCTCCGGTCCATCTACTCAGTCTTTTACCATGCCTCAGGACCTCGTTGACTTCATGGCCCGGGTTGATTTGGGCATGAAGAAGGCGGCAGACCTTGCAGACGAGCGCCAAGCATTGGCGGATGCGCGACATAGGGACTTGTCTTATAAGCTTGATTACATATACCACGATCAGGCCTATGGGCAATTCCCCAGCTATGACCAGTCTGTCCGCCAGGGACTTCATCATGAGGACGGTGGTCGTCCGTCTTACTACATGCCTCCCGAGAAGGGATATGTGCCTCCAGAGGGGCATTTTTTCGGGGAGATCAATGTTGCTCCGAGTTATTTCTCTAACCCGATCTTTCCCCCCAACTTCATTGGGGACGTGGACTCGGCACCCCGCCCTCAAGGGCACCCTTCTCCCCATGGCATGTTTGGTGATCCGGGAGCTAGTGGCTCGCATGCCTCCCCCTTCCGTGATTTCGTGAGCAACCCGGGCGACTACATGGTAGTAGATGAGGGCAATGGAGAAGGCGATGTGAGCGGCAATGTTGGTGAGGATGAAGAAGATGATGATTGACCACCTTTGGAGGTGGTAGGTGATGGCTATGCTCCCACTTGAAAAATCCAAAGCAAGTAACTCCCTCAATCCAAATTTCACTTTAGTTTACATTTTCCTTTTTAGCATGCATTTAGAATAGTTAGTTAGTTTAGTTAGATTGTTTTAGTTTTCAATTCATGTTTTCACATCATTAGTTTAGTTGCATATAGTTGCATTCATTTAGATGCATTAGATTTACATTTTGTATCATATTGTCACATGTAGTTTGCATACATGTAGATTAGAGCATCTAGTTTGCATTTAGTTTAGTTTTTAGATTTTCATTTCTTTTGTTTCCTTTTGTTTTTATTGCTTTCATAAAAATCAAAAATCCAAAAAAAATTGAAAAACCAAAAACTTTCAAAAACATGTTCTTTATTTTCCGGTTTTCCTCCTCACATTATGTACATAAATAAGTGTGGGGAGGAACAACCGCTTATTTCAAAAATACAAAAACAAGTTATTATTTTCTCAAAAATTTTAAAAAAGCCAAAAACATGTTGTTTTCGTTCTTTTTTTCTTCATTTCCCCTTGCACTTTGTTCCATTGAGGACAATGTAAATCTTAAGTGTGGGGAGGGAAAATATCCACTTTGTGAATATTTATTTGCTTTTGTAAATATGAAAAAACTTCAAAAATACCAAAAAAATCGAAAAATTTCAAAAATTTCAAAAAATACGTTCTTCCTTTCCTTTGTTTTTGTTCTTTGCTTGCCTTGTATATATATGTTTGTTGGACTAACAAATGGCAGATGCGACGGCAACCCAAGGTATTAGGAGGATGAAGATGCTTGGTATACTTTTTCCTACTTCTTTCTCCCCCTCCCGCTTTCTTTTTATGTTGATATCATGAAGGAGAACGGGATTTTTGTGCCTTGGATGTTCCTTTGGGAAACTTGTGGTTGTTTTGGTTGATGTGCTGTTAGTTTAGCCTTCTTGTTGTTGCTTTTTTATTGTGTTTGTTGTTAGTTTGCTTTTGTTTCACATGCCTTTTCATTTTCATAGTTTTGTGAATATGTGTTAGTCGGTTTTTCCGTTTTGCTTTTGTTTTTAAATATGCATAGGAGGTTGAATAGTGGAGGATATATGCCGTCAATGATGATATGTGTCTTGCTTGTGTCTTTCCCCTCTTAATAGCTTGCACCGTTTGATGTCACCTTGTTAGGGTTCTTGCTTGCAAGGACCCGGAAGTCTAAGCTTAATGACCAAGTTTCGACCACCTTGTGAGACCGTGTTAGACCTTGACTCGACCTAGGACCGATATTACCTACTCAAATGTGAGGATAGAGCCTCCTTTTTAGTTGGTCCATCAAACCGACTCAGTTTAGGATTGTGAGTAGTCCTCCTTACGTGGTGTGTTATGTCTATACGCATAAGAATGGCGCTCGTTCCTTATTTCCGTGTTAATGTTCATGTGCATGTGAGACAACTTTTGTTCCAAATAAATCAACTTCACATTTGCCAAATTAGCCTTGTTTTGACCTTTGCATCTTATTCCCCTTTTGTTTAACCACTTTGAGCCTTAACCTTTTCATTTGGCCTAAACTACTAAATGAACTACATCCCAAAAACATCCTTCCTTGATCAAGAATGGTTGCTTTTGTGGTACTTTGTTAGTGGTAGAGTCGGGAATTGTGATGTTGGTTGGTGCACTCTTCCGTTGTGGTAACTACTTGGTGTTTGGAAAAAAAAAAAAAAAAAAACGAAAAAAGAAAGAAAATAGAAAATCAAAGAAAAAGTTTTGAAAAATCCAAAAAGAAAAATGTACATATGTGTTTTGAAAGAGAAAAAGGCTAGCAACAAGTCCCTTCCATCAAGGGGACATAGAAAAAGCCTTTGCTACAATAATGTGGTCTTTTGATGTTTTTGCGCGCGTGCCGGGTTTACACAATTTTTGCATTTGATTTGATCTTCAAGTCGTATGTTAGGGTGTAGACGTTGTTCGGTGTTTCTAATAATGACCACTTTGTTTAAGGTTGTGATGGGTCCAATTTTTCCAAAGTAAGTTGGGGTTTATGCAATTTTTGCTTGGTTTTGTTAAAGCCAAAGTTAGGGCATAGGCGTTGCTTAGTTGCTGTAATAAGGAGTTGTGTTGATTATGGCAATCATTCTTGTTTTTGAGCTTTAAATCCTAGAACGGTGCTTGCACCAAACCATTTTCATCTAACCCAAGCTCCGTTACATCCTTGTTGTTGTTCTCATCATGTGTATTTGCATTTTTCATTGATTTTTGGATGGAGTACCATTCTAGATTGCGGGCATGCTTCGCAAGTTGAGGTAGGTGAGTGATTTTGGTTACTTTTTGTCACAAAAATCGCCCCCTTTCTTTCCTTGTGTGTTGAGTGTCACCCGTGAGAGTCGGTACTTAGGGTTCTTTTATCGGTTATGGGTCTTCCATGGAGTCGAATCATGTGTGTGTCGTGTCATTCTTGGAAGTATAGCTTAGTATTCCGTTTGCCCGCCTTGAATTAGTTTCTTGGTCTTTGGTGATGTCATTCTTGGTTGCTTGAGCTTGATTTAGGGGTTTGACACCATGGTTAGGCTTTGAGTCGGCATCCTCCGCTATAGACCTCTCTTGTTTAGTTTTTCAAAACCCCGCTTGAATGAGGCAAGCGGTTGTCTTTCCCTTTTTCCGATGCATGTTGCTTGTCTATATGTGTTATGTTTTTACTTGTTGGCATCAAAAGTTTTGTAGCAAGACCTTACTTGCCTTGCAATAGGGCATTCTTCCTCATGAATGTCAAATTGTGAGTTGAAAGGGCTACGGGTGTAGCTAAACCCGATTCGGCTTCTAGTTAGCTTAGTTAGTTTGTTTGTTTCTTTGTTTCTAATAAGGGTTATGTAGTTGCTTGATCTCTTACTCGAGGACGAGTAAGGTTTAAGTGTGGGGAATTCTGATGAGCTCCATTTTGGTCATTATTTTCATTATATATTCTTCATTTTCGGTCCCGAATCGACCTCGTTTTGCGTGCCTTTGATTGTTTTTATGCCCGTTACATCGACTATTCCTATTTCATTCACATTTTGTAGGTATTGCGGCGGGGGCGAAGAAACGGAGGCAATCGAGACGAATTTGGAGCGATTTGTGAAGAAATTGAGGAGAATAAGCAAGAAGACCTCTCAGGGCCTCCCAGCCGGTTCCCAGCCAGCGGCCGGTAGGCCGGCTGGGGAACCTTGACTTGACTTTGGGAAAAAAGAATGAAAAAGTTACAGCTTCATGGTTCACTACTCCCAGCCGGTGGCCAACCGGCAGCCGGTCAGCCGGCTGGGGAGCATTTCCTATACTTAGCCAAATTTTGTAAAATTGAAGAAAATGCAAAGTTGGGCAGATTGCTGAAAAAGTGCTCCCAGCCGGTGGACAACCGGCAGCCGGTCCACCGGCTGAGGGTACCTGTACACTCAAGAAAAAAGAGGAAAAATCAGAAGTGAGGATTAGGCCTCCCAGCCGGTGCCAGACCGGCAGCCGGCCGGTCGGCTGGGAAGCATGGCCATTTGAAGAATTGTTTCAGAATTCCATATTTGGACTCTCAGCCGGTCCCAGACCGGCAGCCGATCGACCAGCTGAGAGTCACTTCTCAGAATTTCGCGCACTATATAAACCCGCACTTGTATCATTTATTATCACGCATTCCAACATGACTTTTACGCAATTATTAGGGTTTTCTACTGTTTCATTCACTCATACTTAGTCACAAAAACTCTCTAAAAATACTTAATCCTTCTTAGATTTTAGTTTAATCTTTTAATCTAGTTAATCCTTCTTTAGTAATCTCCTTAGTTTTGTTCTTGGGCATTGTTAGAACATATTTTTGGGTTGTAATTTGAAGGGTTTGAAAGAATTCTTCATCTTGTTATCCAAGTTCAATACTTTTCCATAGTTGTTGGTATAATCTTTCCTCTCTTTACTTAGTTATTTCATTTTGTTCAAGTTTCCTTGCTTATTTGTTTACTTTCATTATAATCCAACATGTTTAGCATTTCCTCATCAATTGTTTCCATGTTTACTTTAACCATGTGTGAGTAGTTCCCCTACTAGGGTTAGGGGTGTGCTTTGGTTTGTTGGTAGCTATAATCTTGTTTAGGGTTAGGGTTTGGTTCTCTTCTTTACTAGGTTTTCATTTGTGCATGCTATATGTTTGATGAAATGTCTCAACGACGGTTGGACATGATTCTTATTGTTGTTGGTCTTTGACGATAGTCTAGGGCTTTCATGAGCATGTATGTTTGTTAAGTTAGCCTTGTTTGTAGCGAAAGCTAGGATAGGGTTCGACTTTAGGTGAGTCAAATCGATAGACGAGACAAACCTAGGCCTAGTATAGTGGAGACCTTATACCCTCTTGCATGATTCGTTACCAACCTACCTTAGTACCCCCGACACCCTAGTTCTCTTTTATCATCGATTTAATCTTAACTAATTTGCTTTCATTTGTCTTTAGTTGTTAGTCATTTAAATCACAAACCTATTACCCCGACTCGAGTTATAATTAGAACGTAACTATACAACTTTCCCACCGTCTTTGCGAACGATAACCCTATTATACAACTATTTTTGGGTTTATAAATTTGTTTGATCGTGAGAACCGACGACTTAATCTCGCGCATCAAAATGGCGTCGTTGCCGGGGAGAAAATATTCTTGCAAATGAGTGAGCTTGAGGAGCTTAGATATGAGGCATATGAGAGTTCAAAACTGTATAAGGAGCTAACGAAGAAGTGGCATGATGCCAAGTTAATGAAGAAGAATGTGAGCATAGGAGACCTTGTTCTCCTTTTCAATTCAAGAGTCAAGAATTTTCCAGGAAAACTTAGATCACGATGGTCCGGGCCCTTCAAAGTAATGGATATTTCACCTCATGGGGCCTTTGAACTTTGGAGTGAAGGCGGTGGCACCTTCAAAGTCAACGGACATCGGATAAAGCGTTACTACCAAGGAGATTCCAAAGGTACCGTAGAAGTGATTGACCTCGGGGACCCACTCCCCGAGGAGGATTGATTTCAAAAGAAGATTGTTCATGGAAGGTTTGGTGGAGTCACTTAATAACCACCGGTTGTAAGTATTAGTTTTCTCTCTTTCATGTAGTTTGCCTATTAGTTTAATTGTTAGTTCGTTTTTTAGTTTAATTTTTAGCTTGCATGAGAGATTTGGATATGTTGGTTGCTTGTTTGTGGTCATTTCTTGAGTATAGTCGGAGGATAGTAGGCGAAACCGTTGTTGGCAAAGTCGATTTTTATGTTCAAGTAAATTATTTTTCGAAATTGTGTACAGGTACTCCCAGCCGGCCTACCGGCCGACGGTCACCTACCGGCTGAGAGTACCTGGACACATTTCTGTTTTTTATAGTTTATTTGGGCAGATTTCAGATTTTGCACTCCCAGCCTGCACCCTACCGGCAGCCGGTCAACCGGCTCAAAGACGAGGCACTTATTCAAAAAGGCGAAAAATCTAATGAAGCTTGATTCCCAGCCGGTAGGCCGTCAGCCGGTCCACCGGCTGAGAATCATGAGATGTGAACCAATGTTGAAGAAAAAGAGGCGAGGAAGGATCCCCAGCCGGTCGGCCGGTTGGGATTTTTTGTGAGTGAAGTTTGAAGAAGAAGAGAAGGTTGAAGGAAGCATGAAGACGGATTTTGAGCCGGTCCGCCGGCTCAGAATCAAATGCCTTAGAAAATTTTCGAAAAAACAAAAAAAATCAAACCCTAACTCTCAGCCGGTCGACCGGCGGCCGGTCCCGAATCGGCTGAGAGTCGTCTGTCCGCAAATTAAAACACTCGTGAACCCTCATTTTTCCTCATTTCATTTTCATTTCTTCTTCTTTCTTCCTTATTTCCTCCTCTCCCTCTCATCCCTTACCTTCAAAAACCCATCAAAACACTCCAAATCAAAACCCCCCTTCATTCCCTCATCACCTCACCTCAAAATAACCATGTCAGGAAGAACGGAGAGGAGATCGAAATCAAGGCATGACCCGATTGTGGAGCAAGAAGTTCAGAATGTCCTTGATAGTAGCTTCATTGGTCCGGATCCGAGCTTTCCCGGACTCCAATTTGCTTCCATTCAACAAAAAGGTAATTTCACTTACTTTAAGCATCGCCCCCTTCATCCGTCTAGGTTCATTGATAGGGCAGGTTTGAGGGAAATTGGGATTGAGAAAATTACTGCGGATTTGTTTGATGGTTTGGGGATGAAGACATTGTATGAAACTAGACCGGTTCACACTTCCCCTAGGTTGACTTGGGAATTTTTGAGTTCTTTGGTAGTTACTAAGAACCGGTCTTTGGGAAAAGTTGTCTTCTTAGAGTTTCGATTGATGAATAAGGAGCACCGTCTCACCTTAGAAAATTTTGCATTGATCTTTGGGCTCAACGGAAAATTGCCCATTAAGCCTCCGGAGGGTTTTGATACCGAGGCTATTTGGACCGCCATAACCGGTTTAGTAATTGATAGGACTAAGAAGAAACCGGCTAATAGGGTGCATTTGGCACCGATTAGGATTCGGCATAGGTTCATGGGGTGGACCGTCTTTTCTAGGGATGAGCCTCACAACTTTACTAGTACGGAGCTCGAGATTCTAGGGTGTTATTTGATTAATGGGCCGAAGCTCAATATTGCTCACCACATGGCGCTTCACTTGAGTAGGTTGGCATCCCAACCTCAGCTTACCACCCCCATATGTGTTGGGGGATAGTCACCATGATAGCCAACGACCTTTGTCATCGGCACTTTACGGTGGACTACATTCAGGGTGAGAACGTGTTATCTCGCCGGTACATACAGGAGGCTTTGGGGTGGATAAAGTATAACCCCAACGATCGTAATGAGTATTGGCAGATTCGCGTGGATAATAAATTCAGAAATTCGGTGCCTTTGCCTAACACCGAGAGGATGAGAGTTGTGCCAGGGAAGACCTCATACCTCCTTGATACTGAGGTGGACCCCGATGAGCTCCCTCCCGATCAGCGTGTTCCGAGAGTATACGCCCGAGATAGGACGGGTACCACCACATCTGACCTTCCGTTTGAGCAGTTTCAGCAGCCCTCCGTTACCATGCCCCCTTTCCAGAGTGGTCCTTCATACTTCCAGGGATCTACCTCCGGCTCCGGTCCATCTACTCAGTCTTTTACCATGCCTCAGGACCTCGTTGACTTCATGGCCCGGGTTGATTTGGGCATGAAGAAGGCGGCAGACCTTGCAGACGAGCGCCAAGCATTGGCGGATGCGCGACATAGGGACTTGTCTTATAAGCTTGATTATATATACCTGTGGGGAATAAAGCATGTATTCGCCCTAAACTTGCAGGATTATAATGAAACATACAATTGTGATTATTGTCATAAGTTAATAAAAAACATGAAAAAGAAATACAACCTTGGGTCCTTGCTTGAAAAGGCCTAAGAACAGGAATTAAAGTAAATTCCCTCCTATAACTTGCACCCAAGACTTTGTTTGAGATGATGCCGCGTGTGCTAGAAAATACTCTCCAATTGCCTTGCAATATGGGGAAAGCTATTGAGGTTTTAGATATGAGATCTGAGTTTTGGGAGAAGAATGCTCTCAAAACCCTAATTGTGAGAATTATGATTCAACAGTTCCTGACATAAGGAGAAGGACTCTCCTTATGTAGTACTTAGGGTGGGTCGGCCGAATTAGGGTAAGAGTGGGCTTTCTCCACTCTTACCTTATTCCTTTGCATGATTCGACCCGTTTTGCTAAATATTATTTGCGGGATTTTTATTATAAATCGCATACGTGTTATCAGATATTAATGCAGTCGATGTATTAATAATGGTCTGATAAAATTACGATATTGTATAATTACCCAAATTAATATAACTGTTTATATTAATACCCGAAATCAATATTTAATTAAATATAACTGCTTATATTTAATTTTACGAATTAATCATGTAATCCGCATTAGCTAAAATTATTTAATCCGTATTAAATAATAATCTCAACATCTTATTGACTAATTTAATAGTCAATACCTCTGACTAACTGTTTAGTCGTATTCGGCATAAATGTGACTGTATTTTCATACCTTCACATCTCTCAAACGTATCCTATAGGTGTGACGTATAGGGACCAGTTGATCACCGCCATCCGTATGACAATAACGTCAAACTTATCTAGCAAGCCAACCGTTATTGATAAACGTGGATCAACTGGTAATAATACAAAAGTATGCCCTTGTGATCCTTAAAGAGATTTAATAAGTCATTGTACTTAATTGTCAAGGACACCAGCCCCAACAATCTCCCACTTGTCCGTACAAGGGTATGTGCAATGACGTTATCACACTACATGTGGAGGACACAAGCTCCAACAAACTCCCACTTGTCCGTACAAGTGTAGGTGCGATAACCGAATCTCATATCCTTTTAAAATTTCTCCCACTCAATGTAAGACAATTTGCAAATCCGCATTCGCAAAGGTCGTATCTCACAAGCGATCTGTATCAAGAGTGGTTTCCCCGACTAGAGAGTAACTTAACTGATAAAACGAATCTGTATTCGAGCATGGCCATGCATTTCAGTTACTACTCCTTGAGTGGCCCTGAGAAATGATAAAATCCTGATAAGGGTTTGGATATTTCTCTCAACTCGAATCCTGCCGATATCGCCCAGCATGAAATAACCCAGAAAAAATCCTCTTGGCCCCTGTTACGGTGACCGTGGGAAAGAAACCAAAGTTACCCAAAATCTGTCTTAATCTCAAGAGACAGTTGAAGGTCAAAAGACTCGACTCTAAGGAACACTATGGAGGTCCTATCCACGACCAGGCACCACATGTTATAAAACATTTAGGACTCCATAACGTTGTCACGGGGTGTCCTACGAGATATCCGTATAACTCGCCTTTGTGATTGGTCAGTCATCCACGTGACTTATGGCTCGTTGAACCCACCATCAACCAACGTCACAAAATGATTACCTGAGTTATCAGCTCAAGTGGGTAATCAAGGACCAAAACGATGTAATGTTATTCAGTTCACTTTGTGGTGTTCAAAATTGGCGTACAATTCCACATGAAAAACAAAACATTATATATCATAACAATGAGGTTGAATAGAGTACACGAGAAAATGAATTATTACATGAATTCATAAAAGAGTACTACAACTTAGGAGCACATCCAATTCCCATGGAATGAATGTGCCCTTCATGCTTATCACGTGGTAATGCTTTTGTGAGAGGATCAACTATGTTGTCATCCGTAGCGATCTTATCAATGAAAATCTCCTTTTGCTCCACGTAATCTCTGATTAGATGAGCTTTCCGTTGTACATGCCTAGCCTTGTTGCTAGACTTATGCTCCTTAGCTTGGAAGATGGCACCTTTATTATCACAATAAACGGTGATTGGGTCATTCGAACTAGGCACTACTGATAGTCCTTGTAAGAATTGACGCATCCATATTGCTTCCTTAGCTGCTTCTGAGGCGGCATAGTACTCGGACTCAGTCGTAGAATCTGCTGTAACACTCTGTTTAGAACTTTTCCAGCTGACAGCAGCGCCATTAAGAGTAAAAACGAATCCAGACTGTGATTTCGAGTCATCTCGATCCGTTTGGAAGCTAGCATCTGCGTAACCCGTGGCACAGAGCGTCGAGTCGCCTCCGTAAGTCAATCCCCAATCTTTAGTCCTCTGTAGGTACTTAAGAATGTTTTTCACGGCCATCCAGTGTTGTTCACCTGGATGAGCTTGGAATCGACTAGTCATACTCAATGCATATGCAACGTCTGGACGTGTGCATATCATGGCATACATGATCGATCCTATTGCCGAAGCATAAGGAATCCGACTCATGCGCTCTTTCTCTTCCAATGACTTAGCTTCTTGAGTCTTGCTCAAGTGAAGCCCAGGAGTCATAGGAATTAGGAAGGAACCCCTTCTTGGAGTTCGTCATGCTGAATCTCTCTAGAATCTTATCTATATAAGACTCCTGACTGAGAGACAACATCCGTCGTGATCTATCCCTGTAGATACGGATGCCCAAAATTCTTTGTGCCTCTCCCAGATCTTTCATCTGGAAATGGTTTTTCAACCATGCTTTAACCGAAGATAAGAGAGGTATGTCATTCCCAATCAAGAGTATGTCATCGACATACAGTACTAGGAATACAATCTTGCTCCCACTCGACTTGATATAGAGACATGGTTCCTCGACTGATCGAATGAACCCATTCTCTTTTATCACTTGGTCGAAGCGATGATTCCAACTCCGCGATGCTTGCTTAAGTCCATAGATGGAACGCTTAAGCTTGCAAACCTTCTTAGGATGTGCTAGATCGATAAAACCCTCGGGTTGTACCATGTACAACTCTTCCTCCAAATAACCGTTTAAGAAGGCGGTTTTAACGTCCATTTGCCATATTTCATAATCATGAAATGCGGCGATCGCTAAGATAATCCGAATGGAACGTAGCATGACTACGGGTGCAAAGATCTCATCATAGTGCAAGCCTGGCACTTGAGTGAAACCTTTAGCAACTAGTCTAGCCTTGTGGATATCTTGTTGTCCTTCCACGGCATGCTTTATCTTGTAAAGCCATTTGCATTGAAGGGGACGTACCTTTGCAGGTAGGTCCACAAGATCTCACACGTTGTTCTCATACATGGAGTCCATTTCGGATTGCATGGCTTCTAGCCATAGCTTTGAGTCAGAACTGGTCATGGCACCTTTATAGGTTGAGGGTTCATTACCCTCTAGGAGTAAGACGTCATCTGTATCATGTTCCTCGACCATACCAATGTATCTGTCCGGAGGAATAGAGACTCTTCCCGACCTCCTAGGTTCCTCAGGAATATCTACCGCAGCCTTGGTTGAAGGAACTGTTTCCTCCAATGGTTGCTCGGTAGTTGGTTCTTGAACCTCTGATAAATCGAAGGTTCTATTACTCGACTTGTTCTCGAGAAATTCTTTCTCTAAGAACGTCGCACTAGCCGCAACAAAAACACGTTGTTCGGTTGGCGAGTAGAAGTAATGACCAAAAGTTCCCTTTGGATAGCCTATAAAGTATGTTTTGACCGATCGCGGGCCGAGCTTATCCTCGTGTCTCCACTTGACATAAGCCTCGCAGCCCCAAACCCGAATAAAGGACAAGTTAGGGACCGTTCCCTTCCATAATTCGTATGGAGCTTGTCAACAGCTTTAGACGGACTTCGGTTAAGTATTAGAGCGGCCGACAAAAGAGCATAGCCCCACAATGAATCAGGAACGACGGTGTGACTCATCATGGATCGAACCATATCGAGTAGAGTTCGATTTCTCCGTTCGGACACACCATTTAATTGTGGTGTTCCAGGTGGAGTTAACTGTAGCACGATGCCACAGTCTTTAAGGTGTTGATCAAACTCGTGTGAAAGATACTCACCACCACGATCAGAACGTAGTGCTTTAATCTTTCTACCCAGCTGGTTCTGTACCCGATTCTGGTATTCTTTGAACTTGTCAAATGATTCACTTTTGTGCTTCATTAAGTAGACATAGCCATATCTACTCAAATCATCCGTGAAAGTGATGAAATACCTATAGCCTTCTCGTGCGTTGATCGACATAGGGCCACATACGTCCGTATGTATGAGTCCTAATAGGTCGGCAGCGCGCATTCCAACACCTTTGAAGGAAATACGAGTCATCTTACCGATGAGACATGATTCACACGTGCCATATGATTCGAAATCAAAGGGCGAGATAGCTCCATTCTGTATGAGCTGTTTCACGCGTTTCTCATTTATGTGTCCCATACGACAATGCCATAGGTAAGTTTGATCTTTGTCACCTACCTTTAATTTCTTATTATTCACATGTAATATTTCGGTGGTTTGATCTAAAACATAAATTCCATTCATGGAAACTGCCTTGCCATAAATCATATTGTGTAAGGAGAAAATACAGCTATTATTCTCTATTACAAATGAAAAACCGAGTTTGTCAAGCGCAGAAACTGAAATAATGTTTTTGGACAAACAAGGAACATAATAACAGTTATATAAAGATAACTCGAATCCACTTGGAAGCTGGATCACTTATGTTCCCCTCGAAATTGAAGCAACACGTGCTCCATTCCCGACACGCAGGTCAACCTCACCCTTGATTAAGGGTTCTTGGTTTCGGAGGCCCTGCACATGATTACATAGATGAGAACCACAACCAGTATCTAGTACCCAAGTTCCGTAACTTGCATGGTTAATCTCAATCATGTGAATAAAAGAAGAAGAAGACATACCAACAGGAGTAACGCGGCCTGCCTTAATGTCCTCTCGATACACGGGGCATGAGCGCCTCCAATGCCCAGTCTTGTGGCAATGGTGACATTCCATGCTAGTATCCTTGCTCTTTGTTTTGCCCTGTGAGTTGCTTGACTCACCTAGCCCACTCTTAGTAAATCTTGACTTCTTAAACTTGGGCTTGCCTACTGTTAGGTCGCCCTGAGCTTTAGCTTTACCCTTACCCTTACCCTTACTGGAGATCATGAGAACATCTTGCCTCACGCTCCCACTTAATATCAGATCCTTCTCGGTCTGTACGAGAAGGGAGTGGAGCTCATGAGGAGTCTTCTTCATGTCATTCATGTAATAGTTGGCCCTAAAGAGGGCGAACCCATCATGAAGTGAATGAAGCATTCGATCAATGATTATGTTCTCACTGATCTTGCAGTTTAGGGCCTCCAGTTTCTCGATATTCTCAATCATGTGAAGAATATGTGGGCTAACAGCTTGGCCCTTCTGGAGTTTCGCCTCAAAGAAGCGACAGGTATGCTAATAAGAAACGATTCTCGGAGCCTTTGAGAATTCGTTAGTGAGCGTGGTGAAAATCTTGTTTGCACCATGGGTTATGAAGCGTCTTTGCAAATTGGATTCCATTGCATAGATGAGTACGTTCTTTATCGCACCCGCTTCCATGACGAAGTCGCTATGAGCGCGAACTTCGTTAGCTCTAGCTCCAGTTCCTGGGTGTGGCGGAATGGGCTCAGTTAAGTACTTGAGCTTTCCGTCAGCAATGGCAGCATTCCGTAGTGCTGCCTCCCAGTCAGAGAAGTTTGACCCATCATTCCTCAGTCTTGTGGACTGATTCATGGAGTCCATGAAGGCTTTTAGCCAGGATTCACGTGCTAGCTTGGCACTTGGCATTGGGTCTTCACCAGCCATTTAGTTATACAGCAGTTTAATTAAACGTGTTCTAGACTGAAAAGAAGATAAAACAAAACCATATAAGCAACTCATTGTTGTGATTTAAGTCTATATTAAATTGAATTTAAACTCGTAGACTCATGCATTTATATAATTGATCTCCCTCAAGAATTATATAAATGATCCCAAGACTCAATTTCCGTATATTGATAAGCCCACAGTTTGGCTAATTCCACCGTTGGAACTCTTGGTCGATAGATTTCCGTAAATCCTATCTATTAGTCCATCTCAGTCACTGGATATTATCGAGTGACCATGATGTTGAGATAAAATAAATCATCTGTTCCCACTTACCCGACGTAGAAGGGGTCATATTATGCCTACCGACGAAGAAGGGATTCATGGGAGGCTGATTTATAAAGACTATTCTCAATTTTTGGTTATACGAGGAAGACCCCATCAACTTTTATTTATCCATATTTAAGTGAACTAAAAACTAGCATTTGCGTGAATGAATGAAATAAAGTGATGGCTTTGAAATTGACATGTGACATCTGTGTTGTCACAGAAAACTAACGCGTGACCTCTACATGAGTCAGTTTTCAGGCATGATATAGGTGGTTTGGTTTTAGGCGGAATATGATGCAAGCTATTATCGATGAAAGCATAAGATGAAAGCAATAAACGTAAATAAAAAGTCCTAGCGTGGCCTATCCTACCAAAATAAACATAAAACAACTTGGAATCCACCGTTGGACCCTAGAAGCTTGTCTTGATGTTCCATCTTGGTCCTTGCAGCGGGAGTGAGCATCCGGTCTCCGTCTTGTCTTTGGTCTTCACAAAATTACTAATTTAAATTACAAAAGTAGTCCTAGATACATTCTAATTTAAATACAAAAGTAATTACATGGCAAAAACCCAAAACGGAGATTCAAGATCTCAAGATTACAAGCAAGACTGTGTCCCATCATTACGGTGACACAATCTTCTAAGGCCACACTAAATTACAACCGTTTGCAAAAATAAATACGTTATTGAAAGCATTCACAAGGCATTCAACAAGACGATAAATAAAATGCATCAACTAAAATTAAAATTTATACATGACATAATACTGTTATTATGATTAACAAATTTTAATAAACCACCTTACGGGATTAAAATTATGTGATTATACCGTTTTAATCACCCAATTTTAATAAATTTATAATCCTATTATTTTAAACCGTTTTAAAATAATATGTATCAAACGAGGGTGAACCGTTTCACAAAATTAATAATATACTATTTCCGTATATAGTATATTACTAAAGGCCATGTGAAAATAAAACATGTTATTTTCGGAAAATAAAAAAAACGAGTCTATTACAGGGGTGGTCTACCGACCCAATAAACAGGTCTACCGACCACCTGACGAAAAAAAAAAAATTTTTTTTTTTTTTTTTTTTTTTTTTTAAGCAGAATGGTCGACCGACCCGAAAAACAGGTCGACCGACCACAAAACACGAAACCGAGTTTCTGAACACGATTTCTCACAAAAGATAAACTGTCGAAACAGAAAAACACGCAGGAGGCGGTCGACCGACCGCAACGGGGGGTCGATCGACCGACTTAGCGGCAGAAGACGATTTTTCAGGTTTTAAAACTTACGAAAAACACAAAGGTAAAATTTTCATGGCCTGGCTCTGATACCACTTGTGGGGAATAAAGCATGTATTCGCCCTAAACTTGCAGGATTATAATGAAACATACAATTGTGATTATTGTCATAAGTTAATAAAAAACATGAAAAAGAAATACAACCTTGGGTCCTTGCTTGAAAAGGCCTAAGAACAGGAATTAAAGTAAATTCTCTCCTATAACTTGCACCCAAGACTTTGTTTGAGATGATGCCGCGTGTGCTAGAAAATACTCTCCAATTGCCTTGCAATATGGGGAAAGCTATTGAGGTTTTAGATGTGAGATCTGAGTTTTGGGAGAAGAATGCTCTCAAAACCCTAATTGTGAGAATTATGATTCAACAGTTCCTGACATAAGGAGAAGGACTCTCCTTATGTAGTACTTAGGGTGGGTCGGCCGAATTAGGGTAAGAGTGGGCTTTCTCCACTCTTACCTTATTCCTTTGCATGATTCGACCCGTTTTGCTAAATATTATTTGCGGGATTTTTATTATAAATCGCATACGTGTTATCAGATATTAATGCAGTCGATGTATTAATAATGGTCTGATAAAATTACGATATTGTATAATTACCCAAATTAATATAACTGTTTATATTAATACCCGAAATCAATATTTAATTAAATATAACTGCTTATATTTAATTTTACGAATTAATCATGTAATCCGCATTAGCTAAAATTATTTAATCCGTATTAAATAATAATCTCAACATCTTATTGACTAATTTAATAGTCAATACCTCTGACTAACTGTTTAGTCGTATTCGGCATAAATGTGACTGTATTTTCATACCTTCACATCTCTCAAACGTATCCTATAGGTGTGATGTATAGGGACCAGTTGATCACCGCCATCCGTATGACAATAACGTCAAACTTATCTAGCAAGCCAACCGTTATTGATAAACGTGGATCAACTGGTAATAATACAAAAGTATTCCCTTGTGATCCTTAAAGAGATTTAATAAGTCATTGTACTTAATTGTCAAGGACACCAGCCCCAACAATACCACGATCAGGCCTATGGGCAATTCCCCAGCTATGACCAGTCTGTCCGCCAGGGACTTCATCATGAGGACGGTGGTCGTCCGTCTTACTACATGCCTCCCGAGAAGGGATATGTGCCTCCAGAGGGGCGTTTTTTCGGGGAGATCAATGTTGCTCCGGGTTATTTCTCTAACCCGATCTTTCCCCCCAACTTCATTGGGGACGTGGACTCGGCACCCCGCCCTCAAGGGCACCCTTCTCCCGATGGCATGTTTGGTGATCCGGAAGCTAGTGGCTCGCATGCCTCACCCTTCCGTGATTTTGTGAGCAACCCGGGCGACTACATGGTAGTAGATGAGGGCAATGGAGAAGGCGATGTGAGCGGCAATGTTGGTGAGGATGAAGAAGATGATGATTGACCACCTTTGGAGGTGGTAGGTGATGGCTATGCTCCCCCTTGAAAAATCCAAAGCAAGTAACTCCCTCAATCCAAATTTCACTTTAGTTTGCATTTTCCTTTTTAGCATGCATTTAGAATAGTTAGTTAGTTTAGTTAGATTGTTTTAGTTTTCAATTCATGTTTTCACATCATTAGTTTAGTTGCATATAGTTGCATTCATTTAGATGCATTAGATTTACATTTTGTATCATATTGTCACATGTAGTTTGCATACATGTAGATTAGAGCATCTAGTTTGCATTTAGTTTAGTTTTTAGATTTTCATTTCTTTTGTTTCCTTTTGTTTTTATTGCTTTCATAAAAATCAAAAATCCAAAAAAATTGAAAAACCAAAAACTTTCAAAAACATGTTCTTTATTTTCCGGTTTTCCTCTTCACATTATGTACATAAATAAGTGTGGGGAGGAACAACCGCTTATTTCAAAAATACAAAAACAAGTTTTTATTTTCTCAAAAATTTCAAAAAAGCCAAAAACATGTTGCTTTCGTTCTTTTTTTCTTCATTTCCCCCTTGCACTTTGTTCCATTGAGGACAATGTAAATCTTAAGTGTGGGGAGAGAAAATATCCACTTTGTGAATATTTATTTGCTTTTTTAAATATGAAAAAACTTCAAAAATACCAAAAAAATCGAAAAATTTCAAAAATTTCAAAAAATACGTTCTTCCTTTCCTTTGTTTTTGTTCTTTGCTTGCCTTGTATATATATGTTTGTTGGACTAACAAGTGGCAGATGCGACGGCAACCCAAGGTATTAGGAGGATGAAGATGCTTGGTATACTCTTTCCTACTTCTTTCTCCCCCTCCCGCTTTCTTTTTTATGTTGATATCATGAAGGAGAACGAGATTTTTGTGCCTTGGATGTTCCTTTGGGAAACTTGTGGTTGTTTTGGTTGATGTGCTGTTAGTTTAGCCTTCTTGTTGTTGCTTTTTTATTGTGTTTGTTGTTAGTTTGCTTTTGTTTCACATGCCTTTTCATTTTCATAGTTTTGTGAATATGTGTTAGTCGGTTTTTCCGTTTTGCTTTTGTTTGTAAATATGCATAGGAGGTTGAATAGTGGAGGATATATGCCGTCAATGATGATATGTGTCTTGCTTGTGTCTTTCCCCTCCTAATAGCTTGCACCGTTTGATGTCACCTTGTTAAGGTTCTTGCTTGCAAGGACCCGGAAGTCTAGGCTTAATGACCAAGTTTCGACCACCTTGTGAGACCGTGTTAGACCTTGACTCGACCTAGGACCGACATTACCTACTCAAATGTGAGGATAGAGCCTCCTTTTTAGTTGGTCCATCAAACCGACTCAGTTTAGGATTGTGAGTAGTCCTCCTTACGTGGTGTGTTATGTCTATACGCATAAGAATGGCGCTCGTTCCTTATTTCCGTGTTAATGTTCATGTGCATGTGAGACAACTTTTGTTCCAAATAAATCAACTTCACATTTGCCAAATTAGCCTTGTTTTGACCCTTGCATCTTATTCCCCTTTTGTTTAACCACTTTGAGCCTTAACCTTTTCATTTGACCTAAACTACTAAATGAACTACATCCCAAAAACATCCTTCCTTGATCAAGAATGGTTGCTTTTGTGGTACTTTGTTAGTGGTAGAGTCGGGAATTGTGATGTTGGTTGGTGCACTCTTCCGTTGTGGTAACTACTTGGTGTTTGGTTGGTGTTTGGAAAAAAAAAAAACGAAAAAAGAAAGAAAATAGAAAATCAAAGAAAAAGTTTTGAAAAATCCAAAAAGAAAAATGTACATATGTGTTTTGAAAGAGAAAAAGGCTAGCAACAAGTCCCTTCCATCAAGGGGACATAGAAAAAGCCGTTGCTACAATAATGTGGTCTTTTGATGTTTTTGCGCGCGTGCCGGGTTTACACAATTTTTGCATTTGATTTGATTTTCAAGTCGTATGTTAGGGTGTAGACGTTGTTCGGTGTTTCTAATAATGACCACTTTGTTTAAGGTTGTGATGGGTCCGATTTTTCCAAAGTAAGTTGGGGTTTATGCAATTTTTGTTTGGTTTTGTTAAAGCCAAAGTTAGGGCATAGACGTTGCTTAGTTGTTGTAATAAGGAGTTGTGTTGATTATGGCAATCATTCTTGTTTTTGAGCTTTAAATCCTAGAACGGTGCTTGCACCAAACCATTTTCACCTAACCCAATCCCCGTTACATCCTTGTTGTTGTTCTCATCATGTGCATTTGCATTTTTCATTGATTTTTGGATGGAGTACCATTCTAGATTGCGGGCATGCTTCGCAAGTTGAGGTAGGTGAGTGATTTTGGTTACTTTTTGTCACAAAAATCGCCCCCCTTTCTTTCCTTGTGTGTTGAGTGTCACCCGTGAGAGTCGGTACTTAGGGTTCTTTTATCGGTTATGGGTCTTCCATGGAGTCGAATCATGTGTGTGTCGTGTCATTCTTGGAAGTATAGCTTAGTACTTCCGTTTGCCCGCCTTGAATTAGTTTCTTGGTCTTTGGTGATGTCATTCTTGGTTGCTTGAGCTTGATTTAGGGGTTTGACACCATGGTTAGGCTTTGAGTCGGCATCCTCCGCTATAGACCTCTCTTGTTTAGTTTTTCAAAACCCCGCTTGAATGAGGCAAGCGGTTGTCTTTCCCTTTTTCCGATGCATGTTGCTTGTCTATATGTGTTATGTTTTTACTTGTTGGCATCAAAAGTTTTGTAGCAAGACCTTACTTGCCTTGCAATAGGGCATTCTTCCTCATGAATGTCAAATTGTGAGTTGAAAGGGCTACGGGTGTAGCTAAACCCGATTCGGCTTCTAGTTAGCTTAGTTAGTTTGTTTCTTTGTTTCTAATAAGGGTTATGTAGTTGCTTGATCTCTTACTCGAGGACGAGTAAGGTTTAAGTGTGGGGAATTCTGATGAGCTCCATTTTGGTCATTATTTTCATTATATATTCTTCATTTTCGGTCCCGAATCGACCTCGTTTTGCGTGCCTTTGATTGTTTTTATGCCCGTTACATCGACTATTCCTATTTCATTCACATTTTGTAGGTATTGCGGCGGGGGCGAAGAAACGGAGGCAATCGAGACGAATTTGGAGCGATTTGTGAAGAAATTGAGGAGAATAAGCAAGAAGACCTCTCAGGGCCTCCCAGCCGGCGGCCGGTAGGCCGACTGGGGAACCTTGACTTGACTTTGGGAAAAAAGAACGAAAAAGTTACAGCTTCATGGTTCACTACTCCCAGCCGGTGGCCAACCGGCAGCCGGTCAGCCGGCTGGGGAGCATTTCCTATACTTAGCCAAATTTCGTAAAATTGAAGAAAATGCAAAGTTGGGCAGATTGCTGAAAAAGTGCTCCCAGCCGGTGGACAACCGGCAGCCGGTCCACCGGCTGAGGGTACTCGTACACTCAAGAAAAAAGAGGAAAAATCAGAAGTGAGGATTAGGCCTCCCAGCCGGTGCCAGACCGGCAGCCGGCCGGTCGGCTGGGAAGCATGGCCATTTGAAGAATTGTTTCAGAAGTCCATATTTGGACTCTCAGCCGGTCCCAGACCGGCAGCCGGTCGACCGGCTGAGAGTCATTTCTCAGAATTTCGCGCACTATATAAACCCGCACTTGTATCATTTATTATCACGCATTCCAACATGACTTTTACGCAATTATTAGGGTTTTCTACTGTTTCATTCACTCATACTTAGTCACAAAAACTCTCTAAAAATACTTAATCCTTCTTAGATTTTAGTTTAATCTTTTAATCTAGTTAATCCTTCTTTAGTAATCTCCTTAGTTTTGTTCTTGGACATTGTTAGAAGATATTTTTGGGTTGTAATTTGAAGGGTTTGAAATAATTCTTCATCTTGTTATGCAAGTTCAATACTTTTCCATAGTTGTTGGTATAATCTTTCCTCTCTTTACTAAGTTATTTCATTTTGTTCAAGTTTCCTTGCTTATTTGTTTACTTTCATTATAATCCAGCATGTTTAACATTTACTCATCAATTGTTTCCATGTTTACTTTAACCATGTGTGAGTAGTTCCCCTACTAGGGTTAGGGGTGTGCTTTGGTTTGTTGGTAGCTATGAATCTTGTTTAGGGTTTGGTTCTCTTCTTTACTAGGTTTTCATTTGTGCATGCTATATGTTTGATGAAATGTCTCAACGACGGTTGGACATGATTCTTATTGTTGTTGGTCTTTGACGATAGTCTAGGGCTTTCATGAGCATGTATGTTTGTTAAGTTAGCCTTGTTTGTAGCGAAAGCTAGGATAGGGTTCGACTTTAGGTGAGTCAAATCGATAGACGAGACAAACCTAGGCCTAGTATAGTGGAGACCTTAGACCCTCTTGCATGATTCGTTACCAACCTACCTTAGTACCCCCGACACACTAGTTCTCTTTTATCATCGATTTAATCTTAACTTATTTGCTTTCATTTGTCTTTAATTGTTAGTCATTTAAATCACAAACTTATTACCCCGACTCGAGTTATAATTAGAACGTAACTATACAACTTCCCCACCGTCTTTGCGAACGATAACCCTATTATACTACTATTTTTGGGTTTATAAATTTGTTTAATCGTGAGAACCGACGACTTAATCTCGCGCATCAATTGCTTGCCTCGAAAATCAAGGGTGAAAATAAGTCCAACACTTTTGGTTTAATGCGACGACGAGAAGCTGGTAGGCACATTGGTGAAAATGGTGTAAATAGGAGAATGATGAAGTTGAGAGGGTGATGTAGTGGTGGACCGGTGGTGATGAAATCCATTTATGTTTTGACCTGAAATTTACCTAATTTTACAGGTTAAAAATATATCGAGTATGATACAGGAAGATAAGGTCAATAGTTTAGTTTATTGTGAGTTAAATTTAAGTGCGGAGTATTTTGGGAAGGTGATCGATAGTTTGGAGTATTCATGTTAATTAACCCAAAAAGAAAAGCCTAAGTAATGACTCTCACGGGTTTCACTCGTCGCACAACGAAAGAACGAGGTGATTTTTGTGACAAATAGTAACCGAAACCACTCACCTACCTCGACTTGTGAAGCATGCTCGCAATCTAATATGGTACTCTGTCCAATTATCCGCAAGAAAAATGCCATATGATGCACATAAAGAGAACAATAGGGTCGTAACGGGGATTGGTTAGGTGAAAATGGTTTGGTGCAAGCACCGTTATAGCATTTGAGGCTCAAAAACCAAAAATGATTGCCAAATTTCATCCAACTCCTTATTGCAACAATCAAGTAACGTTTATGCCCTAACATCGGCTTTGACAAAAACCTTGCAAAAATTGCATAAACCCAACTTACATTGGAAAAAACACAACTCGTCACAAACCTTTTGGAACAGTCCTTATTTAAACACAACGAACAACGTCCACACCCTAACAAAAGATTTCTAAACCAAATCAAATGCAAAAATTGTGTAAACCCGACTCGATTGGAAAAATATCAAAAGACCTTCTTATTCTAGCAACGACTTTTTCTATCTCCTATTGATGGAAAGGAGTTGTTGCTAACCTTTTTTCCTTTTATTTTCAAATATATACAAAGACATAACTTTCTCTTATTTGGATTTTTCAAAACTTCTCTCATCTTTTTTTTCAAACTTCAATCGACCAAATAACAAAACTAAAACCACAAGAAAGAGTGGGCCAACGAATCATCAAATCCCGAAATCACCACCAACATACTATAACAAACACAACCATTCTTTGGCCAAGGAATGATGTTTTTGGGATGTAGCTATTTTTGTAGGTTTGCCAAATGAAATAGGCTAGGGCTCAGAGGAGTGAATCAAGATGCATGGGAAGAAATGTGAGGGTTGTTAAAGCAAAGCTATTTTGTTAAATGTGGACTTATTCTATTTTGAACAAAATTGTCTCAACATGCACATCAACATTTCTACGGATTCAAGGAACGAGCATTATACTTATGCGTTTTGACATGACATACCACGTAAGGAGGACTACTCACAATCTTAAACGGAGCTAGTTTGATGGGCCGGCCAAAAAGGAGGCTTTATCATCACATTTGAACAGCTAATGTCGAACCTATGTCAAGTCTCGGGCCTAATATGGTCTCACAAGGTGGTCTACACTTGGTCACTAAGCTAGACTCTCGGGTTTTCGCAAGTAAAAACCCTAACAAGGTGACATCAATAGGTGCAAGCTATCAAAAGGGGACTGACATGGGCGGGACAAATATAGTCATTGATGACGACATATACCCTCCACTTTTCAACCTTCTAAGCATATTTACAAACAAATGCAAGTGAATGAAAACTAACTAACACATATGAACAAGCTATAAAACTGAGACTAAACAACAAACAAACAAATATGCAACAATGTTCAACTATCCTAGCGGCACATCATCAACAACAACCACAAATTCCCCAAATCCCAAAGAAACATTCAAGGCACATAAAATCTCGTCCTCCTCCATGCTTTTAAACAATGGAAAGAAAACAGAAAAGAAGAAAGAGATTGGAAAGTTTATACCAAGCGTCTTTTAGTCTCCGAATGGCTTGAGTTCTCAATGCATATACCACTTGTTAGTCAAACAAACATATATATACAGTGCAATAAAGAAATATATATATAAAAAAGGAAAATATGTTTTTGGAAAATTTCAAAATTTTCAATTTTTAGGCATATTTTATTTTTCAAATTTACAAAGAAAAAAAACAAATATTCACAAAGGTGGATATTTTTCCTCCCCACACTTAATATTTACATTGTTCTCAATGGAATAAAGCGCAAGGGAAAAATAAAGAAAAAGACCTATATGTCAACTCCCTTAATGGATAAATTAATTAGTTGTATATTAATACAAGTTAATCAATTCTTAAAATAAGAATAATTTATGTCTATGACATATAACACGTATTTTATTGTAACTCGATTAAATAAATTACGTTTTAGTATTAAAGTGTTTTATTACTAAAATTTGTTTAGTGAAACAAATTAAATGAGAATGGATAATGTAATTACGAGTGTTGTGAATTATATTTATATGATCCATTTTAAGTACTAAAACCATAATTCCCCGGCAACAGTGTCAAAATTTAACAAAGGCTATCACACACCTATGCAAATATAAAATTTCCTAGCACAAAAAAATGTAGTACAAAGGGGTCGAATCCAGAGAGAATAACGTTATTGCACTAAAACTGTTACTATGAGTAGATTTTTATTTGGATTTATATGATACCAAATATAAAATAAGATGCAAATATATATGATAAAAAAAATAGTCTAGGGGATTGAGTCACACATGCAAAATTATATAACACAAATTCTTATTGAAGACGAACATTATCCGTCACAAGCTGAAGACGGATAATGCCCTCTCACATGATGCAAGTGGCAATATCCATAAGATGGTACATTTCCTCCCATTTGCATGCCCACTTCCTTTATTGTGAGAGTAAAGTATTCGTCTTCAACTTGTGACGGATATTATCCGTCACAAGCAAGACTCTTTTTTTTTTTTGAAGTCCCACAAGGAGGGATTAATCCATTCCATTAATATCAGAATTAATAAGATCACAAAGATAAGTTGGGACCTCCGACAAAACCCAGAAACTCCGATTGTTTTCCGAAGAACTTAAATAAGCTAACTCATGTGCTACCTTATTATACCGTCTACTAGTAAAAGACCACTCCATTCCATCAAAACTAACCAATCTCGAATGAATATCCTCCAGAAGTAAGTGAAAGTCGTTGCGTCCCTTTGTCCTTGCCACAAGCGCTTCAATAAGAGGTTTGCAGTCGCATTCCACTACTATTCTTGAATGTCCCCTTCTATTCGCTTCTTGCACAGTTAGCAAAATGGCTTCTACTTCCGCCATACGTACTTCCATCAGCTCCTTCCGAAATTCACTCATCGCCCACACCACGCGTCCCTCACTGTTACGACAGATCGCCCCCAGTCCCGTTCCCCAGCCTTCTTTTACCCCTGCATCTGTATTTATTTTCACCCATCCCTCACCCGGTTTCACCCACCCAACACGCTCCTCCATACCTGTCTCTGCAATTGCTTCCCCCTCATTTTCGTTCTGCAATTCCCTTTCAGCATCCTACACTCGCCTCTGTACTTTGCCCAAATCGATCCTCTCACCCTCAAAAATCAGATTATTGCGCGCCTCCCAGAGTTCCCAGCAGCCCGTCATGAAAGTATTAAACTCTCTCTTATCCATCTCCTTCCATACATCCTCAATCCATTCTCTCACCCTTGCATACCCCTCAACTAGGCGTACCTCGATATTCAATCTGTCCCAGAGACCCGTAGCCACTCCACATCCTCGAACGAAATGGAGACATGTTTCCGCCTGATAACAGCAAGCAGGGCACATCGCATCACCACTTCGAATTCGATTGACTAGGTTCCCTTTTGTGGCAATCGCTTCATTACTCAGAGCCCACATGAACACCTTCACCCTTGGTAGTACAGTCGCCTTCCATATACGGTTCCACAAAGCTTTCTCTTTCGCATAATCAGAAGAACTCGCATCATCTCTCCCCTCCTCTGTTAACAGCCTGTATGCTGACTTCACTGAATATTCACCATTTTTTTCGACTTCTCATGTCCATGAGTCCTCTGGTTTTGTGTTGCTTATCCGTACGCTGAGTATACGTTCCCATTCAAACGGGAGGAACATCTCATGAATCTTCGTTTTATCCCATTCGCGACCATTGGGACACCACAAATCCGCCACCACCATATTTTCATCTGCGTTTCTTCGCGGCAAGAGGATTCTTCGAGTCTGAGTATTTGGAATCCATGGGTCAGTCCAAACCTTCGTGCTCAAACCATCGCCAACCCGTATCCTTTTTCCTAACTTCACCACATTCCGCGCCTCCACAATTCCCCGCCAAGTGTAGCTTGGATTCAGTCCAACCGTCGCAATCATAAAATCTCCATTCAGGAAGTACTTACCACTCAAAACCTGAACCATAAGGCAAGACTGATTAGTGATAAATCTCCAAGCTTGCTTACCGAGAAGCGCCATATTTAATTTTTGAAAATCTCGAAACCCGAGGCCTCCCAAACTTTTCGGTTTACATAATTTAGACCAAGCTAACCATGGAATTTTGCCTTTACCATTGGACGTACCCCACCAGAAGCGCGACACTATCGAGCGTAGTTCTTCACATAAGTTGGCCGGTAATTTGAAGACACTCATTGCATAAGTCGGGATTTATTGAGCCACTGCCTTTATCAATACTTCCCGACCCGCCTTCGAAAACAACTGACCTTTCCATCCCTGAAGTTTTTTGCTCAATTTATCTCTAATCACATTAGATAGCATTCGTTTTGAATTTCCAATTACTGTGGGTAACCCGAGATATCTTTCTTGCGCTTCTACAACCTATACACCAAGGCAATCTATCACCTGTTCTTTATCCCCACTACGAGTCCCACGGCTGAACGAAACTGTTGTCTTGTCCAAATTTATAGCTTGTCCCGAGGCCCTGGTATAGTCATGAAGAATATTTCTAAGGCAATTTGCTTCTTGGGCCTTGGCTTTCACAAAGAAAATAATATCGTCCGCGAAAAATAAGTGAGAAACCATCGGCGCAGCTGGGGCAATACGAATCCCGTGTAAACTCCCGTTCTCCGTAGCTCGTCTGACCAAATTCGATAGCACCTCAGCACACAGTATGAAAACATAAGGTGAAAGCGGATCCCCTTGCCTTAGACCCCTATTTGGTTTGAACTCTGGTGAAGGACTCCCATTTATCAGCACCGAAAACGTAACTGTTGTGTCACAATGCATTATTCGATCCACCCACTGTGTGTCGAATCCCATCCGTATAAGAACTCTCTCTAGGAAATGTCATTCCACTCTGTCATAGGCTTTTGACATATCTAATTTCAGAGCCATATAACCATTCTTATTTTTCGAAGTCTTCATAAAATGTAACATTTCGAAAGCTACAAGAATGTTATCCGTAATCAATCTTACCGGAGTAACGCACTTTGGTTTTTGGACACAATCTCCCCTAGGAACAACTTGAGGCGGTTTGCAAGCACCTTCGACACTACCTTATAAACAATATTGCATAAGCTAATTGGACGAAAATCAACCATTTTATCAGGAGCTTTCTTTGTTGGGATCAGAACGATATGTGTTTTATTCATACCTGTCGGAAAGGGGGCCCCACGCAGCACACGAAGGACCGTTTATATCACCGCGCTTCCAACGATGTGCCAATAGGTTTGATAGAATAGCCCGTTCATGTCATCTGGTACCGGCGTCTTCAGAGGATGCATATCATTTAGAGCACTTATAACTTCGTCTTCGGTATACTCCCTCCGAAGAAGCAAATTCTTTCTTTCGGTCACTCTGCCGTCTACCCCATCCAATATATGTTCAAACTCACTTGGCTGATCCGAGGTAAAAAGCTCCTCAAAATAGCCTTTTGCAATATCAACAGAAATAATGCAATAGAAATTTTTAGATGTTTAGGCTTAAAGGCAACCATCTCTCGACCTCATTGTCAACCATAGACCAAGTTCTAATTGTCTTCCGACTTTTGCTAGATCGTCCTACTAACACATGTTTATTTTAGTTCATATCTGTGCCACTCAACCTATAGAATGAATTAACAAATTTAATCTAAGTTTGTGATCAATAAACAAAGATTAACAATACAAAACAATCATGTGATAGGAACATATGTAACAATTACTAAAACATATTTACATTAACATATTAAATCATAAACTAATGCATGGGTTCTCTTCCATAGGCAAAATAAACTACTCACTCATACTTGTAAATGAAAATACAACATATAAAATGGAAGATGTAATTAACAATAAAACTAGTAAAGAAAATGAATAATAAAACGAATAATTAAAATGCGAAACAAAATATAAAAATGACAAATAACTAAATAATATAAACTAAATAAAAATATCATATGGGAATGATCTTGAAATAACTTGAATGTAGAACAACACTTGAATAGAAATGTTTAACCAAAAGATTATAATGAAAATGTATTTTGAATTAGAAAGTGATTACAAAACTAAAGAAAATATAAGACTAAGAAAATAAGAAATGTAAACTAAGAATATAGAAAAGCGTAAGAAGGTGTACTCTAAAAGGTTGGGAAAACCCTCATTTTACACTAAAAATTACATGAATCGTAAGGATTAAAGAGGGGCCTTAATGATGGGTAATCCCGATCGGGGACGCCCAAGTCGATCGGGGTCGTAGATTTTTGGATTAACTGATTTAAATCCTCGAGTAATTACCCGAGGAATCCAAAGATTATGTTTAATGGCGCCATAAATCTCCCGGTAAACAATAATGTTTTGATTGCAAAATATCTTTTAGCATCTAATGTTGGATCTTTGAGAAATGTTGTTGTAATTCAAGTCTTGATAAATCATTTGTTTAAACTTTGACCTTGATTGCATGATTGACTTGATTTTGTGATTAATTTTCCCATGCCATGCAAATTAGCTAATTTTCATCATTGCTCAACTCTTTGTGCATGCTTGATCACTCTAACTTCCACTTAGCTTAATTGTTTTGATAATTGTATTTTTGATGGTAAAATAGCTAAAATGGCTAAATTTCATACAAAGTAGATTTGCATGTGCAAAATATCTAAAGCAATACAATTAGCTCATAAAAACACTAATAAAAGTACAAATAATAAATAAAACCGAGTTAAATATGCGGTAAAATTCCTATATAAAATATATTTATCACAACAATATCACAATAACGCATTCATATAATTCCAATCATACAAGGCATAATATAATCATCACGAAACACATATTAAACATCACAAATTCTTATTTGCAACGGCACTATCCGTCGCAAGCTTGTGACGGATACCGTTTTCTCTCACAAAATACCCACTTTTTCTCTCTCTCCAACCCTATTTATGTGGTCCCCTTTCTCCATTAACTCATTTTGTATCCATTTTATCTCACAAAATAAGAATCACAAATGGTGACTCGTCGCAAGCAAGACTTACTAATTAAACAGATAGTAATCAGTAGGAAAACCCTACCTCGCGCATATCCACAACCTAGCAACCACCACTATGACGCATATCAAGCAGTCACAACACTTCTATCACAAATAAGGACGGATATCTTATTAGTATACTAGTAAAACCAACTAATTGATTACCCAAGTTCACGAACTTACCGCAAGGTATTTGTATGTTAACGACTACGGAGGCCTGCCTTGAAACATCTACATTCCGTCTACGCTCATCTCGTAATGTCGTCTCACAACGAGGTCTCAAGAGTGGTGAAAGGTGAAGGAGAGGAAGGGGCACCATGTCTATGTTTTTCAGAGAGAGGGAAAAAGAGAATAGTCTAATGTATGATTGAACTGTATTTAATAGAGTTAAACTGGACTGAACTAAACTAAATGAAACTTAATTTGAATTGAATTGAACTAAGAATTAATTTGTGAATACAAAATTTGAACTGAAATGAACTAAACTAAATGAAGTTGAATTTAACTTCATAGAGGTAAGACGAACTAAACTAAACTGAAATAAGCTGAAATTAAGTTCAAAAGAACAATAAGGTCTTAGTTCACGTCTACGTGGCTTTTAATTGGTGTTTTAATTTACCCTTTTAATAAGATTTAATAGATGTTAAACATAGCAACAGTGTACAGAACTAAACTAAATTGAACTTAATGCTTAATTCCCCTAACGACTATATAGGTCCGTTAAATGTTTTCTATCCTCAAACACAAACTATTTCACTTATATCTAAAAGAGTATAAGTTACAAATAGTATAATATAGCAAATAATAAATCATTTTTGTTTTAGTAAAAAAATTCAAGAATATGTGACCCACATTATGCATTATCTCATGTCTTATCCAGGGGCGGATCTACCCACAGGGTTGGGTGGGTTTCAGCCGAACCTGTTTTCAGGAATAAAGTAAATATACATCTAAATACATTTAGTGTTGTATTGGAGCTCAGTTGGTAAGGGTAGAAGGAAAATTGTTTTTTTCTACTTGACAGTAGGGGTTCAAATCTCGTTAGTAGCATTTTTTTTATTTACTACCCTAATATATAAGTTGGTTAGCATTTTTTCATAAATCCTAATAATATTAATCGTAAATTGCTATTATTGTTTTCCCTATAACTAGAGTATTTTATACCTTATGTTGTTAGTTTAATGTTAATTGTTAGAATTATTCTCACTGTTAACAAAGTTGAGATACACATATACTTGTCTATTTGAGAATACAAATATATTATATTTTAAAGAGAAGGAGATTATAAGACGTTTACGGTTTTTTTAATGATGATTGAATTTACTAGTATATAGCGAAACTTGTATCCTTGAATAATATTGTAAGATAGATTTATACAAGTCTACATTTTTTAATATTCAATCATATTGTATATTTTTATAAGATATTTTGCCGTCTTTATTATTTGTTTGCCTATCAATAAAATATCATTTATAAATAATAAAAATTTGCCCAAATGACTGTAAGTATGTGATAAAGGGAGCAACCCCAAATGACTAACATCTTTCACATATGTGCGACCTCAATTATACGTTTTGATGGTTTTGTATGACTAACCAATTAACCATCGCGGACATGAGTCTAGCCCACCCAACTTCTAAATCCTGGATCTGCCCCTAGTCTCATCCTTTTGTTTCTTTTTGCATTTCACTTATTTGGTATATTCTTCCCGTTCCCAATTATCTGTTAAACTTATAATAGATAATATATAAATAAAGAGAAAAATAATATACCACGTTCGCTTCGTTTCTTACACAGACAAATCATACAAAACCCAAATTATATAATGTTAACATATAATGTTAAATAGTTAGAATTACCGCAATTATTCAAAAAAAAAGTAATAATTGTAGTCGAATGAAGTATTATGTAATAATCTATATACTCTTATTATAGTCTTAAAAAGTTAAAAGGCGAAAAGACATACACTAACATAGAATAAAAAAAGGAAATGTGATCATATTTGTATTTTATAATTATATAGTCAATTCAGTTAGAAAATTATTTCTCTTAAATTAATTAGAATGTATTGACTATTGAGATAATTGAGAATTAAATTTGAGCTAATATTTATTATTTTTAAAGCAAAAAAATCCAATATAAAACACATGTACTTTATATAATTTGGCACAAATGGCAAAAAAATATATGTGATCGATAGGTTATTTAAAATAAAACAATCAATTTTAGTAATTTTTTTATCTGGCAAGGGAAGAAGTTGTGTACATCCTTAATATAGCTATATGCCTAAAAAATATGAGGGAAATAGGTGAAAAAACTTATACTTCGGCGAGAAGTATGGAAAATGTTAATGCCTAAAAACAAACAATTTGTTTTCTTACCTCCTTATTAAATATCACTTGCTACCATGATACCCAATAACAGACTCAAAATGGCAAAAACTTATTTCCCCTCATTGCAACCTATTGGTTGTTTATTACTCGTAGTTTATCTTATATCATATTTTTCAATTTCATCTTCATTAACCGATGAAGAGGCCCTCCTTCTTACGCGTCGTCAACTTCACACTTTGAATGAAAATGGGCATGATCTTCCTGACGATTACGATCAAAAAATTAACGTGCCATTTAAATTTGAGAACACAAGACTCCGCAAGGCATATATTGCACTTGAAGCATGGAAGTCGGCCATATATTCTGATCCTTCAGGGGTAACAAAAAATTGGGAAGGCCCAAATGTTTGTGATTACAACGGTATATTTTGTTCTCCGGCCATAGATGACGAGAAGGTCACAGTTGTGTCTGGTATAGACCTTAATGAGAAGGATATAGCAGGTTACCTCCCTTTGGAATTGGGTCTTATGACCGATTTAGCCCTTTTTCACATTAACTCTAATAGATTTTGTGGAATTATCCCAAATAGTTTCTCCAAACTCAAACTTATGTACGAGTTTGATTTAAGTAACAACCGTTTTGTCGGACCCTTTCCGGAAGCCGTGCTTGAAATGAAGGAACTCATATATCTCGACCTAAGGTTCAACAATTTCGAAGGTGAATTACCCTACGAGATTTTCAATAAACATTTTGATGCATTGTTACTTAACGACAATAGATTTGAGTCTACAATTCCAGAGACTATTGGTAATTCGACAGCAACACTTATAGTGTTAGCAAATAACAAGTTCAGTGGTTGTATTCCGAAGAGCATAGGCAAGATGGGTTCGATTGAGGAGATTGTTTTTCAGGGAAACAACTTGGGTGGATGTATGCCGACTGAAGTGGGTTTACTTCATAACTTGACGGTTCTAGATTTGTCTAAGAACTCCTTTGTTGGTCCTATTCCAAATTGTTTTTCAAACCTTGAAAAAGTCGAGTCTTTGGATATTTCCGGCAATAAGTTCACGGGGGCAATTCCTGAAGAGGTTTGTAAGTTGCCGGCGTTGAGTGAACTTAAATTATCAAACAACTACTTCAATGAGATTGGAAAGGATTGTGATCCTGGTGTAAGGAAAGATGTTGAGATTGAGGATAAGAATAATTGCTTAACAAACAAAGCAGATCAAAGATCACCCAACGATTGTTCAGCTATGATGACAACACCTGTGGAATGTGATAAGATTAAATGTGGGCAACCAAGTACTCCTACTCCAGCTAAAGAAGAAAAAACAGAGACAACACCAGTAAAACCGCCACCAACAGACGACCACAAAAGATCGCCTGTTAAACCACCTCCGGGAAGTCCTCCTCCCGTAGTTGAAATATCTCCACCACCTACACCAGTTGCCTCTCCTCCACCTCCCGTACATTCTCCTCCACCACCAACGTCATCTCCACCACCACCACCACCTCTATTTTCCCCACCACCGCCTCCTGTTAACTCACCCCCACCCCCTGTTTATTCCCCACCTCCTCCGTCACCGGTATATTCTCCTCCACCCCCACCCTCATCTCCACCTCCACCCCCACCCTCATCTCCACCTCCTCCTGTCCATTCCCCACCACCACCTCCTGTCCATTCTCCACCACCCCCTTCACCTCCTCCTCATTCTCCCCCTCCTCCAAATTTTGCCGAAGTCAATCTTCCACCTAATTTAGGTTTCCAATATTCATCACCTCCTCCACCCATGTTTCCAGGATATTAATTAATACGTACACATTTCCACTTTTATAATAATGTTATAATAAATATATGTATTTTGGAGTATATATGCCTTCTTGTATTACCTTAAGTTGTTAAATTTATGCATTTGATAATATTCCATTAATATATTTTTTCAATTATATCTGCACTCTTATTCTTTTTATTTTATTCAAAAGTACCACATATAACCTATTATGCTTCTTAATAGTTTAGATTGTATGAACAACGATTTTCCATTATTTCGTTACAACACTATACATGTTTTTGCTCATTGTAAAAACATAGACATGTATACAAAAAGATAAATACGTATAATATTTAAAATGTTAAAAGTGCTATCTAAGTAACATGAAAAATTGGAAAATAAAAAAGATTCTATTTATTTTTTCTAACAATACTCAATATGTTGAATAAGAGAATAAAATAAAAATTATAATGAAGATGATTAATCAGAAAAAAATAGTCGGTAGAGAGTTACTCCGTGAACGGAATAATATTTCGCACACATCAGGCTTTGCCAGATTTGGGCATGCACTCAACTGATCAACTATGTACATGTTATATTACCAACTCTCACATATGGTTAAGAATTCATATTACAAATCATCTTATTGTTCAATATAATTTCTGGTTAATAAAATTATAAAATGTACATTGAG
Organism: Silene conica; assembly: GCA_029255685.2. Classification (NCBI taxonomy): domain Eukaryota; kingdom Viridiplantae; phylum Streptophyta; class Magnoliopsida; order Caryophyllales; family Caryophyllaceae; genus Silene; species Silene conica. The sequence continues at coordinate 73,038,781 of CM055312.2, forward strand.
CTACCCGAAAAACATCTATATATGTATTATATAACTAAAATAACAATATTAATTAAAAATATAGACTGAATGAGCGTCAATTAGCTTGTAACTAGAAGACATGTGACCAAGTCGGATCTCATATCATTTGGATATTTTGAGAGAATCTGAATCTCCACTAGACCAAGAGAACTTGGTTGCCAAATAGAAATGCTATGAAGTACAAGTTATTATGGTATCATATTAATCATGTTGGATATAGTTAATTTGTATGCAAAAATTGTTTTAAACTATTTAATGCCGACCTATTTAAAATTGAGCTCTAAAGAATTTTTGTGAAATTAATTTAGTTTGATGTACTCATGCCCTATTCCCAAAAGAACGTACACGAGTTTTTTTTAATTACATAAGGGAAATTTTGAAAATGATTGCAATTAATTGTAAATTGATAAGTATGTACTTGTGAATTGTGATGGATGAAATAAGAGTGAAAACAATAAAAATAAGAAACAAATAAAGGAAGGAATACAAATAAAGAAGTAAAATAACAAATGTTTATAGATATGGATTTGGATGATATGGAACCAAGCATATTATCTTCATTATTATAACTGTGCCCTAACTACTAAAATGTCACGTTCGTCGTAGTATCGAAAATAGGCAAATTCTCATTTTAACTCGACATGCATGGTTTTTCTGTATAAAATTAAGACGCAACCATTTTACAATAAAATATGGATATTTTTTAATATAAAGTCATAAATGACAACTTTAAATATATAATCTATAAAATCTAATTAAAAGGCTAGCAAAAAAATGTGACATGGCAAGTTTAAATATGACATGGCAAGTTTTAATGTGACATGGCTTATTAATGTGACATGGATTAACAATTTATTATATGACATTTATTTAATTCATTTATTATATGACAATTTATTAATTCATTTAATTAATTCATTTTATTCATTATTTAATTTAATTATTTATATTATTCAAATAAAAGGTTAATTTAGAAGATTATTTTTATTCCATATGACAATTTCACGCCTCATTAATTTATATTTCTTTTTCTTGATTATTTAATTAAATGAAAAATATAACATAAATGTAATAATAATTGACTCCATAAATATATAACTAAATATAATTAAAAAATAAGTTAAAATATTTACCATCATTCAAGTATCATATTTTTATTTCATAATATAATTACTTAAACCACTCTCATGCAAAGTATATATTTTGAAAAATGAATAAAATAATAGTAATAATAATTAAGAAAACTTTTTACATTTTATTTCTCCTTGCTGCATATTTATGTCTATATTAAATTTTTTAATAATGAGAAAAATCTATAAATATAAATTTATCTATAAATCTAATTAAAATGCATGCCAAACTTTTTGTTATCATCCACATGTGACCCACATGTCATATTTTAATTTCACAAGATAAAATCTTAAATTACTCTTATGTAAAGTGGATTCGTAGAAAAACTAAAAAAAATAAACAATAATCTTATCTATAAATCTAATTAAAAGACATGTGAAACTATATATTATCATCAACGAGTCATATTTTAATTTTATAACATAATACCTTATACATTCCATTTCTCATTGGCCCATATTTATGTCTATATTAAATTTTGTAATAATAAGAAATAATGCTCAAAAGTCATGAATCTTGATTGATATTTATGCCTATATTAAATTTGATAATATTTAAAAGGAGGATGCTCAAAAGTCATAAAACGAATCCTCGATAATTTGTATGTATTTTTGTTGGAAGACAAAATTTGTAAGCCATTTTTTTGTTATTTTTATCGTTACTATATTATATGTGTCACTATCTTCATTATCTTTCTATTCACATCAAATTAATTGTATTAAGGTTTTAAATTATTAACTAATTTGTTTATTTTTTATGTAACTTACATCTATCTATAAATCTATACAATTTAATTAAAAGGGTGGCGTAAGAAATGTGACATGACAAAATTAAATGTGACGTGACAACTTTAAATGTGACATGGCGAAAAAAGTGACATGGATTTTCAATTTAAGAAACAAAATATGTTAAGAAATTAAAAACTTTAAGTTTTAAACAAAAAAAAGATTAAACCAATGATCTCCTCTCATAATTTTTGTTATTTATTTTCTTTTATTAATAACCATTATTTGCTTTATTTAATTAAATGACCTTTTAACTTTTCTTTCATTTACTATATATACTCGTTAGTATGTTCCATATTTTTGTTTATATTTCTTCTATTCATAAAATTTTGAGAGAATTAGTTGTAAAAAATTTCATATGTAACTATTATAACAACCTTAATTTTCAACTTTATTCAAAAACTTAGCACTAAAGTATACCTATTTTTCAACTTTATTCAAAAACTTAGCACTAAAGTATAAATAGAAAAGTAAATTAGTTATTTCGTTTTTTTATTTTTATTATGTTTTGAATTAATTAGAATCTTATTAGTTATTATTTTTTGTGTTTGTTTTAATATTGCAGGAGAATGAATTTTCATCTTTAGTCAAAAAATTGGTAGGTGAGGTATACCTAGAGAACTAAAATAATTTTTCGCTTCTTAGTTTTATTATGTTTTGGATCAATTAAAATCTTATTAGTTTTTTTGGTGTTTATGTTAATATTGTAGGAGGTTGAATGTTCAACTTTAGTAAAAAAAATTGTTAGGTAAAGTATACGCAGAGAACTAAGTTATTATTTATTCACTTTTTATTTTTATTATATTTTAAATCAACTATAATCTTATCAGTTATTATTTTTGTGTTTACATTAATATTACAGGGGATGATGACATACTCACATATCAATAACATTACACGAGATTGAGAATAATAACTAAGGATCTTATTTACAGATTTTTTTCTTGGTTTGAATGACTCTTTTATTTTTGCCGATTTTTTTTCTTTCTGCAATGGTGTATCTGAAACATCGAAAGGTAACAATAAACTTTAATAAGTTGTTGACATGTTATATTATTGTCTTTCACTCTTTCCTACACGTTAGTCTTCCTTGTAACATTTATATTCTATTTTTCTTTTGTCAAGCAGGTTAGAAATCAAATTGTTTAGTTCAAGTGTTAAAGTACGATGCACATATGTCAATTTTATCATATCATAGTGTTATAAATATATGTAGAATAAAAATATGCACGATTAGTAATTAGCTAGAAGCCGATTCTTATTCTCCAATTTGTTGTTCCAACACTGATTTTAAGCCTTTAAATCATTTTTTGGCTTTCCATCAAATATATTATTCTATGATTCACAATGTTTTTTGGATTTAGAGGGTCGGACTACTCCATATAAGTTATTCACAAATTAAACACATAAACACAATAAATTATTAACGATCCCGTGATTTTCACGGGTTTCAAAACTAGTTTTATTATTAAATGGTCATTTTTATTATAAAATGTTGACATTTTTTTTGTAAAGACCGCCTACTGGAACTTACTAAAATAAATTGATAAATGATCATTTGGTAAGAATTTAACGTCCGCCTTTTTACTCGATTGGAATTGGAAAAAAAATGAAGCAACGATTTTTCTTGCTTGCAAGTTGCATCATGTTATTTTTAATAGTTGAGAACAAACTTCCTATAAGGCTCCGTTTGGCAAGCCATTTCAGCTAACTGATGTGCCTGAAATAATTTTTTTGCCAAAACAATCAGGTAGCTTATTATTTTTGGAGTGTTTGACAACTACCTTTTGGACTTTGGAGTGAAAAAAAGGTGAAACAGGTACCTGAAATAAAAAGCTACCTCATTTAGCATTTGACAAATCAGGTACTTGATTCATTTTTATTTACGTACTCTACCCTCGGATTTTATAACATTAATTAACAAAATTAAACACACTACAAAATCCTTACGTAAACTTAATTTTTTTTTGTGTATGACTTTAATAAAAAAACTAATTTTATATCAATAGTATATTTTTGAGGATATATTGTTTAAATTTTGTTTTTACATAATCGTTATATATTAATTTGTGAAACTTTGGCATGAATCATGTGTATATAAAAGCTCGTAGTTGACACTATTCCTATAACTTGATTTTAATGGCCAATTCATTCGAAACAGTGTACATGAAGAAATCATGGAAGTAGCAATGTAGGCATTTTCTAGTACAATTTTAAGTGCACGATTCTATTCAGAAGTTACTACTCTATTTGTTTCGATCATTTGTCTATAATAACACAAGAAAAATAGTAAAAACGTAAAAGATATCAATAATAAACCAGGTCCTTTTACGTCATTTTGTCAAATATTAGCTACTTTTTCAGCTAGTCTCCAAATAGTTTTAACAAAAATCAGCTACTTTATCATTTCTTAATTTTTAGGTACATTTTCAAGTTTCAGGTAACTTTTCATGTTTCAGCTACCTTTTCAGCTAGTTTTGTCAAACAGAGCCTAAGATACAAGTACACAACTCTTTTGTCCGTGAGTTTTTGTCTAGGTTTGAGAAAATAATTGGTTTATAGGGTTGGTTTCAAACTATTTGAGAGATAATAGGTTCATGACATTTCAAACGGAGCTTTACTCTTCTTTTTTTGATAAGGTAAGAAAATTAGGTTGGTCCTCTTGGATATGACCAACTTATCTCATCCTTTCGAATGAGTAAGGTAAGTTGAAGTTACCGACTTTCAACCCACCTCGTAAGAGTTGAACATGAATGTCCAACAGAAGCCATGAAATCAACAACATTATGGCTTCACGAAAGCAATGTTTAATTATCACTTCAACGAAAAGATGAAGATCAAGTTTCACATCCTTGATAATACTAGAGATTTCCTACGGGATCTGCCAAGTGCTACGAAATGAGTTGATAACACATAAATTATCACCCTCCACAATTAACTTCGAGATTCCTAAGTGTTTAGCGGCTAAAATACCTTCTTTTAGAGCGAGAGCTTCTGCGACAAGAATACTATTAGATCCACACTTTTTTGCTCCTAACAAGACAACTTCACTCTTATGATCTCTTATACAATATCCTAAAGCAGCTTTATTGTCATCTATTCTCGATCCGTCAAAATTTAGTTTTAGGAAACCATTTTTAGGTTTCTCCCACCAGATTTCCTTCTTACTAGAAGTGTTTCTAGCTGACTTTTCTTTCTCGGGATTGTTGAGATCCTTATGTCTAGTTTCGTTTCAATTTTTAATGCTATTTTTACATAAAATAATAAGTTTGCTTATATTGAAATTAACATTATTAAAAATAATGTCATTTCTATAGAACCATGCATTCCACCAAATAAAAATGATCTTAATAAAATCATCTTGTGGAGTTAAGTCTTTGAGATAATTAAGCTTCATTAGAAAACTTTGACTTGCAATATTATCATAATTTGACAAAAAAATTGTTGTAGCTAATAATGTTCATTTCTTGGTTAATAGACCCAATCAAAGGATATTCGTAAAAGAAATGATCTTTGTTTTCACTAGGATAGTTGCACAAAATGCAATGAGCTGGGACATTAATATGACTTTTGAGAAGTCTATCTTTCGTTGGGATGCCGTCAACACATGCTTTCCAAAGAAAAAAATTCAATTTTGGTTGAATATTCAATTTCCAAACCCACTGAAATTTACATTTGTCATGAGCTTGATCGAACAAACCTTGCGCTAGCCAAGTTGTTGTTTTTGTAGAGAAATTTTTGTCCACGGACAATCCCCATATGAGGGTATCAGGAGTATCATTATGTGGCAGTGGGATGTTAGTAATCGGATTCACAATATCGTTATTTACTAAATTGGCTAATTTACAAACATCCTATTATTTATCAGAGGTTATGAAATCTTTAATCAAAAGATCAAGATCACGGCTACTATCATCGTCACTTGTATTGCTAATAAGTGGGTGTGAGAAAACCAAATTATCATACCAAAATTTAACGTTGCTACCATTACCTACCTGCCATCTTAGTCCTTTTCTAAAGAGAGTCCGAATAAATATCACAAATATAGTAGTGGAGTAAGTGGAGCTTTATTACTTTTATCATCACTCGTATTGCTAGTATATAAGTGGAGCTTTACTACTTTTATCACCAATGAAATACTCCCTCCTACCCATAAATAATGTCCCATTGTCTATTTCCGTCTATTCAGCAAAGTGTCCCATTGTCCATATTTAGTAACTTGTTTACTTGTTTTTTTACCATTTTACCCTTACCAAATTCCATTTATTACCCACCACCCACCCATTACCCAATAACATAACACTCTCTCTCCAATCTACATACCCCTACCCTACAATATTAAACAACTAATATCTCATAAATTTGGTACTTTCTTGAAATGGGACAATATTTGTGGGTAAGAGGGAGTATCACAAATATAGTAGTGCCATCTCACAATAATACCCATAACGTAATTGCTCATTCATATACGAGTTTTACTCATTCATACCCTTTTTCTCATTACTTTTCCATTCTATGCCCTCTGCCTAAGAAAAGTTCTCCTCTCTAATTCTCTCTCATTCTCTCCCCCACAAAAAAACCCTAAACCACACAAATGGATGCTAGCTCTCGTATCGATCAGGTAATAATTCTAATCTCTACCTTTATCAATTATATTATATGAAATTAAAAAATTGATTTAGACCAATTAGATTAGAGTTTCTTTAAATCGTTTTCAGTCATGGATATGTCCCTGCTGGAAATTTTCGACAAATCTTCTTTGACAAGCTTAACCTCTTCTAAGATATAAAAAACTCGTAATTTATTATACCATGTAGGTAATTCCTTAACTGTGTCAATTATATTATCCAGTTTGCGACCCAATTTCATAATCTGAGTCCATAGCTGATTGACTTCCTCTGGTTTCTCGTTCCTCGTTGTATAAGGTTGTAGAAAAGAAAAGCAGGTAGATAAATCATCATGGAGTACTCCAATTTGATCGGGATTATAAGTATCACTCTCCTTTAACTCTGTCAGATGCATTAGCATACCAAAGAACTCTAATTCAGACATGGACACCTCCAATTGAATCGAATTGAATCAAATCGAATTGAATAAACAAGTGAGGAGAAACAGACCTGATTAACATCATCATGGGAGAGGACCGGTCTGAGGAGGTCGTCAAGACCGGCCGGTGGTGCAAGGAGAGGACGGTGAGGGTGGTGGAAGTGGCGGCCGAATTGTGGTTGAATAGTTGCAGTTAGAGGGAGTGAATTGAGGAGAGAGACTGAAAGGGTATTAAAATAAAATTATAAAAATAGAAGGGTATTAAAGTCATTTGCGTTTATAATTGAGTAAAACATGTATATGAATGAGCAACACCCTACCCATAATACCTTCCTCCCTCCAATCACCTAACCCCAGTACCCCACTATAATAGCTTCCCTTATTTAATTCATTTTCTTATTTTTTGTACCTTCCCTCAATCACAAATTCTCATTGTAGACGGAGGGTATCCGTCACAAGGAGAAGACGGATACCATTTTGTCTCACAAAATGCCCATTTAGAGGAGAGAGGAAAGCACATGGGGGTGCCCCACCTTGTCCCCCTATTCGTTTTGTGAGTGTCATTATCCGTCTCTCCAACCGACCCGTCACAAGCAAGACTAACTGTCAATCAATAAGTAAAATCATCCCAAATAGGAAGGAGTATTAATTTTATCCTTATATCCTCACGCTAGGGTTGAGCAAAAGCGGTATACCGCACCGATTTTGCATTCCGGAGCAGTAACCGGTTTTAAACATTTTCATTTCTGACACCGCTACCGCACCGGTTTAATTCGATATACCGCTTTTTAAAGATTGAAACCGCATTTGGAAAACCAGATAAACCGCACCGGTTTGCCACCGATTTCAATAAGTCAACCTATTTTCCTCTTAAAAGCTCTCGTCTCATTTTTTCAAAACTAAATCTCCTTAATTAAACCGATTTGAAGGAGGAGAAAATGGAAGACGTGCGGTGCGTTTACTCTTTAGAAAATTTTAGATTTTTAGGATTTTAGTCTTTTAGATGGTAAAAGATTTTAGCAACTTTTATTAAACCAGTTTAAAAACAGGGTTCCGTTTTTGCATTATTGAGAACCGTATCCGCTCCAATTCAACACTAAAAAGTTCGATTCGGATATCCAATCCGGAAAAAAACCGAATTTCCAAATTTTATTTTACAATATTGAGTTCGAATTCGGTTTTTAAATTTGGATCGACCTTTTTTTTTTTTTTGCTGAGCCCTTTGAAAGTCACAACTCACAACCCACGAGTGAGACTCGAATGATATTATTACGACCATTCCATTTCATTACTTCGTTTTCAGCCAAAGCCCCTCGTATTAAAGTTTCTCTCCCGTCTTCAAACACATATAAATATACAGATGAACTGAAGACATGGTTCATTTCTGTAGCTAAACAAAGCTGAAACAAGCTGAAGAATAATGGTCAATTAAACAACAATGCAAGGAATTGATCATCAACAACAGCAACAACTAGCCGCTCTTATCTCCGCCGCACTCGGCAAAGCCGGCGCCGAGTCGTCAAGCGATGGCGACTCAGATGAGTCAATACGAGTCGCTGCTGTTAAGTCGCTTCACCGATTCATCATTTACCCTCCCAACTCGCTCCTCCTTTCTCATTCCCCCGCTTTTCTCTTTCAAGCTCTCTCTCAACTCATTTCCCACCCGTATGTTCCCTTTTCTCGTAATTCCTTTTATTTTATTTATGTGTTCTGACTAATTGTAGGGCGAACAAGTAACGTCATAAGCTAAACTATTAAAAAAAATCGATTGTTTGGGGCAGCTTCCCCTGCCCCTGCTAGCCCCCTTAGTTCCGCTACGCTGAGTAATTTAATTCCAAAATCAAAGTGTCTTGCTTGGGATGGATAGTATTTGATGGATAGGGCAACTTGCATTTTGTGAACAAGTGGGAAATGGAGGATTTCATAAACAGTGAGACTTGTATTTTGTGAGAGGGCACTTTTCGTCTTCAGTTTGTGACGGATAGTCCGTCTTTGATGAGAATTTGTGTTCCAAAATTGATTAAGGGGACAGACCTAGTGACCTGCTAGCCCCTTTAATTCCGCCACTGCTGACTACTGCTACTGAATTGCAGGTTATATTCAGTGCGTGAGTCGGCCGCTACCGCCTATGGGGCATTGTCGGCTGTTTTGTGTTCTATGCCACGTCCTTCTACTGGGCATTCTCTGGTTACCCGTTACATTGCCTGGGCATTGCCATTGTTGAATAATGTGACCGCCACGGATGGTTCCTTGATACTTGCTTTGCATAGTCTTCGTGAATTTCTTAGTGTTGCGGAGGCTGGGGCTACCCACACTTACGCTTTCTCGATTCTTAAAGCCTGTCGACAACTGCTTGAGGATGACCGAATAACACTCCATTTGTTGCCTCACCTCTTGCCTCTTTTTACTCTTCTTTCGTTGAAATTTTATAACTGTTTTCGACCGCATTTTGTTGATATTGTGGACTTGCTTCTTGGATGGGCTATGCTTCCTGATCTTCCTGATTCTGATAGGCGGCTTATTCTCGCTACGTTTCTGCATTTTCAGAATTACTGGCCGAATAATCTTCATTTTCCTTTAGGTTTGTTGTCCAAGTTTTTAGGTGATATGGATGTACTGCTTAAAGATGATACCCCTGCCACTTCACACCAGTTTAACCGACTTCTTGCGCTCTTTTCGTGCTTTTCTGCTGTCCTTCAGTCGACTGCTTCTGGTTTGCTAGAGATGCATCTCTTACACCAGATAATTGAGCCGTTGATTAACATCATCCCACAGTTGATGTGCTGCCTTTCTTTATTAGGAAAGAAATTTGGGTGGTCGAAATGGATTCAAGATTCTTGGAGATGCTTAACTCTCTTAGCTGAAATTTTAGGTGAAAAGTTTGCTGTTTTTTATCCGCTTGCGCTTGATGTCTTGTTTCAGAGTTTACATGTCGATGGCTCTGTTAAGCCTATGAAAGACGGGAGGCTTAGTTCGTTTCAGATTCATGGTGTTCTGAAGACCAATCTTCAGTTGCTGTCCCTGCAAAAGTTGGGCCTTCTCCCATCTTCTGTTCATAAGATTTTGCAGTGGGATGCTCCCATCTCTCGACTGCGATTACATCCTAACCATTTAGTGACGTCAAGCGCTGCTGCTACTTATGTTTTCTTGCTTCAACATGGGAATGATGAAGTTGTCCAACATTCCATCAACTTATTGTTTGGTGAGCTAGGGACGTTGAGCGGCATTCTGCGTGGGGACCTTGGCAATCGAGATGTGGATAACGACTCTGTCTATACCGATTCCTACTCAAAGCTGGAGCTGTGTGCATTCATCAAATTTGATTTCAACGTTTTGCTGAGCTGTGTTTTCCCCAGAAAGGAAGATATTTTATTCACCCCATCCGACACAGCCAGTTTATTGCTCCAAAGGTCAGAAAAAGCGTCATCATTTCTAATGACAAATTTGTGCCTGTCCAATTCATCTGTTGCAAGCTTTTTAGAGCTACGAGTGACTATTCTTGAGGCTCTAGTTAGGCTCACTTCAGTAGAGCTATTGAGCAGGTGTTCCATTGAATTATTCCAGGGTGATTTTGCTGATAAGACAGATAAAATTTGCACTAATCCGAGCCTTATCATTCCGAAATGCTTAGGGATAGTAGTAAATCATATAAACAAATACAGTAGTATCCCTTTGAAAGCCCTTGATGTTGACTCTCCCCTAGCCGTAAAAATGAAAGCCCTCGATTGGATATCCAAGTTCTGTGAGGATATGACTAGAATATATGAGAGATTGGGAAGTAATGTTGTTCCTTGTGACGATCCTGGATATAGTTCTGCCGTGTGGACTCTAGTATCTTCTGTACTTAGTGCTGGATTTGACAGAGAACCAAGAGTGAGGTTTCAAGTGGCGGTAGTCTTTGGGATACTTGTACGAGCAAAACTTGCCCACCCGAAACACTTCCATCAAATGGCAGAATTCGTTGTGGAAAAGATTGGGGATTCAGATGCTAATGTAAGAGGTGCATTTGTCAGACTTCTTTCCGACTTCCTTCCAGTAGCTGTGTATTTGTGTGGTTCATCAGATAGTGGTTTGGTTAGTGTGTCCAGGTCTAATTTCTGCAAGATAGGAAATCAAGCTGGCATGCACTGGAGGAGTGTGTTTGCCCTGAAGCAACTGCCACAGCGCCTGCAACCACAACAACTTGTTTCTATTTTGAGTTACATCTCTCAGCGATGGAAGGCACCCCTTTCTTCTTGGATTCAACGGCTTATTCTACATTGCAACAGCGTGATGGACTTAAATCCAGGCCAAGTGGAGGAAATAGGCTCCTGTGGTAACAATAGTCTATGGAGGGATGCAATGCTTGATGCCGATGTTCTTGAAAGAATCAACTTAGTAAATAACTTAGCTGGTGTATGGTGGGCTATACATGAAGCTGCTAGATATTGCACAACTACCCGTCTCAGGACCAACCTTGGAGGACCAACTCAGACTTTTGCAGCTTTGGAGAGAATGCTTTTGGATGTGGCGCACATGCTCCAACTAGTTACCGAGCATAATGATGGAGGTTTGAGCATAATGGGATCCAACGGTACACGTTTATTGCCAATGAGATTGCTACTGGACTTTGTTGAAGCTTTGAAGAAGAATGTGTACAATGCTTATGAGGGTTCATCTGTACTGCCATGCGCATCTCGTCAAAGTTCACTGTTTTTCCGGGCAAATAGAAAGGTCTGTGAGGAGTGGTTTTCTCGTATTTGTGAACCAATGATGAATGCCGGATTGGCGTTGGAGTGTCATGATGCTGTTATCCAGTATAGTTCTTTGCGCTTGCAGGAGCTCAAGAATACTGTGGTGTCCCCCTTAAAGGAAAACGCACAGATGGCTGATAACCAATATAAAGCAAGGTCTAAATCAGTTCGAGATGTTATGTGTGTTGTGCGATGCATGGCTTTGGCTCTGTCTAAGAAACATGAATCTGCTGCTCTGATTGGCTTGCAAAAATGGGCACAGTTGACCTTTTCTCATTTGCTTGAGGAAAGACAACAGGCAGTCGAGGACAGTCTGACATCAGGGCCTTTCTGGTGGATCAGTGGTCTTGTACATCAAGCAAATGGAGAATATGAAAAAGCTGCCGCTTTTTTCACTCTTCTGCTGCAAACAGAGGAATTCCTTAGTTCTGTGGGAGCCGATGGCATACAATTTACAATCGAACGTGTTATTGAAAGCTATGCTGCAATTTCTGACTGGAGGTCTCTTGATTCTTGGCTACTGGAGCTACAAAATTTACGGGCAAAGCATGCTGGAAAGAGTTACTCAGGTGCTATGACCACAACAGCCAATGAAATAAATGCAATCCATGCGCTTTCACACTTTGACGAGGGCGATATTCAGGCAGCTTGGGCGTCCCTTGATTTAACGCCTAAAAGTAGCTCTGAACTTACTCTTGATCCGAAATTGGCATTGCAGAGGAGTGAGCAGATGCTTTTGCAGGCACTGCTATATAAAACTGAAGGCAAACTGGATCTAGTACAAGATGAATTGCAGAAGGCCAAGTCAATGCTGGATGAAACTTTGACAGTTCTCCCTCTAGATGGATTTCCTGAAGCATCACCAGTTGCCATTCACTTGCACTGCATAAAAACACTTGAAGAGTACTGTAGTCTTAATAAACTACAGGAGAACCCTGAGCAATTGGCGTCTATTTTGAATCCATATCTTCAAGCAGTGCATCTGCCCATGTGTATTATCCAGCAGGATTGTAATCCATGGCTGAAACTTTTTAGGGTCTATAGAACTATCCTACCTTCTTCATCTGTTACGTTGGAGCTCTGCAAGAATTTGATGGGTTTGGCTCGCAAGCAGGGGAATTTGGGTTTGGCTAATCATTTCAAGAACCATCTCAGGGATCAAATTGATAGTTGCTTGGAGGTAAGCAACCACCAATTCCTAATGTCAAGTTTGACATATGAAGAAATCTTGTTGCTGTATTCTGAGAACAAGTTCATGGATGCATTTACGCATATGTGGTCATATGTGAAGTCATGTTTCCTCGCTTTAGAAAGCTTAGATTTTGTTATGCCTGATCATCGGTTGAAGGCGAAAGCATGTCTGAAATTGGCAAACTGGTTGAGGCGGGATTATGCTGATTTTAATGTTGAAAATGTTGTCCTAGATGTTGTGTCCACCTTTAACCAGTATGGTGGAGGAAATGAATCCTCAGTAGAAGAGAGTCTGATCTTTAAACCAAACACGCGTTTAGTTATCGAGGAAATAGCTGGAATAGCCGCAAAATTGGCTACACGTCTTTGCCCTACTATGGGGAAGTCCTGGATTTCATATGCATCCTGGTGCTTTTCTCAAGCTAAAGAGAGTCTTTCTCCTTCACACGGAACTGTCCTCTATTCATGCTCACTTCCTCCTATTCTCGGCCAAGAACTGCCGTTAAAGAGGTTCAGTTTGACTGAGGATGAGATATCAAGAGTGCGATCCATCATTTCCCAGTTTCTTTTTGCAAAAGATGCAACAGCTTTAGTGGGTAAAGTAGTGAATGTAATTGAAGCTGCAGCTGCAGCACCTGGTGCGGAAAATTTTGCTTGTGAATCTCTGCTTGCCGTTGTATCCTCTCAGCTACGTAGGACCTTGCTGGATGAAAATGTCCAAACAGAAGAAGACATAGCACCATCTTCTCTCAACGAATTGGTTGACATTTGGTGGTCATTGAGGAGGAGAAGAGTGTCCTTATTTGGGCATGCTGCTCATGGTTTTGTACAATACCTGTCGTATTCATCTACCCAAGTCACTGGTTCTGCACCAATTAACCATGATTTAAGTTCCTTTAACCAAAAAAATGGTAGCTTAATCCTGCGAGCCACTCTTTACATACTACACATTCTTCTGAATTACGGTTTGGAATTGAAGGATACACTTGAACCCGCTCTTTCTGCTGTCCCGCTATCGCCATGGCAGGTTGCAAATTGTTTTATGTCACTATTTGGTTTATCTCTTTTCATGTGAGACGGTCTTACAATAATCTTATCTTAAGATGCTGCCTGGATTGTAGCACAGGCTTTTTTAGGACAGTTGCGGATTTTCATAGAGGCATTGATCTCGTGAGCTCTTCTGAAAATTCTATATAACACTGTCTTGAAAAGTAATAAAGATGATCTAAAACTACAAGATGTCTGATGTCATCAGAATCTTGAATTTTTAATGGAAGTTGTTAAGATCGGTCCCGTATCATTGTGTTTGTTTAAAGCAATGTTTTGACTATAATCTGACACTGGTCCCTTGTAGGAACTGACACCCCAACTCTTTGCGCGCCTAGGTTCTCATCCAGAACCTAAAACTCGAAAGCAATTGGAAGGCTTGGTAATGAGTCTGGCAAAGTCGACCCCATGGTCTGTGGTATATCCGACCCTTGTTGACGTGAATGCTTCTGATGACGGACCGTCAGAGGAACTTCAGCGTATTCTGGACTGCCTGGTAAACCTTAACCTTACTATATACTTCACTTTTGTTTGTTTTTGGTTACTCTTCAAGGATGTGGCTATGAAAGCTGTGAATAAACTCTGGTCATTCTGTATCGGGGCATTAAACCTAAGTTTGATCTCTTTGGACTTACTTTTTAATTGGCTTAGTGTCATGGAAGAAACCAAATTCAACTTTCAGAACAGAACCTCCGTAAAATACAAACTGTGTGTTAACGAAGTTGATGCTTTTGTGGATATCTGATCATGTTCTTTTAACTTTTGGCGATGGAATAAGTGTACAATTTGACTGTGAAGCATGGATGCTCTACCCTTGACTGTGAAACATGGATGCTCTACCCAGGATGGTGTATCCATGTAGCATCCATGCGTCAGACTTTAACACTCCTGAATACTTAAAAATATAAATTTGAAAAAGATTAGACCAAAATAATAGATCAGTCACTGTGGAGAGTAGGGATACATAATAAATACTACATGAATATGGAATCGCAACTATAGTATTAACAATATTCCTACCAATAATAGCAAATAACAAGAATCAATCACTGATACATATAGGACCTTAATAATCAGGCATGATTACTCCAAGTCTGTCATATCAGTGTAAAGAAAGAATAGTTTGAGGGCTCAAAATCTAGTAATTGATCAAGTTAAACAAGTGTAGATTAGATGGTAAATTATTCGTAGAACCAGCTAATGGGTTTTCCTCCAACTTGACGTGTCGTGCCCTTTTTTCCCCTTTCTAATATTTACATGCCTAGTAGGTCATATGCTTCACCCTTTTGTATTTCGTATTACTGAAGATTCACTATTTGTTGGTTTTGAGTATGATAAAGCAACATGGCTGAATAGTCTGTCTGTGCGTCTTACAATTTGAGTTAGCAGTTGAGACACTTTGTAAACAGTCCATCTATGTTTTCACTTTTCAACAAAGGAAAAACGTTGCTGTCATCTAACATCCCCTTTTTGGCACTAAGATAATGTTGTTGTTTCACATGTTCGAGTGTCAGACTCGTGTCTTATTGTGTCCGATATTCACGTCCATGCTGCTTAGCTTTTGAAGCACAGATCACTATGAAACTTTGTTTTAGAAATCTCTGATTATTCACTAGATAGTTTTTCGGTGAAGCACTGCAATATTGTTTTTTGGCTTTGAAGAGCGATGGCGGTTCCTTGGATGCAATCATCCCTGATACCAAGGTCTTGATGTGTAAGTGAGCTTGATGTAGATGGAGTTTGCGTAATTGATTGTTCCTTTTTATGGAACACAGATGATGCTTTATCCAAGACTGGTACGGGATGTTAAACTCATGATATACGAGCTTGGAAATGTTACCGTTCTTTGGGAGGAACTTTGGCTCAGCACACTCCAAGATCTTCATGGAGGTAGCCTTAGCTTACTGTTGTACCATGGTTTCTATGTTCTTTTACTTTTGCAAATGATTTATTGGAGTTCTAATTAAAAAGGGGAGACTTTTTTGAATTGATGGTGCAGCCTGTTTAGGGGTAGCCACTTTCAATTTCAGTGACATCGTATTACTGATTGTTACTGGCTAACTGTTCTATGATGGTCAATATACTCTTCTAATTGGAATTCAGAAATTATAAGTCTCGCTACTTAATAATAATCCATCCATCCAACATTTAGTATTCCCATATGACTTTGGTGATCAAATTCAATTTTGACCACTAATTTCATATATATGTAGTGTTGTATTGTAAATTTTGTTTTGTTTGATTTATCAAAATAACTATGTTCATGTTGTCGTTTTAAAAAGTTGTTAACTATTGTATATTGAGAAAAAATATAGGCCAAAGGCGACATTGTTTGATGACTAAAGTTAGATGGTTGCAGTAAAATAAGAATGGTGTGTCACATGCTTAAATCTTTAACCAAAATATGTTTCTCTTCCTCTTGTGATTTGAACTTCTGTGTTTTGCAGATGTAACGAGGCGAATAAACTTGCTGAAAGAGGAAGCTGCGAGAATATCAGAGAACAGTACTCTTAGTCAAAGTGAAAAGGTCAAAATAAATGCAGCAAAATATTCCGCCATGATGGCCCCAATTTTTGTGGCCTTGGAGCGTCGTCTGTCTCTCATATCTAGAAAAGCTGAGACACCTCATGAGAAGTGGTTCCAGGATGAGTACAAAGAGCCAATAAAATCTGCCATTCTAGCCTTTAAATCTCCTCCACCGTCTGCTTCATCACTTGGGGATGTCTGGCGACCTTTTGATAGTATTGCTGCGTCCTTAGCTTCTTATCAGAGGAAGTCAGCAGTTTCCTTACGAGAAGTTGCACCACAATTGGCTTGCTTATCGTCTTCTGATGTTCCCATGCCTGGCCTTGAGACACAATTCATGCTGTCTGAATCTGAGAGAGACTTTGGTAGTAATTCACTGGGTATTGTCACAATTGCTTCTTTCTCTGAACAAGTAACTATCCTATCAACTAAAACCAAACCTAAGAAACTTGTTATTCTAGGCTCTGATGGTGGGAAGTACACTTATCTTCTGAAAGGAAGAGAAGATTTACGACTTGATGCTAGAATCATGCAACTTTTACAAGCTGTGAATAGTTTTCTTCATTCATATGCTGAAACTAGGAGTCGTTCAGTTGGTATTCGGTATTACTCTGTGACACCAATCAGTGGCCGAGCTGGTCTAATTCAGTGGGTGGACAATGTTGTAAGCATATATAGCACTTTTAAGGCTTGGCAGCAAAGAGATCAATTGGCTCAGCTTTTGGCTGCTGGTGGTGGTAATGTCAAAAACACAGTTCCCCCACCTGTTCCCAGGCCAAGTGATATGTTCTATGGTAAAATTATACCAGCACTGAAAGAGAAAGGCATAAAGAGAGTTATCTCAAGGAGGGACTGGCCTCAAGAAGTCAAACTTACAGTTCTTCTGGATCTTATGAAACAGACACCAAGGCAACTTCTTCATCAAGAACTCTGGTGTGCAAGTGAGGGTTTCAGAGCTTTTAGTTCAAAACTAAAGAGGTAAAAGCTACACAAATAAAAGATTTCAGTATTTGATTGTTGCCGGCTTTGAAAGTTGACTTTTGATCATGTTGATTTTCAAACCTATGCTCTTTCTCTGTTCATCAATGAATGTGTCAAGATTCTTTTCTTATTTTCATAGGTATTCCGGTAGCTTAGCTGCAATGAGTATGGTGGGTCACATCCTTGGTCTCGGTGATAGACATTTGGACAACATTCTGATAGATTTCTTCACCGGGGATATTGTACACATTGATTATAATGTGTGCTTTGACAAAGGACACAGATTAAAAGTTCCAGAGATCGTACCATTCCGCCTTACACAGATACTTGAAGCTGCATTAGGATTGACAGGATTGGAAGGAGACTTCAGGACAAATTGTGAGGCCGTACTTGGTGTCCTTAGACAGAATAAGGACATCCTTCTAATGTTATTGGAGGTCTTTGTATGGGATCCACTTGTGGAGTGGACCCGTGGAGATTTTCATGATGATGCTGCAATTGGTGGTGAAGAAAGAAAGGGAATGGAATTAGCTGTTAGCTTAAGTTTATTTGCTTCTCGTGTTCAAGAGATACGCGTTCCTTTGCAGGTACTCCTTTATTTTGAAAAACCTTATTTTCAAGACTATTGTACGTTTGCTATATTACTAGAAAACTAGTCCGTTAGTTATATTTGTCGCAATCTGAATTAGACTGGAGGGTTTGAGGGTCTTGTTTCTCTAAGATTTCTTCTATTGTTACACTGATTCCTGTATGATGTCTGAAATGTTATCAGAAGTTAATTACTCCTCATTTTAGTTACCTTTATCTCCATGCGAAGACCATAGTCACCGGGCCATAGTTCAGCGGAAGCGTATTTGAATTCAGAATATGTATATGATTAAGGAAATTTATGGTCACGTACCCTCAATTTGCGGACTTTGGGTGAATACCCTTAGTCTCACAGTTAGAGACCCGGCTCCCACTTAATACTTCAGATAAACATGACGTCAGTTTATCTCCTTTGGAATATCTTATCAATCATCATAAAAAAAGTCTACAGTTCCTTGTTAAGAAACCGTCCTCTGGAATATTTTTCTCAAAAAGCTTGTAGAATGTGATAGCGTGCTTGTCAATCAGAGTGGGGAATCTACAAGCTCTTTAGGCACAAGGTTAACGAACTAACAATTACAACTTTCCGGGTACTTAAGTGACAATATCTATGAAATTTCAAGGGGCTAGATATTCATATTTTTGTCTATTGATTGATTTGACTCTGAAAAATGCTGTGTTTTATTCTTTTATTCAGAAGTTCAATTTCAAGGTGTAAATGCTCATTTCTTTAGTTTATCAAATGTGATTAAGGTTTCGTATCCCCTATATACTAAAAGAATAACCCTCCACCAAATAATCCGGCTTAGTTTTCTCGCCTAAGTATTTCACATACTAAAAAAAGCCATGTTTACATCTTAATTATTCTACACCATAAATAACTATTTTCTTATTTTTTACACAAATGCAATCTCCTATCTATTAGAAGAATAAAGATCCTTAAAATTTAATCCCTCCAAAATGCTCCAATTTAAATATGGAAATAAAATAGATTTTTTTAATTAAACTCACTAATCTTTCATTTTAAAAATAACAATCTTTTCATCAACGTATAATATTTTCATCATTAAACTTTAAAATTTGACCTTTTAACTAAAATGAAATAAAATTGGTATAAATAAAACTATAATTTATACATAACCATAAACTGTTATCTTATTTCGTGACAAAAAAAGAATTTATGGAAAGAGTTTCAAATAATTTATAAATATGAAATCACTAAATTTGAGGTAATAAAATATTTTCATAAAACACACATTTCATGAAATTATTTAGTTATCTTGATTAATTTTTACACTTTTTTTTTCTCAAATCAAAATACAATTCAATTTTTAGAGTTAATTTTTAGATTAACTCTTATATTAAATTTTACTTCGTTTCTCAAAATCACTTTAAACTTTATTCTTGATTTATTTTTTTTTTATTTTTTTTTTATTTTTTTTGGGTTTTTATACATGTGATAAGTTCGAATTAAAATCTATAAAACCCCTTTGCCTCTCATTTTTTTGTTTCACTCCACTTCCGTTTTTTTTCTTTTCTTTCTTTTTTCTCTTGTTCAGATGAGAGTGCACTCATGACGGTTCCAAAGGATGATTCATGTCAGCCGACCCCAAAACATTTTGGGACTAAGGCTCTGATGTTGTTGTTGTATCAAAATACAATTCAATGAGAAATATGAAAATGAATGAGATTTAAAATGTATAAGTAATACCGTAAAAATAAAAAGTCTATATATACCGCGAATGCGTGAGATCTATACTAGTTATACTAGTATTATACGAAGTATTTGCTTATAACAACGTACACGTTTTCAAAAAATCGGTAGATTGATGAATGCCATGTGCGCTCATATCTTAATTATCAAATTGGCCTTGTGCCTCCCTTGATACGAAAAAATGCAGGAAACTAAGCATATTACATAGAATCTTTATACACCAACATTTAATATACTCATTAAATTACTATATTATCCTCTAATATTCATAACGACACGGTTGACACATCCCTTATCCCCTCTTATGGTTTCTAATAAACTTAACAGTGAAGCCTCTGTAGCAAAGTTTGGAATAGGTTGTTGGGTTTGAGTTGCTGGTGCAGCGTTAGCCACACTGGGAACTCAAACCTTATGCCAGACATAAATAGAGTGAGGGTGAGGACGAAGAAAATGCCAACCCTTATTCTAGAAAAAACTGCAGCCTACCTAAATTTTTATTGTTTGCTTTTGCTGCAGGAGCATCATGACCTTCTATTAGCTACTGCCCCAGCTGTTGAATCTGCTTTTGAGGTATGATGATTTTACATTTTATCAATATGCTCCATATGGTCTAATGTGAAACATACATTTATTTGAACTTGAAAAATCTTCTGGCAGAAATTTCTGAATATATTAAATCAGTATGAGCATGTCTCTGCTACTTATTTACGTGCTGATCAAGAGAGGTCTACTCTTGCACTCCATGAAGCATCTGCACAATCAATTGTTGCTGAAGCTACGTCTCTCTCAGAGAAAACTCGCACCATGTATGAAGTTCAGTCTCAAGAGTTTGCTCAGGCCAAGGCCGTTGTAGCTGAAAAGGCCCAGGAAGCCAGTTCATGGTTAGAGCAACATGGTAGATTCCTTGATGCTTTGCGGAATGGTTCAATTCCTGAAATCAAAGGCAGCATAAAACTAAGCAAGATGGAAGACGCCTTATCTCTTATCTCAGCTGTTTCAGTAGCAGGAGTTCCATTGACTGTAGTTCCTGAACCCACACAAGCACAATGTCTTGAAATAGACAGGGAAGTTTCTCAGCTCATATCCGAATTAGACCTTGGAGTGTCTTGTGCAGTGACATCTCTTCAAGCATATTCTCTTGCTTTGCAAAGATTCTTACCCTTAAACTACCTTGCAACAAGCCCTGTACACAGCTGGGCACAAATTTTACAATTATCTAGCAATACCCTTTCCCTTGACATGCTTTCCTTGGCCAGGAGACAGGCTGGTGAGCTTGTTGCAGATATGCGTGGGAATGCTGTTGATTATGTTAGGCGTAGTCATGATGATGTATGTCTTAAATCAAAGAGGTATGCTCTAGAGATAAAGAAACTAGAGGAAGAGTACGCAGGACTTGTTAATTCTATTGGTTCAGAATCAGAATTGAAGTCTAAGAACTATATACTATCTGTTCTCTTGAAGAATATGCAGTCTTGTTCTACAAGGAATGAAGATTTTTTCCCTTCCATTCCACCTGCACAATTCAGACACGAGGACAGTAGTGATGCCAAAGGAGTTTCTGATGTGAAAAGGGAGAAGACAGTGTCAGTTTTATGTGGAGCTCTAAGCTCTCTTTATGATGATGTAAAACAAAAGATAGTTGAAATATTTAGTGAGTCAACTACAATTGCTGTTGCTGACAGTCTGCAACAGGTGGACTTTGGGACTGTGTACTGTGCACTAGAAGAGCAAATAGAGAAATGTGTACTAGTAGTGGACCTTTTCAATCAGCTTCAGCATTCTAGTAGTAGTGGAACTGTAAGTAGTGATACAATGGTTTCTACAGAGAATTGGGCCTCCATCTTTAAAACTGCGCTGACTTCATGTAAGGATTTGATCATACATATGAGTGATGGTGCTTTACCAGAGCTCGTCAAATCTGTTGTTTCAATTGATTCGGAAGTTATTGATGTATTTGGGGCACTGTCGAACATCCGGGGTTCTGTTGAAAGTGCGTTGGAGCAGCTTGTTGAAGTTAAAATGGAGCGGGATTCTCTGGAAGAGCTGGAGAAGGGATACTTTTTGAAGGTTGGTCTCATTACTGAACAACAATTGGCGCTTGAAGAAGCTGCAATGAAAGGACGTGATCACCTTTCCTGGGAGGAGGCAGAAGAGCTTGCTTCCCAAGAGGAAGCTTGTAGAGCACAACTAGACCAACTTCATCTCACATGGAATCAAAAGGATACACGAAACTCCTCTTTGATTAAAAGAGAAGCTGATATCAAAGATGATTTAGTGTCTTTAGAGCAGCGCTTTCTCTCATTGCTTGGCTCTGAGGAAGAGAGAGTGGTTCAGGGTTTTAGAAGCAAACCTTTGTTATCTACCTTAGGAAAACCTTTCACTAAGCTAGAATCTTTGGACATGGCTATTTTTGATAGTTACGGGGCAACTTCTTTTCAAAAAAACCTGTCCAGTCTAGCATATTTTCTCAGTTCTGGATGCCAAATGTCTGAATACATCTGGAAATTTAAAGGACTATTGGATGGCCAGGAATTCTTTGCTTGGAAAGTTGCAGTAATGGATTTTGTCCTTGATGTGACCATTCATGATGTATCTTCATGTCTTGATCAGAATTTAGGAATGGATCAGCTTGTTGAAGGCATCAAGAAAAAACTAGTGGTCCAACTTCAAGTTGTGATGAGTCAATACATTAAAGAGCGTATTGCTCTAACATTCTTTCACTGCTTAAACAAAGAGACTGAAAATTTGAAGAAACCTATTGAATCACTTAGCGAGCCTGGTTATGAAAGTCTGAAGGACGTCACTGTGAAAAGAGTGAAAGTAATGCTTGAAGAGTACTGTGACACACATGAAACTGTCAGAGCAGCAAGGTCTGCTGCATCTCTCATGAAGAGACAGGTGGCTGAGCTGAAAGAGGCTATTAGAAAAACTACTCATGAGATTATCCAGATCGAATGGATGCATGATTCAACCGTAATGCCTTCTCAAGATAGTAAGGTCATAGCTCATAAATTTTTGGACACTGACGATGAGATGTATCATCTTATTCTAAATTTGAGCAGACCTAACTTTCTGGAACGTCTACGATCTGCTGTCTCTAAAATAGTTAGTTCAATTGAATGCCTGCAATCTTCTGAAAAGACCTCTTCTACAGCTGAAGGACAGCTTGAAAGAGCTATGAATTGGGCTTGTGGCGGCCCAAATTCCAGCGCGAGTTGCAATGCTTCCTACAAGCATTCTGGAATTCCTGTCCAGTTCCATGATCATTTGAAGCGCCGAAGACAGTTGCTGCAGGAAGTTCAGGAAAAGGCTACTGATATAATGAAAGTTGGATTCTCGATATTAGAGTTTGAAATGTCACGGGATAGAGCACTTGGCCCTTCTGGTAAGATATTTCCAATAAGTACTGAAGATGGTAGGGCATGGCAGCAGGTGTACTTGAATGCATTAACAAGGCTGGAAGTCACTTTCCATTCTTACTCTCGTAAGTGTTTCAAATTTTCATGATACTATCTGGAGGATATTTTTTTAGCTGAAATACAAATTTAGGCTTCAACAATACTTCCATTTGAATCAGGCGCTGAGCAGGAATGGGGCTTTGCGCAGAGCAGCCTGGAAGCTGCCTCGGGTCGTTTATATTCTGCCTCCAATGAACTCTCTGTAGCTTCTCAAAAGGCTAACTCTGCTTCAGGTTCACCTTAATATAATTGTTAAAGATGTATAGATTGCTATGCTGATTATTTCTAGATACAATCATTGCTTGATATGAACTGAGATGAGTTTTATGGTCTCTGAACTTGTTTAGGGGACCTGCAAAGCACTTTGCTTCTGATGAGAGATTGTGCAAGTGAAGTCAGCATTTCACTCTCTGCTTTTAGCCGAGTAGCTAGTGGTCACACTGCTTTGACTTCAGAATGTGGTTCGATGCTTGAAGAGGTATATACCTCATTTTCAATGTTTTTGTTGAGGGATTTAACCGTGGCCTGTGTGGTTGATGTGTCAGGTTGTCTTGAGTGCAGCTGTTTAGATTGCTTCTAGTAGTACTGATTAGGATAATTTCTTTTGTTGAAAGTAAAACTGATCTGTGGCAAGTTTTTCTGTTTCTCTTTTTTTAGTTACTTTGTAGATGTTTGGTACGAACTTTCAAATTTGTGTGGTTATGCTATTACTGAGGATGAAGGTGCTTAGATACAGTACAAGAAAAACAATGGTGTTCATATGCAACCCAAATTATCTTCTAAACTAAACTATCGTCATGGCAACTTGCTTCTAATTTCAACAATGCATTTGAAGACAGGATGTGTTGCACACAATCACATGCAAGCACCCACAGTGCTACATCCTTGCCCGTTCATTTTTTTCCCTTTTCCCTCCTATATTTGAGAGGTTATGAGACTAAACTCTCTGAACTTTGATGTTTGCATTCGATTCTTAATAATTTTCTAATTTGTTTCTAGGTGTTAGCTATCAGCAATGGTCTCCACGATGTGCATAATTTGGGAAAAGAAGCTGAGGCAATGCATCATTCATTAATGGATTCTATATTAAAGGTTGTCCTCTCTTTTTTTGCATCTGGTTTCAAGCTTTCCTTTTCATCATTTCTTCCCTCTTCTTATCTTGTCCGGTTTCACTTTTCCGGGTGTGAAAATTAGTAATTGATAACTTATTAAATGGACGATTAGAATGTTTTGTGCATTGTATTTATTAACTGAAAGTTGTCAACAGGCCAGTGAAATCATTTTCCCTCTTGAGTCGGTATTGGCTAAGGATGTAACTGCTATGACCGATGCTATGGCCAAGGAAAGAGACAACAAGATGGGAATATCCCCAGTCCATGGGCAAGCCATATATCAATCTTACTTTCCTAGAACTAAGGAGGCGTTCCAGGCCTTTAAACCTCTTGTTCCTTCTTTGGTGTCCTCTGCAAAGGAACTGTATTCTTTGCTAACTAAGCTTGCTCAAACCGCGAGCCTTCACGCAGGTTATTTGCACAAGGTAATGCCCCTATTCAGTACACTATTATTATGCATGATCAAATATGTCGAGCGGGTTTCAAATGTTGTTTTACTTCTAGGCAGTTGGAGGTATAGAAGGAAGTGTTGAGGCCAGGTCACAACACCTTACTTTGTCAAGGGAAGACCTGGTGAACAGTGTCTCTGACTATGAGGATGTGGGCAGAGGTGTTTTGAGTGACTTTGATGAAGACAGGCATGACTCTGAGGTCAGTGTTAGTTTGTCATCAGCAGAAGATAAAGAGTGGATTTCTCCTCCTGATAGCATATATAGTAGCTCTGGTGTGGGCAGCATTTCGGATGAAACATGTTCTTCAAATGGCTTGAGTTTCCAAAACGATATGGAGTGCCTCTCCCTTAATTCCAACGACAAAGATGATGGAAATGGTTGCGAACAACTTGAACATTCAGAAACTGATCACTACACAGAAATGAAGGACAAGGATGGTGGCAATGAGACCAATTCAGATGTTCAGCCAGATGTCACTTGTGATGGTGTCTACTCAGTAAGTAAATTGTCAAGCAATGAACTTCAGGAGAAGCATAAGGAAGAAAACTTTGAGGTAGACCTTGAGGTTAAAGAGGAAGCAGGCTCATCAAGTGGAATAGGAGCTGGCACTGAGAGTCAGGCTGGTATACTACTTAAGAAAGAGATTGCTCGGGCGCCCAAGGGTATGATTGAAACTAATGCATTCCAATTGTTCTTGCTTGTCTTGATGTTGATTTTATGTTCACTGCTTCAATTTTTGCTCAAATCAGACTGGAAGATTAAGCTTAGGAAGTATGAAACCTAAGTTGACTAAATTTTGCAACTATATCAAGCAAGTACAGAATCATTTTTTGGCAAAATATACTTCATTTTCATTTTAACAATATTCTTAGAAGGTTTCCTTTGGGTCTGGAGGACCTGTCTTGACATTGGCTCTTGCTGTATCATCGAGGCTAGCTGTGGTTTACTGGTAATTTGTACCTCTTGAGTATTATCATCCTATTCAGGTTGTTTTTAATTTGATTGCAGGGAAGAATGGTTTTGCGCTGTCGGTTTTAAGGCAGATAGAGAGGAAACTAGATGGCCTTGATATTTCTGAAAACAGGTATCTGTATTTTTTGAGCTTGTTGCGTAGGAAGCTATTGCAATGAAAAATGAGTCGATGACAACATCTGGTGTGCTTGTGTTTCAGAGAGTTGAGTAGCGAAGAGCAGGTAGAATATCTGCTGAAGCAAGCTACAAGTGTTGATAACCTCTGCAACATGTATGAAGGCTGGACACCCTGGATTTGAGTATTGGAAAAAGTATCAAGCTGGGAACAACGAGCTTGTCAACACCGAAACACAGACAGGTTTCTCTAAACGGAAGCTGAGCTGAGCTCATCCATTCAATCACTCTGCTCTCTTATATGGTCAGGTCAGCGTCTAATCTAATTGTGGTCTATTTGAAGGTAACAGTTTGTTTTTCAAACTCCCTTTTGGATGTTGGCAGATGCCCTTGTTTCAAAAGGGTAAACTGCAAGGGCTGGCTGCATGCGGTATCTCCTCATACAGCACCACAGAAACTTTGATTTGAACCGGAAGAAGGTTGCTGTCACTCTGTCAGCATAGTCTTGGTGGCGCTTGCTTGTTTGGAACTGACGTTTGCCAGCTTGGAAGGTCTCAGCAGTTTATGCTGATCAAGAATAAGAAAGCTGCAGTGACTTCGATTACTAGCATGTCAAATAGCCCATATTAGTTTTTGCGACCCGTATTTATGAAGCCAATAGGAGGCAATAATCACAATTCACAAAGTATATAGGTCACCCAGTCATCGCCTGCCAATATATATAACGTAACTACAACGTACATTGTAGTAGAAAGTTTCTACTATTATCATTTGTAACAGATATATACAATCTCATCAGTTTCTTAATACACTATTCTACATTTCCCAACTTGTTGCACTGTGTATTACTATTTTCTACAAATCTATAAACACCAAAGAATGAACAATGAAATCTACAGTTGTGAGTAGGAGGAGCTGTTGATATCAATACTTTCGGAGGAAAATTCGTTAACGCTTAAGCTTAACTTATCCTCCTCCCACTTGACGATCTCCCTTGCATATATCAGAGCTCCGTCCACAGTGTCTGCCTCCAGACCAGTCACTCGGCTGACATACAACTTCCTTCCTGTTAAATCTGTGAAAAGCTTCTTGAATTTCGCGGCTATGTGATGGAATGCAGATTGAGCTAGGCTGTTGCCATTGCGCTTGTTCTGCTGGCGACTGTATAACGGGTTGAAGTCCTCAAACCACTCACACCTAGTTAGGGGTGATTGCTCAATCATTTCCTCCAACAAGTCGTACTTGTTTAGGATCAAAAGGAAATTTGTTTCCTTGAATCCTGGGTGACTAATAATGCTCTCAAAAAACTTCCTGCTCTGCAACATTCTGTTCTGAAGATCTCCGTTGCTGTCAAACTCATACTCGTCATACTCGGTCAGAGATACGCAGAAGAGGATGATGTTAGTATCTTCAAACATCTCCAACCACTTGGACTTCTCCCCAATGCATTGTTTATCTACTCTGACTAGTTGGCACCTGCTTTCATTAATCCAAGTGGTATACCGGTGCGTCAGATAATTTGCATTTTTCTTTTTTTTTCAATTTTAGACTTACAAAGAGATGAATAATTGGG
This sequence comes from Silene conica, assembly GCA_029255685.2. Classification (NCBI taxonomy): domain Eukaryota; kingdom Viridiplantae; phylum Streptophyta; class Magnoliopsida; order Caryophyllales; family Caryophyllaceae; genus Silene; species Silene conica. Next base: position 73,066,225 of record CM055312.2, read on the forward strand.
CATGCCAGAAGCTTACCGGATTACAGGACTTGGCTGTTCATCAGGCTCCTTGTAGGTATCGTTTGTGGTCTGAGGAAATACGAACTCCATTGATTTGAGACCATTAGAAGTTGTTATCCCCTCCGCATACAAGATATCAGTATCAGACGGCTCATAATCCACTTGGGCAATCTCAGGGGCCTGAAAACAGGAAACGGTGTAAACGAACATACATATTTCTTACTCTTGACAATATACAGCAAAATTGCTAAGCTTAAGATACAAAAACAGTAGAGAAAAACAGGTAGTAATGTGTACCCTATCCAAAAAGTATCTGGCAGCTCTGGGTAGACTGAACTCGTCTCTTCTGCTGTATGTAGCTTGAATGGATGCATCTTTCCACAGCTCTTCAACAAACGGAGCGTTCTCTCGAGTAGCAGCTGGGAATATTATCTCCAGATTACCTGCCACTATCACATTGATGAGCCAGTCTGAGAATGCCTTCAACTTTGGCCCTAGGCTGTAATCACTTTTACCCCCCATTTCCGAATCTGCCAGATTTCACAAACCACACCTTCAATGATTAATTGATGGTTCCACCAAAAGAGAGATTTCTCCTTTCTCGTGTACGAAAAATGGATCAAAACTATTATTACTGTACTTGGAAAGAGAAAAATTGAATAAATTACTGTTACTGATACTGCTGGTTTAAAGGAGTGGAACACGAGTAGTGATGGATGAAGAAGACCATCTTATGTTACCTAAAGGACCGGCTTGTTCGATAGACTTTCCCTTCCTCTTTATACACAAACTTTCTTCCTCAAACGCCTCACGCTGCTCCAGTAATCTACCAAGATATCTATACAGATTACTCTGAATCATTGACTTGATATCCTGAAGCTCTTCTTCAGAGAATGGAATATTATACAGAACCCTTGCCTGAAAAGAGCCTAAATTATTAGTCAAAGGATGTGAATCCCTACAAGAAGGCGGCTACGCTTAAACTTGCAGTTCGACAAGAAAAATGATAAAAGGTACAGCCATGTCCAACAAAATAGCTCCAGGAAACTGATGTCGGAGAATTTACAAAGCACTTGCTCAGTTCCAACCTGCTTATAAATGGTACTTGTTCCAGATTTGTCGCTTCCAACTAGAAGCACTTTACAGACCGCTCTACTTTCGAGGTATGAAGGAAATTCTCCATCACTGACATGTTTTGATCGGCTTCTAGGATTTGGAGATTCAGGAGTAGGCAAGGAAAGTAGAGTACACAAAATCTTCGTCCGTCTCTGGAAGATTAGTTAGGAATCAGTTTTCATTAAATGTACAGTACCAGGAAACTAAAGGCATATCAGATAAGAACTTGTACCTTGCCCCATAAATTCCCCTTTATTTGATTCATTCCCTCTTCCTGATAGGTTCCGTCTGCATCCACCCAAAAACTAAGAGCTCCATCACACTGAACACCAGATGACTGCAAACATTCAATAGAAGGGCTTTAGATGTATAGAAATGTCGTTGATTTGCAGACAAGTATGAAGTATTCATTTTTTTAACAAATGATGGATGTCAGACCTGCAGCACCCATAGCTCTGCTTTAGTGATCACTCGATTATTAAACTGCACGTTTGTATTTCCGTTGCTAGCATCATTTTTCATAGGCGATCCAACAGTAAGCCGTGAAGTGATAATTTGGCAAGGCTTCTGTCCTTCCTGTTTCATTGGGCCAGAATCTAAAGTTCAGAAGTAGCACATGATACAGTATCAAATTTTCAGTAATGTCATAAGGGATTAATAAAATACCTTGCCCCAGAAACCAGAAGTTTTATCATACCAATAGTTTCCTGGTTTTAGATTCATTGGTGGATTTGAACAACTTCGCAACTCGATCAACTCCTCCGTGCATAGGGGGCTTCCATTCACATATATACACTCTGGTGGCAGCTGATTGGCAGGACAAGAAATCTCGTTTTTCATAATTTGCTTCACTTCCTCCGCTTTTAGCAGTCTTCTAAGAACCCGAGAGGATCTTCCAAGCAGATGCCTTTTCGAGTCATCAATAGAAAATCCACTACAATCAATGCATTTTCTCCCTTCTGGCATTGACCCCATTGCTTTAATGATGCAATGCACACAAAACTTGGCATCACAAACAAGACAAGCTTCCTTCTCAGTGAAACGATTGCCTTTATGACAGTGATAACACATCCCCCTTTTGGCTGGTCTTTGAGGCACGGGCCTCTCCCTAAAAACACCTTCATCAACAGACAACGATTCTTCCTGATCAATCATCTCCTCCGAATCCTGATCACAGAAAGTAACAGCAGGTTTCCTTTTCTTCCTCCTACACTCAAGACGTTCGCCATCAGACTCCTCCTCTTCCTCATAACAGACCACACCTGACAAACCTCGAGCTGTCGACCCACTTTCAACAACTGGGCTGCAGGTACCGGGGCTCATACAACTCTCATGACAATCAAGTGGGGTTTCCAACATGTCCGAACTCTCAGAAAACTCATGTGAATGATCTCGAGTGCTAGTAAACCCAAGTGAACCTGAACTCTCAATAATCCCATAACCACACTTACCCAAACCCTTTTCCTCATCCAACTTTCCACCATTTTTACCATCAAAACTCTCCAAATTCCCATGTTCATCAAACCCCTTTACACCTTCAATTTCGTCAAAACCGCCATCAGAATAACCATTATCACTAGCATCACTACAACTATACCGCCCCGAATATACTGCCCAACTACCCAACTTAAGATCATTAACAGTGCTATGACTCTTATAATTAACAGGCTCAACAACAGGCAATGACAAATGATTCAACAATGCTAATGAAACAGCAGCCTTAGCAGTCGGAATGCGGCCAATATCAAGTGGCAAAACCTTAGGAATACTAGTAAAATTAACAGGAGAACCTGTATATTCTAATGCAATAGAAATATCAGGATCAAAATCATCCAGAAAATCATTACCAGACATTGACTTTGATGCTGTAAACATCTTCTTTATAACCCCTGTCATAGATTTCTCTTAAAAACACAAACTAAACTGCAAAACCCAGAATGAGTAACTAAAAAACAAGCATTAAACAGCAGAAAGTTGGGATCTTTTGTCAACCCATATGAAGAAAAAGAGTGTGAAAAGAGAAGCAAAAGGAAGGAATGAAGAAGATTAAATAGAGAAGTGGGGTTAGGTGATTAGTGAGTAACGCGTAGTTTGAAGATTTGAAGGTGCTTGGAAGTTAAGAGGAAGACATGAACGACTCCTGTCACACTTTTCCACAGCTTCTCTGTTTAATATCAACCTCTTATATTTGCCCCGTCAGTTGAGTAACGACTTCGTTGACTTGGACTTGGTAAATGCCCTAAATGGGACAATAGGGTCTGGTGCGGACGTGACACGGGTTATCACGGTGTATCTAGGATTTTCTCACAGGAGATGCAAAATTATACGTTACGGAAAATTAACATATATATAATAGAGTATTAAGTTGGACGTCTTTTGAATATTATAGTCAAAACTAATAGCTTTCGGAATCATTAACCTCTAAGAATAGAAAAAAAATGTATTAATTCAAACAAAACTATATAAAGTATACACACACCGATACATAAGTTAATTTGACCTTGATAGATAAGGGGTTTTTTATATGGGTAAATTAGTTTAAAAAATGGAGGATTAAAAAGATGATGGAAATATACCAAAATGAACAAATTTCAAGAAATACTTCATATTATTAATAAAAATATAAAAGTAATTGTCAGTGTTATTTATAACTTTGCAAAAAGAGTAAAAATGTGCATTAGAAGTCTCAAAATCTAGGCATCATGCAAGTTATTTGAGTTTCTATCCATGACACCCAAAGAGGTTTATAGTCCCTATATGTTTTTTTCACTTATCAATTTTTTCCGGAATTTAAAGTGAATAAAAGCGCAACCACCGCATTCCCTAGCTACGCCTATGCGGGTCAGTTGGGGTTCTGGTCATTCAGGTTTACAAGCATGGGGTTGGATGAGAATATGAAATTGTGTCGGGTTATAGTACGGGCATTAAAGATTCAGATCGGATTTATTGGGTTTGGTCATTTCGGAAAATAGAACAAGTCAAAACCCATGACTAAGTGATAGTGAGAATGACTGTGAAAAGGTGGAGAGTAAGGGATACGGCAAATCAGTGGATGATTTAGACACAATCTGGAAAAACAAGTGGTGTATTTCAAATCAATTTGGAAGCATTTTAGTCCTCAAAAGTCAAAACTACTACTTATAATACTAATACGTAGGAATTAGTCATTTTGCAAATCAAATCAATACACGAATCCGTTGAAGTAGTCGAATACCTCCTTTTTCTTTGGATTCACTAAAACCTACTTACGTAAGCAAGCACGTACCTAATTATTTCCGTACCCGGGATTAGGACCGAGCCAAACCGGATATTCACTTCAGCTTTAAAATTTGGATCGGATATCCAATTTTAAAATATGACTTTTGGCGATCCACGTCCACATCCGAATATTCAGAATCTAATCCGGATATTCAGATTTTGGAAACTGGACTAGATCCAGTTTTAATACATAGCAAAAAATTAACAAATGGTCCGATGCAGAATGAATCATTCAAATATTGTCTCTAAAAGAAATTATATATTTTATTCTCCAAAACTAAACAAGAAAAAAAAGACATGTGTATAATGAATATATATACTCCCTCCTATTCTATGTATTGTTCCCCTTTGAGTGGGGCACAAGAATTAAGGTAGGGAGTAAAATAAGTGTAAAAAATTGGGTGGGGTTGGGTGATAGGAGAGATGAATGAATAATTAGGAATTAAATAAGAAATTGTGAGTTGGGTGGGGTTTGATAATAGGAGAGAGAAATGAATAAAATAAGAGTAAAAGTTTCCAAAATAAGAAAGGGGAAGAAAACCTGAATAATCCGTTTTAGGAAATAGGGAAGAATAGATAGAATAGGAGGGAGTACTTCTTTTGTCACACCTCTCGATTATGTTTATAACAATAACAATCAATATGTATCAAACAACTCCAAACTAGGGATGGCAGTGGGTCGGGTACCCAACCCAGACCCCTAGGGTTTGCCCCTAACGGGTCAAGTATGAGTTTGAATTTTTGAGACCCACTCGGGTATGGGTCTTATATAAAAACTTTGGGTCGGGTCTGGATCTTGGTCTTGGGACCCTACCCGACCCTTAGACCCTTATATTTATTAAAAAACAAAAACAAAAACAAAAAACACACATACAAATGTCGATAACGCAAATAATACACACAAACAGATGACTCTTATTAGTTATCATTAATATACTATACGCATATCCAAATAACCATTAAGAATAACGAGGAAATTGATGAAAATGATGAGTTTAGGTACGATAAATGATATAATTTATGGTCGGGTACGGGTAATGATCCAAATAAACAAGACTTTGTAACACTTTAATCAAAACTTTGTAATTTAATTCGAACTTTGATACATTTTATTGAATGATTCGTTAAGAAAAATTGGACCCCAGGGTCGGGTATGAGTCCATTAATTTCAGACACTTTAGGGTCTGGGTCGGGTATGGGTCTAAGGTTTTTTACTTCGGGTCGGGTCGGGTCTTGCCGGACCCTACCCAGACTCTACCCATTGCCATCCCTACTCCAAACATAATGGTAAAATGTTTTGGTTTTTTTCTTTTATTTTTTTATTAATTTTTATGATTCGGACTGGATTCGGATATCCAATTTTAAGAAAATCACAATCCACATCCAATCCATATTATTCGGAAAAAATCGGGTCGGATATCCAATCTGAATGATATCCATATATTCGGATAATTTTTTTCGGATTCGAAAAAAATCGTATCGGATTTTTTTTGCTCAACCCTACCCGGGATGCCGGGCAGTCGGTTGAGTAAAATCGAATATTTAACATGATTTTAAAAACCGTTATGGAATATTGGGTTTTAAATTCTCATTTTTAAGTGTTTGTATTAAATTTGAATTTTTCTTATATAGGGCTTGTAAGTGATATTCAATTTTCACTTCCGCTTGTTTATTTGTGTTTGTGAGATTCTATGTTATTTGTTAATAACTTAATAGTATTAAAAAGTAAATGGGTGAAAAACTTAAAAAGTAGAGAAACGATAAGACTAAGAAGTTGTTTGGTTGATTAGGAAAGTTAATTTTACTAGGAACTTAGAATTGAAATAAGTTCCCACGTCCAATTCGGATCGGGTGAATTTGAAAAAACGGTTTGGTTGCCCATCTAGGAATTAAATTACACAGGAACTTCCAATGACCATGAGGGAGTAGTAAGCAAGTTCCTACATTATGTAGGCATTGGAAATTCATAGGAAGTTTCAATTCCTGTATTTTCCAAAAATCTTGTCAACCAAACAACCCACCTTTTTTTTAAAATCATGAGATTTTGCAATGCCTGTGTTATTTCAATGGCAACCAAACGACCCCTAAGGCATGGAAATGCTCATGGATCGTTGATAAGGGAGTTTGAGGAAAGAGATAGGGAATGAAAATTAATAACTGCTCAATTTTAACATTTTATTGAATGATTCTATTTTCTTCCTCTCAGTAACACAAACAAAAAGTCTTTCGTGAAATTTTTGCAATCATCAAACAGGAAGTGAAGTTTCAATAATAAGGTAAGGCCAGGGGCCGCTCTTAATTTAAAGATATAGTTCCATCCGCAGGAAGTAAGTGTATCTTCTTTTAATTTTCGTGCTTTCCCGCCATCTCTTTATTTGTGTTCATTTCGCCTCATCCATATTTCCCTTTACCCACCTCTTATTACCCAAACTCCTCTACACTCATTGTAATACCCGTCATGCTAAGCATGTTGACTGACCTTTGACCGCATTATAGGATTCCTAGTAAGATACAAGGGCATATTCTGTCACAACGAATGATTACTAGGTACTCGATCTAATACGGGTCACTCGGTCGAGTATGTCAGGTACTCGACCGAATACCTGCGTGACAACGACTTAAAATTTCTGGGACTCTGACTCAAGTTAATTTCTTTCTTTCTCTTAAAACTTCTTCCTTTACTTTCTCTTTGCAAAACCTAACTTCGTTCTCCTTCCCCCCTCCTTCCCCTCTCACCACCTTTGGGACCTCACGTTGATTTCAATACCGCGTATCTTGCATAAGATTATACACGCGTGTCAAGGTGCTTTTACACCTAACCGCTTCATTCAAGATAATATCCTTTTAGAAATTTTCAACTCGTTTAAACGTAAAAAAGGCAAATGAGGTTGGATTGTAATTAAACTTGATATGGAGAAAGTATACCACAGACTCGAATGGAACTTTATCGAGGAAACTTTTAAGCAAATGAGTTTTAATGCTACGTGGGTTTCAAGGATTATGAAATGTATAGCCACTGTTTCTTACTCGGTGTTAGTTAATGGAACACCAGGAGATATTTTTAAACCCACTCGAGGTATCCGATAAGGAGATCCACTTTCGCCGTATATATTTATTATGTGCGCCGAGATTTTAGCAAGATCTCTACAAAAGAAATAGTGATTTTAGCTCTAGTAATATTGGTATTAGAATTCGATCGGGGGTGGAGAAAATTATTTTTTCCACTTTTGCGGATGACACTATTATTTACGCAAAAGCCTCTAATCAGAGTTGTAAAACCATTAAGTCTATTTTAGATAAGTTTTGCAGGATTTCAGGATAATTTGTTAATTTTGACAAATCTACTTTCAATGTACTAGAAATATTGATCGATCCCTCCGCGAATCATTTAGAGGTATTCTTCATATGAATGAGGAAGCTCATTTGGGTAAGTATTTAGGATGTCCTATAATTGATAGTAGAGTAACTAAAAGTACATTTGAGAGCATTATTCAATCTTATTGCACTCAATTATCAAAATTAAAAGCAAATCATTATCCCAAGTAGGTAGACTAGTTCTTGTCACTGCCAATTTAGAATCAAATAAGGGAACTTTTGAGATACAAAACTTCCTCCTTACTTCATCGATCCATAATCGATTAGATAAAATTAATAGAAAGTTTTTTTTGGAATAAAAATTTTTCCCAACGTTCTCCTAATTTGGTTGGTTGGCCATAAAGTTTGTTTACCACATCAGTTGGCGGATTATTAGGTATTAAATCTTCCGAAGCAGCTAATAAAACTCTTCAAATGAAACTTCTATGAAAAATTCTTATGAATAAGAAAAATATATGGGTTAAAGTAGTTACTAAAAAATACTTGAGAAATTGTCCACTCTTAGATCATAAGCCTAATTTAGTTTCTTGGCAATGACGTAAACTTATTAGTCTTCACCCTCCGTTTAGAAAAGGGTTGAGATGACAGGTAAGTAATGGTAGCAATATTAAGTTTGGTCTGATAACTGGGCATTTTCATATCCTATTACAAACATTATTGATGCTGATAGTAGGGCTGAGCAAAAAATCCGATGATCCGAATTGATCCGACATCCGATCCATATCTGATCCGAAATAATGGATATATGATCCGAAAAGTGGTTCGGTTAGGATAACCGTATCCGAAATATTCGGATATCGGATCACATACGGATATCAAGCTTACAAATTTGGATATCCGATATCCGAATGTTATCGGATCAGATATCAAATATCGGATCGGATTCTCGATATCCGTTTAATATCCGATCCGTATCCGAGATTTGATCCATAAATATTAAACCCAATCGCGAAAGGTCGTCGACGTTTTAGAACGAATCGTCGACGAAATTAAAAAAAAGACCAACCTTACCCTTTGCCTTACCAAAATCTCTCAAATTCAAAACCCACCCAAACCCCTCACCCACAACCACCCACCTTACGCACCACCACCAACACCGCAAGTGTAACACCCCGATTTATTAAGGAGCCTTTAGCAAGACATCCTCAGTAAATTGAGCTGTTACCGTCTCGGAATATCCGAGGTAGTGAATAACAAAGAAAATCAAACCAAAGTACTCTATATAAAAATTGATAAAATTTAAACTTTGAAGTTATAAATACTACACAGCGGAATTAAAGTACGACTGATAACTACAAAGTATGTGATCTACATCTAATTAAGTCGGTCCATCCAAGTGCTCACGCCATCCCATGCTCCCACAGCACCATCTTTCCTGTCAAAACTGCTCCCCATCACGGATCATCACAGGTGTCACACGAATACACAGGGTCAACCACGAGGTTGAGTAGGAGAAAATAAATAAACAACAATATCATGTATATATATAGGTATATATTCAATCATCCCTCCTCCGCACCGATCACAAGGCCAATAACTCCGCACCGCTCCCAAGGCCCATTAACTCCGCACCGATCACAAGGCCCATTAACTCCGCACCGATCACAAGGCCCATTACTCCGCACCGATCACAAGACCCAATAACTCCGCACCGATCACAGGCCCAATAACTCCGCACCGATCACATCGCCCACTTCTCATCACCTCATACCATATCGCAAAATATATATTCAAATATCATAAAGTACCAATCAAGTATTAATATAACATAATCATGGTTATCATCATATAACAACAGAGCAATCATTATTATATTCACCGTATTTCCCCTACCTCAATTTGCGGAATGAAATCTGCACAGTTGTTAGGAAGACTCCACCTTGGGCCCAGTTCCTATAAACATTACTTAGTGTCAAATCCTACTCACACAACCATTTACCTTCAATTAAACATAAGGTTGATGAACCTTGACTTACTAAATATAGCATACAATTCACTAGTCAATTATTACTCACTTCATAACATGTACAACACTATTATCAATATTAGTATTAATAATAATACAAATAAAATAATTTACCATTACTAATAATAATAACATCCATAACTCACTAAAACATATATAACAATAATAATATTAACAACATTACCAACATACAATTATCAAGTCCTAACAATAGACAATACTATAATAATAATATTATAGCCCGAGAAGAAATAGTAATACTGAGTATAAAATAAGGCTAAGACATGCTCATAATACTAACAATATCACTAATCATATCATTATCAATATCTTCTAATAATAATATTAATACAACAAACAATAATAATAATAGTAATGACTAAGACTGTTGAGCTTATGGACTTAGTCGCGAGGATCGAGGACCCACAGTGTGAGTTGCTTTTTCTTCGGGGTTGTTGCTGATGCTGCTCAGCGCAAGTGTGCTAAGTACAGGGATCGCTGTGAGGGTGCAGGTTATGGTTTTCATCCTTTCTCTTTCTCTTCGCTTGGGGAGCTGGGTTCGGATGCTGTTGCCTTGCTGAAGCGGATTCAGCAATACTCGGTATCTCAGGATGCAGGGGCGCGGATGGCTGCGTACATTTTTACTAGGCTTGGCTTTGCTATAGCTAAGGGGGTGGGAGCTCAGATTGTATCTCGGCTGCCCACCAATTTTATGTAAACTCTTATTTTGTTCTTATTTATATGATAGCTGCGCGCATCCTTCTAAAAAAAATAAAAAATAATAATAATAATAATAATAATAATAATAATAATAATAATAATAATACACAACTAACAACAATCCCCTTGCCATTGATCCAAGGATCAAACCCCACGACTCACAACTCCCAACCAACAGACCAAAAACTGTCCTCGTGTACACTCATACTCACGCCCCTACCAGCACCAATCTGGCCACCCTCGGCTTCCACCACCACCCCCATGGTCTCACCTGCACTACACTCTATCACTAACATGCGTTGGACACCGCTAGGGGCCACCACATCCACCACCACGACCACCCTAAAACCACATGTACACGCGTCATCCTTTCTGTTTTCAGCATCTAACTCCAACTCCCTCTTCTCTACGCTCCTCTCTCTCTCCACCGTGACCCACACCACCTCTGGCCACCACCATTGTCACCACTGACTCATGGTGGTTCCAGGGGTGGTCATCTCCCTGCCTGGTTCCCCTTATAACCACCACACGGACATACCAAACCCAGCAACCCCACACGCAAACCCCCTGTTTCAAATTATGACTATTATAGCCGCCACCACGAGACCCACTGCCAACGCCAACACCAAGCACCATAAACACCGTGACAAGCACCACTCCAACCCCTGACTACCACCAAACCAGTTCCTCAATACTCACAACCATACGTACCCAGAGACTGCATCGAAATCACATACGACTCACACGCGTTCAAGCACTCTGTTTTGCAATGAAGACGATGACTCTGACACAAGTGATAAAACGCCATATTCGACGGTCAACGGAGGCCAACGACGACCCTATCACGACCCGCACATAATTAACAAGCATCATAGATTAATCCTATGCACAAAACAGAAATCTTTGACGTGTATACTACTCAGATTACACACGAAAAACTGCTAAGGACAAACAGGAAAACGAAAGGAATGGTGAGCATACCTTATTGCTCTAGCAAACGAACCACCCTAGGGCTCCTAAACCACCGCGACCAACCCTCCTTGCTACTCTCCGATGTGGCGGCAGGGACTATTGTGGGTGTGCGAGTGTTGCTAGGTCGAGAATAGGGTTTAGTGTTGTGTTTAGATATGACGGAAGGTGATACGTGTCTATTTTATGATGTTTTACATCTATTTTTACACGCATTTGGTCGCTTATTTACTATGTTTTAGCCCTTTTTTCCCAACAATTGTGCACTTTCGTATTTTTATGCTCTTTTGCAGAATTATGCGGAAAAGGGACGATTTTGCACCAAATTTATGCCCTCGGGACTTTTTATGCCTAAGGACAAGAAGGAACGAAGCCTAGCGCATATTTCAAGGCCTAAAGATAGTTTTTACAAGCAAAGAATCGATCCACGACATTGCAGCCTGTTTCAAATGGCTATATCTCGAGTTCTAGAGCTTATAATGGAGTGATTCCAGTTGGAGGTGAAAGCTTATCCTCTTAGCTTTCCAACGCCGCGAGAATCGCTTGATTTCGATAAGTAACGAAGAAATGGCAGCTGTTTTAAGAACGATGCGCGCTGCAGTCCCGACAGTTGGTCGACCGACCAACTAAGTAGGTCGATCGACCAGGTTCCTATTGGAAAAGCCCAGAATTTGCCTGAAGCCCAGAAATTGCATAAAATCCGTAAAGCGGTCGACCGACCGAAAATATTGGTCGACCGACCACAGCGCAGTCCCAGAAGTTTCCGAAAAGCCCATACAAGTGTTTAGGTCATTAGGAAACTCTTTAATTCCGCCTATATAAGCTAATTCAGTCCCTAATTCAGAAGAAGCAAGTCTTATTTAGAGAGTTTTATTTAGTCTTTAGTTCAATTACAATCTTTCAATAATTCTCAACACTTTTAGTTTGTTCTTCAATCTTTCAACATTCATCAGTAAAGTTTGTTCTTTTTCTGCCTTAATCCTATTTCCGGTAATTATTCTTTTAATCTAGTTTTATTATTGTTCTTATTTTTATCGCATCCGGTTTAAGTTAGAATCCCAAGCTTTATTAATTCTTGCATGTTTAGATTATCGTTCACCATGTTTTCCATATCAAATCTCGTTTTTATTATTGTTCCAGTAATTATGAGTAGCTAATTTTCATATGTTAGGATGTAGGGGATGAATATGCATAGGTAATAGAATTCGAAAGACCGACTTGTAGCAGGACCACGGTCGGCCGACTGGAATAACTGGTCGGTCGACCGAGGCCGTGGTCGGCCGACTGGAGTAGCTGGTCGGTCGACCACCCGCGTATGTATTCTTATTTTCGTCTTTTCTTGTCAATTATAATATCCTGCAATGAGACCATAAGGAGACTTGTAGGATGTTAGTAATGACCTACCCAAGATTGAAAGATACGGGAAGGGCATTGGTTTACACCTTAAGACGGATAGGTTACTCAAGGCTGAAAGGTATGTGACCTGGGATTTAGGAATCACCCTTATTGTTGACACCCAATAATTGTGAGACCTAGGAACTAATAGCATAGGCCGAAAGGAGCTATTAGGTAGCATAGACCTAAAAAGTTATGTTACACCCCCTTACGCGACTGCAATACATGTTGACCTTAGGATTTATTTTACCTTAGCTATTTGTTACCCAAACATCCTAGCATCTCTTTTAATATAGTTTTAATCTCATCTTTATTTTCTTGCTTTATTTTTATCTTTGCCTTAGACTTAGTAAACAACCTTAAAAACCCCCAAAAAATTGTTACCTTAACATTAACACCAAACAATAAACATTCCCCACCTCCTTGTGGTTCGACCCTGACTTTCACTATCTATTGTTAAAGTTAGGAATTATAAATTTTATATTTGGTACCCTCAACGACGGGCATCAAATTTTGGCGCCGTTGCCGGGGAGGTGACGCCAGTGTTTATTGTTTTTTGTTTATGTTTTCCCTTTTTCTTTCGCTGTCATGACCATCGCCCCTTTCCCACAACTCGAGCATGAACCTTTGTATTTCTATTGTGATAGATTAATCTCCTTCCTTTCTCAATTTGGCTATCCTATTAGTATTGGGGAGGTTTGTCGTATCTTATATGATGGAGTTACTGTTAAGACCTTGATCGAGATTGAGAGAAATTGCGAATGGGAATTTTTAGACCTACCCTGTGAGAAGCAATGGGAGCTTCTCAAACACCTAATGCGAGCCGGTGCAGATACGGAGGGGTATGAGGGCATTGATATTAGTAACCCAGATATTCCTGTTGAGTGTGATCCTATCACACCCATTACTGAAGAGTCACTCATTCTTAAGGATGAGAATGATAGGTTATTTGATTCCCTCTGCCTCCCCGTTGATGATACTGACTTGGATTTAGATACAGATGATGAGTTAGACTTTCACCCCTTGACTGACCAACCTATTTCTGTAGGTGTTAGTAATGAACATATTCCTAACATGTTTGAACCCTCGGTTGATGAACCTTGTGTTTTGCAGGATTCTTCTATTGACAACTCTGATGTTTTTAATAATATTAGTGAATGTTATGTACAAGGATCCTTTACAAAGGATCCTTCGGAGGCTTTGATGTGTTTTGAGGCATGTGCAGGTGAATCTCTTGCTCAGGAGGCTGATTTGGATGCTCCAGATATTGCAGCACTAGTGACAGAGTCTATAGGCAGTAGGAAGAGAGATGTTCTCGACCGAGTAGTACCACTTACTCGATCAAATGCTGTAGAGAACGAGGTCACTCAAGCAAGTGATCATTTGGCTGAAAAGAAGAGCCCAAGGAAGAAGAGACCAAGGAAGGTGTCGACCCACGACTTGGGAGTCGACAACCCTAGGAGATGGATGGCTAGAGCTATGGATGATGACCCACCCATCTACATGGTGGAGAGAAAATCATCTACCCAAATCACCATAGCTGAAGGAGTAGCCTGTAGTCAGAGCCCTTGGTCAAAGAAACGCCGAATCCTTCGCGGATGACTTCTTCTTTTTGCTCGTTTCTGTTTTTCTTAAGATATTTTTTTTTGTTTTGCTAAGACTTTCTTGCTTGCTTTCTTTAAGTTTTTAGGACAACTTTTTTTGTGTTTGCGTAGTTAAGACTTTTTGGACTTGTTCTGGGATCTCGCGCATTTGTTGGGCGCATATTTATTGCTTTTTCAGGTTTTTACGAAGAAACGGAGATCGTTGAGACTCAGAGGGTCGACCGACCAGATACACCAGTCGGTCGACCTAGCCGCCGTATCGCTGAATTCCTGTTTTCTGCAGGAAAGGTCGGTCGACCTGTCCTCTAGGTCGGTCAACCTACCCGTCCGTCGCAGTCTTTCGTTTCTTCCTCGGGAACCGTGTAACCGTCTTTGGTACTTGAGTGGCACTGTTGGCCACCAAAACCTCCCAGCTTACGCTGGTTTGAGGAGGTTTTTCTCATGCACTTCATAACGCAGTGAGTTCTTTCCAGTTTTTCCTTAGTTTTAATTTCTTTGCATCTTTCCTTTAATTTTCTGAAACCTTTACTTAGGCTAATGCACAATGGGGACATTGTGCGGGTTGGTTTGGGGAATGGTTTCGTGTTACATGCATTGCATTTTGTCACACGTTTATTGCATTTCTGTCTTGCATCGTTCTTTTCTTTATTTTCCTTATATATACAAAAATCCAAAAAAATTCAAAAATTCAAAAATTCCAAAAAAATGCACGTTTATTTTAGCATATAGGTCGAGTCGGAACGAAAGTATTTCAAGGATGATTTAGCTATCTTACATGTTTATATCTTTACCTTGCCTTGTCAACTTGTTTTAGTATAAGAGTCTTTTGCATATCTACGAGTTTTTGTCAACTTGCATATCTTGAGACTTGACTTATACCTTGGCGACCTACTTATACATTCTAAGTTTTAGAGCCTTATTCCTGGTTTCATTCTTAAACCAGTCGTCTAGGATGTGAGTAGTACTCCCCTTGGAACATGTTAAATCAATATGCATAAACATGAACTTGAATTGCTATATACTTGTTTTACTATCTCGTTTTGTGAGTCTTGATACGTGCATTTGGGATCCCTTTTCTCATATTTACCCATAAGCTTCACAAAGCCAAATTTGCCTTTTTATTCCCCCAAAACTACATCCCATACTTAGCCTACCTTTCCAAGCTAGTATTTGTGATCTTTGGTTTGACTTATTGGAGGTATCTTGGTTTGTAAGCTATCTTAAGCAAAGAGAAAAGAAAAGAAAGAAAGAAAAGAACAAGAACAGAAAAAAATTCAGAAAAGAAAGAAAGAAAAGAAAAAACGAAAAAAAAGAAAAAAAAAAATCCGGAAAATGCAGAAGACAGTCGACCGACCGCCTGTATAGGCCGGTCGACCACCTGGCACCATCAGAAAAAATTCGTTCCAAAAATCCCTTTCTTTTATATGTTATTACTCCCGTACCTCATTCAAAAATATTTGGGAGTCCTTTCTTATATTTAATGTGAGAGTTGTGCTACAAAAGAGCACTTTCTTAATATCAAAAGTGTGAAGTTTGTTGTTGGAAATCAGTTTTACTAGCTTGGCTACTAACCCCACAAATCCAAAAACATCTTAACCACTTTTTACCTTTTACCTCACATATCTTTCATTACCTCGTTTGCATGTATTTAGGCCACTTAAATAAGATTGTTATACGAAGTTGTAGAATTCTTGTTCATGTTAGATTGCAAGCATGTTTCCATGGGTCGCAGTTAGGTGAGTGTCATTACAAATATACTTCTTTCTATCTTTTACATATACTCACCCTTTGCTTCATGAGTGTCTCGAGCGTACCGCGAGAGTCCATGGTATAAAGTTTCTATAGTCTTCATTTTTGCAAGTCTGACAACCCTATAACTCGTTTGCATGATTTAAATACTTTCTCATTTTGTTCTTGACATTGGTATAAGCTTACATGTAAATTTCGCTCTGAGATTGAAATCGTTCCATTAGTTAAGATCGAGTCTATTTCTTGCTTGAGGGCAAGCAAGGGTTTGGTTTGGGGAATTTGATACGTGTCTATTTTATGATGTTTTACATCTATTTTTACACGCATTTGGTCGCTTATTTACTATGTTTTAGCCCTTTTTTCCCAACAATTGTGCACTTTCGTATTTTTATGCTCTTTTGCAGATTTATGCGGAAAAGGGACGATTTTGCACCAAATTTATGCCCTCGGGACTTTTTATGCCTAAGGACAAGAAGGAACGAAGCCTAGCGCATATTTCAAGGCCTAAAGATAGTTTTTACAAGCAAAGAATCGATCCACGACATTGCAGCCTGTTTCAAATGGCTATATCTCGAGTTCTAGAGCTGATAATGGAGTGATTCCAGTTGGAGGTGAAAGCTTATCCTCTTAGCTTTCCAACGCCGCGAGAATCGCTTGATTTCGATAAGTAACGAAGAAATGGCAGCTGTTTTAAGAACGATGCGCGCTGCAGTCCCGACAGTTGGTCGACCGACCAACTAAGTAGGTCGATCGACCAGGTTCCTATTGGAAAAGCCCAGAATTTGCCTGAAGCCCAGAAATTGCATAAAATCCGTAAAGCGGTCGACCGACCGAAAATATTGGTCGACCGACCACAGCGCAGTCCCAGAAGTTTCCGAAAAGCCCATACAAGTGTTTAGGTCATTAGGAAACTCTTTAATTCCGCCTATATAAGCTAATTCAGTCCCTAATTCAGAAGAAGCAAGTCTTATTTAGAGAGTTTTATTTAGTCTTTAGTTCAATTACAATCTTTCAATAATTCTCAACACTTTTAGTTTGTTCTTCAATCTTTCAACATTCATCAATAAAGTTTGTTCTTTTTCTCCCTTAATCCTATTTCCGGTAATTATTCTTTTAATCTAGTTTTATTATTGTTCTTATTTTTATCGCATCCGGTTTAAGTTAGAATCCCAAGCTTTATTAATTCTTGCATGTTTAGATTATCGTTCACCATGTTTTCCATATCAAATCTCGTTTTTATTATTGCTCCAGTAATTATGAGTAGCTAATTTTCATATGTTAGGATGTAGGGGATGAATATGCATAGGTAATAGAATTCGAAAGACCGACTTGTAGCAGGACCACGGTCGGCCGACTGGAATAACTGGTCGGTCGACCGAGGCCGTGGTCGGCCGAC
The DNA here is from genome assembly GCA_029255685.2 of Silene conica. NCBI lineage: Eukaryota > Viridiplantae > Streptophyta > Magnoliopsida > Caryophyllales > Caryophyllaceae > Silene > Silene conica. Next base: position 73,083,773 of record CM055312.2, read on the forward strand.
TGGAGTAGCTGGTCGGTCGACCACCCGCGTATGTATTCTTATTTTCGTCTTTTCTTGTCAATTATAATATCCTGCAATGAGACCATAAGGAGACTTGTAGGATGTTAGTAATGACCTACCCAAGATTGAAAGATACGGGAAGGGCATTGGTTTACACCTTAAGACGGATAGGTTACTCAAGGCTGAAAGGTATGTGACCTGGGATTTAGGAATCACCCTTATTGTTGACACCCAATAATTGTGAGACCTAGGAACTAATAGCATAGGCCGAAAGGAGCTATTAGGTAGCATAGACCTAAAAAGTTATGTTACACCCCCTTACGCGACTGCAATACATGTTGACCTTAGGATTTATTTTACCTTAGCTATTTGTTACCCAAACATCCTAGCATCTCTTTTAATATAGTTTTAATCTCATCTTTATTTTCTTGCTTTATTTTTATCTTTGCCTTAGACTTAGTAAACAACCTTAAAAACCCCCAAAAAATTGTTACCTTAACATTAACACCAAACAATAAACATTCCCCACCTCCTTGTGGTTCGACCCTGACTTTCACTATCTATTGTTAAAGTTAGGAATTATAAATTTTATCTTTGGTACCCTCAACGACGGGCATCAAATTTGGAGCAGCCTGTTTTCAAGGCTGGTCGGTCGACCAGTTTCCCTGGTCGGTCGACCAGGACCATTGAATGGGCCGATTTTTCAAAGAAAGAAAGAAAAAAATAATAATAAAAAGAAAAATTTGGAAGAATTGTGGAACTTTGGCATATATGAAAGAAAAAAAAAAAAAAAAATTCCCAAACAAAAAGAAGTGATCTTATAGTGTGGATAGACGGATGTTAGCTCGGTTTAACGCCTCTTCCCATAACTTATTTTAAACCCCTTCTTACCTTTAGCCTCACAATCCCAAATTTGCCTCGGCATGTGTCATGGTTATTTAGTGTGGGAATGCATATGTACGGTTGTAGAGATTTTATTCATGTTAAATTGCAGGCATGTTCTTACGGGTCGTAGATAGGTGAGAGTCCTTACTTTTATTTATCTTCTTATCTTTCACATATACATTTGACCCTTTGCTTTCATGAGTGTCTCGAGCGTACCGCGAGAGTCCAATTAGAATGGGTCTTGCAAGGTCGAAATTTTAGCATGCTTTTACAACATGTTTAATTCGTTTTGCTTTTGACATTATGTTTGATTATAGTTGAAGGATGCATTAAATTGGTTAAGCATAGTGTTGTGTTTGGTTGTGAAAAGTATGAAGTCCGTTCCATTAGAAGTTTTATTTTCTTTTTGAGTCTTAGTGCTTGCTTGAGGACAAGCAAGGTTTGGTTTGGGGAGTTTGATACGTGCCTATTCTATGCATTTTATTTACTCTTTTGGCACGTATTTTCTTACACTTTCGTGACTTTTTAGTTGCTTTTTCTCCCATATTGTCTACTTTGGTATTTCTATGTTTTGTATGTAGGAATATGCGGAAGTAAGCAAAACCAAGCCTTATTTGCCTTTAGGAAGCTGTTTTTGGAGCAGTAATTCGGATGGTGCATTCAAGTATAATTATCGGGCCGGATCGAAGCTGGAAATAAAGAGAAGCGGTCGACCGACCACCGAAAGTGGTCGACCGACCGGTGTCAACGTGAACAGGCCGCCCAGTTCTCCACGGAAGCCCAAATTCGCGTAAAAGAAAAACCCGCATTGGCAGAATCGGTCGACCGACCGAGAAAACAGGTCGACCGACCAGACCCTGTTTGGAGACTTCCGTTTTATTTTCTGTTTTCCTAATCTTGTAATATTTTCTTATTTAAGGAGACCAAAACTCTTCTATTAGGTTAAGCAGTTTTTCAGCAATTTTCTACCTAAGTAATTTTCATCCAAGTACTTTATGTAAAAGACCCCATTGTTAGACTTTTTGGTATCAAGCTTTCATCTTTCTTCTTAGGATTTCCATTCAAGTTGTAAGTTTGTGATAATTAATCTTTCCTTTTGATTCAATCTTGTTATTCATCTTGTTGTTATTTCTTATTTCATGTTTTCCCTTTTATTGCCTTCTTTAATTATGTTTATCTCTTTAATATTCTTAGTAATTGTTAGTTTCATAATCAGAAGTATGCATAACTAATTCTTGTGATTAGGAATTAGGGGAACCATGTAAAAACTTGACTTTGATAAGTTTGATGATTAAATTACCAATCCCCCATTGTTGTTGGTGAACTAATCCTTAGGATTGAAAGATTATTAGGATTAGTTTAACAACAACTTTGGGATAGCCCTTGAACGAAAGTTTAGTGCTTTTCTAGGAACCCTAAGACCGTAAGGATTGGGTAGAATTTTGACCTAAAGGTTTATTCTTTGTTCCTTGGGATTGTGTTATTTGGTTATTTTACCCTTCATTGACTTGTTTTGACCATGGGGAACCGAAGTTCCTAATCTCCTTTCTATCTTATCTTAATTTTCTTGTTATTTTGTTACTTTAGTTGTTAGTTAAAATCCCAATTCAAACCCCCCTTTTTTTTGGTTACTTGCAATAGACTTTAAATTTACAAACATAATTTACCCTGTCTCTCTGTGGTTCGACCCTTGACTTATCCTAACTGAGTTTAAGCTGAGGTTTTATAAATCTTATCTTTGGCACCCCTCAACGACGGGTGTCAGAAGGAGGTCAAACAATCTGATGTTTTGTTATTGTGTTAAGTATCGTATATGGGCCATAGGGTTGCACGCATTCCAAGGCCCAACGTCATCATTTAAACGCGGTCTTACTACTAACTTGTAGACTCGACCTCTTAACACACTATGTAAACTAGGAAACACTTATACGATAATACTGATTCGATAATTAAACTATCGAATACACACGTCCAAATAATTATCAACACGTCAAAATAATTATAAGATATTAAAATAAAATTCAACAAACTACGGGGTATTACAGCAAGCACCACCACGACCGCACCACCACCGCACCACCGACAAACCACCGCACCTCACAAAAGGTTAGTTTTTTTTTGTTTTAATTAGACTTGTTAGTCTTAATTAGACTTGTATTATGTTTTTGTTGTTATTGTTAATGTTAATTAGGTTAGATTTGTTAGTTTTAATGTTAATTGTTAATGTTTTTGTTGTTTTTGTTATTTTTTCAACTTTTGATTCATAATTTGTGTTATTGTTTGTTGTTGTTGTTTATGATGTTAGTTACATTGTTGTTATTAGTATTGTTGTTGTTGTAAGTTGTATTGTGAATCAAAAGCCAAAAGTATGAATCAAAAGTATAGAAAAGTAGAAATTCCGATTGAGGGAGGGGGGTTGGACGTGAGGTGCGCACATCTAGGGTGGGGGTGGACGTGAAAATAGGGCGTCTAGGGTGGGTGTGGACGTGAGGTGTGCACGTCTAAGTGGGGTGAAGACGTGTGAATATAACATCTAAATGGGGTGAGGACGTGAGATTCGCACATCCATGGTGGTGTTGGACGTGTGTTTCTCACGTCTAATACCATTATAGACGTGTGGATTTCACGTCCTTCCTTGGTTTGGACGTGAAATCCACATGTCCTTCTATGGTTCGGTTTTTTTTTTTGTTTTAACCTTATATTTTCAATTTTAATAGTTAAATGTTATTATTTTATCATTAAAAGTTTTTAATTTTGTATGTAATTGTATAAAAAGTTGTTAATTTTGTATTTAAATGGATAATTTATATTATTTAAGTTGTTAATTTTGTTTAATTTTGATTTTATTTTGTATTATTTTAGTATTTATAAAAATTTGTTTAATTTTAATAATTTTGTGTATTTTTTATTTTTTATTATGTTAGTTTATTAATACAAATTGTTTAATTATATTATTTTAACGTTATTCTAATCTCGTAAATGCAGATATCTTATAGTGAAGATGCTATCATGACTACAATTGGCCGTACGACAAGCCGAAGAGTGACGGGGTCTAAGCGGCGTGTTCCGATAGAATCAGAAGCTGCAGCAGCGCCACGGCCTGGTAGGGGAGGTAGGGGTAGGGGTAGGGGAAAGGGTCTCCTAATAAGGTCTCCCGACCCTACTCCCGAGGACGAGCTCCAACTACAAAGAGCGTTTTTCAGGGACCGAGTTAGTAGTTCCGAGGACGAGGAGGTGGAGCAGTTTAGGGTTGTGACCCCGGAGGATGATGATGATGATGTAGATGATGACGACGATGAGGAGGAGGAGGAGTTGGACGACTCCCACTTTTTGGACGAGGGGGCAGCTGATCGACCACGTAAGATGGTGCGACGTGATGGTAGCGGCCGATATAAGCCATTCGTGGAGGGTGCCTCTAGTAGCACGGGGGGGGGGGGGGGAGGAAGAAGACTCCGGATCTTTCCTGGCGTCTTACCGGTCCGGTTGAGGGGGTTCCGTCTGTAGTTAGTGTCATACGTAGCTTCGGTGGCCAGGTAGCTCGTAGTAGTTGCACGGATCAGGGTAGCGTGAGATCATGGCTTTTGTGCTACGAGAGGCCGGGTGCTTTGGAGAAGATGAGTAAGATAAAGATCCGTTCTTCGGTGATGGCGAGAGTTGTCGAGACCGGGCTTGATCATCTTAGGTCTTCTTTGACCACCGGGTTGGATGAGAACCTTATCAGTGCGTTCGTTGAGAGGTGGCAGCCGGACACCAACACTTTTCACATGCCGTTTGGTGAGATTACGATACTGTTGCACGACGTTCACAGGATCCTCGGCATACAGGTGGATGACACTATGGTTATGGACGAGGGTCATAGGAGGGGGGAGATTGGTCTGAAGGGGAAGTTAAGGCCTTGTTCGGCATGGACGTGAAGGACGTGAGAGCACCCGTTTACAAGGGTGGTGGGATTTTGGTGAAGACGCTGATGGAGCTTGCGGAGAAGGGGAGCCAGCATGACTCCGTACGAGCTTACATGATGTTGTTGGTTGGATAGACTTTGTTCACCGACAAGTCCAGTGATAGGGTTGTTGTTCGTATGTTGCCGTTGTTCGATGAGTTAGATGATATCGGCGGCTATGCTTGGGGGGCCGCGACATTGGCGTACCTGTACCGTCAGTTGGGGATGGCTTCGCGTAGGGAGGCAGCTGGGGTTAGTGGTTGTTTGTCGTTGCTCCAGGCTTGGATTTACAAGTACTTTCCGACATTCGAGCCTCATTGAGGATATTATGTTGAGGGACGACCACTTGTCGAGGCTTGGGCACGAGTTCCTAGGTTTAGGGGAGATGCGGCGCTGTTGGACCAGCACAGGCAGAGGTTGGACGGGCTAAGGGCGGAGCACGTCTCGTGGCTCTCTTACGGTGTTAGCCCACACAGGGCTTGTCGTACTTCGCTCTACACGGGCTTGATTAGGTTTCTGGATATAGTGGAGCCGTACCAGCCTGAGAGGTGTCTCCGTTAGTACGGTTATGTTCAGGTTATCCCAAACTCTATGCGGTATCCAGCTGTCGAGATGCGTCCGGCAAAGCCGTCTCAGGGTTACAGGTTGTCGTACGGTGATAGTGCTGATTTGGATTGGGGTTTGAAAGAGGCTGAGCTTGTGTTGAGGCACCGTCATGACCGGGCTTTGATGCCGTTTCAGTGTGATCTACGCTACATGATCTGGTATAACAAGATTTCTCACCCATACTTCTACCCCCCTGCACGCCGTGTTCAGATGTGCTCACTCCCTTTCAGCGAGGAGCTAGAGGTTGGCGGAGCTGTTGCTCGTCATTTCTCGCAGATTTACAGTCAGCCCCCCGACCGAAAGTGGACGTACGTGCGGTATTTGGTAAATGAGATGGAGCGGTTCTTCATAACAAAGCTAGACGTTGAGGACGATGTTGCTGCTGCTGATGATGATGATGATGACACCTCGTAGTTTTCTTATGTATGTACTTTATTTAGTTTTCTTATGTATGGACTTTATTTGTTTTCTTATGTACGGACTTTTTTAGTTGTGTTTTCTATGGATATTTTAATATTTATTACGAACTCGTAGGCTTTTTTAATTGAAATAGATTTTTATTAATAGTAACCTAATTAAAACATAGCTTACATCAGACATTAATTAAAACACATCAAACATAAATCGTAATTAAAATATAGTTTTAGAGATTTTAATTATCTTCGGATGATGAAGATGAAGAATTCAGATCTCCTTCGTAATCTCCAGCTTCAATTTCTTCAGGTTGGCTAGCCACGTATCGATCATATAACATTAAAACGCGCAGTTGGACATTTCCTAGGATGAACACTCTACCGGCACATAAATCTGATAGTGTTGCGTAGTCTATCAAGGTTAGTATACGCTCAATATAGACAAGGAAATCACTGTTTAACGTGCGAAACTCCCACATCTTCTCAGTTACAGTTTCATCAGAAACATCCTCGACGGTAACAGCCGGAGTGATGTTGGGGTTACCGTGTAGGATGTTAAAAAGGCTGCCAATTGGAGGATTTTCTACCATGACCCACATAGTGTCAGTTGGAATGACTAATTCAAGGCGAGACACTAGCACTGGGAACTGCGTAGCGATAAGATCGATCATTAGCTGATAAGCTCTGTTTTTTTGAACGTTTGTGAGAACCATCTTAATAGTTTTGAATTTTAGTAGTGAATAAGGTGTATTGTTGCGATTACAATGAACATAAAAACCACTACTTATAAGAAGCTAGAGTATAATGGTAGCATTTTGAAATTGTAACGGTAACTTTTTGAATCACAACGGTTACATTTCAATATTACAACCTTAAACAATTCAAATCAATCTCGAAATACACTATCAAACCGGGGGAGGCTGTCGTCGGCGCCTAGATCGAGGTGTTGTTCCCATTAACGTATGCCATCTTTCGATGTTTGACTTGTACAAATCAGAATAGTGTGCTACCGCAGGGTCTCTTACTGACTCCCAACAAATATCGATCGGTTGCATGGGTGCTTCGCTCGGTGGGCCACTACAATGCAATCTCATCCAATGGGAATGGTACTTTAAGATCCACAAGACACCGTACGGCCTCGACTCATGACCCGTGGCCTTCAGGGTTAAGTATGTATAACAATTCCAATACCGGCTTCCGTTACACGCCCACTGGCCGATACAACAGACAGTCCAGTTAAACCACAATGCAAAGACGGTCAAATATTCGGAGGACATCCAATGATGTTCATCGCAACCTCCTCTGCCGGTAAACTCGATAGCCTTCAATGTATAAAGGTATTTGCTCAAAAGCGGAGGCGTACGAGGACACTCATCAAACAGTATCTTGTACACATCGTTTGCCGGAATCTCTCTAAGACACCACTCTCTCATGACTAAGTGGTCCTCCTGCCGACCCCGGGCAGCATGCGATATCACCCGATAACTACAATGAACATCAGCAACCACATCAGCCCAACCATCAAAGTGCACCCATAATTCTTTGGGAACCTTAAATCTTTTGCTCCAACTAGACAAAGGTCCCGTTGTGTAGCCGACCTCCAATGGTGCACCAGTAGGTCCATCAGCAAAATCACCCACCGTACTGTCTGAAGGTGTCGTTGCAGGGGTAGAAACTTTCTTGCCCTTCCTTCTTGCATGCTCAAATGCGGACTTGTTCCGAGTAGTGGAACCTCTCGGTCTCCCCTTAGGGTTTTCTCGAACCTGAGGTGGACGAATATCCTCGTCTGCCGGGTGGAGTGTTAGAAATATAATTTCAGATTATATACTCATATCTCATATGAGTTTTGTTTCTTTAAGTTTAGTCATAAAAACTTAATAAGATCTTATGCATGCATGATGATTATATAAGGTGGATGAATGTCCTTACATTGGTTTTAGAAGGTTTATACTCAATTAATCACCTATTACTTTTGAGTCTTCAAAACCGAATACCCTTATAACGATCTAACACAAAATCGTCTCCAAAAGATGCGTATCAAGGACCCGTCTCAAACCAAAACAATTTTTGTTACTAGAAAAATTGAATTAGTAAACTAGAATTAATAATAATATTACCCTTAATATTATTAGTATTGAAAATGATTTACTATACTTAGAAAACTATTAGGAAAGATGAGAATATGTGTTGTAGTATTGTCTTTGCATAAGATGAACAAGCTTCAACAACTAATTACCACTAGTAAGTAAGTGAGGTGTGTGTGAGTGTGTTATATAGAGCAAAAACAGGCTCACAATTGAGGGCATGAGGCCAGCCAAGCCAAGGCAAGAGGGAGCCAATGCATGGCCTTCTAGCTCTTACACAAATGCATAAAATATGCCTTACATATTCCTTTTGCATTACACACTCAACCCTCTTATACACTTACACACGCAACCATCATACATACTCCACTTACACGGTTCAAATGGGTCTTATTATAGACCCATCTTATCTTTTTCAATTGTGTTAATTTGCAACATGTCACACATGTCACACATGTCCCATAACACATGACCCAATTTATTAATTATGCAATTTTAACTCTTTAAAATTCATAGTTCACAATTTTATAACATTTAAATAATCCCACTAGTAATTCGAAATTATTATCTCATAAAAATGTAATATCATAATTTTAATTACAACTCTTTGTAATTTTATGATCAACCGTGTTAATTCTCAATTTAATCGTTTCCCAAACGAATAAATAAAAACCGTGTAATAAAACAATTTTATTACTTTGACCGTTTATTATTATAGTCCAATTACAAAAATATTCGTCACATAAAATCATTTCCATATATCTAGTCATTAATTAATTCGCATCCAATACGATATTAATTAATTATTCCATTGAGACGGAATTCCCTAAAGATATGACCTTAATGGATCAACTGATCACCACCATCATATGACGATAATGTCAAACTCTAGACAGCCAATCATTATCGGTAAATGTTGATCAGTCGACTTTAAAAGAGTAACATTCCCAGTTGTGTTTCATTCAAATGAGTTTTAATTATGTCAACACACTATTGTCGAGGACACTTCCTCCAACATGGAGACCATCTCGAAGTATCTTAATGATTACCCGTCTCTTCGCCGGGTCACTACCTCTAGCTTGCGCTATAAGCGCCTCAAACTCATCATCATCGGTCTTCGGCCTTTGTTCCGGACTGTCGTACACCAAAGTCCTCCAAAACAAGTGCACGTCCTCAAGGTGGACCTCTTACCATTTGTTTGCAACAGAATCAAAATGCAAGCACAAGGCAACCCGTGAGTAACCTGTAGCGCACATCCACAGTGCTCTTCAAGCCCGTTCCCCAGCTCAATCCCTCTCTCAATCTCAGCTTCCATTAACCTAATGGCTTTGATAGACACATGTCCCCGCAATAAGGAGAATAACCGACCAACACTTATAGGCTTGCTCCGCGATAGCTCTAACTCATGTCGAATCTTCGAGTGTTGAGCTTCAAGCATGGAGTGAATACGAGCCCACATAGTGTCAAGGTTTAAGTTTTGACTCTTCAACCAAGACTTCAGGAGGGAATGAGAGGACTCTACCCTGGAAGTAGTCGTGTTACCGAGGTGGAAGTATTGGTTCGTATACAAAACAACGAACTTCTTCTTGTATGTCGCCCATGTTCTCGTGACATAATCGGCCAACTCTCCCCAATTTTCAGAAAAAGCTTCTCATGCACTCCCAAACTCAGCAACCGTGGATGCATTGATCACACGGTACCAACCGTTTTCTTTACTGTGCATTATCATATCTTTGTACCACATCATCTTCTTCGAGTTTAGTGCTACTTTCTCCACGGCGCGGTTCAAATGCCAACGACACAAAATGTGAGAAGTGTCCGGATAGAGGGACTCAATAGCGCGGATCAACCCCAACTCTCGATCAGTGATAAGGGTAGGCATAGGTGAATCCATAAGTAGCTCCTCTAATCTCCCCAACATCCACCCATAAGCTGTATCATTTTTCGACGGAAGGAGCACAGTGTCAATTAAGAAGGAGGATCCACAAGGTGTCACGCCAATGATCTCAATAAGTGCAATCTTCAAAACGTTGGTCTTGTAGGTAGCGTCAATAAGAGCCACATGTGGGTAAGCACGGAAAAGTTTGACGGATTCTGGATGAGCCATAAACACATGAGTTAGCTCCTTCGAATCAGGATGTGTTACGTGCCACTCCACATAATTAGCAGCAACTGCTACAGCCAAAAGTTGTTGAGCAGGATTCCTACTTCCTCTCATCTCACGCCGAACCTTGTTCGACTCTCTATAAATTTGCCCGCTAGTTGGTTGGGGTTTATCCGGGGTTCTTTGATGAAGACCGTTCTTGATATCCCTCGGCGGAATCGATGCCCGGACTTGTTGCCTCACGAATTCTTTCTCTTGTGCATCCAAACCAGCAAAATGTCTATCCCCATCCTTATAGTTTGATACTTCGTGGTTGTGATATCCACCATCCGGAGAAGTAATAACGTACCAAACAATCGTCGATAGTTCCCATCTACAACATCGGCGTACTCCTGCACGGCTCGAATCCTAAACAAACATCCGCACTTAGCCGACCCTCTCTTATTAGGATTCTCCGGTTTCTCAGGATCGATCTTCTTTCTGGTTCGGCCGTACCTTGAACATCAAAAGTATGACCCGAGCAACTCCGGTTGTCTTCGATTTTTGGCCCCAATTGTTACTTTTACTAAAGCAAAACCATTATCGTAAGATATTTTCTGAGCCCAGTCAAATGCCTCATCCCGACTTTCAAAAGATGAAACCGTCTCAAATAGACGGTTGTAATTAACTTCATTTCCACCAAATTCCTCAAACGAATCATGTTAACACGCAAAATTGCTAATGGTTAGATTAAAATATATTAAAAAAACAAAAATTTATGTTCAAAAAACTTAATAAAATGACGGAAAAATAAGGGACTTCAAAACTGGCCGTCCTCACCGTATATGGACGTGAATAGTACACGTCCAAACCAAGGAGGGACATGTACTATTCACGTCTAAAACCACCTGGGAGGTGTAAATCACACGTCCAACACCATACAGGACGTGCGATTTACACGTCCAAACCTACACTGGACACCCAAATCTCACGTCCTTATCAACAATGGACGTGGATGTTGGACGTCCTTACCATTAATGAACATCTAACATTCACGTCCAAACCATCAATGGACAGGAATTTTTCACGTCCTAACCTACCTAGGACGGGAATTTTTCAAGTCTAATGCAAAATTTCGATCCTATAGTTTGTCGTATTCAATGACTTCTACGTATAATTCAACCTAATATCAACTAAATGGCTTAAACATGTAATTCAATAAAAAAATAATTCAAAAAAAATTAGATTTTAGTTACTTACCGATGAATCGTTGTTTGACATTGAATCGTTGTCGTTGTTTGATGTTTTTGTTCGTTGTTTTCTACCGATTTTTTAGAATAGTTGTTTTTGTGAGGTTTTTGTTTGGGAGAATAAATTATAGAGAGATAAGGAGAAAAGGGCAAGCTTGGTCTTTTTTATAAAAAAACGTCGACGATTTGTCGCAAAACGTCGACGACCTTTCGCAACCCCCATATTAAATAACACTAGCTGATTTCATTTCCGATCCGTATTTAGCGGACTATCATGCTCGGAATGTTATGTATATGGATATTTGTCTCTTTGTATTTGGCGAACTATTACGCTAGTTTTCCTTGGTAGGTAGCGGGTTTATGTTTTGTAATGTATATTGAATGAAATTAATATTACGCTAGTTTTCCTTTTTATTATAGTTTTGACAATATATTTACACGGATCTGATTTCGGATATCGGATAATTGATCCAAAATTTTCGGATAGTTTCGGATACTAAATTTCGGATATCCGATCATACTCCCGAGGATCAATCTAGTTTTCTTGCCTAATAAAAAAAGAAAATGAAAAATTTATGAAAAAGTAAACTTCGTATGTGATAAAGTAATTCCGTTTTTTTATATAAAATGAGCTATCCGAGCTAGCTGACATTTACTATTACCGTTACAGGCTTATGACCTAGGTAGCACGGACACTTCTCGTAATGAGCCGTACCGTATTCGACACCGTGTCCGACACCGACACTCCACGGACACACGCCGAAACGTGTCGGACGCCTAAACAGTCGTGTCTAACTTTCTACATTTATTTGGGCACGTGTCTGACGCGTGTCCATGTTATTTGAGCCGTGTCCGTAGCGTGTCCACGGTATTTGGTTCGTTTGCGGTGAAGGATGTTCGTCGGACGAGAAATGCGCTATCGAAAGAGATTAATTAGAATATTGGTTCGAATGTGAAATGAAAATGAGTTATTATCAAGGGCAAGTTTTACCTTCACTTTTTTAAAATTTATATCAAATACTTTTACAAAAATAAAATCAAACATTTATAACTATAAAATGTATATTTTATTAAATTTAAATAACGTGTCCCGTATCCTAAATTTCATGGCATGTCGTGTCCCGTGTCCGTGTCGTGTCCGTGTCCATGTCCGTTTTGGTGCTACCTAGCTTATGACTATTAAGAATTAAGAGTAGCCCTGACAAAACAAACTCGACCCGAATGACCCGGTCGGAATAACCTGACCCGCATCCGAATTAAGGATCGAAATCTAACCCAAAATCCTAATTGCCAAACTGATTCATTCCAATCCGAATATTTATTATCGCAAGTTGATCGTTATCCCACATTCCCACATAAGTTGAAAACACCCCATCTAAAATAACTCGAATCCAAAATGTCCCAGTCACTCCCAGCCAACCCTACCGGTCTTATAAAATCCGTACAACCAAAATCCAAATTAACCCGATCCAAACCCAATCCAATTGCACTCATTGTCGGGTTAAGAGATGTTAACGAGTAAGATCTGGACCGGATCCTATATATAGGATCCAGATCCAGATCCAGATCCATTTTAAAATGATATATCCAGATCCTACCCTTATCCCTAGGGTCCAGAATTTGTAGATCCATATCCGTATCCTAAGGATCCGGGTAGGATTTGGGCAAAATTCAGATCCGTCAATCTCCAACAATACATTCAAATGAAACCGCCATCAAGTTACTACCATACACTAATTCACTTTTACATGTCAATTAGAGACGATATTTTGGTCGAATTACCCTCTATTAGCTTCACCGGTTTAAAAATGGTGGTCCAACAGAAACAAAAAGAGTCGTACAAAAGTGTTAAAAAGTCTTATAGCAACTTACAAATAAGGTTTACAATCTACAAAATAATTATAATTTGGAAAAATTCAAAATTACTCCCTTATATGTACACTTTTTTCAAAGTTACTGCCTTTTAAAAAAAAATTAAAAAATTACCTTTATAATAGGGTTCTGATCAAAAATTGTTGCCAAGACCCAATTCCGGTCATAATTAGATGCAAAAGACGAAATTACCCTTGTTTAAAATAGAAAACTTATTACCTTGTTTACCCTAATTTACTTTTCAATCACTCTCAAATATTGACAACGATAATTATTGTGCACAATTGAACTTAAGAAACTTATTTCAAATTTTACTTTGATCATTGTTATCTAGGTATGTTAATGTTATTTCTTTTATTCTTCTTCGTGAATTGTTTATTCTGTTTTGATTTACAACTGTAAACTTCAATTTCTTAGTTTATTAAAGCCAAATTTTACTGATTTAGGAGTTTTTGGTTAACTTAGTTGTTAATTTTGATTTTTTCAATTTGGGATTTTTAAAACCTTAGTTACCGAATTATCGATTCATCCCTCACCTTAATTAAATAATTTGGGGCAAAAATATTGTGTTGATTAGTGTTGAATATTTACCCTTTTTTAATTTGGGGCAACTTGGCATGCTTACTGTAAGGACCCGCATATTTAGCCGCAATTCTAGCCTCATAGCTAAGAAATTGCGCGCGCGGTTTGTTCCCTTCGATCCCGTAGATTTCGTATTTTACTTTTGTATTTTCATTTCTAGTTTTTTGTATCATTTAGTACTCCAAGTGTACTTCTTGCGTGTTGAAAGCTTGGAGTCTCGTTTTTAGTTTAAGGTACGTTTTTAGGAGTTTAGAAAACGTATACCTATTCTGCAACATCATTGTTCACTCCTACTATACTAGAAATATCAAATTTGCCTCTATGAGGAGTACTCGTCAATCAATCTGCTTCTCACCCTGTTGCTTTATATTGCTTGTTGTTTGCTTTCTTATGAATGACTCTTGCCTTCATAACTTACTAACAAGCATGTGTGTGTCGACCGTTGTTGATCGAGACTAGGATCCCGATACACGCAAACCGAGACCGTTTACGAATGCTCTAGTGCTTGACAAACACTAGTGCTTGACGCTCTCGCTCTCATTCTTGTCGTGAGTTAGACAAGGGTGCGCTTCACGACCCGGCTCAAAGTTCGGACCGTGACATTTGGTATCAGAGCCAGGTTTCACGACGAGCAGCTGCATACGATGACGGGAAAGATCGCAGATCCGAGTGGGAACAAAAGCGACACTAAGGCTAGAGTGACGGCCTTAGAGAAATTGGTGGACGAGAAAATTCCATCGGTGGAGTCCCTCGTTGTGAGCTTGGGGACTACCCATCAGGCATTAGATGAGACGGTGAAGGGGCATGAGGCCCACTTGGTGGCCGTTGAGAATGCAATTCCGAATGACTACAACGCGGAGATGGGCTATCTCCACGAAAAGATCGAGCAACTAGAGAACATGTGTAATGCCTTGATGAAAATGGCCGGAGACGGAAGTCTAGGGGGAACTCCCAAGGTGAAACCACCTACGCCTCACAAGTATTGCGGGGCGAGAGACTCGAAGGAAGTCGATAACTTTATCTTCGACATGGAACAGTACTTCCGTGTAAGCATGCTCGACGAGAATCTGAAAGTCAGCACGGCGAGTATGTACCTAATGGATGATGCCAAACAATGGTGGCGTTCGAAATATGCTGAGATCGAACTGGGGACCGTTGTGCTAGAGTCGTGGGACGACTTCAAACGACTCTTTAAAGAACAATTCTATCCGGAGAACACCGATTTCCTAGCCCGAAGGAAACTAAAGAGCTTGAAGCATACAGGCTTAATCCGACCCTACGTGAAAGCCTACTCGGCGTGTATGTTGGAGATTGCTGACATGACTGAAAAGGATCGAGTATTCCAGTTTATCGATGGCTTAAAGGAGTGGGCCCAACGAGAAATCATGAGATAGAGGCCTGAGTCCCTCTCAGCTGCGATGACAGCGGCTGAAAGACTGGTCGATTACTACACTTAGCGGGAAACCGCCCAAAAGAAAGGGTTCTCGGTAACGGGCGGTAACCCAAGAAGTGGAGGCACGACCTCACACGCAAGACCTCCCTCTACGGGAAACAGTCGCTTCCGTCCAGGGGAAGACAATAGAAGGTGGGGGTCGACCAATTCTACTACCACCTCTTCTAAAGGCAGCACTTCAGAATCGTCGACTGCGAGGAAGCCGTTTGCATGCTTCCTTTGTAAAGGACCACACAGAATGTCCGAGTGCCCTCACCAAGGAGAATTCAACAATCTCAAAAAGAGTTTGTCGAAGATGTCGGTGGAATCGAACGCCGAAGGGACAGATCATAACGCTGAAGAGTGTGACGATGATGACGCGAGTGAACTAGAGGAAGTTGCTCGAATGGGCGCGGTACACATGTTGGGTTCAATGGGAAAAGGTGTCGAGCGCCCCGAGACCAAGTCCACGAAACTTATGTACGTGGAAATAAGTGTCAATGGGAAGTCTACTCGAGCCATGATAGATACGGGGGCCTCCCACAACTTTGTCACCCCCGACGAGGCGAAGAGACTCAGGATGAAGTTGAATCGAGGAAGCGGTAGCATGAAAGCAGTAAATTCTAGTGCCAAGCCAATTCAAGGTGTAGCCAAAGAAGTGACGATCAAGATGGGCGAGTGGACTAGAAAGCTGGACTTCACCAGCGTCGTGATGGATGATTTCAAGATCGTCCTGATGGATGATTTCAAGATCGTCCTTGGAATGGATTTCTTGAAGCGAACCCCGACTTTCTTGGCGCCCCACAATGGATCTCTGATGATGGTCGGGTCAAAACCGTGCATGGTGAAAGCCGTAGAAGGAGAGAAAAAGTTAAAGGGACCGCTCCTCTCGGCGATGCAATTGAAGAAGAGACTCTTAAAGGGAGAACCGACGTACCTGTGCACCATATCCATGAAGGAGGACACCCCCGATAAGCCCGTGGAACCATAAATCCAGAAAGTGTTGGAGGACAGCAGAGACGTGATGCCCGATAAGTTACCTATGAGTTTACCACCTCGGCGGTTGGTAGACCATCAGATTGAGTTAATTCCAGGGACAAGACCTCCTGCGCGAGGACCATACTGGATGGCACCCCCAGAATTAGCTGAATTGAGGAAACAACTAGATAATCTACTTCGCTCAGGGTCAATTCGGCTTTCTAAAGCTCCATATGGGGCTCCTGTACTCTTCCAGAAGAAACAAGACGGTAGTCTGAGATTGTGCATCGACTATCGAGCCTTGAACAAGCTGACAATGAGGAACCGCTATCCCATCCCTTTGGTAGCTGACTTATTTGATCAATTACAAGGCGACGTATGCTTCACCAAGCTAGATCTGCGATCCGGGTATCATCAAGTTTGAATCGCTGAAGGAGATAAACCAAAGACTGCTTGTGTGACGAGGTACGGGTCGTTTCAATGGTTGGTCATGCCTTTTGGCTTGACTAACGCCCCTGCAACATTTTGTACACTGATGAATTATGTATTCCACGAGTACTTGGACAAGTTCGTCGTGGTGAACCTGGATGATATTGTTGTGTATAGACGCTCATTGGCTGAACACACAGAACACTTGAAGCTCGTGTTCGCGAAGCTCCGAGATAATCACTTGTTCGTGAAAAGGGAAAAATGTGAATTTGCGCAACCCGAAGTCAATTTCCTCAGTCATATCGTGGGAAAAGGGAGACTTAGAATGGACTCGAAAAAGATAACAGCCATCAAAGATTGGGGAACTCCAAGGAACGTGTCCGAGCTCCGCTCTTTCTTGGGGCTGGCGAACTATTACCAAAGATTCATTCGAGATTATTCAAAGATTGCCGCACCACTAACCGATTTGTTGAAGAAGGATCTTAAGTGGGAGTGGTCGATCGACAGGAAGAGGGCTTTTGAGAGGCTCAAAGAAGTGGTGGTACAAGAACCAGTGTTGGCGTTACCAGATATTACGAAACCTTTCGAAGTCGAGACAGATGTGTCTGACTTTGCCCTCGGTGGATTGCTCCTCAAAGAGGGTCACCCCGTGGCATTTGAGAGCGGGAAGTTGAATGGGGCCGAGACTCGGTATGTTGTCCAAGAGAAGGAGCTCCTAGCCATTGTTCATTGCCTACGAGGATGGAGACACTACCTCTTAGGGTCGAAGTTTGTTGTCAAGAAGGATAACACTGCAGCGTCCCATTTTCTCACACAGCCCAAGCTCAATAGCCGACAAGCGAGATGGCAGGAATTGTTGGCGGAATTCGATGTGGAATTCGTTTACCGACCGGGAGCGGCAAATAGGGTCGCGGATGCCCTAAGCCGGAGATGTGATTTGTCCGCACTACATGTGTTTGCTCACATATCCTCCACCACCATGGTCACGGATATTCGAGCTAAGGCGAAGGAACACCTCGACCAAGACCCAACGGCGAGGAATCTGAAACAACTTGCCATTGAAGGGAAGACGCGCAAGTTATGGATGGAAGATGGACTCCTGTTCACGAAGGGACACCGAATTTTTGTTCCGAAAGCGGCAGGACTACGGAAGATCCTCTTACAGGAATGTCATGATACCTTGTGGGCGGGTCATCCGGGATGGAAGAGAACGTTGTGTTTACTGAAGAGAAACTATTACTGGCCACAAATGAAGGAGGACATGATGGAGTACACTAAAACCTGTCTTATCTGCCAACAAGATAAAGGAGAGAAACAGAAACCGGGAGGGTTACTGAGTCCGTTGCAGGTACCAACAAGGCCTTGGGAGAGCATCTCAATGGACTTTATATCTGGGCTACCGAAAGTAGGGGAACTAAGTGTAATCCTTGTCATCGTGGATCGGTTTTCGAAGTATGCCACTTTCATTCCCCTACCTAAAGCTTGCAGCGCCGAAGAGACAGCTACAATGTTCTTCAGACATGTTGTGAAATATTGGGGACTGCCTCAGAGTATAATCAATGATCGCGATCCTCGCTTCACGGGATTATTCTGGGGAGAATTGTTCAAGTTACTGGGGTCCAATCTTCAGATTTCCTCAAGTTATCATCCCAAAACAGATGGCCAGACAGAGCGCTTCAATAGCATGTTAGAAGAATACATGCGCCACTTTGTGGGTGCAACTGAAATGGAGTGGGTGAGACTCCTTGATGTTGCCCATTTTTGTTTTAACGCTCAAACGAGCTCCTCTTCCAACAAGAGCCCATTTGAGCTTGTTACAGGTCAGATGCCGCTCTTACCTCCCACAGTTGTTGATACTTATGCGGGCCGGACGAAGAAAGCACATGAGTTTGGCAGAGAATGGAACGTAAATGCTGAGATTGCCCGAGCTTACTTGGAGAAAGCATCCTGCCGTATGAAGAAGTGGGCAGATGAGAATCGTAGAGCAAGAGAGTTTAATGTTGGTGACATGGTCATGGTGAAGTTGAACAAAGAACAGATGAGATTCCCGAGGGGATGAGACAAGCGTCTGGTGAGGAAGTATGAAGGACCAATCCAATGTTGGAGCTTGTGTCCTCCACATGTAGTGTGATAACGTCATTGCACATACCCTTGTACGGACAAGTGGGAGATTGTTGGGGCTGGTGTCCTTGACAATTAAGTACAATGACTTATTAAATCTCTTTAAGGATCACAAGGGCATACTTTTGTATTATTACCAGTTGATCCACGTTTATCAATAACGGTTGGCTTGCTAGATAAGTTTGACGTTATTGTCATACGGATGGCGGTGATCAACTGGTCCCTATACGTCACACCTATAGGACACGTTTGAGAGATGTGAAGGTATGAAAATACAGTCACATTTTGCCGGATATGACTAAACAGTTAGTCAGAGGTATTGACTATTAAATTAGTCAATAAGATGTTGAGATTATTATTTAATACGGATTAAATAATTTTAGCTAATACGGATTACAAGTTTAATTCGTAAAATTAAATATAAACGGTTATATATTTAATTAAATATTGTATTCGCGTATTAATATAAACAGTTATATTAATTTGGGTAATTATACAATATCGTAATTTTATCAGACCATTATTAATACATCGACTGCATTAATATCTGATAACATGCATACGATTTATAAACAAAACCCGCGAATAAAGTTTAGCTAAATGGGTCGAATCACAAATTAGAATAAGGTAAGAGTGGAAAGCCCACTCCTACCCTATTGGAAATTTCGGCCAAAAGAGCTACATAAGGAGGAGGACTCTCCTTATGTCAGGGACTCTTGTTTCACTGTTTAAACAAATCTCAAGGAAAAATTAGGGTTTTGAGAGCTTTCTTCTCTCAAAACCTCAGATCTCACATCTAAAACCTTAATAGCTCTCCCAATATTGCAAGGCAGTTGGAGAGGATTTCTAGCACACGCGGCCACGTCTCATTCTAAGTCTTGGGTGCAAGTTATAGGAGGGAATTTGTGTTAATTCCTGTTCTTAGGTCTTTCGCACAAGGACCAAAGGTTGATTTCTTTTTCATGCTTTTTATTAACTTATGACTATAATCACAATTGTATGTTTCATTATAATCCTGCAAGTTTGGGGCGAATACATGCTTTATTCCCCACAAGTGGTATCAGAGCAAGGCCATGAAAATTTTACCTTTGTGTTTTTCTTAAGTTTTAAAACCTGAAAAATCGTCTTCTGCCGTTAAGTCGGTCGATCGACCCCCCGTTGCGGTCGGTCGACCGCCTCCTGCGTGTTTTTCTGTTTCGACAGTTTATCTTTTGTGAGAAATCGTGTTCAGAAACTCGGTTTCGTGTTTTGTGGTCGGTCGACCTGTTTTTCGGGTCGGTCGACCATTCTGCTTTAAAAAAAAAAAAAAAAAAATTTTCTTTTTTCGTCAGGTGGTCGGTAGACCTGTTTTTTGGGTCGGTAGACCACCCCTGTAACAGACTCGTTTTTTTTTTATATTTTCCGAAAATAACATGTTTTATTTTCACATGGCCTTTAGTAATATACTATATACGGAAATAGTATATTATTAATTTTGTGAAACGGTTCACCCTCATTTGATACATATTATTTTAAAACGGTTTAAAATAATAGGATATAAACTTATTAAAATTAAAGTGGTTAAAACGGTATAATCACATAATTTTAATCCCGTAAGGTGGTTTGGTAAAATTTGTTAATCATAATAACAGTATTATGTCATGAATGAATTTTAATTTTAGTTGATGCATTTTATTTATCGTCTTGTTGAATGCCTTGTGAATGCTTTCAATAACGTATTTATTTTTGCAAACGGTTGTAACTTAGTGTGGCCTTAGAAGATTGTGTCACCGTAATGATGGGACACAGTCTTGCTTGTAATTTTGAGATCTTGTATCTCCGTTTTGGATTTGCACCTTGTCTTCTCTGACTTCTTTGCAATAATGAATTTTCAACCCTTGTAATAAATGAGGAGAGCTCCTTTATAGAGTTTTGATTCTCCTTGTTGGACTTTGGTAGTCACAGGCCCATTTATGGGTTTGCTTGTGCACTTGGCCCAAATTTGCTTCTTTTTGGGTTTAGAGATCCGGATAGCTTCTTTTGTAATCCGAATCGACCCGTATTTCATTTAGTCGGGACACTAAATTAAATTAAGTTAAAATTTGGTATTAGACTATTAACTCATAATAATTGATTTATTTTATTTATTCGGCACATTAATAAATTTTCTGTGCCTACACTAGTCAATCAATCTGTTTCTCACCCTGTTGCTTTATATTGCTTGTTGTTTGCTTTCTTATGAATGACTCTTGTCTTCATAACTTACTAACAAGCATGTGTGTGTCGACCGTTGTTGATCGAGATTAGGATCCCGACACACGCAAACCGAGACCGATTACGAATGCTCTAGTGCTTGACAAACACTAGTGCATGCTTGACGCTCTCGCTCTCATTCTTGTCGTGAGTTAGACAAGGGTGCGCTTCACGACCCGGCTCAAAGTTCGGACCGTGACACTTACCTTTACAACTTGAATGAGAATTTGAGTATGAGTTAGAACTTGCCATTGATTCATAAAGAAATAATGGAAGTGAAAAAAAATAAAAGGAAAAGGGACAACAGTGAGTTGGAGGAAGAGGAGAGATAGAAATGAGTTTGGTTAGAGAAAAATGGAATAAGGCAGAAAGCTGAAGATATTAGAGTAAAAAATAGAGGGGCAAAATGGGAAGAAAATAGTAGAAAATTTGAATTTAGTCGTCTTTTGCTTCCAATTGTGACCGCAGTAATTTTTGATCGGAACCCTCTTATAAGGGAGTAATTTTTAATTTTTTTTTAAAAGGAGTAACTTTGAAAAAAGTGTATATATAAGGGAGTAATTTTGAATTTTTCCTTATAATTTAAACAATTCATAATAAAACAAATTGTTCAAACAAACTAAACACTAATAATTCATTAGTTGTCTTCATGATCACCTTTGAATCGTCAAATCTATCCAAATATTACCCTTGTAGAAATTAAAAGAGGGTGCAAGGGTAGGATTTGGATCTTAGTGGTGAAATCCAGATCCGACCTCATACTCGTATAAAAATATAGGTTGACCGGATGCTAAAAATCTAAAATAATGGAATTCAGATCCTACGATTGAATATTGGATCTGGCAGATCTGGATAGAATTCGGGACCATTGCCATCTGTACTAACCCCTAACTCCGAAGTGTGGAACCGATGAATAAGGAGCAAATGTCAGCCAGATGGGACAACAATGCAAAAACAGATCAGCCACAGGCCACAGCACACACCCAATTGAAATGATAAAAACTCATTTAACAATCTTAGAATCCCCAAAAAGTAATCAGCTGAACAAGTAAACAAAGAGTTGATCATTCATTCAACTTCAATCAAAGGATCATTTCATTTCAGAAACAAAATGAGACAGGAGGAATATTTAAGGATGAAAACAGATGATTTCCCATCTGTAAATCAGCAGATAATCAACCATGATTTGAATGAACTAAAAGATGCATTCAGCAAGTTTACTACTGATGCAATCAAACTTGGTGGTTTGGCTTTTGGCACTGCTTTCTTTCAATGGCTTGCTTCTCTTGCTGCCATGTCTGCTTTCTTTCTCAACTCTTTTCTTCTGCTTTTTTATATATTTCATCTGGGTTTTTGTTAGTTTTTTAATCCCTCTTGATTCAATCAGTGACGGAACCAGGATTTGTAGCTGAACTAGCCCCAGCTTAGTTCAGCTACTGCTTGCGACCTTGATTACTTTTCAATGACAAGGTTGTGTTGTTAGCATTTGGGTTTGACCTTGGATCATGCTTCACCATGGAAAGACTTGTATCAGATTTTCACGTTTTCTTAGATTCCACTCCCTCCGTCCCAATCATTTGTTTACTTTTTTATAGACATTTTAATGAAAGGTGAACAAATGATTGGGATACAGGAAGTATCATATTCCTTTGTTAAGCATCTTATGCCCTTTGTTTATTCTACCGTTGTTAAATCATGAATTCATCATCAAATGAGCACATGAATGAATACTGGAAATTTTTTTCTGAAATGGGCGTAATTAGCAAAGTAGTTAACTTTTGAAATTTATTCCGCTAATTAATTAACGAAATAGGCATTTTAAGGCAAGTCTCCCCAGGGGTGGGGGGAGCAACTTGTTTCCTGGCACACAGCTTCGGGAAATTCAATTCTATGTGGCCCATTTTTGGTAACACAAATTCTCATTTGTGACGGAGGCTTACTATTTTGGTAATAAATTTCAAAAGTTACCCTTTTTCGGAAAAAAATTATGAATACGGCTATTAGAATGTAGCTAAAAGATGGTCGATTCGAAATCTTTAGCTCTTGGCTTTGTACCATTTCATGATTTCATCACCCAACTAGTACATGATGTGAAATTACCTATGGTCGCAGCTGGCATGTTAGTATAAAACGACGGACTGGCTTTGGCGCGCTGTCTAGCTGTCCTCTAGAATTTGATCATTTTAGTGATGAGTGATTACTAGTCTTGGTTATCTTAATACGAAGTAACAGAGAACAACTTTCAGACTCTGCAAATATGATTAGCTAGTAATTTCTTAGTGTATTGAATGTTGTCCCTCTTCCATGCATTTTGCAGTTATTTGTTGATATTGGATCGTACAAATTGGAAGACGAATATTCTGACAGGATCGTTAGTGCCTTACATCTTCTTTAGTCTTCCATTGGTGGTGTTTGCCTTCTTCAGGTACGGGTTTTGGTGTACCTTAGAGTTCCTAGTAATCATAAGCTAGCTACATTCTACATGAGTCATTTCGACATTTCTGTAATCCCATACTGTTTACTTGAAATTCAGGGGACAGTTTGGAATGTGGGTTGCTTTCATAACTGTTGTACTGCGCCTTTTCTTCCCACGTCAATTCCCTGGTATGCATCTTCCCATCCACATTTCTAGTCATCCTAGGCTAATTGAGATTGCGAGTTTTGAACTAGATGGACCATATCAATTTAAGTATGCCTGAGACTTATATCTTTGTGCTGCAGATTGGCTAGAATTGCCAGGTGCGATAATTCTGATAATAGTGGTGGCTCCTGATTGGATTGCTGACACTCTTCGAGATAACATAGTTGGAGCAGGAGTGTGTTTAGCGATTGGGTGTTACTTGTTGCAAGAGCACATTCGAGCTTCTGGTGGATTCAGGAATTCATTCACAAGGGCAAATGGCATATCAAACTCCTGCGGCATTGTTCTTTTACTGGTTTATCCTGTCTGGTATCTTATAGTCTACTTTCTCTAGACCCAAACCATTCTTTGTGTCCCATATATGTCGTGGCTTCGCTTCTGTGGCAGCTTCATCTTTGCATTCTTGTCAATATTCCTTGGATTTATTTGTTTAATGGATTGACAACATGTGTTCTGCATGACCGTGTTTGTGTGGACCGAGAATGTGAAATTATGTATACTGGATGTGTTGAGACTTGCGCGTGTATTGGTTTACTATCGATCATTTGCCCCTTAAGAACAAGGACCCTCACAATGTGAATCTAATGATGCTATTCTGGCATTGATTTTTTAGCTACTAGTTTTTCAAATCTCGTGTAATTGAACGACTGAACAAAATTATCGGTTTATTAAGTACTAGTAACTTGCAAGCAGGCCTGAAAAACTGAACTGAGACCGTAGTGAACAATTCGAAAATGACCCGAAACTTGATTGTAAACTTCTTCAACTGATGCAAGTAATAATCACACAATACCTAATACTGATAACATTACTGGTAGCCTGTTTATTACAAGTATTATCATATACCGAAAAAGATCAGTACTATGTTGCAGTCAAATGTGTCGATTGATCGCTGTACGTTACTACAGTATCAGATTACTGAGGAGTTTAAGCCGGAGGCTTCATTTGTTCCTTAATAGCTGCAGTTAACTGATCATAAGCTTCTTTCCAAGCTTCCTTCATTTCATCCGACCACATTTCTGGTACTGCATCTCTTATAGTCTCCAGTAACGCGAACCTCACAACCTTCCAAAAAATCACTGTATTGTTAATCTACTAATGCAGATGTTAATGGCACTCGATAATCTGACCGAAGTATTACCTCGAAATGCTCATCAACCACTCCATATTTGAAGTGCAACTCTCCCAAATCCTTCAAGTTGGAGTCTTTTACTGTCACCTTACCCGATTTCCTCAGATTAACAGCTGATTCACATGTCTGAATTAAGGGGATAATGTCAATATATAAAACTGTCGCAATATCGATCAACAAATTTCAAAATAACCCGGGAATCACCATAACAAAAACAGTCAAGGCATGAGCTTTAAGCTTCGGGTTAGTTTCCAAAGGGACGGCATCATCATCCGCGTCCCTTAAAAAAGAGAACAGTTTCTTTGCTGCTGGTGCAATCTCAAAAACCCTGAAAATAAAAACACTCTGTAATCAATTTATCAATCTCAAATAATTCAAAAACTAATTTTAATTCTTTCGTGAATCTAGACATTAAACCTTAAGAAGAATTGAAGGGCAAGTTGAGAAGAATTCTTTTTCATAGCATTCCAGGATTTTACAACCAGAGCTTCCTGCTCTTCTGTAAATGAGTTTACTGGTGATCCAGCATTACTCCCCTTGCTGCTGACACCTAATTAATCACCAGAAACCGATTAATGCGTAAAAACTAGTATTAAACTGTCACACGGTAGTGGTATCATTACTTGTAATAGATCTGGGGTTTTGACAGGAGAGTTTCTGAATGTTAGATCCTTCCGTTTTGAGCCATGAAAAGTGGACGACATTATTTGCGCGTAGTAAAAGTGAACTTTTCAGGGAAACAATATTAGAAGATGCAGTGACTGCATTGGAAAGGCAGGTTGCTGCACAAAACACACAAATAGTCACAAGACGACACGACACGACACAACACAATACAGCACAAAGGAAGCTGTTAGGAAAATGAAAGGAGAGCAAAGGGAATACCCTTGGATACAGGAGTCGAGGAGCTGATAAAATTCATTGCAGATATAGTTTGATTAAGCAGACAAATTAGGGTAGAAGTGAAGTTATATAGTGAGTAGTTGGCATAGTTTGAGTTCAAATTTGTTAAGTAAAGTATGAAGAATAAATGAGAGTAGCCTTTGGATGAAGGGCAGAGGCAGCCTACCTTATTATATGTTAATAATATAATTATAAGCTAAAGTGGAGCTTATTAGCCATGTTGATGATGATGCATGCATCTGTCTGAATACTGTGGGCTGAATGTTGCAAGCAATGACCTCAAGAGAAGCAGGCCTTAACAAATTTGCTTGGTTACTACTTAGCATTAACTCGATCTTAACCTTAAACGGATAATGTCGTCTAAAATGAGAATTACGTAACTCTTAAGCTTTGAGTTTGGACTTGGACCATGACCAGGACTAGGACCAGTGTATGGGGATTGGGGAACTGGATGCAACACACCAACAGAGCAACATTTACCTGCTTTAGGGGAGGAGCTTAACCTATCTTTATCCTAACCTAAATTGGGTCTAAATTTTATAATCTTTTTTTATTCAATTCAGATTTTTGTATTTTTCCATTTTATCCCTAAATAAATGCTTAGATTTGTGAAATACAATTTTCCATATGTGACGGCCATATCCGTTACAAACTTGTGACAGGTCAAAATAAACCTAATATGAGAGGATAAAGACAAATTATTTGTCATTCCCCCATTTATCCTACTTTTTGTCTTAATTACTTATGTAGGAATACTTGAACCGTCACAAGTTTGTGACGGATATACCCATCATAAATGAGACCTATTAATTGTGAAAATACCAAATATAATATATGAGATATACTTTTTCACTTAAATTTTTCCGTCCATAATTTTTAAATTAAGTATGCACCAAAAAAAATGCTAATTAATTTTTAAGTTAAGTTTTGTATTTCCAAGAACTAATTTTATATTCGCAATGGTAAAAGTACATTTAGCCCGTCTTGTTTGTAACGGTTATAAATCTGTGAGAGCAAGTGCAATGGAAGAACCTTATATAAAGTTCTTTTTTTGCCATGTCATATTTTGACAATCTCACTAACTAAGAACATTTTACCACAATGAAAAAACTTTATATAAAGTTCTTCCATAATCCATGACTATTTGATTAATATTATTAATTGACTAATTATTCATTGGACTCACAAGTTTTTCTTTTTTTTTGAAAAAACTTGGTTCTTTTTTTCAAACCAAGTTTGTCAATTTAAGAACAAACTTTTGTTTGTAATGGAACAAACTTTAGTTTAAAGGTTTATTTTGACAAACTCAATAAAAAAACCCTCCATTGCTATTGCTCTGAGCTCTCACAATTCCTCTTATTTATCCTCTCACTTATAAGTCTGTCTCAAGTCATAAGCTCGTGAAAGAGACAAATTTAACCTATCACAAATAGAAATTTATAAAATACATTATCCTAAGTCATGCGTTAAAGAGTCTCGTGATAAAAAACATAAGATTAGCAAAAAGTTGTTTCATCCATACAAATACAACAAATTTGGCTTGTGATTAGAGCGGGAGTAATTTTTTGAAATAATGTTCAAAAATAAAATATTTGTTGTTTTGGTTGGATTTTGAAAATATTTATCAAAATAGTGTTCACGTAAGATCGGTAATTTTTAAAACAGAACAGATGAAAGACACGCCATATCAAATGACGTGTTTTAGGTAAAAATAAAAAAATAAGACCCTGGTTTTTCTATCCCTAGTCCCTACCAATCTACCATGTGTCTTTTTCCTTTATTTCACCATCAACACCTTTATCATAGCCAATTTACAGCATTAATGTAACAACCCGATCCACACGGTCGTAACATATACCCAATAAGATGGAAGGTATGCCTTTGGGAAAATTATTTGTCCTCACTTAAACCCAAAAGCACAAGGCCAACACATACCCACATTCTATCGATGTGGGACAACTTTCCTCTCATACTCTTGGGGTGTTACAAACTCTCCACTTAAAGAACACAACGTCCCCGTTGTGCCTCAAACTTGACCACAACCAGGGCCAGAATCCTCCCCGCTAGGTGTGTGACTCGGGTACTCCCGACCACAGGCTCACCACACGGTCGCAGGGTCACTCTGATACCATTTGTAACGACCCGACCCACCAAGGTCGTAACACATCCCCAATAAGATGGGAGATATGCCTTTGGGCCAATTATTTGTCCTCACTTAAGCCCAAGGCCTTGTTACTACGTGGTGGGAGACATATCACAAGTCTCACATTCTACCGATGTGGGACAACTTTCCTCTCATACTCTTGGGGTGTTACAATTAATACGCCAGAGCCCAACACCTTTACCATCAACATCTTCACCATAGTCAATTTCCAATCAAATATAATTCTTTCTATTTTAGAGAGGTGGGTAAGTCTCCAATTTTGTTGGGTATTCATTATATGTGGATCACATCATCTTGATTAAAAAATAAAGGTACTTAATTTAATTATGGGTTTGTTGGTTATTGATTGATTGGGTTGGAAAAAAGGGTGACTAGTAGAAGAGCTGTGGAAAAAATGGTTATTGATGTATTGATGGTACTCTCTTGTAACGTTGGGTGGTCGAAAACTCGAAACACGTAACCTTAGTACACCACCCGTCACCGTAATCCGGCCAAAATCAACCACAACTGCCGCTGGTTTGACGAATTTATGTGGTTGTGGGCTTGAATGAAAAGAGCGGAGGTGTTCTGATTTGTTGTGGAAGTGACCAAAAAACGGAGGTGCGAAGATTGGAGGATGTTGCTTGGTTCCGACGGATTTGTGCGAAATGTTGGTGAGAAATAGGGTTGTGGCAATGTCGTGCTATGGGATGTAATGACTACAGTGTGGAAGATGGATGATGGACGATTAAAAATCAAAGAGCACTAAAGGCTAAGAAACACGCTGCTGATTTCATTGAACATAAACGCCATTGCACTTGGCGTGTTTCCATTTTTTCTGATTTTACAATAACACTCTGTTTGATATGGTGTGTGGTGTGTTCTAGGTTAAGAGTTTTCGAGCCTACGTGGACACCATTTTGACAAATATTTTCAAAATAAACCCAAAATGGTGAATATTTTATTTTTGAACATTATTTTAAAAAATCGTTCTTAGAGCGGGCAAAAGTAACTTGACCGAATTTAAAATGGCTGATTCAAAATCTGAAAATAATTCGAACTACATCATTCGAATATGACCCGTAGCCCGAACTACATTGACCCGCAACCCAAATGGAACAAATCTTGTCTGAACATAAACAGATTTTCTAGAACCGCAACTGAACCAACCCGTAACCCGATTTAAAACCACCCAATCCGAAAATAACCTGACAAAACATAACTTTAATTGAACCGAAAAGACTGGAAATGGTTTTTTTCTTTCTTATTCATTAACCCGAAATAACCCGACCCGCTTAACCCAAAACCCGAAATGAATTGGAGACCTGAATTGATCCGACCCAAAATGGCCTGACGTGATTAATCGTGTTAGGTTTACTTGTGAGGGTCGATGTCGTAGACTTAGAAGTTTTTGACCTCTCACAACTCACTTGTTCTCTCACTTGCCATTACGTTAATAAGTGTGAGAGATAACAAGCTTGTTATTGTTACAAATGAAAATTTGTGATGCAAATTAATAAGGCCGTATATATTATAATTTTAATGTAAAATGAATATACGATACATATTTAATATACGATATACGCTTTCAAATATACGAATTTTCGTACATTTAAAACCATATCGAACAAAAGCAAAACTGAGTTTACATTCTATGATAGAGTTTTTGAAGAGAAATAAAAAAATCTCGCGAATACTAAAGAATTTAAGCATAATCATATTAATTTGCCCATCTTATTTTTTCAGATGCATTTGATAATGAATATCACAATTTTAATCGTTCGAACTTGTAATCAATTATAAAATTTCAAGCTTATGATATATGTATCCGTTTTTATGTGAATACAAGAAATTGAACAACGAACAACCAAATCCGTATTTGAGTAGATGAAAAAACCGAATACACAATTAAACCGGATCAGTCAAAATTTGTACAATAATTTTTAAAACCGTATACAGTATACACTATACGATTCTCAAACCGTATTAACCATACACAAATTTTTATTGAAAATAGACACTATCTGTCACAAGCCGAAAACGAATAATATCTCTCTTACATTATGCAAGAAACACTATACATGAGGTGCTACATTTCCCATCTGCGGTCTATCATCCCACTTGCTTTATTGTAAAAGAAATCTAATCCGTTTTCAACTTGTAACGAATATATCCATCATAAACAAGACTCTTGGTTAACTGATTTTAACCCTATTGTTTTGCTCAGGACTTAAAGACCTACTCACAAAGACACAAACCAAATCCATGTTGCGATTAATGCCCTTTTCTTTTTGGCTTAATTTCAGTTTTTTCCAATTTTGTTTGGTTATATTCCGTTACGTTTTATTTACGTTCAATTAGTTATGTTCAATTAATCTGTTCACAAAATTAAATTTTATTCAAATAAATGTACTACATCTTAGTTTCACCCAATTTAGTTCGTTAAACTCTATTCCAATTAATACAATTCAGCTCATTTCAGGAAAAAAAAAAAGAAGAAAACCGTACTAAATCTCAAACGCACATGTTGACATATGACATATGGTCCTCGTGAGAAAACTAAACAAATCGCAATCTTCAAGAATTAAGAACGATTTTTTAAAATGGCGCTCAAAAACAAAGTAATTGTCGTTTTGGGTTGTATTTGAAAGTAATTGTCAAAATGGTGTCCACGTAGGCTCGGGTTTTCCGAGGCTTAAACACGCCACTACAAATGACGTGTCTATAATGCACATTTGAAGCAGGGACTTCAAAAATATTGACACCCAAACACGCCATTACGAATGGCGGGTTTAAACCTAAAAACACGCCATTACGTATGGCGTGTTTACACAACAGATTTTTGAAGCCCAAGTGAGGAAGTTTGGAAAAATAAAGAGGGGGAAACACGCCATACTCTATGGCGTGTTATGACAGTGTGGTTTTTTTTTAAACAAAAGCATGGTTTGGTGAGTCACGGAAATATCAACCTTAGCCTTTGCTGCTCTCCTACTAGACCTCCTGATATCACCTAGTTCTTCGACACTGCCATCCTTAACATCCTTTCGGCTCTTCTTGGCATTTCCCCTTGATCCATTACTATTCATGTTATTTCCTTCTCCTAACTTCTCCACTACCACGTCCCCACCTTCATTGATGTCATGCTGTTTTACCATCAATGTCTTTCTCCTGCCCCTCTTTATGTTGCTTGCGTGTTTCGAGTTTTGCCGAGCTAACTTCGTCATGTCCGTTCTCCTTACTCCGACCACCAAATAATGAAATACGACCACCATTCTCATCTACTCACTTCCCTTATCGTATTCGGCTTGTTGTTTGAGCTATTTGCTCCATGGTTTACGCAAAAAATGACTCCTAATATGGCCATTCACAAACAATTTTCGTATCGAAATAAGAGACCATTAGAATGATAGAAGTAATCAAAACTCTACTTTTCCTTGTTTATTTATATCTCGATCATTTCTTTCACTTTGTTTTTTTACTGGGGTGCAAATGAATTAACGCAGCCTCAATCAAACAGCATGAACAACATGTGAAATTAACCCAAGCTCTTTACAAACCAACAAAATACAGTAAAAAAAATAACAAATAAAAACAGAAATGAGCTGCATTTTGACTGCAACTGATCAGATTTTACTGAGATTTTTTTTTGTTATCCTAAAAACCCACTAATCTAATTAACATTTCTACTGTTTTAGCTGTTAAAACTAAGGTTTCTGAGAGGTTACCAACATTTCAGGTAAAAAACAGAGTTTATCCTGCATTATTTTGCAGATTTCTGAAGAAGAAAGCCTTAAACTAGGCAAATGATGTAGACAACGTGCTGCAATATCACCCATAACCTTCACTTCCTCCATATTAACACACTCCTCTCCACTAATCCTGGGATCAATCATCTTAACCACTTTCTCAACGTCGAAATTCTCCTTATTCCGAACAAGTGATGTTAGCAACACTTGCCTTTCTCCTGAGCAAATGAAGGCTTCTAACCCTGTGATGAGCTCCAAAAGTATGACTCCGAAACTATAAACATCACTTTTCTCAATATTTCGATACGAAAATTGTTTGTCCCGGCCATATTAAGAGTCGTTTTTTGCGCAAAACATGGAGCAAATAGCGCCCCGGATAGAGAAAGGAAAGAAGACTGAGCTTGTCCTATACACAACCTCCTTCTAGTTCTAGTAGAATAGCCTTGTCGTTATAAAGCTCGGAATCCGAGTGCTTCATCTAAGTTGAGACTCGGCAGGAAAAGAAAAAGAAGGGAGGTTTCACCTTAAGACGACCGAAGATCTAGAAAGTGTGCCGCGTCTATCCTAGCTCTTGTAGCACGGCTCCCTATCTCCTCTCGCTATGGAAAATAGCCCTCGTTCTTCCTCCCTATATTGAATGGGGCTTTTGGTAGATCTTTCTCTTTTAGATAGGGCTTGGAAAAGGCAGGTTGAAAGGGCATAGACTCCTTAGGCAAATTGCTCTATAAAACCTTTCTTCTTATATTCATAGGAATTCATAGAATCGTAACCCAAAGAATGCTGTGGAAATAGCTAAACTTCATGCTTTTGTTTAAAAAAAAATCACCCTGTCATAACACGCCATACAGTATGGCGTGTTTCCCCTCTTTATTTTTCCAAACTTCCTCATTTGGGCTTCAAAAATCTGTTGTGTAAACACGCCATACGTAATGGCGTGTTTTTAGGTTAAAACCCGCCATTTCTAATGGCGTGTTTGGGTAAAAATATTTTTGAAGTCCCTGCTTCAAATGTGCATTATAGACACGCCATTTGTAGTGACGTGTTTAAGCCTCGGAAAACCCGAGCCTACGTGGACACCATTTTGACAATTACTTTCAAATACAACCCAAAACGACAATTACTTTATTTTTGAGCGCCATTTTAAAAAATCGTTCAAGAATTAATGGGATTTAGTATTTAAATCAACTCCGTTCATTTCTGTCTCGTTTGACCATCAATCTCACACTCAACCCCCAATATGCAACCTCACCAACCCCCATCCGATCTCTCTCCACCCCAACCGCAACAACCACCACCCCCACCGTCACAACCACCGCTTAAACCACCTACTCAAAACCGAGACCTCCTCCAACACATAGAAACCTACCTCGCTAAACGAGACGGTGTCGACAAACTTCTCAAAATATCTCGCTACACTTCCAAACTCCTTCTCTCAACCTCCCTCATCCCTTCTTCTCACCCCGTCAATCACCGTCTCCGCTCTTTCGAGTCCAGCGTCGGTCTCAGCCGAAAGGCCTTTCGCCTCGGTAAATTCATCCAGGACGTCAATGATCTGCGTCGTGTTCCCAACTTTCAAGATAGTAAATCTAAATTCATACTGAATTTATTGTGTTACGGAGGGGAGGGAGTTTACTACTTTATCGAACAGATCGTCTGGCTGTCGAAATCCGGACTTATTGACGCCAAACACGCCAAGAATTTGCAGAAATTCAGCGCCTGGGCGGAGTTTGTTGGTTATATTGGCAGTATTAGTTTGAAGGTTGGGGATTTGAGGTGTTTGAATGACCAATTAGCGTGTTTGAGTTCGACTGTGAGAGGAGAGAATTGTGATGAGGAACGAGGGAAATTGCAAGTTTTGGAAGCTAAATGTTTGTTGAAGAAAATGTCTCTTGTTCAGGATTTGGCTGATGGTTTTATGGCTTTATCTGATATTAGGGATGGTAAAGGGAGGTTGTTGTCGTCGCCATTGTTGTTGTCTTGTGCTGGTTTGTTGTCTGCGCTTATCAGTACGCATAAAAATTGGGCGTCTTGTTGAATTAACAAGACACCTCCTTTGTTGTTCCGATTTCAAGATAATAATTCAATTGTTAGTTGAAAAATATTGTATTTGTATGTTTGACAACTTTGAATAAATGTCAAATCAAATTCGAATTTAGTTGTGGTGTTACTCGAATGTTAAACGACGTTACTTGAACACACACGACATGTTATATACACTCGTAATTATGTATACTCGAGATGTAGAACACCAAAACAAGAAGGCATCCTGTAATGCCTGTACAGTGTGTTGCAGGTGTACAGAAGTGATGGACACATTAGCTTATTATCTACCACTCACATTACATGGATTAGATAAATGATGTACTTTGTACAAGTTAAGTTTTTGGGATAATCCGTGGAGGGAGATGACGAGTAGTATGAAGCTTGGTTCTGATTGAGGACAGCCTTACGGCCACATCCGTCATGTCTAACCGTTGCTTTGGTACTTCAGTGCTGCAGGAAAGGGCGATTTTGAGTATAGAGATGACGGCTTCCAATTCACAACTGTTTATGTCTTGAAGAAGAGCCTTGTCTAGGATGTGAGTCACCTCATCGGTCAGCAAAGCGTCTCCAGTTAACCCCCTGACACTTTCTCCTTCACTCACCGTCTCACCACTTGCTCTTCTTCCAGTGAACATTTCCTGTATTAAGATCCCGAAACTGTAGACGTCGCCATGGGTAGACACCCCATTCCCCATCCCATACTCTGCATATTTCATCGTTTTCAAGTGAGTATGCTGCAATGATTGTTACAAAAGTAGTCACGTACCAAGGTAGGAATAGTAGATATAGTTACCTGGAGGAGTGTAGCCCACAGTTCCTCTTACCCCGACAGAGCTTGAATGATTTACGCTTTCTGACAGGAATTTTGCCTGTCCGAAGTCGCTCACATGTGCAACCATATCGCCGTCTAGGAGGACATTGCTTGGTTTGAGGTCGCAATGGACAAGCGACTCATCACAATGATGGTGTAGATATTCCAAAGCAAAAGCAACATCTACTGCAATATCAAGTCTTTGGTTGAAGTTTAATGTCTTTGGCACACTATTGAATAGCTCTGCTGGATGCAACCACTCCTCCAAACTCCCATTTGCCATGTACTCGTAAACCAGAGCTTTAAAATCATTGCCTTGATGATCAGTACTTGAACAAGCGGTTATCACCTTAACCAGATGCCGATGTCTAATGCTACGGAGCACATCACATTCAGCCATAAAACTCTTAGAAGCACCATGATGATCAAGCTTGAAGACCTTGACGGCAACCAATTTGGAATCTGGAACAAGTGTGCCCTTGTATACAACCCCAAATGCACCATTGCCTATCCTGTTTTCAGCTGAGAACCCGTTTGTGGCTTCCAGGAGGCTTTGATACGATAAATTTAGAAAATTATCTGAATTACTCAAAGCGTTTTGTTCCTTCTTCTTCGTTTTTGTACACCAATAGGCATAAGATAATACAAGGGACACCAGCAAGATAACTCCCAGGAACGCAACCAGAATGGCAACTACCAGTCTCTTTCTGAGGCCTGCTTTTCTTCGTACTATCTCCATATTACATTTGGGCAACTTCAACTCAGGTTGGCCACCACAGAGCTTACTGTTACCAACAACTGAAACAGCCGTTACATTGTTGAACACTCCCCCTGTGGGCACCCCGCCTTCGAGGGCATTGTAAGATAGATTCAACATCTGCAACTTAAGGCTTAGGCTTGCCAGATACTTGGGTATTTTTCCAGACAATTTATTCCGGGACAAATCTAATGCAGTGAGACCTTTCAACGCCTCTAAAGCATCGGGTATGGTACCTTTGAAAAGGTTTCCCTCCAGATACAGAATCTCCATAGACAAACAAGCACCGAGTGCGCTTGGTAGCGGACCTGAGAGCATGTTATGTGATACGTCAAGCATGCCTAGACTAGACAATTGCCCAACTTGTGCAGGGAGAGACCCACTTAGCTGGTTACGAGATAAATCAAGTTCTATGGATAGTTGGGTAAGACCAAATAATTGAGGGGGAATTTCGCCACTAAGATTGTTCTGAGAAAGAACCAATGTTAGTAGGTTTCTACAGTTTCCTAGACCTGATGGTAGGCTCCCATGAAGATTGTTCTCAGACAAATCAAGAAGTGTCAGTTGAGTTAAGTTGCTTATAGAGG
Organism: Silene conica; assembly: GCA_029255685.2. Taxonomy (NCBI): domain Eukaryota; kingdom Viridiplantae; phylum Streptophyta; class Magnoliopsida; order Caryophyllales; family Caryophyllaceae; genus Silene; species Silene conica. The sequence continues at coordinate 73,119,443 of CM055312.2, forward strand.
ATGGGATGCTTCCTGATAAACGGTTACTGCCTAAATCTAAGCTGTTAAGGTATAGAAGCTTCCCTATACCTTGAGGAATGATCCCAGAAAGATTGTTTAGCCCCACATGAAGGACCTGCAAATTGACTACGTTGTCAATGCAAGACGGAATCTCTCCGTCTATCTGATTACTTTCTAATCCTAAATAATACAGCATCGTGAAATCGCATATGATTCTGGGAATATTTCCTTTGAAATCATTTAAAGTTGCATCAATCATCTGTAACATGCTAGCATTGGCCAAAGAGGAAATAAAGCCGAGATCAGTATCCTGCATGCCGTTCACAAGGGAGTTATTGGCTAGGAGAAGAAACCCAAGCTTTTCTAACTTCCCTAGAGAAGGAACTTTCCCGTGCAGGTTGTTATCGTTTAATAGAAGGTATTCAAGTTTGGAGAGATTAGACAAGGAAGCAGGGATTATTCCCGTAAAATTATTGTTGCTTATGGAAAAGAAGTCTAGATTAGGGAGGTTGAACCCCAAGTCCCAGGGAAGGGTTCCTTGGAAGCTGTTTTCTCCCAAATCTAAAGTTTCGAGAAAGGTCAGGTTAAATATGGAGGCGGGGACAATTCCAGATAGCTGATTTTGGGATACTGAGAGCAAGGTTAAGTTTTTCAGTTTGCCAAGGCTATCTGGAATCGTCCCCACCAAGTTGTTGGTGGATAAGGAGAGTCCAGTAAGAGATGATAAGTTTCCGAGACTTGAAGGGATTGTTCCAGAGAGGAAGTTGAATGGCAGTGACAATACCTGAAGACACGGCAGAGAACCAACCTCATACGGAATATCGCCTACCAGCTTGTTAAATTCCAGTCTCAGCTCAACCAGGCTAGAACAACCAGAAACATTTGATGGAATAAGTCCATCTATGGAATTATTATTCAGCAAGAGATGTTGCAATGAGTGCAAACGACCCACTTGAGACGGGATGGTGCCCCTCAAAGTGTTGTTTTGCAGGTTCAGCACCCTTAGAAGGGTTAGATTTCCTACATACGGAGAGATCGTTCCTGCAAGCTTAGACGACTGAAGGTCTAGTTTGATCACCCTGAAGCGGCGAGTGTCACAGTAGACACCATACCAGTTACAAAAATGGAAGGTGTCATTCCAGGAGCTCAGCAAGTCTAAAGGGTCATCACTTATTTTGGCTTTGATTTCCAGCAAAGCTTCCTTCTCCGTTTCATTGCTGCGTGCTACGCAGGAATGAACGCAAGACAGGAGAATTGCTGTGGAAATGAACAATGACAATGAGATACATTTTGACATGTTTAATGGTGAATTGTATTTTCTACAGTATGTGAGTGACGGTAATGGATGAATAACATTTTATTTATCGCAGTGGCGTCGATTTAACTGTAAACAGAAAGAATGGTGGCTGCTAGAAATCTACCAACCCATTTTCTTACATAAAAGAAAAGGAGAAGGGCAAAAATATAGGAAGCTTCACTGACCCACTAAAGATGGCTCAAGTAGTCCGAAGCTTTAATCAGTACCACTACCACACTAGCATGGAAGGTCTCGAGTGTTAATGAAAAGCTTTTAAAAAGGTTTGCTATATTCCATCCTTAATTTTACTCATTTCGTCTTTAACATATTACCGTATTAGTGTGTTGTTCGTGTGTTGCACGGATTCTAAAATAATTGGTTAAATGTATAATACGTGAGGACATTTGAATTTTTATTGTGTAAAAGGAATTATTGGCAATTTTAAGGCTAGCATAAATTGATTAAATGTTATTATTATTGGTCCAATTTGTGATTTTATTAGCTAAACTAATTGACATTTGAATAACACTTTTTTCTTTAAATAGCACTTTTGAAAGGTTTAGTAGCTAAAATAAAACAAAAAAATAACAATTTATTATATTTTAAATCGCTTGACATTGTGTTAATAACTGTGTGAAAAGATGAGTTTAATTTGTTTTATTAAATTCTTTAATCATCATAATTTACTTGTAACTTATTTTTCTTTTAACACGACTATTATATAACTTTTAAGTGTTTCTTAAAAGTTTTTACATTGGACATTGTTACCTAAAAATTTCTTTTAAGCTCACCTTATCATTCTTTTTTCGGCACAATCTTAAATAGTTATGGTCTACTCGTATCAAGCACCGCATTTCTCTTTTATTGTGGCTTGTTTAGTGAGGGTATACTCCACATAATGTCACCCACTTTTCTCGGGATTTGCTATTCGCTTGTGACATGTGTTATCGTCACCTTAAGATCAACACCATTTACATTTTTTGTGGGACTGTTCCACAACTTATAGAGTTCTTGTGACCTTCACTTGCCTTCTATTCCTTTAATCTGACCCCTAGTTTAAATTCTTTCAAAACACCAATCATGTAATACTACAAGTTTTTGATCCTTGGATACTCGGTCAAGTAGGGCTACTTGGATCGAGTTGGCTGTCAGTTATATGAGGTTTGGGTTCTGCCGAGTAAGAAGTTACTCGGTCGAATTGGGCTAACTTGCGAGTAATCGGTCTGACATGTAGTATTAAATTAAAAGGAGAGAGTATTAAACTATTTTAATTCACCGACTTTGCGTGATGAGATCTTGGTAGATACGAGAGGGTAGTGGGAGATGGAGGAATAAGGAGAGGTGTCGATTAGGGACTATAAGATCGACGAAATGATTTTAAGAAATGATTTAAGTTATGGCTTTTGTCAAACTTATTATCCCGTTGATGGTCGAGTACGAGTACCAGACATACTCGACCGAGTACGTCCTACTTGACCGAGTACCCCAAAATACTCGGTCGAATGTCATGTGCTAGATCGAGTTTTCCCTTTTTAAGTACAACTCAAGTCTCAAACCCTCCCTCCCGTCTTTCACCAAGGACTAGTTTAGCTAATAAAATCACAAATTTAACCATTAAATAATTACCTTTTATCATTTATTTTTAGCATTAGAATTGTCTAATAATTCCCGTTATACAATAAAGGTTAAACGTTATCACCTGCTCCCTCCGATTTTTTGTGTCGTTCCCTTTTGATTTTAATACAAGAAATAAAGAAATTAATTAATTTAGACCACACAATACACATGAACCCACGTGAAATTGATTTTGGACCACACAAAGTTGCCCAAAAGAGAAAAAGAGGGAACATCAGGTAATTAGACCAAAACGGAAAGAGGAACATCGTAAGAAATCGGAGGGAGTATTAAACATTTAGCCAATTATTTTATTCATATAATGCACGGCCAACACACGAGTTTGATGTTAAACCAAGCTCCGAAAGAGTTGGTGCAAGGGGATAGGCGCGGGGTGACGTCTTACTTGATGATTTTACTGAGTTGGACGTTGTTTGTTGATAAATGGAGTATTAGAGCATCCACATTGAAGAGGATCACCCATCCTCTTAGATGAGAGAGAATGCTAAGAGGATGTCCTCTTCAATGTGGAATCAATATTAATCATCCTCTTTGAAGGAGGAAGAGGAAGACTTCCTCTATTTTTAGAGGAAGTACAACCTTGTCCCTTGTGCCCAACCCCCAATAGGATTCATGCATGTAATTTTTATTTTACATAATTTTTATTAAAATAAATGTATAAAATTTGCAAGTGGAATAATTTTACGTTTTTTGTATATTGTACTGTAATAATTTTACGTTTTTCGTATATTGTACGGTAATAATTTTAAATTTTTCGTATATTGTACGGTAATCATTTTACGTTTTTCTTATATTGTACGCTAATAATTTTACGTTTTTCGTATATTGTACGTTAATGATTTTACGTTTTTCGTATATTGTACGGTAATGATTTTAAGTTTTTCGTATATTGTACGGTAATAATTTTACGTTTTTCTTATATTGTACGGTAATAATTTTACGTTTTTCGTATATTGTACGGTAATAATTTTACGTTTTTCGTAGATTGCATGTTTGAATTTTCGTTACTAATATTTCATTTGATGTATTTTTTTAATCCGTTTGTAATTTATTTGTAACATATTTTATTTGATAACGGCATCAATTTTTTAGTAGGACTTTTAAATTTGTAAACAAATGATTCAAAAGAAATAAAACATATCAATTATATTAAGAGAAAAAATATATTAAAATATGAAAGAGGAATGAAAGAGGATCCTCTTTGATGTGAAGAAAAAAAATAAAAGAGAATGTGTAAGAGGATGAAGTTAGTGGAAAATGATTTAGATGAAAGAGAATATGAGGTGTCAAAAAGTTAGTGGAAAAGAGAAAAAATAAGAGGATGAAACCATCCTCTTCAATGCACATGCTCTTAGGGTCCGGGCCTCTAGATGTGGCGCTGCATCTTCATATTCTGTAAACATGACTCTGCATGTCCTTAATACACAGTTGTCATAGAAGCTACCCTTTGCCGATACACAAAATAAAGGTTAGAGGCTTGAGAATTCAACCGTCACCAATGAAGCCAATACAATTTGTTGTTAGTAATCATATGATCACTGATCAGTACTGTACTGTACTGTCATTTCAACAACGTATTATCAGTGTCATTTGTGTAATTGTGTTCACATAATAATGCCTATAAATACCAAACTCTATTCATCGAATATATTTCATTCGCATGCATATTCTTATTCAACCACAAAACTAAGAAAAGAGTTGAAATGGGTACTACCAAACTAAACTTAAAGCTCCTGGTAGACACAAAGAAGAACAAGGTTCTGTTTGCTGAAGCTGGCAAAGATTTTGTTGACTTTCTGTTTCATTTGATGTCATTGCCGGTTGCGACCATCGTGAAGCTTGTCAATGCGACTGACATGGTTGGTTGCATTGGCGAGCTTTACACCAGCATTGAGTCTCTGAATTCCGATTACTTGCTGTCAAACATGTCTAAGCAATCAGTTTTGAATCCAAGAATCGGTGCTGCTGTTCCTTTATTGTCCCTTACTGGCGGCAAACCAACTAGTCATCATAAAGCAAAGAAGAAATTCTATATATGTCCGTCTGGCCGCCATAATTGTTCTAACTACTACCATAATGGGTCTTATGACCACTCGTATTACATTCACAAATACTGGTCTGATACACAAGGACAAAACTGTCCATCTTGTGGCCTTGTTATGGACACTGAGATGGCGTATGTTGAGCCAGAGCCATCTGTGGACATCGTGCCGCCTGGTAGCGAGGGATATGTGAAGGAGGTAGTGACATACATGGTGATGGATCATTTAGCGGTCAAGCCCATGTCTACCATTTCAAGCATTACTCTGATCAATGAGGTTGGAGTTAAGGATATCGGCTCCTTGGCGGAGAAACATGTTCAAGTTACTCTCAATGAGGTACCAATAACTTATACTTCTATTCATATGATTCACTGTACTATACTACTATATTCATTTTCATTAATTTGTTGAACGTTGTGACAGGGAGTAGCAATCTTGAAAGCGTCGCTGGAGACTCGACATGTACTCACTACCGTCTTCCTAAATCCTAGGGAAGAAGATTTAGCATCCTGCACTACTATGGAGTCCTAGATAGCAGCTGTTGTTTGTTTTCTCCATCATAATTCATAAGTTGTTGAGGATGGCATGGTTTTGGTTATGTTACTAAGATGTACGGAGTATTTTGTTATTTTAGGCTGCGTCTAACGGTCTAAGCTCTATTTGGTTAGCGGGTTGATGTTGTTTCCTTCATATTTTGAGTATCCATTTTGCTGCGCATTTCTCAGATTGTAACCGGATTTTCAATGATATAATGAAATGCTTTGAAGCTAACAATATTTTCTACAAATTCGATTAGATATCTTAGTTATGAGCCATGCATTGCTGGTGGAGATTGTCACCATGACATGAATTTTGGTTAAACTTTTTAGAGTTGAAACAAGTTTAAAACCCGCAAAAATTCACTATGTTATTCAATTTCAATTTGTTTCCACGAAAAGATCAAATACACTTGTTCCTCCATTCAACTCCACACTACACATTTCTCTTTTGTACACTATTCACAAGTGAGTTTTCAGATTCGATTTTCTCTCAATACGTAATTAAAAATATATTCATGTGGGATCTTGTTTGATTTGTCTTTATAATTACAATCAAAATATCAAACTTTTATAATTTTTGCAATAACGTAGCTAAAGATATTTAGCCCGTAAAATAAGCATTGGCAAATGTGCAAAAAGATATGTGTAGGGTGGAGTTGAATGGAGGGAGTATTATTAACTTGCCGTGGTGTATGTAAATGATTTAATAAAAATAAATCAAAAAATCTATATAATTAAGATATACTCCCTCCATTCTTTTTATCACCCCATTTCTTTATACACGTTAGCCAATACTCATTTTGTTTCGATTATATCTTTAGCTACATACTACTAAAAATTATAAAATTTTGATATTCTTAACAAAATTGCTATATCACGCCCCCTGTTTCACTTGTTACACCCCCTACTTTTTAAAAATTTTCCATTTTGCCCCTGAGAATTTGTTTGATTTTGCTTCTTTTTTTTTTTTTTTTTTGACGTATTGTTGACGGCCGGGTTTTTAGTCGGATTTTTCTGAGACGGTAATTGAGATGGTTTGTGTGACGATTTTGAGACGGTTTTTTGAGATTGTTCTTGAGACGGTTTTTGATAATATTTTTGGAGCTGGAATTTTAGACTATTTGTTGAGAATGATTTTGAGACGGTATTTTGACACGGTTTTTGAGACGGTGTTTTAGACGGTTATTGAGACGGATAATACGGTTAATTGTGACATGATTTGTTTTTGACGGTTTTTATAATAAACAATTGTCATCGGTTATTATTAATATTAAACAATTTTTGAGACGATTTTTGAGACGGGTTTTTATGTTTATGTTAAAAAACCCTCCTCTTTACTCCTCATTCTTCCCACTTACTTCTCATTCCTCCTCTTACTCTTCATTCTTTCAAACTAAAGCCCTTTCCATTTACACAAACACACTTATATCCATCACTCCTCCAATTTCAATCATTCATCTTCCATTTTTACAACTATAAGGTATGTATTCTAATTAGTTTTGTTATTTTATTATTAGATTAGATTTAAATTAATTGATTTTAGATTAGTTATTTTAGGTCGAAATTAATGATGTTTGAAGCCAATTAGGTAGTAATATTTGTGATTTGTTTGTTAGTTTAGACGGTTTTAATTGCGAATTAGGAAGAAATTTTTGGAACGAATTTGCGTATGTCTCGTGAAAAACACGACACGACCTTGGCCATGTCGTGTAGACCACACGACACAGCCATGGCCATGTCGTGTGGACTACACGACACAACCTAGGCCATGTCGTGTGGACTACACGACATGGCCTAAGCTGTGTCGTGTAGTCCACATGACATGGCCATGGCTGTGTCGTGTGGTCTACACGACATGGCCTAGGTCCTGTCGTGTTTTTACACGACAATGTTTTTTTTTATTTTCTTTACCGTATCTAGCAATGTCAACTCTCTTTTTTTTTTATTTTATTTCTTACACGACAATTTATTATTAAATTTTTTTACACGACAATGTATTTTTTTATTTTCCGTATATAGTCAATTAAGACAATTGTTTTAAATTTTTGTAGATGTCTAGCAATGACAACTCTCGTCGATCGAAACTTCATGCTTCCTATCGGCGTAAGAAGGTGAATATTAAGGTTCGAAGTAATAGTGTTGGTACTGTGGAAGTGTCTGTGCCTGTTCAGCCTGACTTTTTTGCAGATGAGTTTGCTGAGTACGAGAGGCAGGTACTTGAACAGGAGGATTTGCAATCGGAGGAGGAGCCGGTTGAGGAGGATGAGCCGGTTGAGGAGGCAGTTAGGGAGGAGGAGGCTACTTCTGTGTTACGAGTTACGAGGGGGAAGGGAGGTAGATTTGAGAGGTATAGCGAGGGTTCAAGCAGTTCTGGAATTGATCCTAGGAGGAAGATTAGAGCCCGAGGGAAGGATAGCAGTTGGTTGTTGACTGGCCCTGTTTCTGGAGGCCCGTTGGTTCATAATGGTATTCCGAGCTTTGCGGGACACATAGCATATCTGTTGTGGAATAATCCCGAGGCCGAGCGTAAGATCTTAACCACATACACTAGGGATCGATCTTGTTTGGAACTCCGTAAGTGGAAGTTGGGTAATACTGCTCGGAGGATAGTTGATGATTCGGGTCTTAGTCACTTGCCCGATCTTATGCACAAGAACTTGAACATGCCTCTTTTGTGTGCTTTCATTGAGAGGTGGCAGCCGGATACGAATACTTTCCACATGCCATGGGGTGAGATGACTATTCTGTTGCACGACGTTAGGGAGATCCTCGGCATTCCCATAGATGGCCTTCCATGTAACATTCCACCGTCTGATTTGGCACATCCCGTTATCGGCATGACCGAGATGTTAGGTATGACCGACATGGAGCTCCACGGGGAATTTTCAGCAGATAAGGATCACAAAATTCTTAGGGGAAATTCGATACTGAACAAGGCTGTGAAGGAAATGGTGGAGAATGACGGGTTAGGCTCTACCTCTGAGGCACAGGGGTTTTTGTTGATTCTACTGGGATCTACTTTATTCGTAGATAAGACAAGTGATAGGGTCATGGCGAACACTTTCGGTATGCTTAGAGATGCGAGTAGCATTAGTAGCTACGCTTGCGGTGAGGGTACTCTTGCTTATCTATATAGGCAGTTGGGTATTGCCACGAGGACTGATTGTAGGGGCATTTGTGCTTGTTTGACATTATTGCAGTCATGGATTTACGAGTACTTCCCCCCGTTCCGCCCGACGACCGTGAATGCTTTGGCAGCTTTTCCTGGTACAGCTAGGGCAGCCTACAGGTCCACTAGCCCAACTCCGAGGCAAGACCATGTTTCCGCTCTTAAGGCGTATCGGCTTCAGCTTGATAGGATGTCGTTTGACTTAGTGACTTGGACACCATATCGCTTGTTCCCAGAGAACAAGCATCCTCGTACACTATACAGTGGGTTGTTGCACTTCATTGACATATTGGAGCCTTATCAGCCAGATCGTTGTCTTTGGCAATTTGGTTACATGCAGCTTTTGCCTTCTCCCATGGCCGTTCCGGATAAGGCATATCGTCCTGTGAAGTCTGCAACCTACGATCTGCAATTCAATGGTGCATTTTGTGACCACACTTGGTGTAACTGGCGGGACCACAATATTGTACCAGATAGGATGTCACTTCCGGCTCACCCACCTTATGCTACAGTGGATGGGTACATGGACTGGTACCAATCTGTTTCACACCCTTTGGTGATGAATGATGTCCAGTATCAGGACACTGACTTGCCTGCAGCGAGGTCGTACTTCCCGACTACGGTGAGTGTAACTTCACATTTATTTGTTTTAATTTACTACATGATTAATTTAATTCAATTTATTTTTGTACGGTTTTCGTTGTTTCATTTGTAGATTGGCCAATCTTTTATCACGAGGTTCTCGCAGTATGATGACGTAGACGATCCGGCGTGCCTAGAAGAGTTCCGACATTTTATGGGTACATTGCACCCCTTCGTGCATACTCCTACAGTGGTTCGGGCCAGCCCGGTGGTAGCGGAGGAGGAGGTACAGATGGTGACGGTGGTAGAGGCAGAGGAGGTAGAGATGGTGACGGTACCAGAGGCAGAGGAGGTAGAGATGGTGACGGTAGTAGAGGCAGAGGTAGACATTCCAGGAGGTTCCGTGACAGCGGGAACTAGGGCGATGATTTGGAGGATGTTGAACTTCTGTTTGTTGCACTTTTGTTTGCTTTCTATTTGTTGAACTTATGTTTCATTTCTAGGATGTTGAACTTGTACTTTGACTTTGGTTTCTGTTTGTTGAACTTCTGTTTCACTTGTAGGATGTGAACTTCTTATTTTACTTTTCTTTCCATGGTTTGTTTTATTTAGGCAACTTTTAATTTGGTTATATGTTGCACAAATGCAGGAAGAGTTAGTAAACAGTATAAAGACGAGTGCAATACTTTAGATTACGTTCTACAATGTACAAGGTTTATCCAAATGCGTAAACACTAAATAAACTATAACAAATACAAATACAGAAGATTAAATTACGGTCTACTATATAACAAATGGGTCATCCTTGGAGTTGTTGTATCCCCGGTTAAATGTTTGTGGGGGGGGGGGGGGGGGGGGGGGGAAATGGGCATACACGTACTGCAACCAAAGCATCAACCGTTCAGTGTATATTTCCTCATAGTGTCCTACATTGGAATGACGGAACCTTTCCCACATGCGGTGTACTGGAGGCATAGGACAATCATGTTGCATACGTAGCCGAAACCAATGATTACCTGTAAAACTGATCCACAGTATACCGGAAGGCTCCCTAACACCGGGTCCAACATCTACAGGAAGGTAAGTGCAACTGTTCTCCCACGTAGCTGATCCAGGTGTCTCGAATTGGTCGTACGTTGTACACACTAAACATATTGTCCAGTTAAAAATAGTGGCGAAATTAAACAAATCCCAGTTTTCCATCCAATATTCCTTCGGACAACCGGTTGGCTGCGTCCACTTCAACCGTTTGCAAGTTTTGTAGACGTCACCAAAACAGAAAGGATGTAATAACGGGTTCCGTATCCCGACAATGGCTTGATATCTCATTTTTGCCCAATTTTTTTGTGTACCTGTTTTTGCGTGCGACATCACTCGAAATCCGCAATGTCCATCTCCCTCCGGGTCAAAAACACCAATCAGAAAATCAAGGCTCACTAATGGTATGTACTTACCTAAATACGAATCCTGTATATCTGTAATACCATCCCAGTTAACGTCAAGCGGTGCTCCGTAACCTACATAGGAAACAAAGAACAAAATTATTAATTCATTGTTACAAATCTTGTCATGCGTAATTAATTGTTCAGTTACTGAAATTATTACTATTTACTTGAACCATCGCTACTCGTTGTGTTACTTGAAGTCGGGTTCCTTCGCCGCGCATGTTCGACCCCTGATTTATTACGGGTATTGGACATCTTGGGTCGACCACGACGTGTGGCTGCAACTTCAGGTTCCTCAACAACTTCATCCTCGGGATGTAATTTACTATACAAAGTCTCGATTATATTCCTCTGCACTTCAGGGCGGACATTTCGAATTTCTTCAAATATACTCTCCAACACATCCTTCTGGCTTGTACGACAATGGCTTGAATTAGTGTAATTTAAACTGGACCAGAATTTGTGAAGAGTATCTAAATGTATTTTCGCATTGGTATCCATAACGTTCTGTAACATACAGGCACACATAAGCCCGTGACTGGATACCAGACTGTGTGAACAATCGTTCCACAAGTCATTACCCAACTTAGTGCCCTCAGTGTACTCCATTTGCATTATTCTAATAGCTTTCGCCGACACTTTACAACTTAACATTGAATAAATGCTCCCATGATAAGTGTTCGCGACAAGCGTTTTGCTTAATGAATTTTCAAGTGCCTTTCTAATTTCAATATGTTGCCCCTGCATCATTAAATCGGCCCTTTTCCATATACTATCCAATGCAAGTGATGCAGAACCGAACCACATTTTCAGAACAGCTTGTGTAGATTCAACACGAGAAGTTGACGTGTTACCAAAATGCATAATCGAATCGGTAAAATCATTTCCCAAACTTATCTATGTGTTTCCACCATGTACCTTCGAGGTAAGTAATCAGACGAGGACGTTTCTTGTGTTTTTTTAAGGCCATCCCACTTATGTTGACATTCGTCCCACGATTTTGCCTCGATAACGCTTTTCCAATCCCCGTGGGCTACCGATTTACCGAAAACACCATTGTTCAATAAATTTGTTGCATATGCCTCAACAGCGTTGTAAATGTGCCATAAACATAGCAAATGACGAGATTCATTGAACACAAGTGGAATTGCTTTCATTAATCCACCCTCATGATCAGTGATAATGGCATTTGGTTCAACACCTGGTTCTAACAATGACTTCAATGTTTCCAAAACCCATCCTATACCCAGTGTCAATCTTCCTTCTTGATTAAGGCATAAGCAATAAGAAAACTGTTACCAACCGGTGTCACTCATACGCACTCAACCAGTATCAGATCATACTTATTTGTCTTGTACGTAGAAATCGATCAAGACAACATAAGGCCACGTTTTAAACATTTTAATGGCCTCGGGATGAGCCATAAATACGTTTGTCAGAGCTTTTGTGTCTGGATGCCTCGTAAATTCACGAAAATAGTTGGCTTGACCTGCGAGATGTAACATGTACTGTATACTGTTACGACCCTCCCTATCCTCAAGCACTGAAATTTGCATTCTGGTTGTATATTTGTATAATTACTGGAAGCCGGTTGATCGGGATATTTGCGCGTGAATGCATTTCTAACCTTTCCGGGTTTCATTTTTTATTGCCATAAACCCTTCAGAAAACCTTTCTGCTCGTCATTAAGTTTAGCACGCCGTCTATGACCCCTCTAAATAGCTTCCAAATTCGTGATTATGCAAACCACACTTCGGTCTTACTACCCAAGAACCCTCAGCAACATTAACCATTCTTAGATCAAAATGGACAATTAAACCGCTTTGTGGAGGTTTTCTCTTTGGGGATTGGCAGGATCCTTAGCCCTACTAGTGTATTTTTCCATGACGCTCACATTTGACGACATTATACGGGGGATAGTGCTTTGGTTGATATTTCACTTTTACCAATGAAAAACCCAATTTATATGCAACTTCATTTGAATGATCAAATGCTTCCTCAAAATGAGCTAAACGTAGTACTGAATACAAAGTGTTGGCTATAATCTTCACTAGTATCCGTCATGACCTTCATTCAACGCCTAAAAATGAAGATTAACGTAAATTTTAAACGAAAAATTGAAAAAAACCAATCATGTCATGTGGAACCACACGACATAGCCAAGGCCATGTCGTGTGGATTACACGACACAACCTAGGGCCATGTCGTGTGGTTCACACGACAGAGCCCTTGCCATTCGTCGTGTGGACCACACGACATGGCCAGGGCTCTGTCGTGTGATCCACACGACATGGCCTAGGCTGTGTCGTGTAATCCACACGACATGGCGCCTTGGCTATGTCGTGTCGTCCACATGACAACGTATTCGTAGATTTCGTACGTAAAATTGCATGACGAAGTTCCTAATCGTACACGGATTAAACACAACTTGTACACGAAGTATAAGAAATTAAAGTAAGTATAAAACACACTTACGTCCTCCGTTTCATTAGCTTCTGATTCTTCATACCCGTAATCACCGTCTCCGCGATTGACGAAATCACTATCGTGGTTACTATTTTCGAAAAAACCCGCTTTCGGTAGAACCGAAACAACCTTCTTCGTAATAACGATAATGTTGATTTGCATTGAAAATCGTTGTTGAATTGCGGTCCTTGGGCTGGAGTATTGCTCGTAAAAACTGCGATCCTTGACCGTTATCGGAAGTAAAAAAATAATTAAAGAAATCGCTACCGTTGTCGTCGTCGGAATTCATTGTATCTAGGGTGCTAAGAAATAATATGATTGTTGAGTGTTGTTGAATGAGAAGATAGAATATGTGCAGTTAGAAGATAGAATATGTAAGAGTAATAATGCAGTTAGGAGTAATAATGCAAGGACTTTGTCTGAAAATGCCACAACTTGCCAATACACAACTTCCAATGTTGTAGTAATAATGCAACTTTCTTGCAGAAATAATACAACTTGCACATACACAACCGTCTCAAATACCGTCTCATAAACCGTCTCGAATACCGTCTCGATAAACCGTTCTCACAAACCGTCCTCACAAAACCGTCTCAAAAACCGTTTCAAAAAACCGACTCAAAACCGTCTCAGAAACAATCTCAAAAAACGTCTTAAAATACCATCTCAATAACCGTCTCACAAAACCGTCTCGAATAACCGTGTCAAAAAACATTCTCAAACAAACATCTCAATAACCAAAAAAAAAATACGTCTCAAAAAAATCGTCTAAATAAACCCTCTCGAAAAACCGTCTCAGAAACCGTCTCAAAAAACTGCCTCTAAAACCGTCTCAAAAAACCGTCTCGCAAAACCTATGAAATAAATAATCAACGATCGTTACAAATCAACGCAAGACGCAGGGGCAAAATGGGAATAAATTAAAAAAATAGGGGACGTAACAAGTAAAACAGGGGGCGTGATATAGCAATCCCCATTCTTAATCCTCTTATCAAGACAAATTAAAAAAAGATCTCAAATGAATATATTTCCGTGAACGGATTGAGATAAAACTGACGTTGAATATTCGATTGTGAATAGTGTCCAAAAGGGGATTGGGGTGATATAAAAAGAATGGAGGAAGTATAAAACAATTTGACATTTAACGTTTTATTATGTAAGTTGAAAAAACGTTTAAAAAAAGGGGAAGTATTTACTTTTCAGACACGAAAAAATAGTTATGAACTAAAAATTAATTAAAATATAAAATTTTAAGTAATCTAATTACGGAATTCATAAATATAAACTATAATAATGTTATAGCTCGACTTTAATCAATTATTCAATATAATAAGTTAAATACATGGGAAAAAATTATTGTTTACTAACACTAACCGTTGTAGTTTGAAAATTGATAAAAAAAGTTAAAAATTTTCTTATGACTTGAAAATTATTTAACCTTTTTTAAATTAAGTAATTTAAAACACGGTATTTCGAGATAATTCAAAAATTATTAAAACCACACTTAAATTAGTTATTGAAAAATAATATATTAAAAAAAAGTGAAAAAAAAACTAAAAAAAAAGAAACAAAAAATGAAGAAACGTTCTTACCTTCACAGTCAACACCTACCACTTTATCATCAGTCATAACAAAAACCCCCTCATCCTTCCTCGGTTAAACCGTTCATCAAACCTTCGATTTTCTCAGCTATACTAGATTGATCATCATCATTTCAATCATCAACATCTTTCGACTAATGCTATAGCATTTATAAATTTATCTTCACCTTTGTCGATTTGTTTTAAAATCCAAGACATTTTGAATTTCAAAATTGTAAAAATAGCAGACTTGTGAAAACTTGCTGCAGATCGAGATGGAAGTTGAAATTCTAAAGGAGGAAAACTGAAATTTTGGGACATGCAATAAAAGGGTTAATGATTACAAATATTATTTGTGGTTTTATATTGATTCTTATTAGAGTTTTTTGCCAGATAACATCTAACATTTACGCTGTCTGTAGAAATAGTGCCTAAATTTATTTTTTTTTGCCCAACAACACCTAACATTTTCTCTTTTTCGTCTAATAACACCAAAATCAGTTTTCCGTCAAAAAAAGTCGAGATTCCGTCTTGACTAACGGTGAAATTGATTTGACCTTATTTCTTGCAATGCCACAATTGCATCTCACCCACTTTGTTGAGTTTGAGTATGAGCTTGAATAAGACATTAGGTTGAAACTTGAAACTCGAAAGGATGGTGAGGGAAAAGGAGAAAATTGGACAAAATAAGCCTAATTTGGGGTTTTAATTTGAAAATTGAGGAATTAAATAACTACGGAGGATGTTACATACGAATTTAATTTGAGGAAAATTAAGTTTAATTGAAGGGAAATTAGTAAAAGGGGAAATTGGGTTTAGAAAAGGATGATGAAGAGGGTAATGAATTGCATTCGGGGAAAAGAAAAAAAGCGTCAAATCAATTTTACCGTTAGTCAAGACGGATTCTTGACTTTTTTTGACGGAAAACTGATTTTGGTGTTATTAGACAAAAAACTTAAAATGTTAGGTGTTGTTGGGCAAAAAAAATAACTTTAGGTACTATTTCTACAGACAATGTAAATGGTAGGTGTTATCTGACAAAAAACTCTTCTTATTAGAACTCTAATTCATCTACTAATCTATGAGCTGTCTAAAATAATTGTATTATTTGCAGGTTGTTTAAGCGAAGAGTTGAAGGAAGAGTTTCTGATTCATGTCATGATTTGGTTGTCTTTCTCAATCGTTTAATCATTAATTTGGTCGCCATTTATGTGGTCACTGTTTTCAAGGGGTTATCAAATCAATGTGGAAAAGGTGTGTTTTATTAAGTTAAATTGAACTACTCCCTTAGTCCCAATTATTGTTTTTATTATTATTATAAAGGGTACTTCAATTGAAAATAACCTAATACTTAAAACATAAGAGTAATATTTTGTATATTATATCTAGATTACTGTAAACAAATCTTCATTCTCAAGACTTTTGTAAACAAAAACAGTTTTTGACGGACCAAAAAGACTTGAAAATGCTTCTTAGGCCCTGTTCTTTTGGACTTCAAGTCACTTAACTTAAGTTCACTTCAGATCCTATAAATTTAGTTCAGTTCAGTTCAGTTTCTATAAGTTCAGTTCAGTTCCTATAAGTTCAGTTCAGTTCAGATCCTATAAGTTCAGTTCAGTTCAGTTCCTATAAGTTCAGTTTAGTTCCTATAAGTTCAGTTCAGTTCAGTTCAGTTCCTATAAGTTCAGTTCAGTTCAGTTCAGTTCCTATAAGTTCAGTTCAGTTCCTATAAGTTTAGTTCATATAAACTCAATTAAGAAAAGTTATATACGGAGTATTATTTTTAACAACCGATACAAATATTTCGCTTTAATTATTCGATACACGTCATCTATAAAAAAACAACTCATTAATAATTTACCCGTCTTTTACTCTCTAATTAATGTCAAACTATCATCCTCATTAATGCCAAAAAACAACAACTCATCATACGACGGCCTCACCCTCACCAATTGTCACTCCCCCATTAATCAGTATCTTCATCACCATTATTAGAGAAAATAAATGGTTAGAGAAAATTGTAATAGTGAATTATTTTTATCGTAATGTAATTGTAGTATAATGTATGAACTATGAACAAACTATTATATATAAAGTTGAAAATATTTTAAACTACCTTGTATTTTAGACTAATTTTTTTATCAATATAATAATAATAATAATAATAATAATAATAATAATAATAATAATAATAATAATAATAATAATAATAATAATAATAATAATAATAATAATAATAATAATAATAATAATAATAATAATAATAATAATAATAATAATAATAATAATAATAATAATAATAATAATAATAATAATAATAATAATAATAATAATAATAATAATAATAATAATAATAATAATAATAATAATAATAATAATAATAATAATAATAATAATAATAATAATAATAATAATAATAATAATAATAATAATAATAATAATAATAATAATAAATAATAATAATAATAATAATAATAATAATAATAATAATAATAATAATAATAATAATAATAATAATAATAATAATAATAATAATAATAATAATAATAATAATAATAATAATAATAATAATAATAATAATAATAATAATAATAATAATAATAATAATAATAATAATAATAATAATAATAATAATAATAATAATAATAATAATAATAATAATAATAATAATAATAATAATAATAATAATAATAATAATAATAATAATAATAATAATAATAATAATAATAATAATAATAATAATAATAATAATAATAATAATAATAATAATAATAATAATAATAATAATAATAATAATAATAATAATAATAATAATAATAATAATAATAATAATAATAATAATAATAATAATAATAATAATAATAATAATAATAATAATAATAATAATAATAATAATAATAATAATAATAATAATAATAATAATAATAATAATAATAATAATAATAATAATAATAATAATAATAATAATAATAATAATAATAATAATAATAATAATAATAATAATAATAATAATAATAATAATAATAATAATAATAATAATAATAATAATAATAATAATAATAATAATAATAATAATAATAATAATAATAATAATAATAATAATAATAATAATAATAATAATAATAATAATAATAATAATAATAATAATAATAATAATAATAATAATAATAATAATAATAATAATAATAATAATAATAATAATAATAATAATAATAATAATAATAATAATAATAATAATAATAATAATAATAATAATAATAATAATAATAATAATAATAATAATAATAATAATAATAATAATAATAATAATAATAATAATAATAATAATAATAATAATAATAATAATAATAATAATAATAATAATAATAATAATAATAATAATAATAATAATAATAATAATAATAATAATAATAATAATAATAATAATAATAATAATAATAATAATAATAATAATAATAATAATAATAATAATAATAATAATAATAATAATAATAATAATAATAATAATAATAATAATAATAATAATAATAATAATAATAATAATAATAATAATAATAATAATAATAATAATAATAATAATAATAATAATAATAATAATAATAATAATAATAATAATAATAATAATAATAATAATAATAATAATAATAATAATAATAATAATAATAATAATAATAATAATAATAATAATAATAATAATAATAATAATAATAATAATAATAATAATAATAATAATAATAATAATAATAATAATAATAATAATAATAATAATAATAATAATAATAATAATAATAATATAATAATAATAATAATAATAATAATAATAATAATAATAATAATAATAATAATAATAATAATAATAATAATAATAATAATAATAATAATAATAATAATAATAATAATAATAATAATAATAATAATAATAATAATAATAATAATAATAATAATAATAATAATAATAATAATAATAATAATAATAATAATAATAATAATAATAATAATAATAATAATAATAATAATAATAATAATAATAATAATAATAATAATAATAATAATAATAATAATAATAATAATAATAATAATAATAATAATAATAATAATAATAATAATAATAATAATAATAATAATAATAATAATAATAATAATAATAATAATAATAATAATAATAATAATAATAATAATAATAATAATAATAATAATAATAATAATAATAATAATAATAATAATAATAATAATAATAATAATAATAATAATAATAATAATAATAATAATAATAATAATAATAATAATAATAATAATAATAATAATAATAATAATAATAATAATAATAATAATAATAATAATAATAATAATAATAATAATAATAATAATAATAATAATAATAATAATAATAATAATAATAATAATAATAATAATAATAATAATAATAATAATAATAATAATAATAATAATAATAATAATAATAATAATAATAATAATAATAATAATAATAATAATAATAATAATAATAATAATAATAATAATAATAATAATAATAATAATAATAATAATAATAATAATAATAATAATAATAATAATAATAATAATAATAATAATAATAATAATAATAATAATAATAATAATAATAATAATAATAATAATAATAATAATAATAATAATAATAATAATAATAATAATAATAATAATAATAATAATAATAATAATAATAATAATAATAATAATAATAATAATAATAATAATAATAATAATAATAATAATAATAATAATAATAATAATAATAATAATAATAATAATAATAATAATAATAATAATAATAATAATAATAATAATAATAATAATAATAATAATAATAATAATAATAATAATAATAATAATAATAATAATAATAATAATAATAATAATAATAATAATAATAATAATAATAATAATAATAATAATAATAATAATAATAATAATAATAATAATAATAATAATAATAATAATAATAATAATAATAATAATAATAATAATAATAATAATAATAATAATAATAATAATAATAATAATAATAATAATAATAATAATAATAATAATAATAATAATAATAATAATAATAATAATAATAATAATAATAATAATAATAATAATAATAATAATAATAATAATAATAATAATAATAATAATAATAATAATAATAATAATAATAATAATAATAATAATAATAATAATAATAATAATAATAATAATAATAATAATAATAATAATAATAATAATAATAATAATAATAATAATAATAATAATAATAATAATAATAATAATAATAATAATAATAATAATAATAATAATAATAATAATAATAATAATAATAATAATAATAATAATAATAATAATAATAATAATAATAATAATAATAATAATAATAATAATAATAATAATAATAATAATAATAATAATAATAATAATAATAATAATAATAATAATAATAATAATAATAATAATAATAATAATAACAACAATAATAACAATGGTAATAATAATAATAACAACAATAAGAACAATAATAATAATAATAATAATAATAATAATAATAATAATAATAATAATAATAATAATAATAATAATAATAATAATAATAATAATAATAATAACAACAATAATAACAATGGTAATAATAATAATAACAACAATAAGAACAATAATAATAATAATAATAATAATAATAATAATAATAATAATAATAATAATAATAATAATAGTTAACTTAAATTAAAATAAAGTTAATTAAGTTCGGATTTTATAAGTTTAGTTCAGATCCTATAAGTTAAGTTCAGTTCAATCCTATAAGTTAAGTTAAGTTCAGTTCCTATAAGTTCAGTTCAGTTCCTATAAGTTCAGTTCAGTTCAGTTCAGTTCCTATAAGTTCAGTTTAGTTCCTATAAGTTTAGTTCAGTTCAGTTCCTATAAGTTCAGTTAAGTTCAGTTCCTATAAGTTCAGTTCAGTTCAGTTCAGATCCTATAAGTTCAGTTCAGTTCAGTTCACTTATGTTTCAGTCCAAAAGAACAGGGCCTTAATATCACAAATTCTCATTTGCAACGGGTATATCCGTCGCAAACTTGCGACGGGTACTATTTTATCTCACAAAATATCCACTTTTTCTCTCTCCAACGTGGTCCCCTTTCTCCACTAACTAATTTTCTATCTATTTTATCTCACAAACTATCCGTCATAAATGGTGACCCGTTACAAGCAAGACTTACTATCTTAATATAACTTATAAACAATAGCCCTTAGGGTTGTCTATAAACGTTTATTACCTTTTATATGTGGTATTTACTCTGGAATTATGAATCACATTACACACTACCGAATACTCCCTCCATTCTTTTTATATCACCCCATCTCATTATTCACGTTTGCCGATGTCCATTTTATTTTGATTTTATCTTTAGCTACATACTACTAAAAATTATAAAAGTTTGATATTCTTAATCCTCTTATCAAGACAATCCAAAAAAGATCTCACATGAATATATTTCCGTGAACGGATTGAGAGAAAACCGACGTTGAATAGTCGATTGTGAATAGTGCCAAAACAAAAGTTGGGTGATATAAAAAGAATGGAGGGAGTAATAATTAATACAAATATTAAGAATTTATTTTCTCTTATAACTCCTAAAATACAACCATAAGGGCTGTATTTATCATTTCCGTATTATACATTGAAAATCATATACAAGTTGGTTTTATGCATTGAAAACATCATAATATAAAGACGAAGAATATAAAAACTTCTATTAAAACAATATAAGATAAAGAATATAAAAACTTCTACTAAAACGGTATAGAGAAATAAAATTAATGAACATACCTCTGCATCAACGAATAAAAGCTCAATTGTTTCATTCTTCTTCTTATCTATGAAACCAGGTCTCGACGTCTCGTCCATTTGTGTACCATCCTTACATTAATATGGGTAAGTCTAACTCCAAATTTGAGTTGACAAATATTAAGCAATGGTGAAATGGTCATGGGAGAATAGAGATGGCATTTCGTGCCCAGGCACGGTCGGCACGGCACGGACACATTAGTCGAGGTGGCACGACACGACATGCAAGGACTCGGGCGCGGGCTGCGACGTGAAAACAGAGAAACTTCCGTGCCTAGGCACGGCACGGGCCTGGCACGACGGGCCCGATGGGTGGCACGAAGATTATGGTTGTTGGCTTATGGCTCCTGCAATTGTAACGTTTGAGCACTCTATTTCTCTTCTCTGTTTTTTTTTTTTTTTTTTTTTTTTTTTTTTTTTTTTTTAATAATTCTCTTCTATAAATAACAACTCAATTCAATTCATTTTTCACAATTCAATCTATCTCTTATTCTCTATTTCTCTTCTATTTATCTTAAATTCTTAATTCTTATATAATTCTTACAATTATATAATAACAATATAACTTATAAACATATAAAAATCTCATATAAAATAATTAGTATAAATAATTAGTTATATAAAATAATTAGTTAATCGGGTTTGTTGAATCGGAAATCGGTAGTTCAAGCAAGAGTAATTATCAATCGGGTTTTATGACATTGGATTTGTTGAATCGAAAATTCGGTTTCAAGCAAGGGTTCAATTCTTCATTCGTGTTCCGATAGCTTTGTTTGCATTTTCTAACTCTACCTTTTATTTTATTGTTTTAATTTAAGTAATTAATTCTAATTTAAATATTAATTTGTGTTTTAAAACAAATATTATAATTATGGACTCGCAAAACTCGTCAAAGAGGTCACGTTATATTAGTGAGTCGGAACCAAACCCCGAACCACAATTTAACATGAACCAATATATTAATTTTACTCCGTCACAACTTCAAAACATGCATTTTGACAATACAATTTTTGAAAATCAAGCTTATGAAGGACCTAATACAATGCCCGCTTTACCGCCTTTTATGACAGGGGGAGGGGTGTACCGTCCGAACATGGATCATCTATCGAGACTTTATTTGCCACCCCAAATACAATTCGAACAACCTGAAAAATATGTATGGTTAACCAAAGAAGAGATGGACGAAATACGTAAAAAGGGTCGTTCTAGTGAAGCGTGGAATCATTTTATTAAATGTAAAAATAATTTGGTTTGAAAATGTATATATTGTGATAAAACATTTAGTTGCGATACTTCGGATGGTACAGGTCATTTAAACCGACATTGGAAAGCTTGTAAAAGCCGACCCGAAAGTAGTCAACCTACCATGGACCAGTTCATGACTACCCCCGATAACCAATCGTCCTCATATAATTATAAATATGATGAATGCAACACTAAATTGGCTAGAATGATTATTCAAACAGAAAAACCGTTTACACCGAGCTTTTAATGACTATGTTAAGACTAATCAACCTTGCCACAAAGAAACAAGTAGGCGGGCCGTTAGAAATAAAAGCATGGTATTATTTTTGACGGCACGACAAAACCTTATTTCCGAGTTTGAAAAGACTAATTGTAAATTTAGTATAACCGCCGATGGGTGGGATTCGGGGACCGAGTATTCTTATATATGCATTACCTCTTATTGGTTGGATAAAACTTGGACTATGCAAAAACGAATCATTGAGTTTGCTAAATTAGAATACCCTCATAATACCGATAATCCACATGCAATTATCATGAACGGTATTAATGATTATGGACTTGCATCTAAAATTTTAACTTGTACTTTTGATAATGCATCTACCATGACTTCCGTTCCTCGCAAGTTAAAAGCTAGTTTAAATGATCTTTTTTTAGAGGGTGATTTGTTGCATGTTAGATGTGCATGTCATGTTTTAAACATATGTGTTAAATATGGTCTCCAAGGCATTAAAGATTATCATGCGAAGTTTAAAAAAATTGTTTTGCATTTTAACTCGGCAAAGTGGAGACAAAAACAATGGAAAGATTTTTGTGAGGCCGCAGGAATTAAATGCATAAAATTTCCCGACAAAAATAACACTCGGTGGAATTCTATGTACACTATGTTGAGTGTTATGCTTCCCTATAAAGAATCTCTTATTACTTTTTGGAACCGATCCTTTCCCGATAACTCGTTATCGGAGGAGGATTGGACGAAAAGTTCTTTGTATATTGATTTATTAGGTGCTTTTAACTTTGCAACTCTCTCTTTTTCACATGTTTATAAACCTACCGCTCCATATTTCATTAGTAATGTTATTCCTGTTGCGGAACTTTTTAACACTTATCGTCAATAATGCTTTGTTTAGCGGGTTTCTTCCGAACATGGAGGCAAAGTGGCTCAAGTATTGGTCTTATATTCCCATCATTTACGTTTTTTGTATGATTTTAGACTCTAGGTGGAAATTAGAGGAAACTATACAATTAGTTGGTGTTTATAGGAGTCTATTATGTTTATCTTTTGACGAAGTTCAATATAGAGAAAGAATTAGTTCACAATTTTTTATTGTATATAGTCATTACGAGTCTATTATTAACAATTTCACTCGTGGTTATTCTCAATCTACTTTTAGTGCAGGTACTAGTGGTGGTGCTATGCGAGGAGCGAGCTTGACCGCTCTTAAAGGTTTGATGAGTCGGGTACGACCGAGTCGACAACAATCTACTCCAACATCCAACTTGGCCGAGTATCAAATGTACACTATTTACGATTATATACGAGGTTTGACCGAAGTAGAGGCCAACAATCTTGACCTTTTTGCAATGGTGGCGAAATCAAACGAAGTCGCTTCCGGTGATGTCGGCAATGGCAATGGACTTCTTAAGCGTTCAAGTGTCTTCCGTTTCATCCGAAAGTTGCTTTAGTGCGGCAAATAGGGTATTGGATGAAAAACGAACTCGTCTAAGACCCGATACACTTAGAATGTTAGTGTGCTATAAGGATTGGATAGATGCCGAAAATCGAGAACAAGACAAGGTCGATCATGAAAAAGAAGATAATTCCGACGAAACAAGCACCTCGTCCGAATAATTAATATCGTTTCTTAATCGTTTTATTGTATTTTAATTAAATAAACTTGCAAAACCTGTATCGTTTCATATTTTTTTAATAAAAGATTGAAGTATTTTTTTAACATCGTTTAGTAACAATTTCTTTTTTTTCATCGTTTCTTAATTATTTGATTAAATCGTATACATTAAAAATATGTAGCACGCGGGCCGGCCCATGAACATGGCACGACCGGCCCATGGGCCGGGCACGACACGACACGACACGAAAATACACCGTGCCATGGGCGGGTCGCGACTGGGTTTTCAGTCACCGAGCCAGGCATGGTACGACACGGTGGGCCAAAAAGCACGACACAAACGGGCCATTTTATAGGGCCCAGCACGGCCCACTGCCAACTCTATGGGAGAATATGATATTTGGTTTCTTTATATTTTAGAAGAAAAAGTGTAATGTTTAGAATATAATAATTGTAGAATGAGAAAACTTTTAGGCTCCAATATTTAGCTACAAAATTTATCTCTTATCAGCCAATATAAAGGCTTTGTTTGGTAAAACAAGCTGAAAAGCTACCTGAAACCTGAAAAGGTACCTGAAAACTGAAAAAGTAGGTGAAAACTGAAAAGGTAGCTGGAATTATAGGATGATAAGCTGACTGATTATATAAAAAACTGTTTGGCAAATTAACTGAAAAGTTAGCTTATTTTGGTGAAATGACATAAAAGATATAATAATTATTTACTGTTCCCTCCTACCCATTATAAGTGTCCCATTTAGAAGTGAATAGCACATTTAAGGAATACTAATTGTTAAATATTTTGGGTAGTGTAAGGGTATTTAGATTTAGTAAGTTTTGCTTGCGACGGGTCACCATTTGTGACGGATATTTTGTGAGATAAAATGGATACAAAATGAGTAGTTGAGAAAGGGGACCACAGGAATAGTGTTGGAGAGAGAGAAAAAGTGGGTATTTTGTGAGAGAAAACGGTATCCGTCACAAGCTTGCGACGGATAGTGCTGTTGCAAATAAGAATTTGTGATTTAGATTGGGTAGTGTAAGTAATTATATTGGGTTAGGGGTGGGTGGGTGGGTAATATATAGAAATAGGGAAGGGTAAAAAGGTAATAAAACAGCTCAAATAGTACACAACGGGACACTTTGACGAATAAAATAAAACGAAGAACGGGACACTTATAATGGGTAGGAGGGAGTATACTATAGATTGAAGGGTAAATATGTAATATAACCTAGAATCAGGTACCTAAAATCTAAAATGCTACCTTATGTAGCATTTCATTTCAGGTAGCTTATTTGACCAAATAAGTTATTTGCCAAACCATCCCAAAAAAATAAGCTACTTGATTCTTTTGACAAAAAAGTTATTTCAGACGAATCAGGTACCTGAAGTGCCCTGCCAAACGGAGCCAAAGACTAAATAATTTGCAAGTGGGAGACAATGCCTCGTTTTCGATGAGAAATGCATACAAAAAGAAATTCTAATGGAAAAAGGTGCTGACATTCTACAGTTGTATACATCTGATAGTATAGATTTCGAGTTTTATAATAAAGAATTTGAACTTATACATATATTTTACGATCTATTGATCTAGATATACTCAAGAGGGGGGGGGGGGGGGGGGTTGAATTGAGTATGCCAACTTTTGCATTTTTTCTTCGATGTAGGTAAGTTTAACGTGAGTAGAGAATAAAACAATAAAGTAAAAGGAGACACGATATTTTGAAGTGGTTCAGTTTCAGAAATCGAAACCTACGTCCACTATTCTCGATTAATAAAATTAGTACCTTCTCCGGATTACAACTTTATCAACCCTACTCGTACAGGTTTGATGTTAGTTGTAACTCAATCTAGATACCGCTAAATATCTAGCTACGTCAAGTACCGTTAAATACTTAACTACAAATGAGTACCGTTAAATACTCGAGCTATCTTAACTATATAAGATAAAATCTTCAATGAACTCTTGTGTTCAACGATCTTGAACGTATGAGAGTAATCTTCAAAGCTTGTAGTCTTTATAACGAAATCTGACAATGATTGGCACGGAAAACGAGACGTACGTGAGGTTACGTTCGGTTCTTCTTGGAAAGCGTGAGGCGTGTATGTTTGTTAATTTGTAACGTGTGATATGATGTCCTATATATATTAAATTAGATCTAGGTTAAATCCTAGATAGTTTAGGAATATTACTTTATCTAGAATTCTTATTTCTCGGTAATATTCAAAAACCAATCTTATTTGAACTAGGAAAGACTTTAAATAAAATATTAATAAATTAGGATATAAGATTGAATTTCCAAAACCTAACCGATTTAGGAAACAACTTATACCATAAAATATAACATCCTAATTTGAATCAATTCCTAATTCTTGTCAAGATATAATAAATTATATCTTTAACCAAATCCTAGTTTGACTTTAAGGAAATTAAATAAACACATAATATTTATTTAATCAAACCAAAAGACAATAGGTAAACGTGTGGGTAGCCGTGTTTAAACGTGATGCACGCTTCCCAAGACACGTTTCTCAAGGCACGCTTCCCGAGACATATTTTTGGGGCACGTTTCCCTAGGAATTCGGATTTTGACGATAACGGTTTAGAATAAAATTCTTAGTATATTAGAATAAATAATTATCTCATAGGATAATTATTTTAATCCTTTTTAGCCAAAGAATATTTTTATTCTAAAAGCCGTTTTAAGATTACTAATTTAATATATGACAATATAACAACTGTACACATATAATTCCACGCTTTACTTATTTCACGCATTTCTCATTTCTTCAAAGAGTTATAGATAAGATCTATAACTAGGAGCTATTTGATTTCGCAATAAGACTTTATTCTTGTAATTTTTCAAAAAGACTTGATACAAGCTTGATCTTTCTTCAATCCACGATTGAATCTATACTTTGCTAAAATATGATCTTCGCTCTATAATTAACTGTACACTTAATCGCACGATTACACGCATATGTATATAAAATATAATTATCTAGACTTGTCATTATTAAAACATAAAACAACATATTAAATATATAAAATATATTACTTAACAAATTTCCCCTTTTTAATGATGGCAAGACTTATCTAGTATCGTGTCTAAGTGTAATGTTGTAACGTTCCCCCTCAACACAATATTGGTCGTTCATAATATAGTTCAACTTAGGGTTTCTATTTTAGATGTAACCCAAATACTTAAAGAACTATGAGAGACAATACGTTACGACAAAGAGCAATCTTAGGCAAATTCGTATTCTAGGTCGTATTCTTTTCCCCTCTTGACATCATAGAAAAGACGGAAATAAAGACATAAAACGACTAGAATGATATAATACGAAACAAACCTAAGCATGCGATTCTAAATCAAACACACAAACATGATTAACAACAAGCAAACACGAAATACGAACGGGAAATCGACACACAACCAAGTACTAAAAGGCCTATGGGCCGATTATACACAAAAGAAGCCACATGGGCCGAATGTTTAGGATCATGGCCTAATGAGCCGAATGTTTTAGGTAGCATGGCCTTAAGAGGCCGATTTGTTTAAAGCAAACCGAAAGAGATACATGCCAATGGGCAGAATGAAGGATAGGGAATATTTGGGCCACAAAGTTTAAAGGGTAAGCAAAAGAGGATTAAAAGATAAGGGCCAGGGGGTTTGTGGAAACCAGATCCACCACAACAGCCCAAACCAATCATGTTCCTGTTCCAGACCCATCTGCAAAAAAAAATTGTTAACACAACAGAGATATGACGGAGCCTATTTCGGGTAACGGATAATGTGAGGATTGACGAACTCGGGGCGGGTACGATACTCTAATGTATCCAAACGATCGAGGCAACTCCCAATATTACGCCCTTGAGCATCCACCGCGCGCTCAAAATTAAGGATCTTGAGGGAGAGTGCCTTCACCGCGGCTAAGCATTGAGCTCCGTCCTCACGCAATCCACGACTGTCACGAACCAAGGCTCCACCTTGAGTGGTTAAGAATTGGTGACGATCACTAATACCAACAACTTCCTCCTTAACGTCCTTCAACTCACGGGTAATGTGTGCGAGACTCACATCGATCTTTTTCATCCATTCTCGCAACTCATCATTCAGGCCCGACCCGTTTCCACCCTCGGTTTTCGCGCCCTTCAACCCAAAAATAGCCGAAACTAACTGATCCACCTTTCCTTCTAAGGCCTCCAAGTTACCATTCACCTTAACCTCCTCACAATTCTCTCGGCCAAAGAGCAAGTCACCATTTTTACCAAGAATACCCATGAGCTTCATTAGCTTATCGTTCATACGATCTCGAGGAACAACCCCATAAATGCTCACGTCTACCACCCCTGCATCAAACAACAACTCGGAAACTCACATCCCATACGGGATATCAAGAGTAGTGCTAAACCGTTCTTTGACCAAGATTTTCGAAATCTGAGCAATTTTCGCGCAAAACAGAGGCGCTAAATTTATTTTAACACCGGTCATCCAATTATAGAGTATGATAGCCTCACAACAACTCAATTTGTCACGACCGCCTCGTCGCGGCAAAACCGAGTTCCACAAGAAATTAACGAGAAACTTCAATTTAGGATTAAACGAATTTGTTAACAGTGGACTCACCTCCGTCGCATCATCATCGAAATACTTTTTAATGTCCATCTTTTCAGTTTTAGAGACATTAACCCACTCTTTACTCGGGTCAAGAACGAGTCCTTCGTTCTTCAACCGAAAGACCAGACATACATCCTCCACAGAAATATCCACATCTCTTCCATTTATAACCGCCCTTACCCCATTCTCAACCATTTTCACAGACGCAAAGAACTGAACGATTTCAATCGGAAATACCAACCCGGAAAAATTACTAATATAAACCCAATCTTGAAATATTAAGAAATCCTTAAAGAAACCCAAGCACCGAGACCCATCAACCCAAGAAGTGGGATAAAACCGACCCGCATGCACTGAGTAAGGAAGTAAGCGTTCAATGAGCATACCTTGTTTTTTGGTCATACGGACTTTTTCCAAGCCTTCTTTAGTTGCTTCGCCGGAGATGTCGCGGAACAGGGGTTGAGGTATTTGATCAGAAAATTCCTCTTCCATTACTGATTTCCCTTTTTCCAACTTTCGTCTCTTGCTAGTTTCGGACTTCGGAACAGTGACAGAAATTGGTTCAGCTGATAGCGGTGGAGATGGTGTTGGTGTCGGAGATGGAGGTTTGTGGCGAGTAGAGCGTCTAGCAGAAAGTGGCGACATTTTTAGGGTGATAATCGGAGGTTTGGTTGGAGATTATGGTTGTGATTATGGTGGATTTCTTGGTTATACGTTTTAATGGAGTATGGAGTTATGGTTTTGATTTTATTTGATTTGACGGAGTGTGTTGTGAAGTTAGAGTAAAGATGAGGGAGACGGTTATGGGAAATGGTGAGGTGATGGAGTGTGAGAGTAGTAAAAAGGTGGGAGGTGAGTTACACGTGGAGTAGGTAAAAGTAGGGTAGGTTAGGTACTTAATTTGTTTTTAATAAAACGTATATATATGTTACGATTTAGTTTGTTACGTACATATGGTACGTAATTAAATGAAATATGTTTATAACAAGTTACGTACTTGAGGTACGTAAACATATATATATATATATAATAATAATATTTTAGGCATAAATTTGTTAATATTTGAATATTATGGTTTTAATCGAGAAATCGGTTGTGTTCGTTCGTATAACGTATAACATAATATAATCGAGATTTGAGCATTTAAAAAAATAACATACAAAGACATGCAGTGGAATATACGGACACAGTCATATATTTCCGTCTTTGCATAGTCAGTCATTGGGTTATTTTCAGCTCTTAAGATCGATTAGGTGCCACCGATTAAACCAATTTCCAATCGCAAAGTCTCAAATCGTTCCCTAGCTAGAGGTTTAGTAAAAATATCCGCCCATTGTTTTTCCGTACTACAAAATTCCAATTTAATGTTTTCTTTTCTACATGGTCGCGTCAGAAGTGATGTCTAATTTCTATGTGTTTTGTTCTCGAGTGCTGAGCCGGGTTCTTAGATATTATTATAGCACTCGTATTATCACATAATATAGGTACACATCCCACATCAACACCATAATCAAGTAATTGTTGTTTTAACCATAGGAGTTGGGAACATACCAGTGCGGCTGCAATATATTCTGCTTTTGCGGTTGACAAAGCGACAAAATTTTGTTTTTTGGATGCCCATGATATAATGCATGGTTCAACGAAGGTCGCAAGACCAAAAGTACTTTTCCTGTCTAAAGAACAACCTGCATAATCCGCATCTGAATATCCTACTAGGTTAAAGTTACAGTCCATAGGATACCATAGGTATAATTTTGATGTTCCGATTAGGTATCTTAGAATTCTCTTAACCGCAATCATATGCGATTCTTTTGGTGCAGATTGGAACCGAGCACAGACGCAGACACTAAACATTATATCTGGACGACTTGCAGTAAGATAAAGAAGTGAGCCGATCATACCTCTATAACTGGTTTCATCTACTGACTTACCGTATTCGTCTTTGGTGAGCTTTTTATCTGTTACCATTGGAGTAGGCATGGGATGAGAGGATTCCATTCCGAATTTCTTTATTAATTCCTTGACGTATTTTTGTTGATGCGCTTTGATACCCTCGTTCGTTTGTTGAATTTGAAGTCCAAGGAAAAATTGTAATTCTCCCATCATACTCATCTCGAACTCGGATGTCGTCAACTCTGAAAAATATTGGCACAACTTTTTGTTGGTTGAGCCAAATATAATATCGTCAACGTAGATCTGGACTACTAATAAGTCGGAATTTTCACTTTTCAAAAATATTGTTTTGTCCACTGATCCTCTCTTGAATCCGCTTTCCAATAGAAACTTTGATAATCTGTCGTACCATGCTCGAGGGGCCTGTTTCAGCCCGTAAAGAGCTTTGTCCAATCTGAATACGTGATCCTTGAGTTTGCTGTCAAGAAATCCAGGAGGTTGTTCGACATAGACTTCCTCCTGAAGATAGCCATTAAGAAATGTTGTCTTAACGTCCATCTGAAATAATTTCATTCCTTTATGTGCAGCAAATGCTATGGGCAAGCGAATCGCCTCAAGGCGAGCGACTGGAGCGAAGGTTTCGTCATAATCGATCCCTTCTTGCTGATTGTATCCTTGAGCGACTAGTCTTGCTTTGTTACGCACGATGACTCCAGAGTCATCTAGTTTATTTCTGAATACCCATCTTGTTCCAATTACTGATCTGCCTTTTCGACGAGGAACGAGATGCCATACTTTATTTCTTTCGAACTGTTGAAGTTTTTCTTACATAGCGACTATCCAGTCAGGTTCTGCAAGGGCTTCTTTTATGTTGGTAGGTTCAATTGTGGAGATGAAGGAGTAGAATGAGCAGAAGTTGTTTAAGCTTCTTCGAGTTTGAACTCCTTCTGTAAGGCTTCCTATGATGTTGTCTAGAGGGTGAGAGCCTTTATATCTCCAGTTTCTTGATTGATTGTTTTCATTGCTACTACTTGACTCGGGATTTTGACTTGTTCCCCCTGAATCCAAACCAGGGTTTATAGGAGAGTCAGATATAGCTATGACCTATTCCCTTTAGTTTAGATTCAAAGTTGTAGCTTCATTAGCTATAACTCTGGGTTCCAAGTCATTGGCTTGAGACTGGTTAACAATATCATCAACTGTGTTTTCATTTCTCGTACCGTTTTCTCCCAAGTTAAGTTCATCGTTGATTCCTTGAATTTCGCCTTCGTCATTACTTTCTGTCTCTGGAGGATCTTCCCTTGACAAACGAAAGTCTGGTTCGTCTAGGTTTTCCTCTTCGTCCTGTAAAGGCTTGTCGAAGGCATTATTCCCATCAAAGATAACATGTATACTTTCTTCTATGCACAAGGTACGTTTATTAAAAACTTTATAGGCTTTACTATAATCAGAATATCCTATAAAAATTGCCTCATCACTTCTAGGGTCAAATTTGCTTAAACGATTTTTACCATTGTTATGAACGAAGCATTTACTCCCAAAACATCTTAAATGAGATATATTAGGTTTACGTCCACGTAGAAGTTCATAAGGTGTCTTTTTAAGGATAGGTCTAATCATAGCACGATTATGAATATAGCAAGCTGTACTAATAGTCTCAGCCCAAAAGTTTCTAGGTAGGCCACTACAAAGAAGCATTGTTCTATCCATGTCTTCTAGGGTTCTGTTCATGCGTTCTACTACTCCGTTTTGTTGTGGTGTTCTAGGTGCAGAGAAGTTATGTCCAACACCGTTGGTTTTACAGAACTCAATAAAGCATGGTTGTCAAATTCAGTTCCATGGTCAGTTCGGATAGTTACTAGGTTAGATTTTAATTTGTTTTGGACAAGTTTCATTAGACTAACAAATTTATCAAATGTTTCGTCTTTAGAATGGAGAAAGATTGACCAAACAAATCTAGAATAATCATCAACTAGAACGAAAACGTACCTGGAACCACCTCTGCTTCTTACCTTTATAGGGCCACAGAGATCCATATGTACTAGTTCAAGAGCTTGGTTGGTACTTACTATTCTTTTTGGTTTGAAGGATGATCTGACGTGTTTACATCGTGCACGTGTGTCGCACATATTTTCTTGATCAAACTTGATCTTGGGAAGACCTTCGACCAAGTCCCATCTCTTCAATTTGCTAAGAATAGGAGAACTAATATGACTAAATCTCTTATGCCAGAGACATGGATCATCTAACGTAACTTTCATACATGAGAGAGAGTCAGTAGGCACAACGTTTAAATCAATCATTTAGACATTTTTCTTCCTATGACCTTCAAGTATTACCTTACTTGTACCTTCCATAATTATACGACAAATATCTGCATGAAAGACAACTTTGTTTCCTTTGTCGCAAAACTGAGATTTACTAATTAAGTTATGTTTGAGGCCACTTACCAGATACACATCGCTAATAGTATGGGATGATGAGATGCCTATCTTACCGACACCTATAACCTTTCCCTTTTTGTTGTCTCCGAAGGTGACCTTTCCTCCGTCAAATGGTTTCAAGGTTGTGAATAGGTTGGCGTCGCCTGTCATATGTCGGGAGCATCCACTGTCGAGGTACCATAGGTTATTATTTTTAGCGATTATCTGCATAATAATATTTAAAGACATGTTTTAGGTACCCAAGCATACTTGGGTCCTTTAGAGTTAGTGACAATAAAAACGTCTTGCTTCTTAACCCAGACTTTTCTCCCTAAGAGTCTCTTCGATCTGTGGTAGTTGGGTTTTGTCGACTTTGTATAGGTTTTTGGGTTTTGTTTCTTATAGGTTGTAGGTTTAGGAATTTGGGTGGTCCTATTTTTCTTTTCTGCATAATCGAAAGACATGTCCTAGAACCATCTATGGTCATTATTCCTTTCCTCAACATTGTTTTTATCACTTTCCTCACTATCGATGATGGAGATAGAGTCGTTTGGTATACCTAGAGATTTTACAAATTTGACTCCAGTTTTGAAGTCGAGTGCGTGTTTTACACAATTTTTTTCGTAGGTGACCAGTATGACCACAATAAGTACAAATTAAATATTCCGGTAAGTATACATACTTTCTTTTTCTAAAGTCACGGTCAGTGGGTTTTGGTTGACAATTAGAATGGTCCCTCCTTCCATAGCACTCATGACCTAGACCCATCTTCATATTATTGTCAGATTGTTCAGTTAAGAAATTTAGTACGTTAGTACTTCCTTCCCATTTTTCGTGAACCTTACGAGCATGAAGAAGAAGGTCTTTTAAAGAATCTAGTTCTTTTATGCAAGAGGTATGGTCAACATTGTTAGCTTCCTTTAAGTCTTGAATATCCTTATTAAAATTGAACACAATTTGAGCATGTTCCTTTTTAATTTTGGTCAAGTTAAATTCTAGATCCATGATTTTTTGCTCGAGAATTTCAACTTCTTCTTGATGAGTTTCATCTACAAAGACTGGTGTAGGTTTGCTCTTTAGAAGTTCATTGGCCCTTTTTAAATCTGAGGTTATAGCTTCATTGGCTATAATCTTAGATTCAAGCTCTTTGATGTTGAGTTTTAGTTTTGGGATTATAGCTTCATTAGCTATAACTTTAGACTCAAGAATTTTCTTCTCAGACATTACTGTTTCCAATTTAACATTTGCGTCAATGTTAACTTTGGATTTCAGTTTTTCTGCTTTGGCCTTTAGAAGCTGATTTTCCTCTGCAATGTCAAGGATCTGCTCTTTCAACTCGTCTATTTCAAGACTTTGTTCATGACATTAGTCTAACGTTTATTCAAAGTATTTAATTAATGCAGACTTAGATAATTTTTTAACTTGACTCTTAAGCTGTAAAAAGTTTACCTCTTGGTCTTCATCGTCTGAATCTGATTCTCCATAGTGGCAAAATTGTGATGATTTATGATCGCCGGAAATTAGATTTAAACTGATGTTGCTTAGACACATGTTTGCAACTTCCTCTTCCTCTGAGTCTTCGTCATCTTCGGAATTTAATTCTCCCCAGCAAGATGCGAGCATAACCTTTTTGAATTCAGTCTTGGTCTTTTCTCGTTTAGATTTGTCTTTGATTTTGTCCCAGCTTGGACAGTCCTTGATCATATGGCCTTGATCACCACATTTGAAGCATCCTCGTTTGAAGAAGGTTTGTTTAGAATCATTCTTCTTTTTATCATTGGTTTTATTGTTAGATTTAGTAAATCTTCCTTTGAAGACTGCCTTTTTGAAGCGTCTTGCGAATAGAACTGTTTCATCTTCCAGTTCAGGTTCGTACTCTTCTCTTGTAGATGCTTGTAAGACAACGTTTTTGCCCTTAGGATGATCATCATCATCTTTGTTCAACATGATCTCATGAGCCATTAGAGATCCAATGAGTTCTTGGTAAGTCAAGGTCGTGAGATCACGAGCTTCTTCAATTGTAGTGACTTTTGGTTGCCACTTTTTGGTAAGGCTTCTAAGGACTTTTCTGACTATGTCCTCAGAATCATACTTCCTACCAAGGTTCCGTAGTTCATTTAATATGCAAGAAAATCGTGCAGACATGCTATCAATCGATACATTCTTTTCCATAGTGAAAAGTTCATATATATCGTTGAATAAGCAAGTCTATGCGATGTTTCTTGACTACAGAAGTACCTTCATAGGCAAGTTCTAGGCCATCCCATATTCCTTTAGCTGAATTACAAGAAGAGAAGCGATCAAATTCAGAAATAATCATACCGTTTTGAAGTAGGCTCATGGCTTTTGAATTTTTCTCAGAAATCTTGTAATCTGCTTCCACATAATCACTTTCCATTTTCTCATATGTGGTTCCATTTGTAGCGGCGACCAAGATCTTCTTTGGTCCAGTTTGAATTATCTTCCAGCATTCCCAATCACATCCTTTGACGTAGTGGGTCATCATGTTCTTCCACAAGCTATAGTTCTTTACATCGAAGATGGGACACTTCAAGTGTTTAAAATCCATATACCGAGACTTTATTTGCCACCCCAAATACAATTCGAACAACCTGAAAAATATGTATGGTTAACCAAAGAAGAGATGGACGAAATACGTAAAAAGGGTCGTTCTAGTGAAGCGTGGAATCATTTTATTAAATGTAAAAATAATTTGGTTTGCAAATGTATATATTGTGATAAAACATTTAGTTGCGATACTTCGGATGGTACCGGTCATTTAAACCAACATTGGAAAGCTTGTAAAAGCCGACCCGAAAGTAGTCAACCTACCATGGACCAATTCATGACTACCCCCGATAGCCAATCGTCCTCATATAATTATAATTATGATGAATGCAGCACTAAATTGGCTAGAATGATTATTCAAACAGAAAAACCGTTTACACCGAGCTTTTAATGACTATGTTAAGACTAATCAACCTTGCCACAAAGAAACAAGTAGGCGGGCCGTTAGAAATAAAAGCATGGTATTATTTTTGACGGTACGACAAAACCTTATTTCCGAGTTTGAAAAGACTAATTGTAAATTTAGTATAACAGCCGATGGGTGGGATTCGGGGACCAAGTATTCTTATATATGCGTTACCTCTTATTGGTTGGATAAAACTTGGACTATGCAAAAACGAATCATTGAGTTTGCTAAATTAGAATACCCTCATAATACCGATAATACACATGCAATGATCATGAACGGTATTAATGATTATGGACTTGCATCTAAAATTTTAACTTGTACTTTTGATAATGCATCTACCATGACTTCCGTTCCTCGCAAGTTAAAAGCTAGTTTAAATGATCTTTTTTCAGAGGGTGATTTGTTGCATGTTAGATGTGCATGTCATGTTTTAAACATATGTGTTAAATATGGTCTCCAAGGCATTAAAGATTATCATGCGAAGTTTAAAAAAATTGTTTTGCATTTTAACTCGGCAAAGTGGAGACAAAAACAATGGAAAGATTTTTGTGAGGCCGCAGGAATTAAATGCATAAAATTTCCCGACGAAAATAACACTCGGTGGAATTCTATGTACACTATGTTGAGTGTTATGCTTCCCTATAAAGAATCTCTTATTACCTTTTGGAACCGATCCTTTCCCGATAACTCGTTATCGGAGGAGGATTGGACGAAAGTTTATTTTTATATTGATTTATTAGGTGCTTTTAACTTTGCAACTCTCTCTTTTTCACATGTTTATAAACCTACCGCTCCATATTTCATTAGTAATGGTATTCCTGTTGCGGAACGTTTTAACACTTATCGTCAATAATGCTTTGTTTAGCGGGTTTCTTCCGAACATGGAGGCAAAGTGGCTCAAGTATTGGTCTTATATTCCCATTATTTACGTTTTTTGTATGATTTTAGACTCTAGATGGAAATTAGAGGAAACTATACAATTAGTTGGTGTTTATAGGAGTCTATTATGTTTACCTTTTGACGAAGTTCAATATAGAGAAAGAATTAGTTCACAATTTTTTATTGTATATAGTCATTACGAGTCTATTATTAACAATTTCACTCGTGGTTATTCTCAATCTACTTTTAGTGCAGGTACTAGTGGTGGTGCTATGCGAGGAGCGAGCTTGACCGCTCTGAAAGGTTTGATGAGTCGGGTAAGACCGAGTTGACAACAATCTACTCCAACATCCAACTTGGCCGAGTATCAAATGTACACTAGATACGATTATATGCGAGGTTTGACCGAAGTAGAGGCCAACAATCTTGACCTTTTTGCAATGGTGGCGAAATCAAACGAAGTCGCTTCCGGTGATGTCGGCAATGGCAATGGACTTCTTAAGCGTTCAAGTGTCTTCCGTTGCATCCGAAAGTTGCTTTAGTGCGGCAAATAGGGTATTGGATGAAAAACGAACTTGTCTAAGACCCGATACACTTAGAATGTTAGTGTGCTATAAGGATTGGATAAATGCCGAAAATCGAGAACAAGACAAGGTCGATCATGAAAAAGAAGATAATTCCGACGAAACAAGCACCTCGTCAGAATAATTAATATCGTTTTTAATCGTTTTATTGTATTTTTAATTAAATAAACTTGTAAACTTGTATCGTTTCGTATTTTTTTAATAAAAGATTTAAGGGCCTGTACTAGGACTCCCTAGATAAATAAGGGCGTTACCATCTCGGTTTCCCGAGGCAGTAGATACAAAGGAAAGATAAACAGTACTTTATTTAAAAGTTAACTTCATAACATGTTCCTACAACTGTATCCAAACTGTCTTATGAAATGAAAATACAACTCATGATAAACTGACTATGGTGATCTAGACTCTAGTCTGGTCCGGATCCAAGCTCTCTCTTCCCATAGCTTCCCACAGTCTCAGCCACCTGTCAATCTGCTCCCCAATAATTTGGTTCATCACAGGTGATCACGAATACACAGGGTCAACCACGAGGTTGAGTAGAGGAAAAATAAATAAACAAACTTATAATATATATATTGGGATCAATCATCCCTTAACTCCGCACCGATCCAACACCAAATAAACTCCGCACCGATCCAACGCCAAATAAACTCCGCACCGAACCAACGCCAAATAAACTCCGCACCGAACCAACGCCAAATAAACTCCGCACCGATCACAAGACCCATTACCTCCACACCAATCACAAGACCCATTATACTCCACACCAGTCACAAGACCCAATATACTCCACACCAGTCACAAGACCCAATATACTCCGCTCCATATCACAAGACCCATTATTCGTCACATCGTATCGTGTCACAGAATTATTCAATCAAATAAAGCAATATATCACATTCATTCAATATAATAAGATGAACATTGTTAACAACGTTTAATAATCAAATAACTCATCAACAGGCATACGATATTCCCCTACCTCGAATAGCAGAATTGTAGATAAGTCCAAAGCTCGCTAGAAGTGTTCCACGCGGAAACTGTTACCTAAACACGTATTTATAACGAATCAATAAACTTCCCGAACCCCCATAAGTCAACGTATACTTTCTATAAATAGTAACCCTCTATAAGTGGAAAGTTTCCAAACATAGAAACTTTCCCGAAATAGAAACTTTCATAACTTACTAATTCCCGACTCATAAACTTCCTCCAACAAAACAATAGTTAACAAATAATAAAATAATAATCACTACTTACAAATAATGGTAATGATAAAAATAATAATAATAATAATATGACAAAACCTTATTAAGATATTAACAAAAATACTAATAATAGTAATAATATCCATAATAAGGATATATTAACATGATAAAGATATAATAATATAATATATAATAATATAATAGTATTTGCAATAATCATAGAAATACCACGCTTAAACCCATATTAATATTGAAACCGACTCACGACTCGCGTCTCACGTAAGACCCAACCACCACCAGACTGCTGCCACCACCACTGTCGGCAGCCACCGCCAAGCACCCTCACCTCCACCTGCGTCCCACCGTAGACACAACCAAGCCACGTTATTCACTCAACTCCCGCAAACCCGACTACTACCGATCCCCGCAACCACCACTCGCAACCTTGACAACCACCATGACCAAAACCAACACGACTCCCGACATCAGACGACAACCGTGGTACCACCGTGTCGACCTCCCCCGAGTCAACGGTGGCACCGCCCCAACCTATACCCGTACTAGCCCTAACTCGCATTCACTCTATCCTTCGACAACAACGACCACCAGCGGCAGCTAACCACCGCCTTGCGCTCGCCCTCACTCCCGTAACCTACCCTAGCCACCACAATGACTCAACCCCAGCGACAACACTAAAACGACAGCAACAACGTAAAACCGAAACGAAAGCTGAACGCTTACCTTACTCGCCTGAGATGGCTTGTGCGCCCCTGAAACCGCTTCTAACCACCGTTGTCTCTCTCTCTCTCTCTCTCTCTCTCTCTCTCTCTCTCTCTCTCTCTCTCTCTCGTTTCCCCGTTTTTTTTACCAGCCGCCGCTTGCCCGTGAACTATGAGTGTAGCGTAAAGAAGGCCACTCTTTGCGTAGCAAATACGTTTAGGGTTTATTTTTGGGTTTAGGGTTTCAATATCACGGTGAATCGTGGGGAAAACAAAATAGGGTTTGGGTATGGGTGGTACTAGGATGTGGGCTTGACCCATAATGAAACGAGCTTCGTCTTAATTAAAACGAACCATCCTCAACGTGATATTATAAATATGACACGTAACCTTATTATTAGCTCGGTCGATATACCATGTAAAATTATTAGAAGTTCTATACGATAATAAATATAGAACTTATAATATTACTTCGAGTTAACTTATAATATCACAACCCGAGTCTAAAAAAAAAAAAGTATATAACATATTCGATAAATTAATTATCGAATATTAATATTCAAATACGATCAATACATCAATATAACAATAAATATTATAATGAAGTATTACACCAATAATATATAATATAATATATAAAATACAAAACACGCATTCGATAACTTAATTATCGAATATAAATGTTCAAATATTATCAACACCTTAATAACCATATAAATTAATTACCGATAAAATGCGGGGTATTACAATTTAGATTTAGTAAGTTTTGCTTGCGACGGGTCACCATTTGTGACGGATATTTTGTGAGATAAAATGGATACAAAATGAGTAGTTGAGAAAGGGGGCCACAGGAATAGTGTTGGAGAGAGAGAGAAAAAGTGGGTATTTTGTGAGAGAAAACGGTATCCGTCACAAGCTTGTGACGGATAGTGCCGTTGCAAATAAGAATTTGTGATTTAGATTGGGTAGTGTAAGTAATTATATTGGGTTAGGGGTGGGTGGGTGGGTAATATATAGAAATAGGGAAGGGTAAAAAGGTAATAAAACAGCTCAAATAGTACACAACGGGACACTTTGACGAATAAAATAAAACGAAAAACGGGACACTTATAATGGGTAGGAGGGAGTATACTATAGATTGAAGGGTAAATATGTAATATAACCTAGAATCGGGTACCTAAAATCTAAAATGCTACCTTATGTAGCATTTCATTTCAGGTAGCTTATTTGACCAAATAAGTTATTTGCCAAACCATCCCAAAAAAATAAGCTACTTGATTCTTTTGGCAAAAAAGTTATTTCAGACGAATCAGGTACCTGAAGTGCCCTGCCAAACGGAGCCAAAGACTAAACAATTTGCAAGTGGGAGACAATACCTCGTTTTCAATGAGAAATGCATACAAAAAGAAATTCTAATGGAAAAAGGTGCTGACATTCTACAGATGTATACATCTGATAGTATAGATTTCGAGTTTTATAATAAAGAATTTGAACTTATACATATAATTTACGAGCTGAAGAGTCTATTGATCTAGATATACTCAAGAGGGGGGGGGGGGGTTGAATTGAGTATGCCAACTTTTGCATTTCTTCTTCGATGTAGGTAAGTTTAACGTGAGTAGAGAATAAAACAATAAAGTAAAAGGAGACACGATATTTTGAAGTAGTTCAGTTTCAGAAATCGAAACCTACGTCCACTATTCTCGATTAATAAAATTAGTACCTTCTCCGGATTACAACTTTATCAACCCTACTCGTACAAGTTTGATGTTAGTTGTAACTCAATCTAGATACCGCTAAATATCTAGCTACGTCAAGTACCGTTAAATACTTAACTACAAATGAGTACCGTTAAATACTCGAGCTATCTTAACTATATAAGATAAAATCTTCAATGAACTCTTGTGTTCAACGATCTTGAACGTATGAGAGTAATCTTCAAAACTTGTAGTCTTTATAACGAAATCTGACAATGATTGGCACGGAAAACGAGACGTAAGTGAGGTTACGTTCGGTTCTTCTTGGAAAGCGTGAGGCGTGTATGTTTGTTAATTTGTAACGTGTGATATGATGTCCTATATATAGTAAATTAGATCTAGGTTAAATCCTAGATAGTTTAGGAATATTACTTTATCTATAATTCTTATTTCTAGGTAATATTCAAAAACCAATCTTATTTGAACTAGGAAAGACTTTAAATAAAATATTAATAAATTAGGATATAAGATTGAATTTCCAAAACCTAACCGATTTAGGAAATAACTTATACCATAAAATATAACATCCTAATTTGAATCAATTCCTAATTCTTGTCAAGATATAATAAATTATATCTTTAACCAAATCCTAGTTTAACTTTAAGGAAATTAAATAAACACATAATATTTATTTAATCATACCAAAAGACAATAGGAAAACGTGTAGGTAGCCGTGTAGAAACGTGATGCACGCTTCCCAAGACACGTTTCTCAAGGCACGCTTCCCGAGACATATTTTCGGGGCACGTTTCCCTAGGAATTCGGATTTTGACGATAACGGTTTAGAATAAAACTAGTGTAACACCCGTGAAAAATCACGGGATTGTGTACACTTACTTTTAAAGACGATAAAGGTAAATTCATTTCATTATATAGCAATTCTATTTATTCGAACAAATTAATTTTTAACGGGGA
Source organism: Silene conica (assembly GCA_029255685.2). Taxonomy (NCBI): domain Eukaryota; kingdom Viridiplantae; phylum Streptophyta; class Magnoliopsida; order Caryophyllales; family Caryophyllaceae; genus Silene; species Silene conica. The sequence goes on from CM055312.2 coordinate 73,162,131, forward strand.
TGTTTTGCATATAAGATATGTTCGGTCAAAAGGTGAATTTTCTGGTGCACTAATTTTCGAATATCTGTTAGTAATGATGAAAATATTTGGATTAATTATGCTAACATGAATGAATAAGATATATAAGAAAAAACAATAAACGATTAAAAAAAGATTAAATAATTAATAATGAGTAATTTGGAAAGTTATTGTTTTGTGATGAAATGGTGACAGAACTTAAGTTGACGGACAAATAGGATGAAGAAAATAACTAATCAGGTAGAAAATTAAATGGGTGTATTAAAATTCGATAATGTAGGACAAAAATTACAGCTTCTCGAAAACCTCCTTGTAAACAACATTCGTTGTTGTAGTAGTCATTCCTCCTTTTTCATCAAGAAGTAGCACTTTTAGACCTTTCTTACTCGTAACCCTAGATATAGCAACGTACAATTGGCCATGGGTAAAGACTGGTCTAGGAAGATAAAGTCCAACACGGGATAGAGATTGACCCTGACTTTTGTTAATAGTCATAGCAAAGCAAACTACTAAAGGAAACTGTCTTCTTTCAAACTTAATTGGGAACCTGGTTTGATCAGAAGGAGTCAAGGTGATGCGGGGAATATAGACATTGTTTCCGATATGACTGCCACAAATAACGGTTGCACTAATAACGCAATTTCCTAGTTGCTTTACCTCCATTCAGATGCCATTGCACAACCCATTTGCTTGGTCAATGTTTCTTAAAAGCATCACTATAGGTCCAATCTTCAGTTTTAAGCTGTGATTGGGTAAACCGGAACATCTGATTGAGTTAAGAAACTCTATAGAGTAAAGTTCTCTGACCCCGCAATTAGTCTCTTCCTTGCTTATTTCATCAGAGCTTAAGTAAACTTTTTCTTCCTTTTGATCCAAGACATAGTCGTTTACCTCCTCGACCACATCGTGAGTAGGTTCTAGTACAACTTTTTCAGTGAAGTACAGAGGGTCACCTAAGTGATCTTTTAAAGATGGGTACGTGCTATCTACAATAGTATATACTAGATCTACACCAGGCTGTATAAGTATATCTTCTGGTAATTTTGTAAATAGATAGGCGACAATTTAAGAATATTCAAAATGACACAAAGTCTACAATAGTGTTGTAGTGATGAACTAACTGGTAGTCTTCAAGCTTTATTGTGCGACAGATATGTTTGCTTTGAGTTTCTGTAATAGGACCAATCTCATACAGTTTTCCTATAACATCTGCATTGTCAAATATGGAAAAAATAAAAACCATAGTCGAAAATTAATAAAATCGAGTAAATGAATATTATATTTAAGAGTCATACCTATATAATGTGTATGTGGAATTATACCATCCAATATGTCGTTAAAACTTGCAAAACGATATAGACTATTTGGTATTGTTGGATCATTGATTTTCTGAACTCGTGTTGAATATTCAAACCTCAAACGATAGGGATGAGGGGTTGCCTTGTCTAGTCCTGTGTTGTTGTCTACGGTCAAGTTACAAATGGTGTAAACTTCACCAACACACAGCTGTGATCCAAAGTGAGAAATCAATTGTTTCCTTATGGTGGCTTGGATAAAATCATTCTGAAAAGAATAGAAATAAAAATTGGTCAGTGCTTGTATAAATAAAAAACACACATCGTATAAAAGTTATTGTAGAATAATGACAAACCTTGGAATCAACAAATAGTAACTCAACTTCATCAAGTTTCTTTTTGTTAACCGTTTCTGATTTTTTTTCAAATTTTTTGTTTTTGAAAGCTAATTCAGTCCTATCCCATTTGTGTACGACCCTGATGTTGATCTGAGTAACACGAAACCCATACTTGAGGTCGCTAATAGTCAAAAAATTTGTCATAGCCATTTTGATATGATAAACGTTAGAAAAATTCGTGAGAATTGCAAAAATTCTTTAGATTGAGTTGTATAAGGATGTATAGGTAGGGTATATAGATTGATTAAGGGGATGAGTTGGTTGTAGAATGGAAAACTCTTAATGTTTTATAAGTTTGGTCTCATATATTTATGGAATAATTTGATTGGTTGTATATGTTAATGATATCTTAATGATTTTGATTTCGAAAGAAGTATGTTCAGCCGTGTATTTGCATGAGACTTGATTTATGGAATAATTTGATTGGTATGATCAGCCATGTATTTGCATAAGACTTGATTTGTGGAATATTTAATTTGGAATAAAATTTGCAATGTACACGGTTCTATTTTGTGGAATATTCTGACTGTATTTATGCAATATTTAGAGAATATTTAGTATATTTTCAATGTGATATTTAAGATTCACAAATTCTTATTTGCAACGGCACTATCCGTCGCAAGCTTGTGACGGATACCGTTTTCTCTCACAAAATACCCACTTTTTCTCTCTCTCCAACACTATTCATGTGGTCCCCTTTCTCCACTAACTCATTTTGTATCCATTTTATCTCACAAAATATCCGTCACAAATGGTGACCCGTCGCAAGCAAGACTTACTATTTAAGATTTGTTATATATGATAAACGATTCTGATTGGTTGTATATGGTAAACAATTTTAATTTTGATTATTTAAATGAATGCGATAAAGGTTTAGAGATAAACGTTTGTAACATAATAGTTTTATGGAATGAAATATTTAGCTTAAATTACGGGTTTAATTAGCTTAAATATTTATGGAATATTTAGGGAATATTTATGGAATATTTATGGAATGATGGTGTAAACGTTTTTATTATAATATTATAATACATACAAAAATATGACGTGGCATAAATTAGGTGTTATGATTGGTCTACAAAACGGTTTTTTGTGAGGGTGAATGTGAATGCGAGAAAGAGTGAACGGTGAAACATTATTGCGCCACGTATGCAATTTGACATTTTGCTTTTATAGTAATAATGATTCTTAGTATATTAGAATAAATAATTATCTCATAGGATAATTATTTTAATCCTTTTTAACCAAAGAATATTTTTATTCTAAAAGCCGTTTTAAGATTACTAATTTAATATATGACAATATAACAACTGTACACATATAATTCCACACTTTACTTATTTCACGCATTTCTCATTTCTTCAAAGAGTTATAGATACGACTTATAACTAGGAGCTATTTGATTCCGCAATAAGACTTTATTCTTGTAATTTTTCAAAAAGACTTGATACGAGCTTGATCTTTCTTCAATCCACGATTGAATCTATACTTTGCTAAAATATGATCTTCGCTCTATAATTAACTGTACACTTAATCGCACGATTACACGCATATGTATATAAAATATAATTATCTAGACTTGTCATTATTAAAACATAAAACAACATATTAAATATATAAAATATATTACTCAACACGAGCTTTATTGAAAAGAATCTGAACGTATTTATAAAAAGTTGTAATTCAAAACATTATATTGAAACTCAAAATTAATACATATAAAACCCAAATTTTTTAATTTTAAAACTAAAAAATTATAGTGCAAAAAAAATATTGTTAAAAGCTCAAAAAAATTGTATATAAGCTCAATTAAATTTGTATTAGATATACTATTCTCATATACATACATATGGATGTATAGTCCTGATTATACATACATTTGTATCTATATACATCTGTTAGTATAGATTTCGAGCTTTATATCAAACAATTTGAGCTTATACATATATTTTACGAGCTTTATTGAAAAGAATCTGAGCGTCTTTATAAAAAAAATTGTAAATAAAAACATTATATTGAAACTCAAAAATAATACGTATAAAACCCAAAGATTTTAATTTTAACACTAAAAAATTATAGTGCATTTTTTTTTGTTAAAAGCTCAACAAAGTTGCACATGAACTCAATTAGATTTGTATTAAATGTACAATTCTCATAGAGATCTAGATTTATAATACTATTTGTGATAGACACCAAGTAATTGTAGTGAGATAGATATTTGGAATAAATGGAGACCTTAATTCTTGTACATTCACCTAAAATGTAATATAATAAATAATGAAGGAAGTAATTATTAAGATGTAATTAATGTAATTGTTTTGTAATTATTAGGTTTAGGGTTATTAAGCAAAAGTCGTTAGTGCCAATCAAATCAAATTAACAGAAGTCTCACTGAAAAAAAAAACATAGTCTCTCTTTCTTCTCTCAAAAAAAAACCTAGCCTTTATCAATTAAATCTGGGGCTTCCATCGACTTTTGATCGATGGTAAGCCCCATAAAACTTATTTATCAATTTTTACTATAAAATCCTACGTATTAGTCAATAAAAGTCTCCCTTTTGGTGAGATCCGTTCGTTTGTCTCTATTTTCGGAGTCTTTTCAGTCTTTGTTATTCAAGGTTTTTCGTTTGTCTCTATTTTCGGAGTCTTTTCAGTCCTTGTTATTCAAGGTTTTAGTTCTATTGGTAATATAGATATGAGTGTCTTGGTCGTTTCTTATATGGTGAAGATGCAGAAGATCGGTTTCATAATAAATCGTTATATGGTATTACATATGTTGTCGATTTGTTGGTTGCACTTAATTTGGTCAGATGAAATCGTCTCTCGTCAAGGCTCAAGATACTACGATCCTCTTGTGAAAAGTTGTTTGCGGCGATATGATAGAGGACGTGCTTTGAAGCAATTCAAGTTTACAGATCTTTCTGTGAACAAGATTTTATTTTATTTGATTCTAGTCGAGTTGTGTGAAATTCAGAGAGCAGAGAAGATGAAGAATGTAATCTTATTTTCTTAATCATAAAACGTTATATTACAAGACTCTATATAGCCTATACTTCCTTGATTTATTCCTCTTATTATGGTATTAAAATAACTACTACTACTATTATAGGAACAAAATAATACAGGGAATAATACAAAGAATATGTGCAAATAAGAAAGATACAGTAACGAGATTTGTGCTTCCGTGATATTTGATTTCCATATTTCAATACTCCCCCTCAAGTTGGAATTCGGGGTAAACCGAGACCCAACTTGAATATCAAATGATCGAAGGACTCCCCTCCTAATGCTTTCGTAAACAGGTCAGCAATTTGCTCTTTACTCGGAATGTAGTGCGCAGCAATGGCGTTGGACACCAAGTGTTGTCTCACGAAATGACATGCTATTTCAATATGCTTAATTCGATCATGGAATACAGGATTCTTGGATATGTGAAGGGCAGCCTGGTTGTCACAATACATAAACATTGGCGTGGTGTGAAAAACTCCCAATGAACCGAGAAAAGCCTTAACCCATAGCAATTCGCTAGTAACTGATCCTATTGCCCTATACTCCGCTTCTGCCGTGGATGTAGCCACCGTGACTTGTTTCTTTGCCCTCCATGAAATAGGTGACCCTCCAATTGACACAAAATATCCACTTAATGACTTCCGTGTGATGGGACAACTAGCATAGTCCGAATCGCAATAACCTCGAAGCTGATAATCTGGATTAGTGGAAAGTGTAATGCCTTTGTTCGGGTTCCTCTTGATATACCGAACAACACGTAACGCTGCCTCCCAATGCTCCGTCTTAGGCTCATTAACAAATTGTGATAACACATGGACCGAGTAAACAAGGTCTGGTCGAGTAATGGTCAAATAGACCAACCTCCCAACCAACCGCCGATACTTCATAATGTCGTGCAAAACTGGTCCTTTAGCAAGAGCCAAGTGATGTCGAGCAGGAATAGGAGTATAGGCTGGTTTCGCTCCAGCCAAGCCACTGTCTTCGACGATGTCTATCGCATACTTCCGTTGATTAAGAAATAAGCCATCAACTCCATGAGCTACTTCTATCCCAAGAAAAAATTTGAGTTTTCCTAAATCTTTAATACCAAATTTGTCATCCAAAGAGCTCTTAAATTTGTTGCAGGCTGCTCGGTTATTCCCAACAACGATCATATCGTCAACGTACACCAAGACCCCAATAAACACTCCATTACGATTTAGCGTAAACAATGAATAGTCCGCCATTGATTGCACAAAACCGTAATTTTTCATAAATATGGTGAGTTTGGTAAACCAATTACGCGACGCCTGTTTTAAGCCATAAATTGATTTTAACAACCTACAAACTTTCGTACCTTGGCCTTTGTCGAATCCTTGTGGGATTCGCATGTACACATTCTCTTCAAGGTCCCCGTGTAAAAAAGCGTTATTGACATCGAGTTGTTCAATAATCCATCCCTTCTTTACGGCTACGGCAAGCATACACCTTACGCTTGTCATTTTTGCAACCGGGGCATAAGTTTCATGAAAATCGATTCCTTCAACTTGGGTAAATCCTTGGGCGACGAGTCTTGCTTTATATCGCTCAACTTCTCCATTGGCATGATATTTGATTTTATATACCCACTTGCAACCGATAGCTTTCTTTCCTTTGGGCAGAGTCTCGATTTTCCAAGTTCCGTTTGCTTCTAATGCGTCAATTTCCTTTCGCATTGCTGCTCGCCATTTTTCATCGCGTGCTGCCTCACGATAAGAAGTAGGCTCTTTGTGGGCATCTATTTTTGCTAGGAAGCATGTATGGGATTTGGAAAAGCAATTAGTAGTAACATAATTGACTAATGGATAACGTGTACCTGACGAGGATGACGTTGATTGAGCATGGCAAGCATCGTGATTGGGTGTAATTACTCTTGTAGATTTGCAATAGTAGTCCTTTTTCCATGATGGCTCAAACTTGGTACGAGCTCCTCGTCCCATTACGTTGTCCTGTGTCGAATTCTGTGCTAGCAGGGGGTCGTTAGTGTTTGGAATCTGATTCTGTATTTGAGGACTGTTTTCACTCGCTGTCTCACGGTTGATTGTATATGGCAATTCAGTTTGGTCATTCTCTAAATCAGACTCCCTTACATTTTCTGTTCCTGTATTCTCAACATCCATAGTCCAATTCTCAACATACATACTCCCCCTGTCTACCCCACTAGTTTGGTGTTCGTGATTGAGAGCATTTTGGTGACCATGATTGGTAACAAGGTAAGGGTATATGGTCTCATAAAAATTAATATTCCGGGACACAAAGACCCGTTTCTCCTTAATGTCATAAACTTTCCACCCTTTCTTGCTATGCGGGTATCCAATAAAAACACACCTTTTTCCGCGCTCCCCAAACTTATCCCGATTCCTATCATTATTATGAACATAACATAGACACCCAAAGACTCGGACATTATCGAAAGTTGGCCTTTTTCGATATAAAATTTCAAATGGAGTTTTGCCATCAAGTAAGGGTGTGGGTGTTCTATTGATTAAATATGCGGCTGTTAAGACACACTCTCCCCAAAACTGTAAAGGCAAACCTCCCTCAAATCGTAAGGCACGTGCTTTTTCTAATATATGTCTATGTTTCCTCTCGACGCGTCCGTTTTGTTGAGGGGTACCGGTATTGCTAGTTTGAAATAAAATACCATTTTCCTCATAATATTGATGCATCGCTCCAGCTAATAATTCAGTCCCATTGTCACTTTGAATTTTCTTAACACACGTCTCAAATTGGGTTTTTACCATCTGACAAAAAATTTTCATAAAATTACCGGCTTCACTTTTGTCTTTCAAAAGGTATACCCAAACTCCCCGGCTATGGTCGTCTACAATAGTCAAAAAATAATGGGCTCGTGTCAAACTAGCTACCTTGTACGGTCCCCATATATCACAATGTATTAGGCCAAATAAAAAATCACAACGCTTATTATTCAACTGAAAAGATGCACGAGATTGTTTTGCCCGACAACAAGAATCACAAACAGTGTCCGATGTCCAACGTAAAGTATTACCAACTAAATCAGAAAAATGAAGAAAAATACTTTGGGATGGGTGTCCTAGCCTTTTATGCCATAGGTGTGCTTCCTTGGTAACTTTCGTTTGTGCCACAACCTCGTCTTTTTGTGACTTGTAGTAATACACCCCATAGCGATGCTCACCGCGTCCAATCATCGTCTTCGTACTCAGGTCCTGTATATCACAAAAGTCGGAATTAAATGTTACTGTGCAATTGCTTTCACTAATGAGTTGTTTGACAGAAATCAAGTCACAAGTCAGAGTTGGTACAAACAAGACATCCTGCAATACGAAAGTGTCACTTAATCGAATCTCCCCATGGACATTTGCTTCCACTCGCCTTCCATCGGGTAGGCTGATAATCGAATTTGTTCGATCAACCCAACTGTTCGTCAACAATTCTTGCTTCCCTGTCATATGATGAGAACAACCACTGTCTATCATCCATTCTACATCAATGGTTAATTTCATACCTTTCAATTTGTCACCTCCATCAGGGCTGCCTTTAAGTAGGATTTTTAGCCTCTCGATTTCTTCGCTTGTGAATGCAAAGCTTTGTTGCATAGTTTCTGCCGCTTTCGATCCTGATGAACCCACGACATTAGCTTGATGTTGCTCCTGACTTCGGCTTCTTCCTCTGCCACGGCCACCACGAGCAGCACCTCTCCTTCCCTTTCCGCTGTCACGCGAACGGACTGCCTCGAAACCGTGTTTAGAGTAGCAATTGTCTTCCGTATGATAAAACTTACCACAATATGTACATTGCGGTGCAACAGAATCGTCACTCTCTGTTTTCTGGTTTCATTTTCTGCCATGCCCATTGTATTGCATCGCCATTGCCGCTTCCACTCTGTCCTCCTTGACTTTGGTCATGGCGGCATGTCTCTCCTCACGGAGTGCTATAGCATAAGCACGAGTCAAATTAACAATTGGGTCTTCCATCAAAAGATTAGTTCTCACTGTCCCATATAGTGTCGAGTCCAATCCCATAAGAAATTGGTGTACTTTTTCTTCTTCCCGTTCTTTGAGTATTGAAGCGGCAGCGCCACAAGTGCAATTTTTAATCTTGTTGTAATTACTTAACTCATCCCATAAAGATTTTAATCGAGTGTAATACTCGACTACTGTGTCACTGCCTTGCTTACATTCATTGAGTTCGCCTTTCAATTGGTGAACTCGAGGCGCATTTCCTGTCGAGTATCGACCCCGTAGCTCTTCCCATATCTCCGGTACTGATTGAGCGAAAGAAATACTCGGATGTAATTTCTCATCAATCACATTACGGAGCCAAGTTTTGACCATTGCATTACATTGTCTCCATGCGACGGTCTCAATGGTTTCTTCATCGTCGTCACACTCTGGTTTGTCTACTCTGCCTTCCAAGAATGCTAACTTATTCTTGGTGTCTAGCCCGTTCTTAACCGCATCGGCCCACAAATCGTAATTATTGTCATTGAATATAATTTGTGTGACGTTGAGGTTCGGGTTTTCGGAAGGATGTAAATATAATGGTGAAGTAGTTGGGATGGTCTTTGGACCAATACTCTTGGCTTTTTCTCCATTGCCAGTCATGGCGTTTTTTTTTTTATTATGTGAATTTGGATCTGTGTCTGTCTCCTGATACCATGTGAAATTCAGAGAGCAGAGAAGATGAAGAATGTAATCTTATTTTCTTAATCATAAAACGTTATATTACAAGGACTCTATATAGCCTATACTTCCTTGATTTATTCCTCTTATTATGGTATTAAAATAACTACTACTACTATTATAGGAACAAAATAATACAGGGAATAATACAAAGAATATGTGCAAATAAGAAAGATACAGTAACGAGATTTGTGCTTCCGTGATATTTGATTTCCATATTTCAATAAGTTGTGTCCAGTCAAATTACACATATATTGTAGATGTCGTATGACTATTTATTAATGGAGTGATCTTTCTTCAAAAAGGAAAAGTCGTTAGTGTCTTTTTCTTTTATTTGCTTACTCGATTAATTCTTATTGGTTGAATTGTCAATAAAAAGTTTGAAGTGAATGAGAAGATAAATTCCAAATGCTGAAAAGTTGTTGCGTTACATAAGCGTTTTAACATTTTTCATTTATATATATAATGATTGTGATAAAAAGCATATTTTGGTTATTAAAACTATGCTTTAAAATAAATAGTACTTCGTATAAGCATATTTTATTCCAAACTTTATGACGTTCGGATTATTTTTATCATTTTATATTAGTTTTATCAATTTATATTATTCGTTTTCAGGCTTGGGTTGAAAAAAAGGATTAGTTTTAGTGGGTTTTGATTGATTTTTAAGATAGAGTCATCTTTAACGGTTTTACTCTAGTGTACTTATTGTGTGACACTTCTCTAAAAATTAGTCTTATTAACAATTTAATAACAATAAAGGAATGATCTTTTTGGAAAAAAGACCTTTAATTTTACAAGACAGTCATACACTAGAATTTATGTTGACTCAATGTAGGCTAGAGCCTTGAGAATTCAACCATCAGTATTGAAGCCAATACAATCTGATGTTATATTCGACATTCTCACATAATAATTGCTATAAATACCAAACGATACTGTACTGATCAACCGTTATTTCATCCGCATATTCTTATTAAAACAAAAGTTGAAATGGGTAATACTACTAAACTAAACTTAAAGCTCCTGGTAGACGCAAAGAAGAACAAGGTTCTGTTTGCTGAAGCTGGCAAAGATTTTGTTGATTTTCTGTTCCATTTGATGTCATTGCCGGTTGCCACCATCGTAAAGCTCGTCAATGCGACTCACATGGTTGGTTGCATTGGCGAGCTTTACACCAGCATAGAGTCTCTGAATTCCGATTACTTGCTGCCAAACATGTCTAAGCAATCAGTTTTAAATCCAAGAATCGGTGCTGATGTTCCCTTATTGTCCCTGACTGGCAAACCAACTAGTCTTGAACCACCTAAGAACAAATTCTATGCATGTATGTCAGTGTCACACATTTCTCATGGATTCCGCGGGCACTCTCCCAACAATTGTATTAACAAATATGTTACTGATACACAAGGACAAAACTGTCCGTCTTGTTACCGCGGTATGACCACAGAGTTGGCCTATGTTCAGACGGAAAAATCCGTTGATGTAGTGCCAACTAGTGGGGGATATGTGAAGGAGGTAGTGACATACATGGTGATGGATCATTTATCTGTGAAGCCCATGTCTACCATTTTTAGCATTACTTTGATTAATGAGTTTGGAGTTAAGGATATCAGCTCCTTGGTTGAAAAACATGTTCAAGTTACTCTCACTGAGGTACCAATAACTTATACTTCTATATTCAAATGAGTCACTGTACTATATGCATTTCATTCATTTGCTGAATGTTGTGACAGGGAGTAGCAATCTTGAAAGCGTCGCTGGAGACTCGACATGTACTCACTACCGTCTTTCTAGGGAACAAGATTTAGAATCCTGCTCTCAACTATGGAGTCCTACCTAGCAGCTGTTTGCTTTGGCTATGTTAGGCTGCGTTTAGGGTCTATTTGGTTAGCGGGTTGATGTTGTTTCCATCGTATTTTGAGTATCCATTTTGCTGCGCATTTCTCAGATTGTAACCGGATTCTCAATGATATAATGAAACTCTTGAAACTAAGAGTATTTTCTATAAATTCGATTAGTTATCTTAGTTATGAGCTATGCATTCCTGGTGGAGATTGTCACCCTGACATGAATTTTGGTTATACTTTTAGATTTGAAATCGCGATAAAAGTTGTACATAATCAATTTACGATTATTTCGACCACATTCATTGATAGCTGTTCAATTGGAAAAAGAATGAATGAGATGTAATTACTTCAGCCTTCAGGTAGATAAATTTCAGCAGCACTGGATCCGCAGCTCGGAAAAATCCCACCAGTGTTCTGTTGTAGTTAAAGTTTCTTTGGTGATGGCGTTGGGCTACAAGGAGGCTTCATGTCATCATACCTTGTCACAAACCGGTTTACTTAGTAGGCTTCACAGTAGTAATTAAGTACGAGCAGATTAGATAAATGAGATGCGTATACAGAAGGTAATTGAGCTTACATGGCATACGGAGAGAGCGGCCTTGGTTTTGGTTTCACTGGATTTTGCTCGTCTGCAGGTAAAATTTCATCAACAGTTGAGATGCTCGGTTCAACTCCATTATCCGCTGATATGCTACTAGTCTCAGCTTCATTTTCTGCAACTGTTCCATTTTTGCCAAATGAATTTGGAGCTGTTGGAGTCGGGGAAGTAGGGGGCTTAAAGTCATCATATCTGCAAGAGGCCAAGGAAAAAACATAGCTCTGTCAAACAAATATTCCACAATCTAAAGTTAGTATACATTCAGTGCTTTGATTTGAAGCAGACGACGAAAATAAATACTTACACGGGAAATGGTGAGTGGTAAAATGTAAATTCCCTCGGATCATTTCCCGGCTGAGTCCCATCAATGATATTTGGTACCTCATCGACCACTTTAGGAGTTTTCAAAGATTTTGTAAGGGAGTTACGCGGGGTAGATGGGCATGGGGAACTTGGAGGCTTCAGATCTTCATAGCTATACAAAGATAAGAGGAAATACGACGTCTTCAAAGTCATTTGATATATGTAAGCCACATAAAATAGGGTGGATATAACTTACGCAGTATAAGGGGAGAGAGGCTGCAGTTTCTGCGATACAACTGCTTTCAACTCAGTGGTGTCAGGTAATACCACGGCTTCAGGAACACTGGTAGGAGTAGGAATATCTGGTGTATCAGACTGTTTATCAGTAGAACTAATTTCCTTAATCTGACCAGTAGGAGCAGTTGGAGTTGGTGATGAAGGTGGCTTCAAATCATCGTAGCTGAAGCATAATAAAACTTGGATGTCACTAATTGACGGAATCATCCTGGAACTCAGACAGCTTTGATTTCATGCTAACTACAAATAAATCTGCTTACGCTGTGTATGGAGACAACGGAGTAGGTTTAGCCACTGCATTCTCGACTTCGACTGTTTTCTCTTCAGCCACAACAGCTGCAGCCTCATTGATGGGACTCTTGACAGGTTCCGGATCAAGTGGCTTAGCTACCACATCCAGTTTCTGCTAATGCAAGTATGAACTATTTTTTATCGGATAAATATCCTACAGCAAACTAGAGCATATCCACAGGCAGTGTTTACCTTTGGTTTAGACGTGTCTTTTCGTTTAGATGGGATCTTTGCAAGCAGATCCTCCATAGGGGTTAATGGAGCAGTTGTTTCAGCAACTACTTCTACTATTTTGCAGAACGACAGATCACGATTTTGTGCCATTACACTCAAGAGCTCTGCCACCTACCATGAACTGATAAATGTTACTGACAAGCGTATTTTAGGCACAAATACACTTCAAAGTTTAAAAATATATTTCTGTTGAGAGAAGGGCCAGACCACATGGTAAAGATAATTCAAATTATACCTGCAGATTCGATACTTGACCCCCAAACAAAGTGTCTTCCTCGGAAAGGCTGATGTTATGAGTTTCTTTGTAACTGTCGGTAGGCCTTTCCATTCCTCCTGGTCTCACTATCTGGAAAAAGCTTAATGGATTTCAGCACAAAATGTATCAAGGAAGATTATGCTTCCACGTGCGCAACAAACACTCACAGTGTAGGGAAGACCACTGGCTATAAGCTCTAATTCTGCTTTCCTCTTCCAAATGAGCACCCCCCAAAACAAACTACAGGATGAATAGTCAAGTATGAGTTAAGGTCAGTGTGCAGCATACTGATTCTATCGTAGCTGCAATATTCGTCATCCATAATGAAAAATCAACATCAACTGATCTTCTTACTTGAGGATAGCTGCAGGAAATCCGATCTTGTTTGTACCCAATGAAGTAAGCAATATGAAATGCTCAACCTTTGCTGCTCTTGCTGTAGTAGAGTTCAAAAATCAACTATTTAGAAAGCTATTACTCATTCATTGAGAAAACCGTATTTTAAGATGAAGTTTTCTCTGGTGTATATACTGTCTGTCTGTATGCATTCATTTATATTAAACAACCGCCAAATACGTACAGAACACTATTAAAATCTCCTGTTACAGTTTTAGACTTGTTGAGTAATGCAGCAGAAATCATTTTCTGTAAACCTGTTCAACACTTCAGCAGGCTTCACATGAGAAAAAACATCCCATGATCGACGACTAAAACTTTATATGTTCTTTTACGAATAAACATATGAACCAAATAACGGCTTGCCTGCATCAACTAGGTTTTTAGTAGCCTGGTAATCAATGCGGAAAGGTCCAGTGATGTCAAAAATTTCCTTCTCGCTTGCACCAATACAGCATATAACCACTGAAGCAGAACCAATTGCTGGAACTATTTGATCACGTTTCTCAAGGTCGCATTCCACGATTTCAAGCTTCTCTATAGCTGGACTAAACACCAAAACAAATCTGTTATAACTGCCTACTAATGTTAAAGTAGATTGCATCAACTCATCAACCAGTTGTGTATAGTCTAACAGACGGCAATCTCAATAATCGCTACACAGTGCACTCCACTTACGTTTACCTCCGCTAGTGTCCTCAGTGTCAAGCTTCATCTCTTTTACACTCTGCTATGCATAAAATCAAGGATGTGTTAGGTCTGTCGAAAACCTAGCTAAATCTATATTTTAGAAATGAGAAACATCCTCTTGCAATCAGAAACCCCAATGTAGTCATTATTGAAGAAAAACATACTCGAATCAGAGTTTCTGCTCTTTGTGCACTCCTCACTCCAGCTCTAACTTGGAAACCCTTTTTCAAAAGCTCCCTGCAGAAAACAATCAACTCTTTATTAAACCAGAGCAGAAAATTCACAATATTTCTGGCAAGTTATCGACTTTGACATTTATGATTACAAGTCTCAACCTTACAGTTCGCGAGCCAACTTTACCAGTAGCACCAGCAACAAATACAATGTCTTTAACTTCAGAGTCAGCATTCTCCTGAGTTGTCCCAGCTGTTGTAGAGCTGACTCTTGTAACACCTTGAGAAAATCCATAGAAATATCCCATTACTGATCTTAAGAACCTTGAGAATATACATGGAGGCATCGATACATTCATCATCGACCATAAGACATTCACAGACAAAATCTAGTAATCAATTAGTCATCAGCCAGAAGTTTCTTAGACCATGTTAGACACAGCTCAAACAATTCAGATTTCAGACACAGCTAAAACAATTCAGATTTCAGACAGAGATCAAACTTTTATCTTTAAACGAAGGTTCAAGTCAGCTAAACCCGAATCAGTTTGGCACCAAGACTTTGTCCTTACAGTTTACACAAGTGTTCCTGATATTAATCACATGTAATTCTCGATTTCTATGGTACAAAATTAACCCACTTGAGCCATTACAGTTGGGTACTAATCAACAACTAACTGAGATATACACAAATACTTGTGTAACACGGTTTTACATTAACATTATTGTTGGTTCTTTTTAGTTCTACATAAGTACCATGATATTGTAAAACCGTTTTACCTAAGGCATTTTGATTAAAGATCAATTGTGCGTCCCACAAAACAATCTCAAACAACAATCATGAAGAACCCAACTTGGATTTGGGAATTAAGTAACAAAGTGGAAAAAACAAGATGAAAATCCATACCAGATGAAATCTGAGCTCTAATGCAAGAAAAATGGAGCTTTTTAGAAGATGGGTGCAATCTGGGCTTGAAGAATTTGTCAGAATGACCCAAAAGTTGGCATCTTTGTGACAAATAGTTAGTGGATAATGTAGTTTGAGGAAATGAAGAAGATGGTTTCAGAGAACAAACTTCCATGTTGCAGGTTGCAGGTTGCAGGTTGCAGGTTGTTAATGTTACAGAAACATTAAGCATTCAATTGAGTCAGTGAGTGCCAGTGACTACTACGAAGTACTAAATTGTAATGATCTACGTAATCTGCAGTTCCTTGCAGTTTAATTTGTGGAACACAAATATTATAATGTGTACAAAATAGTGGGATTTTCATGGGTTCATTAAGGATATGATTTGGTCCTACCCCCCTCAACTTTTAGATTGTGGCTCCTATTTCCTCTAATGTTTATCATAATTATCAACTACCTAATTTTAATGTTTTAAGCACATTTTTAGGCACACATTTCTTTTTACAATGGCTATTTCCGTATTATAAATAAGACAAAATTCTCTCAGCTCTTATCTATGTGAGTGAGGTGTTATATGATATACTACGTATCATTTTAAGAAAGACTTGGGAGTCGTTTGGTTGATCAAAGAACTCAATTTTCCTATAAACTTCAATTTCATAGAAATTAAGTTCCAGCATTCCATTCAGGTGATTTTGACAAAAGTATTTGGTTGCTCATGTAGAAATTAAATTCCATGCGAACTTCCAAGGACCAAACCCAAAGGGAATAAGTAAGTCAATTCCTACATCAGGTAGGCATTGGAAGTTCCTCGTAATTTCTAATTCCTCAATTTTCCCAAAAAAATATGTCAACCAAACAATACTTGTTTTAGTAAATGTGATTTTGCAATTCATGTGTTTTTAAAGTGTTAACCAAACAACCAGGACACTTATAAAGATGATACTTCACCTTTAATCTACCGATGTGGGACATGGGTTTTGCACCCTAACAATCCTCCCCTCAAACCAAGGACCATCATCTTAACTCGGACCTTGACCTCCATGGAGAACTCCCACACTCTACAGCCCCAACTTCTAGACACCCGAAACATCACCAAGTCTTGATAACCTCCCCTTAGCCGACACACCATGCTGTCACGAGTCATGTCTTGCACCACATGTCACCGCCTGGTCAAGTGAGTGCGGAGTGCCCTCACATGCTCTTATACCAGCATGTCCATGTGCCCTTCTTGGTATTTTGCTACACATGCATATCGAACCTCCTCTGCATCCAATATACCCTGGACCGGGTCCGTCATTTCAGAAGTTCTAGAACACAAATGGTCTCTGGCATCCAACCTGGAAAGGACCCACCAGACCTGTGGCACCCAATCTGATAAGGGTCCACCTGATCAATCGTTCTAGTACACAAATGGTCTTTTGTCCCACAAGACCTATGACGCCTTTCATCCATTTAAGCCTGGACGGGGCTTGCTCAAGGACTCACCCCGAGCTAGGAGTTCGATGTCTTACGGTGTACAACTTCAAGTCTTGGGCCTGCTGATGCATCCTCGTGTCTAGCCCAAGTCAAACCTTGGGCTCTGATACCACTTGTTGTAACGGAGGCGTCCCGTTACCCAAATAGTTAATTGATAAGGTGATAAGAATAGTAAATAACGAATGTAAATAAAGTTGACACAAGGAATTACGTGGTTCACCAGTAAAATAACTGGCTACGTCCACCCTTCAAGGAGGTCAAACTTCACTATAATGGAGAAAATAGTACAACAGTAGACCGGTACACACGCGCTCAATATGAGCCAAAAGTATACCTTATTCTACCAACAAATATGGTAGTCTCAAAGAGACAAAAAAGACTACCCAAATAAGACGGAGGACAAATTATCTTGAGGCCAACCAAGATCTAAACAAACTCCTCCAATCTTCAAAGACAGACGAAACAGACGAACACCAATAATAGAGCCCTGAGACAAAATGAGTTTTCTTCTCCAGAAGGAACCTCACAAATTGACCCTCTTTATTGTGTTCTCAAATCTCTCACATCTTTGTCTCTTCTAGTTAACCTAGAATAATACTTGGGTCTTTATATACTTATTCCACCCAAGATAAAATATCTAACCTAATTAGAAACCAAAGACTATTAGGAAACTAATGTAATAGTTTCCTAATCTAATTCAAGATTCTCCTACCATAAATAAACTAAGAAACCAAGTCTTAATAAGACACTTAGCTTATATCCGTCTTCGACACAAATTCAAGGCATAAATTCTCAACAATCTCCACCTTGACTTGAATTACCCAAAAACGAACCCAACATAGAAGAACCAAATCCAGATCAGCTTCAGCGGAATCGATCCTCAAGTCACTATCTGTCCCGATAGTCTCCATTCTGACTTGAACACAACTCCCAAAAAGGACAAACGAATCAGGTGTGCAACAAACGTGACCAATATACGAAGTACCCAATGTAGTAAGCTGGAACTACCAAATGTACTAAGTAACCAATATATCTTCATACATCCAATAAGAAGGCCAAACGTAGCAAACTCCAAAGAGACCAAAAGCTACCAAACGCCAACACAAATATATGAGATACCCAATGTCACTATGATGGAACGGTGTACCAAAACAACACACACAAGACTCCAAAACAAAATCTCCTTCAAATTACGTGGCTAGATGTACCGTCGTACCAAACTGTCCCAAAGGAACACAAACGCCACGAACAAAACAAATGTCTCACTTGAGTATACTAGGTGTCATGACCACCACAAATATGCCTACACCAAGGCAACAAAACTCAAGTCGAAACCAAACATTCTAAGCGAGCACAAATTACCTCCATCAAAGGTACAAACTGTTAGACTAGCAAGTCCAACCCAAAAGCTCCAAAGAATAAACTCCCGTCGAAGTTTCAAATGACCCTTACGAGATCCCAACGACTCTCTTTCGAGAGTCACAACAGCTCCACCTGGAGCCCCAAACCGCCCACCTTATTGGGCGCAGATCGCCTCATTGAGGCGACGAGACAAAAGTCGATAGCTTGTCTTGAGAACCTTGTAGTTTGACCTGTACCGGAATAGACTCCACCTTACCGTCAACACCACCATTCTCACTAAAGCTATCCAAACCCAAAAAACTATTTCTCCCAGTGAACTCTTCAACATTTAAAACATTCGTTCCCGACATCTTTTCACCTGAAATCAAGAAACCCAAATAACGCCTAAAAGACAACTAACGCGGAAGCAGATCCCAAATCAGAACCTTAGCTCTGGTGCCAATTGTTGTGCGGAAGCGTGAATACCTCGTGTTGGGCCTCTGCTGCGCCGGTGTCCAATGTCCATAATAGTACGATATTGTCCGCTTTGGGCCAAGCCCTCACGGATTTACTCTTGGGCTCCTTCCCAAAAGGCCTCGTACTATTATATTTTCAGGACACTTATAAAGATGATACTTCACCTTTAATCTACCGATGTGGGACATGGGTTTTGCACCCTAACACAACCCTTCTTGCTTTTTAGGGGCCCTAACTTGATTTTATCCCGCTACTTGGTTCCAAAACACTACAAATTCTCATATAAAGCGACCTTGTACAAATATTTACTTTACACAAAAGTTTAAAAAAAATTAAGTTAACTCATTTTTAGCTACCTTTATACTCCGTTAGCCAAATATTGACATAAATGATTAATTTGATTGTGGCGGGGTTAAAGTGATTTATTTTTTCACGAATCGAAAGTATCGATATGATATGGGAGGAATAATATAGAAATACATAAAACACAAAATAATGAAAAAAAATGGTAAAAGTATGATGTAGAGATCTTTTAAAAATCACAAAATAAGTGCATAACTCAAAAATACACTAAAAGAAAAACATTTATAAATACATCGCGATTATTGCGTGGGATCAATATTAGTGTAAAACTAATCGGTTAACAGTAGCAGTAGCAGTAGCAGTAGCAGACTAGCAGTAGCTCCTCCCACTTCTAAGAACTCGTGCATCTGTTCAAGTGTCCTCCCTTGTGTCTCCGGTAGGAATGTGAAGAAAACAACAATGCCACTGTTGCAATGCCACTTTTGTGTCCCGTCTCTTGTCCTATTGCCTCTATCTTGCGATACATCATCATTCACGTAAGAAAATAGATAACAATATCTATCAAACTGTTAGGATACAATTTGTTGATAATGACAAGCCCAATTTAATTGTGTTTTCAAGTTTGCATTTCAGGTTCGAAAGTTTATAATCAAGAGAGCATTGATATTCCGTTGTCAAAAGAAATCACTAAGTGTCATTGTTTTGTAAAGATAACAACTCATATAACGTAAGTAACAGTTACACAGATCGTTGCCCCATGCAATCGTACACTTGAAACTTTCTCATTTCGAAAAACCAGTTTTGCAGACTTTTAGTAATACTTGCTTTATGCCTCTGATTTTGCAAAACCCATAAAATCTCTTTTTCTGATTAAAGAAGATTTTAAAAGCAAAGAAGTACACACTCCTTTTGTCCTTTGGAAAATAGCCACCTAAAGTGTATTTTGTGGGTTTTACCCAAAAGTCTTTATCCAATATTTTCACTATAAAAGGAATACTTCATCCTCATTTATTTCTAAGACTTCCAGAGCAATAAATCTTCCTTTGCAAAATTCTCTCTTCAAAGCTTAATCTCTTTTAACTGGTTTTGCAAAGTTTTCATTAAGTCTTCAAGTGTAAACAGTCTGTTTAATCGTTGCTTCTGTTTATGGTTTGCTATCTAGTTATGATTGATCAATAAGTTGTTCCTCCTCAATTCATTTAAGAATCAGTTTGAGGAAAACTTGATCTTGTAATCTATACTAGTTTGTTAGTTTGGAGTTCTTAGACATAGTGGTCAAAAGAACTAAGAGTCGCAACCGGAGTAGGTTGTTGGTCCTTTTATTGTAATTTGTTTTAAGTTTTCGGAGTAGATTACTTAACTATTCAAAGAAGATTGGACGTAGGCCGTTAGAGTTTTGGCCGAACCAATTCAAAATCGCTGCGTTCTTCTCTTTTCTGTTTAGTTAATCAGTTTTTTTATTTACTTTTCCGTTCTGTAACAGTCAACGATTTCTAGTTCTGTTACTTTCATACAATAGCATTACTTCTTGCTAGATGAACTTAACAGTCAATGAAATCGTTGCTTTCTCCTGTTTCTCTATCTTTAATTGTTAGTTAATTTAATTAAATAAACTTTGTTACTTAAAAAATTTTAAGTAGTACCTAATTCACCTCCTCCCCCTCTTAGGTACTCGGTATCCATACCCTTCACAAACTAAATAACTAATGATGTGTCACAAGGAGAATATAACGAGACACTAAATGGGACACAAAATGAGACACATAATCCGCTCTCTATGAAAACATGCTACCAAAGTACTAATAATACAGAGTAAGTCATTGTACACCTAATCCACCGCCATCAATACAGTACACAACAATCCTGGGTCTACCAGCGCTAACTTGACATACTATCTAGCATTGGTTGCAAGTCTAATGTTGATACGGTTGGGTCCATAACTGTATACGTTCGTCAGCTTGAGATACCTCGTCACTCCAGTTAGTCCGAAGGAGCATTAACAGCAAGACCAGCGTTTGTAGTAACAGTCCGCTAAGTACTCCAAACCAGATCCCTTGTACACCGAGTTCATACTTAAATCCAAGCAAACCTCCTGCAGGTAGACCTATTAAATAGTAGCATACTGCATTTATCCAACCGACTTGAGTCTGCCACCCAGCACCGACTGCTACCCCTGCGTGTTTCAATCTAAAAATTAAGTACACAATGAATTGGAAAATAAATGGAGAAAACTGATATGTGAATAAGTTGTCGAGGGTGATTTACCGTGTAGAACAGGTTGGATGCTGTTAATTAGGATAGCAACTGCTAAGAAATAGCCTAACTTTGCAGTCTCTTTTATTACTGCACTTTCAGATGTGAACATCTTTGGAAACTCATCCTTTGTTACGACTGTTGCTGCAGCAAACATTACCCCGACTAGAGTTGATGTCGCTACAGTTACACCTGCTGCTAGTTTTGCTGCCCTGTGATTTCTTGCACCCAACTCATTGGAAACTCTCACGCTGTATTTGTTTTTTGTAGTCAAGTCAGTATTCCGACTTTCAATATTACTCGCCCTAAAGCATTAGAAGTTCAGCTTGTCTTACTGCAGAAGCGTCTTAAGTCGTAAACCAACACTTGGTAACCAATTATTGAAGGTACATCCTGAGATAGAATTAGATTATGCTATAAACTTATAAAAGATCATTACCTGACTGCAGTACTAAAGCCGTAAGTGATCATCAAAGTCCAATATTCCATATTCGCATTGTCAGAAATTAGAATGACTGTAACTTGAGACAAGATGAAAGAACGGAGACTGTTGAGGTATGAAGTATGAAGTATACTACTCCCTCCGTCTCAGTCATTAACTTTGACGAAAGTAACTCCCACAAATATTATAAAAGTAAACAAATGATTGGGACGCAGAGAGTAGTTTAAATTTGATTTGCTGATAAAACTGTTTTGGGTTTTGACTAACCATATCGAAATTGCATCCACTGCAACGTTTGCTTTTGGAAGCCAACCAACAAGAAGTATCACTATACTGGGGTACCATGTCTCCAAGCTGCAAGTGCAAATAAACTGTCAAAAAACCGTCTCAGCCAAAAGCTGCTTAATCTGTTGGTTCGAGTCCCATGATTGGTTTTATATTTAAGACGCCCCCTCACACGAATGCCCATTGGCTTGAAGTGTGGATGTAACGGCAGACCTCCATATACCTAATGCTAATATTCTACTTTAGAATAGAGGGGTAGTGAGATTTGAACTCTACTGGCTCTAATAGCTAATGGTTGGAGTCCCATGATCGGTTTTATATTCTAACATAAACATATGGTTAAGAGATGTCATAGAAAAATATGTAAGCGGATATGGAAAAAGCCATGGCTCACCATAACATCAAAGCTGACGCCAAGGAGATCTTGAGAAACTCGAATAAAGATGTTAAAGCCGAGAAAGACAAACCAGTCCATGCCTCGGGGAAAAATCCAGAAACAATATATATCATTTGAGCAAACACAATTATCCACCATGATATATTCCCAGCAATGGCCGCACCAATCAGGCCATAACGGAATACAAGCAACCAATTCAGAAACGTATGAAACCCAACCACGAGTACTGAAATTATAGACATAGCCCAAACTTTACTCTGTGCTTGCAGAAACTTTTGTATAGGAAAGTTAAACGCGTAAGCAAACAACTGTGGGATAACCCAAATCGCGTAGTTGCCTGCTGCTTCGGAGATGATTTCATCCTGGCGAATGAGCTTAAGCAAAGGTGATGTAAACAAGTACAAAGGGGTGAGAAACAAAGCTGTAACAAAAGTAATGATGAATGATCGTTGCAGGTGTATTCCGAGCGTGTGGAAGTCCCCAGCTCCTACAGCTTGACCACTTAGCGTCTCCACAGCGCTTCCAATTCCTAGCTAACAACAGCAACATTTCAAAATCCGAAGGCTTCACAATTAGAGCACTTAAGTAAAAAAAGGCGGAAAAAGAAACATACCATAGCACCAAATACGAAACCTTCAAGGACATTCTGAACAATAGAAACCGCGGCCAATTCAACCTGACCTAAAGCTCCAATGTAAGCAGTGGTTATAAACCCGATGGAAAACTGAGCAACTGATGTTAAGATAGCAGGCGCGGCTATTTCCCACATATCCTTAGACTCCTCCATGCTTCGCGCAAGGAATTCTCCCCATACTTTAATATTTGAAACTTCCTCCACTTGAAATGCATCAAACCTTTTCACAGGCAGAAGCTTTTGGTCCTCGCTCTCGTCTGACATTTATCGTTACTGCACCAATACTTGGTACACGTAAAGTGTAGGTGTCTGTCTTCGTTCCTGGTTTAGAGCTATTTCGGGTCATTACGCAGAGAGCGATGATTTGAATTGTTATTAGACGGAAACAGTAAACAATGTCAGTTGTATATAACAATTAATATGAATGCATGTGGGACGTGACTGATCATGTAACAGAACAACTAGATTATGATTATTAATATGGATTCCAGGATTTGTGACCAAGTTTATAAATTAGGAATACTGGTCAATCATCATCTCTATGATTCATTAATAAAGGTTGTACTTGTTAGATATATACTGCCAAACAAATGAAAACAATGAAACAACACCGAATCGCTATGCTTTCCTTTAGAACAATTTGTCCCGTATATCAATGCCTGGAATGTTCCGAATTTTCTACCGAGATAAGACGGTGTTCCTCGGTTTTTGGCAAGAAAACAAAGATATAATTTCGGAGTTTTAATATGCAATTTGCTTTTCTGTTCAAGATATTTGATTATCATAATTTTCTTAAGGAAAAAACTGATCCATTTTTGTCATATATGAGAATGAATGGGAAAGGGAAGGGTTTTGACTTTTGAGTTAGATTTCTGAAGAGTTACAATTCTTCGCCCCCGCATAGTCGTTCGTAAGGCAACTATACCGCGAACTTATAATATAATAGACTTGTGTACACTCCGTACTTCCCGAACTAGCTTTATTATTTATAAGTTCGTCCGTCTCTGAACCAAACCTAAATTACGGAAAATGAACCGATAATTACACTTAAATTACCAACAGTACTTGGATCACACAGATCTACCATGGATTGGGGTTACAATGAGCTGGCTCTACAAATTCCGATTTCTACAAGATTCGACCTCGTTGATTCACATACGAATTTTACTCTTTTACATATGTTTTTACAATTATATCTTTTACTTTTTGGTTTTCACCAACCATAACCTTAATTAAAAAACAATTACGCATACCAATTTTGTTAATAGATATCTTGTTCATGGACAACATTCACTTTTATGGATTTTTTTTTTTTGTTAATTGATAAACCCTAATAATTTTGTTCTTGGACAACATTTACTCTTGACTTTTTTCACATAGTGTTAAGTGTTTCCAAACACTATCCTTTCTCTTAACCAAATAGCCAAATTTTTCTCTCTTCTCATCTTCCCCAAACTTAATCACATTCCTCTCAAATTTTTCAATTATGAATCCTAATTTTTATATCGAATAAATAACTACCCATCCTACCAATAAATTATAGTAAATTTTGGTGGATTGATTGAGTTCATCCGTTTTCTCTAAATTAGGGTTTTAATAATTTTATACTTAGCATATATGTATGCGTGAAGGGTAATGTTTATCTGTCATTTGTCAATCTATTTTGTCTCCTTGTTTGACTTGCAGGCTTTATGTATTGCTAAAAAATGGTGTGAAATGAGTGGATGGCTAGGTGGTGTTGTGAGGAAGGGGTGGTCACAGCATAGACGGTGATTTGTGGCAGCATAGACGGTGATTTGTGGCAGGGGTAGTGGTTGTGTGGTGGCGGGAGGAAGTTAAATTAGAGAAAAACTGAATTGGACAAAAGTCGAAAGTAAAGGTTGAAATAGGAGTAAAGTGGTAATTTATGTAAATAATTAAGTAAATCATTTACATAAAAGAGGAATACCCTTAAAGAATTATAATTTATTGTTCAAGTTATGCACGCAGAAAACTTAATTTGTTTTGGTAAGGAAAAACATATAATATGAAAAGTTAATGAAAAAGTGTATGTGAAAGATTAAGAGCATGTTTGGTCTAGATTGTTAAAAATGAGTTTTTTGTTTTTAGAGTTTAATTTTTTAATAGTAGTTTTCAAGAATCGAAAACACCAAATTGTTGCTTCTATTTTTATGAACAAAGAGGGTATTTGAATTTTTGAGAAATTATTTTTAAATTTTAAATAAATGATGTGTTTAGCCAAAAAGTATTTTAAAGTCCAAAAACACTTTAAAATATTAGGCCAAACACACACAAAGATTTATATCTGAAGAAGTAATCTCGATGTAATTATCTCGCCATCCATTAAGTAAGGCCAACATTGTACTGTGGGTCATTTCAGATTGTTTTCGGACTGGGACAGTCTAATAATCCAACTAGGATAGTTATCCGTTAAGCCCTTGGATTGGGTAAAGTCCATTCAAGTTCATCAATTTTTGCTAAATTGGACTTTTGGTATCGCATGTCCTATTTAGTGAGTCGAGTTAATTTTTGTCAGCTCCCTTTATGAACAAGAACTGGCAACCAAATTGGTCATTCCGCACCAACGAGAAATGAATCTAATTGGCTTACATGCAACCCCGTTCAGTTAAGTAGGCGTATCTCGAGAGACAGCCTTGATTTGATGCAAGGGAGGGGTAATCGGTAAACGGTCAAGCATAGCTAAGTTTGATTATTTACAAAAGGTCGATATTTACAAGTTCTAAAGTTGTTCTTGATCACAATGACACAGTAATTGACCCATAATTTTCCGAAACATAGCTTCATCATGCATCACACTGACCCGACCCAGATGATCCCACCTCTGTTACTAGTTACTAGTTCCGAAACATAGCTTCATCAATGTCAGCACCAACTTCAGTAATCTTTGCTTCTTCGGAGGCTTTTGTTGCTTTTGCAATGCTCTCAACTTCAAAATCCAACGCCATTCTCTTGACAACTCCATCTAACATCTGCATTCATCCGTCGAATAACAATTATAACAGACAGAGACATAAGGTTTCACGCAGACATAAAGCTTCACACA
Organism: Silene conica; assembly: GCA_029255685.2. Classification (NCBI taxonomy): domain Eukaryota; kingdom Viridiplantae; phylum Streptophyta; class Magnoliopsida; order Caryophyllales; family Caryophyllaceae; genus Silene; species Silene conica. The sequence goes on from CM055312.2 coordinate 73,188,202, forward strand.
TAAGATGCCCTCACATCAACTACATTAAAGTTCATTGGTTCTATAACAAGGCACACCAACATGGAAAAAGGACCAAACTACCGAAAATGTGAACGACGTCAGCTGCCAATCTAGAGCAAGAATGCGGCACAAGATAGTCGAGAATATCCACAAACTTCAACAATTGAACATGGTAACTAATACAAGTAGAAGACGGACCACATAATGTCGTGTTCAAGGTACAGCCAACTGCTGTTTTTTTGCGGGTACAAGCACCCCTTTTCTCCCTCCATATTGAAAAGCAAACACAAACCCAAAGAAAAAGAAACAGAACATACCAGTGAGCCAACAGCAACTAAAGCCCGGAACTTGGCCTCCATTTCCGCGTTTTCAGACTCAGAAATCTGCAATAAAGAATCAATGAGCACACAGCTAATTTGACAAATTTGTCTATCACTTATATAGGGCTTGTCATTGCATGCTTGTTTAATTTGAGGATTCCTCAACATTGTCGCTATGGCTAAAAATACGCAAGTACACGAAAGTCGAGAACACAAATGCCTCCAGCCCAGTGATAAAGAGCACATAAAAGTAAGCAGAAGAACCTCAAGGGCTGACAATAGAATCTGTGACTGCCCTTCTCTATCTTTCTTTTCAGTCAACAAAACCGCGTAGCTGTAAAGCAACAATTGATAGATATTAAGAAGCAAGATAAACATACTCCCAATTACAATACTCAAGACATCCCTCAAGGCCATAATGCCTACTGTGAGAAAAGTCCAATCAAAGATTAACCCAATTTGAAGTGGTATAGAGCGCCACACATTAATCTCTACCTCTAGCCACCCCCAAACAGTCATTCCATGGAATCAACCCAATGCTTAGTCGACTCTCTCAGAAATCCAGAATACTCAAGAGAAGAGCGGGGTTTACTTCTGCACGTGAACTAGCCATTTCTAATTTCTTCACAAGATAACATGATCTATATATACCTTGCCAAATAGCTGTCCAGTATCAAAGAGACGCCAGCAAGAGAGATGACAAGATAAGTTTGGTAGAAGAGTGCTACTAAGGGTCATGTAAGTATCAGACACTCACTTGAGAATCAGTGTAGAATAAGCCAATCGCACATGCTTACTAGATGATGAGTATAAACCAGAGAATGCATCAAGTATCTGCAATTAAAAGAAAATAAAACAACGCTGCCCATCATTTTCACTTAAATGAGTGAGGCGGAACATGATATAGGCACGTTAAGAACAAATGAGTATAAATGCACAAACTCTAGACTCTGGGAAGAAATGGTCCTCGTGATCAACTACTGGCATACGTCACTCTACAGATTTCCATAGAGATGCCTCAAAAGAAATATTGCGGGGGACAAAAACGAGTGAAAACTTATGACTGAAGTGAGCTATAAACATACAACACATCCAAACCTATGACCTACGCATCAGAAGCAAGTAACGGATCACTAGCTGCTCAGAATCATTGCTTTTTAGTGCCTTAATATAAATCCCTCTAACTCATCAGTCATTGACCAATTACCCTACTGTTCCAAATAGCTAGAAGCATGTGAAACTTCAATGATAATAAATTTATAATGACTACTAAATGAACAAGACTCTAAAGTGGAGAACAAAATTCCAGAGGTACCGTAGAAGGGCAAGAGCATATCATTAAGGTAATTGATAAACTGCAGCACTTGAAACAACATAATAAAAAAATTGCCAGGTGAAACTATGATAAACATAAACAGCAGGAGTTACAAGTAATTAGATTGGATATATAAGAGTTACTGAAAGAGAGGGATGAACCTCACTGCGGTGATTATGAAGCCATGAGTGAAAGCAAGTGCTTTTAAAGAGATTGGTTACTGCACGAAGGCCAGTTACAATATTGGCAGGAGTCGCTGGGTTCACCGTAGCTTTCTTGATCGTCTCCAACAGTGCATCTGACAAGAAAGCGACAGGAAGCAAATTTATGTTTTAATTCTTCAGATAAAGAAATAAAAGGAACCAGTGGAAATATGGAGAGTAACTGGTGTGAGACAAAGATTACAACTCTGTTATGCTTACCGTCAGGATAGTTAATGAGCTTCCGGAGTTTAACGGCTCCATCAGGATGCAATATTATCATGCGTAATATGTCAATTACTGCACTCAACAATGGACGTGAATATCATTCCCATAATCAGAAGACAACAAAAATAGAATTGTGCTTTTTGACTTAAATCGAGTTCAGAACATGCCTGGAAAAATCATAGACAAAGGCCATGAGTTAAGCAATTTGAACAACAAACCAATGTCATCATCAGCGAAAGTACTACGATGATAATAAGACGTGTCTTTCAGAATCTTCACAACAGCATTAAGTCTAGAAGATTCCAGTTCTGTCAGGGATAGCTGCCTCTGATCCTTCAAAGTTGAGAAATACAGGGAAAGTCATTCAGAAAAATGCTTGATGAAAAAAAATGAACCACAGGGGGTCAAGGTCCAGTTTTACGAGTCATGTCAGAATACAGATTAGGTCAGATATTGGAGTGAAAGTTAAACAAACAAGGAGAATGTTTAAAACAAAGGGAAACAGGCTGTTTTGGTTAATGTAAACGGTACAAAAAACTGTCCAAATCCTCAAGGATTGAGTTAAGATATGACTTAAATCAAGCACTAAGCCACTAGTTTAAGCCTAAGAGCTCACTCAAGTACTAAACAAAGAGTTAACTCAATCCCCAAGTACTAAGCAAAGGAGATAATTCCAGCACTAAGCAAAGAATTTGGGCCGAAAAACTTGAAGTTTTCAGCTTTGTTCATTCATAAAATCCGGAGTATTACATGGGGTTAGCTTGCTTTATATAGTCCAAGTCATTACACCCTAACCATCCATCAATACTATCATCTAGTGGTTCACAAACTAGCAGCAAAAAGACCAAGAAAAACGGCCCTCTAGGGCTCACAAGTCACAAAGCCTTGCACAAATCTGAAATTGAAAAGTACGCAAAGCACAAAAGCAAGTAAGTAAACTAATAGGACAATCATCTTATTTATGAACTCTCTGGAGCCAAGGAAATCCTCATTTGGACCGTGCGGAGTCTCCCAAGAGTGTCAAAGGAACTTTTGAAGTTATTTGATCAAATGAGGAAACTTGAAAGTGACAATTTTGAGCAATGGTCCAAACCCCAAGTCACTTGCACCCGGTTTTGTTTGCCTCAATATATTTTCATAGGAGCTCTTTGGAGATGAATTATCCTAGACAAAAATGTCCTAAATTCACCCTAAAGTTGACTAGGACACAAAAAACGAGGGTGTTGTTAGACAAAAATATCTTTTCATAGGAGCTCATTGGAGATGAATTATCATAGCTTGAGGGCTGTTTTCATTCGTTTCAGATATGGGTCGGGTTATATGAATAATGAATCACGGGTCCGATAAGGATATAATGCAGGTCAAAAAAATAGTTTTTGACGTCTTTTCTTTTACACTTTTAAATAAAAAATAAATTAGATCAAATTTGAAATTAATACTTTAATCGTATTTACTTAGATTACTTAATTTGAAACAATAATAAAATTAATTTTATTTGAGTAACTATTTCATTTTTAATAATGTTTATGATTTAAAATACTAAAATTAATACTCTCTTTTTTAAATAGTTATTACACAATTATAACATAAATACTAATGTTTTAATAATATATAACTACGGACTATTAATTTTCCCATAATATTTTAAATATATATTTAACCACCGGTTCGAGTGGGTCGAGTTGGGTTTTGACTCTAGACTAACGAGCCATTTCGGGTTACATATCCCGGCACAAAATTTACGGGTCTTTACCTTGAAAAAACTGGTCGTGCAGGTCGGGCTTAAAGGTAGGGTGATAAGTTGACAAGCAGGAACGAAGCTAGGGTCTATTACCGGGGCCGATTTTCACCCATGCCTGTACTCACTTGTCGTAGACCTCACATTATTATACATTTAGCCTTATGATAGTTATTACTTCTTGTGTCCTGTCTAATTATTTGTCTACATTTTATAAACATACGAGCAAATTCTGAAGAGTTCATAATTCTGCTAGTAATTTATGTGAACGACAAAAGTTTCAGAAACAAACACTCCTATAGCATTAGACTATTAGATAGTTTTATAACAATTTAGTTAAGGCTTGACAACTAAATTAAAGTCGAAGACTTATTTACTAAACAAAGACCACTCGCAACGATAAAAAAACGATTCCTTACTCTCTAAATACTTCGTATTATGTAAGTATTTACTAGTTAAAAGAATAATTGTTTGCAAAAATAAATTATTAAGAAAATATAACAGTGGACAAAGGTTGGATTACAGTATGAGACTCCATAGGAAAATTGTCGAAAAGACGAAAAAAAACCATATAAAAAACAGGCAGTCTGTGCTTTGAACACGCGATGTTGCATAATGAGGAGCCCTTGCTCTACCATAACATTTACCACTATGCCAAAACAAACATGTGCTAACTGCTAACCAACTCTTTGTCTATTAATTAGTTTTGTAAAGCTTACCTGGGCCATGGCCCATTTACCATCTCTATTGACAAGTCTATTAATACAGTTTCAAATAGGAGTATCTTGATTCTTTTTACAGTGCACAATACCACATATTCATTAAATAAAGAAGCAAGCTAAAGGAGATGATTAAAATTCAGATTAAAGAAGAAAGTTCAAGGCTCAAATTATATCCAGAACACAAAGCCATAAATCAAGGCATCTACCTGATCAGAGAGGAGTGTACTGTTAAATTCAGAAACTTTTTTCAGAATTGCATCAAATTGAGCCGTGTCAAAGATAAGGAATCCTTTCTGCAAAAAAAAACACCTCATAGGTCAATAATCAGATATCAAAAATTATCAGTAGGGTTGGCCTGGAGATGACTCATCTAGGGCCCAACTAATCATCACTTATCGCTATCAAGTGTCAACCACATAGATGGCTTCATTTTGTATCAAAATTAGCCATTGTGTAACAAACAGATAAGAATGGCACGACTGCAAGCACCTTCAATGATTGAAATGCACATCATAAATGTAGCATACCTTCGGAATATGCTTGAAGGCAGCCTTCCGAGAATTACCTGTCAATTATAAGATTAAGATCTGCAGGAGATATGGCCTAACATTTGAAATAGCAAGCAATGCCTAGAACTCGATGAAAAATTTTACTGAGCCGAAAAGAGAAGATGAAATTTGTACAAACAGTACACACCGTTCTGGTTAGATGTCCTCCCAGGTACATAAGCATTGGCTGCAATGTCAAACAAAACATAATGTAACTATACGAAGGCGGCAAAATATTAATATTGAAGCTCATGTATCATCTAATTACAGCTACCTCCAGTGTAAGGATCACAAAAAGATGGATCAAAAGAAACGGTCTTCTGACCAGTATATTCAAGAATAATATCCACAATTTGCTGCAGGTACGACGACGGAAGATTCTCCTTCAGAAGCCACTTATCAGCCGTATCATATGGATTATCTAGGACAAGATTAACCCAGTTCAGTGCAACATACTCTCAGAGAACATTCACATAACCACATTGCATTTTTGCTAATGAAAGAAAAATAATTAAAAAGAGGCCCAAAATAGCATTGACCACAATAATGATTGCTTTAATTGAAACACAACAGAATTGTGAAATGTAAAAGAAGATGATGGAAGTAAATCGACCAATAATCAAACAAGCACCTGATTGATTGTAAGGTAGTTTGCGCTTAGATTCTCCATCTCCAATGTCAAAAGTAAAAACTGACCAAAGACATTATGACGTGTAAAAGGTTAAAATGGAGACTACAAACAAGACTGAGAGTTGAACACAGCACAGCAAAGTAAGAAAACTCAGCATGCCAACACTGATGGTCAATCTTGACGACAACAATATTGAGTAATGATCCCCTTGTTCAAAGAAAATGGAAGAATTTAGAGTACATTTGCTGAAAAGGGCACTGGGAAAATTTTATGAGCCTAACTGGCAATGCTTGACTAAAAAAGAAACATTATGTCTCAGACTCTTAGTAGTGTACTCACTACTCACCATATTCATATTCCCTTCCATCAAGTAGAAAACGCCTGATTCCATCCTCAGCTCTGTCGACAACTGCGGCAATCTGGAGGGGAGCGCTCTTTTAATGTCAGCAGCACACAGAATGGAGAAAACAATAAATAAATCTAATGGGCAGAATTGCTTCAACACAATCAGCACATGAACCGCCTGCTCGACTATGGAGAGATAAATCAAAGCCAAAGATGCCAACATGTAACCAAAAATCAAATTTAATGACTTGAAATATTCTCAAAAACATGAACCATGAATCATTGAAAGATTTAATTCAAAACATAAACATTGCACAGCTAATCTTCCTTAAAAGTAAATTGCATTAAAGTGAAATTGCTATCAGAACAAAGAGTCAAATTTACAGTACTTTTTTCCACTTATGTTCTCTCATATTCCATGAATACGCTACACCATTGTCGCCTTCTCTAACAATTTTAGTTTGACCATCACTTGAACCTGGGAACCAGACAGATAAGGTGAATGAAATATGGATGGAATTGATGGTGGAGCCTCAAATGAAATGATCAGTAAAAGAGGCCCTACCAGAAAAATAATGCACAAAACAAAAATCTGATAATTTTGAATAGAACAACACTAGACATACAAACCTGGAACTTCCAAGGCATCCAATCCAGGTAAATCCTTCAGCTTTAAGCCTCCGACTCTCTTTCTAACACAAACAAGCCACAGTGCACATCAGCCCAAGCTCAGATTTCCCATACATCACATCGTACGTAAACTGGCCTGGAAAGAAATGACCTCAATATCGCAAAAGGAAAACCCAGAAATGGCTTTTCATAATCTATTTAACAAAAACATGCTTTACGCTACACCTTAGCGAGAATCAACTCCTTTGACGGTTAAGAGTTAAGACTGCACTATAATATTTAATAGGGATTTTATAGCCTAATATTACCATTAGTCATTAAGTATTTTCACAATACCTGCTGATCTTGTAATCCGAAAGCTGAGATAAATATGATTCTCGCTCGCTGGGTTCCGCAGTCCTATCTTGATGAGTTGTCCATATACGAACCACTCCATCTGAACATGCTGTTACTAAATCCCCATTTTCCAAGAACTTGACATCCCAAACATATCCAGGATGCTCTATAGTCTGAACACAAAGATCATCTGCAAGCAGTTTCGTTATCCCAACAAAAAAAGTAAATCGCCTGTCTTTTCAGAAGAAAGACCAAGATGTATGCAGTAGCGAAAATTTGTCTCGGAAATATTACGAATTCAGTAATGCGCATGCCTATTTCAGTCCCACTGCACACAGGCACATGGACCAATATGTACAAGATAAATTACGTACAGTACCAGAGCATGTATTTAGTATTAACTCTTCGCAATACTGAACATACAAGCAAAGTAGAAGGCAGGCATGATTATTATTCCCTGAAAAATATGAAGCTTGATTTACAACATAGAACAGCATATATACAAGATAAACAACCTTCCCATATCTTTGCCAAGCAATCTTCACTACCACTGGCTACAAGACCCGAGATGTGTGAATCAACCGAGTAAACAATGGATGTGTGTCCAACCATCTTCATCAGAACTTCACCCGTTAGAGCCCACATTCTCACAGAACTAGAAGCACAAACCAGAGCAAACAAAAATTGGTTAGAAGTTCAATATAAAACAAGAGAGCATAATCGTAATACCTCAAATAGTCATGTCTTTCCAAATTTCTGTAATTTATGACTGGCCTCATATCAAAAGAGCTTATTGTCATCTTCATCCTTCATTTCAATAATATTCCCTCAAGGTCAAAAATTAAACCACTAGCTAGCATAATCAATATGTGACAAACTGGATTCACCAAAGGAAGGACGAATTGTTAAAATATATAAGCCTTAGGCCTTAGCTCATTAAATTACATGGATCACAATCAAGAACAGTCCATACAGATCTTAATGATAAACACCATCTTTCAGTCCATTGCACAAGAGAAGAAGAGTCAAGATGAAACAGAGATATTCTTACTCATCATGAGAAGCCGAAAAAATTAATAAATCAGGCGTGACAGCCAAGTCTCGAACAGTATCTGAAGAGTCAACAGCAGATTAAAACAGAAGAAGAGTAAGAGCAACTAATTGAACATATTTATAGTGGTGGAATTCTCAAGAATGAGGCCACAAACAAGATCATAGGGAAGAAACCAAGAACTCAAGAAAACGAAGAGGGGACAAACCAGTGTGCCCGACCAATGTGCGAACACATGTTTTTCCCTTCCAAAGCTTGAGAGTCGAGTCGCTGGAGCCTAACATTTTCATTAAATAACAACGATAAGAGACTGCCTATTTGATTAGTTATACAGATGATAAGCTGTTTCTGACTATTAAAAAGGCCATTGCACTGTAGATTGCTAACAGCAGCACACAAATAGCGTTACACAGGATTTGGAACTTAGGGATCAGTCAAGACCTAAACAGACTCGAGTGATCAAATCTGCACTCACCAACACTTCTGAAATTTAGCCATCATTTCAATCACTCCATCAGGCTGGCTTAAAAAGTGCAATATGTCCATAAAATACCGTTCACACGATTTTTACTTTTCCTAATGACCAGATCCAAACTTGCATCTTTAGTATTTACACAATAATCAAATACATAAAAAGAAACTATACCTGTAGCAAGTTCGCCTGATGGTAGCTTAATAACAGCTTGTACTGCAGTGTTATGAGCATTCCAAGATTCCACAGCTTTGCCGTTTCTCCATCGTTTGAGAGTGCTACAAGAGGAGAGCCCAAATTGCAGTTTCATGAGGGAGTAATAAATATTTTACTTCGCAAAATGAGGTCCTTCTGCATCCAGCCTAGCTCTTTCTCACATGTTAACAATGAGTTCCCAAGTTAATAATATCATAACTCCACTGAGTACATCATAAAAACAAAAGTGCACTTTACATCCAAAACTTGCATCTCGCAGGGTAGACAGTAACCATACCTCAAACCTAGAATAAACTTAATCACAGTACTTGCGCTGCCGCGCTGGGTTCAATTTTCGCGTTCACCTCACAGTCAAAACACTCAAGACCTGAGTGGAATTTCTAGTGGATTACAATCCAAAAAACTCAACATATCGTTACTTTTAAATGGCAAGGTAACAGGAGTCGAGTCTACGCTACCATATTCCTATATCAACAACACAAAGAGGATGTTTCCAAATGACACAGATAGGCTGGTAAGTGAAGCCGTCTATACAAAACCTTAGCCATGTGTTCAAGAATCAAGATACAGATAAGCTGTTTGGGAATAACGCAATCACGAAAATACTCACGCCAAAACCAAACAATCTCAACAAACCTACTATCCCCAATTTCGATCTTCAATTAATAACAATATATAAGCGCTTAACAGAACATTGTATAATCAGCAACATATCCACATAACCCCGATAAAAATGACAAAAACGGAAAAACAAGATACAGAAATTACCAATCAATAGAAGAGGAGACGATATCACCATTATCGAAAACAATGCCAGTAACCTGCATAGTATGACCTTTCAAAACCTGAACTCTGTTACCAGTTTTCAAGTCCCAAACAAAAACCAAAGTATCCATCCCACCGGACACGATACCGCCTTCTGGAAACTCCTGGTTGGGCGGAATCCACGCTAACGGGCCCACACAGCTAGTATGACCTACCATCACCTTCGACTCGACGTAGCGATTCTTGTTTTTTGGATCAATCCTCCAAAACCTCACAGTTTTATCTCTCGACGACGTCGCTATACCGGCATTGCCGCAAACACATACTCGCCTAACCTAAACATTCAATTATTGTGATTCTTAGGGTTTACACAAGATAATTGACGGATAAATGAATAATTCATCGCAATTGTAATCAAAATGTAACTATTATGCATAATTAGCAAGAAAATTGCGACAAAAATTACTGGAAAAAAGCGAAGATTAAAGCATACATCGTGTTCGTGACGACGGAGTTGGTAGCTGAGTTGATAGTCCTGGAAATCGATCTCCGTGATTTTCATTTTCTTGAGCTTTCTTTGGCTGCAAGTTTTACTATTCAGTTGCAACTGTAAGTCTGTAATCAGTCCAAATTTGTTCTCATTTATTTATAGGAAATCGAGTAAGTTGACACGGGTGGTACTTAATTTGAGTGATACTCGGGTATTATTGTAATCTAGGTGTGTATTTTGCTTTTCTTTTATCAACATTTTTATTTGTGGCTCAATTAATTTTTACAACCTTTTAAGTTTCACTTTTCAAAAATTACTACCTTATAAAAAAAACTTCTAAAATTAGTACCTTACTAAGCAATTGTTAGAAATTGCTATCAACTTCAGTTTTCGATATATTTTTGTGTTTAAGTGACTAAAATACCCTCCCCTTAATAAACCCTTCTCATTCTAATAAACCCATTTCATTCTTTCACATGCGTAATCCATTCTTGAAATAAAAAAAAAAAAAAAAACTTCACTCATCTTCTTTTCCTACCAACTTTAGTTATCCTTCTTTTGTTTTTACTTTAATTAATTTTCACAAATTCTCATTTGCGACGAAAATATCCGTCACAAGTTTGTGACGGGTCAAATAATATTCACTCATTTGTTAATCTTCCTTGAGGTAATTGTTTTTGAAATTCTTAAATTGCTTTCAATTTGTCTTTTTACTTGTGGTTTACGAGAAAGGTTTCATTCTTAAATTGCTTTCAATTCTTAAATCTCCCCTCGTGTGAATCTTGGGTTTACGAGAAAGGTTTCATTCACTCTAATTAAAATTAGAAAGCTAAACTAAGACACTACTATACGTATAAGACTAGGATATGCATATGTTATGAGCCTTTAATTAGCCGCTTCAACATTCGAAGAGAAAGGCCCCTCTGATTGCTGCGACGAATGATGTGCTTAAATGAAAGAGAGTTAGGTGAGCTTTAAACAAATCTTTGTAATTGAAGGTGAAAATGAAGAAAAATTAAATGAACTGGGAGTAAAGGGGGTTTATTTAGGGAGAAACTAATGAAAAATGTGTTTATTAGACTGAGAGAGGTTTATTAAGGGGAGAGTATTTTAGTCACTTAAATACAACAATATATCGAAAACTGAAGTTGGTAGCAATTTCTAACAATAATGCTTAGTAAGGTAGTAATCTTAGAAGTTCTTTTTTATAAGGTAGTAATTTTTGAAAAGTGAAACTTAAAAGGTTGTAAAAATTAATTGGGCCACATTTTTATTACGAACTAACTAATGGTAAAGGATAATTTATTAACATTAATTAATTAACTTAACAATAATAATAATAACAATAGTTCTCCTGTACGACGGTCTTATCCATGTTTTTTTATAAAATGTGACCATTTTGTGGTAAACTGTGACCATTTTTTGATAAAAAGTGACCACTTTTAAAAAAAACAGTTCATTTTTTTTAAAAAAAAATGATCACTATTTACTCAAAATGGTCACTACTTATCACAATGTGGTCACTTTTCAACTGGTCGCACGTACGACGGTCTTATACAAGTTTAAAAAGTGACCACTTTTAAAAAAAACAGGTCATTTTTTTTTAAAAAAAGTGATTACTATTTACTCAAAAGTGGTCACTTTTCAACTGGTCGCACGTACGACGGTCTTATACAAGTTTTTTATAATAAGAGTAAATTAGATTTTACTCCCTTTTGAAATCAAAATTTTTAAAATTACTCCCTTTTGAAATTTTTTCCTAAACTTACTCCCTTAAATTGTATTTTTTTCCTAAAATTTCTTCAAAAAACCGATTTGAGTTGATTTATTTCCTCTATTTTTGAAACCCTCATACATTTTTCTACATATTTATATCTTTCAAAGTATAGATTGACTAACCCACAAACGGAATATGTTCAAAAATAGACGAAATAAGTCACTTAAAGTGGAGTTTGGGAGCAATTTTAGTAAAAAATGCAACTTAAGGGAGTAATTTTAGAAAAAAAATTCAAAAGGGAGTAATTTTAAAAATTTTGATTTCAAAAGAGAGTAAAATCTAGTTTACTCTTATAATAATAATAAAAGATGAAATATGCTAAATCTCGCACATGATTTTACTAAGATATCGCACTTATTTCGTGTTCATTCTGACCACGACGATAACTCGACCGTACACCACCGGTTCGACACGCAACCGTTAAAATCGGGGACGAAAGTTGGGTAATCGCGTGCACAACCATGCGGGGATGGGGTGGGTAACGCGACGGATGACTTAATGGGCGATGACGTCGGGATGAGTAAGGGAATGAGCTGAGGTGAGGGGTGGTTTGGGTAGTGAGGGAAATGGGGTCGGGGAACAGGCTGATAGTTTTAGGTTTTTTCTTTATCTTTTTTCTTTTTTTCTTTTTATTCGAGAATGGGTGGGAAAGGAATAAATTGACGAAATGTATAGGATATAGTTACTGGATTTAGCAATTACGTAAAAGATTGTGGGTTATATTTGTGGAATCATACCTCTCCATTAGAGATCTTTCCTTTGACCATGATTATCTTTTACCCAATGGGAAGATGAACCTGTCGTCGACTACATCAACAGGTGGCGTGCACTGAGTCTGGAATGCAAGGATCGTTTAAGTGAAACCTCTACAGTTGAGATGTGCATCAATGGGATGAGTTGGGATATTCTCTATATCTTGAAGGGGATTAGGCCAAGAAGTTTTCAAGAACTGGCGACCCGCGCTCATGATATGGAGATCACAATCAAAGGACATGACAAGTCTCGATCAACGTCTTCCAAGGCAACCAGTGAAAAGAAGGAGTTCAAGAAAACTGATAAGAGCTCCAGGTCATCAACAAAGGAAACAATGGCCGTTGAGACCAGTAGTGCGCCTGTGAAGATCTCATCCAAACCCAAGTACGAGAAGAAGAAGGAGAAGTTTGCTTACAACTACCAACGAGAGAAACCTACCTTGGAGGAGTTACAAGCAAAGAAGTACCCCTTTCCAGACTCCGACTTGTCAGGAATGTTAGATGACCTCTTGGAGAAAAGGGTTATACAACTGCCAGAGTCCAAGCGTCCTGAGCAAGCAAACAAGACAGGAGATCCCAATTACTGTCGCTACCATAGGTTGTTGGGTCATTCCCTTGAAAAGTGTATAACACTTAAGGAGAAGATAATGCAACTCTCCAAGGAAGGGAAGATCATTCTTGACTTGGATGAAACAGTTTCCACAAATCAAACTACTGCGGTTCTGGAGGAGCTTGAAGAGCCAACTATGCATCAAGGATGGTTTTTGCATACGTTGCGATTTGGAAGTTTTGAGCCTACGGCGTTACGGATCCAAAGGTCAACGTCGTCATTACCTCCAATAACAAATTCAACTCCTCAAGATAAGGGTGAGGAAAATAAAGATGAAGATGACAGCGATGAAGGCTGGACGTTGGTGACACGCAGGAAGCCAAGAAAACAAGTGAAACAAACAGTTCAACACATACAGCGTCGGCGAAGCAAATCAAAAAACAAGAAAAAGCCGAAAACTGTGGTTAAACCACGTGTCTTGCCCATAGATATGTTAGAGCAAGAACCACCAAGGCATGTTACCTTAGAAGAATTCTTCCCACGAGAGTTTTTGAACAAAGTATCTGTGTGCACTACCTCAGCAATTGAAGGTAGCAAAGAAGAAAAGGCAAAGGAAGGAGAGGTGGATGATGCAGTGCCAACACAACAACCTCACCCTCAAAAGGATGATGAAGTGGTGAATGCTCTAGATGACCTCCCTGCAAACATGGGATGGAAAGAAATATTTCATCTGCCTAAAGAGAAGCGTCAATTGATACTTCAAGGCCTCGAGAAACCAGAGTTGTATGGGGGCAAGATGAAAGAAAAGGTTGAGCCCACCGAGCAATCAACTGGATGTTTCTCCTGCAACGCAGCCTTGAGTTTTTCAGATGAAGATTTGCTTCTTGGGTCTACACTTCACAACAGGCCTCTTTATGTGTCAGGGTACATCCGGGGGCATAAAGTCAAGCGTATCTTGATCGATGGAGGTTCAGGAGTCAACCTCATGCCAAAGGCGACCATGCAAGAGTTGGGGATCACGATGGATGAACTATCAAATAGTCGAACAATGATTCATGGTTTCAACTTAAATGGTGAGCGCGCAGTTGGAATGATCCGAGTAAACCTTAGCATGGGTGACTTGTCTTCCGACACATTGTTCCACGTCATCGATGCCAAGACATCATTCAAATTGTTGTTAGGACGACCTTGGAAACATGAAAATGGAGTCGTCTCCTCAACCCTTCATCAATGCTTGAAGTATTACCGCGGCGGTGAGAGAAAGATAGATGGAGATGCAAAACCTTTCTCCAAAGTCGATGCCTTTTTCCCTGATGCAAAATTCTTTGAAGAAAACGGTACGTCCAGTGAGTTCATGCCAACCACCATCTCTTCAACAGGAAAAGGGGGCAAGCGAAAAAAGACCATCGTCACGGAAAATGCAACCCCAAATCCTGCTAAAGAAGTTGATGTCAAGGCAGAGGCAAGCAAGGTAACCACTCATATCGCGTCATCGAAGAAAGAAGAGATGACGCAGAAGGCCGCGCCGCCAGTACTACGCTACATCCCAAAGTCTCGGCGCAAAGATGGGGAGAGTCCTTTCGCAAAATGTCCAACGTCAAAGACAGAACCTAAGGACAAAAATAAGTCAAGTCAGACGATCAAGCAAGAATGGGTCGCAAAAGTTACTATACCTCTGACAAGTTCATCCCAAACAAAGGTTGTGAAACCACCTCCTACGGGTTTTGTCCATTCATCTAGTCAACCTTCAAGTGAGGAAAACAAAGGGATGTTTGATCCTAATGCATACAGGCTACTTGCAAAGGCTGGTTATGACTTCACAAATCCGACTCCCCTTGGGAAGGTTATAAAAGTTGAGCCATATGGCCTTAATAAGGCGCAGCAGGAGTTCTTCAAGCAAGAAGGGAGTTTCATAGCATCCAAACCTGGGTTGGGATACGAGTCTCCTGCACCTGTGAAGATTGGTGCTCGCAGAAGAGGCGCTAGTACATCTTCTCAGCACATTACAGTGGAAGAGGTTGTAGAAGATGAACAAGAAGGAGAAAAGGCGCATTCATTTTCAGTCTTCGATCGCATAAGTCCACCTGCAAAAAAGTCACACTCTTCTGTATTTACAAGGTTGGGAAGACCAAGTGTTTCAACTAAACGCACTTCAGTCTTTGCTAGGCTTGGCAATCAAGATAAAAGTGAAGTCAAAACACAAGTGCCTTCGCTGTGCATGAACAAGAAGAGTACAATACATGATCGCTTGGGCAATCCATCAAAAACAGTCTTCAATCGACTAGGAGATCCCAAGAAGAGTTGTGGTGGCAAACATTCTTTCTCAACTTCTGCGAAACAAGTTGAAGAAGAAATAAGATCAAGTGATGACCTGAGAAGCGCGGTACCATCTCGCATGAAACGTGTGCAAGTAGTGGATATCATACAACATGAACCACTCAAAGTAAGGAGGCATGTACTAGTTCTCACAGGCCAGTCAAAAGACGTAGAAGATCTTGCTTCTTCATCTCGAAGTCCCTCAAGTCCAAAGGAACTAAAGGACTTCGAAAATGTCACGTCATCATATCACATCACAGTAGAAGAGATGCCTGATGTGGAAAAAGAAGTTGAAGCTGACGAGGCTCCTGAAACACTTGAAGACGGGGGGCAATCGACTGTGGATGAACTCAAAGAACTCAACTTGGGAACTGTTGAAGATCCTCGCCCTATTTATGTTAGTGTGCTACTGACTAAAGAAGAAGATGAAGAATACTACAAGTTATTGGTCGAGTACAAAGATGTCTTTGCTTGGAGTTACAAAGAGATGCCCGGACTCAGTCCAAACATTGCAGTTCATCGCCTAGCAATCATGAAAAGCATCAGTGCCAAGAAGAAATCCCACCGTCGTTTTAGGCCGGAACTTGTACCTGAGATTGAAAATGAAGTAAATAAACTCATAGAGGCGGGTTTCATTCGTGAAGTCACATATCCTACCTGGATCGCAAATATTGTCCCAGTCAGAAAGAAGAATGGACAATTACGCATATGCGTGGATTTTCGAGATCTTAATGAGGCATGCCCAAAGGATGACTTCCCTTTACCAGTCACAGAGTTGATGATTGATGCGACCACTGGTCACGGAGCACTCTCCTTCATGGATTGTACTGCTGGTTACAATCAAATACATATGGCTCCTGAAGACCAAGAAGCAACAGGTTTTCGAACCCCAAAAGGGATCTTTTGCTACACGGTCATGCCGTTTGGATTGAAGAATGCTGGCGCTACATATCAACGCGCGATGCAAAAAAAATTCGATGACATGCTGCATAAAACAATAGAGTGTTATGTTGATGACGTGGTGGTTAAATCAAAGAAAAGAGAAGACCACATCAAAGACCTCCAAGCTGTCTTCGAAAGACTTAGAAAATATCAACTCAAGATGAATCCACTCAAATGTGCGTTCGGTGTCACATCTGGGAAGTTCTTGGGCTTCGTAGTCAGACATAGAGGTATCGAAATCGACCAAACAAAAATCAAAGCCATCAACGAAATGCCAGAACCAAAAACGTTGAAGGAGCTACAAGGATTGCAAGGACGCTTGGCATACATTCGAAGGTTTATCTCTAATCTAGCCGGACGTTGTCAACCCTTCAGCCATCTCATGAAAAAGGATGCTCCGTTCCAGTGGGATGAAAAGCTTTCAATAGCATTAAGAAGTACCTAGCCAGTGCGCCAGTTCTGGGGGCACCAATTCCAGGAAAGCCACTTGTCCTCTATATCGCAGCGCAAGAACGTTCGCTGGGGGCAATGTGTGCCCAAGAAATTGAAGACCGCAAAGAAAGGGCACTCTACTACTTGAGTCGTACTCTAGTTGGAGCTGAACTGAATTATTCTCCAATTGAGAAGATATGTCTTGCCTTGGTGTTTGCCATTCAGAAGTTAAGGCATTACATGCAGGCACATACGATACACATAGTCTCAAAAGCTGACCCAATCAAGTACATACTCTCAAGGCCAGTCTTATCTGGGAGGCTTGCGAAATGGGCAATGCTACTTAAGCAATATGACTTGGTGTTCGTGCCCCAAAAGGCGGTGAAAGGTCAAGTTATCGCCGATTTCTTTGCTGATCATCCAGTACCAGCTGAGTGGGAAATTTCAGACGACCTTCCAGGAGAAAAAATCTTCTACGTGGATATTCTACCTCCATGGCAAATGTACTTCGATGGTGCTGCAAGACAAGATGGAGCTGGAGCTGGAGTTGTATTCGTAACTCCACAAAATCATCTTATGTCATATGCCTTTACGCTTACTCAGTTGTGCACAAATAATATGGCTGAATACCAAGCTTTCATACTTGGTCTCCAAATGGCGATTGAAATAGGCGTCAGAGATATGGACATCTATGGTGACTCGCAGCTGCTGATAAGCCAAGTATTCGATGAATACGAAGTGAAGAAGGAAGGCTTGATTCCTTATCATCGACGAGCATTGCAATTACTCAACCAACTTGACTCCATCAAAATTGGTCATGTACCGCGGAGTGCCAATAAGTTGGCTGACGCGCTTGCTAATCTCGCAGCCACTTTGGCACTGGGGGCAGAAGAATCAATGCAAGTTCCAGTTTGCAATCGTTGGGCAGTATCATTGCTTGAAGGAGAAGAGAACGTAGATGCAACAAACATGATATGCGTCTACACAATTGATGAAGATGACTGGCGTCAACCCATCATTGACTTCTTAGATCACCAAAAATTGCCTGAAGATCCCAGACACAAGGTAGAAATACGTCGGCGTGCTCCAAAGTTTATTCATTATAAAGGGACGCTCTATAGACGTTCTTTCTCAGGGCAATGGTTGAGGTGCCTAAGCAAATCTGAAGCTGCTGAAGCCATGCACGAAGCTCATTCTGGAATTTGTGGTGCTCATCAATCTGGGCCTAAACTTCATGACCGTGTAAAGAGAATGGGGTATTACTGGCCAACCATGATACATGATTGCTTGGACTTCGCGAAAAAGTGTGAACCTTGTCAATTTTACGCAAACTTCATACACCAACCTCTAGAGCCATTACATCCTACTGTTTCTTCATGGCCTTTTAAAACTTGGGGACTTGACGTTGTGGGACCTCTTGTTCCAAAGGCCTCAAATGGACACGAATACATTCTCGCAGGTACTGACTACTTCTCAAAATGGGCAGAAGCAATCACACTACGGGAGGTGAAGAAAGAAAATGTTGTGGACTTCATTCGAACACAGATCATCTTCAGATATGGTGTACCGCAGCGTATCACAACTGACAACGGAAAACAATTCTTCAACCATCTCATGAAAGGTTTGAGTGATAAATTCAATTTCAAACAATATAGGTCATCAATGTACAACGCTCCTGCAAATGGCTTGGCTGAAGCCTTCAATAAGACCCTTTGCAACTTGTTGAGGAAAGTACCACTTATAAAACACCTACTCAAGCGACACCGTATGCGTTGGTATATGGAGTGGAAGCCGTGTTACCATAGGAGTTGCAAATCCCTTCCTTACGCGTTGCTATTCAGGAGGGACTCACAACTGATGAAAATGACAAGTTGCGGTTGGCAGAGTTAGAAGCTCTCGACGAAAAAAGATTGGAGGCTCAACAAAAGCTTCAGTGCTACCAAGCAAGGATGTCACGCGCATTCAACAAAAAGGTGCGCCCTCGTTCTTTTCAAGTAGGGGACATGGTACTTGAGGTACGAAGGCCTATTATCACCTCTCATAAGCCAGTAGGTAAATTCACCTCTAAGTGGGATGGTCCATACGTCGTAAAGGAGGTCTACACAAATGGTGCCTACAAAATCGGGGATAAAGATGGTGTTCACGTAGGCCCAATCAATGAGAAGTTTCTGAAACGCTACTATTCCTAAACTCAAACGATGAAGGCTCCTAAGCAAGAGGATAAACTGCATCAAAAAAAAAAAAAAAAAAAAAATCACACACAAAACAAAAAAAATATATCCTTCTATCTTTTATGAACTACGTCGGTTTGATCTTGTAAAGTACTTCGTGCTTTACAGGTACGTAGGCAACTTGGGTGAACATGTAGCTCAAGTGCAGCCACACCTTCAAAAAAAAAATCTTATCTGATCCCTTCAATCTTTCACGAACTACGTCGGCTTGATCTTGTAAAGTAATTTGTGCTTTATAAGTACGTAGGCAGCTTGGGTGACCATCTAACTCAAGTGCAGCCACACCTTCAAACAAACCCCATCCATCTCTGAACTACGTTGGCTTGCTCCTGCAAGTTGTCACATTGTCAGCTTTGTGAGTACGTAGGCAATTTGAGCAAATTAAACACTTTGTTCAAGTGCAGCCACATCAAAAAATAAAAATAATAAAAAAAAAAAAAACAAACAAACAAACAAGAAAAAATGCTCCTGGCCCGCAAGAGCTAAAACTGTGCGCGGCTAAGTAAACTCCAAATCATTCGAGGAGTGTTCAAAGGATCCTAAAGTAGTTCGATGTCTCAGTCGAGGAATCAGGTTCATTGCGTGATAACTCAAAAGGATTCTCCTTGTCGCGATGACCCGGATGGGTTCACCCTGACATAATATTCTCCTTGTCGCGATGACCCGGGTGGGTTCACCCTGACATGATATTCTCCTTGTCGCGATGACCCGGATGGGTTCACCCTGACAGAATTTTCTCCTTGTCGCGATGACCCGGGTGGGTTCACCCTGACATGATATCCTCCTTGTCGCGATGACCCGGGTGGGTTCACCCTGACATAATATCCTCCTTGTCGCGATGACCCGGGTGGGTTCACCCTGACATAATATCCTCTTGTCGCGATGAACCGGATGGGTTCACCCTGACGTAATATCCTCCTTGTCGCGATGACCCGGATGGGTCCACCCTAACATAATATCCTCCTTGTCGCGATGACCCGGACGGGTTCACCCTGACATAATATCCTCCTTGTCGCGATGACCCGAATGGGTTCACCCTGACACGATAACTCAAACGGATCCTCTTTATCGCGATGACCCGGATGAGTCCACCTAGATAACTCAATTGAAGGTCGGAATAACTTGTCTGAATAGTAAAATCTTCAACGGTTGATAAATAAATTTCAATTGTTTGGCCAGAAGACAAGCAAAAGGATGGGAGCATGATATACACATTCAAACAATGTGTATGTAACAAACAAACAAACCAAAAAATTATTTTTGTGAATGCTATCTCCAAGCGGCAGCAAAAACTGTAAGTCAGATGCTGGCCTAAAAAAAAAAATACTAGCAGACAAAGGAAAGCAAGTCAACTATAATTTTTTTTGTGCTTAAAAGTTGACTTATTCTTTTATGGGCATGAAATCTCACCTTCAAACCTCAAAGGGACCTTCGAACAAAGGGTGTCCACTGTCAAAATATACATCAATTTTCCTGAGAACAAGAGAAATAAAAAAAGGGTAAGGCGAAAGCACGTCAAGGCTACCTAATCGAAATTATACGTCTTCCAAATCTACTGAAGACTAATGAAATTTGATAAGTTTGTCTCGCTTGTAATCACACTGAAGTGCCGACGATCATGACGACCGTCACTATCCTTACACATATGGAGCCGTGACCATACTTGGTGCCATCGTCGATATTCAAGTCTTTCTCAGCATGCGTCAGCCATCATAAAGCCCAACGAATTTTAGCTTCAAGATGGATTTGTATACTGCATTATGCATAAATACAAAGAAGTAAGCGATTATATGGGATATAGATATTTGGCTAGGCAAGCATT
Source organism: Silene conica (assembly GCA_029255685.2). NCBI lineage: Eukaryota > Viridiplantae > Streptophyta > Magnoliopsida > Caryophyllales > Caryophyllaceae > Silene > Silene conica. The sequence goes on from CM055312.2 coordinate 73,209,031, forward strand.
AGAAAAATAAGTCAAACATGTTTGGAGGTCAAATTGTTAAAATTTTGGTCAACTACATCCTTGAAACCAAGGTTGTCCAAACGCAATCCCATCCAAGTAGCACCACAGTTCTCACTCTTGCAATCGCATACAAAAAAAGGAAAAGGAAGGTCTCACAATTTTTCGATGACGGCGAATCTTTGTTAGGCACTATGTTATAGCCTTACAGAGGATAACCGGTCTCGACAAGAGGTCAAGAGCCTTCTAACTCATAGGTATAACCCAACGTCACCATCCTACAAGCGCTGAACAAAAGATGAAAAGGATAGAACTGATAAGCTAAAGATCAATCTTCCTACAAGCAAGTGAGCAAACTAATCATGACATTATATCGAGAATTGAAGACTGTCCAAGAAATGCACCAATTGTTTCTAAATCATCGAAATAAGCATGAAGTAGCAAGACTGTCCAATAAATGCTAACTTCAGCGGTGAGAACAGTAAAAGAAAAAAAAATAGAGAAAGGAGATGAACATACCTACCGGAATCTTTCTTGTCCAGATCCCATATTCGGTTTTTACTGTGTAAAAAAAATCATCGGTTAAGGCAATACGAAGGACGTGCGTCTTTCGTTACGATGATCAATCTCGAATCAGAAAAAACATGAAAGAATAACAGCTCTTTTTACGCTGGAGTAGCATTTTTTGTCGAGGTCTTTGAGCAAAAAATTAAGACGGCGTAATTTCCTTATATAGCTTTCGGAGGTTGTGCGTAACCCTACTATAAGATATGGAAATTTATTAATATGGAAAGAGAACGGAGCCGCGCAGTGTTAGGGTTCTTGGCTTCTTGCTCACATCTCTAATATTTGTGTGATTGTGTATAGATGGTGTCGCTAATAATTATGTACATTCAATGTCATTTATAAAACCGTAAGACTAATTGAGATTCATAATATGTACTCAATTCAAGTATGGTTTTTACCAAGTGCAGTATGAAATTACTTAGGTAAGATAAGCATAAAATGAAGGATATGTGTATTGTCCGCCAAATTAGATAATGATAAGGTGACATTACAAATAAAATGGACTTATCTTAACGAAGAGTTAAGGTGATCATCGACTTCCAAGTCAAAGCAAAATGGTGTTACCTTAACGACGAGTTAAGATAATCATCGACTTCCAAGTCAAAGCAAAATGAAGTTACCTTAACGACAAGTTAAGGTGATCGTCGACCTCCGAGTCAAGCAAAATGGTGTTACCTTAACGACGAGTTAAGGTGATCGTTGACTCTCAAGTCAAGCCAAGCAGAGCTGCCTTACGACAAGTTAGGCTGTTCATTATCGGCTTCCAAGTCAAAGCAAAAGGAATCGAGACCCCGCCACGTCAAGACACCCAAAAGTGCACGTGACAAAGTCTCGAGGGGGCAATTTGTAGGCACAGAAAATTTATTAATGTGCCGAATAAATAAAATAAAATAATTATTTTGAGTTAATACCAAATATTAACTTAATTTAATTATTTTTGTCCCGACTAAATGAAATACGGGTCGATTCGGATTACAAAAGAAGCTATCCAGATCTCTAAACCCAAAAGAAGCAAATTTGGGCCAAGTTCACAAGCAAACCCATAAATGGGCCTGTGACTACCAAAGTCCAACAAGGAGAATCAAAACTCTATAAAAGGAGCCCTCCTCATTCATTTCAAGGGTTTTGAAAATTCATTACTGCAAAGGCGCCAGAGAAGACAAAGTACAAATCCAACCAAACTCTCTCTATCAAAGTCATTGCAAGCAGTCAACAAGCACACCAAATCGTGCCACCTGCGTTGAAGATTCAAACACAAATTCAAACCTTCAAGGGAGATTCAAGTCATCGCGACCCTACCAAGAAATCAAATTCACAGCACGCGTAGATTAACCAAAGTTGTCTACAGTGCACCCCTCACGTGTACCCTGTACACGTACCCCTACGGCATACTAGAATCAGAGGATACATTAGAGATTGTACACGAAACATTTTGATATTTAATTAATAAAATTTATTTGTTTCATTGTTTTGTATTTCAGTTACCGCGATACAAAATCTGCTGTTACAAATTTTTGTTGAACCTGACGTGAAAATCTCTACCTCTCATCTCTACTGCCGTTTTATTCAAGTCTACCACAACAAGAAGATGTCTACCAAGCAAAACATCTCCTCCAGCGCATCCAAGAGGACTTACGCAGATATCCTACAAAGTACTCCTGCTGTTGCTACCTCTCCAGCTCTACAGCCAGTTGGCATCTCTAGAAGAGGAAGGGTGAAGAAGGCTGATGTCAATGCTGCTGCTGCAAGTCTACGCTCTGCTCACGTCCCAACTAGGCCGCGCAAGATTTCGATCGCCTCCATAGCTGTTGCTGCTACGGCACTCCTGACTGCCTCCTCTCCTCCGCGTGAGGAGACCAAGAGTGTTAACGTCAAGAAGGCATCTCCTGGCAACCCAAAGAAGTCGCCAAAGAAGAAAGAAGTCTCAAATCCTGACGCTGCTTCAGTTATGGTGATCAATGGTGCTACCCTTGAGGAACAAGTCCAGAATATGAACGCGCTCCTTGAAAGGGTGTTAAAGGAGAACGAGGAGAAGAGCAAGAAGATTGACGAGCTCCAAAAAGAGGTGGTGGCGCTCCGTGACAAGAAGGCTGAGAGCGAATATGCTGACACTGAGGAGGAGGTTGACAGCGACAAAGATGTTGGCAAGGAAGACGGTGGAAAGCCAAATAATGAAGTCGCCGCCTTCACCGAGGAAAAGCTTCAGGAGCTAATAGCAAGGACCATCAAGAGTCAGCTAGACAACAGCGCAGCAAGCAATGGACGTTACATCAAGCCTTATACCAAGAGGATTGACAGCTTGCGCATGCCTTCAGGTTATCAACCTCCAAAGTTTCAACAGTTCGACGGGAAGGGGAACCCAAAACAACACATTGCTCACTTCGTCGAGACATGCAACAACGCCGAAACTGAAGGTGATTGTTTGGTAAAGCAGTTTGTGGGCTCTCTCAAAGGACTTGCGTTTGACTGGTATACGAATCTGGATTCTGAGTCGATTGACAACTGGGGTCGCATGGAAGATGAGTTCCTTAACAGATTCTACAGTACCAGACGCATCGTCAGCATGAGTGAGTTGACAAATACTACCCAATGGGAAGATGAACCTGTCGTCGACTACATCAACAGGTGGCGTGCATTGAGTCTAGAATGCAAGGATCGTTTAAGTGAAACCTCAGCAGTTGAGATGTGCATCAATGGGATGAGTTGGGATATTCTCTATATCTTGAAGGGGATTAGGCCAAGAAGTTTTCAAGAACTGGCGACCCGCGCTCATGATATGGAGATCACAATCAAAGGACGTGACAAGTCTCGATCAACGTCTTCCAAGGCAACAAGTGAAAAGAAGGAGTTCAAGAAAACTGATAAGAGCTCCAGGTCATCAACAAAGGAAACAATGGCCGTTGAGACCAGTAGTGCGCCTGTGAAGATCTCATCCAAACCCAAGTACGAGAAGAAGAAGGAGAAGTTTGCTTACAACTACCAACGAGAGAAACCTACCTTGGAGGAGTTACAAGCAAAGAAGTACCCCTTTCCAGACTCCGACTTGTCAGGAATGTTAGATGACCTCTTGGAGAAAAGGGTTATACAACTGCCAGAGTCCAAGCGTCCTGAGCAAGCAAACAAGACAGGAGATCCCAATTACTGTCGCTACCATAGGTTGTTGGGTCATTCCCTTGAAAAGTGTATAACACTTAAGGAGAAGATAATGCAACTCTCCAAGGAAGGGAAGATCATTCTTGACTTGGATGAAACAGTTTCCACAAATCAAACTACTGCGGTTCTGGAGTAGCTTGAAGAGCCAACTATGCATCAAGGATGGTTTTTGCATACGTTGCAATTTGGAAGTTTTGAGCCTACGGCGTTACGGATCCAAAGGTCAACGTCGTCATTACCTCCAATAACAAAGTCAACTCCTCAAGATAAGGGTGAGGAAAATAAAGATGAAGATGACAGCGATGAAGGCTGGACGTTGGTGACACGCAGGAAGCCAAGAAAACAAGTGAAACAAACAGTTCAACACATACAGCGTCGGCGAAGCAAATCAAAAAACAAGAAAAAGCCGAAAACTGTGGTTAAACCACGTGTCTTGCCCATAGATATGTTAGAGCAAGAACCACCAAGGCATGTTACCTTAGAAGAATTCTTCCCACGAGAGTTTTTGAACAAAGTATCCGTGTGCACTACCTCAGCAATTGAAGGTTGCAAAGAAGAAAAGGCAAAGGAAGGAGAAATTTGTAAACACGAAATTTGAAAACCTGTAATAATAATTAAGGAGTAACAAAAATAATACGGAAAATAAGAATTTTATTGAAAGATCGAAAGATTGAAGGTTACAATTTCCGTAACACTCTTGATTCCATCTCTACGGGTTTTGATAGTGCTACGAGGGTCTTATCGACTTAATCTCGTAGGGAGATGATGGGGTCTTTTTGTGACTTATTCCATCTTACCTACAATTTGGTAGTAGGAAGACGGGGTCATTTGACTTAATCCATCTCCTCTCCTCTAACCCTAAACACATCTGTATTTATAGTGAAATGGTTTGGAGGAGAAGTTATAATATTCTGAAATATGCTAAGATATTATCACAATATTTTTGATAATTATCTTTAAATGCCAAAGATACCAAATCATTAAAAGATACCGAAATAATAAAATTTCGGTGTCTACAGTTATGTGGGAGGTTTTATAAACGAACAGAGATGGATCAGAAAGAGACAAACGAAAACCATATGCAATAAGGTAGTCTTTAAGTTCCGTAGATCATGCACGCGTGCTTGTTTGAGACCGTAGATTGCTTTGGTTAGTTTGCATACATGGTCAGGGTTTTTGTAATCAATGCAACCTGGGGTTATGTCATGAAAACGGTATCAGTGAGGTAACCTTGGAGGAACGCATTATTGACATCGATTTGGTGAAGATGCCAATTATTGGTGGCAGCGAGAGTGAGGATAAGACGGATGGTTGTGGGCTTCATGACTGGGCTGAAAGTGTGGAAAAATATCCGTATATATTCTCAATACTTTATATGCAGGATTATAACAAATTTATAATGTAAAACCCCTCGCGAAAGCGGAAATGATAAACATACAAAGTACTAAAAATGCAGCGGAATTAAAACTTTTTAGCATAACTAAACATGCGAGGTGTCCTACTACAAAACTGGAACATAAATAAATACATAAGTGTAATATAAAAGCAGCCCGGGATGGCACATCCCTACGGGCACTCAAGAACTGAAATGTAAATCTAAAGTCTAGCTAACGTAAAAGTGTAAGTCAATCGATGAAGGATCATCGCTCGCTAGCTCCATGCAACCCCTCTGCCAACCTGTCATGTACCTACATACATGTAAACATGTACGCCACAATCAGTGGGGAGTGACTAGAGTTCTCCTAGCCACCTTTTGTAACGACACGTAACACTTAAACATACAATATACTCCAACATATATAAACATGCGAAGCATATAAATCTCAATATCTGAATCTCATATCATCATGCAATTACTATGCAAGGCTCTCAACCAACTTCGGAAACTATTTGGAAGGAGAGCCGGTTTCCCTTCCGGTTGCCCGGCCGGGGGTCTTTCAGTCCAAACCATTTACGAAACTGACTAAAGAGTCATCCAATGCCTTGCATGAACAATACTATATCCAAAGTACTATACTTAGCGATATCAACAACTATATTTGACACTGTACCAACTCTAGGCAAGCAGATATAAAACATCATGTATAAAGGTTCAGCGGTCAACTTAAGACATAACCTAGATACTAAAAGTTCAGCAAGTATAAAGGTTCAGAGGCGACATCTTAACGCATAACCTAGATACCAAATTCACAATCTCAAGCAAGGACTCAGAGGCGACCACTCAACGCATGGACCTGCTACTCAACAAGACACTAAACTCAGAGGCGACAACTCAACGCATGGACTAGCATCCAAATTCACAATCACAAGTAAGGAACTCAGAGGCGACAACTCAACGCATGTTCCCTTACTACATCACAAGACACTAGGCTCAGAGGCAATAACTCAACGCATGGCCTAGCATCAACACCTGCACCCCGGGTAAGGTATTACAACCTGACTGCCCCGTTGTGCAGCTGCTCTACTCGTCGAACTCAGAGGCCAACTTAAGGCATGTCCCGACGTGATCACTCAAACATGTTTGGGCTCAGAGGCGACATCTCAACGCATACCCCATACACGACAACCAAACACGTATAGGGCTCAGAGGCGACATCTCAACGCATACCCCCATACATGACAAACATACACATATAGGGCTCAGAGGCGACATCTCAACGCATACCCCTATATATGACAAACAATCTACGTATTAAATTCAGAGGAGACATCTTAACGCATAACTTAACACGCATCACTACAATAGCATTCAATTCAATAACTAATCCTTAGTTCTTATCTCCTATACTTCTAAACAACACTTAATTGATTCCGGGAACTAAGTTGAGGGAGAGCCGGTTTCCCTTTCGGTTACCCGACAGGGGGTCTCTATCCTCTCTCCATTCCCGAACCCAATATAGTGTCGCCCATCCTCCGGGGACCTCAAACACACATATAAGGTACACGGAACGAATCTCAAACAAAACTGGTTAACCGTTCAAAAGTTAAAAACTGTTTTAATGAGAACAGGGGCTCTCAGCCGGTCTGGGACCGTCTGCCGGTCAGCCGGCTGGGAGTCCCTTCCCATGCCATCTTTAAAATCTGAAGAACAAGGAAATGACGCTCTCAGCCGGTGGACCGTCTGCCGACTGGGAGTCTCTTCCCATGAGCCTACTTAAATTCAACAATACAAAGGGTAGAGGCTCTCAGCCGGTGGACCGTCTGCCGGTCTGCCGGCTGGGAGTCCCTCCCATAGCCTTCTTACAATTTTCCCAAAATACAAGAAGGGACTCTGAGCCGGCCGACCGTCGGCCGACCTGCCGGCTCAGAGTTCCTTCACAAATCTCAGAGCATTCAAAAATCAACTCTGGCTTTGAGCCGGCCGACCGGCTGCCGGTCAGCCTACCGGCTCAGAGTCCCTGCACGCAAAAATCGCATTTTCCTATATGATTCTAAACTTCACAAATCGAATCCAAACCTCCAAAATTGCAACCAACATACATTACCCAGCATCTATAAGACTTATATGCATCAAAAGCAAGCACCAATTTTCCCCATTATGCCACCTTAAGCTCATACTTTATATTCGTCTTAAGCATAGAATTTCTGAAAATCAACATCTAAGCATATGAAACACAATCAAAGCATGTGAAAGTCATTCTCATGTATTCCTAGCATGATTTTAAGTCTCAACAACAATCACCATGTACAAAATCAGAAACTAACATCATCAAAGTCATGAAACATGCTAATATCACAAATAAAGGCCGAGTTTCTCATTATCGTCTCCTTTACTTAGCGAAACCTTCGAGATCTTGTTCAATAGTCACCAAGTCCTCTTCCGAGCTAACACGATCAACGCCTAAAACAACAAAACATCCCAACTACTCACGAATTTCGAAATTACAAGAGCAGGCCGAAATTTTGACGGAAAGATTATGAGATAAAACTTACCTAGAAATAAGGACGGCGAGAAGAGGAATCCGTGGCCGCGAAAATCGTCTCAATCGGGTAAGAAACAAAGATTCTATGAGCATTTTAAGATTGAAGGAGAAATTCTCAAGAATGTGTTTGTTGTTATGTTTTAAATCTGAAAAATGAAATGAAGGAGGAAGGTAGAGGATAAAGGAGTTAGGGTTTTGTGAGGAAAAAGAGGGGAAATGGGTCAATTAACAAGTTAGGCCCATAAGACAAGTTTTAAGACAGTTTAAGCTAAGAACACCGACTTAAGGTCACTATAAACTTAAGACGATATAAATATTTTCGGACTATGAAATTAAATTGTTAAGATGTAAATTACGCAATTAAATAAAATCTTATTTAAATCCTTTTAAATATTCTCACATAAATTAATCGGTTATTTAAATAAAATACCAAGAATTACGAAATATAAATTATTTCTCGAACTTGAACTTAAAATCTTTAAAATCCAGGTCCCGAAATATTGGGATGTTATATATAATGTACGATTTATGGTCATAAACGAAGAACAAGATACAAAGATAGGGATCAAGAATTAACCTTTTGTCCTTGCAAAGGCCTAAGATCAAACAGATATCCTCCTAATTGTTGCACCCAAGATGTCCTGAGAAATACCCTTTCCTGATTTAGAAACTACAAAATTACCTTTAATTTTGTGTAAGATGAAAAGCTAGAGAGAGATGAGGGATTTTTGCGTGGGAACTCGTGTAGTATAGGAGGGCGTGTCATGTGCTATTTATAGGGGTGGTGTTTGATAGTCCGTATATCTCTTAACCACCTTACCTAGTTTAGATAGCATAATCAAATCCGTATTTGATTCTATCTAAATTACTGCTTAAACAAATAACAAACTCTATCTTATGACATCTCCAACTACTGACCGAAAATCCAACATCTGGCCGAAATTTTATCAGTTTCGGCCTTAGTAACCATTTTTATATTTACTTAAATTCGGTTATTAAGCTCTCTTTTGCGTAATGTTTTATCTTATAAATATCGTTTATTTATAATCTAAACAATTAAATATAACCTTTCATATTTAACTGAATCATTTAATCCTTATTAAATGATTTCATTACACACTAATTAAATATAACATTTTACATTAATCACGAATTAACATTTTAATTCGTCTTAGCTAAAATTATTTAATCAGTATTAAATAATTATATCATCATTACTTTGACTAACCGTTTAGTCGTATAGGGTATCAATATGATTACATTTTCATCTAGTCATATCTCTCAGATTCTATCCTTTAGGTGTTACTCGCAGGGACCAGTTGATTACCGCCATCTGTATGACAATAACGTCAAACTTTCTAGCAAGCCAACCGTTATTGATAAACGTGAATCAACTGGCTAAAATACAAAGTATACCATGTGTTCCTTTAAGAGATTTATACGTGTTGTCGCACTAACTGTTGAGGACACCAGCTCTAACAGAAAGTTTCAGAATAGTCTATTTTCCGGGTTGTTAATGAAAACCCTTTGCAACAAGGCATGCCTTGTGTTGTTTAAGGCTTCCATTCAGATTGTATTTGATACGAAATACTCATTTGCACTCAATCACGTTTTCGGCTTCTTGACGGGGAACAAGGGTCCAAGTGTGGTTGTTGAGTAAGGCATGGTGTAAGTTAACCATGGCGGTGCGCCATTGAGGGTCAACAAGATCTCGTTTCTAGTGGTGGATGTGGCATGAAGGGACGAAGAGATGACAAGTTTAGCATATCGTAGGTTCGACTTAATGAAGCTGTTAGATGGACGAGTGACTACACAAGTGGTGGAGAGTGGTATTGGTGGAGGAGGAGAAGGTTGGGGGCGAGGTCGAAGTACGGACAGGGGAAGAGGAGGCAAATGGCAGTCCAGGAACACAGACAGAATGAGGGTTGTTAGAGGAAGTGGAAACAAAGGGTGTGACAGGCGGGTTGGCGGGGGTAAAGAATTGAGATGGGGGGATGGTCAGGTGAGGTTTGGGGTGGTATGAGAGGTATGGCGAGGGTGCACCAGTAATCAGGTGTGGGAATAGAGGATGAGGTGATGTGAGTTAATTTAAGATAAGGGAATTCGATTTTGACGAAACAAACGTGGCGAGATGTGCATAAGCAAGAAGTGGTTGGTTCAAGATACAAGTATGCACTTTGAGTTGTGGAATATCCTACAAAGAGACAAGGTTTGGATTTGGGTTCGAGCTTGTGATCATTGTAGGGTCTAAGCCACGGAAAACATAGACAACCAAAAGGACGGAGCTTATGGTAATTTGATGAAGTGTGAAATAGGGTTTCATAGGGTGACTTGTGTTTAAGGGTGATAGAAGGAAGACGGTTTATGAGGTATATGGCAGTCATAAAGGCGTAATGCCAAAGAGTTGTGGGCATACGTGTATGGGTCATAATAACGAGGCATGTTTCGACAATGCGCCGATAGCGACGCTCCGCTTATCCGTCCATTGTGTTCGGGCGTATGGGGTGGGGACATAATGAGATTGGTTATACCGTTATTGAGAAGTGATTGGCTTAAGGTTTTGTAGGCGCCTCCGTTGTCGGAATAAAACTGTTTGATTGGTTTTTGGAAATAAAAAATTCAACGATAGCTTTGAACCGATTAAATTTAGTTAGGGTGTCGGATTTATTATTAATAGGATATAACCATATGTAATGAGTGAAGTCGTCGACGAAAATCACATAATATTTGAACTGATCATAGAACAGTATAGGTGAGGTCCAAACGTCAGAAAATTACAATAACTAAGATCGATACTAGCAATGAGAATACATACTGATTACAAATAATGTAATTATTGGCAATAAGAATACCACGATTGATTGTGCATGATTTGTGCAAATTGATTTGCTTGAGTATTTTTGCTGATTGTGAACATATCTTTGACATATAATATGTGTATTCGTGTAGAGATGTATTTTAATCACGTTTTGAATCTTATTGCTTCTACTCCCTACAATAAAAAAACCCACATGCATGATAAACAAAATGAAAGCGTTAACATATAAAAATAGTTAGATGCATTAACCATAGGAATGAACAATAAAACTGATGCCCATAATTTTGTACAAAACACTTTAGTCCGTAACTATAGAAACACATTAAATCTACATTTGAATAAGAATATCCTAGTGAGATAGAGAATCCACTTAATTTTAGTAAGTGAATATATTAATTATGTAAAATAGTTAAATTAGTAGTTTTCGCTCATCATATATTCATATATTTACTTGCGTTTGACTCTTGTGAAATGAGTAATGTTAATATAATCGGTTTTTCTAATGCGTGCCTTATTGTTAAATTTTCTCTTAATTCTCACTCCTAAATATTCTGGTTTTATCTACTTAATATTTCTCTCCCTCTACATCTCTTCCATCGTTATTTTTTTTTTTCACAAGACTATTTACAAATCTAATGAAACTCAAATTTTCTTCTATTCTAAATCAATGATGAAGAACTCAATCAATTCTACCTCAATGAAGTCTCCTAATGCAAAGTACGTAATCTTCTTCTCACATATTTTGTTGTTTTTTATTGTTAAAGTTTGTGTTTTTATATCTCAATCGAAATTTATTGTACCTTCAAAATTAAATCGTGCCATAATATTACTGGATATGTGCCTATGTTTATAAGAACTACAAAAAATGGCTCTATTAAATTGGAAATTAAACCCAGAAAGAAACTTACGATAGCCTTTTTTGTCTATGTAAACGTCTACCGACGTGTATTTGTCGCAGCTGGCACAATGCCATTATTCTTGGGGAAAGAACTAGAGTGTTTCAATTGCCAAAGGCGTGAAAACCTTAGCCATATTAAACACATAAAAAAAATATTAATGTTACTAATGAAAACGTCTAAGTAAGCGTCGATATATAGTTGTGATATAATAAGTATTGATCCTGCATGAATCGGCATTATTCTTTATAATGGATTCAATTGTTCTGGAATGTTAAGTAAGGCTTTTTAGTAAGTGCGTAAATTTTTACGGTCGATATCCGTCACAACTTTTTGTCTTATTTGCGTGATATTTAATTCGTCACAAACTTCGTAACTTTATACGGTCGATATCCGTCATAACGTTTTGTCCTATTTACTATTTGAGTGATATTTAATCCGTCACAAACTTGTGACGGATATATCCCTCAAAAGGGAGACTTATTTACGTTTGGATTAAAAGATAACCTAGAGACTCCTTCGACAAGAATTTGCCTTGGTTTGCCTGCTAAAGTTGGTACTGGATGTTTTGACTTGATGCAACAAATAGTCGTGTAGTATATTGACGTTTAGGCATTGCTAGATTTCTGTCTTGTAGTCGAGTTCTATCCAAATCAAATTTTGTCTGTAACGTGTTCCAAGTGTCTGTAAACATACTACAGTATTTTAAATTAAACAGGAAAGGGTACTTGCATTAGGTATTCATTCACAATACTAGTGAGCTAACCAACATATATTAGTAATGGTTGGCTATCAGGAGTTTGATGTTTGTAGTAGTAGTGATACAATTGCAATAAGTCTCACATATTATTTGCTATGTGCCTCTACCTGTTGTCAAACATATTATTTGCAATAAGTCTCATATACTAATATTTTTCTATGATTTGTGTATGTAGGTCAAATGTAATTAATTTGTTTGACTTAAACAATGAACCAGAAGATGAATTATGTGAGGTGATTAACAATGGAGAAAAAATTATTGATAGAAACTCTTTTGAACCCTTTGTTGGTCAGTGTATTCTAAGTGAAGAGGAGACCTATTTGTTTTCTGAAAATTTTGCTAGAAAAAGTGGGTTTTCAATTCGCAGAGGTAGATTTGAAACTAAGAACGAAAAAATGTTTAGGCGGAGATTTTTTCTGCCATCGAGAAGGATTTCCTAGAGTAAAAATGGTGGAGGCTTCTAAAGAGCAGCGAAATAGATCATCAACGAGGTGTGGTTGTAACGTTCTTATGCGAATAGCTCTAAGAAAGTCGTGTGAAATTTTTCTTGAAGAGTGGCATGTTACCCAATTTAATTCACATCATAACCATCAACTTTTGTCACCTATTCAAGTACGATTTCTTCCTTCTTATCGCTCCATATCAAAAGAAGATGAACAACAACTTATGTTGTATAAGAATGCTGGTCTTTCAGTAAGGCAAATAATACGAGTGATGGAGCTTCAGAAAAATGTGAAGTATGGGGATTTACCATTTTTTAAGAAAGATGTTCATAATTTTTTTAGCAGAAAGCGACAAGAGAATTTGGCCAATGACGCTATGGAACTTCTTGAATTTTGTAAGAGCGCTAAAATTGAGAACCCTAACTTTCAATTTGATTTTACTATTGACAATGAAAATAGACTTGAGAATATATTTTGGTCGCCTGCTCACTGCTTCGATTTGTACCAAAAGTACGGGGATTCTACTGGGTTTGATACAACTTATAGGGTGAATTTATATGATATGATTTTTGGAATTTTTATTGGCCTTGATAATCATGGGAGGACAATATTATTAGGTTGTGCTCTTATCCGAAGAGAAACTCAGGCTACTTTTTGTTGGTTGATGAAGGTACACATGTTCTATAAATATCTCCTTTTTTACTATGTTGTAAAGTTATAATGTTATATATACTTCTTACACATTTTTTTACTTGTTGTTAGGCCCTGTTCTTTTGGACTGAAACTGAACTGAACTGAACTGAACTGAACTTATAGGATCTGAACTTAACTGAACTGAACTTATAGGATCTGAACTGAACTTATAGGAACTGAACTGAACTGAACTTATAGGAACTGAACTGAATTGAACTTATAGGAACTGAACTGAACTTATAGGAACTGAACTGAACTGAACTGAACTTATAGGATCTGAACTGAACTTATAGGAACTGAACTGAACTGAACTGAACTTATAGGATCTGAACTGAACTTAACTTATAGGATCTGAACTGAACTAAATTTATAAAACCCGAACTTAATTAACTTTATTTTAATTTCAGTTAACTATTATTATTATTATTATTATTATTGTTGTTGTTGTTGTTGTAATTATTATTATTATTACTATTATTGTTGTTGTTGATGTTGTTGTTGTTATTATTATTATTATTATTATTATTATATGACATTATTAAAAAATAGTCTAAAATACATGGTAATTTAAAATATTTTCAACTTTATATATAATTGTTTGTTCATAGTTCATACATCATACTACGATTACATTACGATAAAAAATACTCACTATTACAAATTTCTCTAACCATTTATTTTCTCTAACAATGGTAATGAAGAAGTTGATTAATTGGAGAGTGACAATTGGTGAGGGTGAGTGTGTCGTATAATGAGTAGTTTTTTTTGGCATTAACGAGGATGATAGTTTGGCATCAATTAAAGAGTAAAAGACGGGTAAATTATTAATGAGTTGTTTTTTTATAGATGACGTGTATCGAATAATTAAAGCAAAATGTTTGTATCGGTTGTTAAAAATAATACACCGTATACAACTTTTCTTAATTGAGTTTATATGAACTGAACTTATAGGAACTGAACTGAACTGAACTGAACTTATAGGAACTGAACTGAACTTATAGGAACTGAACTGAACTGAACTGAACTTATAGGAACTAAACTGAACTTATAGGAACTGAACTGAACTGAACTTATAGGATCTGAACTGAACTGAACTTATAGGAACGGAACTGAACTTATAGGAACTGAACTGAACTGAACTGAACTTATAGGATCTGAAGTGAACTTAAATTAAGTGACTTGAAGTCCAAAAGAACAGGGCCTTAGACCTTTGTTACACTGATGAAGAAGCCGCCAATGACAATTATTACTGATCAGGATCCATGGATGTCAGAAGCAATCTCCATAGAAATGTCATCTACAAAACATGCTTATTGCATATGGCATATTACATCTAAATTTTCTTCTTGGTTTACGGCTCTTCTTAGAAATCGATATTCAGATTTGTGTTCAAATTTCTATAGACTTTATAAATTAGACAATGTTGATGAATTCGAACAAGAGTGGCCTCTTCTGGTATCGAAGTTTAATTTACAAGGCAATAAGCATGTACATGGTTTATATAAGATCAGGCAAAATTAGGTGCCGGCTTACCTTCGTGATTATTTTTTTGGTGGTATGACAACAACAGGAAGATGTGAGAGTGTCAATAGTTTTGTGAAACGATTTACATCTTCACGGTCGTGTTTGACTCAACTTATTAAACAGGTAAATATTTGAAATCTTTTATTATTCTACACTTTTAACAATATTTTCTTTTTATCTATGTTGATACATTTCTAACCAATTTCATATAAATTGGCACAGATTGATCTAGCAGTTGAGGATATTGGGCAAACCCAATTACACCATACCATGTTGGATACATACAGAGGATCTTCTTTGCGAACTTTATCACCGTTGGAAGAGCAAGTGTATAATATTTTTACAGCATTTTCTTTCAAAAAGTTTCAGGAAGAGTTTGAAAGGGCTACACAATATACGGTATGTGGAGATCACACTCATGTTTTCATTGTTCAGCACTTTAAGGAGCAACGTGTACAAAAGCATAATGTCGTTTGGAATTGCGACAATATTAGTTGTAGCTGTAAGCTTTTTGAGTTTTGGGGGTATTCTTTGTCAGCATATATTATTTGTGTTCATACATAAAGACCGGTTTGAAATACCAGTGAGATATTTACCCTTGCGATGGTGTCGTGATGAGTTTCATACCAGGGTAAACGTTCCGCCGATCAATCAAAGAATTTCAGATAGTGAAGTATTGAGTTTTGGAATCATTAATTTGGGCGAGGATAATCATACTCTCGTTTCGAAAACTAAAGGTCGTCCGAAATTCAGGCGAGAAATAGGTGGAAAAGAAGTTGCACAAAGGCAATCTAGAAATTGTTCTTTTTGTAAGAAGTATGGGCATGAAATCACAACTTGTCCAGAAAAGGAGAACATTCATGTAAATATTGTCTCGGTTGCTACTAAGAAGAGGAAAAAAGACTCCCAAACAAGAGAAGGCTTAAATCCCATTTTTTGTTTAAAGGAGTAGAATAAATTTAGAGACTTCATTGTATCCTTTTAAATTTTTATTTTGTATCTTAAAATTTGTTTGAGATGATTAAAATTGCTTTAAGTGATTATGACATTCATGGATTATTTTCATTATACTCCATTATTATTATTTTTGTGTCAATAAATTTCAATTAATTGTTTATGTTGATTAAGAAAAATAGGTGTCAAGGTAGAATTTTAAAAAAAATCAAACATGCATGAATTAATGACACAAATGACGTATGGAATGAAATATGAGGAGAGAGGGAGATAAATATTAAGTAGATAAAAGAAGAATATTTAGGAGTGAGAATTAAGAGAGAATTTAGGTAACTAAAAGATTTTATCTACAGATAATAAGAAGATAATACCTAACATGTGTCTAATTAAGTATTAATGCGTGCCATAATATAATATATTATTCAAGACATTGGATAGGGGTATAGCTAAGGTAACTTTCAAACCTAATTAGAAGATAGATTAAAAATAGGGTGCTGATTTTCGCATTACACATTTTACTCAACACAGTACACTTTTGACCAAATTACCCCTCCCATTTTCAACTCAAATGATTATGTGTACTCTGCAAAGAAAAAAAAGAGGAAAATGAGAATGACAAAAAACACGGCATCTTCCAAACCACCCAACTGACTACTTCGTCAACCGCCACGACGGCCTCCGACGACCCACCATCATATCCCACCCGAGCACCGGTCATTCTCTTGTAAGTTGTAACCATCACAATCCGATACCTACCGTCGTCCACCTCATTCACTGCCTTCCCCCACTATCCTCCACCAATTCCCCCACCCCACCATTAACAAACAACTGACCACATTAAAAAAACACAAAAATTTTAGGCTTTAACATAGCAAAAAATCCTTAAAAACATAAAGACTATATTGATTGGATCTATAATTGCAATTAAGGAATCAAATGATGTGTTCAAGTTTCAAATCATCATCCTTGATAACGTGTATTGGGATTGAAACAAATAAAGGCGTTGAGTTAATTAAATTTAGATGTTTTAGGCAGGGTTAATTATTGAGTGAGAATTAGGTGCAGAGTCTTTTTTTGTTAAAGGGTATGTAAATGGAAATAAATGTCTAGAAAGTACTGTATTGAGTAAAATACGTACTGCGAAAATAAATTACGTAAAAATATTATGAAAATATTCTAACTAATAATGGTTCTTTTTAAGTTATGCCTTAGAATTACAGCAATTGACATGTGACACACTATAAGTCTGTTGACACGTGGCATTTTCAGAATACTGCTTTCCTAAAATTTAGCACAAAGCTAAATGAAAATTCGGGTCTTTAAATCGTCTGACTATTATAGAAATCTATATTTTCTTGCTACAAAATTTGGGCTTGATTGACTTAGAAAAAAGTCAATTAACTTAGAATAAAATAATCAAATCGAATGAAAGACATACATCTCAACTCAATGTCCCTAATTAAGGTAAATAGATAATTTTGTCAATCAAGATCTTCATGACCTTATCTTTCACTGTATGATATTTTTTTATGATATTACATTTTAGAATAGGATAAAATTTCATGCAAATTGTTCCATATAATGTACATTACACGTGGCAGACTAATATGGACATGACATGTGGCAATTTAATATGGGCATAACATTTGGCAGACTGACAGGCGGTGTTTACTTTAATATAATATATATGATATGATATTTTATAATGATAGTAGAATAGTAGAATGGTCAAACATGTGAGAAATTTGCTTTAATATAATATATATAATATGATATTTTATAATGATAGTAGAACAGTAGAATGGTCAAACATGTGAGAAATTTGCTTTAATATAATATATACGATATGATATGACATAATAATACTAGAATACTAGAATGGTCAAACATGTGAGAAGTATTTAGGTATGTGGCGATATAAGGAGAAATATTGTAGTCTATTATTTTAAAAGATGTGGTTTTTGATAGAATATGAATCAGGGTTTATTTGAACTATTTGGATAGGGTATAAGTCGGGTTTTATGTGAACCATTTGTCATGGAAATTGGTTAGTAACTTTATTTGGGATTAGGCCATTCTTAATTGCACTCGCATATTTAATGGAAGGACATCAATTGAGTCGTTAATATTATCGGCAAAATGGGGTATGGTTAATCAGAGTATGTAATTTATTATAGCTAGGAGTAGAAGTGATAATTGAGTCACTCGGGTCGGTTACAGGTCGGGTTAAGGCGGATCAGATCGAGTAAAGGTGTCAATTGAGTTTATATTTATCTATCTATATTAATAAAGAAAATTTTTTCAAGCGATTATAGGGAGTCCAATTATTTGAAAACACTTCCAAACAATATCGCTACACTTAAATTAATGTACAGCTAGACTTATCCTTGATCAATGGAATTTCTTTTATTTTATGGAAACCCACAGATAATAAACCGTATGATTGAGTTGTAGGGTTATGTCATGAACATACTTATAGTGGGAGAATGATTAATAGAGATAATAAACCGTACGATCAATAGAGTCCTAGCTATATACTGGCTCAACAAATTGGAATACTTGCATATAAGAATCTGTCTATTTGGCTATCATCTATCAATGATTTTGTGTTATGTGTTATTTTATACCCACCAACCAAATCATGCACTATTTACTCAAAAATAGTCACTATTTATTCAAAAGTGGTTATATATTTTTTATCACACGTGAGACGGTTGAATTAGAATTTGCGCTAATATAAAGGTAGCAAATTTATTAGCTATCTTATTTTATTTAAAACAATATGATTTAATTAGTGATTGACGGACTTCATATTATATTAAAACCGAAACCATCAGCCTAATTTTATGCCACGTGGTCGTAGCCTAATCATGTGCCACGTATTAGTTGTTGTAATTGTAAATCGTAATTTTAAAAGAAAATAATTACAATTATAATATTAATTAGTTAGAATATTTTTGAAAGGATATGATGAATAAATATTGTAATTGATTGACCTTTAAAAAACTAGTAAATCAAAATCAATGTGTGATTTTCCAAAATATATAAAGTAATTCAAGTATTACCTTACCTAATTAGGCTTATCTGTGCCTAAATTTAGCACTATATTCATATTTTAAATTTTAAGATTAATATGAAAATAAGGTTACCATTGCAATATTTTAATACACATTAAAATTATTTTGATTGACCCAAAAAATTAACAGACATCCCAAATTTAAGGAAATAACAATATTTCCAAAGATACTACCAAAATTACTCCAAAATCGACAAAAATATTACTTTTTACGTGATTGGCTCAAAATAATATTTCACAAGATACTATTTCCTCAATTTTTAATTGAATTTGCTCATTTTTAGGTCTTAAAATACGTCTTTTT
Organism: Silene conica; assembly: GCA_029255685.2. Classification (NCBI taxonomy): domain Eukaryota; kingdom Viridiplantae; phylum Streptophyta; class Magnoliopsida; order Caryophyllales; family Caryophyllaceae; genus Silene; species Silene conica. The sequence continues at coordinate 73,228,139 of CM055312.2, forward strand.
CATAATTAATATAGCAGAAAACTTTCCATAATAATAAAAATAATCAATTTATGAATTATCTCTAATAATAATGTCTCTAAATTTATGGCACGTTTGAAGCTTTCCACGTAATTCTCGACAATTATTTAAGGGACTTGCTAAATCTCATACACGGTTTTGCTTAATCTCACACATTTTGTTATCTTATGCCGATGTTACCCTTCTCATTTTTCACACAATTAGAGAAAACAATAATCAAAAGAAAAAAATCCCCCCAAAAAAACATGTATGTTTAGCCACCCTACCACCACTTTCCCTACCACGTCGGCTCACAACCAAAATGCACCACCACCAGCTGCCATAAATCGACCCACCAGTAGCCGGCATAAACCGGCCCACTTTCGGCAAACCAAAATTCCAAATTCCTGAATTTCAAATCCTAATTGTAAAAATCATTCTCTTTAAGATGAAAAAAACCATTCACTCAATCAATTAAAAGGCGTGTATTAATAAATTTGTTGATAGAACAACGAAATTACTTGTGATATGTGCGAATTAAAAATTCGTTAAATTTTAGCAATTTGGGTGGGAGTGAAAGCAAAAGGAGAGAGGTAATTTTTTTAAGTTGTTTTTTTTACTAAGGGTAAATTTGGAATAATTAAGGTGACAAAAGTGTAATGGATTAAGTAAAATCGTGTGCGAGATCTAACAAATACGTTATTGAAATCAGATATTTAATATTCAATGCCTCCAATTAAAAAGTTGACCTTTTCATTTGAAAGAATCAATCACATATTCTTTCATTTATAATCAGTGGATTATACAATAAGTTGTATATATCTGGTAATATAGATTTGGAGATTTATACTAAATAACTTGAGCTTATATATATTTTACGAGCTTTATTGAAAAGATTCCGAACACTTTTATAAAAAAACGTAACTCAAAAAACTATATTGAAACTCAGAAATAAAACATATAAGCTTAATTAGAATTTAAATTTAACACCTAAAAAATTAAAATGTAAGTAAAAAAATTAAAAGCTCGAAAAAATTGCATATAAGTTCAATTAGATTTGTAATGGATGTGTACCATGCTCATATACATTTGGTTGTATAGTCTTATTTGTGTTTCCTTTATTATGGCTGAATTAACACACATTCCGTTTTAGAATTTGATTTAAATCACATTTCTCTTATGGAATGATTAAAATAAATTACATAAAAAAGGAAAGAATCATTTTTTGTGAACACGAATATGCTAAAATTTCCTTCAGAATTATATTGTTCATTTTCAATTTGCAAAATTTTAGTAAATTCTTCATCTTCAAATTTCTAATTTTTTTTTTTTAACTTTAGCTGTAATGCTACAAAAGCAGATTATTGGAAAGTTGAAGATGAATACTCAAACAAATAAGTGAGCAAAATGAATTGATATTTTAAACGATTAAGTTATTTAACTGATTTAACATTGAATTTTATAGTGATATTATTGTTATTGTTAGAGATTTTCAGATTATTTTTGTTTTGGTTCAAAGAAAGATATCTATCTAGTGTTGTAGGGTCATGAATTTTACTCGCTAATTGATAATAGGTTTTTGGTTGTGTAATTCCATATCTTTTTCGTCCTGTATATATTTGTATATCGTTTCCTTAGTTTGGATTTGAGTCATTTGAGTTTACAATTAATAGTAAAAATCTCTCTTAGGATCATCGATTTTTCGAATTTTGAATCTAGATAGACAAAGATAATTACAATTACCGACCCTATACGTAGCAACTCTTAGAAGATAATCTCTCTCAACTAATTTTAACTTGAACCGTTGTTTTGTAAGTTTAAGTTTCTATTGCACAAGTAAATTAAAAAATACAATTTCTTGAATCTAAGTTTTATTTTAGAAGTTGTCGATGTTTGATGTATCTAAAATATTCACCCATATTTTACTCCTATTCTTTATACGGTGTAATACAATTTACGTTAATAATTCATACTTAAGTACATTATTTGTTTTGATATTTGTGCATCAAAAGTCAGTTTGAATCTTGAGCCAACTTGGTGGCAAAATGTAATTCTTGATAAAAATCGAATTATTTCAGAATTATGATTAGGGTGCTGATTTTCGCAGTACACATTACTCATCACAGTACATTGTTGACGACTATACCCCTCTCATTTCCTCTCTCATTTTCTCTCTCATTTCCCTTTGATTTGTTCTCTCTAACTTCTCCTTCTAACGATTAACATCATCAACAATTATCAACCTAAATAATTTTTACAATCAAACATGCTAGATAAATAAATTACTTAAATCACTAATTTCTCCAATATACATATTATACATTCATGATTCATGCACTACGTATTTTACTAAAAAACAAAAAAAAAAAAAAGAAAAAAAAACTACGACAAGTGTACTACAGCAGCACAACTTCCCACCACCCCATTTGACAACCTCCACCACTGTCAAATCACCGCTGGTTACCGTCACCGTAAACCATGGCCCAGTGCCGACCACTCGCACCAACTGCTCGTCGCCGTCGTCGACGCCGCCTTCCACCTCCCTTTCTTTCTCTTCCGCACCGGCGCCCACTCGCCGGCCACCAAATAGCCTTATCATGCCCCTGCTGCCAACGACTCCACTACCTACTGCCATCCTCCTATCAATTAACCCTAAATTAATTTTTGACATAAACCCTAAATTAATTAGCAACACACCTAAATTATAAGAAAGACATGAATTTAATTAGTAATATTGCAATTAGTGAAGTAAATACATTCAGATTGTAATTCATAAAATCATAACTGATGGATTTTGTATTTGAAATTTTGGGAGGAATTAGAATAAAGAGAGAATTGCATCTCATGTGTTTTTGGTTAGGGGCAGTAAATGGAAAGTTAGGTACGAAAAGTACTGTAATGAGTAAAAAATGTACTGCGAAAATAAATTACGTTATGATTATTACACAAAGGACACATAAAATTGGTCTCTGTATTAAGAAGTCGTCTTTGTGATTTCAATATTCTTAATTGATAATAGGAAATTGGCTCGATCAAAGTTGTAAACAAATAGATCAAGCAAGCAAAGGTCATGTGTATAAGAAATATATTTTCCCTTGCTTATTTTCAATGTATCATCAGAGTTATTATATAATTGTACAAGCTAGAAGTCAGCTAATCACAACAAGATTCTAGCTTATTCTAGCCGAGTAAGTCTCCACATATCAAGGAGTAATTTGACTAAATATACAAAGATTGATATTTACTAAAAATACCAAAGATAATATATGATATGATATTCTAATACCCTTCCTCAATCGAAGCGGGAGGAGGACGGATGCTAAGGTTGAACCTGAAATCGTCGAATAGAATTTTCGGCAACCCTTTAACAAAAATGTCCGCATATTGGTAGCGGGTTGGAACATGAAGAATCTAGACTTGTCCGATGACAACTTTTTCACGAATGAAGTGGAGGTCGATTTCAATGTGCTTGGTCCTTTGGTGATTTATCGAATTTCCAGATAAATAAATGGTGGATACGTGTCGCAATAAACCACAATAGCTTTTTGAATGGGACATTGTAGCTCGATTAACAGATTTCGGAGCCAGCATGTTTCAGCTACAACATTAGCTACAGCCCTGTATTCGGCTTCTGTGCTGGACTTGGAGACGGTTGCTTGACGTTTGGAAGACCATGAAATAAGGTTGTCTCCAAGATATACACAATAACCAGAGGTGGAGCGGCGTGTATCGGGACAACCACCCTAGTCGGCGTCACTATAGGCGGTTAATGTGGAAGTGGCAGAAACTTTTTAAGTGCAGGCCATAGTGAGCAGTGCCACGCAGGTATCGAATTTTGCGTTTCAATGCACCAAAGTGTGCTTCTCTCGGATCGTGCATATACAAACATACCTGTTGGACGGCGTAGGAGATGTCGGGGCGTGTGAAAGTTAGGTACTGTAATGCCCCTGCCAGACTTCGAAACATGGTAGGATCAGCAATGGATTTGCCGGAGTCGGCACTTAATTTAAGATCGGTGTCTACCGGTGTTTGTGCTGGCTTGCAGGAGCCCATTTTGGCTCGGTTAATTATGTCTTCAGCGTACTTACGCTGATGAAGGAAGAGCCCCCCTTTGTGTCGAATAGCAGATATGCCCAAAAAATAATTCAAGAGACCGAGGTCCGTCATGACAAACTCGGAGCGGAGCTTGGTCAAGACATCATCACGAAGGGCTATTGTGGATGTGGCAAGAATTATATCGTCCCCATATAGGCCACATTACTTCCATTATGATAGATAAATAAGGAGTTATCGGATTTGTTATGAGTAAAACCGATTGTAGAAACATAGGATGCAAACCTTTGGTACCACGCGCGAGGTGCTTGTTTGAGACCGTAAAGGAATTTCTTTAGGAGACAAACATGATCGGGATTATTGCGGTCTCGAATCCGGGTGGCTGATGCATATAAACTGTTTTGTCTAAGCGCCCATGGAGGAAAGCATTTTTGACGTCGAGTTGATGGATGAGCCACTTTTTAGAGACCGCAAGACTGAGGACGGTGCGTATGGTAGCGGGTTTGACCACGGGACTGAAGGTCTCATCACAGTCGACTTCTACCTATTGAGACCTGCCATTAACAACAAGTTGAGCTTTGTATCGCTCCAAATTACCATTAGCTTTGAATTTATGCTTAAACAACCATAAGCAACGAGTTATATTGACACTAGGTGGTCGAGGCACAAGAACCCAAGTCTCATTCTTAAGTAGAGCGTCAAATTCATCTTTCATGGCTTGATTCCAATGACGGTCATTAAGTGCGTCGATGGGGTTTTTGGGCAGGGGAGACAGGCTGTTTGAGGCACATAAATCAAAAAATGGCTTAGGTTTGAAGGTACCATGAGCAGCTCGGATTGTCATTTGAGGAGATGGCGGCGATGAGGGAGTTGTAGGGGAGGCAGAAAGTGTCGTTTGAGGAGTGGACGCGGGTCCAGCCATGGAGTAAGGAACGATAGGGGAAGTATGAAGGGGTGTGCATTGTGTGGCGGTACCAGGTGTATCATAGGCAGGGGCGTCGGGGGCTTGGTTAAGTGAGTGGTTCATGTATGGTGTCGGGTCAGAGGTAAGGAAACGGTATGAGTGTGACGGGTTAGGGTCGGTTTTAGAGAAGGGAAAAATCGTTTCATCAAATGTGACATGACGGGCTATAATGACCTTTTTGGTTGTTAAATCCAAACACTTGTAACCGCGATGGTTGGACGGGTAGCCGATGAAAACACATGGAGTAGCACGGGGGGGCAAGTTTGTGTATAGTATAAGGAGGGATGTAAGGGTAGCAAAGACACCCAAATGTCCGGAGATGTGAATAGGACGGGACTCGTTTGTAAAGACTAGAGGTGGAGGAGTCATAGTTGTTTGCTTTGCTAGATAAAATATTGTGAAGATAGGTGGCAATATAATGGCAAGGGCATGGTGCCACATATTGGAGGGGATGTGAGCATGAATAAGTAAGGTGCGGATGATGTTGTCTAAGGTTCGTATTTTACGCTCCGCTTTGCCATTTTGCGGAGAGGTGTGAGGGCACGAAAACCGAAACAACAGGCCGTGGGATGCAAAGAATTGGTGGAGAACAGAATTGTCGAATTCCCTACCATTGTCACATTGCAAGGTTTTTATTGGTAGGTTAAATTGAGATTTAATCATTTGGTAAAATGTAGTGAAAATTTGAGATACTTGGTCTTATTTGTAAGAGGAAAGGTCCATAAGAAATGAGTGTAATCGTCTAAAAAAGGATATAGTAGCGATGATTCATTGTGCTTAAAACCGGGGATGTCCATAAGTCCGTATGCAAAATATCAAAAGGGGAAAGGGTTTTAGAAACAGAATCATAAAATGGTAATTTAACATGTTTTCCCAATTGACAGGGATTGCAAACAAAGGAATTACAAAAAGAACTATATGGAATTGTTTTATTATTGCAAAGAGAATTAAAAATAACGGGTCCGGGATGTCCTAGGCGGTCATGCCAAATTGTGGACGGGATGACAGTGAAGGCATGAGGTCGGTCAGTTGATGGGTTGAAGGGTGTGGGTTGGAGTGGGTAGAGGTCCCCTGTGCTATTGCTTCTCATAATCGGTGTCCCCGTCTTGAGATCCTTCACAGTGAAACTGAGTGGGTCAAATTCAACAGATACATGGTTGTCAATGGTAAGTTTACGGACAAAAACTAGGTTTTTATTATATTGGGCACATGTAATATATTCTGTAATGTGAGGGAGTCATGGGGAGGAGGTAAATTCATAGCACCACTACCAACAATGGGAATCAAGTGACCATTGCCGACTACTATGTGACGATTACTACTTAAAGGAGAGTAGGAGGAGAGTTTACCATTATTGGATGTCATGTGCGACGACGCACCTGTGTCCATAAAATAGTTGTCCTCTGGCTGTTGAAGCGAGACGGACTGCATCATTGCTGCAATATCAGTCGGCATGAAGGCACCAGGAGACGCGGGCATGGATCCTTGCGGAGCAGCAATAAAAGCCTAGTTTGAGCGAGGACCAAGGATTCCAAAAGAGCGCGACTGTTTGGGTGCTGGCAAGCCTGTAGTGGGGTACGGGCACGGCGGCACATGCCATCCCTGTGGTTGTTGCGTCTGCCAGGGAGACAGAGGAACCCATGTCCAAGTTCCTGCTTGTTGTTGTCCGTTACGACCACCATTTTTACCACCTGAAGTCTGGTTGTTCGAGAAACCACCACTACTTTGTTTGCCATGATTGTTCCCAAGGTTATGACGACCTCCCTTGCCTCTGTTGTTGTGTCCTCTACCCTTGGAGTTGTTGGTGTGGGACCAGTTGTCAGAAACAGAAGCAGAGGAGTTCGTCTGAGACGCCTGAAGGGCCGTGTCCGAGGTTCCTAGTGATGTTTTGGCACGTCGAGGCTCTTCAAGTGTGAGCATCGAGCGGACTTTGTAAAATGGAGGGAGGGGATCACTTTGTTGAATGAGAGTTGCGATCCCATCATACCCATCGGACACATCAGTAACAAGTTGAAGGACAAGTCGGGTTTCGGAGATCGGAGTACCAACATTAGAGAGTTGGTCAGCGATCATCTTGAGCGCTTGGCAATAAGACGATACGTTAGGGTAATTGTCCATATGGATGCTAGTGAACTGTTGTTCTAACAATACGGCACGAGAATTTTTATTGCCGTTGAAGACGTCTTTGAGACGGTCCCATGTTGCTTGGGAAGTGGCACCAGGCTCAAGGATGGTATGAAGGAGATCGAGGGAGATGGTACTGTAAAGCCATTGTTTGACAATGACATCGAGTCGGTTCCACTTTGCATCTTTGTTGATGACCACATCTTTGGGAGGGTCGATGTGGTCAAGAACATCGCAAGCGCGAGCCGTGTTGAGAAATAACTCGGCCCAAGAAGCATAGTGAGCGTTTTCGGACTCTAGGGTAATTTGCACGTAATTTTTAATGTTGGAAACGGAATCTGCAGGGTGCAAAAGGGGCAGATTTTTGTGATCGTCAGTGTTAACCATGGCTGCAATTGAAGGGAAGGAGAAATATAGATGTGGAAGGAAGAAGAGGTAAAGGATCGTTATGAGGGTTGATACCATAATGTGTGTTAGAGTCACTCATGTAATGTTCAAGAAATTTATTATGAATAAAAATACCATAAACGAATGTATTTCTATTATTATCATTACCATATTGTTGACAATTGTCTTGCCAAGTTATGCCGCTACAAAGTAATTTTTTTCTATTTTAATCCTTTGTTTATCATTGGTTATAATATCTTTTAAAAAAGGGTTTTCTAAGGTAAGAAGTCATTTAAAAAAGAAATGCACCATTATCTCATGAGATTTTGAATTATAAAGTAATTACTACCACACTTGAAAGATTAATGATGAATTTATTTCCTCAAATGACTTCTTAACATGTGCTCGTTGGGCACATGATAGAAAAGCTCTAAAAAAACTATATAATTATTTATTGATGCCATATCATCTCTTTCAGATTTCAAAAGAACGCACTTTGGATGACTATACAAGTAAGAACTATTAGGAGCCCTTTATTGTTTTATTTAGTTGCGTTTTTCTCTTCTTCCTTTATTATAATTTTATATTTATACTTCAAATATTAGGCAACATTAGTTAGAATAAGATAATAGGAAAGATTTTATTTATATTAAACTGTTAATTTACTAGGTTTAAACCCGTGAAATTCACGGGACTACTTTTAAAATTTTGAATTATTAACCATAGTCTATTGACTTGATATAAAATTAGTATGTATGATTAAAATGAGTGTGAAGAGTCTATTGACCTAGATATACTCAAGAAGGGGGGGGGGGGGTTGAATTGAGTATGTCAACTTTTTTGATTCTTCTTCGATGTTGGTTTTTGAGACGAAGTAATAGCAGGTAACTAGTAAGAACGATAAAGTAAAGGAGACACGATCTTTTGAAGTGGTTCAGTTTCACAAATCGAAACCTACGTCCACTATTCTCGATTAATAAAATTAGTACCTTCTCCGGATTACAATTTTATCAACCCAACTCGTACAACTTTGATATTAGTTGTAACTCAATCTAGATACCGTAAAATATCTAGCTACGACAAGTACCCTAAAATACTTGCTTACAATGAGTACCGCTAAATACTCGAATCTATCTTAAGTAAGATAAACTTTCAACAACTTCTTGTATTTGATGATCTTGAATGTATGAAAATATTCTTCAATGCTTGTAGTCTTGATTACGAGATTTGACAATGATTGGCACGGAAAACGAAACGTGTGAGAGACTACGTTCGTTTGATTTTCTCGATTTGCGTGAGGCTTGTTTTTCGTGAGGTTGTGTATTAGGCGTATGATATTGAAAGCATATATATACTAATTTAGATCTAGGTTAAACCCTAGATAGTTTAGGAATATTACCTTGTCTAGAATACTAATTCTAGGTAATATTTAAAACTTAATCTTATTTGGTTTAGAAAAGGATTCTATTAAGATAATATTAAATTAAGACATAAGATAATATTTCCATAATCCTATTAGACTTAGGAAATATCTTATACCATAAAATAGACAATCCTACTTTGAATCAATTTCTATATTATTAATCAAATCCTAATCAATCTTTAAGTAGATTAAATAAACAAGTTTATTTATTTAATTAACCATAAAGACAATATGAAACGTATTAGAAATCGTGTAGGAAAACGTGAGACACGCTTCTCCACGCACGACTCCCAATGCACGTTTCATAGATTACGTTCTTCGAGACATATTTCTCGAAGCATGTTTCCCTAGGAATTTGAATTTTGACAATAACGGTTAAAATAAAATCCTTAGTATTTTAGAATTAATATTTACCTCATAAGATAAATATTTTAATTCTTGTTAACTAAAAAATATTTCTATTTTAAAACCGTTTATAAGATTACTAAATTAATATATAATAATATATCAATAGTACGCATAAATCTTCACGCCTTGACTTATATCACGCAAATCTCATTTCTTCGATAGTTATAGGAATGATCTATAACTTAAGAACTCTTGATGTTATAATAAAACTTTTGTCTTGTAAATCTTCAAAAAGACTCGACACTTGACATAAGCTTGATATTTCTTCAATCTTCGATTGAATTATACTTTATTAAACTACGATCTTCGCTCCATAATTAACTGTACACTTAAACGCACGATTACACGCATATGCATATAAAACATAATTATTTAGACTTGTCATTATTAAAACATAAAACAATATATTACTTATATAGAATATATTACTCAACAGAGTGTAACTGTGTAAGACAAGTGGTTATAAGACTCGGTTAATAAAAATAATAATTTAAAAGTTGGATGACTTACATTTAACAAAATGGATCATCTTACAATTTAAAATCATCTAACAATATAATTAATATAGTTAAAATATGTAACAAAATACATACGCATTAAGAGAACAAAAAATTGTCCCGCTACATAAAACAAACATAAGAAAATAATTTAACTGAAATATGCTTCAAACACGAAGAATAAAAATTGGAAGTGAAAAACATGAGTGTAACAACAAATAGCTCTCATCTGCTTACCAAACTCAGCCTCACAAAGATTCATATCATAATACCGAGAAACATAGAATAATATTGATGCGTGTCTATTTTATGATGTTTTACATCTATTTTTACACGCATTTGGTCGCTCATTTACGATGTTTTAGCCTTTATTTCCCAACTTTTGTCTACTTTCGTATTTTTATGCTATTTTGCAGAATTATGCGGAAAAAGGGCGATTTTTACCAAAATCCGCCCTCAAGTGATTTTTATAGCTAAGGACACGAAAGAACAAGCCTAGCGTGTAACATCCCGCATTTTCGTAAACAATATTTAAAGGTTTTAAGTTCAATCTCGAGAAATAATTTATATTTCGTAAATTTTGGGATTCCATTTAAATAACTGATGAAATTATGTGAGAGTACTTTTAAAGGATTTAAATAAGATTTCATTTAATTGCGTAATTTGCGTCTTAGCCATTTAATTTCATATTCCAGAAATATTTATATCGTCTTAAGTTTATAGTTACCTTAAGTCGTTGTTTTTAGCTTAAACCGTCTTAAAACTTGTCTTATGGGCCTAACTTGTTAATGGACCCTTTTTCCCTCTTTTTCCTCACAAAACCCTAACCCCACCATCTTCTACCTCACTCCTTCATTTCAATTTTTAGATCTTGCAAACAACAACAAACACCATTTTTTTTATAAATTTCTCCTTCAATCTTAAAATGCTCATAGAATCTTCGTTTCTTATCCGATTGAGACGATTTTCGTGGTCACGGATTCCTTGTCTCGAGCCCGTCGTTTTAAGGTAATCAATCTTGCATTTTATGACAGTCGAAATTTCGGTCTGTTTGAATTAATTCGAAATTCGTGATAGTTGTGATGTTTTGTTGTTTTAGGCGGTGTTTGTGTTAGCCCGGAAGAGGACTTGGTGCTTATTGAACAAGATCTTGAAGGTTTCGCTAAGTAAAGGTGACGATAATGAGAAACTCGGCCTTTATGTGTATATTAGCATGTTTGTTGTGATTTTTGTGTTGATTTCTGTTTTTGTTGATATACATTGATCAAAGGACTTATTAATATGTTTAGGATGTTTGCTATGTGAAGATTTCATGCTTTAAAGTGTTGTTATAAGTTCTTAAGCATATTTTCAGTTTTTCGCACTTTGCGACGGATACTCATTAAATTCATTTGAGGATTGTTATGGGACTTACTTGCTGATAGATTAGTAGTATTTGGCGTTTGATATTGTTGTGTAAACATCACATGAATCGTTGTGTAAGTTTTGGTGTCGAATGGGTGAATTTTGAAGAAGGCTGAATTCACAATTTTGCGTTACAGGCTCTCTGAGCCGGTCGACCGACCGGCCGCCGGTCGACCGGCTGGGAGTGCATTTGGGTGTTTTTCGTATTTTGAGAATTTGGCCTTGGACTGCCAGCCGGCCTGCCGACCGGCTGGTAGTCCCTTTTGTGTCGTGTATGTTTTTGCGAAAACTATAGGTAGATGGGAGCCCAGCCGGCAGACCGGCCGCCTGCCAGCCGGCTGGGAGTGCAATTGGGAATGGGTTGCGTTTTTAGTAAAGGCTAGGGAATGGGGTTCCCAGCCGGCCGACCGGCTGCCTGCCGACCGGCTGGGAGTCCTTGTGTGTTTTGTTTCGAAAAGAAAGAGGAGCTGAGTGGGTCACCAGCCGGCCGACCGGCTGCCTGCCGACCGGCTGGGAGTCCTTGTGTGTTTTGTTTCGAAAAGAAAGAGGAGCTGAGTGGGTCACCAGCCGGCCGACCGGCTGCCTGCCGACCGGCTGGGGACCCCTGTAAGCTATTTTTGAGTTGTAATTTAATCGTAACTTTCAAACGGTTAATCGGTTTTGGTTGAAACTCGTTTTGTATACCCGTGATATGTATTTGGGGTCCCCGGAGGATGGGCAACATTTTATTGAGTTCGGGAATAGAGTAAGGATAGAGACCCCCCGGTCGGGTAACCGAAAGGGAAACCGGCTCTCTCTCAACTTAGTTTCCGGGGTCAATTAAGTGTTGATTAGAAGTTAAGAAAAGTAGAACTATAGATTAGTTCATAGACTTTGGTTGATATTGTATTGATGCGTATTAAGTTATGCCTTAAGCTGGCCTCTGAACTTAATACGTGAGTTGTTTGTCATATATGGGGATATGCCTTAAGCTGGCCTCTGAGCCCTATATGTGTATGTTTGTCGTGTCTGGGACATGCCTTAAGCTGGCCTCTGAGTCCAGACATGTATGATTGTGATCGCGTTGGAACATGCCTTAAGTTGGCCTCTGAGTCTGACGAGTAGAGCAGCTGCACAACGGGGTAGCTAAGGAACTGACACCTTGCCCGGAGTGCAGATGTTTGGTGCTAGAACATGCCTTAAGCTGGCCTCTGAGTTTAGTACCTTGTGATGTGGTGAAGGGACATGCCTTAAGCTGGCCTCTGAGTCCTTTACTTTTGGATGGTAGTCTATGCCTTAAGTTGGCCGCTGAGTCTAGTGTCTTGCTGATTGGCAGGTCCATGCCTTAAGTTGGCCTCTGAGTCCTTGCTTCCTGAACGTTTTGGTGTTTAGGTTATGTCTTAAGTTGACCGCTGAACCTTTACACTTGCTGATTGATTAGTATTAGGTTATGTCTTAAGTTGACCATTGAACCTTTTACTTGCTGAATTTATCTGCTTGCCTTGAGTTGGTACGTGTCAGATATAGATAATGATAATGATGAGTAAATGAATGTTTGTTTGAGTTATGGTTTGATCATCCAAGGCATTGGGTGACTCTTAGTTCGGTTTCATAAATAGTTTGACTGAAAGACCCCCCGACTGGGTAACCAGTAGGGAAACCGGCTCTCCTTCCTAACGGTTTATAAAGTTGGTTGAGAGCCGTGCACTAGAGTTTGCATGATAGTATGAGATCAGTGATGAGATGTTTATGCTTCACATGTTTATATATGTTGGAGTATTCTGTATGGTTTTATGTGTTACGTGTTGTCACAAAATGTGGCTATGAGAACTCTAGTCACTCCCCACTGATTGTGGCGTACATGTTTACATGTATGTAGGTACATGACAGGTGGTTGGCAGAGGGTTGCACGGAGCTAGCGAGCGATGATCCTATTCATCGATTGACTTACACGTTTACGTTAGCTAGACTTAGTTTACATTTCAGTTTGAGTGCCTGTAGGGATGTGCCATCCCAGGCTGATTGTATTTATATATTTTTTTACTTTCAGTTACAGTTTTTAATTCACCTCGCATGTTAGTTATGTTAAAAAGTTTTAATTCCGCTGCATTTTTAGTATTTTGTATGTTTTACATTTCCGCTTTCGCGAGGGGTTTTACATAGCGCGCATTTCAAGGCCTGAAAATAGCATAAGCAAAGGTGCATATAGCAAAGAATCGATCCACGACATTGCAGCCTGTTTCAAATGGCTATATCTCGAGTTCTAGAGCTGATAATGGAGTGATTCCAGTTGGAGGTGAAATCTTATCCTCTTAGCTTTCCAACGCCGCAAGAGTCGCTTGATTACGATGAGTAACGAAGAAATGGCAGCTGTTTTAAGATCGACGCGCGCTGCAGTCCCGACAATTGGGTCGACCGACCTACTAATTGGGTCGACCGACCTCAGCGCTGACCCAGAAGTTTCCGCGAAGCCCATTAAAGTGTTTAGGTCATTAGGAAACTCTTTAATTCCGCCTATTTAAGCTAAATTACGGGATTAGGGTTATTCATTCAGTTTTTAATCAAGTTTTCTATCATAGAGTTACATCTAGTTTTAGTTTTAATCTTTCCATAGTCATCAAACACTTTTCTTTAGTTTTATACATTGTTCATCATCAATCTTTCAACAATATTCAATAAAGCTTGTTCTTTTCCGCCTTAATCCTTATTTCCGGTAATTCCTCTCTTAATTTCTGTTTTATTATTGTTAATTTATAATTATTGCATACGGTTAAGTTAGAATCCCAAGCCTTTTTTATTATTGCATGTTTAGATTGATGTTCTTTATAATTTCCATGTTTATTCCTATTTTTATTATTGTTTCAATAGTTATGAGTAGCTAATTTCATATGTTAGGATGTAGGGAGTAAATATGCATAGGTAGTATAATTCTCGAATCAACATGTCGCAGGCAGGAGGTCGACCGACCACCATTATAGGTCGGCCGACCGACTCGTGTTTGAATTCTGTTTCGCTTTTAATTGTAGAATATAATAACCTACAATGTGACCAAAAGGAGACTTGTAGGATGTTAGTAATGACCTACCCAAGATTGAGAGATATGGGAAGGGCATTGGTTTACATCTTAAGACGGCTAGGTTACCCAAGACTGAAATGTATGTGACCTAGAATTTAGGAATCACCCTTATTGTTGACACCCAATAATTGTGAGACCTAGGAACTAATAGCATAGGCCGAAAGGAGCTATTACGTAGCATAGACTTAAAGGATATGTTACACCCCTTACGCGACTGCAATACATGTTGACTTAGGATTTATATTATCTTAGCTATTTATTACCCAAACATCCTAGCATCTCTTTTATCATAGTTTATTCTCATCTTTATTTACTTGTTTTATTTTATATTTATTTTAGACTTAGCAACAATCAATCAAACCCCCTCTCTATTGTTACTTAATAGATTAAAAATAAGCAAACATAATTAACCTTGTCTCTCTGTGGTTCGACCCTTACTATCACTATCTATAGTTTTAGTTTGGTTTATAAATTTTATCTTTGACACCCACAACGACGGGTATCAAATTTTGGCGCCGTTGCCGGGGAGACGGTATAATTTTGTTTGTTAGTTTTTAGTTTATTTTCCTTGTCTTATGGAACTTCGGTTCCTTAAGACCGTTACTTACCTTTTCTTCTAGTTTTGTTTTAGAAGACAGGTTTTTGAGAGGAAGACTTGAGTACTCTCAGTGCTATTGCAATCATGTCTACTATTTCTGAGAATCTTCAGCCAGCAGCACACCACCTTCCCCAGGGATTTACTCTCCCCTTTGAAATTCAACTTTCCCATATCGAATTGGTGGAGCAAAAACAGTTTGCAGGTCTACCGGATGAAGATCCTCTAAAGCATTTGGAGCTAT
This sequence comes from Silene conica, assembly GCA_029255685.2. Lineage (NCBI taxonomy): Eukaryota > Viridiplantae > Streptophyta > Magnoliopsida > Caryophyllales > Caryophyllaceae > Silene > Silene conica. The sequence goes on from CM055312.2 coordinate 73,243,290, forward strand.
TTACATATTATTGTTGTTCCATAGCCGTACCGGCTGGAGTAGCGCAAGATGAGGTTAAGGAGACGTTGTTTCTTTTCTCCTTGAAAGATTCTGCGCGTCAATGGATTCGCTACCTTGATAGGGTAACGGCTAGATTTACAGATTGGACATCTCTGGCATTGGCTTTCTGCAAACAGTACACTTCGCCAGCGAAAATCGATGCTATGAGAGTTCAAATTTTTATGTTCCAGCAAGGACCTGATGAGGAATTTTATGAGCGTGGGCCCGTTTTAAAAAGTTGGTTCGATCCGTTCCTCACCACGGCTTTGAGGAGTGGTACATTTGCAACCAATTCTATAACTCTTTGCATGATGACTACAGAGCCATCCTTACAAACGGTGGATTTCATAATGTAGCTTATGACAAGGGCTGGGATTTTATTGAGGAGTTTGCGGTTCATAGAACTAAAAATGGAAATTCACGTGGGAATTCGCTGAAAACAAGTATTGAAATAAGTCATGTTGCCACACTTGAAACATCCAATAACACCCGTTCCGAAGAACTTGAGAAAGCTTATGAGGGACCAACCCCAAAGGATGATTCTGCCGTAGTTCAGAACGAAGAAACTGATCTCGTGCACAGGCCAGAAGGTCGACCGACCACAACATCAGGTCGACCGACCTCGACGCCTGACGTGAGATTAGTTTCTGCAGAACAGAAAGATTTTGATAATACAACACTTGGTCGATCGACCAGTATACCAGGTCGACCGACCGCGTTACCTGAGCAGATTGTGGATTCGCCTCCTGAGCTACCTGACTCTCCTCTCGTCAATGACTCAACGGAGATTCTGAAGTTAAAAGAGCCAAGGCTTGCCGATTCCGCGACAAGCATTGTGGTCCCGTATCCGTATCATTTGGAGAAATTAATGTTGGAGCATCAGTTCAAAAAAATCTTGGAGAGGTATGAGGGCGTTGATATTAGTAACCCGGATATTTCTGTCGAGTGTGATCCCATCACACCCATTACTGAAGAGTCGCTCATTCTTAAGGATGAGAATGATAGGTTACTTGATTCCCTCTCCCTCCCCGTTGATGATACTGACTTGGATCTAGATACAGCCAATGAGTTAGACCTTCACCCCTTGACTGACCAACCTATTTTTGTAGGTGTTAGTAATGAACATGTTCCTAACATGCACGTTCGAACCCTCGGTTGATGAACCTTGTTTTTTGCAGGATTTTTCTATTGACATTTCTAATGTTTTTAATAATATTAGTGAATGTTATGTACAAGGATCCTTCACAAAGGATCCTTCGGAGGCTTTGACGTGTTTTGAGGCATGTGCAGGTGAAACTCTCGTTCGAGAGGCTGATTTGGATGCTCCAGAAATTGCAACTCTAGTGATAGGGTCTATAGGCGATAGGAAGAGAGATGTTCTCGATCGAGTAGTACCACTTACTCGATCAAATGATGTAGAGAACGAGGTCACTCAAGCAAGTGATCATTTGGCTAAAGAAAAGAGCCCTAAGAAGAAGAAACCCAGGAAGGTGTCGGCCCACGACTTGGGAGTCGACAACTCCGGGAGATGGATGGCTAGAGCTGTGGATGATGACCCACCCATCTACATGGTGGAGAGAAACTCATCTACCCAAATCACCATAGCTGAAGGAGTAGCCTGTAGTCAGAGCCCTTGGTCAAAGAAACGCCGAATCCTTCGCGGATGACTTCTTCTTTTTGCTCGTTTTAGTTTTTCTTAAGACATTTTTTTTGTTTTGCTAAGACTTTCTAGCTTGCTTTCTTTAAGTTTTTAGGACAACTTTTCCGTTGTGTTTGCGTAGTTAAGACTTTTTGGACTTGTTTCTGGGATCTCGCGCACTTGTTAGGCGCGTTTTTGATGTTTTTTTCAGGATTGACGAAAGAAGGAAGACCGTTGTGCAACAGAGGGGTCGACCGACCAGAAATACGGGTCAGTCAACCTAGTCCCTGACGTTCTGGAATTCCTGCAGTCCGCAGAAAGGTCGGTCGACCCAAAATATAGGTCGGTCGACCTACCCGTCCGTCACAGCCTATTCGCTTCTTCCTCGGAATTCGTGCACCATCTTGGGTACTTGAGTGGCATTGTTGGCCACCAAAACCTCCCAGCTTACGCTGGTTTGGGGAGGTTTTTCACGCGCTTCATAACCCAGTGAGTTCTTTCCAGTTTTTCCTTGGTTTTACCTTTTGTTTTAATTTTATGAAACCTTTACTTAGGCTAATGCACAATGGGGACATTGTGCGGGTTGGTTTGGGGAATGGTTTCGTGTCACATGCATTGCATTCCGTCACACGTTTATTACATTTCCATATTGCATTGTTCTTTTCTTTATTTTCTCTACCTATATAAAAGAAAAATACAAAAAAATAGAAAAAAAATTCAAAAAAAATGCACGTTTATTTTAGCATATAGGTCGAGTCGGAACGAAAGTATTTCAAGGATGATTTAGCTATCCTACATGTTTATTCCTTTACCTTGCCTTGTCAACTTGTTTTAGTATGAGAGTCTTTCGCATATCTACGAGTTTTTGTCAACTTGCATATCTTGGGACTTGACTTATATCTTGGCAACCTACTTTACATTCTGAGTTTTAGAGCTTATTTCCTGGTTTCATTTTTAAACCAGTTGTCTAGGATGTGAGTAGTACTCCCCTTGGAACATGTTACATCAATATGCATAAACATGAACTTGAATTGCTATATACTCGTCTTACTTTCTCGTTTTGTGAATCTTGGTACGTGCACTTGGGATCCCTTTTCTCATATTTACCCATAAGCCTTACATAGCCAAAATTGCCTTTTTATTCCCCCAAAACTACATCCCATATTTAGCCTACCCTTCCAAGCTAGTATATTGTGGTCTTTGGTTTGACTTTTGAGGCATCTTGGTTTATATGCTATCTTGAGCAAAAAGAGAGAGAAGAAAGAAAAGAAAGAAAGAAAAGAAAAAAGAACAGAAAAAGAAAGAAAAAGAAAGAAAGAAAAGAAAAACGAACAAAAAAAAGAGATCAAACGTACACAGGAAATAGGTCGACCGACCACCTTCATGGGTCGGCCGACCACCTGACAGCATCAGAATGAAAAAAAAAATCGTTCCAAATTCCCTTTCTTTTATGTGTTATCACTCCCGTACCTCATTCAAAATATTTGGGAGTCCTTTCTTATATTTAATGTGAGAGTTGTACTACAAAAGAGCACTTTCTTAATATCAAAAAATTGTGAAATATGTTGTTGGGAACCAGTTTTACTAGCTTGGCTACTAACCCCACAATTCCAAAAACATCTTAACCACTTTTTACCTTTTACCTCACATATCTTTCATACCTCATTTGCATGTATCCGAGTCACTTGATGAGTGTGTTCATACATAGTTGTAGAATTCTTGTTCATGTTAGATTGCAGGCATGTTTTCATGGGTCGCAGTTAGGTGAGTGTCATGACAATATACTTCTTCCTATCTTTTACATATATTCACCCTTTGCTTCATGAGTGTCTCGAGCGTACCGCGAGAGTCCATGGTATAAAGTCTCTATAGTCTCTAGTTTTGCAAGTTTGACAACACCATAACTCGTTTGCATGATTTGAATACTATCTCATTTTATACTTGGCATTGGTCTAGGCTAACATGTAAATTTCGCTCTGAGATTGAAATCGTTACATTAGTTAAGATCGAGTCTATTTCTTTCTTGAGGACAAGCAAGGGTTTGGTTTGGGGAATTTGATGCGTGTCTATTTTATGATGTTTTACATCTATTTTTACACGCATTTGGTCGCTCATTTACGATGTTTTAGCCTTTATTTCCCAACTTTTGTCTACTTTCGTATTTTTATGCTATTTTGCAGAATTATGCGGAAAAAGGGCGATTTTAAACAAAATCCGCCCTCAAGTGATTTTTATAGCTAAGGACACGAAAGAACAAGCCTAGCGCGCATTTCAAGGCCTGAAGATAGCATAAGCAAAGGTGCATGTAGCAAAGAATCGATCCACGACATTGCAGCCTGTTTCAAATATCTCGAGTTCTAGAGCTGATAATGGAGTGATTTCAGTTGAAGGTGAAAGATTATCCTCTTAGCTTTCCAACGCCGCAAAAATCGCTTGATTACGATGAGTAACGAAGAAATGGCAGCTGTTTTAAGATCGACGCGCGGTGCAGTCCCGACAATTGGGTCGACCGACCTACTAATTGGGTCGACCGACCTCAGCGCTGACCCAGAAGTTTCCGCGAAGCCCATTAAAGTGTTTAGGTCATTAGGAAACTCTTTAATTCCGCCTATTTAAGCTAAATTACGGGATTAGGGTTATTCATTCAGTTTTTAATCAAGTTTTCTATCATAGAGTTACATCTAGTTTTAGTTTTAATCTTTCCATAGTCATCAAACACTTTTCTTTAGTTTTATACATTGTTCATCATCAATCTTTCAACAATATTCAATAAAGCTTGTTCTTTTCCGCCTTAATCCTTATTTCCGGTAATTCCTCTCTTAATTTCTGTTTTATTATTGTCAGTTTATAATTATTGCATACGGTTAAGTTAGAATCCCAAGCTTTTTTTATTATTGCATGTTTAGATTGATGTTCTTTATAATTTCCATGTTTATTCCTATTTTTATTATTGTTTCAATAGTTATGAGTAGCTAATTTCATATGTGAGGATGTAGGGAGTAAATATGCATAGGTAGTATAATTCTCGAATCAACATGTCGCAGGCAGGAGGTCGACCGACCACCATTATAGGTCGGCCGACCGACTCGTGTTTGAATTTTTTTTCGCTTTTAATTGTAGACTATAATAACCTACAATGAGACCAAAAGGAGACTTGTAGGATGTTAGTAATGACCTACCCAAGATTGAGAGATATGGGAAGGGCATTGGTTTACATCTTAAGACGGCTAGGTTACCCAAGACTGAAAGGTATGTGACCTAGAATTTAGGAATCTCCCTTATTGTTGACACCCAATAATTGTGAGACCTAGGAACTAATAGCATAGGCCGAAAGGAGCTATTAGGTAGCATAGACCTAAAGGATATGTTACACCCCTTACGCGACTGCAATACATGTTGACTTAGGATTTATATTATCTTAGCTATTTATTACCCAAACATCCTAGCATCTCTTTTATCATAGTTTATTCTCATCTTTATTTACTTGTTTTATTTTATATTTATTTTAGACTTAGCAACAATCAATCAAACCCCCTCTCTATTGTTACTTAATAGATTAAAAATTAGCAAACATAATTAACCTTGTCTCTCTGTGGTTCGACCCTTACTATCACTATCTATAGTTTTAGTTTGGTTTATAAATTTTATCTTTGACACCCACAACGACGGGTATCAAATATCAATCTCTATTGCCACAAAAATGTCATTGTCAATCATAAATCAACATAATAAAAGCAAAGCTAAGCTTGAATTTATCTCTTTTTATTATTTTTTATTATTAGAAACTTTTAGAAATTGAAATTTATTCATCTTTACTTGATGAGTGATGGAGATAGAGGCCAAAGTTAGAAGAGAAATTTATACTGATTCTTGTAGGTTTCTTTAACAACTAATTGCGTTATTTTGAGGAGGAGATTTTACATATTAACTTTTGGTCAATTATTTTAGGAATATTAATAAAATTTAAGAAGATAATTGTCATATTTCTTCTTTTTTTTTTGAAGGGAAAAATCGTTTCATTAATCAAAAGTCTTATGGTAGTTACAACATAGGTCAAGAATAACAGGACACAAAACGATTAAAATCAAATAAACTACATTCTCGATCAACAGAAAATTTCTAAAATTGATGGGCTCATGAGACGCTTTTGCACATCCTCTAACATATCGCCATCTGCGGCTTTTCACAAGAGGGTCTCCAAATTTTCTAAAACATTGACAAGAATCAAGTTCTTTTGACCAAAAAGTTTGTAACGAGCAATCTGACAGCAGTCTTATCTCCATAGGATCAACAACGAAGGCTCCGATCTTCCACTTAAATCTTGAACCTCTCAAATAGAGGGGAAAATCTCACCAAAAGGTGAGGACAAAACTCACCAAAAGGTGAGAACAAAACTCACACAAAGGTGAGAACAAACTCACACAAAGGTGAGAACAAGTCTCCAATAAAGGAGAGGCAAAAGTTATTAGCTTAAAAAAATTAAAGTTAATTAAAGAAGAACGAAACGGAAAATTTGGGGCTTACCTCCACCAAAAAAGGTAGAAGACAGTCCCCAAAATGTTGAATTAGGGTTTAGGTTTTTTAAGAGAGAGAATTGGAGAGAATATTTCTTCTAGTATTAGACAATTAGTTACTCCTATTAATTTGTACTTCAGTTTTTATAGTGATGGAATATGGAATATTCCATTCATATTCTAGAATTGATTTCATTCCCTATACCATCTCACTGATATCGCAATCGCAATCTTCAGTTGGGTATATGGAATATAATTTATTTACCTTTTTTTATTTTAAAAAACTGGTTTTATTTTTTTATGGGGCTCTCATTAACTGCCAAATAAGATTGTGTTTGATAACTAAGATTTCATGTCAGCGATGTGGCTACTGCATTAGTAATATATATGATACTTGATAATGTTGATGGTATCTTACATCAACGTTACTCATTTACCATAAACAACTCCAAATGTTCTTTTATACGTGGACATCTTGATATATACTTCATATTGAATGTCACGTGTCATAACCAGATGAAAGATAATATATTACTCCATCCGTACCAGACTAATAGTAACACTTACCTAATACGGCCGTACCACACCAATGATAACATTTCTTATTTGGCCCACAACATTACCAAGTTATCGTTATATATACCCATTTGATATTTTTTTTATAAGGTAAAAAAATAGGTTGATTCTCTTAGATATGACCAACCTATCAATTAATTGGAGATAGGAGGAATAATCTACTTACTTATAAATTAGTCTCTTTATTATTTTTATACCGATAAATAATACCCCATAATCCCATACAATACATATGGGAAAAGAGACCTCAACACCAAGTTCCTCAAGTTTCAGAATGTAACTCTTCTCATCATACAATGTGCCCAAAAGTTACCATTTACTAATTAACAAGAAATAGACCTGATCATGGGTCGGGTTGGGCCGGATTTGGGTCGGGCTCGTGCTAAATAAATGACCTAAATACACGGGTCAGGCTGGATCGGGCCAACAAGGTGGGCCAATTGTTTTGGCCCAAGCCCATAATTGGTCGGGCTATAATGGGCCCCGGGCCAAAACGGGCCAAAATAATACGATACGAAACAATCAACAAAATGGATATGTGAACAAAATATTAACAACGAAATAAAATTTTCAAGTCTTAGGTGTTTGACTTCGACTCTTTTGGTAGGAGAACAACCCCATAGTACCACACATAACTCATGAGTTGAAAAATAATTAGTAGTACACCAACTAACTAAAGGTGTTCGATAAAAATATAAAAATATCCGCAAAATTGATAATTCAATGCATTAGTGATATTAGATTATTAGTGTGACATAATATACGATTCTAACTTTTGAACTTTTTTTTTCAAAAAAAAAATTCTGGTCGGGCCGGGCCAAAAATCGGGCCTTTAGGTTGGCCAAATCCCGGCCCTATTTTTATGTCGGGATTATTTTGGCCGGGCCACGGGCTTTTTGGGCCAAATTATTAGGCCCAAATCCAAGAAAAAATCGGGCTGAGCCAGATCAGGCCATCGGGCCTGGGCCATTTGATTAGCTCTAACAAGAAACTATCCTCATTATTTGCATATAGCATCCAACCGGACCAACCCAAGTTATCTAATACATACCCGCTTGCCATTGAGAGGCCTTTGATAAAGGGATAATTTCAATGGTACCATAAGAGGTTTGCATTTTTTCCCCAAATATCCTAAATTTTGTCATAGATACGTTTGACTATCATATCTCCTAGTTATGAGATTGAAAAGCACGGAATATTTTTCCAAGGTGGATTATTTTTACGAGATGTTAAATTTGAAAAAAGAATCGTGTTTTTCTGACATCTTAGAAGGAAGTTACGATTTGTCAAAGGTTTATTCGTTCAAGAGCCTTCGACCGGCTTTTACTTTCTATCACATATGCAGAAAATGATTTTTTTAAATAACCGTCTATTTGAGATGCATAAATTTAGAAAAAAAAAAACACGACTTTACGAATTTGTGACTAAGAGATCTAACCCGTTCAAGTAATTTTTCGCAAAAAATGAGGACATTTAGAGAAAAAAACACAAATCCCAAAAATACCGTAAAAATGATCAATTATCCCTTTTTAACTAAATCGTATCCGAATTCGTTACATCCCTAACATATAAATGTGGCAAGTTGAACTACAAAGAAGTCTACCCAACTACCTAAATATCAATAATTATATGATGCAATGATGTTGCTATCTACCTTACAAGTTTCCTCAAATTCACAGTTTCAGACCAAAAAACGTAAAGCCTTCTTTCTTAGCTTAACAAACAATGCACCCTGAGATTAAGAACAAATTAAAAAAAATAAAGATTCTTATGTAATGCGGTCTTACCTTAAGAAGTTTGTAAAACAGATTTAATTGATAACTAAACAAATCAAATAGGTTGTGAACCGTGATCAATAGTTGTATTACATGAATAATCAGAAGTAATCATATGTTACAGTAACAAAGATCGCAAATTCTATTTGTAGGACCGTCATACGTGTGATATGGGTAAAAATGACCGTTTTTTTCAAAGTGGTCATTTTTTGCCTGAAAAATACGGAAAAGATTGTCGTACTGGAGAATTGGTGATCAAAGATTAATTTAAAATTCTCAGTTGGGATGCTTGATGATTCTTTGAAGAACAACAGTTCTAGCCCTCCTGATATCCCTACTGCACATATCAGCTTGAGTCCCCAAATCTTCAACATTCTTAGTAAACAAAGCCATCAACTTTCTAATCTCCTCGATCCCGACCTTGACAGCTTCTTCTGAGATTGCGAAATCAGCATTCTTCAGCAATGCTTCGAGCTCGATTTCAAGCCTTTCAATCAACACCCTTATGTTATCCAAATCCTTAATGGCAATATAAGTTCCCACCTGCATAGTACTGATCACCTCCTTCTGACCCTTCAATGCATTCTCGAAACTTTTCCAAAGCGAATCTATCCACTTCCCCATTGACCCTATAGGAATGGCTGTTGCCGCGGCCAGAGCTGCTGCCACTGGTGGTGCAGCAACAGCCGCTGTCACCACCGAGCAGATCAGTACAGCTGCAAAGGTGGCTACAAATATGATATTGGAAACTTTTCGCCAAGCGTGAACGTTTTTCAGCTTCTTGTCAAGCTTCTTTTTTTGGAGCTGCAATTTCTCAAGCATTGAAGCTTGTTGTCTGTAAACAGACTGAAATATATGGAAAAACTCGTCTGTGAATGGATCTCCGGCTTCCTTGAAAATCTTAAGCTCTTCCAATGTCTTCAAATACTCCGTCTCCCCTGCACGTTTCTCGCCTTCAAACTGCTGCAACGCGATCATTATAAGCATTTGACTATCGCGAACCCTTTTAAGACATTTCTCCAAGGCAGCACAGAAATCAAGAGTTTGTAAGCTGTTCTCAAAGTATTCTTCGACAAGGTCAAATAATTCAGGGGTTTTCCAAATGTCTTGCTTGCATTCCAGGATAACTTTGACGACTTCCTGGTTCATGTCTAACAAACATCCTGTCACTTCTTTCAAGGAATCAAACGAAAGTGACCGAACCTCAACTCCCACTGCTAACGAGTTGATCACGTGATTAGTACGAGCGTGAAGGGTTGTGTCAAAGGTTTGCAAAGCTGCATCAGTTCTACAAGCTGCTGTATACGACGACAGACCCGTTATGTACTGCAAACTGTCGATTTCAGACGAACTTTCTACTGACTTCTTGCTCATATGTCCTCCCATAGCTTCAAAACTTACTTCAGTTCTATTCTGCAATAAGGAAAAAGAAAAAAAAAAAAAAAGACTTTATATCATGAATTTGAATTGATCAAGGTTTTCCACAAAAAATCGAAACCCAGTTGAGAATATAAAGAGAAGAACAAAACCCGGATGGCGAAATCAAAGGAATGACAGAAAGTTGAGATCTTTAAAGACAAAGAGATGAAGATGAAACAAAAGATGAGATTTTTGTAAGGATGACTCCCAGTAATAGGATGTTTAGGCTCAATAATTTAAAAAGAAAGCATTAAATTGGGAAAGAAATGAAGAGTTAAAAGAGAGATGAAGAAAATGGCTTGCACGCATCAGGAATCAGGAAGGAAAATGTAACTAATCAACATGTGATGGAAAACGCGGGAAGCAATGTGTTAACTTTCTTTTCTTTTTTAAACTTTAAGCAAACTATTTCTAGTTTTGGGAATGTTCTTCTCGGGTGAAACGAGCTAAATTGAATTAAATGGGATAGAACTTGACTGAACTAAATTGAGTGAAATTGGGGTGAAGTAAATTTTGTTGAATTAAAAGTTAATTTTATAAAGAGATTAACAGAACATAATTGATTGAACGTAAATAAAACTTAACGGAATATAACGAAACAAAATTGAAATGAGCTGAAATTAAGCCAGGAAGAACAGGGCTAGTGTTGGTTTCAAACTATTTCTCTCTAACCAGATTTGTTTACGTCATCACTTTAAGCATTGTGTTATCTACGTCATCACTTTTGTTTTTTTAACCAGATTTTAGCAAAATCGCTATGTGGGACAACGATTTACCTAAATCGCTTTCTGGGTAAGCGATTTTGCCCTCTTCATATTTCAGCCCAAACACACAAAACATTCTGTTTATGTACGGAAGGTATATCGCTTTACCACAAAGCGATTTTTCCCTGCACATTTCAGCTGTAACTTTTGTAAATTATTCACTAAGAGTGAATCGCTATCTCGCTTGGCGAAGTTACTTGGATTTAAAAAAAATGCAACAACCTCCCACATTCAATTCAGTCAACACTTTTATCCATGGGCGGAGCCACCATAGTGGCAATATGGGCTATAGCCTATAGCCCAATACAAATTTGTGATAAATAGTTTTAAGTTTTTAAGTAAACAATGTGGACTTTGGAGCATAGTTGGTTAAAGGACTCTATTTAAGAGTTTTGAAGTATAAAATTGCTCAGGTTCAAAACTTGTCCTAATCAAAGTTTGTATAATATTTTTCATATATTAGATGTACAATATTCCATGTTAAATGAACTTTATTTTTTATTTTTTATTTCGTAAAAAGTACAAGTATTGTAGATTTTTTCGAGCATGCAAAATTCAATGAATTTTAGACTTGTAGATTGTAAAAAAAAATTCAAAAAATTGAAATAATTTTCAGGCTAATTTGAATAAATATTCCATACTACTTAATGGATGCTAAAAATGTTAAAAGATTCCATTTCGGTTTTAAATAACCTAAGAATGACGGGTTTTGGGTTTGGCCAACACGAAAGTACTATATGCTACGAAGTAATACTTAATATAACTGTTTTAATTAAACCCCCTTTCAAGCTCACTATAATTCTCACTTTATAAGTTACAAATATGAGTACAACTGAAAAAAAAAATTAGCCCTACATGAATTAAATTCCTGGCTCCGTCCCTGCTTTTATCTCCAAAAAGAATACCCAAATAACAAACTCACTTTTATCGATTATTCCAATTACTTCTCAAATCCTACTTATTTGCTACCTAACTTTACACAAATTAACAACAAACATGTCCTCTTCATCCTATCAAATCTAAAGATACTAATTGTTTTTGTTTTTGCAATTTTTATTGTTGAATTAGCTACTAATTTGCAAAAGATTGTGTGTTTTTGATTAATTAGTAGCTTAGAAATTGGTTAATTATTAGTTTAAGTTTTGATAATTTTTTGAATTTACTAGTTTTCATGCTCGTGCATTTCACGAATGTTAAAATATCGTGTGATAAATTTCTTGATAAAATGGAATATGATACATAGTACATGTCTAGAATTTTATGTTGCCGCATGATCAACAAATAATTCTCGTTAACATAATATTTACATGAGAATAAATGAGTTTTCGATTGATAACTATTTCTTGTTAGAAAAATAAAACCAAGACGAAGATTATACGTATGATGTTCTTGATATCATAGTTTTTAAATTTTGTTCATGTTACCTGTTTTTTTCCAATTAGTCAAGAAAAACTATTATTTATCACACATAATCAACTAAATGATGTAACAAATCTCCTTCTTTGTAATGACAAACCATTATTTAATCATTGTTGGATAAAATGATAGTTACGCAAAAACATTCAAGTGCAATAACATTGTTATATCTCCCGGTTAAATTATAGGTGTACTTTTTGAATGTGAATCAAGTTCCAATGCAATACTACATGGTTCGGCCGCTTGTGAATTACCCATCATGGTTTAATGGTATCGGTATAGTAGTGAGATTTACCTTCTACAAACTCATCTTGATTTTATCCCCGCTTAATTTCCGCGCAAAATATAATAAACTAAAGTCACCGTAATATCACCCCCATCTTCTCATTTAAAATAAAATCTTACAAACGCCTATTTTTTTTTTTCATATTTATACAAATGATCTAAAAGAACATCCTCCCTTGAAAGATATATTATTGACTCCAAAACTTATCTCAAATTTATCTAACCAACTGAAATACTAAACCATTGTCTCTAGACACATCCAGTGCCCAAAGAAAACTAACCCTTACTCTCAACAATGTTGTTAAGAATAAGATTTCATTTTGGATCAATAAAGTCAAAATTAAATTTATTTTAGCCATACAATCTTTAGAGGTTTCTTGCATTGTTATTATTCATGGTAACTATGAAGTATTGTTATTCAAGTGATTTTATTGATACATACAATAACCTCATTTCAAATCACTATCCTTACCAAACTTATCACCCTCCATAAACACACCCTACTTCCACCCTGCTAAATTTACCGTAAAATAAAATATTGCGGGCTGCTGTGATTAGTTCTTACTACTTGAAATAACGTTCAGTCCACTACCATTACCTTGTTGCTACGTTTCACATCCAAGGCGTCCTAAGTCACATTCATCTCCATGAAAGATCAATCTTTACTCCAAATGAGTATTTTCTCCCTTATCATAGACAATTGATTTCACTTTCAACAAAAAAAAAATATTAAGTAAAAGCAATCTTCCATTTTATCTCTCTCCTTTTCCCTTATACTTTTTTCCCTTCCCTCTTTTCTCGTCTCCTTCCGCCTCCATTTCTGATATTCAAACAAAAGTTCGGGTACTATGTTGGTACTAAATAAGTTTGAATATTATATACATATACACGAACTTTGCTATTTAGTTCATTTTGTATAGATAAATCTTATTCCCTCCATCCCACCTTTTAAGAAAGACATAATGGTATTCCGAAATTACTAATGTCACTCATGTTATTGTGACAGTAAAGCATGTCTTAACTTGTATTGTTGTGGCATGAACAAAATGTGTATTGACATTATCATTTCCCCACTTTTAATTTCTCTTTCTCTTCAAACTTTATCTCATAATCATTGTCCCATTTCTTAATCTAGCAAGAAAAACTTTTAGTTATCTATTATTACATGTAGATCAGTAATTATTGCACGATATTAATTATACTTTTCACGATATGTATCAAAAGTAAGTCTATATACATGATACTTGAAAGTTTTGTTTCTTCATGTATATTTGTTTTTCAATTTATCTAGTACTTTTCCTACTTAATAAATGTTAACATTTAGTAATAGTTCGTTTTACACATGTGATATTTGGTTTAAAAGAATTACTTCATTTCTATTTATCTCTCTCATTAATAATCTTGATATCCTCAAACCTATCATGTGCGCACCATATTAAATACACATATAAATCTAACCAACCAACTCGTCAGAATCATCTTTATTCTCACTCGAAACAACCCTCAACCCGCTACTCAAACCCTTCGATTAACATATAAAGTAGTTTAAAATCTAAAACTTTCACAATTCACATATCCTGCTTCCGTCCACACCCACTAAACCTACCATAAAATATTGAAATTAACCATCCATCAAATATCCACACTTAACTTTCAAAAGTCATCTCTCCATTTAAAAGGTTCATCCACCTAACAGAAAATTAACATATATTTTTGAAACCTTATTTTTACACCTCGTTAAGATAAGTTGAACATGGCAAACAATAATGTAGAAACTTGGATTTTGTTTGATAATGGCAGATTGATAATTTTTTAGCATGTTGAGTGTTTTTAACATGTGTAATTAAACGTGACCTTGGTAATAACAAAAGATTTTAAAAGTATATTTAAGCACTTATTTTGCTTTTTTACATAGGTATATTCCATATACTGTGGATTATGCATGGACATTTGTCATAACCTTGTTCGGCCTAAGGCCTTTTGACCTTCTAACGCCTCCATTTTTTAATCGGAAATCGTTACAAACTTTTATGTTGTTAATCTCTTACAAACCTTTTATATTGTGAATTACAATATTTAACACTCCATATAAAATTAGATATTATAAATATACCGAAGGTTTTTTTCTTTAAATTTAATAATAAGTATACAAATATTAATTAATTATTCCCTATTCTTAATAGAAAATTTGTAATTAATTAATTACATTGGTAATAACAAAAGATGTAAAAACATATTTCTGCACTTATTTTGCTTTTGACATAAGTATATTCCATATATTGTGGATTATGCATGGACAATTGGACATTTGTCATAACCTTGTTCGGCCTAGGGCATTTTGGCCTTTTAATGCCTCCATTTTTTAATCATAAATCGTTTACAAACTTTTATGTTGTTAATCTCTTACAAACTTTTTATATATGTTGTGAGTTATGATATTTAACATTCCACATATTATAAATATATTGAAGGTTTTTTTTCTTTAAATTTAATAGTAAGTGTACAAATATTAATTAATTGTTCCTTATTTTTAATAGAATTTTTTTAATTAATTAATTAATTCTCATTCCTAGTAAGAAAAATTGGATTCCTATTTCTAATAGTAAAATTGCAAATAATTAATTATCTTTTAATTGTAATAGAAAAAATATAAATAATAAATCATTATGTACAAATAGTAGTGTTTTGTAAAGTTGGAGACCATCATGCGCTTAGAAAAAAATTTCCTTTAATTATATATTGATTTGTGTGGTCATAATAATGGAGGTAAATCATTTCCCTTTAACTTTTTGATGGAATAGTGATGTTGTTGAAGAAGGTGAGAGTATTGCTTACAGAGAGAGGAGGAGGGGGACATGAAACTTTTATTATTGTCAATAATACCATAACATTTAGTGAGCTTATTATGAGTGAAAATCATGATGTATTAGAAGTTGATCTCTCAAAATTTAAAGGTAAATGTTAAGATGACATTTCCAAGTGCGAGAGGTTATAGGTTGTGTTGTTTGAATAATGATAGAAGTTTAAGTGCATTGTGGGTCAGTGCATGCGTGTTAATCGCAGAGGCATGTGTTGTTGACGTCCCGTGGAGGACACATCCAAGGAGGCTGGATAAAGATTAATGGAACACTTTGGCCGATGGTTTGGTATGCCTCACCGTGATCTTGTAATACTCTACTGAACCGAATAAATTATTTGGGTGGGGTACTCTATTGAAGAGGTCTATTAATATACTTAAATGACTAGTGATTAAAAGTGATTGAGAGTACTACTCATATTAACAAAGTGAACTTTCTTTTATGGTCATCCGTAGAAAAGAACCCCACCGTTTAACGTGCTTGAGTGAGAGTAATCTTAGGATGTGTGACCTCTTGGGGAGGTTCATTGGATGCGCATGAACGAGGACAAAGTACGTTGTAAAGGACTCGTATTGATCGGTGGGACCAATACATAGCCTGACGAGTTACCCTAAATAATCATCTTGACCCCTAGGTTTAAGTCTAGTGTTAAAGGTGGTACATCAAAGCAACTAACCCTGCAACCATGTGGTGAGCCTGCGGTCTGGAGTATGTGGATCATTTACCTATTGGGGGAGGATTATGGGCTTAGCTATGGTTAATGTTGTCAGGCGGAATGAGGACTTTGAGTTCTTCAAATGGAGGTATGTAATACTCCATTTAAACAAATATATTATTCAGGCCGGGGTACCTCCTTCAAGCGGACCATTAAAAGACTTAAATGACTAGTGTTTAAAGGGATTGAGAGTACTACTCATATTAACGAAGTGCACAAAAAATTCCCAAGATGCGCATGAGTAAGTACAAAATGTGTTAAAAAGGACTCATGTTGATTTTGGGCCATGTGCACAACCTAGTGAGCTACCGTGAGTAATGACCGCTCCCGACCTAGGGCCCGAGCTATTACAAGTCCATGATCCATAAGTACAACATAGGAATGACACGACTAACTCAAGCGATACGACACGCCATGGGTTGCAGGCTGTGCCTAGGCTTAAGTTTGAGAAATAAGAATGTGCCTATGTCAGATACGACATACTTACACACATCGAAAATACAAAGATATAAGGTTGAAATAGAAGAATCTTGTAAGCACGATATCACATCTCATGGGCCATGGGGTCCCTATGCCACAATTTTATTTTTATTAACATGGCACAACATAACACGATATCCACCTTCCCGTGTCTGAGCCTTGTCATTTTCTCCTTCAGATACGGGGGCCGGCATAAATCACGGCTTGACATATTCATCTCTAATAAGAAACATCACAACATCCATCAATAATCCTCCACCAAGATAGTATACTTTCGGAGCCTCCCACCGTATATGCATATACGTGATTGCTTTAATGAAAATATATATTTCCAATATTCTCTAATAAAAGTTATTGACGTTACCCAACGTCAATTATGTCCTCTTATAAATCTAGTTAAAAGTAGAGTAATTAACAAAAACTCCCTTCAATATATCACTTTTCAAAATTAACTCCCTTATAAAAACTTTTTAATTTTTTACCCCCAAAAGATATACTCTGATCAAAACTTACACCCAAAGTGACTTTATGGTGAAAAATATGAATTTATGACCGATTTGCCCCTATTTTTATTATTAACTCTTCTTCACTTCTCCTTCATTTTCAAGACTCACTAATCAATTTCTGGGTTCATGTGAATCCAGATTCATATCTGTAAGTTTTAGTAAGCATAATAAAAATAATAATATTAATAATAATAATAACAGTAGTAATAATACTACTAATAAGAAGACAAATAAAGAAAATTAATTAAATTAAGTGGGTTTAAAGTCATGAAACATAGCATCCATTTGATTTCTTCAAGATTAGGACTCCAATATAGATCATCATCTTCCAGATTATCAACATCATTATCGTCATTGTTATAATCAGGAACTTGTCCTCCATAGTTGCGTTTAAAGTCTAATTTTTTAGTTTAAAACCCCCAAATCTGGGTTCAAACCCCCAAATTATTGTTCAAAACCCCAAAATCACAATCAAAAAATCAAATCTCTGAATTTGACACGGTGGCTGCCGGAAAGTCGTGAAAGAAGCGGGTGTGAAGTTGGAGTTTGTCGAGGGAGTTTGGGAATTTGCAAAGAAGGGCGGTGAAACCGAGGTGGTGTGAGGACTCGGGGATGACGGTAGGGTGGTGGAACCGAGGTGGTAGTGGTGATAATGATGGCGACAGTGGGTGTGATGGTGGGTTGAAGGTAAAGAAGGAAGAGGCGTTGAAGGAAATGGGAGCGAGTGTGACCTTAGGGACGGTGGTTATCGTTGTTAGGCCGCCTAGGGTGGAAAATGATCAGTTGAATGACGAAGATTGAGACTGATAAACCGAGTGATGATGAACAAGGATTTTGCAGTTCTTATTAGATTCCTGTAGAGACGATGTAATCGGATATAGTATATGTTTGTGGAATATCATACTAGGTGATAGTCGGGGTTGGCATCATGGGCGTGATTAATGAGGGAGAAGTACGAAGATGAATTTATGAATTTATGAATGTATGAAGGGATGTATGAAATAAACTATGAAGATGAAGGAGGTAAAAATAAGAGGAGAAGGACAAATTCGTCCGAAAAATACAACTAAATTAAGAATATTCGATTT
This sequence comes from Silene conica, assembly GCA_029255685.2. Lineage (NCBI taxonomy): Eukaryota > Viridiplantae > Streptophyta > Magnoliopsida > Caryophyllales > Caryophyllaceae > Silene > Silene conica. The sequence goes on from CM055312.2 coordinate 73,261,364, forward strand.
TTGACGGAATATGCTCCCTGTGCGTTAGTTTGAGAGCAAATTTTGATCAGAGTACATCTTTTGGGGGTAAAAAATTAAAAAAATTTCATAAGGGAGTTAATTTTGAAAAGTGATATGTTGAAGGGAGTTTTTGTTAATTTACTCTTAAAAGTAATACTGAATAACTCCTGCTTCTATTATGCTAGAGTTAAGATAATCATGTCTCCATCTCTCCAACTATATCAATTTTGGTGGTTGGAGGGTTTTCTATGGTGGGAGTAATGGTAGGTATGTCAGTATGGTGGATGAATGTGGGTATGAGAATAAGAATTTTGGGATGGTCGGGGAATGAGTGTAGAAGGATTACAGGGTTTTAAGAAGGGATGATATAATTATTGAATTACTCTTCTATACCTAAACTTCGTACCAAATACTCTTTTTTGTTCCGGTTCTTTGTTTGCATTTGTATTGACATAAAGGCTAAGGAAAGAAAATGTAATCAATTATAAGATGACAAATAAACTAAATTGACTGTGGAACATTAAATTGTCAATCTATAACATTCCTAAAATAGAAAGACGAATAATTAACTAAGACACTTCAAATAAAACCATTATGTACAAGCCAGAAATCTACTCATTTAAGAATAATAAAGAGTTATCACACTTCAAGTTTTAGATAGAAACAAATTAATTACCGTAGCGTAAAATTCTAAACTTCTCCTGGTATAATAAATCTTTTTTTTATCGTGTGTACAATTATCCATTTGATTAAATGGAGTGGAATTGGAAATAAATTTGATATACCTTACCTATCATATTATTACTCATATATTTAGAGCTTGTTTGTTTGCCCATTAAAATTATACGAACTTAAATTTCTTAAAAAGTGTAAAATTACGAGGTTGTTGTTTGGTTGTCAAAATCACGAAAAGTATAACTTCTCGCATGAATCTATTTTCTCCATTATTTATAGAATTTTAAATTTTTTAAAGAGTGTAAAATCATGAACATTTGTAATATGCAAGATAAAAGAGTAGAAGAGCAAATCACACCTGATTTTGCTATAAATTTGTTGAATGACGTCCGCTTGTTAATTGTTCTCCGGGCACTGCAAAGTTAGAGGCAGGCAATATATGTTTTCCTTTTATAGTTTTTGTATCACAAATGGAAACTTGGAGCCCAAGTCCAAAGTCCTAAACTTTTTTTATTTAAAACATGAAAAAGCTGGTGTAAACACTAGACAGTAATGTGTCAAAGAAGATTTACAGTTAGTTACTTAGTGTACGTAATTACTCCGTACCATACGCGTAACTTTCTGATGTCGTGAGTTACTTGTAACTTTGTAAGTTGTGGGAGTATGTAATGCGATCCTCATTTTCTCAATTTCTCCAAAAGGAAATGGACTTTTATTTTCTATAAATGCGATGGACTAAATTTTATTATGATTATGAATTAACTAGTGCAACACCCGTGAAAAATTACGGAGTTGTGTACACTTATTTTTAAAGATGACTATAAATTTTACTTATTATATAACCAATTCTATTTATTTGAACATGTGTGTACTTTTTAAAAATAAAAAATAAAAAATATAATATCATTATATATATATATATATATATATAGAAATTGAATCACGTGAGGCCGCTCTCTTAGCGTGAGGCTGCCGGACCATTCTAAACCGTTAGATTTTAGTAGCATGGGCGTACGAGATCTTGACACGTGTCCTATATAATATCAAAAAAAAAAAACTGACAATTTGTAAAAAACCCAACCAAATCCTGCCTATATGGCAAATAAGACTTATTATTCCCACCGCCGCCGACGCCGCCGCCACCACCACCGTTGCCGCCGCCGCCGCCCTTCTTCTTCTTCCCATACAACTCCTCATACACCTCCGCCACCGTCGTCGCCTTCTCCTTCTCCTTTCCTTTTCGCCTTCTCCCCACTGCTGCCGGCATTCGTCAAATGATAGTAATGAAATTAACCTGATGATGCTCAATTCTAGTAGCAGTATTATTCCAAGTAATCACAGTATCTTCAGGCGATAATCCAGCAAAAGTAATGAAATTCTTAGTCTTTGGTACATAAACAGGCTGCCTATAAACCCCAGGAGACAGACGAATGATAGTACGACGAGTGTTAGCGAGAGGTATTGCATCAATGGCGTCTTGAACACTGCAGAAATCTCCGCTTCCATCTAATGCTACGCGTATTACTATTGCTGTTGTTGCCGCCATTGTTGTACGGAGATTGTGCTGTAAGGTGTGTGAAAATGGCGGAATTGTTGAATGCGGAGGGAAAACGCAAGGGATATGTGTGACTCAGTGAGTGGAGTTACAAAGTGAGGGATCGGATTCTCGGTTTTCGATTGTTGTGACTCAGCAGAGAAAAGGAGTAGAGAAAGCGGAAGAAGATCCGAATAACGGCGTTGACGGAGTACCAAAAGCTGGTGTTGATGACGGTACCGAACGACGGTGTTCCGAACATTTTTAGTGTGATGTTTTAGGATTAGTGAGTGAGTGTGAGATTGTGAAACTAGATGCTTAACTTGTGAAACTAGAAGCTTAACTTGTGAAACTGGGAAGCAAATATTGTGAAACTGTGAAACTAGATGCTTAACTTGTGAAACTAGAAGCTTATTCTGTGAAACTAGAAGCTTAACTTGTGAAACTAGATGCTTAAGATGTGAAACTGTAAGCAAATATTGTGAAACTGTGAAACTGTGAAACTAGATGCTTAACTTGTGAAACTAGAAGCTTAACTTGTGAAACTGGAAGCAAATATTGTGAAACTGTGAAACTGTGAAACTAGATGCTTAACTTGTGAAACTAGAAGCTTATTCTGTGAAACTAGAAGCTTAACTTGTGAAACTAGATGCTTAAGATATGAAACTGTGAAACTGTGAAACTAAATGCTTAACTTGTGAAACTAGAAGCTTAACTTGTGAAACTGGAAGCAAATATTGTGAAACTGTGAAACTAGATGCTTAACTTGTGAAACTAGAAGCTTATTCTGTGAAACTAGAAGCTTAACTTGTGAAACTAGATGCTTAAGATATGAAACTGTAAGCAAATATTGTGAAACTGTGAAACTAAATGCTTAACTTGTGAAACTAGAAGCTTAACTTGTGAAACTGGAAGCAAATATTGTGAAACTGTGAAACTAGAAGCTTGGGGATGCGTGAGGTCCGGCGGCCTCATCCTAAGAGGCGGCCTCACGTGATCCGGCCTCTATATATATATATATATATATAGAGAGAGAGAGAGAGGCCGAATCACGTGAGGCCGCCTATTATGGTGAGGCCGCCGGACCCTTACTATGTTTCACATGATTTTCAATGTTCATTGGACTAATTTCAATAGGATGGAAATTATGGGTCATTTCTAGCATTTTATTTGGCCCAAATATTTTCTCTATCAAAAAAAATTATCCATTTTGCTCTTTTTCTTATTTCGTGAAATTTGGGCTTAAAATATTTGTTTACTCACAAAATGTTTAATTTCTTATTTTGTGAATCTTCGACCTTAATTTGTGAACTCGGGATTTTATTTCGTGAAACTTAGACTTAAAATGTTTATTTGCTCACAAAATGGATAATTTCTTATTTCGTGAATTCGGACCTCAATTTGTGAAACCGAAACCTTATTTCGTGAAACTTGGATTTAAAATGTTTGTTTACTCACGAAATATATAATTTCTTATTTCGCGAATCTTGGACCTTAATTTGTGAAACCGAAACCTTATTTTGTGAAACTTTGAATTAAAATGTTTGTTCACTCACAAAATGTTTAATTTCTTATTTCGTGAATCTTGGACCTTATTTCGTGAAACTGGGACCTTATTTCGTGAAACTTGGACTTAAAATGTTTGTTCACTCACAAAATGTTTAATTTCTTATTTCGTGAATCTTGAACCTTAATTCGTGAAACCGGAACCTTATTTCGTGAAACTTGGACTTAAAATGTTTGTTCACTCACAAAATGTTTAATTTCTTATTTCGTGAATCTTGGACCGTAATTCGTGAAACCGGGACCTTATTTCGTGAAACTTGGACTTAAAATGTTTGTTCAATCACGAAATGTTTAATTTCTTATTTCGTGAATCTTGGACCTTAATTTGTGAAACCGAGACTTTATTTCGTGAAACTTGGACTTAAAATGTTTGTTCACTCACGATATGTTTAATTTCTTATTTCGTGAATCTTGGACCAAAATTTGTGAAACCGGGACCTTATTTCGTGAAACTTGGACTTAAAAAGTTTGTTTAATCACAAAATGTGTAATTTCTTATTTCGTGAATCTTGGACCTTAATTTGTGAAACCGGGACCTTATTTCGTGAAACTTGGACTTAAAATGTTTGTTTACTCACGAAATGTATTATTTCTTATTTCGTGAATCTTGGACCTTAATTTGTGAAACCGTGACCTTATTTCGTGAAAGTTGGACTTAAAATGTTTGTTTATTCCCAAAATGTTTAATTTCTTATTTCGTGAATCTTGGACCTTAATTTGTGAAATCGGGACCTTATTTTGTGAAATGTAGATTTAAAATGTTTGTTTACTCACCAAATATATAATGCCTTATTTCGTGAATCTTGGACCTTAATTTGTGAAACCGGAACCATATTTCGTGAAACTTGGACTTAAAATGTTTGTTCACTCACGAAATGTTTAATTTCTTATTTCATGAATATTGGACCTTAATTTGTGAAACCGGGACGTTATTTCGTGAAACTTGGACTTAAAATGTTTATTTGTTTACTCACGAAATGTATTATTTCTTATTTCGTGAATCTTGGACCTTAATTTGTGAAACAGTGACCTTATTTCGTGAAACTTGGACTTAAAATGTTTGTTTATTCACAAAATGTTTAATTTCTTATTTCGTGAATCTTAGACCTTAATTTGTGAAACCGGGCCTTATTTCGTGAAATTTGGACTTAAAATGTTTGTTCAATCACGAAATGTTTAATTTCTTATTTCGTGAATCCTGGACCTTAATTTGTGAAACCGGGACTTTATTTCGTGAAACTTGGACTTAAAATGTTTGTTTACTCACGAAATGTTTAATTTCTTATTTCGTGAATCTTGGACTTAAATATGTGAAACCGGGAGCTTATTTTGTGAAACTTTGACTTAAAATGTTTGTTTACTCATAAAATGTTAATTTCTTATTTTGTGAATTTTGGACCTTAATTTGTGAAATCGGGACCTTATTTCGTGAAACTTGGACTTAAAAATGTTTGTGAAACCGGGACCTTATTCTCATTCCTCACAAAGAATGACGAAGAAAAAGACTGAATATTGCAGCCACTTCTTTCCCTTATTATTGACTCGCATTTCATGTTGGTGCATGATCACAAACTTGCTTTTGCTGCTGCTGCTGCTGATCATCATCATCATTGTTCATGCCAACATTTGATCTGCTATTATTCCTAATTTGTTCATAAAATTGATTAATATCACCATAATTCAAAATATCCTGTGATAAACCCAACTCCAAATTATCTCCAAAACCCATCAAACCCATGTTCATATTCGACACTTCCATTTTTGTGTTTGAAAACCCGGTATCTTAACCCGAATTGAACCCGTATCCCCACGAACACGGAGCCAAAGGATTCCAAGTCCCCATCCCAGACCCGGAAATTGGTGCGGAAACAGAGGTACCCTGTTCAGAAACGGATGACCCGGAACCGCATAAGAAAGAAGCGGGTACGGTACCAGTTCCAGTGGCAACAATGATGGCATTTTCCGATTGTTGTAAAAGCCATTAATTAAAACCTCCACCTTGAATAATTTTCATGACCAAACCCCACATAATATGCAGGTGGTGTCATTAATTAAGGAGGAACACACGGCTAAACGTCCAAAGTCAGAAGTCCCAATTCTCAACTCAGCCACAAACCGAATAACGATAGGAGAAGCGTTATTAGCAACAGATAAAGAAAAAATGAACAAAAATGCAACAAAATTGGTGCTTGTTGGATCATTAAAGTTAACAAACATGATGTAAGAAATGGCTCCCGAAATGATAATGCAGGGTAAAGCAGAAGCAGAAGCGATAATAGTAGCAGTGTGAAGGTGGCGTCTCAAGTACAAGATATCTAGCTCCAGTCCAATCAAAAAAAACAACACAAGTGCAACCAAAAATTGCAGGATATTGTAGTACGTTGCTGATGCAGCCTGGAAGAAGTAGTTGTCAAGTATCTTTATCTTTGACAAAAGAGAGAGAAAGTGCAGAAAAGTTTAGAGAGAATGAAGAGAAAGGAGAGAGAAAGTGAGGTTACGCGCAAAATTAATATTGGAATGACAGTTTGGTTGGGTTTTGTTTAGGAACACGTGGCAAGATCTGGTGCGCCCATATTATTTAGATCTGACGGTTTATAATAGGTCCGGCAGCCTCACGCTAAGAGGGCGGCCTCACGTGATTCAAATTCTATATATATATATATATTAAAATATATATACGGAAATTATAACATTCACATTTTAGAACTTCAAGTTAAGTAAGTTAATACGCTAACACATTATAATGTTAATAGAAGTCACAATTGTAAGACGGGATTAAAATGAAACAATTAAGACATGGTTAAAAAGGAAATTATAACATACAAATTTAAGTAATTTAAGTTATATAAATTTTATAAAAAAAATCAAAATTAAGATAATTAAGTTCTATATACTACAGAAAATGAAAATTATAGTCAAGATTGTGGTTATATTAGTTGCATTAAATTGTTAGATTTATAAGACGAATAGTTAGAAGAATAAAAGAACGAATAAATTAAAATAAAAGATAAATTAACTTAAAAAAGGTTCTAATACAAATTAAAATAGAATAATGTATCAAATAAGGAAAATCTAAGACAAATTTATAGTTTATCGAAAATCTCCTTATAAACAACATTAGATGTTTTATTAGTCACTCCTTTGTTTCATCTAGAAGGACTTGTAGACTCTTCTTACTTGTAACCCTAGATAAGGCAACATACAATTGGCCATGGGTGAATACTGGTCTAGGAAGATAATAAAGTACAACACGGGATAGAGATTGCCCTTGACTTTTGTTAATATTTCTAAATATTCTCAAGCAATACATCAAACAATACAAAATAATAATCGGTCTGTTAAATATACAATCAGTCTGTTAAATATTTCTAAATTTTATTGCTAAATATTCTCAAGCAATACATCAAGCAATTTTTTTAATTCGATTCTGATTTAGGATATTTTTAATGTGGTATTTATTATATTGGTTGAATATTTTATGGAGGATGACATTATTGGTGGAGTATTTATGGAATATTGCTAATTTTTACTCATATTATATTATATTTAGTATATGCTACACGTTTAGATAAGTATTATATAACGTAATTGCTCATTCATGTACGGATTTTACTCATTCATAAACTTTTTTACCTTATTTTTCCATTCATTTGCCCTTTGCCTAGGCAGAGAAAAAAAACCTCCTTAATACTCCTCCTTCCAAAATCAATCAAATTCACAAAATTATTCAAATCTGTGAAGTCACATAATTGTGGATGCTAATTCTCGTTTCAATTACACTAATTAATTTACGATTTTTTTAAATCGGTATTGCCGTATTGTGGTGAGGGGTGACGTGATGCTAATTCTCGTCTGAAGTTTTGAAAGCAATTTCAAAAATCACAATTTAATGGTTATGTTGTTGTTGTAAGTTTATTGATTTGTTACTTAATTCAACAACATCACAATTTTAACACAGTTTACACCAAACTAATTACATGGCTAATTATTAGAAAATATCCAAAACATGTAAAGATGAAGTTTTTAGGGTTTATTTTCATTGAAGGAGAGATTGGGCTTGCTCATCAATGGCAACACAACAATGGAAGAAGTATAGAATTAATAATGATGAAATACGTATAAATTTGTATGAATATATACAGTATATATTATTAGAGGAATAATTTAATGGATTAAGGAGAATTGCTTGCATTACTGCAGAAGATGAGTTTTACTGCTATGAGAAGGAAGGAGAATATGAGTTTTGGGATGGAAAAAGGGGTTGAAATAAAAGGGTAATATGGTCATTTATGTTTATAAAAAAGTAAAATCGGTTTATGAATGAGCAACACCCTTATATAATCACGGTAGTTGTATACGATTTAGTATATTTAGTTGTATGCTACACGATTCTATGGAGTATATTTAGTATATTAAATATTGCTAATTAGCATATTTAATATGGAATAAATCATAGATATGAAGTACACGGGTATTATCATTTATAATTTTTTTTATTCGATTTTGTTATTAAATAAATCATAGAATATTTTTTTTACTCGATTTTATTTACTTCTCAATATATTAAATAAATCATAGAAATAAATCGTGTAAAAGTGAGAAACGACAAAACAGATAAGTAGGAAAGGTTTTCTATTTTATTACTTACTTCATTCATTCAATACACGGGTACATATATACAAAGTATAAAAGATAGTGAATCTCCTAACTTAGGCAAACTACTCCTAAGAATTATTCTGTGATATCTCATCTAATACAACTTACTACTATTATAAAATATATGATATCAAAGAGATACCATATAATATATACAATATTCTTTCAAATCATATATTCACTTCTCAATATATTTATCAATATATTAGATCCTACACGTTTTTTATGGAAAAATGAAATATTTTGTTTTTTATTAGATTTAATTATTAAATTATTAAATTATTATTAAATTATTAAATAAATCATAGAATATATGATGTGTCATAAATCAGACATCCTGATTGGTCTACGAAACAGAAATTTGTGAGGGTGAATGTGAGAGCGAGAAATACTAAACGCTGAAACGACATTGTGCCACGTCAACTGAAAAACATTTTGCTTTTATAGTAATAATGATGGTTACAGTTGTTTCATAAATGTAAAATTTTAATAAATGAAGAAGTATATAAAAATATCACTAAAATTTGAGGGAGACCTTTAATAAATTATTGAGACCATTCTTTTGTACCCCTTATTTGTATTCCGTGACCTTTTGTCATTGATCGTACCATAATAGTTTCGTACCTATTTACATAACAAATTTACTCATTTTATCTTAAATCATGATTTGTACCTATTTTATTACTTTTAGTATCACTTTTTCTTAAATTTGTACAATAGTCTCTCAAAAAGCCTATTGAGAGGCGGCCTCTCAAGATACGTACTGTTAAAATATAGGTATATTAACAAGAACTGCAGCCGGGTCATCAAGGACTAAAGATATGTCAACTGTCCGCGATGATATTACTTCTAGTTTGATGACTAGTAGAAGAAATCGACATTAGTCAATAATTTATCCATGTCTTTTTTTTTGTCATTTAACAAAGGATTAAGATAATTTGTTAATTTAATTATTTTAATTAACAAACACTTTTAACAAATTCTGCTAATTGAATATGCTAGTCAAATATGCGAACAAATTAATTTGCTAATTACAATCTGATTTTACAATTTGTTTCTACTAATATTAATCCGTTGTTTAACAAACATGACCATAATGTACTCATAGTTTGTAGGATGGGGTCGGTTGGTTAAAATTTAGATGAAATTTTAGGGATTTTAAGTTAAAATTTTGGTAAAATTTAAAACTAACGGAAAATTCAGATATCCCTAACATTTGACATTTGTTATAAAATACCCAATTTTTGGATATGAAAAACATTAAAAGGTTATAAAACATATTTATGAGTTCAGAAGTGGTGATTTTTCTTTTTCAAATGGGTCATCTCTCCAAGTTTTATGATTTTTTAAAAAAGTTCGTTAGTTTGGAACTCGTGACCAAAAGATGATCACTCACTCACGGAGTATGTGATAAACGAGATAATTGGTGAAACGTTTGATTGTTATTCAAATTGTGTATCTTCCAGAGATTACAACCTACATATATATACTAAAACTACAAGAGAGAATAATGGAAGGAATAAACTAAATATGAACATAATATGTGCATTGTAGGTAAGTAGATAATTTCATTCCTTGAATGAAATATATGCTGCAGTCTTCATAGCTTGATTTGTGCAATCACATAACGGCTGTATGGGTAGCCCAATCAAGTTGTAGCGTGTAGGTCCGAAACGCCCAACTTCGAAAGTAAGTCACAAAAAACAGTGCGTCCGAGGGCTTTAGTGAGTATATCCGCGAGTTGAAGCTTTGTATTGACGTAAGAAGGGACTATAGTGCCAGATTTGATAGCGTCCCGTATAAAGTGACAATCGATCTCAATATGTTTCGTACGTTCATGAAAAACCGGATTCCGAGCAATGTGAAGTGGGGATTGATTGTCGTAATGTAGCATGATGGGTTTTGATTGAGAAATGCCGAGAAAATGTAGGAGCCCTTTGAGCCATTTAAGCTCACAAGTGGTATGGGCCATAGCTCTGTATTCTGCCTCTGTGGAAGATAAAGAGACGGTGGTCTGCTTTTGGGTTTTCCACGAGATGGGAGAGGACCCGAGAAAAGTAACATATGCAGTTATCGAACGACGGGTGTTGGGACAAGCTGCGTAATCCGCATCACAATAAGCATTGAGCGTAAGATTATTGTCGAACCGAAAAAGGAGGCCTTGACCGGGAGAGTTCTTGAGATACTTGACCACTTGAAGAGCAGCTTGCCAATGATCTTTTGTTGGAGAATTCATAAACTGGGCCAAAATGTGTACCGAGTAAAGAATATTCAGACGAGTAATTGTTAAGTAAACCAAGCGTCCCACAAGGCGGCGATAAGGTTGTGGGTCATGTAGAATGGCAGCCGTGGATGAGGCCAGTTTATGATTGGGCTCTATTGGAATGGGAACCGGTTTAGACCCGAGCAGACCCGCTTCGTTGAGTATATCAAGGGAGTATTTTCGTTGAGAGACAAATATCCCGGTTTGATTTCTTGCGATTTCGAGCCCAAGAAAGTATTTAAGCAACCCGAGATCTTGAAGCAAGAACTTAGATAGTTTTTGAATTCGTGGATCATGGTGGAATTATTGCCACAAATAACGAGATCGTCGACGTAAATTAAGATGTGAACTTCGGTATTGTCTTTGTGCATAGAAAATAAAGAATGATCATATGGGCACTGTCGAAAACCATATTTGAGCAAAGCGGAAGCCAATTTTGCATACCAACATCGAGGAGCCTGTTTGAGCCCGTAGAGTGATTTTCGAAGGTGGCATACATGTCCGTTAGGTGCTGAATTGAACCCCGGGGGAGGACGCATATAGACTTCTTCGTATAGATCGCCATAGAGAAAAGCATTATGGACATCCATTTGATGGAGAATCCATCCTTTTGCGGCAGCGATAGCTATAAGAGTGCGGACTGTGACGAGCTTAACAGTTGGTGCAAAAGTTTCGTTATAATCAACCCCTTCGACTTGACGGTTTCCCATGACTACTAATCGAGCTTTATAGCGTTCGATCGTACCATCGGCATTATATTTGATCTTGAATACCCATTTCGAACCGATTGGTTTCTTACCGTGAGGTAGAGGCTCAAGAGACCACGTTTGGTTTTGTTCGAGAGCGTCGATTTCGAGTTGCATAGCTTTCCTCCATTCCGGTACCTGCATTGCTTCATGGAACGATCTAGGCTCGTGGTGGTTAGTCACGGCCGTTAAGAAGAGTTGATGGTTAGTAGAAAATTTCGAATTATTAATGAAATTTGTGATCGGAAACTTCATACCTGATGAAGACGGTGATGAGGCGGTGAGATAGTGAGATGAGGGACGAGATTTGGGTTGTACAAAATCCTTCAAATTTGAGTTCGGGGTTTTCAAACGGTGGCCGCGACCCAAAATATGAGGGTCTGGTGATGCGTTAGGCGTGGGCTGGTTTATGTGTATTGTGGGCTGAGAAGGTGAGGACGAGGGAGAAGGGTCCGAGGTAGAGGAGATGGTTTTGGTGGTGTTGAGCAGGTCTGGTCCATGTTCATTGTGATTGGTTATTGAGGGGGTCTGGTCCATGTTTATTGTGGGCTGTGAATGTTGAACAAGGACAAGTTGGTCCACGGGGGTTAGTGGATCAATGAAAGAGGTTTGAGTGTTGTCATCATGGAGATTTAAATTTTTGTATGGAAAATTATTTTCAACAAAAACGACATCACGTGAATTAAAATAGGACCCCGTGTCTAAATCGTAGAGGCGCCAACCCTTTTTTCCAAACGGATATCCGATAAAAACGCATTTTTGACTACGGGGTGCAAATTTGTCGTGGGTACGATTTATAGTTTTCGCATAACAAAGGGAGCCAAAAACTCGAAGGTTTTCCATAGGTGGTGTTTTGTTAAAGAGCATTTCGTAAGGGGTCTTGCCTTGAAGAAGAGGGGTAGGAGTTCTATTGATTAAATGAACGGCACTTAGGACGGACTCGCCCCAAAAGAAAATGGGTAAATTTGCTTGAAAAAGAAGAGCACGGGCAACGTTAAGAATGTGTCTATGTTTTCGCTCAACTCGCCCATTTTGTTGGGGGGTCTCAATATTCGAAGTTTGAAAAATGACACCATTAGTATTAAAAAAACGAGTAAGACTTGTGAATTCCGAGCCATTATCACTACGTAATATTTTAATTTTCTTGTGAAATTGACGCTCTGTCATAGCGAAAAAATTTAATAAAGTTGGTTGAGCGTCACTTTTATGTCGTAAAAGGTAAACCCAAGTGGAGCGGGAAAAATCATCTACTATAGTTAAAAAAAATCGAGACCCGCATGACCCGTTTTCAGAGTATAGCCCCCAAAGATCACAATGTACTAAATCGAAAATAGAAGTTGCTTTATTTGAACTTAGAGTAAAATGTTCACGTGTCTGTTTTGCACGAAGGCAAATTTTACACGTTCGACTATGAAAATTGTTGCGAGATTGTTTTGAAAAAAAAGGCAGAAAATTAAAAATGTGGGAAGAGGGATGCCCCAACCTCCGGTGCCACAGTTCGGCCGAGTCAACAGATCGAGCCAGGCCATACACACTGTTGCTTTATTGTCTCGAACCCCTGTCAAATAGTATAGTCCCTCACTTTGCTCACCCGCACCAATCACCATCTTCGAGGAACGGTCTTGTATGAGACAAAGTTTGTGAGAGAATTGAATAGTAAGCGTATTATCTGATAAAAGACTGGATACAGAAATTAAGTGACATGTCAAATTTGCGGCATATAAGACATCTTTTAAAATTAACCGGTTAGATAATATAATATCCCCACACTGGGTTGCAACAGTTAAATCGCCATTGGGAAGGCCAATGGATAACGGAGTAATGTTTCTGAGATTCGAAAAGTGCGATAAACAACCTGACATATGATGAGACGCCCCTGTATCGATTATGCATGATGATAAAGCGAGATTAGAGACATTACCTTGCAAATGATCGGACGAGCTTGCTTTGTGTGATTGTCAGAGTCGAGTTATTTCAGCAAGCTCAGTGGGATTAAGATTATTGAAATCCACATTATCCAATGTCGGGAGAGTGGAGGAAGAGGAAGTCGTAGGTGCACCCGGAATCCCCTGTCCAGCCGTGTAATTAACTTGGCCAGTAGCCAAGTGAATGCGAGCAGTATGGTTATTATTTTTCTGGCGAAGCTGTTTATATAATTCTCGTCCTTGAACATCCGGCACAAAAGTGGCATTGCTAAGGTCTATATCACTTGGGTTAATATAGATGCGGTCACGGGGACGATTTCCCCACCATTCAGGAAAATTTCCGGTAACCCGGAAACAGAGTTTAAAATGATGACCCGGTCGTTTACAAGCTATGCAAAAAGGTCGATTATCAGTCGTAGAACCGGAGTTATTAGTCGGTGGATCCCTCCCTCCCCTGTTCTGATTGTCCCTTCCCCCTGTTGGTGGCCGGGGTTGATTATATGCGCGAGAGGCAAAAGCCATGACATCGGGGGTGGTTTCATTAGTGGGTCGAGTCAAATTACGAATGCCTTCCTCTTGTAATAAACGATTATAAATAATATCAAGATCAGGAAGGGGAGTGATACCGATTATGTGAGAACGAGCGTTATCAAACCTTGCATTAAGACCAAGGAGGAAGTTCCGAGCTTTCGTCTTCTGTCTTCGGGTATCCATGATTGTAACCCAGTCACAGTGACATGGGTTACACGAACAGGAGGGAAGAGGGTCATATTGTAGAAGATCGCCCCATAGTGTGATTAGGCGACCATAGTACGCCATCCACGATTCCGTAGGACCTTGACGACAAGCGAGTAGGGCTGCTTCCAGTTGATAAATTCGAGGATCGTTGCCTTGATTAAAACGATTTTGCATATCTTTCCATATTTGAAAAGCTTCGGTTCGGGTCGAAATTTGACGACGAACAGTCGGTGTGATGGAATTAAAAATCCATCCCGTTGCCAGAGCATTGGTGGCTCGCCATGTAGCAAACATGGGATCAGTGTCGATAGGTTGTTTAGTCGTTCCGTCGATAAACCTTTCTTTGCCTTTCGCAGTAAGGGCTAAAAGAAAGGAGCGGGACCATTCATCGTAGTTGGTTCCGTCGAACGAGATATTGGTGATGTTGGTTCCAGAGACTTACAACCTACATATATATACTAAAACTACAAGAGAGAATAATGGAAGGAATAAACTAAATATGAACATAATATGTGCATTGTAGGTAAGTAGATAATTTCATTACTTGAATGAAATATATGCTGGAGTCTTCATAACTTGATTTGTGCAATCACATAACGGCTGTATGGGTAGCCCAATTGTATGTAGATAAAAAAACAGACATACAATTCCCAACCACAAATAAAAATGTGAAAACCTTTTTTTCAAATCCTTATCGAAAAGATGATAGATTGAAAGAAAATTCCTTTTAACTCGTAAACACGAGTTATGCTTCCTAAAGTTTTTTTAATAAAAAAAAAATTGAATATTACATAGTTCTTCCAATAAAAAAAATTGAGTATTACATACGTATATCAAATTTAGAGGAAACGTATATCAAATTTAGAGGTTACGTACAAATTTTCCGAAAAAGAAAACACGTATTTAAGTGGCCCCTCAGTAGTGCTGTATTTTCCCCCAAAAATAGAGCTGTAATTCGTAAGCTACCTTGCTGATTAGTCTCCTCATTCTCTCTCTGAATTCTACGAAGTACATCATAATCAGGTACATCAACTTCAACTTTCTTATTATAGATTTATTCATCTCTTCACTTATTTTCCATTTTTTGTTTTGCGATCTATATTTTTTTTACTCATTACTTTTTCATTATGTTTTGCTTAATCAATCTGTACTTTACTGGGTCCTCAATTTATTTATTTTTGGTCTAGGATGATCTGCACTTTACTTATGTTCTACCCATTTGCAGTGGCGGGGTCGGGATTTGTAGCTGGGGCGCATAGCTGCGCCCTGCTAATCCCTTAGTTCTGCCACTGTCTTTTTTATTATTATTTGCGAGGGGTGTTTTAATCAAAAGGTAAATAAATTATTGAGACGGATTTTTTTTACTCGGATGTAACAGTAAAACTGAGATGGATACAATGATTGCACATGGGTATCGACTTCTTAGCTATGTAAGGGGCGGAGCTAGAAAAAAAAAATTTGGTGTAGCCAATTTCTTCTTGTAGTTTAATATTTTTGCTAAGGCCACATGTTCAGAGATTTTTGGTAGCAAAAATCAATAATTCGGGATTTGGGATAGCGAGTGTTACCCTTGCTACGATGTAGCTCCCCCGGATATATATTGGAAAGTGAATTTGAATGGTTGAGAGTGGTTTGATCCAAATTGTATTGGAAAGTGAATTTGACCTAACTGTGATTATTTTAGAGGAGATGATCAATCTTTTCAAGGTTAAGGCAAAACAGAGAGAAAATGCTGAGAATTTAAATGGAAAGACATCCGTCAAGAAGCAGTCAGCTGGAGAATTGCGGCTTCACAAAGGTATTGCTACTTGAGTAGTGACTGCTTATAACTCCAATTATATGATGGTATGCTGTTGGCCTACTTAACTTGGTGCTGTCCTTTGGTACAACTGGTATTAGGTGCAATGGAACTGCAGTTTTTGTTTGACTCTCTTGTGATCTTGTGCAGAAGAGTACAACTGTAGAAGCATTGCATTGTGGTGTCGGTTAATATTTGTTTGTGTCTTGGAACTGAATATCATTAATTTCCATATCCGATGAAGCTAGAGTCTCACTATTCTTTGGTTTTGTATTTTGATGGGAATAGAAAAACGGCTTAATAAACTGTCCGCACTTTATTTTGAATTAGCAATCATTTAATGCAATTGTCGGCGCTTTGGTAATTTTTATTTTCACCCGAGTAAACAGATTTAATGTTAAAATTGATATAAAGGGCCTTAAAATGCTTATTTCATTAATGTGTGACACTCGCTGCGTAACTTGAATGATATAAGAGCCAATTCTTAACAATTTCACTTAATTGGTGTGAAACTTTCTTGTTCAAGTCCCAAAATATTGTGGTGTCCTGCATTTCTCGTGCTTCAGCGTATATTTTCTTGTAGATATCAGTGAACTGAACCTTCCAAAGTCATGTAACATATCCTTCCCCAATGGAAAAGACGAGCTGATGAACTTTGAAGTTACTATACAGCCTGACGAGGGATATTATCTGTAAGTATATATGTTTATAAAGCATTATGTAAATATCTAGATTTCATGTGCCTTGTAACATCGGTCGACTCTAGGCCGATTCTCTCAGATCATAAGTATACTCAATTTGCTTTCCTTTTTTCATCATGTGTGCTTATCACACATTCACACCTGTCAGGCATAGTATTTTCTTCTACATTTATTCTCTCCTCTCTCGCAATCTCTTTGCCAAGATGGGTAGGGGGATTATCCTGCTAGCATATATCCATTGCTTTTGAAAGCAGAAGAAAACAGAAAAAAAAGGGAAAAGAGCGAGAGAAAAGCCTTTACGAATACTTCAAAGTTTTCTTTTTGCAATCTCCTGGCTGTCTAAGAGGACTGTACTAACGGGGAGTAATTGTATTGCAGAGGTGGAATATTTTTGTTTTCCTTTCAAGTTCCAACCGTCTACCCTCATGAGCCACCAAAGGTCAAATGCAAGACAAAGGTTAGTAGTAACCCTGTGCATGGACTGTTTGCCTTTTATACTTAGTTACTCTTCATGGTTTTGGTGACGTTGTCGTGTGCATAACACTGGCAGGTGTATCATCCTAACATTGATTTGGAAGGGAATGTGTGCCTGAACATTCTTAGAGAAGACTGGAAACCTGTGTTGAGCGTAAACACCATCATCTATGGCTTGTATCATCTCTTCACGGTACTAATTTTACTTGCAAATCCGTTTGAATTGTTTCGTGGGGGTTGTACTCTTAATCTCAAATTTTACGTGTAAACAGCAACCAAATCACGAGGACCCTCTGAATCATGAAGCTGCTGCAGTGTTGAGAGATAATCCAAAAATGTTCGAGGCAACTGTTAGAAGAGCAATGTCTGGGGGTTATGTGGGACAAACTTTTTTCCAGAGGTGCCTTTCTTAGGTCTTCTCCGCTAAATCTCAGATAGGAAGGCCGCCTGTTCCGCAAGATTTCACTTGTATCATCTGATATACTCTGTGATGTAACTTGAAATTGAAATCAGCAAAATGGCTTGAAATCCACCATGCTATCCTTTGTTTGTGTCGAAACATTTTGGAACACTAGTCGAGTAGTTGTGGAGACCATTTTTTCTTGTCCTCACTTGTATGTAATTTACTAACACATTTATGTCCGATGTGAACGAGATTGGAACTTTTGAATGTGTTGTATCTGCTTGACCGTGTTCTTAGCATCATCAGTTGAAACATTGGCATTATATGAAAGAGATCTTTCGGAAGCACCCATCACAATTTGAACATAATGCGAGGATGAACTCAACAGATGATTACTCGGGAAAAATGACTAAAGCTGCAATACACTTTTAACAAGGACAGCGACTCCTCCGGTACAAGAAAATTACACTAGTGTAACCAAAACAAAGTGGTGAGGCTCCACATGTACAAACACAATCACACTCACTCCCCTAAAGATGTATGCACAAAGATGAAACTAATCAGTATTCACTAACATTCATCAACTCTCAAACTGGTAAAAGCTTTTCTTCAAAGATCCCTAGGGTGATAGGCATTCTCTATAATGTGTTTGAAGGAAAAGGGATGAAATGGGTTCCTCCTTCGCCTTTGGCGACATTGACAAGGATGAGAAGCAGCTAAATGCGCGTAGATGCTTCTTTTCACTTTCGTAGTCATCACATTCGAGTACTTGAAGATGGGCTTCTGGAACAGTTGTGACTTTCAGACCGTCTGGTAATATGCAATTGCACACTGACCCTGCGAACCAAGTCATACATAAAACTGTCATCAATTGTTCAAGGCAGGAGAGCATGTCTTATCTGTTAGTAAGGGGGGTATGCAAGAAATGGATGAATACCGATTTTTGCAAGTCGATTAACCCATTTAGGGATTCTTCTTCCTGTCAACTTGTTACACATATCATCGCAGAAATGGTTGCAATTCTTGATGATCAGGTGATAAGTATCACCATAATAACTAGAAGATTGTTCCTCCATGAACTCTCTAACTTCACTAGGATCCAGTGCCGTCATTCCCATGAAGATAGACTTCCTGAACTTGAATCCTGGGCATTTCCGAGGTTCAATCTCGAAGACACCACTCGTGGGGTAATCATGAGCGCCAAAAGCATACTCTGAGCCATGGACTGTCAAAGAAGAGGAACTCATTTCAGCATTTGAAACACGTGGGAAAAGATGGTAGATTTAATCCACAATGATTCTTCCCAATATATGCGAAAAAACAAGAGGCCAAAAGATAAGATGCTAGTTAGGTACAAACCTTCCACGCCGGTGTGAAAAACACCAAGTCCTGCCCAATACATGTAGCCGTTGACAGGTGTCAAGTCATAGACATTAAGGTAGACTGGAGTGTAGCCGGCCAAGCTATCTACTGATTTCACCTTGGGGAACAGACATAAACGTGAAGCGAGTTTGCCTTTTCTACGTGCAGGCTTAACACTCTCTGCACCATTTTTGGATTTCAGTTTCATGTTTACAGTGAGGCTGGAACCAAGAAACTCCTTGATGTGCAGTTCTAACCTGAAAACAAGTCCCATGAAAAGACCGTAGTTAACAAAATGAATGACGGCCATTAAGCAATTGGCTTCCGTAATTGTACTATATCATGCTCAAGTAATTGCTCTTAGGTTTAGGAAAAATCGGGATTAAGGGGAGAGTAGAGAACATAACCGAGTAAAGATGGGGGTGCAAGATTACTACAGGCTGACAAAGGTATATGAGAAGCAAACAGAGCCATTTCTACTGAGATTATACCTGCTAACCTAATATGGGTGATTTGCAGGATCATGTATCCCATGAGAGTTACCCATTGCGCACATTATATAAAGGTAGCGGCTGTAGGTCAATCATTGTCCAAAAAACATCGACCTAAGAATATGAGTCCATATCGTGATTTAGGAATCTTAAATGAAAATCTCACACTACACTCCCTCATTGTTGTGTCTACTCCTTTCCCTCTCCAGACGACACACTCACACAACACATAATTGTCGTGACTATGCTCTTCCATTCACCTCTATCTACGCATCTCAATTTTCTTTGCAAAGAGAATCCACTACGATAAACCAACTCTACGAGGAGATACATGCATACCCCATTCTTGTACAAGTATGTTATATCCATAACTCTTAACATATACGTAATTACATATCTCTTATAATACATGCACCTAACATATTCCTGCACCAAATGCGGTTTATCTCCCTTTGATAATCCAATTATTCTATCTCAAGTCTCAACATTCCTCCGATTGCCTCCAACTGCTCTACCAACTGGCTGGAACTGAGAAGCCCTTTAACAAAATTAAAGGCGTTATTTCATATATCTTCTCGCTTTTGTCTTCTTTCCATTGTTTATGTATTAGTTTTATACCTAGAGGCCTCAACAAGATTGCTAACAATCTTGTGAAGGACGCGGTCTAATCTAGGGTTTATTTACCGCTCTCAAAAAAAAAGTCTCAACATTCCCAAATAACATTCAAAAAAAGCAACAAATCTACCAGATTCTTGGATTCCACAAGTTGTGTATACATAATCAATATAGACACGGGCAATTACGCGTCATCACAGTCGTCCATATACATATTTCTTTCCGTACTTAAATTGCTGCCCACCTATCGTAAATCAGCTAATCTCCCTTAAGACGGAGTTTTTCATAACATTAAAATAGGTCAAATGTCATCACAATTGAGCATTTAAGACAAATCTTTGGTCTTCCTTGTACATTCTGCTTTTGTATTATTCATATTAAACGATACACCCACCTTAAATAAAAATTTGTGATTGCGAATGGGCGTCACCGAGCCGATTTACATATTTCTATATAATGCACCCAAATCCAAATTTGATGCATTTAGATCATTTAACTATCACAAATTCTTGTTTACAACCGTTATAAATTTAAGAATAATTTACAATGGAGGTATAAATTCATCGAAACCAACACTTTTTCTGAGGGATAAGGATTAGCAATACAAATCACAGATCAGGTAAAATCCCATAAAATGCATCTTTAAAACAGAATGTAAAAGGTAAGGTGGTACTCAGCCGGTTGCGCTATCTCATTTTCCGTAAACAAAACAAATCACATAGACAAATCCCAGAAATTAAATAATCTGATAAAATAAAGATGCAATTGAAAAGAAAGAGAGGAAAGAAAGACCTCAAAAAGATAAGGAAAAAACCACCATCAAAGATGCAGAGAAAAGCAGGGTTCACAACCTCAATGTAAAATTGAGATATCCGCCATTTTTAAGGTACTTAAGAGTTACTTGAGATCTTGTGAATCAAATTAACCCACACATTTATTTTTCACCATTTTTAGCTTCCCTCCCGCTTTTTTCTTTTCTTCTCTTTTTTAATGATAAAAAACGGTGGCAAATTATGGAGACTCCGCTGCTCCCTGTCTTTTGTCACATGGCATGGTAGAAGTCGACCCGACCCGATCCGACTCGAGAAACTCGATTTATATGATCCGAAAGGTAGATAGAACAAATATGTTCCGATATAGCCCGAAATGATTTTATTACCGAAAAGCGAGAAGAATGTTATATATTCCAACCCGATCCAAATTGATTTATGACCTGATCGTCTAGACTGATAACTGAGAATAACATATTTTATTCAGCCCGACCCGGACTAGAATTGAAATCATTGGACTAAGGCTCTGTTTGGTAAAACGAGCTGAAAAAGCTACCTGAAATCTGAAAAGATACCTGAAAACTGAAAACTTAGCTGAAACCTGAAAACGTAGCTGAAACCGGAAAAGGTAGCTGGCAAGCTAGCTGAAAATTATGAGTTGACAAGTTGACTGATTATATAAAAAATTGTTTGACAAACTAACTGAAAATGTAGCTTATTTTGATAAAATGACATAAAAGGATATTATAATTATCTATATATAATAATAAAACACAAACCACTACAATATTACTTTTCCCGCCTATTTATCCACCTTCTAATCTTAACCCACTAAAGATATTATTATAATTAATTATAAAATATTATTTTAACTATCTTCTAGAATATAGTCATAACCAACTAAAATTCATATTATACATAATATTAATAATATAAGATGCCTAAAATTCTTATTTTTACTTATCTAACTATCTTCCTAGAATATAAATAGTTTAACAATTTACCAATAAACTACCGGTCACATAAAATAGTTGATGTGTCAAAAATAGTCATATTTGACCAATACTTGGCAATATTATGGCTTATAAATTAGAGTAAATTAATAATTACTCCCTTATATGTTTCAGTTTTCTAAAATTACTCCCTTATATGTTTTTTTTTTTAAATTACTCCCTTAAGTTGATCTCAGGTCAGATATTGCTACATATTACGTTTTATGGTAAAAAAATTTATAGAATGTACGAAAATGCCCTTCAGTGTATTTATCCCTACCCAACGAACAAACACCTTTCATTTTTACCCCAGTCAATGAAAATCCCAAATCCTAACCCTAATTTCTAATTCAAAACCCAAATTTTTAATTGAAAACCCCAAATTTCACAAATTATTCTCAAATCATCTTAACTCTAACTTGAAAATTTAGGGGATTATTAGAAACAGGCAACAAAAATGAATTCAAAGAGGAAGAAGGTTAGTTAATTGTTAATCGTTTTATTGAAACTGGAAATTCATTGTAATGGATGAATTATGTGATGTTGTAGTGATAGATTTTTTAATTTACCCTAATTTTTAGCCTTTTATGTTATTGAAATTAAATTATTTATTTCATTAACATTGTTTGAAACCCTAATTGAATACAATTTCATATTTTTTTTTCCAGATCAGTTCGAAATCCTAATTTCGAAAGATACCCAAATTAATTCGAAACCCTAATTTCAATTCTATTCAATTCAATTTCGATTCAATACAATATCAGTTTTAATAAAGATAGAGAACTCTAATTTCAATTCAATTTCAATTTCAATTTCAATTCAATACAACAATAATATGATTCAAATACCCAAATCAAATATGTAGTTACCTTGAAAAAAATGGAAACTTGAAAAGTTGAACAATTAGATTGGGAAATTATTTTAATGAAGATAGGGTAGATTGTGTAAAATAGGGAAGAATTAGTTTTGATGAAGATATTGGTAAAATAGTTTTGAGGAGCAAAAGTTATAACGAAATACGTAAATATTAAGGGGTATTTTAGTCATAAATTTAGGGAAATAGCGATAAAATTCAAAAACTGACGGAAATACTCATCGGAGCTGAAAAATGGTAGCAATATTTGACCTGAGATCAATTTAAGGGAGTAATTTTAAAAAAAAACATA
The DNA here is from genome assembly GCA_029255685.2 of Silene conica. NCBI lineage: Eukaryota > Viridiplantae > Streptophyta > Magnoliopsida > Caryophyllales > Caryophyllaceae > Silene > Silene conica. The sequence goes on from CM055312.2 coordinate 73,284,239, forward strand.
TAAGGGAGTAATTTTAGAAAACTGAAACATATAAGGGAGTAATTATTAATTTACTCTATAAATTATAATAGAGGGTGGGCTAAACTATCAATTTAAACACGACCTATATTTACAGAAAAGTAATTAATAACTTTAAAATATGTAAAATAAAACACGGAGACAGATGACGGACATCATGGACAGCTAATTGAATTAAGATAGTTATGAATATATAGATTTGACGATACATATGCTTAAAGTCAAAAGTTTCACAAATTCTCATTTGTAACGGATATAGGGACTTGCTATATCACGCTCCCTGTTTTACATATTACGCCCCCTATTTTTCAATTTATTCCAAATTTGCCCTTATCGTAACGGATATAGGGACTTGTAACGGATATAGGGACTTGCTATATCACGGATATAGGGACTTGCTATATCACGCTTTAGTAAAAAAATATTTTGTTTTATCGTAAAGTGTTTTTGAGACGATGTTTATAATATTTGTTTTATTTTTGTGACGATTTATATTATACGGTATATCGTTATTGATGTATTTGGTTCGGCGATTTGTATTATATGTAATTTACGGTTTTTTGTTATTAAAATTTTAACACGGTCTAAAAAGTAATTAATTTCCCAAACATTCACTCATATTTTGTTCTTATCCCACAAATTTAAAAAAAGAAAAAAGAGAAAAAAAACACACGAAATGGTGCCGTATAAATATGAGTGAATGTTTTGAAAATTAATTGGTTTTTAAATAAACCGTCTTAAATTTTAATAATAATAAACCGTAAATTACATATAATCCAAATTACAAATCGCCAAACCAAATAAATCAATAATGATATACCGTATAATATAAACCGTCACAAAAATAAAACAATTATTATAAACATCGTCTCAGAAGCACTTTACGATAATGTTGATTCGCATTGAATTTGTTGTTAAATTGCGAACCTATATAAGACTGTCTTAGCATAATAAAAAGTCAAAATGAACAACCTACCCGTTTTTTAGCTTTTAATTTGAATTAATATTAATTACTAATATTATACGCCCTCCTACCGATAACAAATGTCTCATTTGTTGAATATATGAGTGAAGTATTTTAATCAAATGGGACATTTGTTATGGATAGGAGGGAGTATTAGCTTATTGATCTTGCGATAAAATAGCTATAAAATATTATAGATAGATTCTACTATTTTGTATTTTTACATACATATAATTATATTAGTATCAAACTTCTAGTTTTTGGACATTTTCTTACGAGGTATATATTGACTGTTCTGAATGATACAATTAGTTAATTACTAATGAGTCGTTTTCAACATAACTATGTTCTACCAAGGGTGTGGGATAAAAATATTTATATTAATTTAGTGTAAAATCATGTAGTAAAAGCGTATATGCAATTTACCAAAAATATGGTTAGTAACGGGTTTTACACACTGTTTTTTTTTTGCTGAAAAGAGTTGAACTGAATTGGTCGTAGTGAATTTAAATTGAACCGAACTAAATTGAAATAAGAGTTAATTTATTATGAGATGAGTTGAACTAAACTCAACTGAACTAAACGAAACTGAATTTAACTATAAATAGCTTATTCAATTCAATGTCATTAATAATTATATGGACATTTTTGTATTACTTTAAGAACATATGAAAACATACGATACTCATTTTCTATGTGTACCTTTTAATTTTAATTATTTTTATCATGTGTATTTTGATTATTAAATCAAAATAGGATGTGTCAATATCAGTGAGGCATGTACCCTTTAATTTAATGTTAAAGGTATAATAAATGTTGAATTTAAATTTAATATACTTTTATTTGTATTTGTAAAATATTGAACATTTATATTTAAATGAAATAATACTACAACTATAAAATTTTAAATGTCTATTTATATACTTTTTTACATGCCCGTGCAATTTTGCACGGGTCCTAAACTAGTTTACTATATTATAGATTGAAGGGTAAAAAATTAATATAATCTAGAATGCGGTACCTGAAATCTAAAATGTTACCTTATGTAATATTTCATATTTTCATTTCATGTAGCTTATTTAACCAAATAAGCTGCTTGTCAAACACTCCAAAAAAAAAAAGTCACCTGATTCTTTTGATAAAATAGTTACTGCCAAACGGAACCTAAGATGATTTATGACATAATAATAACTCAATCTAACTGATGATTCTCAATTAGGAACCACCAATTAAGGTATATATGATTTATGACTGTTGGACCCCAAAATTAACATTTTGACTCCCCGACACGTGTCATCGTACGAGTGGAGGAATTAAAGTAAGTCAAAGTCAATAATAAAACAAGAGCACAAAAAGGAGGGATTCACGTGAAGAAGGAAATAAGAAGAAGTAAATAAGAAGAAAGAAATGAGAAGAAAGAAGTGTGCTAAGGAAGCCAAAGGAAAGACAAAAAAGAATCACGTGAACAAGAAGAAAGAAAAGGGAAAAGCTGCACACAAGACCCAAGACATGCCATAAATGGGTAAAAGAACAAGGGACTGCAGGAAAAGGAAGGAGAAAAGAAAGCTATAAAGGGGAAGAGCTGGAAAGTAGGCCTGCAAACTCTGCACCCCAAATCTGACCGTTGGATAATGTTTGATCCAACGGTCACAAGTAGAAGAAGAGAGCATAAATAGGAGGAGGAGCAGCATGATTAATTCATTCAAGATCACTCCACACATTAGAACAATACATTAGAACACTTCTCTCACTAGAATTAAGCAAAAAACACTTGTAATATTATTCGACTTTCTGGTCGAACTTTCTAGTGGAATTGGCGGAACTCAGTTTCCCCCGCGGTTTTTCCCTAACGGGTTTCCCGCGTCAACAACTTTCCTTGCGTCTCTCCGCCTCTTGCTTCTTTTAATTTTCCTAATTCCTTCTACCTTTACGATTTCTAACACAAATACCATTTATTTCACCCAAAGATCACTATAACCCGACTTTAACAACTTTTGGTAATTCTCGACCCGTTTTGGTAATTTTTGACCAAAACATTTTGGCGCCCACCGTGGGGCTATAGTGATCGTCTTCTCCGAAACCGGTCAAGCAAAGAAGTCGTTGTCATGTCAGGGACCAGCCCGAAGGCCGCCAACTCCTTGACATTAAGTACTCTAGCTGCTGGTGGAGGAACCACCTCCAAAACCACCAGCTCTCTGGATCCAGCCGCTGGCAGAGGAACCAGCGCGAAGACCACCAGCTCTCTGGATCTAGCTGCTGGTGGAGGAACCACCTCCAAAACCACCAGCTCTCTGAGTTCAGCCGCTGGCAGAGGAACCAGCGCGAAAACCACCAGCTCTCTGGGTCTAGCTGCTGGTGGAGGAACCACCTCCAAAACCACCAGCTTTCTGGATCCAGCCGCTGACAGAGGAATCAGCGCGAAGACCACCAGCTCTCTGGATCTAGCTGCTGGTGGAGGAACCACCTCCAAAACCACCAGCTCTCTGGATCCAGCCGCTGGCAGAGAAATCAGCGCGAAAACCACCAACTCTCTGGATCCAGTTGCTGGCAGAGGAACCAGCTCGAGTCAGCCAGCTCCAACACTCGAGATGTGGCGGATAATGATGGAAGAAATGAACACGCTCCGCCAATCAGTGGATGACCTCAGAAAGGATACCCAGAAGCTGAGGGAAGAGGCTGCATCTAGAAGTCAGGCGGATCCAGCCTATGTCTTAACAGATGCAGGAATCAGCGGACCCCCAAGAAGAGCAATTCCGGCAGAACTAGTCACCTGCCTGGATCTAGCAGGAATCGCTCCGCTAGAAGTGACAGCACCCAGCGGGCTGGGGCTCCCCTCCTACGAGTCACCTTCACGCCAAACACCGACTCTAGGTAATGAGCTCATAAGAATGCGTTCAACTACTAACTCCTATAACTATGCAGGACCCTCGCATCAGCATGCACCTGAATGGCTAGCAAGATCCTCGACGAGGCCGCGGTTTACAGGAGGAGAAGGGACAGCAGGATGCAGCATCCAGCAAACCCCATCCATAGTCCACACGACCCCAGTCGCCAGCCTCCAGGCTGCTCAAGTTTCTAGAACGCATGGGTATGAAACTCTTTCTCCTCATCCCATTACAACTAACATTTCTGCAGGACCCAACATGTGGGAGCAGCAGTACAAAGAGTTGTGGGACCTGGTCTACCAAATACCGGGTGTACCTCGGCCCCTGGAAAAGGCTGCACAAGATTGCTACGCGGATTCTCCCTTCACCAGCAACATTGTTTCCGTCAGCATGCCAAAGGGATTCAAGCCACCAACAATGGTGCCCTACGATGGCACAGCTGACCCCATTGACCATATCAACCAGTACAAGCAAAAGATGATGGTGGTAACAACATCAGGACCCCTAAAAGAAGCATGCATGTGCAAGGGATTTGGATCGACCCTCTCAGGACCAGCGTTGCTATGGCTTGTTAGTCTACCAAACGGGAGCATCTCCAACTTTGCCGAATTGGTGAACGCCTTCCACCAGCAGTTCGCCAGCAGCAGGGAGCCAGAAAAGCAGACCAGCGACCTGTACTGCATTATCCAGGGTCAAGAAGAGTCCACCAGAGATTACTTGGCTAGATTCAACGCGGAAATGGTGTCGATACCCAGATGTGATGTAACTACCGCCATCCACGCCTTCCGCTGGGGGCTACCAGAGGGCTCAGAGTTGTACGAGGACCTGACCAAGTGGACCTGCACGAGTTTCGCCCAGGTGCAGCAGAAGGCTCTGGATGTCGTACGCCTAGAAGAAGATGCTGGACCCAGAAGGCTCAACCATACCGCTGAATCTGCGTCCAGGAAGGCTCCAGCAGAAAAGGATGAAAGGCCAGTCAACAAAGTCTCAGGAGGAAAATCCTGGAGGAACATCTTTACCTCTACCTATTCGTAACCAAGGCAGATGTAAGCTCTGGTACCAGAACACAAAGGTTCTCAGCATCCAGCACTATGTCAGTAAGTCTCTACCTGCAGAAACCATGTATTCAGCTCATGAAAAACTTGTCTTTGCATTATTTACAGTCTCTTATAATTTAAGACCTTATTTTGGGTCTCACATAATCTCAGCTTTAATAAGCTATCCCCTAAAGACAATATTAGGAAAACATGAATTATATGTAAGAATGGCTAAGTGGTCTGTACACCTAAATGGCCGTGACTTAAAATTTGAAACTCGTACTGCAATAAAATCACAAACTCTTGCAGATTTTGTTTCTAACTTTAGTCCAGGACTTCGGAAGGAGGCTGAAATAGGCATTCTACCTCCAGAAATAGGGCCCAGACCCTGAAACACCCTCCACCTAAAGAAATACTTCTTTTAAAAGGTGGAACACGCTGGGCACTCAGCTGCCAAACACATTTCCCCAGGTTCCAGGCAACCAGAAGGGGCGAAATTTGTATACAACAAAAATAGCGTGCGAATGTAGCAAGGTACGAGCAACCGGGACACTGTCGCCCGCGATACTGAGCACCCACGCAAGCCTGACATCCTCTGACTGAGATGGGTACACCCTGAAGCCAGCACCCACACTTGGCCATACTCAAACAAAAACATGCATGCATATAAAAAGAGGCAAACCGCCTACAATGGCTGAGCCTAAAAATCAAACAGGGGCAAACCGCCTACAACGGCTGAGCCTAAAAATCAAGCAGAGGCAAACGCTTACAACGGCTGAGCCTAAAAAAGAAAAAGGCGTTAAAAACAAAAAATGCTAGAAACGTCAGCGAAACCCCTGACACTCAGGGTCTAGAGTAGTCCAGAAATTTCCTACTGGCGCTACACAAGGCCCAGAAAAACTGCATACTTAAAACTGAAAACATAATGCGACCCCCAGAATAAACCGGTCCCTCAGAATCAAATTCTGGCTGAAAAATAAGCTACTCCAGCACCACGTGCTCCACAAGAAGTCCATCCACCGTCGTCGTCATTCTGGACATCTGGAACAGGAATCTCTTGGACTAGGGTGTCCACCTCTGGCAGATCCTCTTCCTTTACGCTCCACTCCAGGTGCTTACTCTCCTTAAACTCTTTCATATATATTATTCTAGCTCTCCAATGAGTGCAGGAAACAATACTAGATAAAATCTTGGAGAGTACATACCCCTCCTCCACAAAGCATCCACCTCGGCAACCAGAGCGTCCTTCGCCTCCAGCATAGCCGCCTGTTGGAGCAGAGTGCTTGTTCAGCACGAATCTTGGGTCCAGGAAGCAGTCTGCCCCCAGGAGTAGCCCGAAACCTTCTGGCAACCAAATCACCTCCTCTGGCTCCAGGAATAGGGCGAATGATTAATTCATTCAAGATCACTCCACACATTAGAACAATACATTAGAACACTTCTCTCACTAGAATTAAGCAAAAAACACTTGTAATATTATTCGACTTTCTGGTCGAACTTTCTAGTGGAATTGGCGGAACTCAGTTTCCCCCGCGGTTTTTCCCTAACGGGTTTCCCGCGTCAACAACTTTCCTTGCGTCTCTCCGCCTCTTGCTTCTTTTAATTTTCCTAATTCCTTCTACCTTTACGATTTCTAACACAAATACCATTTATTTCACCCAAAGATCACTATAACCCGACTTTAACAACTTTTGGTAATTCTCGACCCGTTTTGGTAATTTTTGACCAAAACAATGACATAATAATAATTCAATCTAACTTAAATCGGCATTGACCTTACATATACCAAATCTATATAGTTGAACAAGCACGGGATGAACCTCTTACGACAAACGAGTCATTCAGGTGTAAATTTAAGTTGATTAAGCGTTGCTTGAATCTTTTCAAATCCTATGCAATTCATTTCAGATTATGTGTGAGTTGAGTGTGTTTGAGTCAAGTCATTTTTGACAATTATGTACATACGTGCATACAATACAATCCTTATAGCTCCCTTGTATTATCTTTTCAAGACATCCTTAGAATATCACCAACATTGTTCCATGTAAGCAAAAAGTTACATCAGTTCTCGATTTCTAATTCATTAAAATCCGAACAGTACTATTATACTTGGCAACCATACTTGTTAATTTTGATGACATAGGTAGCGGTTGCAGATTTTCCTGCATAAAAATTTTAAAAAATAAAAAATTGATGACAAATTCGTAGTATTTCATGAAAAACTCAAGACTACAAAATTTTCTCCTATTTACAGAGTTACAGTAAACTACCATCAACTTGTTTGAGGAGTAGCATTCTCAAATCCAAATCATAAGTTATGTTAATTTCTTCATACAAACAATGAAGCAAAGAATATATCGCATCCGATCTCGAATGACCCTTGTCACCAGAAGTAAATATGGTGACTTCATTCTCCAAATTCAGCCAACTGCACCCTGCAATCTTCTTTACCTCCTTCCCTTTCATCTTCTTTCTAATCCTGCCAACCTCGTCCCACTTCCCTTGCGTGGCGTATACGTTAGCCAATTGCACATAACGGGATCCACTCTTGCCCTCAAGCCGCAACATCTTCTCCTCCACTTCCCTCGCTAATTCTACATTGCCATTCATAATACAAGCATTAACAAAAGCACCCAACAGTACACCATCTGGTTCAATTCTTATATTTTTCATAAAGTTCACAACTTTATCTAGTTGACCTGCTCGGCCATATAGGTCAACCATACATGCGTGGTGGTCAATTTCTGGTTGTACACCGTACTCTCCTTCCATGGCGTAGAATAATTTTTCTCCTTGTTCAACTAGCCCTACGTGACGACAATTTGACAGTAGTGAGACGAAAGTTCCTGCATTTGGCCTTATCCCACTTTTGCACATCTCTTCAAACAATGTGATTGCTTTGATTCCATGACCATGGTGAGCATAGCCGGCTATCATCACGTTATAAAGGATCGGGTCCTTTTCTATAATGCTTGAGAAAATTCTCTCTGCATATGTTAAGAGCCCACATTTTGAGTACATGTCAATTTTTGCACTCAATAGCTTTTCATCCATTTTTACACCAGTCCTTAATATGTATGCATGAATCTGCTTGCCAGGGTGCAGGGATGCTTGTACTGCACACGCGCCAAGCAGAGTCATTAGAATCACCATATCGAATATTTTCGCTTCTTTGGACTGGAATTCTCTCAGAAGATCAAATGCTGCTTTACAATGTTGAGATTTGAGATAGCCAGTAAACATCGCAGTCCAAACTACAGAGGTTTTCTCAGACAATGTGTCGAAAAGTCTTCTGGCTTCGACCATGTCTCCCATTGATGAATATGCAACAATCATCGAAGTAATTGAGAAAGCATTTCCCATACTGAAGGTTGTGTAAGACGACTTTGCGTGATCTATATCACCACACTTGCAATAGAGATCAACAATTCCACTACTGATATACGGATTTAGAATCAATCCACTCTTCATAACATGAGCATGAACTTCCTTTCCAAGCTTAAGGTTTCTAATTCCACAACTGGCAGATATGACACTTGCAAAAGTATGCTCATTGAATCTAATCCCGTTTTCCATCATGCAAACAAATAATGTTAAGGCCTTCTCATGATAGCCATTCTGCGTAAAGCCTGAAATGATTGTGTTCCAAGAAACACGGTCATTCAACTCCGGCTCACGCCAGAAGATATCCAAACCCAATTCCAACTCATTTTCTCTGCAACAAGCTGCAACCATAGCATTCTTAGAGACCGAGTCCAATCCCTCTCTACAACGACTAAAAGCCCGATATGCTTCTTCAAAGTAGCCACATTTGGAATACATGTCAATAAGAGAACTCGAAACAAATCGACCAAAATCATTTCCACTTTTCACCATGTAAGAATGCAACTGCCTTCCAAGAGTCCCCAGCGACAACCTCGCAATAAAGTTAAGCATTGTCGTAACAGTAAACTCATCAATCCCATCATTACTACTCAGACAACTATGCATCTCAGTAAATAATTCCAGAACATTCGTTTCGTACCCGTCACCAGAACGGGCATACCCAGATAACATAGAATTATAAGTCACCAAATCCTTGTATGGAGCAGACTTAAAAAGAATCTCGGCAGCCGAAACGTCCCCTATTTTCAAGTAAGCAGAAATAATAGTGTTCCAAGTGTATACATTTCGTTGAGGCATATCGTCGAATAGCTTTCGGGCAAGTCGTAAACCGCCATGTTTAGCATAAGCTTGAATGATATGATTGGATGCGAAAATGTCAGATTGATACCCATATTTTATAGCTTGAGAGTGAGACAATAACGCTTGTGTTAAGCTCCTGAACTGCATTTAATGGCATATACAAGCAATCAAAACAAGGTCTACAGATAATAGTTATCACACTCATCAGTGATTACTTCACTACTTCAATACACACTAGGGTATTTGGGCCTATGAATCTAATTTGAGACAAAAAAAACGTACATACATACAACGGATAGAGGTGGTAATCTAGTCGGATCGGTTTGGGTCTATTTAAGTCGGTTTGGGTCTATTTAAGTCAAGTCGGGTTGTTATCGAGTCATGTCAGTTCGGGTTTAATGATGTATTGGGTTGAGCTAGGGCAGGGTATAGGGATGTCAATGGGGCGGGTCTCGCCCCGCACCCGCCCCACTCGCCCCACGTGGGGCGGGCGTGGGTAATAATTTGGTGGGTCGTGGGGTGGGGATGGGTTTCAAAAGCATCATTCGTCGCGGGTTGCGGGGCGGATGCGGGTATCACACGAGACTCCCCCATACCCACATGTCCCCGCCCCGCTTATACCCACCTAATAAATAATAATATTTAATAGTAATATATATAGATAAATATAACTTAAAATGGTAAACGGAACTGAAGAACTGAAGATGAAGAACTGAAACGTGTTCATTTGTTTTGTAGTTTTGTTGACTCTTCTAGTACCCTGTCAGAATTTGCACTTAATTTAAATGATTAGTTCTTTTCTTTTGCTCAAAACATAAGATCCTGTACCGGTATTTAATCTACTTCTTTTACTTTTGGCATCGTTTCGAACCAGATCCAGATAAAGCCAGTCTGGATTCAACGTTCTTGCACGGTGATAGGCCACTTCGGTCCTCTCCCGGTTTTTTCATGTGTTTCGTGGTATATTTGTATGTAAAACCGTTTCATGGCTGAACGGACTCTAGTTAATTGAATGTAAAGGCATTTTGGAAAACTTTTTTTGTATAAGTAGTACGACTAGTATATTTTAGATTCGCGATTTACATTTCTTGAGGAGATAGGCGGGTAACAGGTCCCCACGCGGCGGGAACGGTTTTGATAGGTTCAACCCGCCGCGGGTACGCATTTATAGTTCGCGGGGTGGGAGCGGATTAACCCTTTTCCGCACCCGCCCCGCTCCTTTGACATCCCTAGCACGGTAGTTATCGGATCTAGTTATTTTATCGCATTACTTCACTCTTTAACCCTTAAAAAAACAATCATTATTTAGTTTAAATACTTCGTACTTCATTATTATTTTAGATTAAAAAATTAAACACTAAATCACTTTTATTTTAATTAGTATTAAGCTTAGTAATTGTCAGGTCATTAATTTTAATCGGGTAAATACCGGATCGGGTTCATATCGGGTCGGTCGGTTGAGCTCATGTGATTGATTATCAGGTCGTGTCTGGACATAAGACAGCAATTCACTAATTTTTGTTTAAAACCGTCACAAGTCACACCTTAATAAAGACGACTCTCACACGCGATTAAAATAAAAGTGAAAATAAAAGGAGGTTGCGAAAGGTTTCAAAGGGGTGTTTGATTGGCTCCATAGAAATGGATCTGGTTCATTCTAATTAGACCTGACAAACGGGTCAATCAGATCAGGTTTGGGTCGAATCAAGTCGATTTCAATTTACAGACTAGGGGTTAAAACATGTCTTTTTTCGATAAATTTTAAATAAATTGAAGAATATGGACATAACATGTAAAATAGGGGACGTGATATAGCAATTTTGCCTCAAAATCTCATACCCACTTTCTCACCTTGATTTCAAACATCATTCTCTCATGTTTATTATTGAGTGAATCAAACAAATTTTAAAAGGTATAGAATTAGAACTCGATACTTTTATGGTTTTCGATTCTATTCTTAACCATCGAATAAAAACATCAAGACGATCTTATGCAATGCCAACTGATACTAATAAGGGATTGGGGTAAGTGGTGAGGGTAATTGTGAAAAATGGGTTTAGGTAGGTTTAAAAGTGACGTCAATATCAATTTTAGTAGCGGTTTTACTCTTGTGCTAGCAATACAATGAAAACTGGGTCGAGAACTGCATCTAAGAACTTTTAGCTACTTCACAAGAGAAAAAAGCACATCCATTTTAGTGAACCGTTTTAATTTATTCCATCATGATTCAAAATCGAAAAATAACAAGCTTAACCTCCATTGAAAATAAAGAAAAAAAAATTACACGTGTGTTGTTGTGAGGGTTTGAACCGTGCCAATCTTGACTAATATTCCTTGTTACCCCCGACAACTGCATGAATTTGGATCCTCTCCATTACTTTCTCTCCATTACCTCTCTAATACACACTTATTTTAATATATTTTCTCTATTCATCAAATAAAACATTATTTTTATGAAATAATTACAACCATTAGATCGTTTCAAGATTTAATCCGGACCGTTCAGAAGTAATGGAGGTCCATTTCTTTTCTGGTAATGGAGAGAATCCGGACCGCAACTGCATAGGGTATAATTTAGATTTTGGAAGAAAATTCCAAAATCCTTTTTTCCTCAAAAAGTTGTTTATATGGTCATATAATTGAATTAATTTGTACCATTAATTATTTGACGAAATTTCCCAAACATAATAGATGAGCAACACAGTTTGTTATTTTTACGGAGTAGAATCAATTTGAAGTCGTTGTAGGATTAGGATAGGTAATTATTTGACATAAGGACAACATTTGTATGCATTAATTTGAACCACTATCTCCCTTGTGACGGGTATATCCGTCGTACACTTACAACGGGTCAAGTATTTCAAATAAGGATAAATAAGACAAAATAGTTTGCACTTTGTTATTATTTTATCTAGCCACGTGGTATTACTTAATCCGTCACAAATTACAAATATACCCGTCATAAATAAAAATGCGTGTGGTTTAATTTGTTATTACAGGAATTCTTCTCATGGCCCCATGTCTAAGGCCACCCTTTCTTGACCAACGACTTTTAGTATTACGACTTACGAGTTACGAGTCCTAGTTTGTGAGTTTATTTTATACAATTGTTTTTTCAGGTTACTCTCCAAAATATCTGGAGGATTTTAGATACAATCCTTAGTTGGAGCAGTCGACATGTAATAATACTAATATATATGGAAACTACCATGAATACAAAGACACAAGATCTCAATAGACCAACTTGGATAATAGATATAAAAATCACAAATTGACGCATGACCAATGTTTTAGTTAATATATCCACGACGTGATCGGATGTGTGAACATAAGTTGGAGAATTTGAACCACTTTGAGGTGTATCCTTTACAAAATGACAATCAATTTCGATACGTTTTAGTTTACATATCCAAGTTACATATGCCCCAACTTAGACTCGAGAGAGACAGGAAAACGAATACATGATTCTCCAACAATCAGCACCGTGCCCTGAAGGACATAAACAGATCCTTCCTTAACACATCTCCAAGCAACAGAAGAATTATTACCAACACACAAAGATCTACCATCACCTTGAAAATTGTAGCTCTGATCAACTAACATCCCAAGTGATACAAGATTTCTCTTCAAACGTGAAATATGCCTAACACATTCTAAGAAGACAACAACACCATCACATGTCCTAACCAGAATAGTATCAATTCCAAGCACCTCACAAATAGACCGTCACCCATGGCAATACTGACCCACCATGTGAAGCTTCATAAGAATAAAATCAGTACCTAATAGGACGCATGATAAACGCATCCCGTATGCAAAATCCAACTATCCGAAGACCGCGGAACAACATCAACAACGAGAGGATAATCTACCTTACTTAAGCAACCTTTTGTGCAACACCAAAAATACCAGCTTCCTTTAACTCAAGACATTGTTTTTCCAATAACCGGATTCCTTGTAGTAATTGCAGATATTCTTACGAGAACCACTAGACTTGGCTTAACTCTTATTAGAACCCTCTGAATTAACAACAAGCCTCACAAGACTAATGTCTACAACACCACCCGACGCTGCTCGGCACAAATCCCATGTGTGAAGCACTGATCTCACCTCATCTAGGGTCAAGTAATTTTTACCAACAACAAAAAACTTCACAAAAGTCAAATGATTTTGGCAAAGAACTAACAAAATTAAGTCAGCATCCTCATCATCTATCTTAACATCTAAATTACATAGGTTACGTAAAATAGAGTTAAGACAGTCTAGATGGTCCTTGAGAGGCTGTAACACCCCCATTTATTTAAGAGCCTTTAACAAGACATTCTCAAATAAATAGAGTTGTTACCATCTTGGAGTAACCGAGGTAGTGAATAACAAAGTAAAACAAACTACAGTACCTTATATAACACTGATTAAATTAAAACTTTTGTTATTACAAATGCTACTCAGCGGAAAAAAGAAAATACAACTGATGACTTTTCTAAAAGTGAAATAATTCTAAGTCGGTCTGAAGTCTGCATCTCACATTCCTGCCCCAACTCCTAGCTCATCTGTCTCTTTCCTGTAGAGTCTACTCCCCATTCCGGATCATCGTAGGTGTACACGAATACACTGTCAACCTCGCGGTTGAGTAGGATAACACAACAATAAATAATGCAACTATGATGATATGCAAATGCCATGATATGCTCGAGCTCAATCTCATTCTCAATCTCAAACCCGAAACACCAAGCCATACCGAACCTCCCGGCAGACTATAATCGGTCGTCACCGAACACCAGCTCAATAGCTGATAAGACAGCAGGCCTGGTCTGCAGAACCACCATGGGCTTTATATCAGAACAATATCTGACCATAACTTTCTCAGTAACCAATGCATATGTTATGCTCATGAATGCAACGATATAATTATTCAATCATGTTTCAAATAATGAAATGCTCATACCATTACCAATAATCCACAATCAATCCAACCCGTATCATTCTCATATAAATCATATTCAGCATCCATGACACACAATACCACATCCATTCATAACACATCGTAGTGTATAAGATCAGTGTATCCTACCTGGAATAGCAAGTCTGAAATATGAAGTCACCGTCTAGAAGTACACCTCCTCGAATTCAGTCCCTATAGATATTACTTAATATCAAATACTACTCATCATCCAATATTACTAAATCACTTGCACAAGCTCATAATTGATTTACTTATAACCCACTGTGATTACTTACATATAAACATGCCCATAAGCTTAACAATTACCATTAACTAATTATTCATATCGATTATTATCAACCAAACATAATTTACTATTTATATACTTACTAAAATTAGCATCTGACCAATTAGATCACAACATTACTAAAACATGATTCATACTTGTAATAGTAATATCATTATCACATTGTCATACAATTGTAAAATAATAAAATTACCATAAGTATAAGGTGTATCAACAATAACAATACTACCACTACTAATATATTTTATCATGTCATAAAACTAATACCATCATTAAAAATAATGACAATAAACAATAATAAGAATAATAATCAATAATAACAAGATTAGTGTAATAAGCAATAGTAATTAATAATATAAAGCAATAGTAACAATAAACAAAAATAACACAATTACTACAATTACCATGTAAAACCAATAATAACAATAATAATGATGATAATATTAACAATAATATTAATAATACTAATAATACTCTATTAACAATTAATAACTAAACAAAACAAGCAATCATAGACGTATCCATTCGCCCAAAACAAGCAGCACCAATTTCGCGAAACACCGAAACAGCCTGTTACCACCATGTCAACCACCGCTCCTGACACCAACCATAACCCCTGGCTTCCCCACTGGCACCACCAGGCTCGCCTCTGAGCCACGGTGGTTCCAGGGAGGGAGTCAGTGGCCGTCGACTACCACCCACGACACCAGACCACCGTTCACAACCCAGCTCCACCAAACTGTTTTGTTTTTAACCATAACAGGCACCCAAACGAAGTTCAACTTTACACCGACATAACACACCCTATATGTAACACCCCAAGAGTATGAGAGGAAAGTTGTCCCACATCGGTAGAATGTGAGACTTGTGATATGTTTATAATAGCTTCCACCCACCACTTAGTGACAAGGCCTTGTGCTTTTGGGCTTAAGTGAGGACAAATAATGGGCCCAAAAGTGTGCACCCATCTTATTGGGGTTGTGTTACGACCGTGGTGGGTCGGGTTGTTACAAATGGTATCAGAGCGACCCTGCGACCGTGTGGTGAGCCTGTGGTCGGGAGTACCCGGGTCACACACCTAGCGGGGGAGGATTCTGGCCCTGGTTGTGGTCAAGGTAGAGGCACAACGAGGACGTTGTGTTCTTTAAGTGGGGGAGTTTGTAACACCCCAAGAGTATGAGAGGAAAGTTGTCCCACATCGGTAGAATGCGAGGCTTGTGATATGTTTATAATAACTTCCACCCACCACTTAGTAACAAGGCCTTATGCTTTTGGGCTTAAGTGAGGAAAAATAATGGGCTCAAAAGTGTGCACCCATCTTATTGGGGTTGTGTTACGACCGTGGTGGTTCGGGTTGTTTTGTAACAACCCGACCCACCACGGTCATAACACAACCCCAATAAGATGGGATGTGTACCTTTGGGTCAAATACTTGTCCTCACTTAAGCCCAAAAGCACAAAGCCTTGTTACTAAGTGGTGATTGGAAGCTATTATAAACATATCACAAGCCTCACATTCTACCGATGTGGGACAACTTTCCTCTCATACTCTTGGGTTGTTACACTATACCACCGTGACAACAACCACCCTACCACCCTGACTACCCTCTATAATTAGACCTTAATACCTAAAACCCTTGTGCTCACAAACTACATCGAAAACAAACCTAATTACCATACGCACAACACCATGTTTTGACAATGCAGAAAACACGCTTGACACAGACAACTAAACGGCCTTCGAGGGTGGTCCTAGACGGTCAACGACACCAACGGCTAGGGTTAAAACACAACTACTAACTTCATAGAACATTAATACACAAAGAACCAGAACCAAAACTATGATTACTTGATTGAATTAACGAATTGAAAAAGAACAGAAGACTGGAAAAACAGAGAATAAGTGGTGTGTACCCGTTTTTAGATGCAAAACGAACCGCCTAGATCAACCCTAAACCACCAAGTGATCCCTCCTCCTTGTGCTCTGATGTGACGGTAGTGTGTGTGTATGCGAGAGAGTGGCGTTGTAGGGTTAGGGTTAGGAGAGGGGTTTATAAGGGGTGGCAGATAGAAATTGTTGTTTTTTGTATGATCAGGTTGTCGTGTCGAGTTGGGCGGCTAAGTTGGCCTTGACACAAAGCTCGAGGCCGAAGTAACACCTTTGCAGGCATTCCTAGACCGTATAGTACTAGTAGAACGTGACTCCATAATTAAATACCCGTATTCGACACCTCACTCGTAACGTACAAAACACTTATCCGTTACTTAGTTATTTAAATATTAATAACATATCAAAAGTAAATAATAAATATTAAAATAAAATATCGTAAAAATACGGGGTATTACAGAGGCATTCTTTCTCGCATACGAAATCAAACAAACACTGCTTAAGAAGTAACTTGTTGATTAGAGTCTTTGTCATATACAAAGATTCCAACTTCAACCACAAACCTGCAGCATTTTCCAACTTCATCATCGTTCACTTGAGCCGCGCTTGCATTATCAGCACTATTTGCATTACCCTTACCTTGTACTAAATTATAGCCTCCGCGATGTGCACCACCTTCGTTCCCTTTGCCTATGTCTCTATGTCTCTCTATATAACAACCCGGCTCGCCACCACCGTAACACATGCCCAATAAGATGAGATATATATCATGGGACCATTTTTTCTTACTAAAACCTTTAAATACAAGTCCTTGTTGCTAAGTGGTAAGTGAGTCTATTACAAGCCTCTTATTTTCTAAATGTGGTTATCAAAAGTATGTTTATTACCCCAACAATATCTTCAACATTGTTTGCAATATTATTATTATTATTACTACTATTAATTAGTACTACGTATTATTATTATTAGTGTTGTTGTTTCACTAAAAACAATCAAGAGTTCTCTTTGTTGTGCGGAAGCGTGAATACCTCGTGCTGGGCCTCTGCTGCGCCGGTGTCCACTGTCCATAATAGTACGACATTGTACGCTTTGGGCCAAGCCCTCACGGATTTACTCCTGGGCTCCTTTCCAAAAGGCCTCGTACTATTATATTTTCAGAACACTTATAAAGATGATACTTCACCTTTAAACTACAGATGTGGGATATGGGTTTGCACCATAACAATCCTTCCCTCAAACCAAGGACCATCATACCTTGACCTCCATGGAGAACTCCCAAACTCTACAGCCCTAACTTCTAGACACCTGAAACATCACCAAGTCTTGATAACCTCCCCTTAGCCGACACATCATGCTATCAGGAGTCATGTCTTACACCACATGTATGTCACCGCCTGATCAAGTGAGTGCCCCCACATGCTCCTATATCAACATGTCCCTGTAATGGTCTCTGGCATCCAACCTGGAAATTACCCACCAGACCTGTGGCACCCAATCTGATAAGGGTCCACCTGATCAACAGTTGACGGGGCTTACTCAAGGACTCACCCCGAGCTAGGAGTTTCATGTCTTACAGTGTACAACTTCAAGTCTTGGGCCTGCTGATGCATCCTCGTGTCTAGCCCAAGTCGAATCTTAGGCTCTGATACCACTTGTTGTGCGGAAGCGTGAATACCTCGTGTTGGGCCTCTGCTGCGCCGGTGTCCACTGTCCATAATAGTACGATACTGTCCGCTTTGTGTCAAGCCCTCACGGATGTACTCTTGGGCTCCTTCCCAAAAGGCCTCATACTATTATATTTTCAGAACACTTATAAAGATGATACTTCACCTTTAAACTACCGATGTGGGACATGAGTTTGCACCCTAACACTCTTTAATACATATGTCGAATGATTAGCTATATGACTTAGCTAATTTAATTAAGTAAACCACGAGATTCATTTAATTAAGTAAACCACGAGATTCTTTCTAGTTGGGCTTGAGCTCCGACGACGGCTCGACGCTCCTCAAGAACTCTGACTTTAGTTGACCTACACAAGTGACAAACATTCTCTTTTAAGTGTCTGAGGGACCCTCCTCGATACCTAAATCAATTCGTGTAGAAAGTATGATTCTAGCCTAGCACGCGAGATTACAATAAAATTCACAAACATTCAAATCAAATACATATAGATATCTCATTTATGAAATTTTGAATATATTTTATACAATATAAACTAACATTTTAAATCAAATATTCGATTTAGGTTTATTTATAATAAATAATAGAGAAACATTATAATATATCTCGCCATTGAATAGTTTCAATAAGTCTTCGTGTCCATATCACCATATCAAAAACACAATTCAAAATGATTTTCGTAATTTTTAACCATAAGATTTTTCTACTGTTGATTGCTCTCAAATGAACATATCAGCAACAACCGGCCTTTCTAATGGCCGTGTACTCTTAATTTAGGGTCGTGCTTTTTCACATACGGATTTTACTCTTTTACATACGTCTTTTACAATATTACACTTGTCATTTTTTTTCATTCCCCACCTAATTGATTTTTGTCTCCTTTATCTCCCTTCACCACAAAAGTCACCCATAACATCTCCATCCATCACCTTCGGTCAGTCGCCGACAAACCTCACTCCGGCCAACCTCATGTCAGCCGGTCTCGACATCCCCCTGTCCTGCACTCCCCCTCCATATATGTTCATATATTTCTTCAATTCAAAAATCAAAAATACCCTTCTCTAATTATACAACATAATCAATTAAATAACAAATGAGTATACCATTGGAGTCCTACAATTATGTTATTCAATAAAAAGGTGGGAAACCCCTGCTATGTAGGGTGGGAGGACAATCGAACATTGCCTCTTGCTTTTTTTGCCGATGCAACAAGGCCAAGACTAGATCTTCTAGAGATAACGTCGACAACTTGGATTTGGATGAATCGAGCATTTGAGAAATCCAACAAATTGCATTACTTCAGTATATTTGAGATATTGAATTGAAATTACATTCAATTCAATTAGTTTCATAATTTCGGGGATTTAGCAAACCATTAATAATTTCTGAAACTTTTGATCTTGATTTATGAGAAGTGATGATTTTTTTTTTCTAGGTTAATTGGGAGAAGAGATATCGTCGGTCATAAATTTCTAGAAAAGTTAAAATCCGTATGTGAAAAAATAATTCCGTTAAAGGAGAGATTCGCAATCAACCGCATTACTTAATAATTAGAATAAATTATCTTAGAGTTTCAATGATGAAATAGGGTAGCAAAAACGTTTTGGCAATGATTTTTTGTGTACCTTAAATTAAATTAAAGGGATGCATTGTTTGATTGCATATTCGCATTGACTCAATTAGATGCACCTCCAATTATTATGCGATTATATCGACTATTATAAACTTTCATGGCAGTAGTTTGCTTGGACTATCTGTTGCTGGCCGCGATTTTGTGGAAGCAAACGACAACAAAACGTATATTATCAAGGAACCAATGACGTTTCTCGGTTTTCGTTATTTGTTTGTCTATTTCATTTTAAAATATCTTAATTAATTATTTGTCTTTGATGAGCTATTGAATCCTCTAAACTTAATTTAGTCACATATCATTTAATAATTGATCCACTCTTTTTTTTTTTTTTTAAATAATCGAAACGGAGAGAATGCATGTGAACAACAAATTTTTATTGAAACTCTAGTAATTTTTAAACAATTTCTTCGGATGAAGTAAGCATATAGCAACATTTTGACCCCTTACGACGTTTTTTTGTAATACATTCAACGTAGTCCAATTATATTAATTAATTAATTACATTAATTAATTAATAATTTAGTATATGTGAATTACGCAACTACAAACGTGCAAGACAGCTATTGTAATAAGAGATGGTAACGACCGAAATTATTTTATTTTGTTTAATAATGCTCAATTTTTTTATTAACAAAATCAAGTGTTCGGACTTATGAAGGGACTACTTTATTGCTCGTGTGTTGCACGAATTTTAAAATAATTGGTTAAATCTATAATAAGTGAGGACGTTTTATGTTTTATTATGTGAAGGGAATTATTAGACAATTTTAATGTTAAACATTATTTGTTCAACTTGTAATTTTATTAGGTAAACTATTTGACATTTAAATGACACATTTTTTTTCTTTAGATAATACTTTTTAAGGTTTAGTCGATAAATAAAACAAAAATAACAAATTATTATATTTTAAATCGTTTATCATTGTATTACATACAAAGTTGCGCGCTTTGGAATCATGCGGGTTTTGGTTTCATTCGTAACTAGTTTTACGCCCGTGCAAAAAATGCAAAGGTTTAATTTTATTAAATTGAAAAATCAATAAAGAAGTGAATAAATTTAAGAAAAGTATTATTTTAATAATACTGTTATACTAATATAAAATGTAAGCAGAATTTATAGGTAACTTAGATATAATTAAAAACAGCGCATTAATTCGACATTATAAAAATACAAAAATTATTGTTTAAAACATATCAAATATATAAAAAATTTATAAGACAAAACAATAGCATTACGCATAAAAAAAGTAAAATATTTGTTGTATATATCTAAGGGTTGAAATTAACTTGTTTTAAACTTAAAACGGATAATAGCCAGTAAACATATGTATAGATCTGAAAATTATATTTACGGTTTAAAGCCCAAGTTTTTAACTATCCTAATTAACCCTAATAATTCTTGGTCGACCCTATAACTGCCGAAATAAAATCCGACCATATAATATAAACTTCGGCCCTCTAACTATCCAAAAAAAACTCTGACCATCACCATATATGAGATTGATTTTTTCCTCATGCAAAATAATTATTCAGAATTTTTATTTTCGATAATTAATTTTAATTGATATTTTTTTGTTCATATCATCAAGATATTATAATCTAGATCTCTGTATTAAATTTCGTGTAAAATTATATGAATTTATTTATCTATATTTTACTAATTTACCAATTAATTACTAGGTGTATGTCTCTTATTAGTATGTATTGAGTCCAATTGATAATTGCCAGCTATTAAACTTTATATAGTGAGTATAACAAAGTGAAGGATTCTATGTTCGTTCATTTGATAAAACTATATCCGCCTCACCTTACTGCAACTCACGGCTCTGCCTGTTTTCATTTTATTGTTAATTAATGCTTAACGTTAGAGAAAGAATCAAGTGAAAAATTAGTTTCTCTCCGTCAAATATATAATACAGATTGTTATTTTGACTATTTATTGTTACAAGTTTTATCTTATATATGTATTTTTTTTTCAGTTTTTGGGCGCGTTTAATTTGATACAAAGTATGTGTTCAAAATATACTACCTTTAAAAAAATTTGCTATCCGTTTATCAACTCTATTTTTATAAATTTTTTTATTTTTCTCATTTATCTTTGTTGTAGAGGTAAATATGTGATTAAAAAAATGGTAATTATACAGTGAATAATACTCGTTATACGACGAACAATGGTAACATTATCTCAATACATTCTCTCGGCTATTTACTTGTTCGCTTTTTAAAAATAAAAGTTAATTAGATTTAATGATTTTTAAAAGTTAATTAATTTTACAATTTATTGAATTAAGAAGTAAATATTCATTGAATTAATAGAAGAAAATAAAAAGATGAGAGTAGTTTAAGAATCATGAGAGACCCTACATTAACAATAATAAAAAAAAAAAATTCATGATATTCAACAGCCAATCAGAATGCTTGAAATTATATTCCTTTTATAGTATAGAGATTGTCAATAACTGTGTGAAAGTTTCTAAGAATGAGTTTAATTTGGTTTATTAAATTTTTTCATCATCAAAATATTCTTGTAACTCACTTTTCTTTTAACCAGACTGTAATATCACCTCTAAAAGCTCTTTTTAAAGTTTCTATTTTGGACACTCATAGTTTAAAAAGTTCTCTTAACTTCAACTTACCATTCATTTGTCGGTTCAAACTTAAATAGTTATAGTCTACTCGTATTCTTATGACTTGCTGATTGGTGAGGGTATACTCTTACTTAATGTTACCCTCTGTTAAGCAAGTACTGTAAAAATAAAGGAAAGATCTTATCTAACAGAAGGATGGTTGTGACGTGACGAAGAGTCACTGTCCTAAAGTCAAATATGCCCCGTTTAGTACACACGGCCTCGTTGGCACTCGACCCCCAGGATTAACACAACCGCTGTAACCTTGGTGTATGCAAAGCCGCGGATGAGAACAGCCAAGAACGTTGCCAAAATATCTCAGAGAAATGTTTACTTTACAGAAAAAAAAAAACAGAAACAGAGAACGAATGAGAGAATTAGAGAAGGAATGAATTTTTGTTGTGTGTTAAAATGAGTACAGAACTCGTTTTTATAGCAATCAAAAGGCATAAGAGTTAACGATTTTTGTTTAAGAAAACAAGATTGTTGAAATCTGAATATGCAGTTTGGAAGACTGCACTATTCAACCCCGTAGACTGCACCAATCAGTCTAGAGTTTTACAGTATTCAATTCCGTAGACTGAACCAATCAGCCTCGGAAATTGTATAAAAACAGAAGATTATTTTGTTTCAAAAATAAAATAAAAGGAGCCGATGGCTCGCACCGCAGGTGCTCTACCCCGAGCCCGAGCCCGGCCCGGCGTGCGCGCGCGCGTGTGGCCTAACCCGAACTTGTCAACCTCCAAAAAAGGTCCACTCACAAGTTCAAACTATAGGGTAGAGAAGTACAATATAAACCCACAAGACTTATTTTATTTTTTTCATTTGGGACAAGAAAACACACTAGGTTTGTAAACACTTGTAATGTATTGAGCCATTTATTCCAACAATCCCCACAATGGCGAAAATAAATAAAGAAAGAAAAAAATAAGGAAAGAACTGAGATAATAAAGGCAACGGGAGCTTAGCGTTTAGATGTAGGTGTCTTGTGGACTTTAACCAACACCTAGTAACTTACAAATGTCCTCAAACCGCCATCTTTGGTGGAGTAAGCCTTTAACCTTTAGAAGGAGTTGGTAAGAGAGCGTCTGCGTACTTGAGATCCAAAACCGCCATCAAGTGCCCCTCATATGTTTCCCGGTTATTTAGTGAATGCCTCTAGAGATCCAAAACCTGAAGGACCTCTTGGGCTTCGGGCGAAGACCCCCATATTCACGTAGGTGAGTTCATCAGGTTTGATTGTCGCAAACCATCCATAAGGACTATGAACCCATTAAGAGATATTTCTCAACCTTCCACAAAGACAATATAATTAGAGGCACAATGTATGTACTTAAAGAAAACAATACCACATCACTATATTAAATCGGAATGGCAGTAGTATTACATCTCGAGCTCCTTGTGACTTAGATTGACCCGTTGAACTTAGATTAACTAAGACGGGTATCCATCACAATTTACCCCTTAACAGGTTTTAAACCCATTTCGAATGCTGACTCCA
Source organism: Silene conica (assembly GCA_029255685.2). Classification (NCBI taxonomy): domain Eukaryota; kingdom Viridiplantae; phylum Streptophyta; class Magnoliopsida; order Caryophyllales; family Caryophyllaceae; genus Silene; species Silene conica. The sequence goes on from CM055312.2 coordinate 73,307,909, forward strand.
GCACTAATTTTTTACAAAGGCCTTTGGTGAGAGGATCCGCTATATTCCTCTCAGAACATACGTATTCCAAGGATATCACATTGTCTCTGATCAGATTTCTCACAATTCCATGCCTTAGACGAATATGCCTTTTCTTTCCATTGTAGGCTTGATTATTAGCTACTCCAATGGTAGCTTGTGAATCGCAGTGCATGAATACGGATGGAGTTGGTTTCCCCCACAACGGAATATCTGCCAAAAGACTTCTCAACCATTCAGCTTCCTCTCTTGCCAAAGCTAAAGCAATAAATTCAGACTCCATTGTAGATTTAGCAAGACATGTTTATTTACATGACTTCCAAAATATAGCTCCAGACGCTAATGTAAAAACATAACCACTACTGGAATGAATCTCATCGTTTCATGAGACTCAATTGGCATCACAATACCCTTCTAGTACACTTGGTGTCCTAGATTACCTAGAATAGTGTAAGCCCCAATCCATGATACCTTTCAAGTATCTTAGTAAACGAATCAAGGCATTCCAGTGATCCTTACCAGGATTATGAGTATATCGACTCAATCTACTAACGGTATATGCAATGTCAGGTCTAGTACAATTCATTAAAAACAGAACACTACCAATAATCTTAGCATATTCCTCTTGAGATACACTATTACTTGGATTTTTGCACAAGTGGATTGCAGAATCATAAGGTGTATGCAAAGGCGTGCAATCAAACTGATTAAACTTTCTTAGAATCTTCTCGACATAGTGAGATTGACTTAAACACATACTTGTAGAAGTCTTTGCAACTTTGATTCCAAGAATTACATCAGCCTCCCCCAAATCTTTCATGTCAAAACAGAAGTTTAAGAAATCTTTGGTAGTGTTAACGACATCCATATTTGTACCAAGAATAAGCATGTCGTCCACGTACAAACATATAATAACACAACCATTTCCATTATGCTTAGAATATACACATGCATTAGAATCATTTACCAAAAAACCATTAGATATTATTGTTTTATGAAATTTATCATACCATTGTTTTGGTGATTGTTTTAAGCCATATAAGGATCGAATGAGTTTATACAATTTGTCTTCCTGGCCGGAACCACACACCCTTCAGGTTGAGTCATGTATATCTCTTCATGTAAATCACCATTTAAAAATGCAGTTTTAACATCCATTTAATGAACAATAAGGTTATGAATTGATGAAAGTTCAATTAAAGCTCTAATGGTAGCCACTTTCGTGACAGGAGAATAAGTATCAAAGAAATCAATACCTTTCGTTTGACGATTTCTGCAAACTACCAACCTGACTTTATATTTGTCAATGGAACTATCAGATTTCATCTTCTTCTTAAACACCCATTTATTGCTCAAGGGTTTGCAACCTCTAGGCAAATCGGTCAAAATCCAGGTGTTTTTACTCATGATGGAATCAATTTCGGTATTAATGGCTTCTAACCAGAAAGTGCAATTGATGGATTTCATTGCCTCCTTGTAATTTCTGGGATCCTCTTCGAGTATAAAAACACAAACCTCGTGTTCACTCAAAGATTCATATCATGAGATATGTAGTATCATAATCCAGGTGTTTTTACTCATGATGGAATCAATTTCGCTATTAATGGCTTCTAACCAGAAAGTGCAATTGATGGATTTCATTGCCTCCTTGTAATTTCTGGGATCCTCTTCGAGTATAAAAACACAAACCTCGTGTTCACTCAAAGATTCATATCATGAGATATGTAGTATCATAATTCGATCAGTAACTCTTTAGAGCTCTCACGCGTTTACCCCTTCTTGGTTCCACATGTTCATCTGCATTGTTAGAGTTAGTGGAAGGAATAGTGGAGGAAGACGCCACAGACATATGAGGTAAGTGTTGGGAAATGTGTCCTCAACAATAGTGCGATCACGTCAATGAATATTAATCATTGATAAATCTACAATAATAATACTCATGGGATGATTCTTCATCATATAGTCGACTGATCAACATTAATCGGTAATGATTGGTTTGCTAGAGTTTGACATTACAGTCGTATGACGGTGGTGATGAGTTGATCCCTTTAGGTCACACCTTTAGGACAACTCTGTTAATTAAAATGAAATGACTGTATATTGATATGAGTCAATTCGATCCTAGTTTATAATACGTGTAAGGAGAGCATTTATAATATGATTATAAATTGTAAAATTTTAGTGAATGAAATGTCATTACTAAAAATTAAATGTTTATGAAACATGATTTCGGGAATGAATTTAATTATGCTACAAATGTTGTAATATAATATTATTAGCTGAAAATTAGTAATAATCGGATTATTACTTATTGTGTGAATTGAGTTTAATTAGTTAAACTTATAAAATATTTAATTGAGTCATTATAATTGATGAATATAAATGAACTCAATGTGACATGTAAGTCAATAATGGACCGTGTGATATTGTCACATGGTACATATCACAATTACGTAACCTAATACATTTTATAATACATTTTTGCATGTGATGACTGATACGTGTCTATTTTATGATGTTTTACATCTATTTTTACACGTATTTGGTCGCTCATTTACTATGTTTTAGCCTTTATTTCCCACAAATTGTGTACTTTCGTATTTTTATGCACTTTTGCAGATTTATGCGGAAAAGAGACGATTTAGCACCAAATCCGTATCCTCAAGTCTTTTGCTTAATTAAGGAATAAATGGAAAGTCAACTGGAGTCAAAGTCAAAGTATCCAAAGTCAAAATAAGAAGAAAATAGAAGAAATTCTTCGGGAAGCGGTCGACCGACTGACCCTGTTCTTTAATAAAGCCCAAATCTCAAGGAAGGCCAAAAATAGAAGAAGTCCAGAAGGAAGCGGTCGACCGACCCACATAGTAGGTCGACCGACCACAGCGGAAGCCCAAAACGATTCTTTTTCGGAAATAAAATAGAATTAGAGTGTTTAGGAAACTCTAAATCTCTTGCCCTATATAAGCTAATCTTGTAGTTAGGGTTTTTGGCATCCATTATTATTCAGTTTGAGAAAGATTCAAGAATTCGGTTATTTACTCAGTTATTATCAAAGTTTGTAATCTTTCAATAATTCCCAAGCATTCAATAAAGTTAGTTTCTTTCTGCCCTAATTCCAATTGTGGTAATTACTCTTTTAATCTTGCTTTATTATCATTCTTGTTTTTATTACAATTGTTAAGTTAGAATCCCAAGCTTTGTTGAATCTTGCATGTTTAGATTATTTACTATGCTTACCATGTTTAATCCCGTTTTCATATTCATCTTAACAACCATGAGTAGCTAATTTTCATATGTTAGGATGTAGGGGATAAATATGCGTAGGTAGATGAAATTCGAAAGACCGACCTGTAGCAGGACCACGGTCGGCCGACTGGAATAGCTGGTCGGTCGACCGAGGCCGTGGTCGGCCGACTGGAGTAGCCGGTCGGTCGACCACTCGCGTATGTTTTCTTATTTCGTCTTTTCTTGTTAATTATAATATCCTGCAATGAGACCAATAGGAGACTTGTAGGATGTTAGTAATGACCTACCCAAGATTGAAAGATACGGGAAGGGCATTGGTTTACACCTTAAGACGGGTAGGTTACTCAAGGCTGAAAGGTATGTGACCTGGGATTTAGGAATCACCCTTATTGTTGACACCCAATAATTGTGAGACCTAGGAACTAATAGCATAGGCCGAAAGGAGCTATTAGGTAGCATAGACCTAAAAAGTTATGTTACACCCCCTTACGCGACTGCAATACATGTTGACCTTAGGATTTATATTACCTTAGCTATTTATTACCCCGAACATCCTAGCATCCCTTTTATTATATTTTATTCTCATCTTTATTTCTTGTTTTATTTTAATCTTTGCCTTAGATATAGTAATCAACCAATCAAACCCCCAAAATTGTTACTTTAAACATTCACATCAAACAATAAACATTCCCCACCTCCTTGTGGTTCGACCCTGACTTTCACTATCTATTGTTTAAGTTAGGAATTATAAATTTATCTTTGGTACCCTCAATGACGGGCATCAAATTTTGGCGCCGTTGCCGGGGAGGTGACGCCAGTGTTTATTGTTTTTTGTTTTTGTTTCTCTTTGTTTAAGGAACTTTTTGTTCCTTAAACCTTCTCACTTTTTTCTTGTAGTTTCCATCTTATGCGCAGGTCAGTTCAAGGAGAACTCCTACCACTTGACCTCGAAATTGAGAGGACTCTTAGAGAAAGAAGAAAGCAACTTCTAGCAAATCAGGAAGGAGGCTCACCATCTTCCTTATTTCAAGAAGACTTATTCGAACTACCATCATCTTCACCAAAAACACCACCTTCACAACCAAATTCACCCATCAATCCACTTTCACCAAAAACACCACCTTTTACCTACTTTCCAGTTTTCCCAAAAGAGGAAGAAAACATGACAAAAGAAGCTACTATTGCCAGTCACTCCATGCCTCAGGCAAAGGACCTATACAAAGGGTTCACTTTACCTGCAGGTACTGGGAAGCCATTCGAGGCCAAGCTTGCCTATATAACTATGGTTGAAAGAAACCAATTTGGAGGCTCGGCCAATGAGGATGCTGCTAAGCATATTGAAATCTTCACAGATTACATATGCTCTATAGCACCCCCAGAAGGAGTGACGCAGGACCAGATTAAACAAACCATGTTTATCTTCTCCCTTAGGGACTCTGCGAGAGAGTGGTACAGAGATCTTGACCGCACTGCTGCGGGAGTCACAGATTGGAAAACCTTAGCCTTAGCATTCTACAGGAAATATTATTCTGCGTCAAAGACTAATGCTTTAAGAGCGCAGATCACTAATTTCAAGCAAGGTCCCAATGAAGATTTTAGCGAGGCGTGGGACAGGTTCAAGAGACTTGTTCGATCCATACCACATCACGGATTCGAACAATGCTTTCTTTGCAACCAGTTCTACAATGGCCTCTACGATGACAACAGGGCCTATCTAGATGCGGCAGCTAATGGGAGATTCCAAGATAATTCAGGAGAGACTAAGGGTCTCAAGTTAATAGAAGATGTTGCTGTACACCGTGCTGAGCATGGTACTTCCATAGGAAATCAGAGGAAAAATGAGTACAACCTGTCAGCAATTGAGGCCTTGACAGCCAAGTTAGAAAAATTTGAGGCTGCAGGAAAGCTCGATCTAGGGAGTGGAAGCAAGGGAGGAATTTACCAAGTGAACGCCGTTCAGGACGGACCCTTTGCTTGTGAGAGGTGCGGTGGAGAAGCGCATGTGTCAAAATTCTGTACTTCATCTAATGAAACATGTGCCGCTTTTCAGCATTACCGTGGGAACAATTTCTATGACCCAAATAATAATAATGTCCATCCCAACTTAAGGTGGACAAGCCAAAATGTTCAAAACCCACAGCATATGCAACCTCAGCAAAATTCCACTTATGTACCCCCACATAAACAAAATTTCCAAAGACCACCTTTCAACCCTCAACCACCTTCTAATCCACCACCCAACACAGATGCTCTGATCCAAAATCTTATTGGGTTGGTACAAAAGGAGTCACAGGCTAGAGAGGCAGGAATGAAGATGTTAGAGTCTCAGATTGCTCAAATTGCGAGCAAGAATGATACTAGGGCTCCGGGTCAACTTCCGACCAAGCCGGACCAGAAAAAGGAGACTCTAAACGTCGTAACCTTAAGAAGTGGAGCCAAGGTGGGGGCTGAGAAAGAAAAACAGGCGAGTAGCAGCGAAGGTGGTCGACCGACCGCCGTTTCTGGTCGATCGACCACAGATCAGGACCCGAAAATTTTGCCTGAACAGGAGACTGGTCGACCGACCGAAGATTCTGGTCGACCGACCACTGAAGCAGAACCCGAAGTTCCCTTTCGTCCAGATTTGCCAAATAACTTGCGGGATTTTCTCTTCCGGGGTGACAAGACCCCCAGGTTTCTAAAAAGGGCTGCAAATACTGAGTCCTCAGCTGCACCTTTTCCAGAAGGACTCGTGCCTTCAAAGGATCAGGTATCTTTTGACAAATTTAAGGATGTGATTCGTTCATTAAATGTTCAAGTCCCATTTTTAGAATTAGTTCAACAAGTTCCTTCCTATCTTAAATTTATGAGACAGCTTTTATCCAGGAAGAGGTCTTTAGAAAAGGTTGAGTCGGTGGCCCTCACTGAAGATTCATCCAGTTTTTTAACTCATGTCATTGCCCCTCATAAACTAGAGGACCCTGGTAGTTTTTCTGTCCCCTGTAATATAGGAACCTTCCCAGTTAAGAAGGCCTTGTGCGACTTAGGCGCTAGTATAAGTGTCATGCCCCTAAGCGTTGCCTTAAAACTAGGAATGACCGAATTTGCAGTGACCAGTATGACAGTCCAGATGGCGGATCGCACATCTATGGAACCTATAGGGGTGTTGGAAAACATCCCTGTGCGTATTGACAGGTTTTTCTTCCCAGTTGACTTTGTAGTTTTGGACATCCCAGAGGATGCCCATATACCTATAATTCTAGGAAGACCTTTCCTTCATACTGCAGGTGCCATTATAGATGTAGGCACTGGGACTCTAACCTTCAAAGTAGGCAAACATTTTATTATCTATGGCCTATCTTATAGGAAGAAGGATGCTATGACTCCCATCACATGTAATGCTATCACTTCTGAGAAGAAGTATGAGGTCATCACTACTTCTCCACCTTTACTACCTGTTCCTGTATCTGTTTTTACACCTCCGCCCCAGATTGGGAGCAGTAGGGAGGGCACTTCTATTATGACTATTGCAGGAACTGGTTTTGGGAAACCCAAAGTGAAGGAAGTCATCATCCAGAGAGGAGGAATGGGATGCCTAAGCTATGAAGAGGATGAGGATCCAGACGTCGTGGATAGGGAGGAGAAGAAGAAGAGGAGGCAGGCTCAAGAGGAGAGACCGTCGCATATGCTTTGCGACGGCGGAAAGAAGATGTGTTTTGCTACTAAAGCAAAAACCGTGGAGACTACCGCATGTCGTCAGAAGCCGTGGTCGGATATTTTCCGCATCTTTAGCGGATAGTTGTTTTAGTTGCAGTTTTTAAGACAATTTAATTTTTTTTGTTGTGTGAAACTTTTTAATTTTGTTTGCTCGTAGTTTAGATCCTTTCCTTTATGTTTGAGTAGTTAAGACTTTAAGAATCGTTCCGGGCATCTCGCGCATTGTTGGGCGCGCGTACTTTCTTGCTTTTTCAGGATTCACGAAGAAACGGAGACCTCCAGGGACGCAGAGGGTCGACCGACCAGAAACATCAGTCGGTCGACCAGAGACGCTGTATCGCAAGATTTTCCGTAATTCACAGGAGGTCGGTCGACCAGAAATATCAGTCGGTCGACCTGCTCTCTGCTGCGGTCTTTCGTTTCTCTTCCTTGGAAATCATGAAATTGACTTGGTTACTTGAGTGGCACTGCTGGCCACCAAAACCTCCCAGCTTACGCTGGTTTGGGGAGGTTTTTTCTCATACGCTTCAAAATCCAGTGAGTTCTTTCCAGTTTTTCCTTAGTTTATTTTCGCATCTTTTCTTTAATTTTCTGAAACCTTTACTTAGGCTAATGCACAATGGGGACATTGTGCGGGTTGGTTTGGGGAATGGTTTCGTGTTACATGCATTGCATATTGTCACACGTTTACTGCATTTCTGTCTTGCATCGTTCTTTTCTTTATTTTCCTTATATATACAAAAATCCAAAAAAATTAAAAAATTCCAAAAATTGCAAAAAATGCACGTTTATTTTAGCATATAGGTCGAGTCGGAACGATAGTATTTCAAGGATGATTTTGCTTTCTTACATATTTATGCCTTTACCTTGCCTTGTCAACTTGTTTTAGTATGAAAGTCTTTCGCATATCTACGAGTTTTTGTCAACTTGCATATCTTGAGACTTGACTTATACCTTGGCAGTCTACTATACATTCTGAGTTTTAGAGCCTTATTCCTGGTTTCATTCTTAAACCAGTTGTCTAGGATGTGAGTAGTACTCCCCTTGAACATGTTACATCAATATGCATAAACATGAACTTGAGTTGCTATATACTTGTTTTACTTTCTCGTTTTATGAGTCTTGATACGTGCATTTGGGATCCCTTTTCTCATATTTACCCATAAGCTTCACATAGCCAAAATTGCCTTTTTATTCCCCCAAAACTACATCCCATACTTAGCCTACCCTTCCAAGCTAGTATTTGTGGTCATTGGATTATTTTTTGAGGCATCTTGGTTTGTATGCTATCATGAGCAAAAAGAGAAAAGAAAGAAAGAAAGCAAGAAAAGAAAAAGAACAGAAAATTCAAAGAAAGAAAGAAAAAGAAAAAAAAAAAACGAAAAAAATTCGGAAAACACAGGAAGTCAGTCGACCGACCACCTTCATAGGTCGGCCGACCAACTGACATCATCAAAAAAAAAAAAAATTTTCGTTCCAAATATCCCTTTCTTTTATATGTTATCATTCCCGTGCTTCATTCAAAAATATTTGGGAGTCCTTTCTTATTTTTAATGTGAGAGTTGTGCCACAAAAAGAGCACTTTCTTAATATCCAAAAAGTTGTGAAACATGTTGTTGGGAACCGGTTTTACTAGCTTGGCTACTAACCCCACAAATCCAAAAACATCTTAACCACTTTTTACCTTTTACCTCACATATCTTTCATTACCTCAATTGCATGTATCTAGGCCACTTAAATGAGATTGTTGTACAAAGTTGTAGAATTCCTGTTCATGTTAGATTGCAGGCATGTTTTCATGGGTCGCAGTTAGGTGAGCGTCATTACAAATTTACTTCTTCCTATCTTTTACATATACTCACCCTTTGCTTCATGAGTGTCTCGAGCGTACCGCGAGAGTCCATGGTATAAGTCTCTATAGTTTCTATTTTTGCAAGTTTGACAACACCATAACTCGTTTGCATGATTTAAATACTTTCTCATTTTGTACTTGGTATTGGTCTAGGCTAACATGTAAATTTCGCTCTGAGATTGAAATCGTTCCATTAGTTAAGATCGAGTCTATTTCTTGCTTGAGGGCAAGCAAGGGTTTGGTTTGGGGAATTTGATACGTGTCTATTTTATGATGTTTTACATCTATTTTTACACGTATTTGGTCGCTCATTTACTATGTTTTAGCCTTTATTTCCCACAAATTGTGTACTTTCGTATTTTTATGCACTTTTGCAGATTTATGCGGAAAAGAGACGATTTAGCACCAAATCCGTATCCTCAAGTCTTTTGCTTAATTAAGGAATAAATGGAAAGTCAACTGGAGTCAAAGTCAAAGTATCCAAAGTCAAAATAAGAAGAAAATAGAAGAAATTCTTCGGGAAGCGGTCGACCGACTGACCCTGTTCTTTAATAAAGCCCAAATCTCAAGGAAGGCCAAAAATAGAAGAAGTCCAGAAGGAAGCGGTCGACCGACCCACATAGTAGGTCGACCGACCACAGCGGAAGCCCAAAACGATTCTTTTTCGGAAATAAAATAGAATTAGAGTGTTTAGGAAACTCTAAATCTCTTGCCCTATATAAGCTAATCTTGTAGTTAGGGTTTTTGGCATCCATTATTATTCAGTTTGAGAAAGATTCAAGAATTCGGTTATTTACTCAGTTATTATCAAAGTTTGTAATCTTTCAATAATTCCCAAGCATTCAATAAAGTTAGTTTCTTTCTGCCCTAATTCCAATTGTGGTAATTACTCTTTTAATCTTGCTTTATTATCATTCTTGTTTTTATTACAATTGTTAAGTTAGAATCCCAAGCTTTGTTGAATCTTGCATGTTTAGATTATTTACTATGCTTACCATGTTTAATCCCGTTTTCATATTCATCTTAACAACCATGAGTAGCTAATTTTCATATGTTAGGATGTAGGGGATACATATGCGTAGGTAGATGAAATTCGAAAGACCGACCTGTAGCAGGACCACGGTCGGCCGACTGGAATAGCTGGTCGGTCGACCGAGGCCGTGGTCGGCCGACTGGAGTAGCCGGTCGGTCGACCACTCGCGTATGTTTTCTTATTTCGTCTTTTCTTGTTAATTATAATATCCTGCAATGAGACCAATAGGAGACTTGTAGGATGTTAGTAATGACCTACCCAAGATTGAAAGATACGGGAAGGGCATTGGTTTACACCTTAAGACGGGTAGGTTACTCAAGGCTGAAAGGTATGTGACCTGGGATTTAGGAATCACCCTTATTGTTGACACCCAATAATTGTGAGACCTAGGAACTAATAGCATAGGCCGAAAGGAGCTATTAGGTAGCATAGACCTAAAAAGTTATGTTACACCCCCTTACGCGACTGCAATACATGTTGACCTTAGGATTTATATTACCTTAGCTATTTATTACCCCGAACATCCTAGCATCCCTTTTATTAAAGCTAACTTGATTCCAGTTTTGTTCAAAAGAGCACCCGAAATTAGATTCCGCCGGATTTCAGAAACATGTAAAACATTGTTCAATTCAATGGTCTTGCCAGAAGTAAGTTTAAGAAATACCTTCCCCTTAATTACCTAGTACTGTTACAATGCTAGAATTACCCATGAAAACACATTCACCTCTGAAAACGGTATGGTAGTTCTTGAACATTTCTTTACTAGCGCATATGTGTCTAGTTGCTCCAGTATTAACGACCCATTCAGACAGATTGCTTACCAGATTAACTTCAGATACGACCGCAACAATGATATCGTCAGATTCAGCTATATGTGCTTGAGATTTACTGGATTTGTTGCGCTTACCATTTGGAGAAAAACCTGCTGGACAAAATCTTTAAGAATGTCCAGGCTTACCACAAGTAAAACAATCACCTTTGAATTCCCTTTTAGATTCCGTTTTGAAACTGGTATTATCTCTAGTACCACGAACTTGATTTGAGCCTTTTAAACCTTGTCTCGGGATTTTATAAAAAAAACTTTCTCTTTTCAACTAAGTTTGCGTTTGGAGACGAATGTTCAAAAACAGTTTTTCCTTTTGATTGAATACGATTTTGTTCCTCAACTTTGATATGCGAAACAAGTTCTAGAGTAAAATCCTTTTACTTATGTTTCATGGAAAAAACATAGTTTTGCCAAGATGAAGGTAATTTGTCTAATAAACAGTTTGCTTGAAAAATTTCACAAATGCTCATACCTTCAGCGGTGATTTCAACGCATAAATTTTCATACTCGTGAAGTTGATCCAAAACAGGTTTGTTATCGGACATTTTAAAACTCAACCAACGAATGCAAACGTATTTTTTAGTACCGAAATCATCCGATCCATACTTGGTTTTTAAGGCTTCCCAAATCTCTTTTGCAGTTTTGTGTTTACTATAAATCGTATATAAGTCAGACTCCATATAGTGCAAAAGCATTCCTCTACACGTTTTGTTATCTTCGATAAAATCCCTCCCTGAATTTGCAGGAACATCATCATCAGTAAGTGCATAATCTATTCTAATTTGACCAAGAAAAAATTCCATTCTATCTGACCACATCCTATAATTTTTTCCGTTCAAAAGATCTAACTTAGACATGTCAGGAATGATAGGGGAAAGAGCAGAAAAGGGTACAACAGAAACTACAGGAACAGTCATGATATTGTTTATTTGACTTTAGATTGTTAACCAAGTACTGTAAATTAAAAGAAAAGATCTTATCTGACAGACGGATGGTTGTGACGTGACGAAGAGTCACTGTCCTAAATTCAAATATGCCCCGTCTTGTACACACGGCCTCGTTGGCACTCGACCCCCAGGATTAACACAACCGCTGCAACCTTGGTGTATGCAAAGCCGCAGATGAGAACAACCAAGAACGTTGCCAAAATATCTCAGAGAAATGTTTACTTTACAGGAAAAAAAAGACAGAAACAGAGAGCGAATGAGAGAATTAGAGAAGGAATGAATTTTTGTTGTGTGTTAAAATGAGTTTACAGAACTCGTTTCTATAGCAATCAAAAGGCATAAGAGTTAACGATTTTTGTTTAAGAAAACAAGATTGTTGAAATTTGAATATTCAGTTTGGAAGACTACATTATTCAACCCCGTAGACTGCACCAATCAGTCTAGAATATTACAGTATTCAATTCCATACACTGAACCAATCAGCCTGGGAAATAATATAAAAACAGAAGATTATTTTGTTTCAAAAATAACATAAAAGGAGCCGATGGCTCGCACCGCAGATGCTCTACCCCGAGCCCGAACCCGAGCCCGACGAGGCTAGGCGAGGCGCGCGCGTGTGGCTTAGCCCGAACTTGTCAACCTCCACAAAAGGTCCACTCACATGTTCAAACTATAGGGTGGAGAAGTATAATATAAACCCATAAGACTTGTTTTATTTTTTCCATGTGGGACAAGAAAAACACACTAGGTTTGTAAACACTTGTATTGAGCCATTTATTCCAACACCCTCGTCTCCCTCGTGGTCTTATATTTCGCGTGTGGCATGTGTCACCGTCATTCGAAGATAACATCATTCATCTTTTGTGGGATTGTCCCTACTTCACAATGTGTAGGGTTCTTGTCACTTTCACTTACTTTCTATTCCTTAAATCTAACCGTTGGTTTAAACTTTTTGAAAACCTCAATCACCAAACTCGTCTGATTTACTCTAATCTTTTATACTTTTATCTTTTGGTGGCTTCACTAGTCATCTTAGTGTCTTGAGCCTGCAATGCCCTTCTTCTACTCATTTTCAATAGTGTCTTGACCTTGTAATGACTTTATTCTATCATTTCTCTCTCGCCAACACTTTTGAAACTCTCCCTCAAACACCTTCCAACTCACTCTATTAGACCTTCTTGATTCCCGTAGCACAAAATCAATATTGTCACCTCCGTTTGCATTACTTCTCCTTTGGTGGGTGTTGGTTGGGTTGTCCATGATCATTTAAGGTAGGTTAGAGGATGGACGTTCAAACGTACCACGTGCAACTCTTTGGAGCGAACTACTTACTTTCAAGCTATTGGTAAGCCTTCTTTATGGTACAATCGTGTGGACGGTGTCATTATTATAAGCTCAATATGGATAATAAAAGAGCTAATATACCTCTTAAAATATTTACTCCAATCAAATATCGTTCAATGTCCAAAAGTAATAAGCAACTCGATCATAATGTGAATCTATTTTGTACTCCTTCGAGTTAACCTGTGGGCTAAACTCTTTCAAAATCTCAACCACTCGAACTCGTATTGATGTACTCTAGTCGTCTTTACTTTATTAATCACTTGGTGACTTTGGCCAATTTAGTTTAGACCCCAAGGACTCATAATAACTTTATTTACTCATTGGTCTCTCGCCAACTCTCTTGAAATCCGCCCACAAACACTTGTCAACCCACTTTATTAGACCCATTCTAGCTCCCCTTCTCACAAAGTTACGGTAGTCACTTTCCTTTACATTATTTCTATTTGGTAGGTATTGGTTAGGGTGGTTAGAATGATGTACTTCCAAGTGTATTACTTTTATCTCCTTTGGAGTGACTTACTTGACTAAATATTTTTTTTATATATGAAACTTATTGAGAGGTTCACCATGCATGAAAATCGTCTTGAAGCCAAGATGTCCTAATATCATCGTATATACTCTTGTTAATTAAGTACTCTAAAAAAGACCGTGTTGTGGTTGATGGTATACTTTGGTGGGACATTGCTTCTACCTCAGTATTATCACATTTATGTATCATGTACTCGACTTTGTTGTCGTGCTATCACCAAGCTTTACGCTTATCCTCTTAAAATACCATTATAACAACATAAAAAGATGTGGTATCAATAAGTACAATTCAATAGAGAAACATTGAGGCAGTTGGCCAGTATGTTTATTGCTTTGAGCAATTTCGGTTTGGGTAATTCAAGCAATTTCGGTTTGGGTAATTCAAGTCTAGATGTATTTTTGATTATGGTTTCTATGACATCTATTGCATATGAGTTTTTTGGGGTATCATATTTTTTTATTTTTTTCTGTCATTAAGGTCCTGTTCTTTTGGACTGAAACTTAACTGAACTGAACTGAACTTATAGGATCTGAACTGAAGTGAACTGAACTTATAGGATCTGAACTGAACTTATAGGAACTGAACTGAACTGAACTGAACTGAACTTATAGGAACTGAACTGAACTTATAGGAACTGAACTGAACTTATAGGATCTGAACTGAACTGAACTTATAGGATTTGAACTGAACTGAACTTATAGGATCTGAACTGAATTGAGCTGAACTGAATTATAAGATCTGAACTTAATTAACTTAATTTAATTTAAGTTAACTATTATTATTATTATTATTATTATTATTATTATTATTATTATTATTATTATTATTATTATTATTATCCAAGAGAAGACATTAATAAAAAAATAGTCTAAAACACAAGGTAATATAGAATATTTTCTACTTTATATACGATGGTTTGTTCATAATTCATACATAATAATACCATTATGATAAAAAATAATCTACATATTACAATTTTTTTCTAACTCAAGCCTCATCTACTTCATCTTCATTATCAATATCACTGTCGACAAAGAATCCATAGCCTGGCCAAATATTTTTGACTAAGTTGATTCGTACCTTATACACGTTCGTCTTCCGCTTTTATCAAACATGCCCGATCCTAATGTTCCTTAAATGTTCACATCATGTTGTATAATTCCAAGAGCGTGCATTCTTATCAAATTATGGAGGGTGAATGTAGAAACAATGATCGATATTTGATACTTGATATTTGGGGCATGATTTTTAACACCTTCCACCTTTTCTTTATTTGACCAAACGTCATTTCAACTTTCATCCTCGATGATGAATGTCGATAGGTGAAATATTCTACCATTCTTTCAGGCGGTCTATGCTTGTAGTCGGGCATATGGCATTAGGGTGACTATATGTAAGATCGTTTGATATTAATGAGATAGTAAAAACGGGTACAATTATTAATAATTTGTTGTTTTTTTAAAAAAAATAATGTGTATCGAATAATTAAAGCGGAATGTTTTTTTATCGGTTGTTAAAATAAACTTCGTATATAGCTTTTTGAATTGAGTTTATATGAGCTGAATTGAATTGAACTGAACTTATAGGAATTGAACTGAACTTATAGGAACTGAACTTAACTGAACTGAACTTATAGGAATTGAACTGAACTTATAGGAACTGAACTGAACTGAACTGAACTTATAGGATCTGAACTGAACTGAACTTATAGAAACTGAACTGAACTGAACTTAACTGAACTTATAGGATCTGAAGTGAACTTAAATTAAGTGACTTGAAGTCCAAAAGAACAGGGCCTAAGTCATTAATACCTCCATTTTATTTTAATCAAAATCGTTAAATTTTTTTAAAATTGATTGTATAAGTTTTAAATTCTTCTATCATCTTTCCCTTTTGTTTTATTGTTATTAATACCTCCATTTTTCTTATCAATTTTTTAAAATTCTTTTCCTTAAGGTATAATGTTTTATATGTATATAAATACGAATATTAAGGCCCTGTTCTTTTGGACTGAAACTTAACTTAACTGAACTTATAGGATCTGAACTGAACTGAACTGAACTTATAGGAACTGAACTAAACTTATAGGAACTGAACTGAACTGAACTTATAGGAACTGAACTGAACTTATAGGAACTGAACTGAAGTGAACTGAACTTATAAAAACTGAACTGAACTTATAGGAACTGAACTGAACTGAATTGTTCTTATACGATCTGAACTGAACTTAACTTATAGGATCTGAACTAAACTTATAAAATCCGAACTTAATTAACTTTATTTTAATTTAAGTTAACTATTATTATTATTAATATTTTTTTTTTTTTGCAGGAAAGCAAAAGATCTTTTATAAATCGTAAAATTGGAGTGACATTACAAAGACCCTAAACCCAACTACAAAGGAAACCAGAGTAGCCCCCCTCAAAAAACCTTAAATAAGGAAAAAAAAAACCAGAAAAACACCACAACAAATGGTGGTGAAAAACTGGTTTAGTGCATGATGAAACATTATCAGAGAAATAATGTTCCAAACAAGCACCACAACAGACTACTGAAGACTAGATCAATACAAATTACCAAAGGAGTTGCGAAACATCCTTTGGTTTACAATAGCCTTAAGATGATTTAACAAAGAATGAGCTGAGTCACTTGCATTGCTGAATACTCTTCTATTCCTCTTTTGCCAGATAAGGTAGATGACAGCAAGTAGCACACACCTTCTTCTTTTCTTCACCCAGCTGAGGCCACGGTTATGGAAAGTATACCAATCCAGGACAAGGGCTAGATCCTCCGTATGGGTATTGAAGGAGTAACAATTCTGGGCTGCAGTCCAGAGATCAGCAGAAAAGGGACAACTGGGTGAAAATGGGTTTCTGCCTCCTGTTTGCAAAGAACACACCAATTAATCCAATGAAACCCACGGCGAAGATATTGATCCACAGTAGGCATTTTTTGTTGAATAGCTAGGGACCCTATGAACTTATGCTTAGGCAAAACCTCCTTATCATCAACAGTTTTAGTCCAGGGAACTTGAGGGGTAGTTGGTCTGAAAATATCATAAATCTGGGCAGAATCAAATCCAGGACCAGACAGAATCTGATGCACCTCAGTAACACCCTTAAGATCAATCAACTCGTCTCTAACAAGCAGTAGGTTATTCCAGTACCATGAAGTTGCTGTTGTTTTCTAGACAGACCAGACTGTGGCATTCTTCATATTGTATGCCTTAGTCCAGCGAGCCCAGATGGAGTCAGTATTAAGATGAAGTTTCCAAAGCCATTTAACTAACAACGTTTTGTTCCAGCTCAATATCTCCTTGATTTCAAAACCCCCTTCACTTCAAGGCTTACAAATGGAAGCCCAACTCTGAAAGATAAGTCTTCGACCATCATTATCAGCCCCCAGAGGAAGTCTTTACAAATCTTATTGATCTTTTTCACAACATTCTTAGGCAGAAGTATACTAGCTCCCCAAAAATTGTTAATGCCAAAGAGAACAATGTTGATGAGCTGAGTTCTACCAGCATAGGTAAGCTGATGAGTGGCCCAACTCTCAATTCTACCTTTAATTTTGCTAATCAGAGAATCAAACATATGAGTGGTCAGCCTAGAACCAAAGAGAGGTAACCCAAGGTAAGTAAAAGGTAAGTCTCCAGCAGCAAAACCAGTAGTGGTCAGAATGAGGTCCCTAACAGAGGGATGAACCCCTCCAAAATAGATTGAGGTCTTCATAGGGTTAGCCATAAGACCAGAAACCTGAGCAAACTTAGTAAGACAGTCAGCAACAACACAAACAGAAGGGAGATCCCCTCTAACAAAGACCAACAGTTCATCAGCAAAGACCAAATGGGTAAACTTAATTCGCACACACTTAGGATGGTAAGAAAAGCCATCATAAGTGGGGAGCCTCCTAAGAAAACGAGATAACACTTCCATACAAAGAACAAAGAGGTAGGGAGAGAGGGGGTCACCTTGCCTCAGACCTCTCTTACCTCTGAAAAAACCTTCCACTGACCCGTTAACATTAAGGGAATACCAAGGGGAAGTGACACAAACAATGACCCATTTAACAAACAAGGGGGGAAGGCCATGCATGATGAGGCAAAAATGAAGAAAGGACCAATTGACAGAGTCAAAGGCCTTCCTTATGTCAACTTTAATAATACAACGAGGAGTAATGTTAAGCCTATCATACTTATGGGCTAGGCTAACTCATGAGCTAAGAAAGAGTTATCAAAAATGTCCCGATCATGAACAAAAGCAGCCTGTTCTAAACCAACCACCTCCCCCATGAAGGACTTAAGTCTGTTGGCAAGAACCTTAGTAATGGACTTGTAAAACACAGTGCAGCAAGAAATAGGTCGGAAATCAGTGACACAATTAGGGGTCACAGTCTTAGGGATGAGAGTAATTAAGGTACTATTAGCAGATTTTGGGAGTTTATACTTCTGGAAAAACTCCAAAACTGCATCATAAAACTCATCACCAACTACATCCCAGGAAGCTTTAAAAAAACCAGAATTAAAACCATCAATTCCAGGGCTACTGTTATGGTCAATGGAGTCCAAGGCAGCCTTAACCTCAGAGTTGGTAACTCTGGCTTGGAGAACAACTACTGAAGAAGGACTAAACTTACCTTCCACAAAGAGAGTAGCAGGCAGATCAATAACAGCATCTGCAGAGCCCAATAAAGATGTATAATAGTCAATAAAGGCCTTACCCACTTCAGCAAAACCATTGCAAATGATGCCATCTGCATTCTTAATAGTACCAATGAAGCTGGTTCTTCTCATAGCCTTCACCCTAACATAAAAAAACTTAGTGTTAGAGTCATCCAAATGTAACTGTTGAGCTTTAGCTCTTTGATGCAGAATGTCTAATTCAGCTTTTTTTTCAGATGAGAGTAGTCCTTAAGAAGACTATGCTGAAGAGTAATCAAATCTTTGTTAAGAGGATCTCCCTGAAGAAGCTTCTGGCAGTTGGACAGGGCTTCCTAAGAGTTAATGACTCGATTCCTGATATCCCTATAGTATTGATGATGTAAGTGCCTGAAAGAAGACTTCAACTTCTTCATTTTAGCAAAGAATCTACTAATTTTATCCCCAAGAGGATGACAGTCCCATCCAGCAAGAAGACAAGCCCTGAAACTGGGAGAGTTAATCCAAGCATTAAGAAACCTGAAAGGCTTATTCCTATGGTTAGTCACTTGAGGAAACTGAAGGATGGCAGCAGAGTGGTCTGATATCCCTGATTCAGAGAAAGAAGCAGTGGTAGTGAGATGATGAAGCCACAAGGAGTTAACAAGAATCCTATCAAGTTTAGCCCATTTTATGGAATTGGCTTGATGGTTAGACCAAGTAAAATGGTGGTCAGTAGGAACATGATCAGAGAGGCTACAGTGCTGTAAACAATGGCAGAATTCAGACATTACAGAAGAGGGGTAAGTGGTACCCCCCCAGACGTTCATCAGGCGATTTTATTATTATTATTGTTATTATTGTTGTTGTTGTTGTTATTATTATTATTATTATTATTATTATTATTATTATTATTATTATTATTATCATCCAATAGATGACATTGATAAAAAAAATTAGTCCAAAACACAAGGTAGTTTAAAATATTTTCAACTTTATATATAATGTTTGTTAATAGTTCATACATTATACTACAATTACATTACGATAAAAATAATTCACTATTACAATTTTCTCTAACCATTTATTTTCTCTAACAATGGTGATGAAGAAACTGATTAATGGGAGAGTGACAATTGGTGAGGGTGAGGGCGTCGTATGATGAGTTGTTGTTTTTTGGCATTAATGAGGATGATAGTTTGTCATTAATTAGAGAGTAAAAGACGGGTAAATTATTAATGAGTTATTTTTTTTATAGATGACGTGTATCGAATAATTAAAGCGAAATGTTTGTATCGATTGTTAAAAATAATACTCCGTATATAACTTTTCTTAATTGAGTTTATTTGAACTGAACTTATAGGAACTGAACTGAACTGAACTGAACTAAATTGAACTGAACTTATAGGAACTGAACTGAACTGAACTGAACTTATAGGAACTAAACTGAACTGAACTTATAGGATCTGAACTGAACTGAACTTATAGGAACTGAACTAAACTGAACCGCACTTATAGGATCTAAAGTGAACTTAAGTTAAGTGACTTGAAGTCCAAAAGAACAGGGCCTAAGTCATTAATACCTCCATTTTATTTTAAGCAAAATCGTTAATTTTTTTTAAATTGATTGTATAAGTTTTAAATTCTTCTATCATCTTTTCCTTTTGTTTTATTGTTATTAATACCTCCATTTTTTTTATCAATTTTTTAAAATTCTTTTCCTTTAAGGTATCAATGTTTTATATGTATATAAATACGAATATAAAGGCCCTGTTCTTTTGGACTAAAACTTAACTGAACTGAACTTATAGGATCTGAACTGAACTGAACAGAACTTATAGGAACTGAACTGAACTTATAGGAACTGAACTTAACTGAACTTATAGGAACTGAACTTAACTGAACTTATAGGAACTGAACTGAACTGAACTTATAGGAACTGAACTGAACTTATAGGAACTGAACTGAAGTGAATTGAACTTATAGAAACTGAACTGAACTTATAGGAACTGAATTGAACTGAACTGTTCTTATAGGATCTGAACTGAACTTAACTTATAGGATCTGAACTAAACTTATAAAATCCGAACTTAATTAACTTTATTTTAATTTAGGTTAACTATTATTATTATTATTATTTTTTTTTTTTTGCAGGAAAGCAAAGGATCTTTTATAAATCGTAAAATTGGAGTGACATTACAAAGACCCTAAACCCAACTACAAAGGAGACCAGAGTAGCCCCCCTAAAAAAAACCTTAAATAAGGAAAAAAAAAACCAGAAAAACACCACAACAAGTAGGGATGGCAATGGGTGGGATATGGATGGGGTGGAGCCATATCCATATCCATATCCATTTAATTTGTGGTCATTCATATCCCACCCTTATCCGTTTAATATTTTTTTCATCCATCCATATCCATATCCACCGGGTGAAGCGGGTGGAGTGGGCACCCGTTGGATATTTCCACCCTCATAAATTTCAAGGCGATATATAAAAAATATACACCTAAGACGATAAAATTTAAAGCGTACATTACCAAACAATTCCGGATAACATAGTTTTTTGAGAAAATTGAACATAAATTTTAATCCTGTTAATCATATTTACAATTTTACAACTTACAACTGCGAAACTAATTCGCACAAGTTTTACACGCCCATAAAAAAAGTGCAACAATACATTAACGAGTAGTTTCTAAGTTTATTTTAAAAAAAACTTTACAAATTGAAAACATTTTTCTAATCAAAATATTTATTAATACTTTTTAAAAAAAATAATTATACTTATTAATTTAGGATATCCACCGGGTGATAAGCGGGTGGTAGACCATGATCCATACCCCACCCTACGTTCACCCATATCCATATCCCACCCTAAATTGTAAGTAAAATCATCATCCATATCCCACCCATTTAATTTCGGGTGGATGGATATCCACAGGGTAAGGGTGAGACTGTCATCCCTAACAACAAGTGGTGTTGAAAAACTGGTTTAGTGCATGATGAAACACTATCAGAGTAATAATGTTCCAAACAAGCACCACAACAGACTACTGAAGACTAGATCAATACAAATTACCAAAGGAGTTGTGAAACATCCTTTGGTTTACAATAGCCTTAAGATGATTTAACAAAGAATGAGCTGAGTCACTTGCATTGCTGAATACTCTTCTATTCCTCTCTTGCCAGATAAGGTAGATGACAGCAAGTAGCACACGCCTTCTTCTTTTCTTCACCCAGCCGAGGCCACGGTTATGGGAAGTATACCAATCCAGGACAAGGGCTAGATCCTCCGTATGGATATTGAAGGAGTAACAATTCTGGGCTGCAGTCCGGAGATCCACAGAAAAGGGACAACTGAAGAACAAGTGAGAATGGGTTTCTGCCTCCTGTTTGCAAAGAACACGCCAATTAATCCAATGGAACCCACGGCGAAGATATTGATCCAAGGTAGGCAATTTTTGTTGAATAGCTAGGGACCCTATTAACCTATGCTTAAGCAAAACCTCCTTGTCATCAACATTTTTAGTCCAGGGAACTCGAGGGGTAGTTGGCCTGAAAATATCATAAATCTGGGCAGAATCAAATCCAGGACCAGACAGAATCTGATGCACCTCAGTAACACCCTTAAGATCAATCAACTTGTCTCTAACAAGCAGCAGGTTATTCCAGTACCATGAAGTTGCTGTTGTTTTCTGAACAGACCAGACTGTGGCATTCTTCATATTGTATGCCTTAGTCCAGCGAGCCCAGATGGAGTCAGTATTAAGATGAAGTTTCCAAAGCCATTTAACTAACAACGTTTCGTTCCAGCTCAATATCTCCTTGATGTCAAAAGCCCCTTCACTTCGAGGCTTACAAATGGAAGCCCAACTCTGAATGATAAGTCTTCGACCATCATTATCAGCCCCCAGAGGAAGTCTTTACAAATCTTATTGATCTTTTTCACAACATTCTTAGGCAGAAGTATACTAGCTCCCCAAAAATTGTTAATGCCAAAGAGAGCAGTGTTGATGAGCTGAGTTCTACCTTGCTCTCTTATTCGAAAAAGGTAATAAATTTTAAATATTAATGACCCAAATACTAATATTAATTTTCTACTTCTAGTAGGTAATTAATTAATTATTTTCTAATTCTATTAGGAATATTGTAAATTTAATTTTCTAATTCTAAAAGAAAAATTTAAAATAATTAATTACTTTTGATTTCTAATAAGAATATTGTAAATTTAAAATTTATTTTCAGTATTTTTAAAAATTTGTAATAGGTAAATAATTTAATTATTTTTTAATTCTATTAGGAATATTGTAAATTTAATTTTCTAATTCTAATAGAGAAATTGTAAATAATTAATTATTTTCTAATTCTTATAGAAGTTAATAAATTTAAAATATTATGGACACAAATATTAAAACTAATTTTATAGTTCTAATAGGTAAATAATTAATTATTTTCTAATTTTATTAGGATTATTTTAAATTTAATTTTCTAACTCTAATAGGAAAATTGTAAATAATTAATTACATACGAATTCTAATAGGAATATTGTAAATTTAAAATTTATTTTCATTGTTTTTAAAAAGTTGTAATAAGTAAATAATTAATTGTTTTCTAATTCTATGAGGAATATTGTAAATTTAATTTCCTAATTCTAATAGATTGATTGTAAATTTTAAATTAATTTTCAATATTTTTAAAAAGTTGGAGACTAGATATGGGCCAAAACTGTAACTATCCATTTAGATGAACAACTAAAATGATCGCGCGAGGTACTCAACTGATTTTGTATAACTTAAAACTTTAAAGTTCATGTAACTTAAAACTTTAAAGTTCATGTAATAAATGGTGATAAACTGATAATTGAAAGAATCGATCACTATACTCAAGCAAATAGGCATATTTTAAATAGCATAAACTTTATAAATGACAAGGAGTGCATTATAAAATCAGTTAGTTTCAATCTTAACATGCATATATGGATGTTTTCAAAAAGGTAAGCAAATTTTAGATTAGTTTGACCTAAAAAAACCAAACCTACGTAACTTTACAATGCTAGTATACTGTATACGTCTCTGACTTTACGTAACTTTTACAATGCTAGTACTACAGTTTAATTAATTAATTAACTACAGACTCCGTAGTAAACACATGTAATATGATAACAAATTCTCATTTAAAACTAATATTACCCGTTTTAAGCTTAAAACGAGTCTAATACATACCAAATCACTTTAATTGTTGTCTAGAAAATGTCAAATTTTTTGTCTTTATTACTACCAATTGTTAGCATTTGACCCGTTTTAAGTTTAAGACGGTTAATACCTGTCTTAACTCTTAAGTAAGACTTACTGTAATATGATTTCATATTTTATTAATATAGT
This sequence comes from Silene conica, assembly GCA_029255685.2. Lineage (NCBI taxonomy): Eukaryota > Viridiplantae > Streptophyta > Magnoliopsida > Caryophyllales > Caryophyllaceae > Silene > Silene conica. The sequence goes on from CM055312.2 coordinate 73,331,418, forward strand.
ATAACACCGTTTGTTATGTCATGTATGGTGACCGGTTTTGGAGTAAAGGATAAGGAAGGCTCGAGGTTTAAACTATTGATTTTATATGTGAATATTGAATATTCAATCACTAAGCCAAGTGGACCGGTTGATAGTTTTACACCAAAAATACAAAACATCAATGGAGGTCGGAGTATAAGTGCATAACTAAGATCCTCCACTAATCATGTTCATTTAAAACAAATATAAACTTTAATACCGTTAAAAAAACATGTTGTTTTACAAAAATTCTTATATAAAATGTACTATTTCGCATTATACAAAAAATTGTCTTTCAACTTAGGATAAAATTTTTGTTAGTCTTGAGATAAAACTTAGGTATTTTAACAAAGTCTTAAGAAGTTGAGTGGAAAGATAGAGTAGAATCCGAAGTGAGTTGACAGATATTAATGTATAAATGGTAAAGTGAATTTGAGGTGAGTCTGAATGGTAAAAAAATAATAAAAAGTAATAAAAAAACTATTGTAATACAAAGTAAGTTTTTAAGAGTATAGATAGTTTTATGGATAATTTTATCCTTGAAATATTACGAAAGAACAAAGTAGTCGTAAACCTAATGAGATTTAGAAAGTCTTGCTTGTGACGCGTCACCATTTGTGAGATAAAATGGATATAAAATGAGTTAGTGGAGAAAGGGGATGACATGAATAGTGTTGAAGAGAGAGAAAAAGTGAGTATTTTGTGAGAGAAAACGGTATCCATCACAAGCTTGTAACGGATACCGCCGTCACAAATGAGAATTTGTGAAGGAGATTTAGTTAATGGGACTAGCTTGTGTTTGACTATGACGCAAACAAAGTACGTGGGTCTAAAATCCCTTCTATTTAAGACTTGCTCACTTCGACTCCCTATTTCTCAACCTTAGCATATCCACAATAATCCTCTCTACTTCTCTCTCTCTTTTTATTTATTTTATTTTCCTCTCTTTCTCTTCAATTAGTTTGCATATTATAAGTTTATAACCATGACAATGACGGAGGGAAAGAATGATAATGTGATTACAAACGGAAACAAAGTGTTGGCCGATTTCGATCCTCCCAAGAGGCCTAAGAGAAACATGTACGCATTAGCGTGTGCTACCCTAGCCTCTATGACTTCCATTTTACTCGGCTATGGTATGAATTTTCTTTCTTTGTTCTTATATATCCGTTTTAAAATTAAAACATCTTAAACATACATCATCCCGTTTAGATGAAGACAAACTTCTTGTTAAACTATGCATTATATATTCTTTCATATTTTCTAGGATTAAAACGTGCTACATACTAGCTCATCTTATTTTTTTCTCGGCCGCTATCTTGGTTAACAAATTACAAATACTATTCTTTGAGTTAGTTCGAGTACAACATTGACGTAACATATTATCGTGTAAAAGACGATTTTACAGCGGGATAATGAATGATCCCCAATAATATTCAAGTATCCAAACATAAGAGAACATTAGACATGTGGTGGTGTTGAATTTATCATTGTTTAGGGAAGGTTAGCCTTACAATAGAAGGAAGTGGGGCAAGTAGTAATTAAGCCATACCCATCACTACATACTATAAGAGACAATTATGGGTAAATAGGATCAAACTCAAAATTAATAATTAAATAGGTATCTTTTGTGACGGATTTATTTGTTACAAGCTTACGAGAGTGAACGGGTTAAGTATAGCCACTTTTTTAGATATGACAAAAATAAAATGTATAGAAAATTATAAATGATCTGTCTTTATTTCTCGAAGTGGATTTTATTCAACATTGGCGTTATTCGTTATAAATGAGAATTTGTAATTAATAATCTACACGTTTTCAGATTTGATGCCATACATATTGCTTTCAGTCTGGCCCCTTTTAACTATTCCAGCTATCTCTACCTTATTTTTACATTAGACCATCCCCAAACAAAATGTCGATTTAATCGAGTCAGTAATGTATTAACCCTTAATCTCACCTTATAGACATTGACCCTCTTTTACCCTCCCAAGCAGAAAGTCGATTTAATCGAGTCAATAACATAGTTTTTCTTTTCATTTTTTCCTTTTTCTAATTTGTAACCAATGAGAGTTTGCCAGATAAGGGGTCAATTGGGGAGTCAATTTACTCCACCTTGGGTCACAAATTGACCCTCAACACCATTGGGTCAATCCTAATTTTCACTTAATTGTAATTAACTTGACCCAAACAAGCAATTGACCTAACAATTGACCTTATTTGGGGATGGTCTTAGTATTCCGGTGTTTTAGACGTGTGCTGTAATGGTACACAATAACAACCCAAATGTAAATCTAGCTTTACATTTTAAACAAAATTAAGGAAAATAGGAAGTATCTTGTAAATTTTACCGTATTTAGGTTGTTAGCGTGTCTTTAGAGCATACATTATAAAAATCGGGTTATTATTAATATTTAATATTATTACGTGATAATTGGGACTTGGGAGACTGTCAATTTTTGTCATATTATGTTCATTAACTTAGTATAATAATGTCTTTCTTTGTTTAATGATTTTATCAGATTTGGCTTTTCTGTAAACTATAGTCCATGGATTATCTTTGGATTATATATGCCAAAACTTTATGGGATATTTGATCACTTTATTTAAAGTTGAAAAGAATGACTTCATTCACCTAGAGCAACTTTTACACTTTCAATGATCCTACTAAATTTATCTTAAATTTTTATCTGTTTTATTCTTAGGACGTATTTCCGTCTTAAAAAAACCTACCTATTAATTATAGGGTGCAGTTTAAGACTTAGGCGCGGTTTGGTAAACAACATATTGCAAAAAAATTAGCATATTGAGGCAATTAATAGATTTGACCAAACAATATGCTATTTGGACTGTTTGGTAAACAGCATATTGGAAGAGTAGAATGAGTTTCAATATGCTCTTTTGAAATATGCTGCTCCCCCACCATATTCAAAGAGTATATTGTCAAAATTAAAAAAATTATCTTTTTACCCTTCAAAAAATATTAGCCCTATTTTTGACAAATATTACTCAATAATTTATTCATGTCCTTTTTTGTCATTTGACATATGATTGAGATAATCATTCTGCTAATTACCAAACACCTCTCACAAATTCTGCTAATTGAATATGCTAGTTAAAACTGCCAACAAATTCCACTGGTCAAATCTGTTTTTACAATCTGCTCCTGGTAATATCAATCCGCTGTTTACAAAACAGGGCCTTAATTTTTTATGTAAGACTACATATTCGTTCTGTTATTGTCGGTTGAAACGAGTTGAATTGAATTAATTGGAGTAGAGCTTAATTGAACAAAATTGAGTGAAACTGGAGTGAAGTGAATTTAGTTGAATTAAAAGTTAATTTTGTGAAAATTAATTAAACATTAAACATAATTAATTGAACATAAATAAAACTTAAAAGAAGATGAAATTAAGTCATAAATAAGAGGACATTATTTTAGTTCCACACTTTTATCTTTGCTTGCTTGTTTGAGAAATCTTACAATAATCGTGGAAATTTGCAAGTATTAGAATGGACTGTTGGACCCACATTAGAAAACTCGTTAAACCAACAAAAGCGTGAACGGTAAAAGAGTATGATTATGATTTATGTTAAACAATCTTATTTGATATTTTGCCAATGCTAATGTTACTAAACTTGATGAACAGACATTGGAGTAATGAGTGGAGCAGCAATATACATAAAGAAAGACTGGAATCTATCCGACATTCAAATTGAAGTATTGATCGGAATCTTAAACATCTACTGTCTTTTCGGGTCATTTGCTGCCGGCAGAACCTCGGACAGGATAGGACGACGATACACCATCGTATTCGCTGGGACAATCTTCTTCGTGGGCGCCCTTCTCATGGGTTTCGCCACCAATTATGCCTTCCTTATGGTCGGTCGCTTTGTGACTGGTATCGGTGTTGGTTACGCGCTTATGATCGCCCCTGTCTACACTGCTGAGGTCTCCCCTGCTTCCTGCAGGGGTTTTCTCACTTCTTTTCCAGAGGTTTTTATTAATGCTGGCATTTTACTCGGTTATGTCTCCAATGTTGCCTTTTCTAAACTTCCTACTCATTTGAGTTGGAGGTTCATGCTCGGGATTGGAGCAATCCCGAGTATTTTCCTCGCTATTGCGGTTCTTGCCATGCCGGAGTCACCTCGTTGGCTTGTTATGCAAGGGAGGCTTGGTGAGGCTAAGAAGGTGCTTGACAAGACCTCTGATTCGCCCGAGGAAGCTCAACTTCGTCTCAGGTAAGCTAATTTAGCCTTTAAAATCGCTTACTCGTGGGTCTGAAACTCGTCAACATCTTAAAATGTCGTATTTTGTTGATCAGGGAAATTAAGGAGGCGGCAGGGATTCCCCTGGAATGTGACGACGACATTGTTATTCGTCCAAAGTCGAGTAACAAGAATGGTGAAGGAGTTTGGAAGGAACTTCTAATTAGAGCCACTCCCTCAGTACGTCGTGTAGTGATAGCCGGCATAGGGATCCATTTCTTCCAGCAAGCGTCTGGCATAGACGCTGTCGTTCTATATTCACCGCGAATATTTCAAAAGGCCGGGATTAAAAGCGACACACGCCAATTACAGGCAACCGTGGCTGTTGGATTGGTGAAAACATTGTTTATATTGGTAGCTACATTTCAGCTGGACAAGTATGGTAGGAGACCCTTGTTGCTAACTAGTGTTGGGGGTATGGTCCTTTCCCTCTTTACATTAGCTATGTCACTAACAGTAATTGATCGATCGGCTCATACGCAAACCTGGGCCGTGGTCTTGTGCATAACCATGGTGTGTTCCTTTGTGGCCTCATTTTCGATTGGATTGGGACCAATTACGTGGGTCTACTCTTCCGAGATATTCCCATTGAGGTTACGAGCTCAAGGTACGAGCATAGGTGTGGCCGTGAATCGGGTTGTGAGTGGTGTTATCTCAATGACATTTTTGTCATTGACTGATAAAATTACAGTCGGCGGAGGGTTCTTCATATTTGGCGGGATTGCGACCGTGGCATGGTTGTTCTTCTTCACGTTCCTACCGGAAACACAAGGGAAGACACTTGAAGAAATGCATGAGTTGTTTGATGATTTCAAGTGGAAGGATTCATTGCATGACAAAATGACAAGTGACAAGGGTAAAGGGGATGAAAGTGTCAATGGTAAGAAGAGTCAAGTACAAATGGGAGCTGCTACTGCTGCTGCTAATTGATATCACCTATGATAACACGAAATGATCGTTATATAGGATTAGGAAAAGTGTAATTGAGACTGTTTTTAGTTAGCTCTATGAAAATCGATCTATATAAATGCCAACTTTGTCACAAATTAGTAATTACTCATTTTAGTTCAGTTGTTTGTTTATTGTTTCACTAAATACTATACGATTCACAAATAACAAAGAAAAGATAAACAAATAATTAAAACGTAGTTAATATAATAACGTCGTCACTTAACTAAACTAGAATCATGTCGACATACTTTCTAATTTGGCTCCAAAAGTGAAAGTAAATATCACAAAAATAGGGAGTACTTCAATTTAATTTGGAGGGAAAGAGACTAGCTTTTAATAATTGCAAATTCTATTTTACAACTGTCGCAGAGACTAGCTTTTAATAATTGCAAATTCTATTTTACAACTTTCGAAAAGCGAAAGTAAATATCACAAAAAGTGATCACATTTTAATAAATAATGACCACCTTTTTGTTTAAAAAATGACTTATTTTTCTAAAGTGATAACTATTTATTAAAAAGTGGTTACTTTTGACTTATTGTTTTAAAGTCATCACCCATTTATTAAAAAATGGTCACTTTTTACCACAAAATATCAGAGATTGTAGACTTATGGCCGCCATTTTGGAATAGCATGCAACTTTGCAAGCCATAAATATAGACTTTATGTAGATACCAATATACCATCACATAAATGGAGTTGGATGAAAAGGGAGCAAGTATAGCTTTACAGATACGTGAAATGATTGAGGCACGGATAAGGAATTCTTATTACTCGGTGTAGGAATGTACTCTTTAATTTGGATCTCGTTTTAACGTTAATTTGACATATAATAAGTTTAAAAGTTTTAAGAATCAACCCAATTATCTAGAGTCTAATATGCAAGATAAATGTCCACGTTTCCGTATTATATACCACAAATAAGTTTTTTTATGTTATATGAGGATTTCAACGATCTTGTAGAGCTAGGTCTCTCAAATTTTAGCAAGTCTCTCTTAAAACGGAATTTTCCCATCGATCTGAAATTTTTTTTTTTTTTGACAGATGTAAAAAGGGTGATTATAGAACCCCAAAAGTTACATAACAAGCTAGTCGACTAGTACACCAAAGCCAAGTTGTACTAGGAGCTCCATTTGCAACACTAGTACACCAAAGCCAAGTTTAAAGACTACATAACTATTAATTAAAATTAAAAATACAACAAAATGAACAGGAGTAACAAGGCCGAGTTGAAGAAGATTAGTTTGAATCCAAGCGACGACATCCATCACAACAACATTACTAACAATTCTCATAGGCCAACGGCACGGACCAGGTGCACTTACGCTACAAGAGCGTAGAAAGAAAAGGGCAAGAGCGAGCCGAACAAGCTTGTCTTCAACGGAATAAATATTATAAATGATACATTCTTGATCTCCGTCTAAAATAAGAATCCGACCTCAACTTATATCAAGGGCCTTGTCTTAGTTAACTAGGGTCAATAATATAGAAATTAGAGTTGTTTATCAGCTAGCCTGTTCATTTAACCCGACCCATCTCACCTCCAAAATAAGCGGATACGGACACGACATTTTAAAAAATTGCAAAGGGACTCGATAGCCCGACTCGACACCCGAATCAAGACTCGAACTTGACTCGAACCCGTTGACCCGATCCAATATAACCCAACCCAACATTTTATTGTTGTAACAAATAACTTGATAATAGTTGATCTGAAAATGACCCAAACTTTCCAAAGTCGAAATAACATAGTCCAAAATTGCCCCGACGAATACACGATCCATTTGATCCGTTTGCCGAGTCTAATATTGACAATCCACTAACCCATCCCAAACCCTAATTATATCACTTGACCAAAAAATTACAAGTTTAGCCTTATCCGACTCAAATTTGTATTTGATCAAGAGTAAGACTCTTGTATTCTAATATAGTTGTTGAGAAATTGTTGAATGGAAATGTGGAATGATAGGGAGAGTAGGAGTAGATGAATGAGCACTAATTTTCATTGAAGATGGACACTAGCAGTTATAAGTTGAAAACGAATAGTGTTTTTCTCACAAAATGCAAGTGATATAACCCATAAAAATGTTTCATTAATTTTCTTCACTTGTCTTCCCACCTGCATTATTGTGATGAGAAGATATTATCCGTCTTCAACTTGTGACGATAGTATCCGTTTTCAACAAGATTAGAAGACACCCACACTAATAAAGTCACTTGACCTACATGCATCACTTGTAGGTTAGAAGTTGGCAACAGCTACAAGTATTAATTTTTGCAAGATGTTGACTTGCGATGACTTACTAAATGCAACTAGCTCCTCTTATTCATCTATTTAGTCAGACTTTCAAGTCACTCTCACACTATAAAGAACAATCAAAAATTTCCTAGTAATAAATTCTAAGAATTGACTACATTTACGCATGCTGTCCCATATTATTTTGACGGTCACTAAATTTATAATAACTCACTCTTTTTGTGAGTATAATTGAGGAAACGGGTCATCTGAGTCGGATAAAAAGTAAGTAGGTTTGATTATCCGTTGTTTCAAGCCAAACTAGGTCATTGCATGTGGTCGTCTCGTGTCTAATAATGTGTATCTCTTGCATTCGTTATTACTGGGAAGTAACTCAAACATTGTTGAATGGGACTTAAGACTAGTAACATATGGGCGCTGTTCTTTCTGGCTTAATTAAACTCCTTTCAATTTTACTTGGGCGTATTCCGTTAAGTTTTATTTAGGTTCAATCAATTATGTTCAATTGATCTCTTCTCAAAATTAACTTTTAATTCAACTAAATTCACTTCACCTCATTTTCACTCAATTTAATTCAATTAAGCTCTACTCCAATAACTAATTCAATTCAGCTCGTTTCAGTCGAAAAGAACAGGGCCATACTCCCTCCTTGTCGGGATAACTGTCTTATTGTCGGTTTGGCACAAGAATTAAGGAATTCATTTGTTTATTGTAAAGTAATGTGTGGGTTGGAAGATTGGAGAAAGGGAAGGTAGTAGTGACTATTATTGTGAGTAGAGGTAATTAAAATAAGTAGTGTTGTGGGCTAAAGTGTGGTATTGTTGTGAGTTAGAGTGATTAAAATAAATATAAACATTTACCAAAAATGGACAATGAGACATTATTGTGAATAAACGTAAATAAACAATAGGATAGTTATCTTGAATAGGAGGGAGTATATCAAGTCTTTATTTTACAATTACATTAGATGTTATTAGAATGAAGTAAATAATTAGAAGTTAATCTTTGAATGGAATAAAGAGTATTTATGTATACTAGGTAAGTTACGAGTTAAACCTTATATAAATAAGGGTCACTAGTTATGTTAGAAAGTAAGAGCGTAGTGTTTAATATCTCGAATTAAGCATAGTTGAAAATCATAGCTAGTAGTTAGGTGTTAGAGGATTGAATGTATTGTTGTTGATGTTTGAAAAATAATACAAATGGATTGTGGCTAATTTCATAATAAAATATTGTGTCTTTACCTCCTTATATTATTCTATAAAAGACCCCAACAATTATTATTATTGTGTTATTCAGGGTTGACCTTAATCCATGTTATGTTTGCATGTAACATGGATTATGGGTAAATGGTTAGAAATTTAAGATCTTCTCTATTCATGAGGGAATCCGTAACTGTTAGTTTTTGTGTGCATATTGTGTCTTTAGTATAGTCGTATAAGCGATAACTTGCAAACCACGTATATTAAGTAAGTCACTTAAAATACTATAGCTTTAGATCAAAATACTCCACAAAATTATTTTAAAAAAGCTTAAATTGATCTAATATCATGTTTTAACCACTAGACATCTATCTATACACCATTCTTTTAAATCTACTTTTTTTTAATTACCTAATTTTATTCTAAATCGTTAATTCGATAACCGACCCACTCTTGTTTTCAAAGAAGGGGATCGCATGTTAGAGTAAGGGAGTTTGACTTGGAAGAGTAGGGCATAGTTGGAAAGTGGAGAAGGACAAGAGCCAAAGTTGAACAGTAAAGGGACCAAATTTAATGCCCAAAAGTCGAAGGATACGTCATTCATATATAGGCTACACCTAACAAATAAATTCCACATTTGAAGGATATAATAATGATCAAGTAATCAAGTGACTTACTTGTTGTTAAAAGTCTTAGCACGAGATTCAGATTTTCCCCCAAACAAAATCGACTATTTCCAAAAACCAACGTCATATTAATACTCACTCGATCTTGTTGTTCCGTAAATTTGTTGTACACCTATATGGAGTTGAATCCTAGTTTTTATGATTTAATAGAGCTAAAATAAACTAAATAAGTTAAAAAGGTGAATTGAAGTTAGTTGAAATGAGCTGAACGAAATTGGTGTTAGCTAAGATGAATATAGATGAAAAACGTTGAAATGAAAGAGAATTGAAATTAGGTCAAAAGGAACATACATAAAGAATAACAAGATTATATCATGAATGAGATGATGATGTTACTTATTGACATTTGTTTCGCTAATATTGACCGTCATGTGTTTTGCAATTAGTATATTATACAACTAGCTGTATAGCCTGTATTACTTGTATATAACTGGTCGTATAAAGTTGGAGTTTTATAATAAATGATTTGAACTTATATGTATATTTTACGAGTTTTCTTAGAAAGAATCTAAACGATTTTATATAAAGTTTATACTCAAAATATTATAATAAAATTCATATATAATACATATATATAAACTTAATTAAAGTTTACTTTTGTTACCTTAAAAATTAAATATAACTCAATAAATTTAAATGCTCGAAAAGTTTTCATATCAACTTAATTAAATTTGTGTTAATTGTATTATGCTCATATATATACATTTTAGTTTTGTATTGATTGTAACATGTAAACTCTATTAAGATGATATACGAAGTATTAAAGTTTAATTTAGAGTTTTTTTGTTAGATAGCACCTAACATTTACACTATATGTAGAAGTACCTAAAGTTATTTTTTTGCCCAACAACACCTAACATTTTCCGTTTTTTGTTTTTTGTCTAAGAACACCAAAATCAGTTTTCCGTCAATAAAGTCAAGATTCCGACGGTAAAATTGATTTGACGCTTTTTTCTTTTCCCCTGATGCATTTCATTACTCTCTTCATCATGTTTTTGTAAACACAATTTCCCCTTTTGCTAATTTTTCTTCAATTAAACATAATTTCCTTCCAATTAAATCCTTATGTAACTTCCTCCATAGTTATTTAATTCCTCCATCCTTAAATTAAAACCCCAAATTGGGCTGACTTTGTCCAATTTATGGACATATCAAAATATGGGCAGGAGATTCATGGCCTGCAAGTTGTACAATGCAGAGACGAGTTTGCGTGGGTGTGGTTTTTTCAAGTGGATTGATGAAGATATGATTTATTGGTAAAAAAAAGTGTTACAAATGGCTGATTGAATAAAAATAAGTCACTTAAGAATAAGATCAATTGTCAATTACTTTTACAATGCATTAGTGCAAAGAAAGAATGAATGAAAAAATAAGGTCAATTTCACCGTTAGTCAAGACGGAATCTTGACTTTTTTTTACGGAAAACTGAATTTGGTGTTATTAGACAAAAAATAGAAATTGTTAGGTGTTGTTGGGCAAAAAAAAATAACTTTAGGTACTATTTTTATAGACAGTGTAAATGTTAGGTGTTATCTGACAAAAAACTCTTTAATTTACTCAGTAGATTCATTCGGTTGTCGCTGCAACATCTACCGGACTAGGATTGGGTAGCTAATCCCTATCCTAGCTAGATGACCACCATCAAAAGTTTTCTTAAGGAATTTGTCCCAACCATTAATAGCTACATTTCGTTTGCTTATTTAAGAACGCAACTTATAAATGGATTTTTCTTATGTAAGTAAGTGAAACAATTTGTGATTCCCGAATTGGTGTAATATTCCTTAACAACTTTACAAATAAAATGTCATAATCAAAAATATAATAAGTGGCTGTCAACATTCAAATTGAAATCTTGAATTATTTGGGTTTTTGTGTGGTTGAAGCATTATGAATAGTCAAATGCAAACAAAGTAAGGCTTCATTTGTATTAATGGTTGTATCAAAGATATTCTGTTCTGCTTGAATAAGTTAAACTACAAATCAAAATATACACTAATGGCTCACACTACAAGTGTTCAAGTGTACAACCCCAAATCATAACGGCAATGTTTTGGGCACAAGAATACGACAATCACAAATAGGACTATACATCAAGATATATATGTATATTTAGTACAAATTTAATTAAATTTATATGTAATTTTTTTAAGCTTTTAACAAATTTTTTTTGCACTATAATTTTTTAATGTCAAAATTAAAAAATTTGGGTATTATATGTATTATTGTTGAGTTTCAATATAATGTTTTGATTTACAATTTTTTTTATAAAGATGTTTAGGTTCTTTTCAATAAAGCTCGTAAAATATATGTATAAGCTCAAATTTTTTGTTATAAAACTCAAAATCTATACTACTATACATTGGCGGATTTGGGGTGGATAGGGTAGGCAAGTGTCACCCCCAACATAAAAATAAGAATAATTTTTGAACATAAATTTTACAAAAATGTGTTGGGTTTAGTGGTTAAAAGTGACTATATGTTAGAAGTTTGGTGATGTTAGAGGTTCAAAACTCGTAAGTTTGTTTTTTTACAAAAACTTGTTTTATTTCACCAAACTTCTCTTTTTTTCCTACTAATTACGGGAGAAAAAAATTGTGTCATCCCAAAGCTAAAATCCTACATCCGCCCCTGCTACTATATACATCTAGTTGTATAATCCTCTAATTGCTACACCGAACCATCTTTCAAGTGGTTAGACTCTAGATGGTTTACTTGTTCACGTGTACCACCACACTATCACCTCACTTTGACATCAATATATATATATACTTAAAAGAGGAACTTTTCGAGCAATTTTATTGGCTATTGTTTTAGAGTAATTTCATTGGCTATTACTTTGGTTAAATAATATATAAATAAAAAGATAATTAGTTAATAAAATAATTGATTGTAAATTAAGAGTTTTAACTAACGTGGACTTATGATATAATTTGTTGTTTCCCTTCTCTTATTTAATTAAAAGCATAAATAGATGTATTGATGAATATATTGAGTACTTAAGATTACGAAGTATAATTAAAAAAATACGAGCTACAGAATACAAACACATAAGAATATGACCTAAGGTAAAAAAAAAACGAGTTTAAGAAAATCATGAACTAAAAAATATGAGCACAAAACAATGCGAGTTATTAACCTAAGAATACGAGCTAATATAAAAAGAATACGAGTTACTAAGCTAAGAATACGAGTTACTGTAAAAACAATACGATCTATTAAGATAAACGAGCTGTAAAATACGAACACAAATCAATACGATCGAGCTAATGAAAAAACAATACGAGCTATTAACATAAGACGAGCTTCAAAATATGAGCACAAATGAATACATATACGAGATTAAAAGGATCACGGACTTAAATATACAAGCACATAAGAATACGGCCTATTAAGATGAGAATACAAGCTAATTAAACATAATACACAAACACGAACTAATTGAAACACTTCTCGAGCTAAAAAAATAGAACCGAATTTGCAATACGTCAAAATTCATGATATAATAGACACTTAAGATTACGAGGTATAATTAAAAGAATACGGGCTACAAAATACGAATATATAAGAAATACGAGCTAATGTAAAAGAATAAGAACTTAAAAGAATCAGGAACTAAAAAATACGGGCACATAAGAAGGTGAGCTATTAAGGTAAGAATGCGAGTTAATAGAGATATTAAGCTAAGAACACGAGCTAATGTAAAAAAAATACGAGCTATTAAGATAAGAATACGAGTTAATGTAAAAAAAACATACGAGCATATAAGAGCATCAAGAACTTACAAATACGAGCATATAAGAATACAGGCTAATATAAAAAGAAACTGAGCTGATGTAAGAAGAATACGGGCTAATAAGATAAGAATACGAGTTATTAAGATAAAAATACGAGCTAATGTAAAAAGTATACGAACTAATAAGATAAGAATACGAGCTATTAAGATAAGAATATGAGCTAAAGTAAAAAGAATATGATCTAATGTAAAAAAAATACGAGTTAATATTAAAAGAATACGAGTTTCAAGTTTCAACTATCTTCATATATTAGAAACATTGGATAAATTTTTTTTTCAAGATCGTGCTCAAATGAAAAGAATAGAAGTTATTATAAAAATATATGTGCTTAAAATATTATTTTGACAGTGATGCGTAATATGTAAGTGTCTTTTCAAGACCATTGAATTGGACGTACATGTTTCGGTTTCTATTGGAGTTTCATGCACTTTCAACGTTCCATGTTGTTTCGATGATGATACATCTCATGTTTCATTAGCCATAAAAAACAATCATACTTAAATTATTCTCTATATATGCCTCTTATACTAAGTATTTTTAGAAGATTAACTGCTACGATAATTACTTTGAAACATGTCAAGTTATTACCCGGGCAACGCCCGGGCATGAAATCTAGTTATATGGGATTTTCAAATAAAGTCGATTTAGGTCTTATTTACTTCGGCTGAAGCGAGTTAAATTTGTTATGTAAATATACTGTCAAAGAAAATAAGACAATGAACAACACCGAATCGCAAATGCTTTCCTTATAGAACAATTCGTCCCTTATATTGATGCATGGGATGTTCCGAATTTTCTACAGAGATAAGACGGCGTTCCTCTATTTTTGGCAAGAAAACAGAGATATAATTTCGAAGTAGTAATATGCAATTTGTTTTTCTGTTCGAGATCTTGTATATTCAGTAATTTTCTTAGGGTTCTTACTGATCTATTTCATCCTATATATATAGGAGAATGAAGGGGAAAGGGAGGGGTTTTGAGTCAGACCCCCGCATAGTCGTTCGTAAGGCAACTATACCGCGAACTTATAATATAATAGGCTAGTGTACACTCCGTACTTCCCGAACTAACTTTATTATTTATAAGTTCGCCCGTCTCTGAACCAAAACCAAATTACGAAAAATGAACCAGTAATTACTCTTAAATTACCAACAAAATTGATAAAAGTCGATGTATGTCTTATTCCTTTCGGTTGAAACAAGTTGAATTGAACTGAAATTAATTTGTGTAGAGATGAATCGAATTGAATTGAAATGGATGAATTTGAACTGAATTGTACATAATAAAGTCGAACTAAACTAAAATGAGCTGAAATTAAGTCCAAACGAGTAAGACATTACTCATATAGTCATATACATCAGACTAGTGATATTAGTTAGCTTAATTTATCATATAAAGTTTAAATTCGTTTATATTTTTTTAGTTCTAGTTTTGTTTAAAGCGAAGAAAATAAACAAATTGCAACATTTATATGCAAATGTTCTTATTCATGAATAAATACTAGAGATTGTATGAATATGAATCGGTCTAATAACATAGGAGAAACAGTAGTTGAAGAATTACGAATGATAAACACCTAAAAGAGGGAGGGGGTGAATTAGGTGTGCCCTTTTAATTAAAAATTTAAAGACGAAATCACTTGAGAGACTTAATGAGAAGTAAGTTCACAAGACAAGCTAAGTAACCTATGCAACAATATGATTGACTGTGACACAGGATCTTAGAAGCGAGTGATAATGAAGGGTATGAAAGTAAATAAGTAAACAACCAATGTTTTAAAAATTGGTTCAGTCTCTACTCCGAGACCTACGTCCAACCGTTATTTTATTGCTTGTTTAGGAATTTACTCAAACAACTAAACTTTTACAACGAAAATAACTCGCCAATTCAATCTACTACGATTGCACTCTAACTTAAAGCAACTCTGCTTTAAGAAATAACTCAAACTCAAAGCTACTCCGCTTCAAGAGTTCATGATGAAGTTCTATCTCTTTGGTTTACAGAATCAGAATCTCAAGGGTTCACTTAAGAACACTGAGATTACAATTAAGATCTAAACACGAGAATCATGGAACAAACTCATTATGTCACAGTGCAGCTTACTGATACATTGAGATATTGAGACCCTTTGAAAAACGTTGAAGACTTTTAAACTTAAAACCATTTTGCAAAACTTAAAGAATGAACTTTGAATGCTTAAGAGTTTTTGCAGAATTCACAATAAATGTTTGTAAAGCCGTAGCATTTAATGAACACAAAGGGTTCTTTTTATAGTGTAAAAGCCATGTAATAGGTTTACCCAAAACATGGTTATTACACTAATTTTCCATTTGTCCATTGGATATTAGCTAAACCATTTGAGAAGCAAAAAGAGTTATTCAGTTTTTATTGACTCCATAAAACCAAATCTGATTTGTTTTTAAATATCTCTTTACACAATCTTCAAGTGTCTACTTGCATCAAAATGAAAATTTACAAAACTTTTAATCTTATTGCAAGTGAGGTACACCACGGCTCAAACGTGATTTTCGTTCCATTTTGTGCGAGCTAAAAGAGGAGCTGTTTTTCATAAATCACATAAAATATTTCTTAATTTTGAAAATGTATTCGACATTTGTAATATGTTTCTCCCTTCTAATAGCTAAGATCTTTAACATCTTCTAGGCAAATACACAACCACATATCATCATATCACTATATATTTGTCCAAAATAAATATTGAAGATTAATTACGTAGTACTTGTTATATGTCATTTAGGCCCTTTTTTTTTTCTAAAACGAGTTGAATTGAATTAATTGGTGTAAAGTTTAATTGAACTAAATTGAGTAAAATTGAGGTGAAATGAATTTAGTTGAATTAAAAGTTAATTTTGTGAATAGATTAATTGAACATAATTGATTGAACGTAATAAAGCTTCACGGAATAGACTCATGCAAAATTGAAATGATCTAAAATTAAGCTAGAAAAAACAGGACCTTAAGGGATGGTTTGGTTTACTTGAAAAAGGTATGAGGTATGAGTTTAAAATGGATTAAACCCATATCCTGTGTTTAATTGGCAAATGTAGGGGTTTCATACACATACCTCAAATGCACGAGATATGAGTTTCTCATATTCAAGGAGGGGTGGGTATGAGATTGATACCCATGGGAACGAAATTAAATTAAGCAAATACGTGAAACACAAATTATGGCATGATGTAAATTAAAATTTCTATATAATTATCTGACTAAATTTGTATTTTCATGATTTTATATTACTAAAATTTTCGACTTAAACTATTTTATTTTACCGATTTTAACTTTTAATTGAACTTCAAACTCATACCACTTAAAATTGAAACAAATGCATAGTATACGGAATCAGTTCCAACCCCATGCCACCGGATATAATTACTGATTTCAAACCTATACCCATATTTAAACCAAACCCCCACTAAAATAATTACTTATTGGAAGAGAATTTTTGGGTCTATTAGCGCCACAAGTTTCTCAAGAATAGAAAATTGATTGGGCCTAATATTCGAAGCCCAATTTAAATGACTAAACTTAACTTGTTAGTTGTTACTAGGCTACTAGCTAAAGAATTTATACACTACAGTATGTTGGAAGATATAGAGTTGATGAAAGCAAGATATATAATTAATAATTCCTCCTATTTTTTTGGAATAATTGACGGTAATAATCCCACCTTTATGACATCTTCTAAGAATAATCCCGCCTTTCAATAATCCGAAAATAATCCCATCTTTGGAGCCCGTCTTCTATAAACACTCCATTTTACCTGTTACTTGATTAAAAGGTTTAAGTATTTTATATTTTCATTTAATTTTAAACAAAGTTCTAATTTAATTACCCAAAACCCCCCTTTAATTTAATTACCCAAAACCCCCCTTTAAACAAAGTTCTAATTTAATCCCACATTTCCATCATCTACGACTCCACAGGAATCATTTGGGAACTACCACCGAGCACGATTCATTCGGGAACTACCACCGAACCGCATCAGCTCCGCTCCTCCGTCACCTGCTGTCAACTCACAATTCATTCGGGAACTACCACCGAGCACGCTTATTCACACTCTACCACCGAGCAACCCAGCAAAACCCGAGTTAATTGGGAATTACCGACCAGTAGTACGTCACCATTGTTCTTCTCTTGCAATTAAAATCGAGTCTGATCTCCAGGTAAAATCCTTAAACCCAATTTAATAGTTTTAATTGCAAAATTTTCATTACAAATTTGTAAAACCCTAGAATTTTGAAATAAGATGTGTATGTTCTCTTCTTTAAATTGTTGTTCATTGGGTTAAAAATTAATAATAAACCTCGGTCGGATATGTCTCGGGCTTCATTTCTCTTAATGGTGTTGAATGAGCAGGTGATGAAAATTTTTCTGTTCGTATATTTACGCTGCTTATGCATTAGTGAGCAGGTGTTAAAAATTAGCCACTGATTTCTGTCTTTCACCTAAAAAACGTGTTCTAACCTCCTTATCTTTCCCGAAGAGCCAATGAAGACTATTGTTGTATGTTTTTTTTACTTATTATTGTTGTTTGAAGGTTATTCATAATGTTGGTTACGTTAAGATTTTGGCATGGTGGATTGTTTAAGAAGATGGGAAACAAAACGTATTATATTGGAGGGAAGGTTAAGAATTTTGAAGTGGACTCGGATGAACTCTGTTGGTTTTGGTTGGAGGAGTTAGCGCTGAAGTGTGATTTATATACTAAAATTAAGTGCATATACTACTTGTTACCTGGAAAAAGTTTAGATGAGGGTTTAAGAAAAGTGTACAATGACAAAGAGGTACTTGAAATGATTGATATTTTTGTTGAAGGTAAGGGGCCACAATGTTAAATGTAAGAGGCTAAATTCTCTAATTCATATTTCTAGTTATGTTTAACGATAAATGAACGATGTTTTATTTATAATTTTGGTATTGTTTCTTTATTTCAGGATTTAGGTTCATCACGAGGACCTATAATGGTCAATACTTGCTCAATCAGTGATAATGAAGGACCGCTACCAAGTCAAGTTTCATCATCTATCAAGAACTAGATTAGTTTGACGAATTATGTACTACTTTTGCTTTACTATGAAAATGTAATTTTTTGGCTAAATTCTTGTTTTATTTCTATGGAGTCGTATTAGGTAGAACTAGCATTTTGAAATTTTCACAGGAGAAAGTACTCTAAAGTGTTGATCTCACATTTGAACTAATGCAAAAGTAGCGGTAATTTTACAGACCAACTAAAGAAACTAGTTATATTCATTTTTGCTTATCTTTAGATTTTATCGTCTCTAGCGTATATTTTTTGTTCATAAGTTACTTCCTGCATCGGTACGTTAGACAATGAACAAGTTAAGTTACAGATATTTTATCGCCTTGGAGTATTTATTTAACACGAAAGAGAGAGAAATTGTATTGAAGTACATAACTAAAATAACATTACCCACTATAACAAGTCATTTTTATGAAGGGATTGTTTAAAGAATATGATGTTAAAAGATGGGATTATTTTCGGATTATTGAAAGGTGGGATTATTCTTGGAAGATGTCATAAAGGTGAGATTATTGCCGTCAATTCTTCCTTTATAATAATCTTCCTCTCTTTTCTTTTTTCATCAATTCACAATATCTTTCCTATTTCATTTTTTTGTAAAGTTTTTATACATATTTTAATTATCTCACCCCACCACAATACCCCACCATACTCATACTTTATACTTATTTTAATCACCTTACCCACAACAGTTACCCCACAATACATACCCTCTCTCTCCAATTACCCAACCCCACGGGCCACGCCAATCCTTTCCCATATAATAATCCTCTCCTTATTCTTTGTGTCTTCCTCAACTAGGGAAGGTTATATTGAATAAGAGTGAGTATATATTTTGTCCTATGAATGATGATACGACAT
Source organism: Silene conica (assembly GCA_029255685.2). Taxonomy (NCBI): domain Eukaryota; kingdom Viridiplantae; phylum Streptophyta; class Magnoliopsida; order Caryophyllales; family Caryophyllaceae; genus Silene; species Silene conica. The sequence continues at coordinate 73,350,522 of CM055312.2, forward strand.
CAATGTACAAGTGAGTAAATTTAAGTCTAGATGGGAAAATGGACGGATCGGATTTTTTTATCTGGATTATAACCGGACCGAATTAATTTGTTCCGGTCTTCGGTCTTCAGTTTTTAAATTCCGGTCTTCGATTCGGTCCGGTGTAAGACCGGATAATTTAGGTCCGTATCAACTGGACCAAATTTCATGATTTGTATGAGTAATCATTAAAATATTATGAATCAATTAACATCTATATCTATATAATCTATATAATAATATAAAAAGGCTAGATTGAGCATAATATCGCGACACGTGGCGGTTCTAGATGATTAGAACCATTTACTTGTTGTATAATTAAAAAGACAATTGTGGTAAAGTATAATTATAATTAAGAGATATATTATTACAATGTTTATGTGTTAATTGAATCAAAGATAATCAAGAGTCGGAAATCTAAAACATCAACCATTTAATATATATATATATATATATATGTGTGTGTGTGTGTGTGTGCGCGAGCGTGCGTGTGTGTGTGTGTGCGCGCGCGTGTGCGCGTGTGTGCGTGCGTGTGTGTGTGCGTGTGTGTTTTTTAATAATTAATTAAAGCTTTTCATATTTCTTTAACACCCACATTTTTATTTTTTTGTTATTTAATTCGCCTCTTTAGTTTCTCCACAATCAATTATCTAATTTAATAATATCACAAAATAAATTAAATTTAAAAATATATATGAGAATTTATGGTTATGTAATGTTTATAGAAACTATAATTCCTATAATAGTTTCTATTCACTCTATTTATTTAATACCTATTGTCCATGAGTTTTTCTTTGTAGTGGATTATATTATACGGGTTAATTTAATTATTTGATGATAGTGAGTATATTGAGAATTATTATTGAGTGTTGTTGTTGTTACGGTACGGTGATTGGTGTGCAACAAAATATATTTTAGTTTGTTACGTTGTTGGTTTATAATCGTTTGTTATATATTTGAATTCATGTTTTTTATTTGGTATACTTTAAATGATTTACATGTGACAATGGTTTGATTCATTTGTCAAGTTTTTGTCAGGTTAATGTTTTAACTTTTGGTCAAAATATTTTTTATATAAGTTTTAAAATATCATGAAATGTATGTAAATGCAGATAAAGCAAAGCATCACATGTGTATTTGAAGAGGGAAGAAATATAAAAGGCACGGAACCAAGGTAAAATAGAAGTTTAAAAAAGCAAGGTAAAAACTTATAAGTTAGAGATCTATTAAAAGATATAATCGAATAAAATAGCGCATATTTTAAGTTAATGAGTCGGAAAGTTTACGGTGCAAATTTAAGATAATTATTTTGTTCATATATATTTGTTTCTGCAACTAAAAAAAATATGTATTCTCGTAAAACTATTAATTGTTTTACAAAATATGTAATTGTCTTGTACTATAGGTTGTAATTGTCTTATATTATAGATTTTAATTAATGTAAAAATTTGTTATACATTTATCTTTAAACATTGACGTTCAATTTTGTAAATAAAAATATACGTCAAAAATCTAAGAAAACATAAAATTATCCCATGCATTTGCACGAGCCACAAAACTAGTAATAATATAAAAAGGCTTCTTGAGCCTCTATTGAAGTGACATGTGTCATCACTCACCTCTCATCTTCTTGCCACATAATATTAATCATATTAATAAAAAATAAGAAACTTATATATTATTGAACTTTTCATTTTTCATGCCTTTTTGTATACTTAGCTTTGACACCAAAATTAAAATTTCAATTTAATATTTCAATTAATTGTGCATTATTACATACTGATTACAAACCCATTATTTAATTTATATAAGAAAGTTCATCACCCATCATTTTCCTTATTTTGCCTCATCTGTTCATTAACTAAATATTTTTCACTTCATCATTACTCATTTACAATTAAACACTTTTTATTTTTCTTACATCTGTTAGTTTTACAAATTTTTATTGTTTGAGTTATTTTCCTGTGTAATTTTCATTTATATATCCCTATATATGTTTTTATCTAATGCTCATTTGTTTAGTCTTGATACCATGGTGCATTTTTTTCTGGACTAATTGATTTGGATTTTAGAAAGATAACATATACTTCTACATCCATCTATAAAAAATGGTAGGTGACACCTACGCTGTTTTTTTCATAGAAGTTACTACTACTATGTTGTGATTGATTTTTATTTCTTTATTTCTTGAGTATTTAACAAGGAATGAGTTTAATTAATTGTCTATTGTCAATAGGAATGAACAAAAAAAAGTTCTTAAAAAATTAGACATGAGACTATGACTATGGTGGAGTTTGACAAGTTGTTTTTTCTTTTTTTGTATGTACGATATCTTATAACATACAAGTAATTAAAATATAGGTTTTTGGATTTCGCAACCACATTGCTTCAAATATTGACCACAAGTAAAAATCGAATATGTAACACCCCGATTTATTAAGGAGCCTTTAGCAAGACATCCTCAGTAAATTGAGCTGTTACCATCTCGGAAAGCCCGAGGTAGTGAATAACAAAGTGAAACAATACAAAGTACTTTATAAAACCGATAGAATTTAAACTTTGATGTTACAACACTACGCATAGAAAAGGTACAACTGATTACACGTATGTATGTGATCTAATTCTAAGTAGATCCAAGCCATGTCACACTCCATGCCCGTGCTCCTAATCCAACTGTCTCTGACCTGTAAAATCTACTCCCCATTCCGGATCATCCTAGGTGCCACACGAATACACAGGGTCAACCACGAGGTTGAGTAGGTAAAATAGATAAAACATAAACAACAATAGATCTGCCTCTTCCTCCATCTCCATCACAATCAATTAACCACTTCACCTCCATCACTCCACACCTTCCATCACACCACACCTTCCATGGCCATATCACAAGACCCATTTCACAAGTCCCGATCTCCACAGTAATCAATAATAATAATACAAATGATCCACAACAACATTCAATATCAATTATAGCAATCTTATAATAAGTATCACCCACATAATTCATGTCATAACGCAACCACAAATATATCCCCTACCTCAAAACTGCGGAAGATAATTGCAAGTGCGCAACAGCTACTAAAAGTGTTCCACGCGGAAACCTCCACCTACCTAGACATATATCATATAATCAATAAACTCCCTACATCTCGTAATATACGTACACATTCTATTTATGGAAACCTCCTATATTTAGAAAGTTTCCACACAACCAAGGTTACCCAAAATAGCAACTTTCCAAATATAGCAACTTTCTAAATATAACAACTTTCTAAAATCCGCCATGCTCATATTCGCCACATTAAAATACTAACCCATAACGTAAACAACACAAAACTCACTATAATAATATTAATAATAATAATAATAAGACTAATAATGATAATAATAACAAAAATATTAAAAATAAAATTAGTGAACAACCCTAGCAAACCCGTGACAACACCCCGAGTACAAACAACCCTAAAACCACCGTGTCACGCCCATCTACCGCCTGTTCCCAGAACCACCTTCCACCATGCCAACCACCATCAGCCCCCTTCGCCGGCTGCCGGTGGTCTGAACCAGCCACCCAAACAGACCTGACTCCTCGCCCCTCCTTCTGACCACCCACTCTTTGACAGCCCCTCGACACCAGACCAGCCACCGCCAACACCCGACTCAACCACCAGACCCTTCCCTTGACTCCAGACTCGAGAGACACGGTGGTAACATCGTGTCGACCTCCCCCGAGTCAACGATGTTACCACTCCAACACCCCCTGTACACAAACCAAAAACCCAGAATGATGACAACCAGAAAACTCCTCCCTGACCGCCCCTTTTAACCCCCTTAAACCACCACGACCAGTCACCCTTAACCACCGTAGCATCCACTCCTGACACCCCCCACAACCACCTGTATGACCATGCACAGACTCAAAAACAACGACACTCAAACCACACTAAAACACACATAAAAAGAACATCGCTACTGGACTCCTATAACCACATCTTTGCAACCCCCTTCCTGTCACCAGATTAAACACCCTCGGCGACGGCCTCCGACAACCCACGACCCTTAAAAGATGATCTACATAGACTTACCATATGACATAGTGTAAAATTATGCAAAGACAACGAAATTAAAACATGTTGTACCCGTATACACAGGTGACGAAATTATAAACTACACAGGGATTAATAACGGTTGTGGTGAGCATACCAGGTTCACGGCCAGATCGAACCACCTTAGGCTAGTGCACGACCACCAAGAGCGGCTCCTTAGTCACCTACAATGTGACGGCTAGGGTTTAGTGTAGGTGTAATTATGTTTGTGTAGGGTTTAGGGTAAGGAGTGCTCATGTGTATATGGCGGCAGAACCATGCTCTGCTCCTTGATTATAAAACTCGTACTGGGCTGCTCTCATTAGCACGCAAAACGAGGCCCAAAGATGGGTCTCTAAAGGTCATAGGATCGAGCCTCACTAGCACCGCATTACTATTAACATAATTTGGTGACATATATAGATCCCCAAATCGAATCCCACAACCTACTATAAGCATATAATTATACTAGTGTTTATAAGTTTGTTTATAAGTTAACCCGTAACAATTATTATAATTGAATAAAAATACGGATTGTTACAGAATCATACAAATGCCCCCTTTAGATATGTATTACCCACAATATTCGGATGATCGAATAAATATGTAACTATGTATGTAGTGTTGGAAAATAAGAAATGGAACAAACCATTTTTCAAGTTTCACTTGACAAATTCAAACCCGAGTGTGTTAACATTTGAGATATTGTTGAAATTGATTATGTCATATTGGATTTTTCTCTCCATCTTAGAGAAAAATCTCTTGTGTTTGGGATTTCTATTTTTGCGGGATTCAAAATCAAATGCGTTTTCTCATGACTAGAGTACTTAAAAAAATGTAAACACAACTACACAAGTAAGACTACTTGAAAATCTTTAAAATACAAACGGGAAGAGAGAATAATATTCATTTAAAACTTAAAAACACACAACAAATTAGGCACCAATGAAAATGTAATCGCAATATCACAAATACCACTAAACAAAAACGCACCGTGAATTTCACGGGTAACAGAACTATTTAATCTTCAAAAGATATTATAAACTAGTATTGTCACTAATTTTCATAAAAAAAGTGTTTAATTATTTAAATGCATTTTATTTAGTGGAATTATAAGGATAACATTATTAGTAAGACTCTCAAAGTTTAAACTCTGCACAACAGCTTTCCATTGACTTTTATTATTTCTTTATTGTTCAAACTTATTTCAGACTCACCCAAAACTTTAGGCTAAAATTATCCGTCAGACTCCCCCAAAATCTTAAGACTCTGACACAACAACTTTCCATTAACATTTATTATTTATTTATTGTTCAACTCGCCTCAGACTATATACATTATTCCTTAAACTTATTTCAGACTCTACATTTCCACTACACTTTAACATATGTCAATTAGTTATTTGTTGTTATTATAAAAACGTAGAGTCAAGACTTTACAAAAATATTAAGTTGAGTCTTCGATTTTCAAGACTCAACTTAAGACTTTGTTAAAGATTTAAGTAGATTATTATTAGTTTTAGGTGAGCATTGTCTTAAAACTCAGTCTTATCTCAAGATTACCAATAATCTTATCCTTATACATTATCGATCATACTCAACTCAGATTCTACTTTTTACTTTTTCTTTTTACGTACATATTAAATTCTCACTTTAGCATAATGAGCAAAATTAAAGGTGGTAAATCCCCTATCTATAAAAGGAAGGATATTTAGGAGATGCTTATTGGCTCCAAAAATTTAGGAAGTTGAAAAAAATTCCAAAAAAAACACTCTCTACCAAAACCCACGTTCCCACCAAGAATTATTTACTCTCTTTCCTACTTTCACTATTTATTCTCTTACCTGTTTAGCCCAAAAATCTGTCATTATGCTATTGGGCCCAAAGACGAGCTAGGAAGCAAGCAGCCCGTTTACGAAGCAGATTACACATAAAGAAAGAGACGTTGGAGAGCAGGAAAGGGTCAAAACCCTAAAAGTAGAGCTGATCATGTCCGGGCTAGCCCGTCCAGCCCGGCCCGTCCGGCCCGCTATTTGAGCGGGCTTGGTCACGGAAAATATTAAAATAAATGGTTAATGGACAAGGAAAACTCGGCCCGCTAAATTAATGGGCGGGTATGGACTAAGTAAAAATTTTCATGGACAACCCGCTAGGCCCGCTAAAGCTCATAATGTAATTTTTACTTTATGTATATTATTTACTAAACTAATTAACTATTAAGTCAATTTAATATTCTCATACCCAAATAAATTAATAACGAAAAATAATAATGAAATGAGAAATCCACCCATAAACTTACTCGTTTTTTACTTTTTTTTGCCCTCTTTGTTATGCTTATGAAACCAATATCTGCATAACACATTTCCTTGTCGCATAAATATTTTCTATATTAGGATTTTTGAGATATATATACATCATTTTTAAGTTCGTGACTCTTATGTTTTCAAGCCCGGCGGCCCATGGGCAGGCCCGCCAACTTATAACGGACGGGTACGGACAACTTCAACAAACTCGTTTTAGCGGGCACGGACATAAAAAATTGGCCCGCCGGACACTTTTTCTCAAGGTGGCCCGGCCCGTGTCCGGCCCAAGCCCGCAAACGATCACCTCTACCTAAAAGGATATTCCCCTAGACTTTCTCCTATATTCCAGGAGCTGACCCTGACCAGGACCAGGACCAGCTGACCAGGAGTCCAAAGCCTATAAAAGGAAGAATTAGGGCATTTGTTAGGCATTCAGTTCACACGTTGTAATTTTACTTTCGCACGCATATACTTGTACTCAGCTGATCAAAACAGCGATCATCCTCGAAAATAGTGAAAAACTTGGTGGGATTCCGTTCCCCCCGCGGTTGTTTCCCTCCTTGGGTTTTTCCGTGTCACCAAAACCTCACGTGTTATTCTTTGTCTATTTTGTCCTTCGCGTTTATTTTTCTACGTAAATTCTCATATTGGTTGACACTTTGACCCACATCACAGTAACTTGACCCGGTAGAAATTTTACCAAAACATTACCTACTTCTAATATTTACTCTCATTTGATTCTATATTATATATAATTGTACGTATAATACATTTATACGACATATATAAAATAAAATTTCATAAAATCAAATCCGACACTTTTTTTTAAAGAAGATAAAGACACAAGGCAGTAGCATATATACTAGCATGTGTATAAATCTCGAATTAATGAAAAAAAAGTTCAATATTATTAATAAATAAATAAATAAAATAATGAATTCAACCATTAAAAAAATTGAAAATTATTTTTCAATACTATAGTCTATGCATAAAATAATGAGAATTTAGTACTAGAAAAAACATTAAAAGTGTCAATCATTTCGTAATAAGTAAAAAAAATACAAAGAAATAATTTTAAAAGAGTGCATGAACGATTATATTTATAACATAATAATTGAAAAGTGATAATACTTCAAACTACAAAATGCTAACATACTGAAAATATACAACATGCAACATTTAAAATAGGCTTAAAATTTCATAAGTCAAAAATATGAGAAAGTAAGAACATCAAAATAATTTGTAACAAATTTAATAGTAATGAAAAAATAGTGAAAATAAATGATTGTGATAATAATATTGTCAGTGGATCTAGAAAGTTAAAGCGGAAAACTACTATAGACCTAAAATAGTATAATATATAATACACAAAACGCATCATCATATTTTACTATAATGAAAATAAACTATTAAAAATGAAAAAAAAATAGACTAATTACTTTGCGAAAAAATTTGTTTGAGAAACCTGCGAGAACAAGTTGTAAAGCCTAAATATTCAAATTCATAATTTTATCTGCAAAAAAAATTAATAGTCATCAAAACAAAAATAGAAATTAAAAAAATCATGATTTCAATTATTTATCATAAACAGAATAAAAAGTTAACAATAATAATAACACCAAGTCTATATACGAGTACATTTTTTAACAAACGGAAAGATACTACATTATTTTTTAAAAATAAAAAGGAGGAATAATAATTAACTTTACATGAATTCGTATAGAAAAATACTATTTCAGAGATTTAAAAATAAAAAATAAAAATAAAACAACAATTGACCTTCATATTATAATTCGCTAATTCAGTATTGACTTGCCTATCGTATAAAATGAACAAAATACAAAAAATATTTTTAGCAGAATTATTACTATTGATAAAATTTATGTGAAAAAGTCTTGAAGTACTAAAATAACATAAAATTGATTAAGTAATGTTTCATCTCTTACATATACTAGTGTGTAATCCGTGCATAAATGCACGGGTATAATATTAATCTATGTATAAAAAAATTATGTAGGTGGCAGTTTTAACTCAAAAATATAAATATATCGTGTAAATATGGAAATGTTTAAATAAGTGAATATATATGTATAAAATCAATAAATAGTTTAAAAGTAGATATCCATTCTTACACCTTAAATATTGAGTGAAAACAAAACAAACGTAAAGATAATAAAAGTCCTTAGGGAAATCAAAGGAGGAAGACGACACGGGTAATCTCATCGTTAATGTGAAAAGGTACAATATTACGTTATGCCTGAATGACTCCCATAAACCATGATGTAAGACGTCAGAGATACTAAATTTTACAGTTGCATTAACAAAACATAGAGATTGTTTCCGAATGATAATCCGGAAATAAAAACAGAGATGATTCAAATCATTATTTCTTCATCGTAAGAAAAATCTCGTTTAAAATAGTCATTTTTCTATATTTCGTCCAAAATCAAAGAATTAATGAGATCGACTCCATCAATTATCAAACATATTAGTGCAATTCTAAATATAAATACCAACGGAATGTTGTAAAGGTTGTATGATACATGCCCACACCGAGTACTAAAATCAAAGAATTAAAGAGCTCATTTTAATCACGTCATATCCAATCTCCTTGCATTTGTGCCTTCAAATTGAAATTGAACTTTGACACCCTTCGGTGTTTCCTGGAATGCAAACACCAAATGTTAATATAGTGTAACATTCATACTTTCTAATTGTGAGATAATTTGCATTTTCAGCAGTGCTTATGCAGTAGCATATTCTGGAAAGTTCTAGGGTTTATTAGATTTCAAATAATCTGTTAAGTCTCATTTAATGTTGTAATACTCCGTATTTTTATTTCGTTTATTTTATTTATTTTGATTTTTATTGGATGTCGACGGGTTATAATAAAAGTAAGTAATTATAAGCGATATAATATTGTTGAACAAGGTGCCTTATGAGTTGTGTTTTCGGGTCGTAAATGTGAGTGTTTAACAAAACCGGGTCATAGATACATTATTTGGGTATTGGGGTGCGTGAGATGCTGACCCATACACGGAAAACCATGCGTATGGGCCTAGGGCTGCGTGCATTAACACAGCCCACACATAAGCTTAGCAAATCTGAAATTAGAATTTCAGAGAACCCTCTCCCTGCCGCCTTATATAAGCACTCTTTTTCTCTTTCCTGACCTAAAAACAACTCTCACACACTCACACATCATTAGCCGCCACATCAAGGTTGTCAAAGGGAGGGTTGTCACGGTGGTCAGAGGGTCCTAGGGGTGGTCGTTGGCTAGGGCAAGGAGGTATGCTCACATGCTCTATCTCGTTTTCTCTGTTTCTGTAGTAATTTGTATATGCAATTCATTTTTTTTTTCATGCTTAGCATCTCTGTTCTATTCCTGACTCCAATCTATGTCGTATGTTAATGATGTGTGGGTAGTGTCGAGGCCGCCGTTGACCTCGGTTGACCGTCAAAGGGGTGGTGTTTTACACAGTGTCAAGGGTCGTTTTTGGTACCATGTCAGTAGCTTTTTGACACGGCAATACTTTAACCAGATTCGTTTCACAATTTGTTTATGTTTTCGTATGGGTCTTGGATTATCGTAAAGTCTGTAGTTAGGGTGTCAGTATGGTCCCTGTCACGGTGGTTGTGGGCTGTCGGGTCGGAATCTGTAGTGGGTTTCGTTTGGTGTCGCGGATAAAGCTACCAGGGAACGGATACGGGTACATGGTTTTGGTGACGATGTTAGACGGTGGTCGTGGGTTGTCGGCAACCACTGACTCCTCCCCTGGAACCGCTGTGGCTCAGTGGCGAGCCTGGTGGTGCCAGAGGGGAAGTCAGGGGTTGCGTCTGGTGCCAGCAGTGGTGTTCGAAGGGGAGGTCGGAGTAGTCTGCCGGTTGTATGTTCCTGAAAGTGTAGTTTGTTGCGTTTGTTTTTCTGGGTTTGCGTGGGTCGTGTTAGTGCGTTAGGATTAGTGCTAGTTTACAACCATTATTAGTACTATCACTATTATTATTATGATTATTATTATTATTATTATTATGATTATTAGTATTATTATTATTATTATTGGTAATAGTATTAATGCATGTTTTGTTTTTGCTATTTTCATGGGTAATGTTGAAATGGTTAGTATTAATAATAATGTTATGTATGTTTTTTTATTTAAAATTTGTGGAGATGGCCTATTAATATTATATGTTATAGTGGGCATAGTAATTATTAATTTTGGATGGTGAATTTGTCATAATGTTATAATTAGTTAGTATTGTGGCTAGATACAAGTAGTTAATGATAATTACATGTTACGAGCATGCTTATGGATATAAGTATATATATGTATATGTATAAGGTGTTATGAGTAAACAATACAAAACGTGAACGGGTAATTATTGGTAATGTTATTGGTGGGAGTAGAATTTGACATTAAGCAATGTTTATAGGAATTGATTTTGAAGTGGAATATTTCTAGACGGTGATTTCTATCTGCAGACTTGCTATTTCAGGTAGGTTACATACACTGGTGCCTTACTATGTCTTAGATTATGTGTGGGTGTGTAATGCCTGTTGAATGCAAGTATGAATTCTGAGCATGATACTTATGGTTATTTATTTGGTGTTGCATTCATATTCATGGCATATGCATTGTATTGAGAAAGATGTGGATCAGATATTGTTCTGATGTAAAGCCCAGGGTGGTTCTGCAGACCAGGCCTGGTGTCTTATCAGCTTTTGAGCTGGTGTTCGGCAACGGCCGATTATAGTCTGCCGGGAGGTTCGGTATGGCTGGGTGTTACGGGTTTGAGATTGAGATTGTGATTGAGCTCGAGCATGACATAAGCATTTGCATATTATTGTTTTGTTGCATTATTTATTGGATAATTTGTGAGAAACTACCTTACATTTATGTCCATTTGTGAACAACTACCTTACTTTTTATTTTTGGTTAAAAACTACCTTTCATTTTAATTTTTTGTTAAAAACTACCTAAAAAAAGTTTTGAGGCCAATTTCTATTTATTATTGGTTTCAGAATTGTGAGTTATCTAAATTTTCATTCTTATTTTGTCGTTAAACTTGATATCCAAGCTTATTCTTCTTATCTAAAGGTCTAAACGAAAGGAAATTCTTATCATTAGCTTCAATTTCTTTCTTTAAGCATGTGGAATAATTGCTCCGGATGATGAACATGGGCTAAATGGTATGAACTCTATGCTATCAATGAATAGGTGGAATAATTTTCACTAATAGCATAGAGTTCATACCATTTAGCCCATGTTCATCATCCGGAGCAATTATTCCGAAGCTAATGGCAAGAATTCCGTTTCGTTTAGAACTTTAGATAAAAAGGATATGCTTGGATATCAAGTTTAACGACAAAATAAGAATGAAAATTTAGAGAAATCACACGTGTGAAGCCAATAATAAATAGAAATTGGTCTCAAAACTTGTTTTTAGGTAGTTTTTAACAAAAAATATAAATGAAAGATAGTTTTTAACCAAAAATAAAAAGTAAGGTAGTTGTTCACAAATGGGTATAAATGTAAGGTAGTTTCTCACAAATTATCCTTATTTATTATTGTGTTATCCTACTCAACTGCGAGTTTGACAGTGTATTCGTGTTCACCTACAATGATCCGGAATGAGGAGTAGATCTTTCAGGTCAGAGACAGGTGGACTAGGACTGGGCATTGGAAGAGAGACATGGACTAGACCTACCTAGCTACTAGATCACTTAACTTTTCATAGTTGAACATTTATTTTATTTCAGTTGTTTTGGAAGTCTTTTGGACTATGCCTTGTAATAGTTATCAGTTTAACCATTTATATTTAAAGTACTGTGTTTCTTTCACTGTGAATATTTACTACCCTGGTTTATCCAGGTTGGTAACGGTCATATTTACTCTGGAAGTCCTATTCAGGCTCCTAGGTAAATGGGGGTGTTACAAATGTGTCCTAGGAAATCTGAGCATCTTAGGCGCACTCGAGGCACGCCTTAACAAACTAAGACGGAGTATACAAAATTCGAGCCCTCCAATATGTTTTTCATACGTTGATCACTGGCCCAATGACAATGTATTAGCTAATTTGGCAAGGTGAAACAAATTAAAATATACGGAGTAATAAAATTTAGTACATATTAATTCCTTTGAATTGACCTATTTGTTCAAAATCCACATCAGAAATTTTGAAAAATGGAATGATTTAGAGTTGGAGGGTATATGCCTTAAAATAGTAGTCTCACAATGATTAAATCAAATTAAAAATGAGCATTTCCTAATTTGGTAGTCGTATAATTGATAGTACATAACCATAATTTTACAACCAATACTTATAGCTAGCTATATTGCGCAGACAACCGCACACTGGACACTCGAACATAGGTATGACACTTGAATACTGAATTTTATACCAAAAACATGATATTTTTTCATATAATAGTCAAATCCGACACCTGGACACGTATTCGTGTAGGATACACAAATCACTTAATTCGTATTCATCTATAAGAACGGTCTAACCCCAGTTACCTACCTAAAATTTTCATTATCGTCCCCTTCAAGACTTCAATAGCCAACTTTATTTATTTTGTCAAGGCTTTATTCTGTTAAAGCTGTTAGCGGCTACTACTATGCATGATGCCCGTCGTTGAGGGTACCAAAGATAAATTTATAATTCCTAACTTTAACAATAGATAGTGAAAGTCAGGGTCGAACCACAAGGAGGTGGGGAATGTTTATTGTTGAATGTTAATGTTTAAAGGTAACAAATTTGGGGGTTTGATTGGTTGATTACTATATCTAAGGCAAAGATTAAAATAAACAAATAATAAAAGATGAGAATAAAATATAATAAAAAGGGATGCTAGGATGTTTGGGTAATAAATAGCTAAGGTAATATTAATCCTAAGGTCAACATGTATTGCAGTCGCGTAAGGGGTGTAACATATCTTTTTAAGTCTATGCTACCTAATAGCTCCTTTCGGCCTATGCTATTAGTTCCTAGGTCTCACAATTATTGGGTGTCAACAATAAGGGTGATTCCTAAATCCCAGGTCACATACCTTTCAGCCTTGAGTAACCTATCCGTCTTAAGGTGTAAACCAATGCCCTTCCCGTATCTTTCAATCTTGGGTAGGTCATTACTAACATCCTACAAGTCTCCTTATGGTCTCATTGCAGGATATTATAATAAACAAGAAAAGACGAAATAAGAAAACATACGCGAGTGGTCGACCGACCGGCTACTCTAGTCGGCCGACCACGGCCTCGGTCGACCGACCAGCTATTCCAGTCGGCCGACCGTGGTCCTGCTACAGGTCGGTCTTTCGAATTTTATCTACCTACGCATATTTATCCCCTACATCCTAACATATGAAAATTAGCTACTCATGGTTGTTAAGATGAATATGAAAACGGGATTAAACATGGTAAATATAGTAAATAATATAAACATGCGAGATTCAATAAAGCTTGGGATTCTAACTTAACAATTGTAATAAAAACAAGAACGATAATAAAGCAAGATTAAAAGAGTAATTACCACAATTTGGAATTAGGGCAGAAAGAAACTAACTTTATTGAATGCTTGGGAATTGTTGAAAGATTACAAAACTAAAAGATGGTAAAGATAGATATTAATCGATACTCCTTGATAAAACTTGATGATAGATAGTAAAAGATGCTCTAACCCTAATCATAAGATTAGTTTATATAGGTAACTAAACTAAGAGTTTCCTAAAAGCTCTAATTCTACTTTATTTCCGAAAAAGAATCGTTTGGGCTTCCGCTGTGGTCGATCGACCTACTATTCGGGTCGGTCGACCGCTTCCTTCTGGGCTTCTTCTATTTTTGGCCTTCCTTGAGATTTGGGCTTTATTAAAGAACAGGGTCAGTCGGTCGACCTATAATGTCGGTCGGTCGACCGCTTCCCGAAGAATTTCTTCTATTTTCTTCTTAATTTGACCTTGGATACTTTGACTTTGACTCCAGTTGACTTTCCATTTATTCCTTAATTAAGCAAAAGACTTGAGGATACGGATTTGGTGCTAAATCGTCTCTTTTCCGCATAAATCTGCAAAAGTGCATAAAAATACGAAAGTACACAATTTGTGGGAAATAAAGGCTAAAACATAGTAAATGAGCGACCAAATACGTGTAAAAATAGATGTAAAACATCATAAAATAGACACGTATCAAATTCCCCAAACCAAACCCTTGCTTGCCCTCAAGCAAGAAATAGACTCGATCTTAACTAATGGAACGATTTCAATCTCAGAGCGAAATTTACATGTTAGCCTATACCAATGCCAAGTACAAAATGAGAAAGTATTTAAATCATGCAAACGAGTTATGGTGTTGTCAAACTTGCAAAAATAGAAACTATAGAGACTTATACCATGGACTCTCGCGGTACGCTCGAGACACTCATGAAGCAAAGGGTGAGTATATGTAAAAGATAGGAAGAAGTAAATTTGTAATGACGCTCACCTAACTGCGACCCATGAAAACATGCCTGCAATCTAACATGAACAGGAATTCTACAACTTTGTACAACAATCTCATTTAAGTGGCCTAGATACATGCAATTGAGGTAATGAAAGATATGTGAGGTAAAAGGTAAAATGTGGTTAAGCTGTTTTTGGATTTGTGGGGTTAGTAGCCAAGCTAGTAAAACCGATTCCCAACAACATATTTCACAACTTTTTGATATTAAGAAGGTGCTCTTTTTGTGGCACAACTCTCACATTTAAATATAAGAAAGGACTCCCAAATATTTTTGAATGAAGCACGGGAGTGATAACATATAAAAGAAAGGGATTTTTGGAACGAAATTTTGAACTTGATGATGCCAGGTGGTCGGCCGACCTATTGAAGCGGTCGGTCGACTGGCTCTGTACTTCCCGGATTTTTTTTTTTCGTTTTTCTTCTTTCTTTTTCTGAATTTTTCTTGTTCTTTTTCTTTTCTTTCTTTCTTTTTTTTTCTTTTTGCTCATGATAGCTTACAAACCAAGATACCTCACGAGTCAAACCAAAGACCACAAATACTAGCTTGGAAAGGTAGGCTAAGTATGGGATGTAGTTTTGGGGGATAAAAGGCAATTTTGGCTATGTGAAGCTTATGGGTAAATATGAGAAAAGGGATCCCAAATGCACGTATCAAGACTCACAAAACGAGATAGTAAAACAAGTATATAGCAATTCAAATTCATGTTAATGCATATTGATGTAACATGTTCCAAGGGGAGTACTACTCACATCCTAGACAACTGGTTTAAGAATGAAATCAGGAATAAGGCTCTAAAACTCAGAATGTATAGTAGACTGCCAAGGTATAAGTCAAGTCTCAAGAAATGCAAGTTGACAAAAACTCGTAGATATGCAAAAGACTCTCATACTAAAACAAGTTGACAAGGTAAGGTAAAGGCATAAACATGTAAGAAAGCAAAATCATCCTTGAAATACTATCGTTCCGACTCGACCTATATGCTAAAATAAACGTGCATTTTTTTGAATTTTTGAATTTTTTAATTTTTTTTGGATTTTTGTATATATAAGGAAAATAAAGAAAAGAACGATGCAAGACAGAAATGCAGTAAACGTGTGACAGAATGCAATGCATGTGACACGAAACCATTCCCCAAACCAACCCGCACAATGTCCCCATTGTGCATTAGCCTAAGTAAAGGTTTCACAAAATTAAAGAAAAGATGCAAAGAAATAAAAAAACTAAGGAAAAACTGGAAAGAACTCACTGGATTTTGAAGCGCATGAGAAAAACCTTCCCAAACCAGCGTAAGCTGGGAGGTTTTGGTGGCCAGCAGTGCCACTCAAGTAACCAAGTCAATTTCATGATTTCCAAGGAAGAGAAACGAAAGACCGCAGCAGAGAGCAGGTCGACCGACTGATATTTCTGGTCGACCGACCTCCTGTGAATTACGGAAAATCTTGCGATACAGCAACTCTGGTCGACCGACTGATGTTTCTGGTCGGTCGACCCTCTGTGTCCTGGAGGTCTTCGTTTCTTCGTAAATCCTGAAAAAGCAAGAAAGTACGCGCGCCCAACAATGCGCGAGATGCCCGGAACGATTCTTAAAGTCTTAACTACTCAAATATAAGGGAAAGGATCTAAACTACGAGCAAACAAAATTAAAAAGTCTCACACAACAAAAAATAAATTGTCTTAAAAACTGCAACTAAAACAACTATCCGCTAAAGATGCGGAAAATATCTGACCACGGCTTCTGACGACATGCCGTAGTCTCCACGGTTTTTGCTTTAGTAGCAAAACACATCTTCTTTCCGCCGTCGCAAAGCATATGCGACGGTCTCTCCTCTTGAGCTTGCCTCCTCTTCTTCTTCTCCTCCCTATCCACGACGTCTGGATCCTCATCCTCTTCATAGCTTAGGCATCCCATTCCTCCTCTCTGGATGATGACTTCCTTCACTTTGGGTTTCCCCAAACCAGTTCCTGCATTAGTCATAATGGAAGTGCCCTCCCTATTGCTCCCAATCTGGGGCGGAGGTGTAAAAACAGATACAGGAACAGGTAATAAAGTGGGAGAAGTAGTGATGACCTCATACTTCTTCTCAGAAGTGATAGCATTACATGTGATGGGGGTCATAGCATCCTTCTTCCTATAAGATAGGCCATAGATAATAGAATGTTTGCCCACTTTGAAGGTTAGAGTCCCAGTGCCTACATCTATAATGGCACCTGCGGTGTGAAGGAAAGGTCTTTCTAGAATTATAGGTATATGGGCATCCTCTGGGATGTCCAAAACTACAAAGTCAACTGGGAAGAAAAACCTGTCAATACGGACAGGGATGTTTTCCAACACCCCTATAGGTTCCATAGAAGTGAGATCCGCCATCTGGACTGTCATACTGGTCACTGCAAATTCGGTCATTCCTAGTTTTAAGGCAACGCTTAGGGGCATGACACTTATACTAGCACCTAAGTCGCACAAGGCCTTCTTAACTGGGAAGGTTCCTATATTACAGGGGACAGAAAAACTACCAGGGTCCTCTAGTTTATGAGGGGCGACGACATGAGTTAAAAAACTGGATGACTCTTTAGTGAGGGCCACCGACTCAACCTTTTCTAAAGACCTCTTCCTGGATAAAAGCTGTCTCATAAATTTAAGATAGGAAGGAACTTGTTGAACTAGTTCTAAAAATGGGACTTGAACATTTAATGAACGAATCACATCCTTAAATTTGTCAAAAGATACCTGATCCTTTGAAGGCACGAGTCTTTCTGGAAAAGGTGCAGCTGAGGACTCAATATTTGCAGCCCTTTTGAGAAACCTGGGGGTCTTGTCACCCCGGAAGAGAAAATCCCGCAAGTTATTTGGCAAATCTGGACGAAAGGGAACTTCGGGTTCTGCTTCAGTGGTCGGTCGACCAGAATCTTCGGTCGGTCGACCAGTCTCCTGTTCAGGCAAAATTTTCGGGTCCTGATCTGTGGTCGGTCGACCAGAAACTTCGGTCGGTCGACCGCCTTCGCTGCTACTCGCCTGTTTTTCTTTCTCAGCCCCCACCTTGGCTCCACTTCTTAAGGTTACGACGTTTAGAGTCTCCTTTTTCTGGTCCGGCTTGGTCGGAAGTTGACCCGGAGCCCTAGTATCATTCTTGCTTGCAATTTGAGCAATCTGGGATTCTAACATCTTCATTCCCGTCTCTCTAGCCTGTGACTCCTTCTGAACCAATCCAATAAGATTTTGGATAAGAGCATCTGTGTTGGGTGGTGGATTAGAAGGTGGTTGAGGGTTGAAAGGTGGTCTTTGGAAATTTTGTTTATGTGGGGGTACATAGGTGGAATTTTGCTGAGGTTGCATGTGTTGTGGGTTTTGAACATTCTGGCTTGTCCACCTTAAGTTGGGATGGACATTATTGTTATTTGGGTCATAGAAATTGTTCCCACGGTAATGCTGAAAAGCGGCACATGTTTCATTAGATGAAGTACAGAATTTTGACACATGCCCTTCTCCACCGCACCTCTCACAAGCAAAGGGTCCGTCCTGAACGGCGTTCACTTGGTAAATTCCTCCCTTGCTTCTACTCCCTAGATCGAGCTTTCCTGCAGCCTCAAATTTTTCTAACTTGGCTGTCAAGGCCTCAATTGCTGACAGGTTGTACTCATTTTTCCTCTGATTTCCTCTGGAAGTACCATGCTCAGCACGGTGCACAGCAACATCTTCTATTAACTTGAGACCCTTAGTCTCTCCCGAATTATCTTGGAATCTCCCATTAGCTGCCGCATCTAGATAGGCCCTGTTGTCATCGTAGAGGCCATTGTAGAACTGGTTGCAAAGAAACCATTGTTCGAATCCGTGATGTGGTATGGATCGAACAAGTCTCTTGAACCTGTCCCACGCCTCGCTAAAATCTTCATTGGGACCTTGCTTGAAATTAGTGATCTGCGCTCTTAAAGCATTAGTCTTTGACGCGGAATAATATTTCCTGTAGAATGCTAAGGCTAAGGTGTTCCAATCTGTGACTCCCGCAGCAGTGCGGTCAAGATCTCTGTACCACTCTCTCGCAGAGTCCCTAAGGGAGAAGATAAACATGGTCTGTTTAATCTGATCCTGCGTCACTCCTTCTGGGGGTGCTATAGAACATATGTAATCTGTGAAGATTTCAATATGCTTAGCAGCATCCTCATTGGCCGAGCCTCCAAATTGGTTTCTTTCAACCATAGTAATATAGGCAGGCTTGGTCTCGAATGGCTTCCCAGTACCTGCAGGTAAAGTGAACCCTTTGTATAGGTCCTTTGCCTGAGGCATGGAGTGACTGGCAATAGTAGCTTCTTCTGTCATGTTTTCTTCCTCTTTTGGGAAAACTGGAAAATAGGTAAAAGGTGGTGTTTTTGGTGAAAGTGGATTGATGGGTGAATTTGGTTGTGAAGGTGGTGTTTTTGGTGAAGATGATGGTAGTTCGAATAAGTCTTCTTGAAATAAGGAAGATGGTGAGCCTCCTTCCTGATTTGCTAGAAGTTGCTTTCTTCTTTCTCTAAGAGTCCTCTCAATTTCGAGGTCAAGTGGTAGGAGTTCTCCTTGAACTGACCTGCGCATAAGATGGAAACTACAAGAAAAAAGTGAGAAGGTTTAAGGAACAAAACGTTCCTTAAACAGAGAGAAACAAAAACAAAAAACAATAAACACTGGCGTCACGTCCCCGGCAACGGCGCCAAAATTTGATGCCCGTCGTTGAGGGTACCAAAGATAAATTTATAATTCCTAACTTTAACAATAGATAGTGAAAGTCAGGGTCGAACCACAAGGAGGTGGGGAATGTTTATTGTTGAATGTTAATGTTTAAAGGTAACAAATTTGGGGGTTTGATTGGTTGATTACTATATCTAAGGCAAAGATTAAAATAAACAAATAATAAAAGATGAGAATAAAATATAATAAAAAGGGATGCTAGGATGTTTGGGTAATAAATAGCTAAGGTAATATTAATCCTAAGGTCAACATGTATTGCAGTCGCGTAAGGGGTGTAACATATCTTTTTAAGTCTATGCTACCTAATAGCTCCTTTCGGCCTATGCTATTAGTTCCTAGGTCTCACAATTATTGGGTGTCAACAATAAGGGTGATTCCTAAATCCCAGGTCACATACCTTTCAGCCTTGAGTAACCTATCCGTCTTAAGGTGTAAACCAATGCCCTTCCCGTATCTTTCAATCTTGGGTAGGTCATTACTAACATCCTACAAGTCTCCTTATGGTCTCATTGCAGGATATTATAATAAACAAGAAAAGACGAAATAAGAAAACATACGCGAGTGGTCGACCGACCGGCTACTCTAGTCGGCCGACCACGGCCTCGGTCGACCGACCAGCTATTCCAGTCGGCCGACCGTGGTCCTGCTACAGGTCGGTCTTTCGAATTTTATCTACCTACGCATATTTATCCCCTACATCCTAACATATGAAAATTAGCTACTCATGGTTGTTAAGATGAATATGAAAACGGGATTAAACATGGTAAATATAGTAAATAATATAAACATGCGAGATTCAATAAAGCTTGGGATTCTAACTTAACAATTGTAATAAAAACAAGAACGATAATAAAGCAAGATTAAAAGAGTAATTACCACAATTTGGAATTAGGGCAGAAAGAAACTAACTTTATTGAATGCTTGGGAATTGTTGAAAGATTACAAAACTAAAAGATGGTAAAGATAGATATTAATCGATACTCCTTGATAAAACTTGATGATAGATAGTAAAAGATGCTCTAACCCTAATCATAAGATTAGTTTATATAGGTAACTAAACTAAGAGTTTCCTAAAAGCTCTAATTCTACTTTATTTCCGAAAAAGAATCGTTTGGGCTTCCGCTGTGGTCGATCGACCTACTATTCGGGTCGGTCGACCGCTTCCTTCTGGGCTTCTTCTATTTTTGGCCTTCCTTGAGATTTGGGCTTTATTAAAGAACAGGGTCAGTCGGTCGACCTATAATGTCGGTCGGTCGACCGCTTCCCGAAGAATTTCTTCTATTTTCTTCTTAATTTGACCTTGGATACTTTGACTTTGACTCCAGTTGACTTTCCATTTATTCCTTAATTAAGCAAAAGACTTGAGGATACGGATTTGGTGCTAAATCGTCTCTTTTCCGCATAAATCTGCAAAAGTGCATAAAAATACGAAAGTACACAATTTGTGGGAAATAAAGGCTAAAACATAGTAAATGAGCGACCAAATACGTGTAAAAATAGATGTAAAACATCATAAAATAGACACGTATCAAATTCCCCAAACCAAACCCTTGCTTGCCCTCAAGCAAGAAATAGACTCGATCTTAACTAATGGAACGATTTCAATCTCAGAGCGAAATTTACATGTTAGCCTATACCAATGCCAAGTACAAAATGAGAAAGTATTTAAATCATGCAAACGAGTTATGGTGTTGTCAAACTTGCAAAAATAGAAACTATAGAGACTTATACCATGGACTCTCGCGGTACGCTCGAGACACTCATGAAGCAAAGGGTGAGTATATGTAAAAGATAGGAAGAAGTAAATTTGTAATGACGCTCACCTAACTGCGACCCATGAAAACATGCCTGCAATCTAACATGAACAGGAATTCTACAACTTTGTACAACAATCTCATTTAAGTGGCCTAGATACATGCAATTGAGGTAATGAAAGATATGTGAGGTAAAAGGTAAAAAGTGGTTAAGCTGTTTTTGGATTTGTGGGGTTAGTAGCCAAGCTAGTAAAACCGATTCCCAACAACATATTTCACAACTTTTTGATATTAAGAAGGTGCTCTTTTTGTGGCACAACTCTCACATTTAAATATAAGAAAGGACTCCCAAATATTTTTGAATGAAGCACGGGAGTGATAACATATAAAAGAAAGGGATTTTTGGAACGAAATTTTGAACTTGATGATGCCAGGTGGTCGGCCGACCTATTGAAGCGGTCGGTCGACTGGCTCTGTACTTCCCGGATTTTTTTTTTTCGTTTTTCTTCTTTCTTTTTCTGAATTTTTCTTGTTCTTTTTCTTTTCTTTCTTTCTTTTTTTTTCTTTTTGCTCATGATAGCTTACAAACCAAGATACCTCACGAGTCAAACCAAAGACCACAAATACTAGCTTGGAAAGGTAGGCTAAGTATGGGATGTAGTTTTGGGGGATAAAAGGCAATTTTGGCTATGTGAAGCTTATGGGTAAATATGAGAAAAGGGATCCCAAATGCACGTATCAAGACTCACAAAACGAGATAGTAAAACAAGTATATAGCAATTCAAATTCATGTTAATGCATATTGATGTAACATGTTCCAAGGGGAGTACTACTCACATCCTAGACAACTGGTTTAAGAATGAAATCAGGAATAAGGCTCTAAAACTCAGAATGTATAGTAGACTGCCAAGGTATAAGTCAAGTCTCAAGAAATGCAAGTTGACAAAAACTCGTAGATATGCAAAAGACTCTCATACTAAAACAAGTTGACAAGGTAAGGTAAAGGCATAAACATGTAAGAAAGCAAAATCATCCTTGAAATACTATCGTTCCGACTCGACCTATATGCTAAAATAAACGTGCATTTTTTTGAATTTTTGAATTTTTTAATTTTTTTTGGATTTTTGTATATATAAGGAAAATAAAGAAAAGAACGATGCAAGACAGAAATGCAGTAAACGTGTGACAGAATGCAATGCATGTGACACGAAACCATTCCCCAAACCAACCCGCACAATGTCCCCATTGTGCATTAGCCTAAGTAAAGGTTTCACAAAATTAAAGAAAAGATGCAAAGAAATAAAAAAACTAAGGAAAAACTGGAAAGAACTCACTGGATTTTGAAGCGCATGAGAAAAACCTTCCCAAACCAGCGTAAGCTGGGAGGTTTTGGTGGCCAGCAGTGCCACTCAAGTAACCAAGTCAATTTCATGATTTCCAAGGAAGAGAAACGAAAGACCGCAGCAGAGAGCAGGTCGACCGACTGATATTTCTGGTCGACCGACCTCCTGTGAATTACGGAAAATCTTGCGATACAGCAACTCTGGTCGACCGACTGATGTTTCTGGTCGGTCGACCCTCTGTGTCCTGGAGGTCTTCGTTTCTTCGTAAATCCTGAAAAAGCAAGAAAGTACGCGCGCCCAACAATGCGCGAGATGCCCGGAACGATTCTTAAAGTCTTAACTACTCAAATATAAGGGAAAGGATCTAAACTACGAGCAAACAAAATTAAAAAGTCTCACACAACAAAAAATAAATTGTCTTAAAAACTGCAACTAAAACAACTATCCGCTAAAGATGCGGAAAATATCTGACCACGGCTTCTGACGACATGCCGTAGTCTCCACGGTTTTTGCTTTAGTAGCAAAACACATCTTCTTTCCGCCGTCGCAAAGCATATGCGACGGTCTCTCCTCTTGAGCTTGCCTCCTCTTCTTCTTCTCCTCCCTATCCACGACGTCTGGATCCTCATCCTCTTCATAGCTTAGGCATCCCATTCCTCCTCTCTGGATGATGACTTCCTTCACTTTGGGTTTCCCCAAACCAGTTCCTGCATTAGTCATAATGGAAGTGCCCTCCCTATTGCTCCCAATCTGGGGCGGAGGTGTAAAAACAGATACAGGAACAGGTAATAAAGTGGGAGAAGTAGTGATGACCTCATACTTCTTCTCAGAAGTGATAGCATTACATGTGATGGGGGTCATAGCATCCTTCTTCCTATAAGATAGGCCATAGATAATAGAATGTTTGCCCACTTTGAAGGTTAGAGTCCCAGTGCCTACATCTATAATGGCACCTGCGGTGTGAAGGAAAGGTCTTTCTAGAATTATAGGTATATGGGCATCCTCTGGGATGTCCAAAACTACAAAGTCAACTGGGAAGAAAAACCTGTCAATACGGACAGGGATGTTTTCCAACACCCCTATAGGTTCCATAGAAGTGAGATCCGCCATCTGGACTGTCATACTGGTCACTGCAAATTCGGTCATTCCTAGTTTTAAGGCAACGCTTAGGGGCATGACACTTATACTAGCACCTAAGTCGCACAAGGCCTTCTTAACTGGGAAGGTTCCTATATTACAGGGGACAGAAAAACTACCAGGGTCCTCTAGTTTATGAGGGGCGACGACATGAGTTAAAAAACTGGATGACTCTTTAGTGAGGGCCACCGACTCAACCTTTTCTAAAGACCTCTTCCTGGATAAAAGCTGTCTCATAAATTTAAGATAGGAAGGAACTTGTTGAACTAGTTCTAAAAATGGGACTTGAACATTTAATGAACGAATCACATCCTTAAATTTGTCAAAAGATACCTGATCCTTTGAAGGCACGAGTCTTTCTGGAAAAGGTGCAGCTGAGGACTCAATATTTGCAGCCCTTTTGAGAAACCTGGGGGTCTTGTCACCCCGGAAGAGAAAATCCCGCAAGTTATTTGGCAAATCTGGACGAAAGGGAACTTCGGGTTCTGCTTCAGTGGTCGGTCGACCAGAATCTTCGGTCGGTCGACCAGTCTCCTGTTCAGGCAAAATTTTCGGGTCCTGATCTGTGGTCGGTCGACCAGAAACTTCGGTCGGTCGACCGCCTTCGCTGCTACTCGCCTGTTTTTCTTTCTCAGCCCCCACCTTGGCTCCACTTCTTAAGGTTACGACGTTTAGAGTCTCCTTTTTCTGGTCCGGCTTGGTCGGAAGTTGACCCGGAGCCCTAGTATCATTCTTGCTTGCAATTTGAGCAATCTGGGATTCTAACATCTTCATTCCCGTCTCTCTAGCCTGTGACTCCTTCTGAACCAATCCAATAAGATTTTGGATAAGAGCATCTGTGTTGGGTGGTGGATTAGAAGGTGGTTGAGGGTTGAAAGGTGGTCTTTGGAAATTTTGTTTATGTGGGGGTACATAGGTGGAATTTTGCTGAGGTTGCATGTGTTGTGGGTTTTGAACATTCTGGCTTGTCCACCTTAAGTTGGGATGGACATTATTGTTATTTGGGTCATAGAAATTGTTCCCACGGTAATGCTGAAAAGCGGCACATGTTTCATTAGATGAAGTACAGAATTTTGACACATGCCCTTCTCCACCGCACCTCTCACAAGCAAAGGGTCCGTCCTGAACGGCGTTCACTTGGTAAATTCCTCCCTTGCTTCTACTCCCTAGATCGAGCTTTCCTGCAGCCTCAAATTTTTCTAACTTGGCTGTCAAGGCCTCAATTGCTGACAGGTTGTACTCATTTTTCCTCTGATTTCCTCTGGAAGTACCATGCTCAGCACGGTGCACAGCAACATCTTCTATTAACTTGAGACCCTTAGTCTCTCCCGAATTATCTTGGAATCTCCCATTAGCTGCCGCATCTAGATAGGCCCTGTTGTCATCGTAGAGGCCATTGTAGAACTGGTTGCAAAGAAACCATTGTTCGAATCCGTGATGTGGTATGGATCGAACAAGTCTCTTGAACCTGTCCCACGCCTCGCTAAAATCTTCATTGGGACCTTGCTTGAAATTAGTGATCTGCGCTCTTAAAGCATTAGTCTTTGACGCGGAATAATATTTCCTGTAGAATGCTAAGGCTAAGGTGTTCCAATCTGTGACTCCCGCAGCAGTGCGGTCAAGATCTCTGTACCACTCTCTCGCAGAGTCCCTAAGGGAGAAGATAAACATGGTCTGTTTAATCTGATCCTGCGTCACTCCTTCTGGGGGTGCTATAGAACATATGTAATCTGTGAAGATTTCAATATGCTTAGCAGCATCCTCATTGGCCGAGCCTCCAAATTGGTTTCTTTCAACCATAGTAATATAGGCAGGCTTGGTCTCGAATGGCTTCCCAGTACCTGCAGGTAAAGTGAACCCTTTGTATAGGTCCTTTGCCTGAGGCATGGAGTGACTGGCAATAGTAGCTTCTTCTGTCATGTTTTCTTCCTCTTTTGGGAAAACTGGAAAATAGGTAAAAGGTGGTGTTTTTGGTGAAAGTGGATTGATGGGTGAATTTGGTTGTGAAGGTGGTGTTTTTGGTGAAGATGATGGTAGTTCGAATAAGTCTTCTTGAAATAAGGAAGATGGTGAGCCTCCTTCCTGATTTGCTAGAAGTTGCTTTCTTCTTTCTCTAAGAGTCCTCTCAATTTCGAGGTCAAGTGGTAGGAGTTCTCCTTGAACTGACCTGCGCATAAGATGGAAACTACAAGAAAAAAGTGAGAAGGTTTAAGGAACAAAACGTTCCTTAAACAGAGAGAAACAAAAACAAAAAACAATAAACACTGGCGTCACGTCCCCGGCAACGGCGCCAAAATTTGATGCCCGTCGTTGAGGGTACCAAAGATAAATTTATAATTCCTAACTTTAACAATAGATAGTGAAAGTCAGGGTCGAACCACAAGGAGGTGGGGAATGTTTATTGTTGAATGTTAATGTTTAAAGGTAACAAATTTGGGGGTTTGATTGGTTGATTACTATATCTAAGGCAAAGATTAAAATAAACAAATAATAAAAGATGAGAATAAAATATAATAAAAAGGGATGCTAGGATGTTTGGGTAATAAATAGCTAAGGTAATATTAATCCTAAGGTCAACATGTATTGCAGTCGCGTAAGGGGTGTAACATATCTTTTTAAGTCTATGCTACCTAATAGCTCCTTTCGGCCTATGCTATTAGTTCCTAGGTCTCACAATTATTGGGTGTCAACAATAAGGGTGATTCCTAAATCCCAGGTCACATACCTTTCAGCCTTGAGTAACCTATCCGTCTTAAGGTGTAAACCAATGCCCTTCCCGTATCTTTCAATCTTGGGTAGGTCATTACTAACATCCTACAAGTCTCCTTATGGTCTCATTGCAGGATATTATAATAAACAAGAAAAGACGAAATAAGAAAACATACGCGAGTGGTCGACCGACCGGCTACTCCAGTCGGCCGACCACGGCCTCGGTCGACCGACCAGCTATTCCAGTCGGCCGACCGTGGTCCTGCTACAGGTCGGTCTTTCGAATTTTATCTACCTACGCATATTTATCCCCTACATCCTAACATATGAAAATTAGCTACTCATGGTTGTTAAGATGAATATGAAAACGGGATTAAACATGGTAAATATAGTAAATAATCTAAACATGCGAGATTCAATAAAGCTTGGGATTCTAACTTAACAATTGTAATAAAAACAAGAACGATAATAAAGCAAGATTAAAAGAGTAATTACCACAATTTGGTATTAGGGCAGAAAGAAACTAACTTTATTGAATGCTTGGGAATTGTTGAAAGATTACAAAACTAAAAGATGGTAAAGATAGATATTAATCGATACTCCTTGATAAAACTTGATGATAGATAGTAAAAGATGCTCTAACCCTAATCATAAGATTAGTTTATATAGGTAACTAAACTAAGAGTTTCCTAAAAGCTCTAATTCTACTTTATTTCCGAAAAAGAATCGTTTGGGCTTCCGCTGTGGTCGATCGACCTACTATTCGGGTCGGTCGACCGCTTCCTTCTGGGCTTCTTCTATTTTTGGCCTTCCTTGAGATTTGGGCTTTATTAAAGAACAGGGTCAGTCGGTCGGCCTATAATGTCGGTCGGTCGACCGCTTCCCGAAGAATTTCTTCTATTTTCTTCTTAATTTGACCTTGGATACTTTGACTTTGACTCCAGTTGACTTTCCATTTATTCCTTAATTAAGCAAAAGACGTGAGGATACGGATTTGGTGCTAAATCGTCTCTTTTCCGCATAAATCTGCAAAAGTGCATAAAAATACGAAAGTACACAATTTGTGGGAAATAAAGGCTAAAACATAGTAAATGAGCGACCAAATACGTGTAAAAATAGATGTAAAACATCATAAAATAGACACGTATCAATGCAAACTAAAAATTGTGAAAACTCTCAACTCCTTCCTCTAAAGCTTAGTAGTTTGGAGCTAACTTATTAGAAGATGTTGGTAGAGTTGTATGGTCTATTAGATGAGTTATTTATGCAAGATGAAACTAACTGTAATAATGACCTAATAAGAGGGTCAAATGTTGATATAACTGAATATGAACAATTTAACACTACAAATTCAACAACTGAAAAACTAAATGTAAGGAGATAAAAAAAATGTTAGGAAATCAAAAAGAGATGGTATTGCACTAATCGAACTTGTGCATAGAATCTTTAAACTCCTCTGCAACCATTAATCTCGGATCACTCCGACTATAATTTTTGGATTAAAAATCAAACAAAGACCCCTAATTTTCGATATTCAGTCATTTCATAATCAACTAAGTTAAACATCTTTAGATTTCACCTTAAATCATAAGCAAACACAACCGAAATAAGAAACAATACCAAATAATGCTGCCATCTTGATTTTCTTTGGAGATAGACCTGCCACCATTAATCAAGTTTATTTCTTAATTAGTTAATTTGGAGAATTGCATAGTCTAATAATTGATTGAGTCTTTTTGATGTCTTAGTTCAGTGGTGAAGACGGAGCTATCCTGGACAATAGGTCTAGGTTTGATTCCCCCTCCCCTCTATTGTACTGCGACCAAGTGCGTGCTTCGTTGAACCAACAAAAAATAATTAAGCCTTTTTCACGCTAAACACCCAAATCATTTTCGCAAATTAAGTCGCTTACCATTAATCGAATATGCCATCGTCAAACTAAGTAAGTTAAGTTAATCCCCAAATTAGATCACATCTACAAAAACAACGTATAACCTAAAACGACTCCGACGAAGAAAAATGACAGAAAAAAAGGAATTACCGGCTAATTAAAAGACTATAGTAGAAATAATATGAAAACTATCACAAATTATTCGATATTTCGTAGAGATGGCTAAATATAACAATAATTCATTATTTGCAAAAATCCTCTTTTAATAAATGATGTTCAAAAGTAATTAAATTGTTTGTAAATAATACAAAATTGTGACGGGTCACATATAATTTGTGTTTAAAATATTTATAATGTTTTGCCAATAGCCAACAACATTACAAATATAGAAAAATGTCTTTATAAACTACATTTGTTAATATATTACATTTATTAGTTTGTATTTCTTCAATATAAAATTTTCAAACCCTTATTACGGGTAACCTAAAAAATACGGAATAATAATATAAAGTCGGTCATGTTTCAATAGTAGCATAAAGTCGACAATTGAGAGTTGAGACGGAGTCATCTTTGTTCTGGGAGGAAATATATCGTCTCAATTTATCTCTTGCGACGGATGTTTAGGGCCAACGTTACTTTTGCAACAAAACCAAATGACGTTTTCGACGGACATTTCTGTCATGTTGACCTTTGTTTTGTGTAGTATAGTGTTAAAGCAATTTATAATATCTCACATATTCTAAAAAATATTACAAATATTGAATATTTTCTTCCACTACATTAATAGTTATATTACATTCATCAAATTGTTTTCTTTCACCTTAAATTTCCGGACCCTTCTTACACGTGACCCAAAAAATAGATTAAAATCGATCATGTCTAAAAACATGCCGTGATTAATAATAGTTAAGAAAGCTATTATTTGATAATTATTAAAAAATATAGTTGGATATTAAATGCTTTGCAAAAATCTAGTATTTATGTGGAAATTAAAAGTATAAGTTGATAAAAAAGTACAGATTACTACTTTTACAGTTTAGCAATAATTCAAGAAATTAAGATGGCGAGAAGATCGAGATAAATGGAAAATAGTTTGGACGGAGTAACTTTTACAAATTAGAGAGGATGATGCCGAAGATGTCTTAGTCTAGTGGTTAAGATGGAGCTATTGTTGACAATAGGTCCTAGGATCGAATCCCCATGGGTAGTGGATGCGTGGGTAGTTTTTGTTTTACGTATTTATTGTGTATATAATCCGTATTTTATACGGTCGATCGATATGAGCGTGTCACGTCACCATTTTACTCTAAAATAGCGGTTACCGGCTGCTGCTTTAATATATTAAATAATTT
Source organism: Silene conica (assembly GCA_029255685.2). Taxonomy (NCBI): domain Eukaryota; kingdom Viridiplantae; phylum Streptophyta; class Magnoliopsida; order Caryophyllales; family Caryophyllaceae; genus Silene; species Silene conica. The sequence goes on from CM055312.2 coordinate 73,380,329, forward strand.
CCAACTTTTTCTGAATATTTTTTTGTTTTAGGGAAATCCTGTAATTTGCTTATCTGAGCGAATACTAAAGAATTATACCGAATTGATACAAAAGCGAATTGCGAATTTGTTCGCTTGAATCAATTCGGAATTCAGAGGAGGTGAGTGAATTTGGTATCCCTACCAATAAGACAATAACTATATCACGTTATTTGTGTTGATTTAATCTCGCATTTTTCATTTTTAAGCTTCTTTTATTACGATTTTGCACGAGAATAAAACTAGTTGGGGTGGAAGGGAGGAAAACGGTAGTAGATGAATGTGTAAAAATGTAAAATCATATACGTGTATTTTCTCTAGTCTATCTATCTTCTGTATTCTTCGCTTGAGCGTCTCACAGTTTTCTTAATGTCCTTTCGACTTTTTCTCTCCTACCACTGATTCTTCGTCTTCTTTGTCTACTCAATTATTCTCTCCATTTTCAGGTGAATTCTTCGTGATTAAATTCGATCTTAATTCTTCATTTCTCCACTTTTTTGGTTGAATTTTCAAAATTCTCTATCAATCTGTACTTGAATTATGCTGTAATGATTCATTTCAATCTATTTGCGTTTCTTTTTTTATCTAATTCGCTGATTCATTTTTGTTAGATGCATAATTCTTCATCATAAGTTGATTGATTTGCTCTTGTTCATTCTTTTGTCATTTCTTACCCTAAGATTCTGCGTCCTATAAGGTTTGGTTTCTGATCCAAATGCACGAGTGAAATCAGTGATCTTTTTGTTTATGCTCAATTTAGCGAAATTACCGTCTTCTTTCGTTGTCGGTTTTGTAAGCGAATGTGTAATTGTTAAGAAACTAAGGTAAACTAGTGATCTTGTGTTCTGTTGTCTCGAGTATCTATGTTACTGTGGTTTGAAATGATAATAAATATATATACGGAACGATTTCTCCAGTTGCGTTTTAGTTCTTGTTAATCTCGCCTGTATTTGTAGCTTGTTTAACACTTTTGTGAGAAAATAGAATGTTAAGCTGTTGTTTTATATAAGTAGATGAATAAATGTATAAATGATGCTGTTCCACTCCCAGTTGTCTTAGTCTTCTTTTCGGAATTGAGTTGAATATAGTGTTTGATGCTTTATACTTCCTCTGTCCCAGTCATTGTTCTTTTTTATTCTTTGCGAAGAGTATTTTAATTAAAGGTAAACAAATGAATGAGGCGGACGGGGTAACCGGTGAGGGATGGTCCTCAATAAGTGAATTTGTGATCCGCTGTTATGGTTGGTTTAGGTCAGGTTCTGTGGGACTTGATTTCAGTTCAGTTTTTTAGCCCTTCACCTCAGATACTTTTAGTCCAAAAAGCTGGGCATTATGGCCGGATCCAGGATTGCAAATCTTGCAATTAGGAAATCCCTATTGCAAGGATAAACTTAGGAAATGATATGTACATATACAGTGCGATTTCTTCAGTTGCTTTCAACTGTATTCATAGCTTATTTAATTATTTTTTCTTTGGTGAAAATAAATCTTTAAACAGTTATATAAATAAGCTACATCAAGCTACGATGGATGAATGACGTTGTTGGACTTCCATTTAGGTAGTTCTCCTGATTGTTTTTAAGTTGGCTTGATTATAGATTTTGGTGTTGTCTAAGCAGGTTAGAGGTTGGTTGAATTTGTGATCCGTAGTTATGGTTTGGTTTAGAGCTGGTTCGAGGTTAGCAAATCTTGCCGTTAAGAGAAGTCTATCGCAAGGACGAACTTATGTGACCAGAACGCAGGTCACTGATACTCAAAGACGAGCTTTTCATAGCACACCATTTAGAAGAGCTGCTCCTGTTCCTCGGGCTGTTCCTCTATCTAAGCTTACAGATAGTTTCCTTGATGGGACCAGCAGTGTTTACTTGGAGGCCCTACAGAGAGATTGGGAAGCTGACCCGAGCAGTGTTGACGAGTCATGGGACAATTTCTTCAGAAACTTTGTTGGCCAAGCAGCTACTTCGCCTGGGATCTCTGGGCAGACTATTCAAGAGAGTATGCGTTTGCTACTGCTTGTGAGGGCTTACCAAGTTAATGGTCATTTCAAGGCCACATTAGATCCGTTGGGTCTTGAGGAAAGGCCGGTTCCTGATGATTTGAACCTTGAGCTATACGGTTTCACTGAAGCCGACTTTGATCGAGAATTTTTCCTAGGAGTTTGGAAGATGGCTGGGTTTTTGTCGGAGAATCGTCCTGTGCAAACCCTTAGAAGTATCCTTAATCGTCTTGAGCAGGCTTATTGTGGAAGAATTGGGTTTGAGTACATGCATATCGCTAACCGTGAGAGGTGTAATTGGCTGCGAGACAGAATTGAGACTCCTACTCCTATGGAATATAATAAAGAAAGGCGTCAAGTGATGCTGGATAGGCTTATATGGAGCACACAGTTTGAAAGTTTCTTGGCCACTAAGTGGACTACAGCGAAAAGGTTCGGTCTTGAAGGTTGTGAGACCCTAATTCCAGGTATGAAGGAAATGTTTGATAGGTCAGCTGATCTTGGGGTGGAAAATATAGTCATTGGAATGTCTCACAGGGGTAGGTTGAATGTTTTGGGTAATGTTGTACGTAAACCTCTCCGACAGATATTTAGTGAATTTAGTGGTGGCACAAAACCTACAGACGAAGTTGGACTTTACACGGGAACTGGTGATGTCAAATATCATTTAGGAACATCATATGATAGACCTACTAGGGGTGGAAAACGGATTCATCTTTCACTGGTTGCCAATCCGAGTCACTTGGAAGCTGTGGATCCTGTAGTGGTTGGGAAAACTAGAGCTAAACAGTACTATTCTAATGATGTTGACAGGACAAAGAATATGGCTATTTTGATTCACGGCGATGGTAGCTTTGCTGGACAAGGTGTAGTTTATGAGACACTTCATCTCAGTGCTCTTCCAAATTACACCACTGGCGGCACCATTCACATTGTGGTGAACAATCAAGTGGCTTTCACAACTGATCCAAGTTCTGGGAGATCTTCACAGTACTGCACTGATGTTGCAAAAGCTTTGGATGCCCCAATTTTCCATGTTAATGGAGATGATTTGGAGGCCGTGGTTCATGTTTGTGAGCTGGCTGCAGAGTGGCGTCAGACATTCCATTCAGATGTTGTGATTGACATTGTCTGCTACCGTCGATTTGGTCACAATGAGATTGATGAGCCATCATTCACACAGCCAAAAATGTACAAGGTATACTGTCTATCCGCGTTTTCCTTCTTCATTGGGTTTTGTGTTATTAGCCTTAGACTTGGCTTGCTTAGAGGCTTCAAGTATGTGTCGGATCATTCATATACATCTGTTTTAATTATACGGAGTAGTACATATTGATTTCTGTCGTTGAGACAACTAGGTAAAAACTGTCAGATCTTTAATTGCATTCTCTGTTCCGGAGGGTGAGAAAAAAAAGATAATAGTCTCAGCTCTAGTTGATTTGTAATAGGTCATCCGCAACCACCCTTCGTCTCTTGAAATATACAAAAAGAAAGTCCTTGAGAATGGAGAATTGTCAAAAGAAGAAATCGATGAGATCCAGAAAAAGGTTATGACAATCCTCAATGAGGAGTTTGAAGCTAGCAAGAATCATGTGACGAATAAAAGGGACTGGCTTTCAGCTTACTGGCTAGGATTCAAATCTCCTGAGCAGCTTTCTAGAATCCGTAACACTGGGTACTTTTTCTTACACCTTGGGACTATCTGGCTCCTTAGCTGTAGATTTACAGTCTGATTTCTGTTGCAATCAATGGTTTTTTACAGGGTTAAGCCTGAGATCTTGAAAAATGTTGGCAAGGCAATCACCACCATTCCTGAGACTTTCAACCCACATAAGGCAGTCAAAAGGATTTATGACCAACGTGCCCAGATGATTGAAACTGGAGAAGGCATTGATTGGGCTGTTGGAGAAGCACTGGCATTTGCTACATTGCTAGTGGAAGGAAATCATGTTCGGTTAAGTGGTCAAGATGTTGAAAGAGGTACATTCAGTCATAGGCATTCGGTAATCCATGACCAGGAATCTGGAGAAAAATATTGCCCATTGGGCCATGTCATGATAAACCAAAATGATGAATTGTTTACTGTCAGCAATAGGTGAGCTCTGAATATGGCTTTTAGCTGTCATTTATACGGTGATATATTTTATCATGGTCCTATTTCATATGTACATTAACTTCTATTAATCCGGCTTCTAGGTAACTGGATGATGTATATGGTATTCCTGCTTCTAGCGTAACTTTAGTGTAACAGATGTTTGTTATTTTCATTATGCTTGTTTGTTTTATTTGTGTAATTCAACCCATATAGGTTATCTGGAAGGTTCCTTATGATGGTTATTTGCTAGTCAACACAATTATGCAGGGACTATGGCTTTGTTGTAATTGTTGTTGAGGATGTGTCTTGAAAATTTCTGATGTATTTTTTTTTGTTAGTTCGTACATATGTTCATACTCTCAGCTAGGGTATTGTCTTCCCCTTTAATTGTTAAGCATATAAGGGCTGTTTTGTTTGAGGGTCGCGTGTAAGGGAAAGAGGGATAATGGTTACCTTTGTTGATGTTTGTTCGACTCATTTTCTCATTCCTTTTCCCCCTCTTACCACCAAACCTTTTTATATCCATAACCCCCACCCCCAAGGGTATCCCATTCCCTTTCCCTTCTAGCATAATAATCAACTCCCATCACTATCACCCACAACCAACCGCCAACCCGCCTCCCTACTAGCCCATCTATGACCCAACTCTGCCACCCCAGTTGCTGGTGACCCTACCGCTGATGCGGTCGTTGCCGTCACTGCTACCACCAATCCTTAAATTAAGAAACAACCCTTTAACCGCCACTACACCAACTGACCACCATCCCACCACCCACAAACACAATACTATAATGGAAGTTAAAGCTCCACTAAACTAATAAGTACCATCGACTGGAATTGTGCTCAAGTTTGTTGGCATGTCTGACTCCAACTCATTTGACATATTGACAATATCAAAGGCAATCATGAAATTGACATTATTGAGGGGTTTCAAGGGCGGTGTCCCTGATGGTTGGTTTCTAGGTGGTGGGGATAAGGATTTCATGTGGGTGGGGAGAATGTCCAAGGTTAATAAGGGAGGGTGAGGACGGCTGCGCTGGCAACTGGGGAGGCAAGGCAAGGGGGTGCTGGCAACTGGGACAAAGGGGGACGCCAGCACTAGTGGTGGTGCTGGATAGAGTGGTAATGGGTGGTTTAGGTGTGATTATATTCTTTTAACTTATTTTTGTCATTGGGTTACATATTTCATACGGCGTATCAATATACCAAACAACATGTTTAATCTAAGGGAATCTCTTTCCTCTCCCCTTGAATCCCCTTCTTGATTTCATTCCCTTACCCTTACCCTTTCCCGAACCAAATTCCCCTCAAATTATATTGAAATTGACAGTGATTTATGTTGTTGCCTTGTTAGTCAAACTTTTTTCGCTTTGGCTATTGGTAACTGTTGTCAATTATTTTTGTATTAGTGTTATCTTGAGAAATTAGTTTACTTCCTGATATGGAACTCCTGTACTGGCCTTTTTCTATCCCTTTTCTATGAAGTTTAAATTTTTTATAATCGATGTTCTGGATGCAGCTCACTTTCAGAGTTTGGTGTTCTTGGATTTGAATTGGGTTATTCTATGGAGAACCCTAATTCTCTGGTAATCTGGGAGGCTCAGTTTGGAGACTTCTCTAACGGAGCACAAGTTATCTTTGATCAGTTCTTAAGCAGTGGGGAGGCAAAATGGTTGCGCCAAACTGGTTTGGTGGTGCTACTTCCTCATGGATATGATGGTCAAGGACCTGAACATTCTAGTGCAAGATTGGAAAGATTCCTGCAGGTATATTGATGTTATACTGAATGTAGGTTTCAAGTATTATAATCTGGTTGGAAAATGAGTGTCCACTACAAGAGATACTGTACAAGGCGACTGAAAATTCTAGTGTCATTTTTTTTATTAAATTTACCCAATCGAGTCTGTGGAGGGATTCCTACCTTCACTGATTCACTCTGATGCTATTGCTTCTATCCCAGGCGCATGAAATAAGTTAATAGTCGCACTTTATCTTTCTTCAGATACGGAAACTGTAGTTAATGTTATATAGAGGCATCTGATAGTTTGGACAGTTGGGGCTACTGCTGCATGATTCATATTTCTTAGTGCTGGCTTTATAATTCTGGATAATTTCCGTTCTCATTGCAGATGAGTGATGACAATCCCTATGTCATACCTGATATGGAGCCAACACTTAGAAAGCAAATCCAAGAATGCAACTGGCAAGTTGTCAACGTGACCACACCAGCTAATTATTTCCATGTCTTGCGTCGTCAGGTTAGTGGTGTTAGTTTTCTGTATTGAGTATATACCTTTGGAAATGGAATCGTCTGCTTATATGTTGTCCTCGCTGATTTCAGATACACAGGGAGTTCCGTAAGCCTCTAATTGTGATGGCTCCCAAGAATTTGCTTCGACACAAAGAATGCAAGTCGAATTTATCTGAATTTGATGATGTTCAAGGCCACCCAGGGTTTGATAAGCAAGGAACAAGATTCAAGCGTCTCATTAAGGACCAGAATATGCACTCAGATCTCGAGGAGGGAATCAGACGTTTGGTTCTCTGCTCTGGAAAAGTACGTTAGTTTGTTACGAAGTATTATTTATTTTGGTTTACTTCAACGTCATCCTCCATTTAGCTACTTATTACATGATGATTCACTGTCCTCTTAATTGCTTTCCAAAATTATAGATGTCATCTGAGACCTGTTTGACCACAAAATGTTTGTCTATCAGGCCGAGTTTGTGTTTTTTCTCACTAAAATTTATGTAGGTTTACTACGAGCTTGATGAGCAAAGGAAAAAGGTGAATGGCAGTGATGTAGCCATTTGTAGAGTTGAGCAGCTTTGTCCGTTCCCATACGATCTCGTCCAGCGGGAGTTGAAGCGATATCCAAGTATGTTCAAGTGTATTATCATGTTTTTTTTCATGTTTTAAAATCTCTTATACAGGTTTTTCCTCATCATCCTTCGTAAGATGATTTCTTCCACTTTTTTTATTGGAGCATGAGAAGTACAACAAATTGAGTTCACAAGTTCTAGTATATACATTGGTTTCAAGTTAAAGTTGAAATTTGTCTACACGTATTCTTATATGAGACCCGTCCATGTAATGGTGTAGCCAATTAGTGTCCTGAAACTCTGATAGACCTTTTTTTTTAAAAATAGTAGTACTCCGTATAATGTGAGACGCATTTATTATGTAGCTAAAAACTCTACCCATATATCCATCAGCACGCTAAAAGCTGCACTACCCCATTTCCAAAATATGAGTCAGTCCCATACTCCCATGGTATTCGAATCATAAAACCGTCTTATATAAGAATTTGCGATGCTGCAATATCTTCTTAGTTGTAAACATTGGTGGTTTTGCAGATGCGGAGGTGGTATGGTGCCAAGAGGAGCCAATGAACATGGGTGGCTACAGTTACGTTGCGCCTCGTTTGTTTACAGCAATGAAATCAGTGGGCAGAGGAAACATCGACGACATTAAATATGCAGGTCGCCCTCCATCTGCTGCCACGGCCACTGGTTTCCTCATGGTCCATGCTAAAGAACAGACCGAGCTTGTGCACAAGGCATTGCAGCCTGAACCCATTCAATTCCCTTGATCTAATGGCTCTAAAATTGACCAGTTTTCTGCTCTTCCCATTGTGAAGGTGTATTTTTTTGCATATTGAATAATTAAGACCGAAGAATGGCGGTTTTGGTCATTGTAAACTAAACTTGCTTTTGTCTGGCATTACAATAATGATCGGCAAAACATTGTAAACATTTTTTTGTATAGCATAAGATATCATTTGTTCGTCAAGGTTTCATGTGATGCGTCTATGTCGGAATACCATGTATCCACCACATAGTGCAGAACAGTTGTAGTTTTGTTATAAAACACAGAAGCAGCTAGGGCTGTAGCTGTAAGTGATTTGAGCCGCCTTGTAGAACCCTCGGAATTAGCTTGGCTCGAAATCGGTCGGTCAAAATCCGAGCCGATTCCGAGCTTAGTAGAGCTCAGAACCGGAAGTTTGGATAGGCACGTTTTATCTATTATTTTAGTTATTTTGTCATTTTGTAATTATTTTTGTTCCTAATAAAATGTCATTTTTACATTTATAATCATATGCTCCTTATATTTGCGTTTTTCTTAAAATATATTTATTTTTTATTTGATTTAAAAGTTCAATAAAGTAAAGAAAATAAAGATTTAACCAAACTTGAATAGAGCTTGAGCCTAATTTGAGCGGATTCCAAGCTTTGATTTTTTAAGCTCGGATAATTTCGAGCCGATATCGAGCTCAAGCTCAAGTTTTCGAGCCGATTCCAAACCCACCTAGCTCGAGCTCAAATTGGCTCGGTTACAAGCGATGTTAAGTATGCATATGTCTTGCCTTTCAGCTTATATATATGACTGAAAACAGAAATTTGATGGTAAAATAACAATCGATAAACAATATTGTCCCTACGGGGTCATCTAATAAATAATATTGCGAAAACTGGACACAAAGGACCAACAATTGAACAAATAAGTTTGTCATATTCTCTCCGTATTGGTGGATAACTACGGAGTATTTGTTCTCTTTTTTTTTTTTTTTCATGATGTATTAATCAATAGTTACATATGTTTATTACAAGCGAGTTTTTCAAATATACCTGACTTTTTACAACATTGTCAAATAACTTTTTTTTATCAATTATTAGAAGTCAAATTAATTTCCACGAACAGTTTAAATACCCCATCAAACTATCAAAATAAATGATATACAAATCCATGATCACCTCAATTACGATTTGCCAATAATATAGGAAAACCCTCAAATTTTAAAAATTTGTGATGGAAATAATAATACATTAAAATGAAAAATAAAGTAGAAAAACAAGGACAACCAATGGCTTCTATAATGTAGTAGGGGGATGGAATTGTAAGACATTATTTTCCCTAATTTTTGTTTGGTCTTTATTAACAATATACTTTACCCTTTTTGTTTTAAATTTTCTTGTCATTTGGGAATTTACCTGCCCTTCTCCACAAAGGTTATTTCCTTCCTTTCTTCTCTTTTTCTTTCATTTCTTTTTTATTAGATACTGTAAAATAATATTGAATTTGATTAATATTTTGCAAAAAAATATGAGAAAACGCTAATTCATGACGTTAATCGTCACAAAATATTGATAAATTGTTAAATTTTTTGCTTATACATTTTAACATTTTTTTTGTGACATAAACATAGGGAGCAATCAGTTGGAGAAGAGGCAGTATTGTAAGGTCATACGTTATAACCATATTAAGGCGTGACTAAAGAAGTATGTCGTCGGAAAATGATAATGAATCCTCGTCTTCATCTGATTCTCCTCCTAGCGATCCAAATGCGTCTGATTCTCCTCCTAGTGATCCAAATTCGTCAACACCTTCAGACACTAATTCATCCCCGACTCCACCATCTGACCAATCATCACTAACCACACCATCACCTCCAGATAATTCCGATAATAACAACAACAATAACAACAACGGCAACACAAATGGTGGAGACAATAATAATAACAACAACAACGACAACAAAAGCAGCAACAACGACAACAACAATAATAATAATAACAATGGTGATAACTCGTCACCATCAAATAACAACAATTCACCAAATTCTATACCAACACCACAAGCTCCGGAAACAAAAGAAGGGTTTCGATCATTATTCTTGTCACCTCCGAAATCAAGTCATGGTTCTTCTTCACGTTCATCGTCATCGTCGTCATCCAATAATGCTCCTCTGATAATTGGACTTGTAGTAGGATGTGGAGTACTATTATTGCTATTAATTATTATTCTGGTTGTTTGCTGCTGTAAGAAAAGGAAAGGCAAACGTAATGAAACCATGCAGCAATACTACAACCCTTCTCAAAAAGGTACACCCATGCCCATATACATCATCTGCTCCTTCCAATTGTATACATTTTTTAAAATACGTGACGGGAACCTTGAAAAATGTAAACAATTTGATTAAACAGAATAATTACATTTTTAATCGGAGTAACAATTGGCGGAGAAACCAGGTAGTGTTAGTCGTGGCAGTTGGGTTAAACCTTGAAACTTGCAGAAATATAGGAGTTCAGAGGTCCCAGGTTCGACTACCAGCTGGGACGATAACCACTTTGCCACTGCGACCGTGGCTTACACGGTCCATGTGATGGTGCGGGAATGCATGGGCCCGGAGATTCAACCCCTCGTCGTCAAAAAAAACAATGGACGGATAAAGTTTTCAAAATTTTTTGAGTAAATTAGATTTTACTCTCTTTTGAAATCAAAATTTTTAAAATTACTCTCTTGTGAAACTTTTACCTAAAATTATTCCCTTAAATTGCATTTTTTGCTAAAATTATTTTCTTAAATTGCATTTTTTCCTAAAATTGCTTCAAAAAATCGATTTGAGTTCATTATTTCCTCTGTTTTTGAACCCTTACATTTGTCTCCATATTTATGCCTTTCAAAGTACAAATTGGCTAAACGGAATATGTTCAAAAATAGACGAAATAAGTTACTAAAAGTGGAATTTTGGTGCAATTTTAGTAAAAAATGAAACTTAAGCGAATAATTTAGGGGAAAAATTCAAAAGGAAGTAATTTTAAAAATTTTGATTTCAAAAGGATAATTAAGTTACTCAATTATGTTTTTCATTGAGCGAACGTCCTGAAATAAGTTGTTCAAAAATGATGTAGGACCGTAAAATAACATGTTCAAACGTTCTCAGAACCCGGACCTCTCAAGTTTATTTACTCCCTACTTGCCCAAGCTTGAGGATTACTAAAAAATTTAGTTTTCTTGTTATTTGGGGACTCAATCCGACTTTTAGAACGGAGACTCCCCAATTCATTTGACGGCCCTGAGTCGGTGTTAACCCAAAATGAACACTGAACACTTTTCATTGAACGAATAATTCAAATAAATTTCGACATGTAATATATAATTACAGGTCAACAACCACCGCAACAGCAACAGCAACAGCAGCAGCAACAGCAGCAACAACAACAACAACATTACAGCGGACAACACGCTCCATGGCAATCAGGACCAAACCAAGACATGAACTACGGTAACCCATCAGGAATGTCCATTAACCAATGGGGCGCAGCGGCCCCCATGATGAGCGCTGAAATGAACACTGCTGGCTACTCCTCAGGCCCAGCCGGTCCAGCCTTACCACCACCACACCCGTCAATGGCCTTAGGATTTAACAAAAACAGCTTCACATACGATGAATTAGCTGCGGCCACAGACGGGTTTGCTCAATCGAGATTGTTGGGTCAAGGCGGGTTTGGGTACGTACACAAAGGAGTGTTACCAAATGGAAAGGAAATAGCAGTGAAGAGTCTGAAATCAGGAAGCGGACAGGGCGAACGGGAGTTTCAAGCTGAAGTCGAGATTATTAGTCGGGTACATCATCGTCACTTGGTGTCGCTTGCTGGGTATTGTATTGCTGGAGGCCAAAGAATGCTTGTTTATGAGTTCGTGCCTAATGATACTCTTGAGTTTCATCTCCATGGTACGTTAAACTCGATCAATTCCTAATGTCGTATTATTCTCATTTCACATTTTAAGGTTCAAGTTTCAAAACTTTGACCGTAAATATGTAAAAAAAGACGAGTGAAACATACATTATGATATCAGCACGGGCAAGTCCACCTTATTAAATGGTGTTAAAAACATGTGACAATTGAATTTTCAACTACGCAATTGTTAATGCTAGTTAAATTTGTCGATTTTCTAAACTAATGCATCGATACTTGTATGCTTGAGTAATAATGTCGCTCCACTCGCCCGCGGATATGCGTAAAATCAATTAGGGGGTGATATAGGACCATGTCACGTGTTGGTACCGACTCTTATACCACCCTTTCGGATACTTTAGTGATTCCTTTATGGTAAATTTAAGAGGGTGATATCGAGACTCGGTATCATCTGATGACCACTGCATTTTCCACGAAGGAGTATTACCCCTATTTGATCGGTCTTTTTTCTTACGTCCGTATTCTATTAAACCTTACCGGCAATTTTCTGTAAATTTGTACAGGAAAGGGTCGACCCGTCATGGATTTTCCATCAAGGATGAGAATTGCACTAGGATCGGCTAAGGGATTGGCTTACCTTCATGAAGATTGTAAGTACCATGAATTACTGTTTTTTTGTTACTCCATTCCTTAAACAGAAACAATTATACTGATCCTTTTTTTTTTTACTAATAGGTCATCCACGCATTATTCACCGAGATATAAAAACCGCAAATATCCTTATTGATTTAAGCTTCGAGGCTAAGGTTTGCATCGTTAATACGAGTTTTACTTGGTAGATACAGTGTTAAATATATTTGATTCGAGTTGTATAATTTGTATTCCGTAGATATTGTGTATCACTAATTGATACATTTTGGTTTTAAGGTGGCGGATTTTGGATTAGCTAAGCTATCTTCCGATACTCAAACTCATGTGTCAACCCGTATAATGGGAACATTTGGGTAAGTGGGAACTTTACCGGCTGAGCTAGCTGACGTATGCTTTCATTTGAATTCCAAGAGTCGAAATCAAACCAAACGATTATGTTCTTTTGAAATGAAGGTACTTGGCACCAGAATATGCATCAAGTGGAAAATTAACAGAAAAGTCGGACGTATTTTCGTTTGGAATAATGTTGTTGGAATTGGTTACCGGACGTCGCCCCATTGACCCTGACAGTGACGACGAAGATACCTTGGTTGATTGGGTTAGTATATATAGACATGCCCTTTTGTCTATTCATTTTGTACTCTTTGCATTATTAGCTTATGACATACATACAATTATGGATATATATAGGCAAGACCTCTTATATCGCGGGCAATGGAGGAAGGCGTATTTGATGGGCTGGTGGACCCACGGTTGGAAGGTAATTTTGACCGTCAAGAGATGCTACGACTGATCGCATGCGCTGGTTCATCTGTGAAACACTCGGCCAAAAGACGACCAAAAATGAGTCAGGTAACGGTTTACTCTCTGATCTGTACACATACAACTGATAGTGGTAGTAATGACATGATCATGTAAGTGTGTGTGTGTGTGTGTGTGTGTGTGTGAATAACGTACAGATCGTACGAGCATTGGAAGGAGACGTGTCGTTGGACGACTTAAACGAAGGAATGAAGTCATCAGGAGGGACAAGTTCAAAGTTCAGCTCAAGTGGAGGAGGTAGCTCAGATTATGATACAGTCTCATACAACAATGACATGAAACAGTTCAGGAAAACAGCATTTAGTAGCACCGAGTATGCAAGTAGTGACTACGGCAACACCAACGAATATGGGCATTCCCATGTCTAACCAATCTATCTCTATGTATCCCCACCAGAATCAAGTAGCCCCTCACTCCCCTTTTTTTGCGTAACGCGTCTTTTTGCAGTTTTTTTTTTTCGAGTTTTCAGTAAATTATATTGATCATTTTTAAAGTTGCAAAGACGAATATTTGTGATTTCGTCATTGAAGCCATGTTTATTACGTACTATTGTTTATGCCAATATAGCAGCATTTTAGTGCCTTGAAATTTTGAGATTGAGATGTTCATACTTGTAAATTTAACTAGAAACTGAATTTGTAATTACGTCATTTAAACATAAAGGATTCAAGGAAGCACAAGTTCAACGTTATATTTTGAGGTTCTAAATTCCAAAACATACACGCTTGGTTTAGTCTTAACTAATCCATGGATCTATTATCAACCCAAGAGGGTAATAGAGGAGAGAGTAACCCCTTGCCTTATAGAGTGATAATTTTTCTCATATTTTATCAATGTTCGATAATTCTTGCATGTGGGATTTTTGAGTTTTTTCACACTCCCCTTCAGACTTCACATGTGAGACCCACTCACACAGACCGAACAAATTCAACTGAGCAACCTTGCTCGTCCAGCAATAAACTTGGCCCAGTATCAACTCCAACCGAACAAATTCAACTGAGCAATTTCTTTGTTCGTCCGGCTGCAAACTCTGGCACTTGAAACTCAGGTCTCTAGTCATGGGCTTTGTAATCGCCCACCTCACTTTTTTCCTACTCCCCGACTATGGTCAGAAAATAATGAGCCCGTGTCAAACTAGCAATTTGATATTTACCTCATATATCACAATGAATTCATCCGAATAAACGATCACATCATTTATTATTATGTGGAAACGAATTACGAGTTTGCTTCGCCCTACAACAAGAATCACAAACTCCGTCTGAAGGCCAATTTAGACTGTGACCGACTAAATTAGAAAAACGACTAAGAATACTCTTAGAATGATGTCCGAGTTGCTTGTGCCATAACCGACCTTCTTTGGAAATCAAGAACTTTGTGGCTGAAACTAGCATCATCTGTCCGAAAATAATAATTGTTGAACAGATATGATATTATCACACAATTATTTTCTCAAATATAATTGTTGAACAGATATGAGATGACAAATGAAGGAACAAATAAAACGTCTTGTAGCACAATCTTATTTTTCCATGAACATTAGCTTGGACCCGTCTTCCATCTGGTACTGACTGTTGATGGCTCTCCTTCCCAAATATTTTCTAGACACACACGCATCCCAGATTCCCCGGTCATGTGGTGCGAAGCTCCACTCTCTATTAACCATTCAATATCAATTGTAAGTTTCATACCTTGTCATCTTTCATTACCGTCAGGACTCACCATTAGCAAGCTTATCGGTCTTTCGATTTAATCACCGGTAAAGAGCAGGTTTTTTGAAGCATTTCGTTCTCTCGTTCCCGAAGTGTTACCTATTGCATGTCTGCATAAGCTTGGTAATTTCCTAGGCTCCTAACTCGTCCTCTGCCTCGATTCCCGCGTCATCTAGTTCCTCTTCTTTGACCTCTTCCTCTTTCTCTTGCTTTTACTTTCTCGTATCCAACTATCCATGCTTGTCATACCAATTCTCCTTTGTGGTAATATTTCCCGCAATAAGTGCATTGCGGAGGCACGTCTCCTTCCTCGGTCTCGGCTTGGTAGCATATCCTTTCCCTCTTCCTGTCTCGTATGCTTTGACAGCCATGGCTGCGTCATTGTGTTCCTCTTTAACTTTGGTTACGAAGCATTGTTTAGGTCAAAATTCACCTAATGTTGTTTATGGAGGTTATAGTGATTTCAAGCCTAGATGATAGTATGTTTAGGTTGGTTAATTATTCGGAGAGTAAGAGAAAGATGGACAAGAACGCAAAGAGATGATGACGCAGAAAACCCCTTAGGGAAAAACTGCGGGAGGATGGTTTCCTCCAAGTTTCTACTAGAATTCTCCTTCAGAGTATGCCTCGTGTTACAAGTATTTTTAGGGTTTTGCTTGATGCTCTAGTATGCTGAGTATGTGAATGAATGCCCCTCTAATGTACAAGGTTTACATATATATAAGACTCTCTTTCTATGGACCGTTGGATCTGGCCACAATCCAATGGATCTTTCCTTCTTCTTTTATCCGCTTTTGGCTTCTAACTTCTGTTTGCTTTTTCTGACGGAGTCTGGTTGTATGGCTATTTCAGGCAAATTTCGAGCCTTGGCTCTTTCGGCCTTTTCCTCCTTCTCGTTTTTGTTGCCTTCTTCCTTCCTTTGCACTCTTCTTTTCGTGCTCCGTTGACTTTGGTGCCAAGTATACAACCTTGAGTCAATTATATGATGCCATGTGTTAAGGCATAAAATAGTATATTTTGGGGCATAACATTAGCCCCAGTTCTTGCATAAATGCATTTATACGAGAACTCCTGCAGCTTCCGGACTCAGGGTTTAGGCATAGGCTTCGTGTAGAAACTTCGGGCAGAATTGTCAGCTAGGGAAACATTGACGGGACATGTAGCGGTTTTTGCCAGAATTCTCTTTAATGCTTGCCACCCGTTGCCAACTTTCCCCCACCCCGTTACTTCAAATTTCGAAATTTACTTCCCTATTTATTACCCTTTACCCCCCTTTTCACCTTTACTCTTTACCTTCCTTTAACTTCCATTTTCCTTTCTCTCTCTTCAAGTTTCCCAACCTCCGTTTTCTCCGACTACCTTTTCGCTTTCCTTTTCCGATTGAGGTACAGTTGTTTTGTGATTTCTTTGGTTATTGTTGCGATGGCTTCCCATTTAGTTTCCTCGCGCTCTTTATTAAACAGCGATTATCGTATCGATTCGTGTTTTTCCCTTATGGACCTATCCGTAGTTAGGGACTTCTTCCCTTTCGACGAGAATGTTGAACTCGTCGTTCCCCAACCGGGCCAAGCGCCTGACGCTTATCGCCCTGGTTGGATCACCTTCTACTTGTACCCATTCTCTTTGGGGCTATCTTTTCCCTTTCCTGCACTCGTGCAGCAGTTTCTCCACCACTCCAAGCTTCCTCTCTGGCAGATTAATGCTCATGGAGGATACTCCTTTCTCTTTCGCTGCTGAACAAACGCCACTCTCTTGATATTACTCTGGGGGACCTCGCTCATATCTACACGGTTCGGGGCCTTGGTGGTGCTCAGTATACCTTGCGCGCCAAATCCAAGTCGGACCTTCCTATCATCCTTCCGCCTAAGCCCAAGGATGCAGGGCGGTCCGCGCAGTTTATTTTTGTGCGGGTGGATTCGCTCCCTCCGCCTGTTGACTATATCTACACAGATCCTGTCGTGGGGCCTAAAGGTACTTGTAGCCCTTCCCTCTTGTTTTTCTTCTCATTATCGCTTACGTTCTTACTGTTTTTTCTGTGCAGGTGTATCTGACTTGGTTCTCTCTCCCGACGCCGCAAAGGCTTACGGCAAGTTGTTTGGTTTGGACGCTGACGCCCGCCGTTTCAACAATTTATTCGCTCAGGACGATCAAGAGGGGATGTCAACTAACTCTGGCAGGACGAACATGACCCCTGTGGAGATGCTTGCTGACCGTAGGAAAAGGGCTATGGTTTCTGCGGTGAAGCCTCTCGCGAAAAGAAAGTTGGAACCTGGTGAGCCACTGCCTACCCCCAAGAAGATCGCCCTGCCCGCTCCTTCAGACTCGACTCCTTCCGCTGGCCACTACCGTCCTCCCGCTCCTGCTGTTTCCTCCAGAACTCGCAACAAGGCTTCCAGCTCAACTACCCTTGCTAAGAGGTCTTCCTCCCCCGTGGTGGAAGACCTTAGCCAGGACATCATCTACCTGCCGGAAGGTTTCAGCTGTGCTCTGGAGGAGGATCCATAACCTGTTCTGGACCGCCTGTTGACTCCTGGTTCCGAGGTGCTGCCGAAAGATAAGCCTGTTATGCCGTTGTGGCGTCAGGCTGTAGAGGATCTTTTCTCGGTGAGCTCCGCCTCAGCCCTTTTTTCTTCTCTTGCAGTGTTTGCGTTTTTCTTGCCTTAACTGACTGTTGATGACTCGATCCTTTCCTCAGGGTTTTCAGAAGGCACTGATGGGGTGCCGCAAAACCGAGACCTTGGGCCAGGAGGTGCATTCCTTGAAGACCGGTCTAGATGCTGAGAGGGGGATTCGTGCAAGGAAGTCAGAAGAATTGACGCGCTCCCAGGCCAAAGTGGATGAGCTGGAGGAGGTCCTTACCAGGTTGCGCAGGTAGAAGGAGGAGCAGGACGCCCAGCTGGCTGAGCAGGGTGCGCGGCTGAAAGTTGTGCTGGCTAAGAAGAAGACCCTGGAGAAGGTTCTGTATGACATTGCTCCCTATTCCTCTTTGGAGGGGAGGATAGCCTGTCTGCGGGAGTACAAGGAGGGGGAGCACACGAAGTGGGACCTGGAGGCTGAGGAGCGACTCATGGCGGACCTGTTCCCCGTTACTCCTGTGGTCCCCCAGCTTTCATACGTTAATCCGGATGGGTCCCTCCGGTCACCAATTCCTGGCTCCCCTGAGGTCCAGAGTGTTGCCCCAATTTCTCCGGCTCCTGCTGGCGTCTTCCAGGACCAAGTTGCTGACACTCCTGCTGAAGAAGGTTCTTCCTCTACCAAGCATTCTGGTGGTGAGCCGGTGGTGGAGTAAGCTGCTGATAACTAGTTTCTGCGCCCTGAGTGGCATTTAGACTTTGCTGTTTTTATTTTGTTGTTGGCTGGGCTAGTGCCCGTAACATTTTCCTGTGCCCTGGGCCCTGCGCGGCGGGCTTGTTTCGTTTTTTCTCGTTTTTGTTTGAACTGCACTGGGTAATGCCCAGTAATTTCTAGCAGCTTTTTATGCTGCTTTAATTATGCGTTTGCGGACAACTTTTTACATCTTGCTTTCTTTTGCTTTGTTTCGTTTATGCATGCTTGTGTGTATTTGGCCATGTGTGAGTGCTGGCTTCAGGGTATACCCAACTCAGTCAGAGGCTGCCAGGCTTTCGTGGGTGCTAGGTATCGTGGGCGACAGTGTCCTAGTTGCTCGTACTTTGCTATGCCCACGCAGTGTGGGAAGATGAGTGTGATTTAACTCGTGTTTGTTTTCAATAGAGATGACACATTGCAAGTATTCGTAGTAGGAAATACTTCAAGTAGATTTTCATTAGTAACAGGTGAACTGGTTTTCCAAATAACTCCCTCAGGATAGCTGGATCCTGGGGGTGGTACATTTTTAGGTAGCTAAAATATGAAATGAAAAAAAATGAGTAAATACCCTAGAGTCTGGATGCGGGTTCTTGGCGCAGGCTCTGAGAGTATTCTGGGATGCTCTTTTTTCACATGTGATACTTCTTCAGATAGAGGATATTCCAGGGCCTGGGTATCATGTTCCCCTTCATGTCCATCAATCTGTAGGATCCACTTCCTGTTGTGCTTTCCACCTGATAGGGTCCTTCCCAGTTGTAGGCGAATTTCCCGGCATTCTGATTCTTCGTGTTCTGGAACACTTTCCTGAGGACTAGGTCTCCTACTTGGAGAGTTCTGATCTTCACGTTTTTGTTGTAACTTCGGGCCACCATTTGCTTGTAGGCAGCCATTCTAATGGCGGAGCTGGTTCTGAGCTCGTCAACCGTGTCCAGGCTGCTGGCCATTTCTGTTTGATTGCGTTCTTCTGTCAGGCAGTCGTATCTCTGGGTTGGCACCTTTACTTCTGCTGGAATGATGGCTTCTGCCCCAAATACCAGGCTGAAGGGGGTCTGGCCTGTTGCTGTCTTTGGTATGGTTCTGTCAGACCACAGGACCAGAGGTAACTCGTCTGCCCACTTGCCTCCGGCTTCCTCCAGCCTCCTCTTCATGTTGTCCATGACGATTCTATTGCTGGATTCTTCTTGGCCGTTCATTTGTGGGTACCTGGGAGCAGCTTTTAGTAGAGTGATATTCCAACTAGCACAAAATGCTTCCGTTTTGTTAGATATGAATTGTGAGCCATTGTCACACACTATTTCAGAAGGTATACCGAACCTGCAAATTATGCTACGCTTAAGGAAAGATATCACCTGATTTTCCGTAATCTGGGGGAAAGCTTCTACGTCTATCCACTTGGAGAAGTAGTCCGTTAATGCGAGCATGTAGGTTCTGTTTCCAGGTGCTCTGGGCAGTGGTCCTACGATGTCCAGTCCCCATTTCATGAAGGGCCAGGGTGATATGATTGGGTGCAGGGGTTCAGCGGGTTGGTGCGTGACAGGGGCGTGTTTCTGGCAGGCCTCGCATTTCTTGGCGAGCTCCACTGCGTCTCTTCGTATTGTCGGTCAGAAGTATCTCATCCTGATTGCTTTATTGGACAGGCTCCTGCCCCCTGCATGATTTCCACAGTCCCCGCTATGGAGATCATGCAAGACTGTCTGTCCTTCTTTGTCGCCCAGACATCTCAGGTAAGGTCCTGCGAGCGACTTCCTGAACAACACACCATCTATTAGTATGAATCTAGAGGCTTTCATTTTGAACCCCCTTACCTCTTTCTTATCTGCTGGTAGAGCTCCGTCTCTCAGCCAGTTTTGGTAGGGTGTCCTCCAGTCATCTGGCTCGGGCTGTCCTGCGATGTTGCTGAGGACGCCTAATCCTGCTTCCCACTGGGTGCTGGGGTCTTCAACTTCCCAGTCTTCCTGGGAAGTTGACGGTTCCAGCACGTGGGTGATGGGGATTGAGGAGATGTCCCCTGGTTTAAATGTTGCCCCCAGGTTAGCCAGTGCGTCTGCCTCCATGTTCTGCTCCCTGGGTATCTGCTCTATTTTGAAGGTGATAAACCTCGTCTTCCTGTCTTTGACCACTTCCAGGTAAGCTATCATTCTGGGATCTTTGGCTTCGTATTCCCCATTGACGTGGTTTACTATAAGTTGCGAGTCACTGAATGCCTGGAGGTATCTGACTTTGAGGTCCAAGGCTAGATGGAGTCCTTGGATCAGGGCCTCGTACTCCGCCACGTTGTTGGTTGCTTGGAATTCGCACCGCACTGTCTGGACGATCATGTCTCCCTGAGGGGACCTGAGTACCATTCCTACTCCTACTCCCCGACTGTTGGAAGCTCCGTCTACATACAGTGTCCAACAATTTTCTTCAGAGTCCATTTCCAGAGGTAGGATTTCTCTGGTTGCCTCCTTTTCCATTCCTGGGCTAAAATCAGAGACAAAATCTGCAAGGGCTTGTGATTTTATCGCAGTTCTGGTTTCAAATTTTAGGTCGTAGCCACTTAGGTGGACGGACCATTTGGACATTCTCCCAGAAAGTTCTGGCTTACTCAATATGGGTCTCAGGGGGTAAGTAGTTAAGACCGATATGGAGTGAGATTCAAAGTAAGGTCTCAGTTTGTATGAAGCTGTAACTAAAGCAAGAACTAGTTTTTCAGGAGCTGTGTACCTGGTCTCTGCAGGAAGCAGAGACTTACTAATGTAATAAACTGGATGCTGGATCCCATCATGCTCTCGTACCAAGACTGCACTGACTGCTACCTCCGTTACCGATAGGTATAGGTACAATGGCTCCCCGGGTTCTGGTTTGGACAGGAGTGGAGGAGTACTGAGGTACTGTTTCAGCTCTGCGAACGCCTTTTCATGCTCCTCCGTCCAATCGAATTTTTGGCTCTTTCGTAATATGTCGTAGAACAGCCTGCATCTGTCGGAGGACCTGGATATAAACCTGTTGAGGGCTGCCACCCTGCCAGACAGCTTCTGTACGTATTTCGGTTTCTGGGGGGACTCCAGCTGAAGGAGTGCTTTGATCTGCTCGCTACTTGCTTCGATCCCTCTCTGTGTTACCATATACCCCAGGAATTTCCCGCTGGAGACTCCAAACGTGCACTTGGAGGGATTCAGCTTCATTTGGTGCTTCCTTAGTATGCTGAAGGTTTCTTCCAAGTGTTGGGTGTGCTGGCTGGCTGCTTTGGACTTGACTACCATATCGTCTATGTAGACTTCCATGGTTTTGCCTATTTGATCCTTGAACATCACGTTCACCAGCCTTTGGTAGGTGGACCCTGCATTTTTTAACCCAAATGGCATAACGTTATAGCAGTAGATACCTCTTTCAGACCTGAAGGCCGTTTTTTCCTGGTCCTCTGGGTGCATCTTTATCTGGTTGTATCCGCTCCAGGCGTCCAGGAATGTGAGCATTTCGTGACCTGCTGTTGCATCCACCATTGCGTCTATGTGTAGCAGGGGGAACGGGTCCTTTGGGCATGCTTTGTTCAGATCGGTGAAGTCCACGCATACCCTCCACTTCCCATTCTTCTTGGGGACCACCACCACATTTGATAGCCACTCTGGATATTTTACCTCTCTAATTTTTCCTGCAGCCAGGAGATCGTCCACCTCCTGGTTTATCACCTGGTTTCTTTCTGCAGCAAATTTCCTTCTTTTCTGTTGGACCGGCTTGTAGCCGGGGTTTACGCTTAACTTATGCGAGATAATGTTTGGGTCAGTTTTTAACAACTTTAATAATTCTGACCGAACAGTACCTGTACACTCTGCCCCTACCAGCACCTTCCTTTCCGGATGTAGTGGGTCCAGGGGGATCTCTTCCACCTCCACCTGAGGGGGCTCTTCATAGGTTCCCCTGACCTGCCTTTCCTGTGATTGCTATGCCGGGGGAGGAGTGGTTTTGGGTTTGAGTGCCACCTTGTAGCAACTCCTCGCTTCCTCCTGGTTTCCTCTTATTGTCTGGACTCCCCACGGTGTAGGGAACTTGAGGCACTGGTGGTATGAAGATGGGATGGCCTTCATGTCGTGGATCCATGGTCTGCCAAGGATAACATTGTAGGTAGAGGGACCGTCAATTACCAAGTACCTCACCTGTTTGTTGATTCCTCCGGCATAGGTCGGGATCAGAATTTCCCCAAGAGAGTGCTTGGTTTCCCCGCTAAATCCCACCAGCGGTACCGTCTTCTTGGTCAGGTCTGCTTCTCCAAATCCCATGCTCTTCAGGGTCTCCAACATGATGATGTTTACCGAGCTTCCCGTATCTACCAGGATCTTCTTCACCTTGTAGTTCCCTATAGACAGGGTGATGATCAGGGCGTCATCATGGTACTCAGCGCCTTCTTCGACATATGTCTCGTCGAAGCTGACGACCGGCAGATCCTGGGTGCTGATCCTGTATGAGAATTCTGGCTTGTCTCCTTTGGTTCTGGTTGCGTGCCTCTTGGCGGCAGAGTATGTAAGCCCACACAGCTCCGAGCCCCCTGTTACCACGTTAATAGTTCTAGTGCAAACAGGAGGACTAGAGGGTGCTACCTGACGAGTCGCGTTCACCTTGGTCCCTTTTGGTAGGATGTGGTTCAGGTTGCCCTGCTCGTACTGATATCGGACCTCCTTTCTGAGGGTGATGCAGTCCTCGGTAGTATGCCCGATGTCCTCGTTATGGAAGTCGCACCTCAGGTTGGTGTCCCTTCCATCTTTGCTCCTTTCTTCTGCCCTTTTCTTGGGCCACTTGACTTTCTCTCCCAGCTCTTTCAGGGTTTTGATCAGTCCTGCAAGGTTGACAGTAAAACCATACTACTGTACCTTTGGTGGCAAGTTCGGGTCGTTCTTCCAACTTTTTCCTCCAGAGACCTTGTGCACTGGCCTGCTGTAGGGTTTCGATCTTTCCTGCCTGTTTGCTGGTGGAAGCGGTGCTGCAGGCCTGCAGCTGATTCTTCTAGGCCCTGCATCCTCTTCCAGTCGAATGGCATCCAACGCCTTCTGCTGAACCTGAGCGAATGTCGTGCATGGCCATTTGGTTAGCTCTTTGTATAGGTCGGAGGCCTGTGGTAGCCCCCAGCGGAAGGCGTGGATGGCAGTATTCTCCTCGCAGTGGGGTATGGATACCATCTCCTTGTTGAATCTGGCCAGGTAGTCCCTGGTGGGTTCTTCATCACCTTGCTGGATCTGGTAGAGGTCGCTGGTCTGCTTTTCTGGCCTCCTACTGCTGGCGAACTGTTGATTGAACGCGTTCACCAGACCTGCAAAGCTGGAGATGCTGGAGTTTGGCAGGCTGACGAACCATTGGAGGGCGGCTCCTGAGAGAGTGGATCTAAATCCCTTGCACATGCACGCCTCTTTCAGGGGTCCTGAGGCCGTTATCACCATCATTTTTTGCTTGTACTGGTTGATGTGATCTATCGGGTCGGCCGTCCCATCATAGCTTGTCATGTTTGGGGGGGTGAAACCCTTGGGCACGTCCACCGAGACTATGTTGAGGGTGAACGGGGAATCTGCGTAGCTGTCCGGGGCTGCCTTTTCCAGGGGTCTCGGTACTTCTGGTATGCGGCTGACTAAGTCCCACAGCTCTCTATATTGGTGCTCCCAAGGGTTTGGTCCTGCAAAAGGGTTAGCGAAATTCCAAGGGGTACTGTGAGTGAAAGGCGCACACCCTTGTGCTCCAGGAGTCTGACCGACTGTGGGCTGACTGAATGCGGGTTGACCCATCGGTGTGGTGTGGATTATTGATGGCGTCTGCTGGGCAGTGCATCCTGATGGTCCAACCCCCAGCAGGGGTGGCTGCCTCACCGATGATCCTTCCCCTTGCGTCCAGCCCGAGGTTGGCGTGGAGAAAGGTCCTGCATTACCATGACGGTTAGTATTAACGGGTAATCTTACAAGTCCGTTACCTGGGGCCCCTGTTTGCGGCGGAGGCGAGTCTAGGTCGACGGAAAGGTAGCCTAGTCCCGCAGGCGTAATTCTTTCTGGTGGAGTTATTCCCGCGAGGTCTAGCCTGGTGACCAACTCGTTGGGGATAGCCCTCGCCTCACTCCTGCTTCCTGGAGGCCTTGGGATTCCGGTTTCTACACCTGGTCCTCCATTGGCACGCGGAGGTTGGTTTTGCGCCGTGGCCAACTTTCTCAGCTCCCGGTTGTCATTCTTCAGGCCATCTACCGCTTGGTGGAGGGCGAAGATTCCCTCCATCATGGTTTTCCACATGGCTGGAGTTGGAGCTTCTCCGCTGTTGTCGCCTAAGCTGGTCACCGTGCCGCCACTGGTGGTGCCGGACTGCACCTGGGGGGTGCTGCCGCTGAGGGGCGCCATCGTCGCTGCTGGTGGAGTTTCCAGGGCTACCATTGAGGTAGAGGTGGCTCCTACCACCGAGGAAATGGGTTGTGAGGTTGTTTGAGGGTTTGTGTTTGTCATTTTGAGAGATTTGTGACGAGTTTCATTTGTTTCGCACTTCTTTGGTTGAATAATCACTATAGCCCTACGGTGGGCGCCAAAATGTTTAGGTCAAAATTCACCTAATGTTGTTTATGGAGGTTATAGTGATTTCAAGCCTAGATGATAGTATGTTTAGGTTGGTTAATTATTCGGAGAGTAAGAGAAAGATGGACAAGAACGCAAAGAGATGATGACGTAGAAAACCCCTTAGGGAAAAACTGCGGGAGGATGGTTTCCTCCAAGTTTCTACTAGAATTCTCCTTCAGAGTATGCCTCGTGTTACAAGTATTTTTAGGGTTTTGCCTGATGCTCTAGTATGCTGAGTATGTGAATGAATGCCCCTCTAATGTACAAGGTTTACATATATATAAGACTCTCTTTCTATGAACCGTTGGATCTGGCCACAATCCAACGGATCTTTCCTTCTTCTTTTATCCGCTTTTGGCTTCTAACTTCTGTTTGCTTTTTCTGACGGAGTCTGGTTGTATGGCTATTTCAGGCAAATCTCGAGCCTTGGCTCTTTCGGCCTTTTTCTCCTTCTCGTTTTTGTTGCCTTCTTCCTTCCTTTGCACTCTTCTTTTCGTGCTCCGTTGACTTTGGTGCCAAGTATACAACCTTGAGCCAATTATATAATGTCATGTGTTAAGGTATAAAATAGTATATTTTGGGACATAACAAGCATGTCGCTCTTCTCGCAATACCACGGCATAAGCACGAGTCAGAGTAGCAATGAGACATAACAATTTGACCGACTAATAAACCCTAATAATTTCACCTAACGTACAACAATTAATAAAGAAGTAAATCACTTTACTAGTCGGAGAATTTATGATCTATTGTCAACTTTTTGTGAGCAATTAGAATCGATTTAAGACAAAAATGGATACATACAAGTGTTAATTTGATTAGGTATAAGAAAAAGAAAAAATATATGATAAGAAAAGTTAATGAACAAATTTATGTGGAAAAGTTAAAAGAACAATTTTTTTTATTTTTTGAACATATATGTATTATTTTTGAGCTTATTAGCTCACATTTTATTTATTTTTGAACAAATGTGTATTTTTTTAAACATATTAAAGTTTCTAAGTTAGATTTTAATTTTTCTCCGTCATAACTCAAATTCAACTAAACTTATATATACTATTTTTAAGTTTTACTGTGAGTTTTTAGAGTTGATGCTTAAATAAATAAACTCAGAAACTTGATAGAAAAACTCATAATTTCTAAAACAAAACTCAAAAACTTTACTATAATCCTCAAAAACTATAAAATTAGAGGTAATACATCATCCACTTACTGTACTACAAATAGAGTAACAGAAATAAGTATCATTTTACAACATTTTTTTCATTGGATCGCGCAGATATGCTATTTCAGCATATAATACAACCCAAAAAATGTACAAGCGTACACCTATAAATACACAGCTATCTAGAAGACTAAATGGAGAAACAATTGTCAGTAATATCGCCCAAATGAATTATGCCCATATTGTTGATATTGGTGTTGTTGCCCATATGAGCTCTGTTGATGATATTGCTGCCGCCCGTCATCGCGTGATTCAAAATCAGCATTATGTGATAGCAAAGTGGTTTTAAGGCGCCATCCTTCGGGTTCTTCAAGGAATCTATTTGATTCGATATAATCTTCAAGCCTCGTCACCACTGAATTAATTCGTGGGTTTCCACTAGCCTTTAGTTTATGCACAAACTCCCGTGATATGGCTGCTAATACCTTCCGGAATTGACCCTTGTATTTCTTGTAAAGCGCAAATCCTGCCATCTAAAAGTAAAATCAACCGGTATCAAAGGCTGCTTTATTCAGAAAGCGTCTCTTTCTCTTAGTGTATAAAAGTTAAAAAGGTTATTGCCAAATTATATTTATCCAAAATTCGGTATAAAGCTTGGTTTTTGGTTATTGCCAAATTATATAAGCCCACTATGCCAGTTACTTTATTAACCCCAAAAACTAACAGTGAAATCCAAGTATGAAGATATCAAGTAATATAGATATTAGTATCAATGGGGGGACTTACTCTTAGGAATGCCTCAAGGGCGACGGCCGTGAACACATTAGCAGGCAGCGCATTCAAAAACCGCGCAAGCCACGTCCAACCTTCTTCCAAGCCATGCACATTCTGGACACCTTGAGCTTCCGTCTACAAATATTATTGTGAATTTGTTTGCTTAAATTGATAGAAACTTCGAATATTTCTAAACTAAATCACACCCCTTTCATCTCCTGTCATCTTCTAGCATTATTAAAAAAATATTCCCTCCCATCCCATGTGTTCTTCCCACTTTTCTTATTGGGGTCATTTCATTTGTTCTTCCCGTTTCTTTTCTTTCCTTAAGCAGGTACTCCTTTTATCGCAAAATTAAACTTTACCTTATTAAGTGTATCATATATTTAGTTGTTATACCATTGTTAAACCTTACATCAGAGTTCCTAATTAATATTATCAACCTTAATCATACCCAACTAATCAAATAATCCACCCAATTAACATACCCCTCTATCACCCATCCCCCAGCCACCTTCTCAACCGCCACCACACTCATCAAACCACAACTAACCAACCACGACCACCATCCAAGCACAACCACCGTCTCACCTTTCCACTTTCCAGCCACACATCCTCCATCCCAGAAACTCTCACCTCTCGCTGTTTCCTCTTCCCAAGCCAGCCACCCTTTCTGCAGTTTCATCTTGACTGGCATTTCTAACCCCTCCTTCCTAAGCCCATAGTCGTGTTCGCCATAGCCATAGCCTTGTTCACTGTCATTTGTAGTGATCGCAACTGGTGTCATTAATGGTCTTTGTAGGGTCAGGGGATGCGCAGAAGGTGGTGGTGGGTGGGTCGAGGTATTCAAGGTCACTTGTGGAGGAGGTTGAGGTGCCCCCACCGTAGTGGAGGTTAAGGACTGCTGGTAGTACTAGTGGGGCTAGTGGAGTTGAGGGTTTCCCGTTCATTTGCTGGTGAGGGATGAGGGTTGCCACTGGTGGTGGAATTTAGAGGCATCTTGGTTTTGTTCAACTGGGAAGCCACTTGGTTATTTGTTGCAAAAAATATTGCTACCTAAACCATTGCCCGAAAAATATGGGAAAAATCATATGTGATGGGAGGGAGTAACAAAGATTATTCCAACCTGTACTAGGGCCCCATATAGTTTCATGTACGATCTCAAACGTTCCAAATACTGGTCCATCGTCTCCAAATTCCCATCTTCTTCCCGAAAGCCAATAGCTTTGAAATAACTTTGTTTTGTTTGAAAGGCCGCCTGAAGTGCACAAACGAACCAGGACATTAGTTAATCAACAATTGCAAGCACTTGCACGGTTCATAAACAACTTGTTAGGAATGACACCTCTGTGTCATATGGCTACTTTAGTTGCTGAGTAATAAAATCTGTCCCTTCTCTTCCCAAATTTTTTTTTTTTGGTTTGACAATTTTTTTCAGAAGAGACAGTATTGGCTGTACGTAGGAGTATCCAATTAGGCTTTTGGAGGTATAGCTTAGGAGTATTACAGAGCCACAACAAAGAACTTCGAGCAGCTAATGGAGATACAAAGATAAGGCAGAGAAAGTTCCGGAAAGAGAATTCCCAATGTACCCAGGAGAGGAGAGGGATATTTACCTCTGAGTAGGTTATATGCTTTGGAACAGTATACATACAAGCTTTATGAAACTCGGCTAGAAGGGAGTTCATGACAGCTGGCACCTGAACGAAAAAAATTTAGAAGTACAATTCAAGAAAACTGTAGAATCCAAATGAATCTTTGACAGATCGACAACCTGAACTATCCCAATCCCAAAAGCATACCCAAAGTTGAATATTATAATTGGATCTTTGCCTAGAATAAAGCTTGACATTTGGCTTGCGGTCAGCTTCAAATGTGAGCCATGTTATTTTTGCCTGAATTAACAGTTAGATAGATACGCAAGCTTTTGCGTAACCTCCTCAACAGATGTGAGGAATATTTGAAAGAAAAAATCATGGGAAAGCTTCTGCATAACCTCCTCAACATCAAAAATATTATATTTACATCTGAACTAGTCAATTAGGGGAGCGACATCAGTCATTTCTGATTTCCCCCTCTTCCTACAATGTTGTTGAATCCTAAAATCACTCGGGTCTACTTATGTCTTACATTGTTGTGTTTCATGAACAATGACAACATTACCCCGACGGCTGGGTAAGGCGGGTTTGGACGTATGCACTCGTTGTCTCTGTTGTTAACTACATGAACAGGTGTTTCTGGATGAACCGTATCGAAAATTGCACCAGGAATTGCATCAAATCACTATGACTCGTTACTTCATAACTAACAGGAAATGACGTTGAAAAAACTTAACTATTGGCATCAACAAGAAAAGGCAATCATAATGGCGTACCTGTGCACTAACATAAACTATCACATGGCCACATGCAAAGGCAGAAGAGTTGAAGTTTGAATTTGGGGTCTCATATATAGAGATAACCTGTAGAGAAAACACAAGTACAACAGCATGCGTATATCATACGAGATAGAATGATTGAAACGAAATATGAACCACAGAAGTTTCCTTCCAGATGTACTGGACATCAGAAAGTTAAGTCAAATAGATAATGGGTTGAGACTAAATCTGGCAAACGAGTCAACAAGGACTACAAGGTCGGGTTCAGGTCAGGTCATTACGGGTCTGTCATATATTCGGATCAAATTAGGTCGGGGCTGATCGTTTTGGTCTTTTGGTTTTGGTCTTTTGGATGTGTTGTTACAGGTCTTTTCGGATCGGTCATTTCTGGCTATGATTAAAACTATATAGCATAATTAATTTGTATAAATTTATTTAATTACATTGAAGTCCTTGGTTTCCGGAATATATATATATATATATAGTATTGGTACAAAATAGCTAGGTGGCCAAATTTATTAGTAATAATTCGCTTGCTTCAGCTTTCAATCATATGCATTCTAATTTTCTAGGGTGCCTAGTTCATGAACTAAAAATATCAGGAATAAGTCACAATATGGAGGAGAAAGTGAGTACTGAAAAACATGCATTACTCCAATTATACACAGTACCTTCTTCGCAAAAATTGCTATTGTGACAGATTGGGGAAGAGCGGGGTCGTTGAAGATTTTCAAAAATTCACTTGTTTTAGACCTGCATTCAAGAGTGGTTCAGAAACGGTCCAGATAATAACAAGAGCAGAGTCCACAGTTGCTATATAAGTTATGATGTCACTAAAATAGAAATTCCTCAACTCTGATATTTAAGCAGGAGTTTGCACAGTAAGAATAATGTTTCGGCAATTCCAGCATTACTAAAGTGAGAAATCACTTCCCTCACTTGGGAGTACAAACCACATTAATTTACTGAAACTTAATTGAAACTAATAAGAATACAAGATATCATCTATCCTGTCAAGCTATGGTGAATTGGAGCTATACATTAAATTCATTTCAAGTTTTTTTCCTTATCTAAACATTAAAATTTTGTGAGCATATTTCAATTGCCAAGATAAACAGAGATGAATAGCAGTCGATTCATGATGAGACTGTCCATTACAAGTTCAAAATTTATGAACAGAAAGTATTATCAATATCCCACACATGTCTATCCTCACCAGAGACACTAGTCTCTTCCATTATATCAAACATCTTCTCTACAGAAATGTATGATCATAACCTCCCTTTCTCGCCTGAGATAAGTTTGTCACTGATAATGGAGCTTTAACACCTTCCATTTGAGTAAAACATAAGACATCAAGAAAAACAAGAAATGTGCCCTAATAGCCGTCCCATAAACCCTTGAACAACAATAATATGAGATGCAGTTTCACATGACAAGGAACTGTGATAAGTCGATCACCAACAAACTGGGGCAATTTGTACCACCCACATCGATGAGACTCAACAAACAGATAGTGATGAAGACCTGTGCCACCTGTGCCACATTTCCTCCCACTTGCATAAACAGAAAGTAAACTTACTCTACATTTTCTACTGATCCACTTATTTGTTTAATACGCCGAGCGATCTCCCGTTCTTTTTTCTGCAAGTCCTGTTCACATATTCATTGTAATAAACTTCTATGATACACATACATGATAAAACAATAAAAGCATTCCACAATAATAACAACTTAAACGTAGAGGTTTTGACTCAGGGAAGAAGAGGTGGAACTGGATAAAAGGCACTATTAGAACTCACCCTAATATCACGTAAAAATTCAGACCCATGGACAAGGAAAAAGAAAGATCACTACATGCAAGATTGCAAGCTCAGAGGGGCCAGAAGATTATATTCTATCTATATTGGGGCTAGAATACTAGATGGCATAATTTCTTAGCGGCATCCAACACTTAGCAGGTTTTCTTGTGATTTTGTTCTCTTCCTTCCCACAAGTTACCTAAAGAATCAAAAACCCGCATGACAGTGGTATACTAGAACTAACCAAATCACAGATATAAGATAAAAAGAAAACAAAACTAGCACGAAGACAGAACTTAGAGTTCTAGACACCGCACTCCAACAATATAGAGAACAATGAAGCCCAAGTGTTCTAACTTCAAAGACAGTTCTAAACCTTAATAACAGTTTCAGACATGACTAATACCAAAACAACATAACATTGAAAGCTCGTGATTCTCTCCTGCACCAGACCATTAGAGATAAAATTAACAAAAACAACAAAATGTATCACCGTATCAGAGGCATTGATCTATGGCTTCTATGCAAGCACAAGTTAGAACATATACAACAAACAATTTGATCAGAAGTTGATGGCAATCAACAAAAGAACAGACATACCATATTGGCACCAGACAAATGTAAGTGGTTCCTATCCTCTAATTGCTTGTAGCTCTGAAGCCTTCTCTCCTCAAGCTTCAAAGCATTTTCTGCTGCCCTCAGTAAGTTGCCTATAATAACAAAAAAAAATCCCTAATCAATGAAAGATTAGGACTTCAGAAAGCACAACATGAACACAATATAGAAGCAACGCACAAGGAAAGCAGCGAGTAACTGGGCAAGCGCAGATTTTTAATGATAAATCAAACTCGACATTAACAGGATATTCCCAGACTCCCAACGGAGGCTTGGTTACATCTTTGAATAGAAAAAAGACAAGCAGATAAAAGAAAATACAAGCAGATAGGTCTAGCAGAAAGATGATCTAGCTCAAATGGTACAGAATTGAAATTGATCAGAAAGCACAAAATATCCATCTATCATCTCAGAAAGAAACCAACAAGTCCTAAAAAAATTATAAGACCATTGATTTAGATCAATTTCAGCATCAACTATCAGCAAACAGCAACTATGTTATCAAAGTTACAAGGGAGGCAAGAGTAAGGTCACGGAAAAACTCAATCAACTGTAAGTGAAATATTAAGAAGCGACTTAGCTCTCAACTCAAACAATACAATCTAAAAATAAATCAGTCAGCCATTCATCAAGTATCACTGCGTATGATATACATGCTCCTAAAGTTTTTGGCATATCCTGCAAACCAGTCAACAACATTGTTGACTATCATTAAAGATTCTGTTACAAAGCTTTTATTCAATTTCAGATTCATTACGTTCTCCTATGTACACACACTTCAGATGTAAGCATTCTCATTGGATCCAACACGAATGGCAAAATATTTGTTCCCCCAGCCATAGATAAAGCTCGTGAACAGAATTCAGAGGCTGATACTTTCTAACCATATGCAATAGTTGCAACTTTCTAAAAACGAGAATATGAAAATGGTGATAAACCAATCATGAGTATCAAGTTTGGCTGATACTTTCTAACCATATTCAATAGTTGCAACTTTCCAAAAACGAAAATACGAAAATGGTTGTTTTGATAAATCAAACATGAGTATATCTCTACATATTTGTAGTAGTTTAACGGTCAAAATTGACATCGATTGACTAATAAAATTTTAAAAAACTGGGATCAATTAACCAGTAAATAGGCTCTTTCCCTACTCAGAGAGAATCGAAACTGCTCTGACAGTAAACAATTGGGATGCTGACTTTACTACACCTGAGATGTTGACTGTAGACGAGGTTGACACTACATTTTGTGGTGTTCCAGTAGCAGCTGCAGATTTTTCATTGGCCAATTTTTCAGCAGCTTCTTTAGCTCTTCCTGCTTCCTCTGCAGCTATCCTTTCTTCTGCTCTTTTTGCAGCTTCACGTCTAGCCTATAACCAAAAACAAGATCGTAATGTAAAGACAAAAAAATTTTACAAGTGCACCAGCATATAACAAATGCAAACTCTCCCTAGATAAACACTGGGGAGTCATTATAAATGATGAAACAGCGTCTGCAACATGAAGTCAAACACCTTTCCTTTTTAGACATTTGAGCTATCTTAACCATCCCTCATTTGAGCCATCTTAACCATCCTACAAGGGACTGATGCCCATGAACAAAACGACACGAGGGAGAGACGGCTATGAACAAAACGAGAGAAGGGTGCTGGAATGTAAAATTAGTTTCAGCAATGTGGGCAATGTCAATATATCCTAACACTCTAAACTACTGATTTCCTAATAACATTATTGAAATTTCTACGAATCATCAACAAGACATAGACCTGTTAAAAAGGCTGGGCGAGTCGGGTCCCAGTCAGGTTGAATGTGGGTCGGGTTATATGGGGTCAAAAAAGTTTGTCGTGCCTTTTCCCATTTTTAAATTAAAAACAAATAATTTTAAAAAATTAAAATAAATTTAGAATTAATATTTTATTTATAGTCATAAGTTATTTTAATAATTATTTTATTATTAAATTATTTGGTGTTACATAAAATTGGTTTTCTTATCATGTTAGTAATTTAAAGTACCAAAAGTATTTTTTAATTATCACATTACATATATAAATATTAACATGTTAGAACAATATTTACTGCTTATATTCACATTTAATCAAACTTATTTTTAACCCATCGGGACGAGAAAGTTGGGTCGGGATTCGATCCTAAATTAACGGGTCAATCAGAGTTTGGGTCGATCAGATC
Organism: Silene conica; assembly: GCA_029255685.2. NCBI lineage: Eukaryota > Viridiplantae > Streptophyta > Magnoliopsida > Caryophyllales > Caryophyllaceae > Silene > Silene conica. The sequence goes on from CM055312.2 coordinate 73,413,910, forward strand.
ACGAGTAAAGATTTACAGGTCTTGACCCTGCAAAAAATGGGTCCATCGGCTCGAGCCAAATTTTGATGTGACTAGACATCCTAAATGGCTACTATTTGACCAGATTGTTGTACTTTACATAACGTAAAGAGCAAATAAAACTTAACCGGTCCATCTCAGTTGTATTTTTCCTCTTATTTGTATTTCCATTTTCCAAACTTCCAACTAACCTCTTCTTCTTTCGCTTTCAGTTGGCGAAGTTTCTCTTCATGCAAAGCCTTCTCTTTTCTTTTGGCTTCCTCAACTGCAGCATCATCTCTTATTCTTCTTTCTTCTATTTGCGCCCGATGCTCATGATCCCTCTGGATGGCAGTCAAATGGTTATCAAGAGCTTCAGCGCTGCATTACTTGAACCAATTAGTTAAAAAAAAAACAGATCCAAAAGGCCGACATATAATATCAAGTACAAAGACTGAAGTATAACAATGTCATGGCCAAATAATCCTTCTCAGATTAAAATCAACATCGTGACATACAAGCCACGTGACTCTAAGTCTCTAACATTAAACAAATGACATGGGTCACCAGCAGTACATTGAAGGCAGAGAAATGGAGACACCTACGATAAAAAAGAAACAGTAAAAATAAATCAACTTACATCTTACGCTGATAATGCATGTCCAGCTTTCTATCCATTTCTCGCCTAGCTTCAATAGCTTTCTCTTCTCGAACAATAGCCGAGGCATATTTCTCCTTTTCAGCCATCAACTGTGCCTCTAATGAGGTTACTTGATTCCTTATTTCTTCCTGTTAAAATTCAAAGTATACTTCTAAATTATTCACATGATTTAAGTTTAGGGGGTTCCACGCAAATCATGCCGGCTTTTGCGAAACGTCATAATTTCAATAAGACTGTGTCAAAACAGTGAAAAATGAGTATACATATAGTCTACACCCCGTTACAATTATCATAACTTGAAAGTTAAAACTGCATGGTCATTGCTACAGATAAGAAATCATGGCACTGAAAGTTCCATGACAGGTTGGATAGCAGCACCAATATAACCAGCCACCCAGATGTACTAGTACTACAATGGGAATTAATTTCATCACTTTCAGGATAAAACATCATATCTCAATAAAAAGCTTCGTGTATCCTTAATGATCTCAGATTTTCACATAAATCAAATGCCACTACCTGAACATAAACTTGTATATGCCTAGAAGACGTCATAGTGATTTAGTGATTAGACTGACTGCAATGAATCCTTGAGTAGAGAAATACATTCCAGATCTATAAAAAGATAATAATTAAATGATATGCCACGTGATCCTTCAACCAGCACTGCAGTATACAGTTCTGATGACGGGACATCAACTAAGTTTCTCGAAAGCAAGCACAAACACGTAACATTCAATCATACAAGCGTCAATTTGACAAGAAGTATTCTAATATGTCAGAGAAGTAGAGAACAAACCGTAAAACCAAGCTTGTGCTGATGTGTCATCTCCAAAAATGCAGTTTCCGTCACTCCCATTTTATTAATTGGATGAACTTGCAGGGGGTTCATTACTTCGTCGTCTGAATCCTCACTTTCACTACTAAAATATATATTGGAATCACGTTATCTTAAACATAGATGTACACCCAAAATAAAACACGTCTATTAAGAGGACGTCACATGTTTTGTTTCCATTATAAATTAGTGCATTATTAATACCCATTTTAGGCTCTGGTCAAGTTCTTAAACTCTTTCTCAAAGAACCTGAAGATTTCCCTCAAAATGGCGAGGTAAGGGAGACATATGTGTAGTATAACCATTTGCAAACAACAAATAAGTTGACGTTTGAAGCTGGAACAAGAGGTAACATTTTTTTTCACCTAAACCCATGAAGGAGCATAAATATGTAATGCATCATTCTATACTGCATACACAATGACTCTTTTAGAAAGACGGTCTAAATTGATCCAGTTGTGCATAACAAATAGTCCATAATAACATAAATAAAAAAAACTGTGCAAGTTGAAGAACAAAAGGAAACCTGATATAAATATGATTAGAACGTAAAGGGAGAGGTTTTTCTTCATCAGAATCATCAAAAGCGAAATCAATGACTTGCATTCTAAATGCATTATTGTTTTGGGTGGGTTCCCTCTTTGCAGCTCCCCGAGTGTGTCTGCAGCATAGTAAAATGAAAGAAGTGAGTGGAGGTCCCTGAAATGAATAAAATATAGTAAGAAATAAGGGAAAGAGGATAGAAGAGATTGAATAAAAACGAAAGAAAAAAGAGTTACCGTTGGGGTGATTTAGTAAAAGGCGTTGGGGTTAAAGGAGAGTTAGAATGATTGAGGTTGGCTTCCAAGGAATTCAAGTCGGATATAAGCTCAGAAAAGGTCCAATTAGGGTTAGGATCAAACGAGAAGCCATTGACATTCTTGGGACATTTGGGCTCCAATATTATCATCCCTGATATTAGTATATTACTCAGCATCAAATGCAAATGCAAAAATCATTCATATTACTTTCTACTCACCCAACCCAAACACACACTAGTTCGTCTTAGAGCAAACACAATTACACAATTACGACTTATGCATCATATAATCAAATTAATTACTTAATTAGAGAAAAGAGAAGGGGCAATTGGGGAAAATACCTGCCCACCACAGAATAGGGATTGATTGATTGATTCAGAAATCAGAATTATAAGTTAATACTGTATATTTTTTAATTGGGGTTTTCTACGAGGTAACCCTCAATTTTTTCGATTTCTATAAGGTAACCCTCTATTTAATTAAGCTTCCATTGGTAACCCTATACTATATATAAGTTGATGAGCATGGCCTTATTTTTCCATTCCGTCAAATTTGAGAGTTAACTTATGCTGTGATTAAGAGAGGACTTTCCCAAACATATTTATAATTCTTGCTCATGTGAAGTTTATTAAACGTAGTTTTAATGTTTGAATCTTAAGATCTGAAATTTCTTAGACCCTACAAACTATATATTCTGATCATACAAAATTACTAACCTCTTGGTGTCTGTTTTCATTTCATATACGACTCAGCCTAGTCAGTTGTATTACAACTTGACAACAAGTAATACAACAACTGAGTATAGCACACAAAACCCAACTGCAGAGGCATTTGAAGTCAATGACAAATCAAAAATTGAAGTCCATACTACACCTATCTACCCAATTGAGGTGGCTTCAATCTCGTTTGTCTTGACAAATTTTTCAACATAACTCTACTGAAATTACAGAGAGTGGATGTGGAAATACATAAATTCTCATTTGACACAGAATTTATCCGTCTTAAACTTAAACGGGTTAAATATATATCAAATTAACCCACTTGTTGCTTATAAAATCCCAAATATTTGTGTTTATTATTACCATGTATTAATATTTGACTCGCTTAAGCTTAATACGGATGGATAATGTTCGTCTTAAACAAGACAAACAATAATAAAAGGAGAAAAATGAATACCTGTAAAACCACAAATGAAGGATGGAGAATACAAATTCTTGGTGAAAGATGATCAGTGAAAATTAGGTTGATTAGACATTAATTTTGGGTTCATAAACCCTAATTTGGGTTGACAGAGGAAAAAATGAATGGGTTTGTGATTTGTGAATGAAACAGATATGTGAATGATCATAGTTAGGGGGGTTTGGGTTTGGGTTTTGTTTTTATTTTTATTTTATTTCTATGTAATTGGTTAGTCCTTAATATTACTCTAAGTAGCATTTAACGTCAACTTTGACGGAATTTTTTATTAATGTCACGCTGATTACTTAGTAAGAGATAAAGGGTTATTAGTGTGATCTTCTTAACTAAATAGAGGGTTACCTTGTAGAAATTGGAAAAAATTGAGGGTTACCTGACTTACCTCGTAGAAAAACCCTTTTTAATTTTTTTTCAAAGGAGGAGAAAGTAAACAATGGCAAGATAACAAATTGTACGAATAACATTCTTCAATTCAACATATCCTTCCCTCATCACTAACATCATTAGCGTAATTAACTCCGGAAATCATCTCTTTTGCTCAAATCATCAAGAGAAAACGAATTATTCCCACAGTGGAATCAAATTTAATTGAAAACTCTAACCCTAATTCTTAATTGTACCCAAACATGATAAATATAATCGAAACCCAAAATGCAAACATCATACAAAACCAAAATTCAGTGACAAATGAAAAACAAATCCATGGAAAACATATGAATTGCGATAAATTTAACTGAAATAATAAATCATACCCGATTGAGAACTACGAACTGCGAACTAAAAGTTTTACGAATTGAGTCGAGATAGTTGTGGGACGTTGATGATAAGGTGGCTGCCGACAATTAAACGGTGATTATCGGCGGTGATTGTCTGAATGAAGTTGAGGTTGCTTTGTTTTTGAATTTCTTTCTTTTCTTTTTAAATTTGATTTTTCTTATTTAAGCTTACTTCCCTTGTGGTGGCCGTTGTCTTTTATTTGTTTTTTTTGGGTACGTCTCCCAAGAGACTGCCTCTTAATAAGGTTATTGGCAACTCTTTTTACAAATTTAAGAAAAAGTGGTACTAAAACTAAAACTACCTCCTATTCTCAATAACTGTCCCATTGTCCATTTCCGTCTATTCACCTAAATGTCCCATTGTCTATTTTTGGTAAATGTTTATACTTATTTTAATCACTTTAATTCACAATACCCCACAACATTACTTATTTTAATCACCTCTACCCACAATAATAATCAATAATACATTCCCTCTCTCCAATCTTCCCACCCACCACATTACTTTACATTAAACAAATGAATTCCTTAATTCTTGTACCCAACCCGAAATGGGACAGTTATTGGGAATAGGAGGGAGTACTATGCAAAAAAGGTCACGAAATACAAATAAAATAGTACAAAAGAATAATCACTCAATAATTTTTTAAAAAACCGTCACTCAAGTTTTAGTGTTGTTTTTTTATACTGACTTTTTAGCGTGTCGATTTTTCTAATACGTCTCCGAAGGGCACTAGCTAGCTCCGGCCCGAGATACACAATACAAAATCAATATAACCCACCTAACCAAAATCACCTAAATCACTTCAACTTCCAAATAAGCTACATTTATACATAATCCAATATAAAGATCCAATTTTTATTCTTTTCAAACATTCCCAACAAAAAATCAAAGACTACCCAATTCAAAACTAATTTAATGCTAATTAATCATTTAATTACAAAAAATATAACATCAAGGAATCAAACATAATTAATTAAACCCTCAAATTAAATCCCTTTACTATAAAAGGGATCGATAGAATTTAGAGAGTTCCGATTGGTTGTTTAATTTAAGAGGAAAAAAAGTCATTTTTTGAGATTGGTCCACCACTAACTTGACTCACATTTACTCCACTCGATTTTGTAAAATGATTTTATTAAATATGGATAAATAAATTTCGGAGCTAATTAATTTCCATATATTACATATGTTTACTTTCTATTTATAATGAGTTGTAAAATGTATTTTCATAGGTATAAGACTCATAAGCAACTCTCAATAAAATAGGAAAGTTGAAGAAAAATGAAAGTAATATTTCTTAAAATAATATACACTTCTAATTTTAAGACAATTATGCTTAAACTAATATCTGAAGAAGCATATAAGTATGTGTAGTTAGAAAATTGATTTGCAACAATAACAAGTTTACAACTAATATGACATCGAACGTAGTTTCAAAAGAATTTCAAGTATTTGTAGCATAGTTTGCATCGAATGGTAGTTATTAATACATTAAATTATTTGTATGTCAAATGTCGAGCGGTAAACTATTTATATTGTCATTATATTTAACATTAATCATTTATATCTCTTATAACAATAACATATGTTCATATGTGACCCGTGCAATTTTTTGCAAAGGTTTAAAACTAGTGGTACTATAAAACAGAAAAAAAAAAAAATTACCTAGACATAGTTAATTAATCAAGTGTTTTTCAGCATTATTTGGATAATAAGTTAGTTGGAAATCATCCAAAACCCTGATATGTTCGTTGTTTGCCACTCCAAATGTTGGTTTTTTTTGGGTGTGCAGGGAATTTTTTCAATGAGGAAAGGAAAAAGAAAATAAAAAGAAGGTTTTATTTCTTTGAATTTAAGCACATGTGTAGAATAGAAATCTCAAATTTTGGACAAAGGTCGAGTAAGGTAAGTTGTCGTCGTGCACAAATCAAAACTTATTTGGTTTTGAATTAGTTTTAAACTAGTTTTACTCCCGTGCAAACTTTGCATGGTTTTAATTCTATTAAATTGAAAAAAATAAAGAAAAATAAAAAAGGTGAATATATTTATTAAAAAATATAATTTTAGTAGTGCAAGTATATCGATATAAAAAAATAAAAAAAATTTATACGTTTAACTTAGACGTAAGTAAAACAACGCATCTGCTTATAAAATTATACAAATTCTTATGTAGAACGACGTTATCGGTTTAAGTTTAAGACAAATCAAATATACATATTTAGGATGAATAAGACAAAAAAAAAGCATTATGCACGGCGAAAATAAAATATTTGTCCTATAACCCATAGGGAGTGATACTGACCCGTTTTAATTTTAAGACGGATAATAGCCGGTAAAATATATATAAATTTTAAAATTATACTTACGGTTTAAATTTGAAGTTCATAACCATCGTAATGAACCGAACTTATTATTAGTCCGACTCTCTAACTATCCAAAAAACTCCGACCATATAATATAAACCTATCTATTTTATGTACATTTAAGACGGAGTTGCCTATTTTCGTTGATTTCCAATTCTCAACAATTTAATTTGTTGATTTCCAGTATTTGAATGCATTAATTTTCGTCAATATATATTACAGTATTATATTTGGTATTCACTTTTTGTTTTTATTTTATACTCATTGTCACTCAATTTAATCATTTTGGTTATTGCATAAATTAATATTAACAACTTCTTTAATCTCGAAATATACTATATTTGTAAAGTACAGGCGTCTCCATCATATTATTATATTATTTAATTTATACCTTTAATTTATGTAAAATTAGTTAACGTATTATCAATGATCATCAAAAATTTGATTTTTACTGTTGAAATTGAAGTAAGGACTTCGGAAGATTTCATATTTCAATATGTGATTATAGATTGTAACTTATTTAATCAATGAAGGTAGTGAAAAGATTAAATTGATGAAAGTTATAGAGGAGGTAATTAATTATCTAAAATGAACATGGTGGACCCTACTTTGATTAAATTTTTTTCTCTTCCTAATTTTGATCGACCAATAAGAACTCTCTAAAATATATTGCTTTTATATTAAAGGGATTATCAACGTACTCTCCACCCATATTTGAATTCTTTGAACTTACTTTTGGAAGATTCTTAAAAATCTACATGATTGAGGCCATGTTCTTTTGGACTTATTTTTGCTTAATTTAAGTTAAGTTCAGCAAAAATAAGTTAAGTTTAGAAAAGTTCAGCAAAAACAAGTTAAGTTCAGAAAAATATGTTAAGTTAAGTTCAGCAAAAATAAGTTAAGTTCAGCAAAAATAAGTTCAGAAAAGTTAAGCAAAAATAAGTTCAGAAAAATTAAGCAAATACTCATACTCGTTTATAGTATTGGCGAGTTTTGAAATATTTAATATTTTCACAAATTCTCTCGTACAAACGTCTCATGTGCGACCATTTTTTTTTTTACCCAAAAGTGTCACTATTAACAAAAGAATAGTCGGATTTTCCAAAAACTACACAGGTTAAAAATTACACGCAATAATTCTCGTACATTAATAAACATACTATATTTATATAGAAATAGATTATTAAAAAAGTTGTGATAATATATAAATAGATTTGTGATTTACTTTTTAATTATGTATTGAAGTAAGATAATGAACATACTATATTGATAGGGTTGAGATCCGGTGAGAACCACCTTACAATGAAAACCGGTGAGAACTCTTCCTTACGGAGTTTTTTTTAAAAAATTCATGACATAATTGGATTCGGCATGAAATTTTATAGCCAGAGAACATATTTCTTGGCCTAAAAAATAAATACTAGTGGCGGAAAAATGATAGATACGAAAAAATAGATAGTAGGTGCATGCAAATTAATAAAACGTATCTCACCTTGATTTCCGCCACTAGTATTTATTTTCTAGACCAAGAAATATGTTCTCTAGCTATAAAATGTCTCACCTTGATCCCAAGTATATATATATATATAAGAATAATATTTCTTTCTTCTTTTCTGCTCATAACTTGGATAAGAATTATTAGAGTTCTTCTTCTTCTTATGAGAAGAAGCTGGCATATCCATACCGAATTGGCTGCAAAATTCTCCAAGTTGATTTCTTTCAACCAAATTTTGACGTTTTAATTGTTGATTTAATTTAATTTCATTGCATAGGTTCAGACCTTCTTAGGTACAGGTTCCTATAAGTTTACCATAAGTATAACTATCATAAGGGATAGATGTCAGATTTCCTCTGAGAGATTTCTTGACCTTTTCTGCAAATAAATTTGGTAATCTATCCACAAATTTAGCTTTCCAATGTGTACTATTAGATTCTGGGAGTTCCATAACTCTACTAAGAAAAGTGTCTTTATACCATCTAAAGTCGGTAAGTGTTTTACACCTAAGATTTTGTAGTAAAGTTCTTATATTCTCATGATTTTCAGAATATCTTCCCGTAAAATGTTCAACAATATTTATAGCTAGAGTATAAACTGCATTTTCTTTTTCTTTACCCTCAACATTTGTTGTAGTGTTAAGAATGGCATTTCTTCCTGTTGTGGATAAATAATTATCCCACCAACCTTTAAGTTGACCAGTGAATCCTACGGCTATCATCTTAGCTATGTTAACATCATTATTACCAGAACTTTTACAAATAGTAGAATACATAAGCATTCTATGGATTTGATTATAAATTTGTTTGTCAGTATACCCGTCAATATTCCATTCGTAAATACACTTCCCACTGTAACTATTGTTTAACTGGTATTCTTGTTCTTCATGCAGAACATCTATGGGGGAAGGACGATTATAGTAATATAGTCTTTGAGTGGGTTTATCAGCCCACTTTGTGTCAAGTTTATTAACCTCATCTTTTATAACTTCTTTGTTATCTACGTTATTATAAAAACGGCTAGTAAAGTCCTCACTAAGAGTTTTTATAGATAAGTTTTCCATTTTTTCTTTAAGAAAGTTTTGAACTTGTTCACTAAGTCTTACTTGCTCTGTTAATCTAACTTCCCATTCCGGTTTTTGAAAACAAAGTCCTTAATTTCAGGCGGTCCTTGGATACTGACGGCCGAAGAAGATACATATGAATTAGAAGAAGAGGACGAAGAATTATTTTCTCCAGATGTACCTTTTCTATTTAGAAGAAAACTGATATTATCCATTTTTTTATGTAGTGAACCAATTTGTTCTCCTATTATTTTTAAAAATAAATTTGAATAATTTTGTTGTTGTATTAAACTATTAAGATGTGTTGCTGTCACCACGGTTTCTTTGCCGTTAAACAAATTTGATAGGGCAAGAAAATGACAGTTTTCCATCTTAAAGGATTCTAAAGGAGGGTAAATATCATTTAGCTCTTTGCCATCTGGTAAAGTATAACTTCTTTCTAAAACCGAAATGTATTGTTCTACATACACTGCACAAAACCATGGTACAAAATATGTAATTTGGTTATGAGAAGTGCAAAAGTCGTAAAACTCCTTTTGAATTATTGCCCTTGCTTTGATTATTATCAAAATTTTCTAAGAACCACGTCCTAAAAATTTCCCATTTAGGTAGATTAAATTCCTCTTTAATCATGTATCTAGCTTCAGATCTGAAACTAAAATCTATTCTAGTTGTACTATCCATTACCAAAGCTAAAACTCATCTGAGACATAGTCTCGACATTCTCTTCATTAGAGTGCCCTCTTAATATATTATCACTATGTAGTTTAAATTCATTTATCCTAGGTTCCTTAGGTTCGTCAAAAGATGAATCATCATCTCTAATTTCTTCTCTTATTTGAGAGGTTGAGTGCCTAGCTGTATTGGGATGATCTATTATATAGTCACATGGGGATATAAAAGATCTTACTGAATTACATCTAGTCAGTCTAGAAGAGCTACTACTAGCTTTTTTTAACATTCTATTAGATTGATTATTACCAAAATGTAAATTAACAGATCCATCTCCTGTTTGTGTGACATCTAAAAGATCTGTGTAAATAGTAGGCTTTGGGGTCATGGCTCTTTCAATTTTCCAATTATCAGGGAAAGATATTTCTTCCCATTTAATTTTTCTCCTAGTCGTTATATCAGATTTGTGAAAATTAGTTTCTATGACAATAGTTTCATTAATTGGTTTATCAGCCAATCTACAACAATGATTCAAAGTATATAAAGGTTTAAAGTATATTCTATAACATATACAAATAACCTCGGATCCTTGAGCATAATTATACCCATGGGTTTTAACATTCAGAGTTAGAGCGTCTAAAATATTATCATCACTTAAAGAAAGCGTTAAATTAGGATATACATCAAAATAGACTGGTCCATGGGCCAGACTTGATTTTATGACCCCCATAATTGATTTTTTCCAATCCAAATTTCTTCCATCTCTTAAAGCTGCTATAAAACTTTCAGGAAGACCTTCCAAGGTTAGTGGTTTAAAAGCTACTTGGACTAGACCAATATGAATAAACTTGTGGTCCGATCTTTTATATGGTTCTAAATCATGGTTACTAAGTAGTTGTAGAAACATCTCTTCATTATTAAGAGAGACTGCTTCTTCTGTAGTTTTAACAATTTGTTTTAAGCCCAATTTTTCGAAGGTGCCTAATTTATAAATTGTTTTGGCACTTACCCTAGGAATAGTCCATTTATTAAGTAAGTCTAGATCTTGAGGTATATCAACCTCGTGACTGATACTGTTTTTAACAGTGGTTTTATTACCAAGAAATTGTTTAACTATACTCATAAGGTTAGAGACAAAATGTGTTGAATTACATCAAACTATATCAATTAATCATCACCACCATGGCTCTGATACCATAAGGGGAGCTCAGCATACACCGGTCATCCAACCAGATAGATTCAAACTCATAAGAGTAAGATTTTTACTAAACCAACAAATTTACCAATTATTTTGGAACTCAATGTCCACTTCACAAGGCCTTAAACGCCATTTCTTCGGCAAAGCAGGCAAAAGAAAGGACCCAAGAGTCCATAATAATTGGTTATAAAAAAGTTTAAACTATCAGCCGGATCTTCTCAGAGTACCAAAGCACCATCACCACTTGTAATATAATTACCATGGTGCTTTTGATCAATCGATTTAGTCGGACATAATTCAACACAAAGGATTAGCCTATAAGGCTCATCCTTGGAATGTAAAATGAAAATAAAAGTAAGAGTACAGAATTTTAAAAATACTTACAAAGATTCAAGTTGTGCTCAGAACAAGATTTTATTTATAGAACCAAATATTTTACAAGAGAGAGGGAGAGAGGGGGAGAATCTAGAGAGAGGGGTTGTAAGAACCTGCCTCTAAAGAAAAACACAAGCCCCTTATATAGAGAAGTGGGGTTACAAACGTAAGAAATATAGACGTAAGTGCTTACGTGATTATTTAATAATAGCGATATGACACTAATGCATTATAAAATGCCTACAGTACAGACCAATAATTTAACAACTGTTAATGGAAATAAAAATTATTTTTCCCCTTGCAAGAAAGCTGTGATTTTATCAGTCTCAGAATTATCTTCTGGGTCTTGGGAATCTTGTAGCAAGGTGCTGAGTGAATTATGGCTATTATTGGAGGCCATCGATATATCACTTTTCGAGGAATTTTTATCCCCTTCTTTTTTCAATTTAAGAGTCTTTTTAGACCTTCCATATATGCTCTTATTATCTCTTCTTCGGAAGCTTCATGGATGTCCATTGATTCATCATCCTCTAAAAGCTCAAGGAATCTATTCTGCTCCTTTTCTCTGATTTCTTTATCTTCCAGTTCTTTCAAACTCGTATAAGAGTTAATTTTTTCTTCAATAAGATTTATTGTAGGGGTGCAGTTTAACTGCCCTTTATCATCGGTTTTCACCATGGTGTCCCAAAAACGAGAATATGATCGTCGTATAAGACAAAAGAAGCCCTGGCTATAACCTGTTGTAGGACTAGTTCTCCATATCCACGGAATAGAGAATTCTATAAAAAAATCTCATTTCTTTAGGAATTATTTTATCTTCTTGGCATGATGGTATTATCATCTTCCATTTATCAAAGTATTCTTTTAGAATAGGAGGGAGAATATTTTCTGAAGTTCCATAAAAGTTCCACCAATTAATAAACCATATCGGAAGATCTTGATTATAAATCTCGGAATTAATTTTAATAAACCAAGTATGACTTCGTTTATCATTTTCATAAAGGAATACCTTATCAAAAGCTTGGATATAATCCCAATAATTGTATTTAACTAGTGCCCCTTTTATGATAATAGTTTTTTCTGCTAATGGGGATATTCCCCAGTCATTTATGGATATTATTTGGGCAATGATAATTTTTGAGAAATTATAAATTTCCTTGTTTGTCCCAGTAAAATGGGTAAAAGTGCAACCATTGCTAGAGAGTATTGTCTCATAAAAATGTCGCGGTTTATATGTTTTCATAGTATAATCATGTCCTCCTAGATACCTGTCATAGAGCATCCAAGGTTTATCTTCCCACTTCTTATCAGATTCATTGAGTAAGAGTATTACTCTTTTCTCCTTATTTTGAAACATATCATCTTCCTTTTGGGTAGTGTTTTGAACGGCTGAAGAAAATGAGGGTTTTGAGGAAGAACTAGCAATATCAGTTTCTTTTTTCTGAAGCTGTTTCCATTTTGTAAATTCTTCGAGCTCAGTTTGACTGGCTCCAGATAAATCCGCTGCTATAAGCTTTTTATTACCATACTGAGCTATGGTATAACTAGGACTTCTTCCTCCTCTGTAGGGAGGACTACCACGACCTCTACCTCCTCTAGGAGAGGGGCTACCTTTACTGCGGGTAAGCATTCCTGAAAAGAAAAGAATATTATAAATATTCTCTTGTCAAAAAATCAGGGAGATGATTATCTTCCCCTTTTTTATAAAAAATTGTAAAATCAAATGGAGCTAAATGAGCCTGCCATCTGGCAAACATTTGTTTTGAAACATCATGTTTAAAGTCTTTTGAAAACATGAACTTGGCTGCTTTGCAGTCAGTTTTGATAGTAAAATGTTTATTGTATAAATCATCCTGAAATTTTAAAACACATTTTACTATAGCAAGAATCTCTTTTGCGACAGTGGCATAATTCTTTTGCGCATTATTCCATTTGCCTGAATAAAATCTCACTAAATATTCTTGTTTGTTGGCGGGATCAACTTGTTTTAAAATACCACCATAACCTATATCAGAGGCATCCGTCTCACTTATTTTGTCCCAATGAGGATTTGCCAGAGATAAACAAGGTAACGAAATAACTTTTCTTTTAATTAGTCTAACTGCTTTAGAATGTTCCTCGGTCCAAGGTTGAGCATTCTTTTTTAGCCTGTCATATAAAATGGCTGTGTCTTGGGCAATGTTCTTGTAATAGGGAGAGATATAATTCAAACTTCCTAAAAATCTTTGTAATTGGGTTTTATCAGTTATCTCATCAGGAAATTTTGAACCAAATTCTATACTTCGATTGATCGGAATTATATTTCCTTTCTCAATGTTATGACCAAGAAATCTGATTTTTGTTTGAAATAAAATCATTTTAGGTTTGGATATTACTAACCCATTATTCATAACAATTTTTTTAAAAATATCCAAATGTTTAAAATGCATCTCAATAGTTTTTGAGAAAACCAGAATATCATCAATATAAACTATAATAAAGTCACTGTAACTCATGAAAATTTCATTCATGATTTTCATGAATTCAGAGGGAGCATTTTTAAGGCCAAAAGGCATAACATTACATTCATATTGTCCAAAGAGAACATTAAAAGTTGTTTTGTAACGATCAGCAGGGTTAATTTGGATCTGCCAATAACCAGATTTTAAATCAAATTTAGAAAATATGATAGAATCATATAGTCTATCTAAGAGATCCTTTTTATTGGGTATTGGATATCTAATCCATTTTAGAAATTTGTTCAAAGGTTTGTAATTAATTACTAGTCTAGGGACTCCTCTTTCTTGTTCCAAGTGTTTATTAACATAAAAAGCAGTGCAGGACCATGGTGATTTTGAAGGTCCAATTAATTTTTTCTCTAACAAAGAAGCTATCTCTTTTTTACAAAGTATTAAATACTCTGAATTCATCTGACAGGGTCTAGCCTTGGTAGGAATATTTTCCTCCTTAAAATTATCCTCGTAAGGTAAATTTACTACATGTTTCTTTCTATTCCAAAAAGCATTAGGATGATCCCCACAAATATCGGTGGAAAAAGAGTCAAATAAAATTTTAATTTTTTCCTTTAGTTTATGATTTTGAAGACGATCTTCAATGGTCAAGACATTAACTTCTTGTTTTAAAAAACTTAATTGGTTTTCTTTTAAAAGTAAATGATCATACATTTGGTGTAAAATGTTTAGATAAGGTTTTGTTATGAACCTAAAAGTAATGGAAGCATTATCATAAGTTGCAACAATTTTTTCTTTGTCTACATAAGTAAAAGGATATATCTTATTAAGGAATGGTGTTCCAAGAATAACTTGGGTGGATAATTTGTTTTTGACTAGTAAAAAACTCAATGGAATACATTTTCCATCAACACAAATAGAAGCTCTAGCGAGCTTAAATTTAATATTAAGTTTTTCTCCACCTACATGAGAAAGTGTATGGGAAGTTTTTTCAAAATACCTCGTAGGAATTAATCCTTCTTGAATAACATTATTTAAATCTGCTCCAATATCTATAAGAGCAGTAAACTCTTTTGAAAAATAATTATCAATTTTTAAGATAATTTTGATATACCATTTTTGACTAACAACAGTCTCGAGAGTTTGAAGAAACTCGTTATCCATATTTATAGTGTTCATAGTTTCCTTAATCCCAAGGACTTTGTTAGATAAATCTGAATCTTTTTCAGAAATTTTAGGAATATCTTGGTTCCTTTTATTTTCTGAAGTCTGGTCTAAAAGACTTAACATCTCTAGATTAGAAATTCTGGTGTCTTGACTTTTAGTCTCATTTTTTAGATTTTTTATTTCTAACTTAAGATTTTCAATCTTAGAAAGGATGTCTTTTAAAGATGTAGGGTGAGAATTTACATGGCGTGTTTTTAAGAGGTTATAAACTTCAGACATAGTATATGGTTCTCTGTAATTTGTATCGTAGTGAAGGTTAACCTTAGTATTGGAAGTACCAGATTCACTATCTATTTGGTCTATAATTTTGGACCTTATTTCGGCGTCTTTAATGGTTCTAATAAGTAACTCAACCCAATGATTATTATCTAGGACATTTATTTGATTTTCTTGAAACTGGGAGATCAGATTATAAAATTCATCATTATGTGTATTATTCTTTTCACATGATTTACCCTGAAGACAAGGCTCACATTCTGAGCTTTCATATTCAGAAAGATAAGAATCATTATCCATTATCTTAACCTCATTATCAGAACTTGAACTAGAATCTTCAAGTTCCTCATCAGAGACTAAAAAGAGTTTGTATAACTTGTCTTTTATTCCATCATCAATATCAAGACTAGCAATTTTATTCTTAGTCCAACAATCTTTAGCATAATGGCCAACCTTATTGCATTTATAACAGACAATTTGTTTGTCTGACTTATTTTTCTTATTAGCTTTTCTAAAGGTCTTTTTATCAGCCTTTTTATCTAGTTTTTCTTTAGAATAATATTTCTTTCTTCTTTTCTGCTTATAACTTGGATAAGAATTATTAGAGTTATATATATATATATATATATATATATATATATATAGAGGCAAGATCCGGTGAGAACGATCATTCGGTGCATACGGTGAGAACGCATATCTACCATTGGATTATACTAAATATGAAAGGCTGTGATTAAATCTAAAACAATCCTTACATAAAACACATATTTTCTCATACTTCTCCAACATAATACGACTGCTTTCTAATTTATCCACTTTAGGAGTCACCATCTTCTTAATCTGCTCTTCTTCCACACACAATTCCTTCTCAAACGACTCAATCAATTCCGGATCAAACACTTGGCCTAAACTTCTCCTCCTTGACCCCGAATCACTCCTCCTCGGACTACCACACTCCAATTTCCGTGCTCTATCATTTGAACTTGTCGAAAATTTCCATGGTTTAAAAACCCCTCCTTTCGGAGTCGTATAGCTAGTTTGAATCTGATTATTAATCTGCCCTAATTTATTCTCTTTTCCATCTAATTTAGCAATCCCTTTGGGCGAACCAACCAGATTATTATTGGTCATCATCATACTGCTTACCCTCTTAAAAGGACTTCTAACTTCCTTCTTACCACTGCTACCATATATATTATCGTATGAAATAAGTCACACCTAATGTATTTTGTGAGAAACTTTGACCAATTTTGGTCAAAGTTCACATTGTTTGATCATTCATGTTAAATGGGGACGATCCTACAATATATACGGGATGAGGAGAGTATTTAACTTCGATACTTTTGCTGTTGGTAGACTTGTTTGATGATCAGTTCAAGTTGGAAAGGCGTGTCATCTAAGGATTTACGTTTCATTGTACGGATACTCCCCCAATTCGCCATTGCCCCTAAGAGCGAATTTATTCAAATGACCTGAACCTGCGCCATCCTCTTTCATTAACCCGTGACATGAAACCGACTCACAGACCATAAAACTAAAAAAAAAATGTATCTACTCCGTCAAAAAATGTATCTAGGTTTACGTAAAAAATAAACAAAAATGTATCTACTCCGTCAAAAAATGTATCTAGGTTTATGTAAAAAAAATGTATCTACTCCTTTAAAAAATGTATCTAGATTTATGTAAAAAAAGTAAAAAAAAATGTATCTATTCCGTCAAAAAATATATCTAGATTTACGTAAAAAAGTAAAAAAATGTATCTACTTCTTTAAAAAATGTATCTAGGTTTATGTAAAAAAAAGTAAAAAAAAAGTGTATCTACTCCTTCAAAAAATGTATCTAGGTTTATGTAAGAAAAGTAAAAAAAAAATGTATCTACTCCGTCAAAAAATGTATCTAGGTTTACGTAAAAAAGTAAAAAAAATGTAACTCCGTCAAAAAATGTATCTAGGTTTACGTAAAAAAGTAAAAAAAAATGTATCTACCCCTTCAAAAAATGTATCTAGGTTTATGTAAAAAAAGTAAAAAAAAAAAATGTATCTACTCTTTCAAAAAATATATCTAGGTTTATGTAAAAAAGTAAAAAAAAAAATGTATCTAGTCCGTCAAAAAATGTATCTAGGTTTACGTAAAAAAGTAAAAAAAAATGTATCTACTCCGTAAAAAAAAAATGTATATAGGTTTACGTAAAAAGGTAAAAAAAAAAGTATTTACTCCGTAAAAAAATGTATCTAATTTTGTGTAAAAAGGTAAAAAAAAATTATCTACTCCGTCAAAAAATGTATCTAGAATGTGGGTTGTGGGTATTTCTTAACTGTTGATTGTGTTTTAATCCAATGGTTGTGGGTCGTTCTCACCGTATGCACCGAATATTCGTTCTCACCGGATCTATATATATATATATATATATATATATATATATATATATATATATATATATATATATATATATATATATATATATATATATATATATATATATATATATATATATATATATATATATATATATATATATATATATATATATCTATCTTGGGATCCGGTGAGAACCACCTTACAATGAGAACCTTGTGAGAACTCTACCTTACGGATTTTTTTTAAAAAAATTAATAACATAATTGGATTCGGCATGTCATTTTATAGCTAGAGAACATATTTTTTGGTCTAGAAAATAAATACTAGTGACGGAAATCAAGGTGAGATACGTTTTATTTATTTGCATGCACCTACTATCTATTTTTTCGTATCTATCATTTTTTCCGCCACTAGTATTTATTTTCTAGACCAAGAAATATGTTCTCTGGCCATAAAATTCCATGCCGAATCCAATTATGTCATTAATTTTTATAAAAAAAACTCCGTAAGGAAGAGTTCTCGCCGGTTTTCATTGTAAGGTGGTTCTCACCGGATCCCAACCCTATATATATATATATATATATAGAATTGGGATCCGGTGAGAACCACCCTTATAATGAGAACCATGAGAACTCTACCTTACGAACTTCTTTAAAAAAGTTAATGACATATTTGGATTCGGCATGGAATTTTAAGGCTAGAGAACATATTTCTTGGTCTAGAAAATATATACTAGTGACGGAAATCGAGGTGAGATACGTTTTATTAATTTTCATGCACCTACTACCGATTTTTACGCATCTATCATTTTTAATGCACCTAGAACTCGTTTTAGTGCACGTACAACCTCTTATTTCATGCACCTAGTAATCATTTTCATGCATGTAAAAAATTTCATGCACGTAGTGGTTGTTTTCGTGCATCTATAGCCGTTTTAGTACACCTAATTGTATTTTCGTACACATTCTTTAGTTTATTCACACACATTCTTTAGTATCATTAAACAAAATTTTTGATTTTATTAACAAAATATATACTTAATGTACAAAAATACAATTAGGTATACTAAAACGGCTATAGATGCACTAAAAAACCTACTACGTGCATGGAAATTTTTACATGCATGAAAATGATTACTAGGTGCATGAAATAACAGGTTCTAGGTGCATGAAAAGGAGTTATAGGTGCATGAAAAATGTTAGATACATAAAAAACAGTAGTACGTGCATGAAAATTAATAAAATGTATCTCGCCTCGATTTCCGAGACTAGTATATTTTTTCTCGACCAAGAAATATGTTTTCTAGTCATAAAATTCTATGAGGAATCCAAATATGTCATTAATTTTATTTGAAAAAGTCACTAAGGTAGAGTTCTCAAGGTTCTCATTATGTTGGTGGTTCTCATATGATCCCAATATGAGAACCAAATATGAGGAATCCAAATATGTCATTAATTTTTTACTTTTTTACGTAAACCTAAATACATTTTTTGACGGTGTAGATACATTTTTTTTACTTAATCCTAGATACATTTTTTGACGGAGTAGATACATTTTTTTTTTACTTTTTACATAAACTTAGATTTTTACGGAGTAAATACATTTTTTAAATTTTTTTTCATAAACCTAGATACATTTTTTGACGGAGTAGATACATTTTTTTACTATTTTTAGTAAATATATATACATTTTTTGACGGAGTAGATACATTTTTTTTACTTTTTTTACATAAACCTAGATACATTTTTTGAAGGAGTAGATACATATTTTTTTACTTAAACCTAAATACATTTTTTTACGAGTAGATACATTTTTTTTTTACTTTTTTACATAAATCTATATACATTTTTTGACGGAGTAGATACATTTTTTTTACTTTTTTTTACTTAAACCTAGATGCACTTTTTGACGGAGTAGATACATTTTTTTAAAAAGTTTTTAACATAAACCCAGATACATTTTTTTACTTAAACCTATATACATTTTTTTACTTAAACCTAGATACATATTTTGACGGAGTAGATACATTTTTTTTAAAGGTTTTTACATAAACCTAGTTACATTTTTTGACGGAGTAGATACATTTTTTACTTAAGCCTAGATACATTTTTTGACGGGATAGATACATTTTTTTTTTACGTTTTTTACTTAAACCTAGATGCACTTTTTGACGGAGTAGATACATTTTTTTTACTTAACCCTAGATACACTTTTTGACGGAGTAAATACATTTGTTTTTAATTTTTAACATAAACCTGGATACATTTTTTTACTTAAACCATACATTTTTTTACTTAAACCTAGATACATATTTTGACGGAGTAGATACATTTTTTTTTTAATATTTTTTACATAAACCTAGTTACATTTTTTGACGGGTAGATACATTTTTTACTTAAACCTAGATATATTTTTTAACGGAATAGATACATTTTTTACCTTTTTTTACATAAATCTAGATACATTTTTTTACGGATTAAATACATTTTTTTAAATTTTTTACATAAACCTTTGTAATCCACTCAATTTTCCCATTTTTCATCCACATGCCATCTACCCTTCTCCTTCTTCTCTAATAAGTAACATCCAATCTTATTGTCTGTCAATTGGTTTGCCTTTCTCCGGCGTATTTTCCGACCAGTGCAATTGGTTTTTCTTTCATTGTCTGTCAGACCTCCGACGATGGCGACCCGACATGTCGAGTCGATAGGCAAGAGGAGCAGTCATATAAATGGGGTCCTCCTACCTTACCTTGCCTAAAAGATGCTTTAATAAGAAAATGATCAGAATAGCTTAAATATAAATGGGAAGACGGACGTTAAGCGATGTACTCTTAATTCCCGATCAGAATAGCTTAAATAATTTTTTCCAGAATAGATAGAGTGTGGTGAAGGATGAGAATCTAAGTATGACTCTTTTTCTAAGGCTTTTTCAAGGCGAGAGCAGGAGAAACAATTCTAATCTTTTGTTGATACATGGATGTGTAATGATTGGGAGTTTTGGAATTGGGATTACGGGGGTTTATTATGACATAAATAAAGGGTAACATGGATCGTTGATTTTTGTAATCTAATGGAGGAGGTTCGTTCTCACCGTTCTCACCGAGTGATCGTTCTCACCGGATCTTGCCTCTATATATAGAGGCGAGTTCCAGTGAGTTTGCCATATTCCGTGAGTTACCCCCGCGTATAAATACAATTGACCTAAACCCAACTTTGTAACACGCGCCTAAAATTCACAATTCCAGCTGACAAAATTTGTTTTCCCCAACTTTCTCTCTCCTTCAAAATCCCAAAATAAATCATCAAAAAATCCCAGAAAATCATCAATCCTTCATCAATTCTTCATCAAATTCTTCATCAATTCTTCATCAATTCTTCAGAATACACAATTATTACCTAAATTCAATTCATTATCTTCAATAATTCAACTAGAAAGTATCAATTCCGAAAAAATCAGACGAAAAAATTACAGAAACCCTAATTTTTCGGTACCAATATTTCTTACGATTTAGTTATTTTAATACTTGAATAACTGAATTCTTTGATTCAAATAACTGAATTCTTGAATAATTGTACGACAATTAATGTATTGTTTTCGTAATTTTCAGGATTTGCGATGATGAATTCAGACGAACTTAATGACGATCAGCTTAATTAGCTAGATGAACTTAATGACGATCAAACATTGATGATTCCAGGTATCAATTTGTCTAGTTTATAATGATATAATCACTGTTGTTACTCAGACATTAATGAAGTTGATAACGATCAAACATTGATGATTTCATGATATCATTCACCTAAAATAACTCACTATTGAGCTTATAATAACTGCTATGGATCTTAAAATAACTCCGTATTGAGCTTATAATAACTGCTATGGATCTTAAAATAACTCATTGTAATACAATAAATAACAATACAATAACAGCTATTATGAATTACAATAACAGGTATATATTACAAATGGAAAACTGAATACAATAACATGTATTATGCAATACAATAACAGCTATTATGAATTACAATAACAGCTATTATGAATACAATAACAGCTATTATGAATTACAATAACAGGTATTACAAAAATGGAAATATTATGAATTACAATAACAGGTATTACAAAATGGAAAACTGAATACAATAACATGTATTATGCAATACAATAACAGCTATTATGAATTACAATAACAGCTATTATGAATATAATAACAGCTACGGAGTATTATGAATTACAATAACATGTATTACAAAATGGAAAACTGAATACAATAACATGTATTATGCAATACAATAACAACTATTATGAATTACAATAACAGCTATTATGAATACAATAACAGCTATTATGAATTACAATAACAGGTATTACAAAAATGGAAAACTGAATACCATAACATGTATTATGCAATACAATAACAAGTATTATAAATTACAATAACAGCTATTATGAATACAATAACAGCTATGATGAATTACAATAACAGGTATTACAAAACGGAAAAATGAATACTTACATGTATTATGCAATACAATAATAGCTATTATAAATTACAATAACAGCTATTGTGAATATAATAACATCTATTATGAATTACAATAACAAGTATTACAAAATGGAAAACTGAATACAATAACATGTACTATGCAATACAATAACAGCTATTATGAATTATATATAACAACTATTATGAATACAATAACTGTGTAAAAGCAAATAAAATAACAGAACTTATATAATACAATAACTGTTTTAAATGAAGTCATTATTAGATACAATAACTCAATGTAAACACAATAACTCATTTGCATTAGAATATCTAGCCTTATGCAATACAATAACTGTTACAGAAGCTTACAATAACTGCACATAGTAACTTATTTCAATATGTTTTTAGGTATTGAAATAAATAATACCAATGAAACAACTTTCTCTACACCCACATTTGCATCAGCAACAGGGGATAATACTGTCCATAATCTTGGAATGAGATACACTCAGGTGATAGTGAGGAGTGGAGTAAGATGACCTAGTTGAATGTAGAAATTATTGATAATCCAGATTAGCACACCAACTGTTTGTTAAAATGCCTAGTTGAATGTAAGAACTTAGTTGTAATATTAATGTTAAAACTCAGTTATTGTATCTAGTATTTACTTCTTAGAAGTTTTGTTAACTTATATTCTATTTTTTGGTGACTTGCAGGTTGAATCAAGATAAACATGAATAATTGACGTTCAATGAAAAAAATGATGCATATACCTTGTCTTTTTTGTTAGTTTGATATTATTTAATTTACCAACTCAGTTATTGTAATGTAGAAACTCAGGTGTAATCTAGAAACTCAAGAATTTGTAGTTATACCAATGTAGAAACTCAGTTATTGTAATGTAGAAACTCAGTTATTGTAATGTAAAACTTTGGTATTTGTAGTTATTCTAATATAGAAACTCAGTTATTGTAATGATTGTAATGAGTAAATCGTGTTGTTGTTCAGCAATATCAAACATTACTGTTCACCCACCAAAGATTACAAAAAACAAAGGAAGTGGCAAGAGAATGAAATCAAACAAGGAAAAGGTAGGCAATTGAAAAAGCAAACAAACCAAAGAGGCTATGTAATAACTGCAAACAAATGGGAAACCATGACAAAAGAAACTGCCCAAATCCATTTGTTGAGCATGCACTTGAGGAAGAAGATGAAGAGGGAGATGAAATGGAGGATGAATAAGGGATCCAATAAACAGATTTACAATAATCGTATCACAACTTTACAATAATCAAAAATATCTCAGTATTTTGTCTTAGATTACTATATTCAATAATAGATTGATAATTTGTCTTACATTTTGCATTTTTGAGTTGAACAGTAATCAATTACTAAAAATAGAAATAATGACGAAAACCGTGTTTTTGGAGCTCAACATGTGCAATTTTGGCATGGAAAGGGTATTCTTTTGAATAACTATCTCGAAACCATTACAATAACTATCTGACCCATTACAATAACTATCTGAATACATTACAATAACTGTCTGAACTCATTACAATAACTGACTTAAACCATTACAATAACTGATTTAAACCATTACAATAACTTTTTGAATACATTACAATAACTGTCTGAATTCATTACAATAACTGACTTAAACCATTACAATAACTGACTTAACCATTACAATAACTATCTGAATACATTACAATAACAGTCTGAACTCATTACAATAATTGAGTTAAACCATTACAATAACTGACTTAAACCATTACAATAACTATCTGAATACATTACAATAACAGTCTGAACTCATTACAATAACTGAGTTAAACCATTACAATAACTGTCTAAAAACCATTACAATAACTGTCTGATCCCATTACAATAACTGTCTGAAACTATTAAAATAACTGTCTGAAATCATTACAATAACTGTATGAACCCATTACAACTGTCTAAAAACATTAAAATAACCGAGTAAAAGAATAACATAATTATGACAAACCCATGAAGTCACCACTGGATACAATAACTCTGTAGAAGGAAATACAATAACAGAACTTATATAATACAATAACTCTCTTATGAAGTCACTACTAGATACAATAACAGAACTTATATAATACAATAACTGTGTAAAAACCATTAAAATAACTGTCATTTGGAGTATTAACCCCATGAGTGGTTTCCAGCATATCTTCAACAATTCCCTATCACAAATAAAACTGAATTTTCAACACCGGTATTGTAATACAATAACCAACATAACTTTAAAAAAAGATATGAAGTATAACAGTTGGAAACTCTACTTCACTGAATACAATAACAGCTATTATGAAGTACAATAACAGGTATTATGAAATACAATACCCCACATAACTTTAGAAAATAGAAATGAAGTATCACAAATGGAAAACTGACTTAATTGAATACAATAACATATATTATGCATTACAATAATTAACATGTAATGTTATAATAACTACATTGTCCACATGAAGTCACTACTGGATACAATAACACAATCATATAGAATAACTACATCAATAAATTACAATAACTGTGTAACGATAATGCATAATCGACATGTGTAATACAATAACTGCACCAATATATTACAATAACACGCATGAGTTATCAGAAAATACACACAAACATATAGAATAATCACATCAACATATTACAATAACACACACATATTATCTTCATTAAACACAACAGTACAAACTAATTCAAAGAAAAAGCACATCAAAATTCGAAATCAGGTACAAATCTGGAAAATACAATTAAGAAACCCTAAAATTTAAGTGGAACAAATGAAAAGTGACTAATTGAACTACATAATGCAACTGGCTGAATAAATTGAAGAAAATAAACACAAGACCACACCAATTTCAAGTAAAAAACAACTACATAAACGAAGATTTTAAAAAAATTGACGAAAATCAAAGAAGGAAGATAAAAACCCTAAAATTATGTTAAACACAAGTAAAAAAATGTAATGCAAAAACACACAAATAATTTAATTGAACTACATAATGAAAACACTGAGTAAAATTGAAGAATAACAACACAAACCACAACAAAAATCAAGTAAAAAAACCCTACAAGAGTAGCGAAAAATTGAAGAAACAAATGAAAAATTGAAGAAAATCAATTACCTGAAGATGAAGGAAATGATGACGAAGATGAGCAAAGAAATCGACGAAGAAGATGAGCAAGAAGATGAACGAAGAGACCGAAAATGATGAAGAAGCTAACTGGAGAAGATGGAGGTTTTACTGTGTTTTCAATTGGGGGAGTTGAAAAAAGGGGGAAAAAAGAAGTCAGGGGTGAAAATTTTGGTTTATATATTAATTGTGAGATTTAATCTCAGCCACTAATCTAAACTAAATATGGATGATCTAGATTTAAAGGTGTAACTCACCAAATATGCCCCAACTCATATGATACTACTTATATATATATATATATATATATATATATATATATATATATATATATAGGGTTGGGATCCGGTGAGAACCACCTTACAATGAAAACCGGTGAGAACTCTTCCTTACGGAGTTTTTTTTCAAAAATTAATGACATAATTGGATTCGTCACTAGTATTTATTTTCTAGACCAAGAAATATGTTCTCTAGCTATAAAATGTCATGCCGAATCCAATTATGTCATTATTTTTTCTAAAAAAATCCGTAAGGTAGAGTTCTCACAAAGTTCTCATTGTAAGGTGGTTCTCACCGGATATATATCCGGTGAGAACCACCTTACAATGAGAACTTTGTGAGAACTCTACCTTACGGATTTTTTTAGAAAAAATAATGACATAATTGGATTCGGCATGACATTTTATAGCTAGAGAACATATTTCTTGGTCTAGAAAATAAATACTAGTGACGGAAATCAAGGTGAGATACGTTTTATTTATTTGCATGCACCTACTATCTATTTTTTCGTACCTATCATTTTTCCGTCACTAGTATTTATTTTCTAGACCAAGAAATATGTTCTCTGGCCATAAAATTTCATGCCGAATCCAATTATGTCATTAATTTTAAAAAAAAACTCCGTAAGGAAGAGTTCTCACCGGTTTTCATTGTAAGGTGGTTCTCACCGGATACCAAGTCTATATATATATATATATATATATATATATATATATATATATATATAGAGAGAGAGAGAGAGAGAGAGCGAGGATCCTGTGAGGTCTACTACTTAAATGAGGATTGAGGTCTATTCTTACATGATGATTGCATCTCAACCATTGGATTTAGTTGAAATTTGTAACTTTGGTAAAGAAAACTTACACCTAAGATAATATTTTTTTTTCTCGAGATTTTTTTTTATCAAATTGTTTTTCTCAAAATCTTTATTCGAAACTTTTTTTTCTGAAATTTTTTTGTCTCGAAATTTTTTTTCGAAATTTTTTTCTTATTTTTTTCGAAACTTTTTTTTTCTCCGATTTTTTTACGAAAGTTTTTTTTTCTCCAACTTTTTTTTTAACCTTTCTTCTCCGAATATTTTGTCGAAACTTTTTTTTCCGAAATTTTTCCTTTACGAGATTTTTTTTCTCGACATTTGTTTTGAGATAGTTTATCAATTTTTTTTCTCGAAAATTTTATTTCGAAAATTTTTTTTCCGAAATCTTTTTGTCTCGAATTTTTTTTTCAAAACTTTTTTTTCTCCGAAATTTTTTCGAAACTTTTTTTCTTTCTCCGGATTTTTTTTACGAAACTTTTTTTTTCTCCAACTTTTTTTTTCGAACCTTTTTTCTCCGATTTTTTTTCCGACATTTTTTTTCCGAAATTATTTTTTCTCGAGATTATTTTTTCTCGATATTTTTATCAATTTTTTTTTCTCGAGATTTTTTTTTCTTTTTTTTTTGTAATATTGTTTTTGAGAACCCGTGATATTGTATTGAGTAACATGTGTATCTACGCATTTAACCATGCGTATCTACACATTTAAAGGTGTGTATTTACACGTTTAGAGATGTATATTTACGCATTTAAAGATATGCATCTACGCATTTAGACATGTGTATCTACGCAATTAAAGGTGTGTATCTACGCATTTAGACATGTGTATTTACGCATTCAAACACGTGTATCTACGTATTTAAAGGCGTGTATCTACGCATTTAGTCATGTGTATCTACGCATTTAGAGGTGTGTATCTACGCATTTAAAGGTGTATATATACACATTTAGAGGTGTGTATCTACGCATTTAGAGATGTGTATCTACGCATTCAAACATGTGTATCTACGCATTTAGAAATGTGTATCTACACATTTAAAGGTGTATCTATGCATTTAGACATGTGTATCTACGCATTTAGACATGTATATCTACGCATTTAGACATGACATGTATATCTACGCATTTGGAGATGTGTATATACACATTTGGCCATGTGTATCAATGCATCGCATTTAGAGATATGTATCTACGTATTTAGCCATGTGTATCTACGCATATAGTCATGTGGATCTACGCTTTTAAATGTGTGTATTTACGCATTTAGACATGTGTATCTACGCATTTAGCCATGTGTATCTACGCATTTAAAGGTGTGTATCTACGCATTAAGAGATGCGTATCTACGCATTTAAAAATGTGTATCTACCCATTTAGCCATGTGTATCTACGCATTTAGAGATGTGTATCTACGCATTTAACCATGTATATCTACGCATTAAGAGATGTGTATCTACGCATTTAGCCATGTGTATCTACGCATTAAAAAATGTGTATCTACGCATTTAACCATGTGTATCTATGCATTTAGAGATGTGTATCTACGCATTTAGCCATGTGTATCTACGCATTTAATGGTTTGTATATACGCATTTAGACATGTGTATCTACGCATTTAGATGTGTATCTACGCATTTAGATGTGTATCCACGCATTTAAAGGTGTGTATCTACGGATTTAGACATGTGTATCTACGCATTTAGAGATGTGTATCTATATATTTAAAGATGTGTATCTACACATTTAGAATTGTGTATCTACGCATTTCGCCATGTGTATCTACACATTTAGAGGTGTGAATCTACGTATTTAAAGGTGTGTATCTACTAGACATTTGTATCTACGCATTTAGAGATGTGTATCTACGAACTTAGAGATGTGTATCTACGCATTTGAAGGTGTGTATCTACGCATTTAAAGATGTGTATCTACGCATTTAGAGATGTGTGTTTCTACGCATGTAGAGATGTGTATCTACGCATTTAGACATGTGTATCTACGCATTAAAAGATGTGTATCTACGCATTTAGCCATGTGTATCTACGTATTTAAAGGTGTGTATCTACGCATTTAAAGGTGTGTATCTACGCATTTAGCCATTTGTATCTAAGCATTTGAAGGTGTGTATCTACGCATTTAGCCATGTGTATCTACGCATTTAGAGATGTGTATCTACTCATATAGAGGTGTGTATCTACGCATTTAGAGATGTGTATCTACTCATATAGAGGTGTATATCTACCCATATAGAGGTGTGTATCTACGCATTCAAACATGTGTATCTACGCATTTAGAGATATGTATCTACGCATTTAGACATGTGTATCTACGCATTTAGCCATGTGTATCTACGTATTTAAAGGTGTGTATCTACGCATTTAGACATGTGTATCCACGCATTAAGAGATGTGTATCTACGCATTTTTTTCTCCAATCTTTTCGAGAAAAAAAAAGATTGGAGAAAAAAATCGAAAAAAAAAATTTGGAGAAAAAAATTCGGAAAAAAGTTTCGAGAATTTTTTTTAAAAAAAATTCCGATGAAAAGAATTTCGAAAATATAATTCCGAAGGTTTCGGGTTCAATCCCAATTCGCAATTTGAGCAAAAATTGTCTTCGAAAATGTTTATTTCTTAAATATTATACAATATTATCAACAAAGACTTTGTGGTCTATGGGTTTAGGTGTCGGACTTTGTAATCCGAGGTTTGGTGTTCGACCCCCAATGGCGGCAGATTTTCATTTTTGCTTAGTAGAAATTATTCGCGTATCAAATATTACACAATACTAAATTACTAGTTTTAAACCCGTGCAAATTGCACGGGTATGCTGTTTTAAAGTTTGTTATTATAATAATTGCTTACTCTTTTTGTTTTCCTTTTTAGATGAATTAAATTTACGTTAATATATTTCAGACAATTATGATTTTCATCTTTGTCGTACTTTTTTAAAAAAAAATGTGTCTGTAAAATAAAAATTAAATGAACATACGTCTGATAATGTATACTTTTATTAATAATCAATTAATCACGCAAAAAATGTTTTAATAATGTTTCAAATTTTGTATGTTCGGTTTATTATTGTTGTAAATTGTTATTAATTATAATATCTTAATCATCTAAATAAATTGTGGTCTAATTATCACAACATCTATTTCTAATTAATTGATGTATATAAAAATGTGCGTAATGTTTCGTAATCTACGATTTTAGACATTTATTTGGAATACGTAGAATATTAGGCGGTTATTGTGCAGGGAAATCATAAGTTATTGTGCGGGACCCACCTGATGAATTAAAAAAAAAAAATTAGAAGTTGGATGTATGACGTGGCGCAACCACAGCCTGATAAATGTTTCAGAATTTATATAGATTAGATTCATCAAAGATGCTGTGGTCCGTTGGTTAAGTTGTTAATCTCTGATACCCGAGGTAGTGGGTTCGATCCCTGATCACGGCAGTTTGTTTTTTTAATTTTTGCTTAATAGAAAATATTCGCGTGTTAAATATTACACAATACTATAATAATCATCAAACACGTTGTGGTCCGTTGGTTTAGTTCTGGTCTTTGTTGCTTGAGGTCGCGGGATCGATTCCCACTGAAGTTACTTTTGCGTTTTTGCTGAAATTGTATTATCCACGTGGCATCATCTTATGGTTCTTCTTGTTGATCCAATGGTTCTTATAGTAGACCTCAATCCTCATTTAAGATCATAGACCTCACATGATGCAATCTCTATATATATATATATAGACTTGGGATCCGGTGAGAACCACCTTACAATGAGAACCTTGTGAAAACTCTACCTTACGAACTTTTTTTAAAAAAATTAATAACATAATTGGATTCGGCATGACATTTTATAGCTAGAGAACATATTTTTTGGTCTAGAAAAAAAATACTAGTAACGGAAATAAAGGTGAGATACGTTTTATTTATTTGCATGCACCTACTATCTATTTTTTCGTATCTATCATTTTTCCGCCACTAGTATTTATTTTCTAGACCAAGAAATATGTTCTCTGGCCATAAAATTCCATGCCGAATCCAATTATGTCATTAATTTTAAAAAAAAACTCTGTAAGGAAGAGTTCTCACCGGTTTTCATTGTAAGGTGGTTCTCACCGGATCCCATATATATATATATATATATATATATATATATATATATATATATATATATATATATATATATATATATATATATATATATATATATATATATATATATATATATATATATAGACTTGAGATCCGGTGAGAACCACCTTACAATGAGAACTTTGTGAGAACTCTTCCTTACGGACTTTTTAAAAAAAAATTAATGACATAATTGGATTCGGCATGACATTTTATAGCTAGAGAACATATTTCTTGGTCTAGAAAATAAATACTAGTGACGGAAATCAAGGTGAGATACGTTTTATTTATTTGCATGCACCTACTATCTATTTTTTCGTATCTATTATTTTTCCGCCACTAGTATTTATTTTCTAGACCAAAAAATATGTTCTCTGGCCATAAAATTTCATGCCGAATCCAATAATGTCATTAATTTTTTTAAAAAAACTCCGTAAGGAAGAGTTCTCACCGGTTTTCATTGTAAGGTGGTTCTCACCGGATCTCAACCCTATATATATATATATATATATATATATATATATATATATATATATATATATATATATATATATATATATATATATATATATATATCTCAAAAGAAATTATTATTATTATTATTACTTATTTTTATTATTATTATTATTTATATTATTTAAGTTAATACTCCCTCCGCTTTTTTGTGTTGTTCCCTTTTCATTTTGACACAAGAAATAAGGGAATCAATTTGGACCACACAATACATATGACCCCACATGAAATTTAATTTGGACCACTCAATGTTGTCAAAAAGAGGAAATAGGGAACATCAATGTTATTAGACCAAAATGGAAAGAGGAACAACACAGAAAATCGGAGGGAGTATTTATTTAGTTCAAAAAAGTTAGACTCATATAAGTTAAGTTCAAAAAAGTTTAGTTCATAAATGTTAAACAGATATAAATTAACTTCAGCAAATAAGAGTTAAGTTAAGTTCAGCAAAAATAAATTCAAAAAGTTCAGCAAAAATAAGTTAAGTTCAGAAAAAATAAGTTAAGTTAAGTTCAGAAAAGTTCAACAAAAATAAGTTAAGTTCAGCAAATATAAGTTAGTTCAGAAAAATTCAGAAAAAATAAGTTAAGTTACGTCAAGCAAAAATAAGTTTAAAAGAACAGGGTCTGAGTCATATATCTCTCACCAAGTGTGTGAAATGAGCTGAATTGAATTAATTAGACTAGAGCTTAATTGAACTAAATTGAGTGAAATTGAAGTGAAGTAAATTTAGTTGAATTAAAAGTTAATTTTACGAAGAGATTAATTGAATATAATTGATTAAACGTAAATAAAACTTAACGGAATACAATCAAGCAAAATTGAAAGGAGCTGAAATTAAATCGAAAAGAACAGGCCTGACGGTGTACCTCATTCTGCATCCCCAATTCTTTGTTAAACCAAAATTGTTCATTCGCATCTTCTTAGTTTTGTTAGGGGCGGGCAGAAAACGATATATGGTATATTTCTGGCTAACTTTACCGCGCCGTGTACTTAACGCTTATGCCCTTTTGAAAAGTTTCTATCAGTTTTGTGTCGTAAATTTACCCAAAAATGATTGTTGATTGGTGTAAGTTGTGAATAAACAAACATATGGAAAGAACATAAGCATTCAATAAAGTGCAAGCGTGGCTTGTTAATTAGAAACAACTTCTTTATCAAGTTACGAATTGTTGTGAAGTCTGGTTTTTCGAGAAATGGGTACTGTTAATGTGGATGGGTAGCCAACGGACTACTAACTATGGTCGCTTAATCTTTGTTTTTTTGTTGGGAGTACTAAAACTGAATATTGGGATGAAACTTCATTATTAAAAAGGAGATGAGTTACTGTATGTATATAAGAGACGTCGATCAAATGAAAAATGGGTAATTAAAAAAAAGAAGCGAGAAAATAATTTTTAAATAAGGTAATTTTTTGAAAGTTTCTTAATATAAAGTAAATGTAAATAGTTAATTATGGGTGGAAATTAATTGGATAAGTGATTATATTTTTTGTAATTTTTTGGTGCAAAAGAGGATAAAATAACAACTATACGACCATGCGGGTCGAGACTAGAGAGACCCCAAAAAAAGATGACATTATTTTTAATAATGTTAATTTCAATATAAGCAAACTTATTACTTTATGTAATAATAATATTAAGACCTGGAACGAAACTAGACATAATAAGAATCTCAACAATCCCAAGAAAAGTCGGCCAAAAACACTTCTAGTAAGAACGAAATCTGGAGGGAGAAGCCTAAAATGATTTTCTAAAGCTAAATTTTGATAGATCGAGAATAGATGGCAATAAAGCTGCTTTAGGATATTGTATAAGAGATCATAATGGTGAAGTCGTGTTGTTAGGAGCAAACAAAGTGCAGATATAATCATTCTTGTTAAAATTGCGATCCGGATCGTTTGATCGTACGATTCTACGATCCAAAAAGTGGAAAACGGTTCAAATTGTCGTAGGATCGTTTTGGCGGTAGGATCGGTCAGGATCGTACATGATCGGTCAGGATTGATAGTAGGATCGCTCAGGATCGTAAAATGTTTATTTGTGTTATAAATTTGTGAGTTTGTTGTTCTTCTATACTTACAACTCTTAATTAAAGGTATATGCAATATGTTGATATAATTATTACAATTTTCATGTCATTAAATTCACTTTTAACATTATACATCACAAATTATACATAGTTGTGTGCATAAACTCTTGTCGCATAAGCTCTCGCTCTAAAAGAAGTTATTTCAGCCGCTAAACACTTAAGAATCACGAAGTTAATTGTGGAGGGTGATAATTTATGTGTTATCAACTCACTTCGTAGCACTTGACAGATCCCGTGAGAAATCTCTAGTATTATCAAGTGAAACTTGATCTTCATCTTTCGATGAAGTGATAATTAAACATTGCTTTCATGAAGCCAACAAGTTTGTTGATTTCATGAGTTCTGTTGGACAATTATGTCCAACTCTTTTGTGATGGGTTGAAAGTAGGGATGACAATGGGTAGGGTCTGGGTAGGGTCCGACAAGACCCGATCCGACTCGAAGTAAAAAACCTTAGACCCATACCCGAGTCAGACCCTAGATGATCTGAAATTAATGGACCCATACCCGACCCTAATGGGTCTGGGTCCGGGTAGGGTCTACCCTAGGGTCCAATTTTCTTAACGAGTCATTCAATAAAATATGCCAAAGTTCGAATTAAATTACAAAGTTTTGATTAAAGTATTACAAAGTTTTGGTTATTTGGATCATTACCCGTACCCGACCCTAAATTATACTCCCTCCTATTCTATGTATTGTTCCCCTTTGAGTGGGGCACAAGAATTAAGGTAGGGAGTAAAATAAGTGTAAAAAATTGGGTGGGGTTGGGTGATAGGAGAGAGAAATGAATAATTAGGAATTAAATAAGAAATTGTGAGTTGGGTGGGGTTTGATAAGAGGAGAGAGAAATAAATAAAATAAGACTAAAAGTTTCCAAAATAAGAAAGGGGAAGAAAACCTGAATAATCCGTTTTAGGAAATAGGGAAGAATAGATAGAATATGAGGGAGTATCATTTACCGTACCCAAACTCATCAATTTCCTCGTTATTGTTAATGGTTATTTGGATATGCGTATAATATATTAATGATAACTAATAAATGTCATCTGTTTGTGTGTATTATTTGGGTTATTGACGTTCGTATATGTGTTTTTTGTTTTTGTTTTTCTTTCTTTAATAAATATATAAGGGTCTAAAGGTCTAAGGGTCGGGTAGGGCCCCACGACCAAGACCCGGACCCGACCCGAAGTTTTTTATATAAGACACATACCCGACCCGTTAGAGTCTGAGTTGGCTAGCCGACCCACTGCCATCCCTAGTTGAAAGTCTTGAAACTTGAAAGTCGGAGACCTCACTTACCTTAGTCATTTAAAATGATAAATAAGCTAATGCTATCCAAGAGATCAACCTAAGTTTTTTTAACTCATCAAAGAAAAATAAAAATAAAAAATAAAAAATAAAATAAATGGATATACGTATATAACACGTGTGAAATGAAAATTAGGAAGATCCAACAATGCTCCACTAAACTCTTCTTCTCTTTGTAGCACAGAAACTTACCCCCAATTCATTTAATTCAATTCAACACAATTTCCGCACCTTCAACTGAACCAATTCAACAATGGCGCAGCCTTTCGTTAAGAAAGATGATGATCGCGATGACGAAGGTTTTCTCTCTCATTTCTTCTTTATTCGTGATCTTAATCATTTGAAATTTATAGTTTTTCATTGTTTTCGCGCCAATTTGATTCACATTATACACAATACGATCAATAATTCATCATTCAAACTACCAGATCTAATTAATTATGTGTCGATTTTTAATTGTGCACATTTTGCAGCATTTCCGATTATCGAATTCCTTAATCGTAGCTTAGATCTAGTGAATTTAGTTGTGCGATTTGAGTGAATTAATTTGTAATTTAGATCTGGATATTGTTATTGTTTACAGCTGATTACTCTCCTTTTATGGGGATTGAAAAGGGAGCTGTTCTTCAGGAAGCTAGGGTTTTCAATGACCCTCAGCTTGATCCAAGGCGTTGTTCCCAGGTTTCGCTTTCGACATTGTTGTTATTAGCGAAATTGATTTCAGTTTTCGATTTGTTAAGTTGTTCGAGCTAATGTAATGCGCGTTTGATTGATTGATTGGTTAGGTTATTACTAAGCTTCTCTACCTACTGAATCAAGGAGAGACTTTTACAAAGGTTAATACTTTATCTCCCCTCGTGATTTAATATAATTGTCCCTCCGTTATGATCATTTCTTTACGTTTGCTTTTGACACAAAGTTTAGTTAAAAAAGACGTGCCTCGGCCATGCTTAAGCCTAAGGCTCGGATAGACACTAGCCAAACACTGGATGCACCTTAATTGCGCGTAGAAAAGAAGGCACACCATCGAGGCACACTTCTTATTTTATTGAGAACTTTTTCTTCTCGTCCTTTACTAATGCCCTTCTCTTTGGAACATGACCCCTGCCGTTCACTCTTACATGTTAACCCTCTTTAACATACAAAAAAGGAGTTATGCGTAAAAAAATTATCTAAAAATACAAATTTATTGTTAAAAACTGTGTGCCTAGTGTCGATAAGGCGCTTGCTTTCGCCTTGTGCCATTGCGCTTTGTTGCCTCGGGTCCCCATCCCCTTTTAAAGCTAGGGGGTAAGGCACAAAGATGAAAGGAATGAGAGAAGATAGATGAAAAGAGAAAAAAGAAATTTGCATGTGTGAACGGTTATAAACGTGTAGATGCTTGAAACAGAAACGTAAAAGATATATAAATAAATGACTGAGATACGCAAAACTAGAAAACGTAGAGAGATGATTGGGACAAAGAGTATTCCGTATATACTTGATGCCTCTATCTTGACTGTTATCTCTTAGCATGTTGAATTGGTGCTGTTTGTGATGTGATGTGTAATAGGTTGAAGCCACAGAAGTGTTCTTTTCAGTCACCAAGCTTTTTCAGTCGAAAGACACTGGGCTAAGAAGAATGGTTTATTTGATGATCAAGGAACTCTCACCTTCTGCTGATGAGGTGTGTGCATGGCTGAGCATTGATTGCGTTTATACCTTGATAATGCGATTGCTTGTTGAAGGTTCTGATGTGGATCTGTTTATTTTGTCTTCCTTTTTTAGGTCATCATTGTTACCAGTTCCCTGATGAAGGACATGAACAGCAAGACTGACATGTACCGTGCAAATGCTATTCGAGTGCTTTGTCGGATCACTGATGGTACACTTCTTACACAGATTGAAAGATATCTGAAGCAAGCTATAGTTGACAAAAATCCTGTTGTTGCTAGTGCTGCTCTTGTTAGTGGCAATCATTTGCTCCAGGTAGTTATGTGAGCCTTTACCTGTAAAATTTAGCGTTCTGTAATTCATTGGTTTATCGAACTCTTGTATGTTTTATGGTTTAACAGACAAACCCTGAGATAGTGAAACGGTGGAGTAACGAGGTGCAAGAAGCTGTCCAATCACGTGCTGCTCTTGTACAATTTCACGCTTTAGCTTTGCTGCACCAGGTACACTGTCTTGTATTTAACATGCTTTTCATTCGCAGCAACGGACATAGGTTTTCCATATAAGAATGCTTTCAACTTTGTTCGTCATACGTGTCCTTGTGACGTGTTCATGAATTCAGGGACTTTCCTTGATGTTGCTTTAACTAGTACAAATTTATGTCCGGGTAAATTGTTTCACTTCTAGTGTAAAAACAAGACATGCAGACTTAACTCACAAACTGTAGAAGTGAGGGGATTTCTTGAAATTTTTTTGGCCATCGCAGATAAGGCAGAATGACCGCTTAGCTGTGAGCAAGCTTGTGTCCAACTTGACCCGAGGATCAGTTCGCTCACCATTGGCACAGTGCCTCTTAATTAGATACATAAGCCAGGTGAACATTTTATCACCTTTGTTCCAACAGCATGAGCTATATATTCTGGATGTCCTTCTGAAGTGATTACCTTGTAGGTTATTCGGGAGTCGGGATCTTCCCAAACTGGTGAGCGTCCATTTTATGACTACCTTGAAGGTTGCCTTCGTCATAAGGCGGAAATGGTTATTTTTGAGGCTGCAAGAGCAATTACTGAACTCAGTGGTGTTACAACTCGGGAATTGACCCCAGCCATCACTGTCCTACAGCTTTTTCTCAGCTCTTCAAAGCCTGTATTACGTTTTGCCGCCGTCCGTACTTTGAATAAGGTAATTTTATCCCTGTCATTTTTCCTCATCCGTTCATGCTTCGTCTCAATTTAATTTTTCGTTCCTTCAGCTTTGATCCAAGTAAATTTGTAGCTTGTAAAACTCTCCCATGATTTTTCCACTAGTCACTAATGATCAGGCTATACATGGAAATGGTATGTTGGGGGATCGGTTGGTATTCTGCTTTTCTTTTATCTGTAAGCCTTTTGAGGGTAGTGTGTTCCATGATTCTAACAAGGCATTGAAGCTAGTATTTGAACTACCAGTTGCTTGAGAATCTTCTTGATTAGTATATATGTCAGCATTTATTTGCCGCTTAGTTTATCCTTTTGCTTGTAGGCTGATATGCTGTGGATGACTCTGTTGATGTGCAGGTAGCTATGACACATCCAATGGCAGTCACAAACTGCAACATCGACATGGAGAGTTTGATTTCTGATCAGAATAGAAGCATTGCAACTCTTGCTATTACTACCCTTCTGAAAACTGGCAATGAATCAAGCGTAGATCGTCTCATGAAACAAATCACAAATTTCATGTCAGACATTGCAGATGATTTTAAGATTGTTGTAGTTGAAGCCATTAGATCGTTGTGTCTAAAGTTCCCCCTTAAGTTTAGATCATTGTAAGTTTTCATCCTTTGTTCTGTGTAGGTTTATAAAAAAAAGTAGCTATCAACTAATTAATTTCGTTTAGTGCAATGAATATTTACCATCATAGGTGACTGATGTTAACACATGGCTCCATTCCAGGATGAATTTCCTCAGTAACATCTTAAGGGAAGAAGGTGGGTTTGAGTATAAGAAGGCAATTGTTGACTCTATTGTGATCCTTATCCGAGATATACCAGATGCAAAAGAAAACGGGCTTCTGCATCTTTGTGAATTTATCGAGGATTGTGAATTTACCTATCTTTCCACTCAGGTGAGTTTTTTGCATTTTTCAATGGATTACTTTTTTAGTATTATCAATTCTTTACATCTATTGCCACACTCTACAACCTATTAGTGCTGAAACTTGCTTTGTTAAATTTAGATCCTGCATTTCTTGGGCGTCGAGGGACCAAAGACTTCTGATCCCAGCAAATACATACGCTATATATATAATAGAGTAATTCTGGAGAACGCTACTGTTAGAGCCAGTGCCGTGAGCACACTGGCTAAGTTTGGTGCAATGGTTGATTCACTGAAGGTATAATAAAGCTTTTAATTGTCTTTAGTTCTTAGTTATTCAGCGGGGACTAATTGGAATCTATCTTTCTTTTGCAGCCTCGTGTTTTCACTCTGCTGAGGCGCTGCCTCTTTGATAGTGATGATGAGGTAGTTTGATTGATTAAGATATTGATAATATGACTTGGGCACAATTTACTAGGCCATTCAATTTTAGTAACGTCTTTAATAACAAGAATGTCTACAATGACTCTGCTGAGGTGCTGCCAACCGGACTTGATTTTCATATTTTGTTGTTGTTTACAGGTCCGTGATAGGGCGACCCTTTATCTGAACATGCTGGGAGGTGATGGTGCTGTTGTTGAAACGGACAAAGATGCAAAGGAATTCCTTTTTGGTTCTTTGGATGTCCCGCTATCTAATCTGGAGACCAGTCTAAAAAATTATGTTAGTATTAATCATAGCTGCTAGTCCATTCTTGTATTGTGGTCAATATTTTATTGATTGTAATACTTGCAGGAGGCCTCTGATGCACCATTTGACATCAATGCGGTTTCCAAGGAGGTCAAGTCTCAGCCCCTTGCTGAGAAGAAGGCCGGAACTAAAAAGCCAACTGGATTAGGTGCCCCTCCAACGGAATCTTCAACTGGTGTTGATGCATACGAGAAACTACTTTCATCTATTGCTGAATTCTCGTCCTTTGGCAAGCTTTTCAATGTATTATTACTTAATTCTGTTTCTTGGATTTTGTATCAATTAATATAACAGTTTGCTATGTAAGTATTCTGATTATGCAATCTGCTATCTTCCAGTCTTCAGCTCCTTTTGAGCTAACTGAACCTGAGACAGAGTATGCGGTTAATGTGGTGAAACACATATTTGATGGCCACATTGTTTTCCAGTACAACTGCACCAATACAATCCCTGAGCAACTGCTAGAGAATGTAACTCATTCATTAAATCTGACTTGGTGGTTTCTATTGTTTGCTCTTATTGTCCTATCTACAGAAAGTTAAAGCTGTTGTGTGCTTGCTACCAGGTTTCTGTCCTTGTAGATGCTTCTGATGCAGAGGAATTTGATGAGGTAGCATCCAAGCCTCTCAGGTCTCTCCCATATGACACCCCAGGACAGACATTTGTGGCCTTCCAGAAGCCTGAGGGAGTACCAGCTGTTGGAAAATTTACAAATATCTTGAGATTTATTGTCAAGGAGGTATTCACATTTTTTTACTCCGCTTTCTGCTGGTTGTTAGTTATAATTGGTCTACAATGCTAATATAGGTTTGTTGTCATCAAGAAAATGTATCCTCAGATGTGAGTATAGGTCAATTTTATGTAAAAATTTGGTAATTCAGGTTGATCCATCTACCGGTGAGGCAGAGGATGAGGGTGTGGAGGATGAATATCAGCTGGAAGACTTGGAGGTTGTGGCAGCTGATTACATGTTAAGAGTCGGTGTTTCTAACTTCAGAAATGCCTGGGAGGGAATCGGCGCTGACTTCGAAAAGGTAGATGAATATGGTCTTGGCCCTAGGGAGAATTTGACAGATGCTGTAAATGCTGTCATCAGTCTTCTGGGAATGCAACCTTGTGAGGTAAGCTTGTTATAAAATGTTGGGAGCAATTATTTGACATTTTCCAAAATAGCTTGGTGCTTTAGCGCAATCAACATAGTTTTAGAGCTCTATTTGTATCAAGAATGAGCTACAAAAGTGTTGGTTTTATGGAAATTAGGTTGTTTGTCGTGAGAAATGTGTTTGGGAGAAAGAGAATCCTACATGCTTTCTCGATAAAGGCATCGTTCTTATATCCATCAATGCCACTCGACATCTAATTCTGCTGATGATTTCATTGATTTGTCTGTTGGAATTGGCAGGGTACGGAAGTGGTCCCCAAGAATTCAAGGTCACACACATGTCTGCTTTCTGGGGTCTATATGGGAAGTGCGAAAGTCCTTGTCCGTTTGCAATTTGGTCTTGATTCAAGCCGAGAAGTAGCCATGAAATTGACGGTTAGATCAGAAGATGAAGCAGTGAGTGATACCATTCATGAAATCGTTGCAAGCGGCTGATTAAACGAGTAAAATGTTTTTTTGGTCTTCTTTTTGTTGAATGTCAAATAGTGTGACAGACAGATAATACTCCTATGTGATATTTGTAGAGAACAGACCTTTTCTATACAGAGCAACTTTGCCTGCATTTTATGCAATTCTGTAGAAAAATATGTGCGATCTTGTAATCTGGATCAAAGTGCAATTAAGATGACTGAATACCCTACCCTACTATTGCTGTACTATTTGATATTTAACATCCTTCGTGGATGGAGTCACGGTCTCTCGGGATGTCCATTTACGTGGTCTTGTGAGGCCGAATATGAAGGCTATCATACGTGCACTAGAAATCTCTCCGGAGTTACTGTCTCATAATGTGTTGGAACGTACAAGTTACCATCATATTTTTGCCTATTTTGGGTGATATATAAAAGCTACTCCTTCGGATTCTTTGCATTTACCACACTTTTTAATATTTGTGCGGACTTAAATAAATTAGCATTTCTTAAGAAACGGAGGGAGTAAAATAATTTCATAACCAGAAACTGGGTGAGGAGTAGTTTCTAACTTATCTGTTCACAAATATATGTGACATATGATACTATATTGCTATTTGCTCCTCGAGTCCTTATACCTGAACCTCGACGACTATGTTCGAGACTTGGTCAAAAGAGAACAATACTAAAGCACCGTGGACCGCGTATATTTTACTCTTCCTGCAATATCAGTCGTCGCTGCAATGCAAAACCAAAAGAAAATAAAGAAAAAGAAAAAGTTCCGATGCCGGGAATCGAACCCGGGTCTCCTGGGTGAAAGCCAGATATCCTAACCGCTGGACGACATCGGATTGTTATTATCTATTGACATGTGTTTCCATAAGTAACGACTAACGAAACAATATGTTATGCTATACTCCCTCCGTCTCAACGGATTCTTTACGTTTACTTTTTTCACATTTGTCGAGGTGCATATTAAACCATCAATATCTCTCATTTTGTATTTATAAAAATTATAAAAATTTAATATTCTTAATCTATTCACAAAGACGAATCAAACAAGATCTCACATGACTATGTTTGTTCTTATAGATTGTCGAGAATATTATACATTCTCTTGATATGTGAATAGTGTCAAAAAGTAAATGTAAAGAATCTGCTGAGACGGAGGGAGTATTATTTTATTAGCCATGTAAGTTGCTCAACTATAATCAACCTATCTCAATCATTTTGAGTGACCGAAAAAGGGTGAAAAACTGAAAATCAATGATTTACATTCCCAACAAGAAAAAGGATGCCCCAAATTTGCCATAAAGTCCATTACGTTATTGATTATTTGAAACACTAGAATACTTTCGGAGTTTCACTTTTGTGCACAAAAAAACAAAAAATAATCCAGTTCCGTAAAAGACGAAATTTTAACCAAGATATCCAACATATAGAACAAAGGATCCTGCCATGATTAAAAAATAAATTAAATATTTTCAGAAAACTATTTATAAAATAATTATTAATATTTTAGTTATATCAACATATATTTAGTATACACTTATTTTCAGTGTATTAGGTTCAATGTGGCAGGTTTGATCATGAAATAACAAGCCATTAAGAGACGTTTATGATCCAGATTGCATGTCATAATTTACAGGACTTTGCCATAAAATTGATTAAATATTCAGGTTTAAGGTTGGATCGGATTAACCTTTAACATCTTTAATTAACTGTAATGCATGATTACTACTTTTGAACGGGTTACAAAAATAATCATAATAAGTAAACTGATTTTGCTATCTTAAGAACCATTATTGGTGTAATTAACTGCCAAATTAAGTGAGTAAACATATGATAAAGTGAGATTCAAAAGCATTGACAAATATGCTCAAGATATTTTCTGCAGTAAGAGAAGTTTAAATAAGATGGTGAAATTATTAGTTTATACTATAAAATTATAAATTAAATTTTAAAATGATTCTATATACACCCGTGTAACTTTGCACGAATTTAAACTAGTAAGAATATATTCTTGTTCGCATGGGTGGAGTTTAGTGGTA
Organism: Silene conica; assembly: GCA_029255685.2. Classification (NCBI taxonomy): domain Eukaryota; kingdom Viridiplantae; phylum Streptophyta; class Magnoliopsida; order Caryophyllales; family Caryophyllaceae; genus Silene; species Silene conica. Next base: position 73,456,513 of record CM055312.2, read on the forward strand.
AAAAAATTGGTTTCGCAGAAAACCCAAATTTAAACCTCCCAAAAATAAAATAAAATTTACTTCGCCTCAATTTCCGTGTAATATGTTACTCGGTATCTATCCATAAACTTCTATGCTGTCAACAACGGATTGAATCAGTCTTGCTTAGAACCTAGGACCACTGTACAAAGGGCAGCAGGTAACTCATATTTGTTTAATGTTGATGATGTGGAGGTTAATGTTACCGCTGAGGCTGACTTGGACTTAGATGATGACAATAGAAGTGTGGTTGGTTCAGATGACGAGTCAAGTCCTAATAATTTAATATTTGATCCAAATGTTGACTTTGGAAAACCTATTGTGTTGAAAAAGGGTTTGAAGTTTCCCTCAGTACAAGAGTTCAGAAAGGCGATTAGGCAACACGCCGTTGAGAATGGATATGAACCCTATTTCCTTCACAATGAGAGTAGGAGAGTCAATATCCAATGTAGACATAGATGTGAGTGTCCATGGAACTCCAAGAGGGCAAGACTGCCTAAATGCACTTGTGGTGCAACTACAAAGTGTGAGTATAGGATATATGCCACAGTGTCCAAAGATGATGACCTCACATTTGAAATCAAAAGTTTAAATTTAGAACATGTATGTGCTTATACAATTAGGAATAGGATGGTTAGCTCTGAGTTCATTGCTGAAAAATATTTGGAAGTATGGAGGTCAGATCCGCACTGGAGTTTGGAAGGCACATAATCTAGGATTAAATTGGACTTAGGTGTTGATGTAAACTACCATAAATGTTGATTGGCAAGAGCTCGAGCAAACTTGATCATTCATGGAAATTCTGATGAGCAATACAGTAGGGTTTGGGAGTATGTTGCTGCAATTACGAAACATAATCCAGGTTCTTCTGCATTTGTAAAAGTGTATAATCTTGAAAGACCTCCCCCTATATTCCAGAGAATGTATATTTGTTTCTCATCTTGTAAAGAAGGCTTTCTTAAAGGGTGTAGGCCTCTTATTGGGGTGGATGGTTGTCACCTCAAAGGGATGTATCCCGGGATGTGCTTGACAGCTGTGGCTATGGATGGGAATAACAATATTTTCCCATTAGCTTGGGGTGTTGTTGAAGTGGAGAATAGAGAAACATGGAAGTGGTTCCTCGAGTTGCTTGTAAGGGATTTGGATCAAGATGAAGGAGATGGCTTGACGTTTATGTCGGATAGACAGAAGGTATCAAACTACCTTTCTCCTTTCTTAGTTTCTTAAAATTAGCGCTCTTATTTTTATTGATGTTCACTAAATATGCAGGGTCTACTTGAATCACTGAAGGTTGTGGTGCCTAAAGCTGACATTAGATTCTGTGTAAGGCATATTTGGGCCAATTTCAAACTTCAATTCCCTGGTCAAGCATATAAAGAGAGCTTTTGAAGGGCTGCTTGGGCCACAACAGAGGCCGGGTTCAAGGAGAAACTTGAGAAAATCAAAGGCTTGTCAGAGGATGCTTTCAAGTATATAAATGGGATCCCACCTAAGCATTGGAGTAGACATGCCTTCTCAACAAAGTGCAAGTCAAGTATGATTACTAATAACTTATGCGAGAGTTTTAATGCCGTCCTAAAAGATGCTAGAGATAAACCAATTCTCACTCATATGGAATGGATGAGAAGGTACGTAATGAAGAGAAACTTTGAAAAAAGAGAAGGCGTCGATAAACATGAGAAACAATTCATGCCTTACATTGACAAGTGTTTCAAAAGACTTATCAGTGAAGCAAGGTTTTGTAAAGTTAGTGCTTCTAAGTCCATACATTTTGAGGTAGACTATAAAGGTGCAAGGAATGTTGTGAACCTGAAGGAGAAAACATGTGATTGTTTTCATTGGCAATTAAGCGGAATACCTTGCACTCATGCTATGGCGTGTATACTTGACCAACGTCATAAGCCCGAAAACTATGTTGATGAAGCATATTCCAAAGACAAGTACGTGTTGGCTTATACACCAGCTATCAATCCTATGCTTGGAGTACAACAGTGGGATAAGACTGAGCATGAACAACCACTACCTCCTGCATTTCGGAAAATGCCAGGAAGACCTTCAAAAATGAAGCGCAGAAAAGAGCCTGACGAGGGTATGGGTCAAGTGAAAAGGGGTAAGAAGTCAAAGAAGTGCTCTAGGTGTGGTGTTCTTGGGCATAATGTGAAAAGCTGCAAAAATTCTCAGGTTGATCCTGCTCCAAGAAAAAAGGGTGGAAGACCTCCAATCGACTCATCTTGGGTAAGAGCTTCAAAGAAAAAGGTTGAACAAAGAATTGGTAATAAGAGGTTACATGATCAGACCATCCTAAGTCAAATTGGAAGTAGTCAACCTTTTTTGGAGGGGACTTCTCAAACCGACTTAAGCTAATTTAAGTAGTCATCCCATTGTAGTACTGACCATGCTAGTATTTTAAGTAGTTGGTAGTTTGTATAATCTTGAAAACTTGTGTTTTGTGAGCACTTTTGTAATGCATTTTCAGTAGGTACTATGTAAACGATTGGGCACTTTTGTAATGCATTGTAGTGCAGGAATGTAACTTTTGTAATTCAACAGGTTGCTGATGGGTGCTTTAATGTCAAGATTTTGGTTGGATATGAATTGATATTTTGGTTTGTTTTAACATGTTTTTGTACTGGTTGATATTGTAATAAGTTTTGTACTGGCGTATGTGCAGGAATATTTATTCTGGTTGTGTAGGTTTCTGCAGGTGCTACTGTTTCGTGGCATTTGCAGTGCTCTGTATGCGGATAATCAGACATGAGAACAGGAAGTATGTGAGGCAGTGTAGTAGATTCTGCTTAGGAGCTTTTGGAATTCAGTTCAGATGGCAGTTGGGTCTGCTTGTGGCAGTCGCTACCCGGTAATTTGATTGAATGCAATGTGGAGCAGAGATGCGGCGACAATATTCATTACAGAGATATCAATTCCATTTCTACACTTAAGGGAGCTTCTCAAAGAGCTTGGTTATAAGGACACTGATCTTAACTTTGCTGCTGATGAATTTTGGTTTGCTGGTGTTACTGGTATAAGTCTAAATTTTGGTATAACTTTGCTGCAGTCTGAATTTTGGTTTGCTGCTGATGAATTTCTACACATAATGAAGAAGGGTGAAAATCGTACAAGGAATTTAACGCTTTCATGAGCTAATTGTTAGAAAGTTTCAGTGGTCAGTGTTCATTGAGCAAGGATTTAGATCTTTAGTGAATATGTAGAGTTGCTTCAGAATGTTGATGTCGTATGTATGCCAATTTAGGATGATATTAACGGAAGTAACTCCGTTCCGAATGTTAATATCTTGAATTTTGAGGATGTGAAGGAGATTCTACGATAGCATACGAGCTACTTTAATTTGTATATTGTAGACTTGTAGTTTGTACTGGTATTATGAGTAGTTTTGCTATTTACATACGATTTCTCTTCGATTTCCTTGTCTTAACAATGCTACTATCCTTGCTACTTCCAGGCCCTGGAGAGGGAGCAGGTTATGGTATTCGAGCAGGTTATGGTATTCAGCGAAATTACGTCTAATTTGGAGCAAACTTTGGATGGAATCTTATAAAATTACCCACTCATTTTTTAATAAATTTATTAAAGATTAAGAGTACAACAAAGACCAACACCAAGAGTACAATACTAATGCAACACCTCGGCAAAGACCAGGCAACTAGCCTAGAGCTGACCGTTTGCGGGTTTGGGCTGGACATGGGCCGGGCCTAACCTACTAAAAAGTGTCCAACGGGCCTTTTTCTAATGTCCGTGCCCGCTATGGCGGGCCTATTATAACTGCCCGTACCCGCCCTATATACCTTAGCGGGCCAACCTGCGGGCTTGCGGGCCTTTATTGAAATTAATTACTGAAAAATCAAACCAACAAAACGGTAAAAAAAACAGATCATGATTAATAAGTTTGCAAAATAAAACTAATAACATAAGAGTTAAGATCATGTTCATGACTTTCAAAATTGTAACTAAATATTATATTTGTTTCATATAAAGTCTCAAAACGCTTCGAAATATCAGTGGAGGAAGGCATGTCTTTATCTATCATCCATGTCTTGCTCTTCATCCTCGATATAAAATCGTGAGAATCATGAGATATTATACATATATATAATAGAAGATATTAATAGTTACCTTACTGAAATAACAAAATAGTAAAAAAAACATATTTGGGGAGAGTTATTAATTTAATGGTAGAATAAAAGTAAGTTAAAAATTACATAGCAATAGCCCTTTAGCTCGTAACCAATCTTCATAACACACATACTATTTTCAAAACAAAACTTTTCAGTTTTAATTAATAATTTTTTTGTTAGGTTAAATAAAAATTATAGTTTACAATTTTTGTAGCGGGCCTAGTGGGTTGTCCGTGGACAATTTTATTTAGTCCAGGCCCGTCCATTAATTTTAGCGGGCCTAACTTTCTTGTCCGTACCCACTTATTTTAAATTTTTTTGTGACCAAACCCGCTAGCAAAGCGGGCCGAACGGGTTGGCCCGGATTTGGCCAGCTCTACAACTAGGCCATTCGAACTCGGAACAAAGAAGAGAAAAAAATATGGGAATAAGAATTTGACGAGGTTGTACACTGGAATCCCAGATAATGTTGTCATTTCTCATGTGTTCTACGTCAATTAATCCCGGCTCTCGCCTTGTATTCGCCCTTGGTGCGTTAAAGTGAGCATGAAACTGATTCACTTCTCTTTGTTTCTCCTAGTTTTTCTGTATGGTAACAATATCTTGAAGCCTAAAATTGGAACATCTGCAATTGAAACAAACAATCATATTTGAAACTTTAATTAAAATTAGGGTAAGAAACAATCATAATTGAAATAGAAAAATCTGAAAACGATATTTGAAACAAACCAATAATATAATCATAAAAATTCCTAATTACTAAAACTAGGGTTTTTATTAACCCAGAATCAAGAGAAATCAAAGCATAAAAACAATTGGTACCTTCTAAAAAAGAAAATGATGAAGATGTACATAAATGATGATGAGCTTCCATGGTGATGATTAGGGATGGCAATGGATCCTGGATCCGGTCCAGATCCGTAAGACCCGACCTTGATGGACCGGATCTGGATCCTATTTTTTTAGACCCGTTGGATCCGGGTCGGATTTGGATCCACTACTTTTAAAACGGATCTGGATCTGGATCCTCCTACGCAGACCCTGAAGGATCCAGATCCGTTTCTGGACCCGTTTTTATAGTAAAAATATGAAGTTTTTCGTCTTAGTTATTTTGTTTATTGAGTTGTGTTTGGATTACTTGGTCATAATAATTATTACTTGCAATATTTGGTTGAAAATAATTGTCACACTACTAGCTACTTCTCCTTTTTATTGTATTTCGAAAAATAGATATCAATAGTGTTATGACGCATGAGTTTTTTTTTTTTTTTTTAATAACGTGGGGGTTAGAAACTTGGACCCGTAACGGACTCGGATCCGTTGGATCTGGATCTGGATCTCACATATTTGGGCCCGTTGGATCTGGATCGGATCTGGATCCAAGGTATACAATGCGGATCTGGATCTGGATCCTACTGGACCCGGTCCAGATCCGGTCCGTTGCCATCTGATGATGTTGGAGGGATACAAATTGATAATGAAGTAGATGATGTTTCTTGTGAGTTAGGTGAAGGAATACAAAGTCAGGGGTTTTATTTTTTGACAAAAGTTGGTATTAGTTTATTTAGAATGTTAATTAAACTAATTTGTTAGTTTAGTTAGTAATTGAGTCGGGAAATAAGTGGAAATATGACGGAAGTGAAATACGGTGTGAGTTTGGATATATACGTTCTAAGTTAGGTGGTATTTTGTAATAAATGAAATACAGGGTGGTAATTTGTAAAATACCGTAAATACTAGGTGGTTATTTCCAATTTTCACTTCTTTTTAAAAGAAATTTCGTAACGTGAAATTTTCACAGTTCTCATTTTATTAGTAGTTCTCGCAGAATCCTAATGCTATCACAAACTTGTACTTGTTTTATTTTTTGTGAGGAGACGAACTTAAAGATGATTGTCTATTACTCGTATTTCATTTAGGCTGCTACCATGATGATTGACGCATTCTTAATTTCAGTTTCATAATGCAGAAAATATATATTAGATGTTTATAGTATTCCCGGAGTATTTGCTAGCTATTGCGCAATCACGCTGGGGATTGCCGGATTGGTATAAATTTTGGAAGGATAACCGAGTTTTCAACAAATTCGAAGGCAATGTTGAGTGCGAGCTCATGCTTAAAAGATGGTATGCCAGATCTCGGGTAAGAACGGTTCTCATCATCACAGGTGAAAGTTCACAACACACCACTTTACTCCTATTCTCGACGTATTCCACCTTGATACGCTCCACCAATGATACATATATTTACAAAAATACAAATTCTCATTGAAGACGAACACTATCCGTCACAAGCTTCAGACAAATAATATCTCTCTCACAATGCGCAAGTTGCAGTATCCATATGTGCTCCATTTTTTTTCCCACTTGCCCTCCCACTTGCTTTATTGTGAGAGGGAAGTATTCGTCCTCAGCTTGTGACGGACACTGTCCGTCACAAGCAAGACTCTTTGTTACAAAAAAACAGAAACATGAAGTATCGGCACAGACCAAAAGGAGTATAAACCTATAACGGGAGGCTAAGGAGCAAGTGATTTTGTAACCACAACTCGTCACCTTTACAAGTTCAAGGCTCTTCTTCCTGGCTGAGAAGGGTTTTGGTTATCGATAGGGAAATGGTAACAAAAATCAATAGAGATACCAACATATAAAACAACTCCATAGGATAAGCAGTTCAAAATCAAGCTTACAGATTCAGTAATCTTGCTACGAAGAATAATAGATCAAGAAACACTTTCATACAGGAAAAAACCAAGCAATATCTTGATAATTTGGTATATATGTGGGAATATGGCAAACCAATACAAAGTATGGGGTCATACAAGTGTGTAACTGTGACCTCACGACACAGCGCTCGAACAAAACAAACAATTTCACTCACAAACAGCATATTACAACAACAACATGATAAATCAAAAAATACAACAAAAGAAATGCTCACCAGATACAAATCTCAACTGTGGTTTAATTAAACACATGGAAAGTAATTCATCCAAAATAGCCGGAAGTAGGAATAGGAATATGCACTTCTTAACCTTGGCCAGGGAAAATTTGGGATTGGATTGAAAAAAACCTAAAAACTTGTTTGAAGTCTCTTAGGTTTAGCCGCCAGAGTGAGAGACTGGACTGGTCACAAACTGACCATCCTTGAAATTATGAATGTACTGCTGCGGCAAGGAATGCTCTCCCTACATTTTGAGAAGTCAAAACCAGAAGTCAACAAACAACATTTGCCAATCATGTGCAATGCACTAATAAGTGGAGTACTCTCTTTCTGAACCATCTTCCCCGCATTTCATTTTCGTTAGTCTTAGCCATTTCTCTATGTTTCCTGTTTAGTTAAGTTTGTGTCGAAAAGATAGCTTGCTCTCATCTATTTTCTAACTTGGCACTCACGTGACTGGTGGATGAGTGGATACACAATTTAACACTCTTAACTTACCCATAAATTTGATCACAAAATACCCCTACACCACTTGCAAATGTAAATAAATGGATGAGATAGAGAGAGTAATAACCTAAAAAAAACATGTACATGATGCAGGAAAAATCGAAGCTATGATAGCCCACGTTAAAACTCAAAAGCATGCTACATACCCAATCACCATCAGCATCAGAAGCAGGTACCATCACGTTAATTTCACTAGATTTGGCAGTTGTTATAGATGTCTCCAAAGAATCTTTGCTCAAGTATAATTGACATCCTGCTGTGTTATCAACAGAAATGGTTGGTGCTGAACCCTGAAATATAAAGCTACCGAAGTTAGCGCTTACGAGTTATAACACTCATGACACGTTCACGCACGAAATTAAATCTTGGTTTAAGACTTGATCCCGACCGACATTTTACGCCGTAAATGTTGTTGCAGTAACCTACAACCTTGATAACTCGGTTGCCATTTGGTGCAGTAACCCAAATTTAATACCATGCCTTTCACATCATACGTATTATGAATGCAAGTAAAATTTAAGAGAAGTGTTTGCTGCTTAATAGCCACAGTACCTGGCATTGCACCTCAACACTGTTACAGTTCACAACCTCACAGGCTGCCACAACATCCTGTTTCATGAACCATCGGCATCACGTAAGTAAGTGAATGCAGCTTCTTATATGTGTCGAATAAACTGAAAAAGTAACATACACACCTTAAATATAATTCCCATCTTTGTGCATTTATCGATTGTGATATTGTTAACTTTTCCTGCATTAGAAGGATATATTCATGAAAATCAAGGTGCAAGTAGCAAATAAACATAGCTATTCACGGTCATAATATACTCCTGCAAAAAGATACAAACATACCTTTTATCTGCAAAACAGAATCCTTACACCCAAAAACATAAACAGATTGCCTTGAGTCACAGTCGTCTATTACCAAATCCTTCTTTCCAATTTGATTTTCAACAGCCCACCTATTTAAAGGACAGAAAACAGAGGTATATATATCAGAAATCGGAACTATAGGAGATCTAAACAGAATTTAAAATGTGGTTTACTCACTTTCGACCCATTTGAAGCTCCAGCTTTGGAGGGCCTGTTTTCGAAAATGCTGGAGAACGAACCTGTGGGTCCTTCGCCACCACAGGAACAACACCACTGCGGTCAGCTCGGTTCTTTGTCTTCATGTCAGCTGTAACCTTTCTCAAGCCTAAAGAACAATATAGTATTAGTGAGAGTGTGAGACAGCTAGCATTGCCAAATTTAATACACTGACTGAAAAAGGCATGTAAAGTGAACCTGATGTAAGAGCACCGCCTGAACTGATTTCACCAAACACAGCAGACATCCCCTTCTTTGGTTGTGAAGAGGAAGGCTTAGCAGACTCACTGGAGAATAGTGAAGCCGGGGGAGCAGGAGGTGGTCCAGGAGCAGGAGGTGGTCCAGGAGCAGGAGGTGGTCCAGGAGCAGCAGAGACTGTTGCTTTACCAGATGTACCCCAAACAGGACCCAATGGATAGTAACTTTTAACATAGTCCCTTAAACCAGGTAAATAGACTTCCTTCATGGCCTTGGCCCATTCTACATGATTGGGATCCTTGTTTCTGTACTCGATCAGAACCTATGAAATGAAAATATTAATATGTAGCACTTCATTGGTCAATCACTTTGTACATCACAGACTACTGCAAAAATGCTACAGACACTTGCAGAGAGTACATGACTGAATCGACCAAAACGAAGTTAAGATTCAATTATTGCACATTTTCCATTCTTTCAAGATAGAATTCAAACAGAACTATTTAAACCCTACTCCATTCAACAAATAACTCCCTAGTTCTTAAGCAACATAAATTCAAATAAGAGACATAAATTAGTCATACAGAGACACCTATGAAAAGAGAACACCCCGTTTGGTTGACAATCTATAAAGCGCAAATACTTTGCATGTCAAGACAGTAGAAGTAGAAGAATCTTGAAGGCAAAATGAGAAACATAGTGTGAGGAAGAAGAAAAGTGGAGAAGCAAACTTTTTTAAGCTCCTAAAAAGGGTGAATTTTTAGCTTAAAAGGGGATATAATGCCGAGTGTCGACCTTCTTCTTGATATTAGTCCTATTAGTCTATTACCAACTATTAGTTTATAAGCGGATAAGACTACAAAATCATATATTTTGAACAGCTACTAGTAAATGCTGGAAAAAAAAGTAAGATATCCTGGGAGAAAGCATCAGGGCTGATTCAATTACTGGCTAAGGATGACTGATAACCAATCAGAATTTGTCAAACTAATACAATGCCACTCAATGAAGTGCTAAAATCAATTTTTGAATCACTCACATGATAGTTATAATCAGAACATAAAGGCAGCACTAGTAAGAAACTACACAATACCTTATTGTTATAAAATTCAGCCATTTGCCAGCTTTCTTCCACATGCGCTATGGGCATGCTCATACCTATCAATAAAACAATGAACTTTCTTTAAAGAAACCATGTAACCAACAACATTGACTAAAGAAAATATTTCCTGCAAAATAAGGTCCGAAAGGGAAAAAGAACTGACCACAGTCTTTGCCAGTAAATGCAATCCATGCCAAAGCTGAAAGACTGTCTGCAACAGATTTCTGATGATTGAAAAAATCAGAGCGCCTGCCTTCCGTCAAGGCACTAGCTTTCATGATCACTTCATTCAATGGTTTTAAAAATTCAGCCAATCCATTGTTGTCAGGTTTCTGCAAAAAAATTAAAATACATTCAATATAAAATTCGTACAAACCCTGCCGTATCATGAGTCAAACCCTTCAACGCAACCCAACCAATGTCCTTAGTCAACTAACTCTATATGAATGAGAGTTGAGCACTTCACATTGACAATCTCACTCTGCGCCAAAAACAAAAAGAGAACTAAGCATCGAAAAGCAAACTGAAAACCTACCCAAGAGTATGTTGCTCTAACTCAGTTCGAAGGGTCGGACAAGGGTGCATATCTAAGTGTCGGACATGATTATTTTGGAAGTGAAGTTTGGAAGTGTCGTACCTATGTCGTACCTATGTCCAAGGGCCAATTCTCCACACCTCTACCACAGTACCACCCAGTCAATTTTGTGAAGTTTGGAAGTGTCGTACCTATGTCCAAGGGCCAATTGACAGGTCCTTGGTCTACCAGAGTATGTTGCTCTAATTGACAGGTCCTTGGTCTAAAGTGAAGTTTGGAAGTGTCGTACCTATGTCCAAGGGCCAATTCTCCACACCTCTACCACAGTACCACCCAGTCAATTTTGTTCCCATAAACATTTAGAACGCGGAAAAATCAAGATATTAACTAATCAAACAAAAGTTCCATTGCCTAATATGTACCATTTTGTTTGATACCATAGAACCATTCCCCTATCTAATCATACAAACACAAGCGAAAGTATTCATTACTTGTCAAATAAACAATGTATCAATCACATTGACACACGATAATCGAACAGTGAGAAATTTCCCCTTTTAAATCAATCAATCAACAACAACATTACCCCAATACCTCAATGGCTCCCACAAATCACGGGGTAAGGGGTCAGAAGTACACAGTCTTACGCCAGCTTTAGCAATTAGCAACACAAATTGGCCGTATCCAAAGGACCCAAGGTGAAAGGTGAAAATTGCATCGAGAACTACATCAAAGGACTGCTACTCGAAAATAGAAAGAACATCAGCCACTTAATCAATTAACAAGTAACAAAATTCAAGCAAAAATATAATCAAATCCATGCTTATACCAATCAATAACCTCCCATTTCCGCCTAAATTAACACCAAAATCTTTCAAATCGCAAACAAAATGTTACTACTTCAAAGTTCAAACTCCTCAAATTCAAAGCAAACTCAAATGCATTAATGAATTCGATTAAGTAATCAATTAGTAGTTTAGTACCTGAGTAAATTTGACTTTAACGAGAAGATCACGCAACACAGTAAACGCCTCTTTAAGAACATTCGAAGAATCTAGAACCTTGTCTCCAATCTTCTCCGCCGCAGCCGAAACCCTACCGACTCCATTCGCGATTAGATCATCCAACGCCGCGATCGCCGGATCGGACGCCGCCGCATTGCCGGCATCTAAGGCGGCGAAGTCTAAATCTCTCGACGACGAAGACAATTGCTGCGTTGAGGAAATGGATTCTAACCTCAGCACTGCCTTCTCCAACCTCTCGATAAGCTCGGCTTCCATTGGTGTAGCTGGATGAAGATGAGGTAAAAATAGTGGATATGAGGTGGTGTAACAATGGAAGTGAAAATGTGAAATGTTTAGATTATATGGCGGACATTGTTGTATGAATTCAAGAAAAGATTGTTGTTTACCCAGGTAGTGGGATGGTGATGGGAGGTTTGCTAATCTGACTGACACCTGTCCGTAAAACCTTTTCTTTTTTTTAGTGAAAATTCAAATTCTTGTAGAAGAATCTGAATTATAAATTAATATAATGTACTCTACTTATATCAACGCATCCGTTGTAGTCTAGTTGGTTAGGATACTCGGCTCTCACCCGAGAGACCCGGGTTCAAGTCCCGGCAACGGAATTTTTGTTTTTTATCAGTGTTGTGAATTTTGCGAATGAGTACAGAATATACCCTGCCAACGCATAAGAATTGCTCGTAGTCAAGTTTTGGAAACCAACACCATATATAATTCCACTAGGAAAGACTCACTCATAGTCAAGTTTCGAAAACCAACACTTATATATATTATAGTATACTTCATAAGTTCATATCTATTTTCACTAATTACAAGGCTCACTTAATGCCAATTGTTGAAATTCGAGAACAAAAAATCCATAAAGCCACGGAATCAAGCTTGAATTGTCTAAACGGGCGGGATGTACAGGGTTTATAGTTTTATGCTTTCTTTGCTTGTCTTCTATGTAATCACCAGTTTCGATTTGGTCTTTATTTATCTCTGTTGATCGTCATCGTGCAAAGTCCTTAACCGAGTAACTTAATTTGCAGTTAGCAGATGCGAGAGGAGCTTCATGAAGAGTAGATCGACGATCCTGCAAATTAAAGCCCAAAGATTGACATCGTTATTAACGTAGCCACGTAGGTAGTATATTTTGTCTAAGACTGTCTGAACTCTTTCCGAGTTTTTATTCATAGGATTACGGGTTAAGGAGGACTAGACCAATGAAATAACTAAAGGGGTGTACAATACTGACAGGTATCGAATAAAATCATTACTCTGACATTACCAACTAAGATGAAAATCTTTGTAAGATCGACATTATCAATTTCATCACTGCTGTAATCTGATGCATATTATCAATTCTTTATAGGATACACTTCATTTGTTGAGAACATGCATGAGGGTCTGTTTATCGGGATTACAGGAAACAACTTACAGAGCGGAAGGGGAACTCATCAACTTCAAGCATATGAACAATCTGCCCCATCTTAGGCCGCTTACTAGCATCCAAATCTATACACCGTAGGCAGATCAGGAAGACTCGCTTCAGTACCCTTGACGAGGGTTTTACAGTAATCAATGGATCCACCATCTCCTCTCCATGTCTGTTTGCTACCATTCCCTTAAACCAATCGACTAAGTTCATCTGAAACACACATAAATACTCATTAGTTACGAATAACAAAGAATAAAAGATAAGATACTGGAAGAACACAGTTGTAAAGTTAGTTCAGTAACCTCTCCGAGTGGTTTAGAATAATCAACCGGGCATTTTCCTGTAATTAATTCAATGAGGAGAACTCCAAAACTGTATACATCACTTCCTTCACTGAGCATACCTGTACTTGCATACTCTGGGGAGACATACCTAAAAATTAACACTTCAGCACACGCAACTACAACAAGATTCTTTGTAATGTGTAAATCCGTTTTACAGCACACATTTTATGACAGAATAAAGAAAGGGAGACAAACCCGAATGTCCCCATGACTCTTGTGGTCACGAAACTTGACTCAGATCCCAAGAGCTTGGCTAGCCCAAAGTCAGATACTTTAGCATTCCAGTTTTTGTCGAGAAGAATGTTACTGGACTTCACATCACGATGGACAACTTTCGGTTCTAGTCCCTCGTGCAAGTAAGCCAATCTGTGCCACAGACCCACAAATGAGTGATTCTGTGAAGGTTATCGAGAATATAAATAAGCTAGGGGTGAAAAATGAAAATTACCCTTTCGCTGTTCCAATGGCAATTTTCATACGAATATCCCATGTTAATGGACTTACAGGTCCAACATCTCCATGCAACCATTGTTCTAGATTGCCATTATCCAAGTATTCATACACAAGCATCCTAAGAAACAGCACCAAAGTTGCAGGAACAAGACATCAGTACTTTATAATGACCATTTGATGGACAACATTCAAGTCCAGTAGGTTAATAATCGAAAATGCACCTTTGCGCGCCATCTGCACAGTAACCAGCAAGTCCAACCAGATTTTTGTGTTTTACTTTCCCGATAGCTTCCACTTCCACTTTGAACTCCTTCTCAGCCTGTCCCCTACAATAAGCATGTCCATGACTTGGTCAGTTTATGTTGCATTCTTTACAGGAGGACGATATATTCACAAATTTACTAATAGTATATACTGTCAGTAAAAGGTTATTCTGGTATGGATGAAGGCGCGCTCAGTCTCATACTCTCATACCATTACGCGAAGACCTCATCGATTGTCAGTAATGGGTTAATACCCTTTTTTCAATTTATCACTACAGTATTCTGTGTCATGGATCAGAACTTAGAACATCATCTGAGCTCACAAAAGAAAGCAACTGTCAATAAATGTCAATTCAAATTATAGTACCATGGAACAACCTGTCATAAATGAATGACACACCTCACCAATTTGACACTGCCTACTGTTTGGGTTGTCATTTAAGCATGAAAGAATTAATCTTTTGTATCTTCACGCTCAGTTCTTCCATTTTCAATGAAGCCCAAAACTTATACTTCTCGGTTCTTGATTCCGATGAAATAAAGCAAAATTACCCACTAAGTAACTACACTTCTTTCTATTATGAAGTACCGACTATTCCATGAAGTTCTTAGCGCAATTGTCATCTTGGGTCCATCAAAAACATCCTCGAACTTTTTATGTTGCTAACACAAGGATAAGACCGTGTACATCTGATCGCCCTTACCCCACAATTTGCCTACTTTTAATAAAATCAGTCAGCAAAGCTTGAGTACAAGTTAATTTTCCCACATTCTCAAAAGTAAAATAAAGAACCCCAATAAAGTGGAGTACTTGATAATTCACATGAAGATCATGCATATAGAAGAACGAATTAAAAGAAGAGAAAGCAAAAAAGTACTCAAAGGAGCCAAACAATATGATTAGATGACAAAAAAAAGATTAAAGAGTTCATTTAGCATTCTACTTTCTCTAAACCAAGATACAGAAAAGATTAATAGACCATTATAGTATACTTAATTAATCTCCCACCCGGCTCGAATCCCGACTAATCCGAATGGTTTCCACCAAAAAAAATCTATACTCAACTAATTAATCTACCTTTTCTAACCTTTAATGGAAAATGCAATCAAGTTCTGACTTATGTATTCCCAATTGTACCCTTAGATCTAAGCAAACAGTAGAGTGCTCATCAAGTTCTTCAAACCGACATCATGACTTTTTAGCACACAACAATACCATGGATAGAATAATCAAAAGTCATCCAAAATTCAACAGTACATAATGAGATTTCTGCTTTCATCATGGAAAAAAAAAATAGGGTGCTTTATCGTAAATGATCAATTAAACGGGGTTTGAACCTAGGTCATCAGTATTATGAATATTAATAATAGTTGAGCCTCAATCAGAGCCAGTGTGATCGAAGACCGTGAGTTCGAATCAACCTCAAAACCCCTCAAAAACCCACGAAGTGAAACCCAGCACACGGTATGGGGAAGCCTGTGCAAACTAACCAATTTTCAAGCCCGATGGTCATTTGACTGAGAGAGCGTAATAGAAATATTAATAATAGTTGAGCCTTAACATTACCTTAAGATTTTGATTGAGATGGTTCATCTATCTATCAATGAGTACCATCTCGTCTTGATCAATTATACTAGATACAGTTGGCATTATTAATTGGTCCAAGGACTATTTGGATAGTATTAATGACTTAACTACAAACATTCTAGCAATAATTTTTAATAACTCACTTGTTTACAAAATTATCCTACCAACTTAATTTGGATAAAACGGGTAAAGCACTTTCACTCATGATTTCACATATTTCAGCATAGACATGCCTTGCCCATTTTGTTGACTCGTGACTCGAACACCATACATTTGGTGTCAGTTGATCTAAGTGTTTATGGGTAGTCGACCATAATAATCATAACAAAACCATAATGGAATTGAATCATTACGCGATTTGATGGAGTTCGAAAGACTTGAATCGCTTTATGTAAAAGTATTCCTTTACGTGTGTCTGAATAAAATAAAAGGTAAATAAATGAACGGAACGAATAACGTACTTGTTGTTAAGGAGGTTCTTGACAGCAACAATAGAGCCATCTTCAAGAACACCTTTATAAACAATACCATAACCACCTTCACCAATCACATTATCCTCCGAAAATCCACGTGTCGCAACCTCGAGCTCTCTCAAGCTATACCACCTCCCCCAACCAATGTTAGCCACCTCAACCGCCGCAGTCGACGACGAACCCACCGACAGCTTACTTGAAGAGCACGCATCACTGCTACATTCACCAGACCCACTTGTTCCTGCAAATTTTCCCTCTTTTCCTCCATGAACTAATATCCCAATTTCCTCGATTCTATTTCCCTTCAAAATCTCACCCATTTTCGTCTTCGTAACCACATTGTCTTCCTCAAATGCCTTAATAACTAACGGAATTATTCCTGAATTCTGCCTGAATAACACCCGGTTGCGGTTTCGACTACCAGGATTGTGTTTTCTCTTGATCAAACAGAAACAGAGAAGAAAACAGGAAAATGTCAGAAAAGTAATGAATATTAGGATCAAAATGAAGAGTTTTAGACCAAGAAATGTGGTTGAATTAAGGGTTTGGGTGAGTAAATTTTGCTGTGCCATTGTTAGTTGAGATTAACGAGATTAGTTTTAAGAAAGAAGTGATTTGGAAGGAAGAGTAGGTTTGTGTATGTACTGAGCAATAAGAGTGACAGGAACAGAAACCAGAGTTCTTGGAGGACAGAGAGTGGTTAAGTGAGGAGAGTGACAAAAGGAGTGAGACAATAGAGTGAATGTGGGGAGCGCTTTCAACGGATACAATTAATAAATGTAGTGATAAGAGCCGGTTCTTTCTGGGTTAATTTCAGTTTCTTTCAATTTTGCAAGGTGTATTTTGTTAGGTATTTTAATCTCGTCACACAATTAACTTTTAATTTAACTAAATTTAGTCTACCTCATTTTCACTCAATTTAGTTCAATTAAGCTCAACTTCAATTAATTTAATTCAGCTCGTTTCAGCCGAAAAAAACAGATCATGAATCCCGCTTATCACCTTCATTTTAAATACACATTTGAGACTTGAGAGACCATTTTCTACTTACTCTCCTACTGGGAGCTTATAGGAGGCTTAGGGCTTTTTAAGTGACCAAAGCGTTCCTTTTTAATGAGAATTTGTATGAATGTGAATTATTTTTTATTTGATACCGTTTTAGCTAAGATGACTCTCGTACTTGACTAAAATAGATGTGAAAAGTCGAAATAAAAATAAAGACGATTTTAAGTAAGATAAACTCTTAAATGTAAGCGTAACAAACAAGTAATTCAATTTGGTTTTGGATCGTGAAAAATTGGTTTGTTTTAATCGAGTTGAACTTAATTTCGGTTTAACTTCGATTTTGATCGGGTTTTCAAGTTAATCGCTTTATTTGGTTTGTATTATTTTGAGTGAGATATGGTATAGGTCAAATCAATATCAGTTAAGATGAGATTTGAGTCATATTTTCTTGACCTTATAGTAAATAAATGTATATCGTTTGTGTATAATATTCCTAATATTATGCTCGATATTATTTAATGTATAATCGGTTGCCTTAAGTGTAGGAGCGGTATTAGAAAACAGCTTATTATTAGGTTTTATCATTACAAGTATATAAACGATGCATTGTAATAGTATTATTCAATTCGGTGAGAAATATAACACAATATATTTCATTGTATACGTTTTATACTTTTATCATGGTATCAAAGGGGTAAAGAATCATGTATTTTTCATCATTCTCAATGGCAAACGGTTTTGGCAATGGTGGAAAAGGAGATGGTGGGAAGAAAATCGAAGCAATATCCCAATCTTCACCATTGTATCTCCATTTGTCCAATAGTTCGAATCTCGTGTTGACTCAAACAATTTTCAATGTCGATAATCACGATATCTGGGCCAGTCGTTAGCAAACACAATATGAAGACGAGTTTGCGTAGGTTGGTTGACGGCACGGTCAAGAAACCCGTTGCCACTAGTAATAGAGACGGGATGAAATCAAAAGTGTGGCGACAATATATGTCATGGTCAGGTCGTGGCTTCGCAACGCAATTAATTATCCAAAACTCCATCTGAGCATTACCTTCTTTACTACGGTGGCAAAGATTTGACGTGAATTATAGGAGCAATTTTCCGTGGAAAACGCACCATGGGTACATAGCTAAAGAGCGATTTGAATAAGTGTAAACAAGGAAAAGAATTCATTGTCGAATACTATACTCGTCTCAAAACGATATGGGACGAATTGGCGAGCCATAGTTAAGTGCAGTTGTGGTGCAGGGGCGGCACTGGCCAAGGAATGAAAGGAAGAAAAAGTCCACCAATTGCTCATTGGTTTGGACTCGACTCTTTACGGTCATTTTCGTACAAATTTCCTAATGAAGGAAGGAATTACTTCATTAAATCGCGCATATGCTATTGAATTACGTGAGGAGAGACACGTGGTAGTGACAAGAGGAAAAGAAGAGAAAATAGATATTATCATGGCAGTCAAGCACGACAGTGAAGGCCGAGGGAAAGGCCACATTTGAAAAAGAAGCAAACGGATGATGGACCAATCCGATGCACCTATTGAACGAAATACTATCATGCCGAAAACAAGTGTTGGAAAAAGTGTGTCTGCCAAGGAAGGGGTCGTGGTCGCGGCCATTGTAAAGGTCATTGGGGACGTGGAGGACGATGTTACTCAAATAACTTCAAAAGTTGCCAACGTATCAAATGCTTGAAGCAAAATCATCCTCGCAAGGCCTTTCGACGAAGGAAGTTAAGCAGCTACGGGGTCTCTTGGTGACCAAACTCGAAAGTAGTACGAAACTAACAAAAATGAGTAACAAAATTGTTTTTTTTTTTTTGACAACGGTAAAGAAAGGTTTTTTACATAATACCGACCCGACTCTTCGGATCGGACTTATTTATTACATTAGACGAAGAAGAGATTAAACTAAAAATAGGGCTGACACAAAGGATAGGTCTCTTGGGGGGCCGATCTGAACATTCCAGTTGAGCGAAAACTTCTTTTCTCTTCTTTATCAGTTGAGCTTCTGGGGAGTACCTGCAACAAGACACACTTACGCCACGAGGACGTAGAAATTTACGGAAAGGATATCTACTTGTAGATAGAGTAGATAAATTGTGTCTCGGAGATTCATCCCCTTGGCTATGATTCTTCTTGTAGGAAGAAAATCTTTTCTTCTCTCTCACATGTCTAAGAGAGGAGGACCTGCAAGGTATACATGTAACAGGAATACGTGGCAAGTTACCGATCAAAAAAGTTTTGGTGTGCTTAATTATGACTGGCTGAAAAATAGAAGGGTTGATTAGCAGTTGGATCAAAAGAGGCAAGAGGGCGAATAGAGATGGAAGTTTTATCGTTCTTCAATAAAAGAGACTCAACAACCGAAGTGCTCTCATGGGAAACCTGGGTACCAATAGGAGTGACATTGTCACAACAGGAGGACGATCTCAAACTTATGTCACTAATAGGGGACTTTGGACCACCACCATCAGCTATAGTGATAACTTCAGAAGGAGAAGACAAATCATCCTTTTCCACCCCTCTCTTACGGTTCCGAGGTTTAGAAAGCCTCCTTTTCTTTTTCTTCTTCTTACAAACTTCTTTTGTATTTTCCTCCTCCTTAGAAGACTGGATATGACATATTCGAATAGACATAGTTGACATATCGTTTTTATGGTACCACATCACCTTTTCACCTTGAAGGAGTTTTTGATAATCTTGTCCCGAAATCCTTAGTCGGGAATCTCCTCCCTCTTTTTTTGAGAAAACAATAGAAGACCTGATAGGACCATGCTTCTCCAAACTAGTCTTCTGATTAATCCTACAAGTACTTTCAGCTTCAACCATCTCCAAATCCGCACTCACATGTTCCTTAGCACTCATTTCTTCCAAGACTTCCGTCGCCTCTGTGATCACACTCTCACAATCCTTAATATTATTTTCAGAAGCATGCACAATATCCGAAGTATGCACCTGCTTTTTACTGTTCACTTTCATTCCATCAGTCGAACCGACCTCCAAAATTCTTTTACCATTAGCCTTTATAAAGGAGGTGACCGTTAACCACTTCCAATTCTCTTATAACATCCTTATTTTTAGGTTCCAACTCCAATGCTTCCACTAAATCCTTTTTTGCTTTTAAAAATCTGTTCAACTTCATATATGCAATCGCCCTATGAAATAGAGCTTTGACGTTTTGTGGAAAATATTCCAAGATCATGGTACACAGATCCACAGGTGCTCTAAATTCCTCCATTTTCAGGGCACAAGCTGCCAAATTAGAATTTAGGGAGATTGCAAGGCCAGATAACGATTGAATATCCTCACCCCCAAAATTTCCCAAGCTCAGACCAAGAAGTTTACAAGCCTCATCGTAACACGATGCGGCTTGATCAAAATGATTTTGTCAAAAGAGACCGTTTCCCTTATCTTTAAATGCCCTTACCTCAGATAAGACTAACGAAAATGCCCCCTTAATTTTCATAAACAAACCTAACATCATATCCCCATCATCCTCTATAAATTCATCACTAACATGAGCAGAGGCAAAAGCTTCCAGATATTTATGATTTACAGTAGATGGAGCCATAACGCTAGACCGAATAAGACGATATAACAGACCACAACCCCAAACAAAACAAAAGTACTAATGAGAGGCGAAAATAACCTTCTTAAAACGGAACATCGCTCTAAAAACCAGATGCAATTGAAACAACTAAACCCAGAAAAAACAAAAGGTACATAGACGACAGAAACTTGATCGATTGAATAGAGCCAAACAAAAAAGACAAACCTGAACCAACACAAAGACGACGACAGCGATTGAAGTAGCCGGCGTAGGATTGACGTCGACAACAGATAGGGGCTAGAATAGGAAGGATTGAAAGACCCTCGTCGGCGACCTAAAATAATGAAGATCAGAAAAGTCGTCGGCGAGATTAGTTCGATTTTTGGGGTTTTTGATTTGGGGTGTTTTTGGGAGCTTTCTCTCTCCTCCCTCTAGCTTCTAAAGGACGTTGTACAAAAAAATAGAGGATGAGTAACAAAATTGTTGGTTATTGGATGTTCAGTAGTGGTGCATCGCACCACGTGATATGAAAATGTGAGTTGCATGTATTCGTATAGAAAAGCGAACCCTCACGGGTACGGTTGCCTGATGGATCCATATCATCTATAGTGAACATGGGTGCATGACTTTTGGCGATAATTTCGTTTTAAAAAACATTTTATGTGTCACGTCTTTGACTTCTGAATTAATTTTCATACAACAATTAATTGAAGAAAATAATTGTGTCATAGTATTTCAATCCTAACTATCACGTTATCTAAGATTGATCTATGAGGATGAAGATTGGAGGAATCTATAAATCTATAAATAATATAAAAAGGCAAGACAAAGCATCACATTACACCATTTCACTTTTGAGGGAATTTTAGCAAGCCACCTCATCATCATTACTTAAAAAAGAAAAAATAAATAAATAATGAATTTACAAGCATTAAATGCATATTATGGTTTTAATTTTTAAATAGCATAATAACGAATAAAGTTTAGACTCTTAAATTTTAATAAATTTAACAGTAATTAATAAATCAAAATGCATGCTAAATTTAAAAATTATGTGTTCACCCCGAATAAAAAATACATCAATATAATTTTGCATCATGCAACTATTTTGTTTTGCTATAAAGATTCAATTATATACACATCTATCTATACAATATAATTTAAAGGCTAATTACAGTAACTTTTTTAGCGTTGTGTACTTGTGTGTAAAGATAATCTATTTACAAAGTATTTATCTAAAAACTAAGACAATATAATTATTATTATATTTCACACTCTAAAAAAATATTAAAAGGTAAAATTATAAGGTGAAGTTAATAGCTTCTAATGCACTTTTGATCTTTCTTTTGTCTATAATACCTTTTAGTATTTATCCAACGTCTTATCTAAAATATTAAAGTTCTTTTGGAATATAAAAAGTAACCAATTTACTCCGTAATCATAAATGAAAAGCATATTGTATAAATAGTATACTTATACAATATAGTTAAAATACAAAATTAAGTAGTTTTTTTACCGTCATGCGCCAATATAAACAATTTATAAAGTGTTTATCTAAAAAAATATTATTATATTTAAAAAGTCATCTAAAAATTATTAAAGATGGAATATTAAAGGGTGAAGTTAATAGTTTCTAATATATATTTGAGTTCTTTCTCTCAATAACAATTTTTAGAAATTATCCACATAACTGTTAATATTCCAACATTTTATCTTTGACATTAAAGTTCTTAAAAAATATCAATCGTAATTAATCTACTCCTTTATCACAAAAGGAAAAATATATTATATAAATAGTGTTAAAAGGGTAAAAATATCACATATAAAAGCAATCACTAGTTTTTTTAATACTCCAATTATTAGATTTTGTTGCAACGTTTGATCTTTGGTAGTCTATTACTTGTGTAACACCCGTGAAAAATCACGGAGTTGTGTACACTTACTTTTATAGACGACAAAGGTAAATTCGTTTCATCTAGCACGCACCAATGTCGTATTATAGCATTTAATAGTGAGAAACATCAAGTATCCAATATCGCCCCTATAGGGAAGAAGTAATAATTATAATTAAACAAATTAAAGTCGGAAAAACTGAACAATATGCCGAAAAATAAAACCGGTAATGAGTTTTACTTCTAAAATCTACAAAGAATAACAATAACAAATATTCTGTATACGTTCTGTTTAGCCCAAAATCCGTTATCACGCTGTTGGGCCCAAAGACAAGCCGAGGTACAAGCAGCCCACTACAGGAACATATTGCACACGCGAAAGGAGCCGTTGGAAGGAGAAGAAAAGGTCAAAACCCTAGAAGCATATTCTCCTCAACTTACTCCTATATTCCTGGAGCTGACCAGGACCAGGACCAGGACCAGCTGACCAGGAGTCCCCATCTATAAAAAGAAAAATGAGGGCATTAATGAGTCATTCAGTTCATACGTTGTAATTTTTGCTTACGTACGCGTACTCTTGTACTCCATCCTAACAGTGAATATCCTCGATCATAGTAAAAATCTTGGTGGGATTCCGTTCCCCCCGCGGTTGTTTCCCTCATTGGGTTTTTCCACGTCACCAAAAATCTCTTGTGTCGTTCTTTGTCTTTTTTGTCCTTACATTTATTTTTACGTTGTAAAACCCCTCGCGAAAGCGGAAATATAAACATACAAAAGTACTAAAAATGCAGCGGAATTAAAACTTTTTAAAGATAAACAACATGCGAGAAGAATTAAACTGAAACGGAAACTGAAAACTGAAATAGATAAATAACAGTTCTAAGTACGAAACGAAATATGTACAACAGCCTGGGATGGAACATCCCTAAAGGCACTAACCAAAAACTGTATCAAAACTAAGAGTCCAGCTAAACGATATAAGTGTAAGTCATATGATGACAACAGGATCATCACTCGCTAGCTCTCTCGTGTGAACCCCGATCCAACCTGCATGTACCTACATACATGAAAACATGTACACCATAATCAGTGGGGAGTGACTAGAGTTCTCCTAGCCACCTTTTGTAACGACACGTGACAAGTAAAGCAATACAGAACACTCCAACATATATAAACATGTGAAGTATAAACATCTCATCAACTGTTCTCATACTATCATGCAATACTAATGCACGGCTCTCAACCAACTTCATAAACCGTTAGGAAGGAGAGCCGGTTTCCCTACTGGTTACCCAGTCGGGGGGTCTTTCAATCCAACTATTTATGAAACCGATCATAGAGTCATCCAATGCCTTGGATGAACAAACTGTAACTCAAACAATATTTTCATTAACTTCAACATGCATATCTGACACTGTACCAAAATCTAGGCAAGCAGATATAACATCAAGTAAAGAGGTTCAGCGGTCAACTTAAGACATAACCTAATTACCAAAATATTCAGCAAGTAAAAAGATTCAGAGGCGACATCTTAACGCATAACCTAGATACCAAGTTTACAATATCAAGCAAGGACTCAGAGGCGAAAACTCAACGCATGGACCGGCTATCACAGAACACTAGACTCAGAGGCAAAAACTCAACGCATGGACTAGCATTCAGTTCACAATCACAAGTAAGGAACTCAGAGGCGAAAACTCAACGCATGTTCCCCTACTACATCACAAGGTACTAAACTCAGAGGCGAAAACTCAACGCATGTTCTAGCACCAAACACCTACACTCCGGGTAAGGTATGACAACCTGACTGCCCCGTCGTGCAGTTGCTCTACTCGTCAGACTCAGAGGCGAAAACTCAACGCATGGTCTGACGCGATCACACATACATGTCTGGACTCAGAGGCGAAAACTCAACGCATGTCCCAGACACGACAAACAAACATGCATGGAACTCAGAGGCGAAAACTCAACGCATGTTCCCATACACGACAAACAACCTACGTATTAAGTTCAGAGGCCAGCTTAAAGCATAACTTAATACGCATCAATACAATATCATCCAAGTCTATGAACTAAACTATAGTTCTACTTTCTTAACCACTAAACAACACTTAATTGATCCCGGGAACTAAGATGAGGGAGAGCCGGTTTCCCTTTCGGTTACCCGACCGGGGGGTCTCTATCCTCACTCCATTCTCGAACCCAATATAGTGTCGCCCGTCCTCCGGGGACCTCAAATACATATCAAAGATACAAGGAACGAGTTTCAATCAAAACCGATTAACCGTTTAAAAGTTATGAACGATTTACTAATTAAAAACACGCTACAGGGGTTCCCAGCCGGTCGGCCGGCTGCCGGTCCACCGGCTTGCAATCCAGCCCAGCTTTCCTTTCATAAAATCAAAACAGCCCAAAAAGGACTCCCAGCCGGCTGACAGGCAGCCGGTCGGCCGGCTGGGAATCCAAATCCTAGGTTCTCAACATTCGCAACCCACACCCCAAATGCACTCCCAGCCGGCTGGCAGGCGGCCGGTCTGCCGGCTGGGCTCCCTATTCTTATGTTCTCGAAAATACGCAAGACAACACAAAGAGACCACCAGCCGGTCGGCCGGCTGGCAGTCCAAAGCCAAATTTCTTCAAAACTCGCAAAACATACTAAAGACGCTCCCAGCCGGTCGACCGACTCAGAGAGCCTGTACGCAAAAATCGCACTTTCCGGCCTATACAAAATTCGACAATTTGATACACAAACCTTAATAATCGATACAATTGATGTTTACCCAACATTACAAATCATCCAATACTACTATCTAACAGCAAACAAACCACAAAACAATCCTCAAACGATTATATCAAGTATTCGTCTTAACTTTGTGAAAAACTGAAAATAAGCTTATGAACATGTAGAAACATCACAAGGCATGAATTCAACAAGTATGAACAATCCTAAACACGTTACTAAGTCCCTTAAACATCATTCTTAAACAAAAATCAGAAACATTAGGAAGAACACATCAAAACTTGCTAATATTCACAATAAGGCCGAGTTTCTCATTATCGTCACCTTAAAAGCAATCCGGCTTAAAGATCCTCCTCTATAACGAAGCTATCAACTTCCGGGTCGTCCAAGCCTACACCTACAAGCACGAAAACCGAGATTACGGACCGAAAAACGAATTCTAAGAAACGGTTAGATTTTTCGAAGTAAAGGGATTGAAAAACGAAAGTGATAGATGGCTTGAAAATTCGATGAGGATTCCGAAAATGTTATTATTACCTTAATTCGGTAGACGGATGATGGAGAAAAGAGCAAAAGAAGGTGATATTAATGGAGGTTTTTGTGAAAAATGGTTTTACAGTGAAATGTGTTTTGAAGGAGATGAATGTCGACACATGGGTTTTATGAGGGTTTTAAGAAGTGTCCTTTCCGTTTAAAATGAAACGGGTTAGGATACTTGAACGGGTTTTTTTAAGTTGGGAACTAAACTTTACCAAGTTTGTATTCGTCTTAAGGGCTTAAGGTTCTTAAGACGGATCTTACTATTTATTTAAAATCTTTCACAATAAATTATTAAAATATTATTTTATTACTTAAAATAATTTAAAAAGCTTAAAATATATTTTACGAAAATACGGGATGTTACATACGTTAACACTCATATTGGTTGGCACTTTGACCCACATCACAATAATTTGATCCGGTAGAAATTTTACCAAAACACGTTCATGCTTAAAATAAAACAGGTAATCACGCACAGGGGAAAAAACATGTACCCGTAGATGATAGATTTAAGTGGGGATGACTATTGACTAACATCAATACATCATCTTCAATGGCGGAGTCAGGATTTGAACTTAAGGGGGACGACATTTTTTAAAGGAAGCGGATGAATCATAATATATAAAGTACACTAAAAAGAATTTGAAAAAATTAATTAACCAAATGGTTTATAAATCTCAACCACCAGAACGGGTGAGGGCTGGCCCTCACCCCCTAACTCCACGATCATCTTTTACTTATAAGATTAATATTGTTGATGAGTCTGATGTAGTGATGTGAAATAGAACACTCTACTTAATACTTCATATGGTATGGATGTGGACATAGTTATGGCCTAGGGTAAGCGTAATTATGTTAATTCACTTTGTGTTCCTGCATTTTTGTTGCGACATCGTATTTCGTTTTCCTTTTGTTCTCATTTTGTATACATTGTCGTTCTCTGTCCAATTATCAATAGTAAGCAAATCAATTATGTAATTCGCGGGGAAAAAATCGAAGTCGTCGTCAAAAGCCTGAATTCTATTAATTTTGTCGTGAACAACCTGAAATAAACAACATAAAAATGTGTAAATTGATTGAAACAATCTAAAATAAACAATGCGGTGAACTTTAGAACATCAATAACTATGGATTTTTTCTCCATCTTTTTTTCTCCATCTATTTTTCTCCAATTACAATGGATACCATTTTTCTCCATAACTAATTTTAAACCTGTGAAATTCACGGGTTTGTTTTAGAACATTAAAATTAAAAGTTTTGAATCATGTTTAAGACGTAATAATTTGATTTACTTCATGCGTATATATTACTTAATAAAACCAATTCGTTATTATAGATTTGTGACCCGTTTATAAATATAATTTATACTCTATTACACTATAAGTATCATTAGCATGAATAAATCCACCTTTAACCATAAAGAGAAAAAATATTTATCTTCATTAAATTGAGTTGAAAATAATATTTCATGAAGTGGTATAGAATATTGCTAATGGAATATTCCATATCAATTCCCTAAATTGCTAAGGTTTAGAAGATTGATTACACGTAATATTAAATTAAGTTGGAAATAATATTTCATTAAGTTGTATAGAATATTGCTAATCATTAAGTTGTATAGAATATTGCTAATGGAATATTCAATATCAATTCCATATTTCATTGAGCTGAGTTGTAAGTTTAAGTAAATATGACAAATAACTACCTAATAAATCTAAAATTTTACATTTTACTACCTAATATAATTAATTTTGCAACTAACTACCTAGAATCACACAACATTAATCAGTTTGCTACCTTTTTAACGGAAACCGAACTTAAGTTAGTTTTAAATGTTCGGGTTAAAATAAATGACCATCTTACCCTTCCCTTAATAAACATTTTCCCTGTTAAATCCGATGCTAACTTCGTCAGCAAAATTGGTGACTTGGGAATCTTCCATTTAATCCTACAAAATCAGAGAGAACTCTTATATTGGTCCAACAATCAAAATCAATTCTCCGCGTATACCGACCCAGAATTTCTCAGCACAAGAGTGATTAGTCCACTTTCAGATGTTTATTCATTTGGAATGATTATATTACATCTTATAACTGGTGCTCCTGGGATTGTGAAAGATGTCAAGCGCTCCCTACAGAGTGGTAAATTTGAGTCTATTTTGGATTTTTCAGCTGGTGACTGGCCAATTAATCAAGTAAAATCACTAGCTCGAGTGGCATTGCAATGCTGTGACAGAAACCCATCAAAGCGACCAGAACTAGGCACAAGAGTATGGAGTGTTCTCCAAGCTTTGAGAAATTCATGTGATGCACAAATATCATTCCGTCAGAATCAGGAATAATTGAATGCTCTAGGGTGGGTTAAGTCCATTAATTGGGGAAAATTGTCCAGTAAAACAATGCAATTTGATTAGTGGGGATAAAAGAGTTTGGAGCGACAAACATTAATGGAGAATAGGGGGAAGTGAGTTTTTTTGTTGAAGGAGAAAGGGGTTTTAATGGAGGAAGGAAGGGGAGGGTAATTTAGGTATTAAATTTTTTTTTAAATTTAAACGGTTCGAAATAAACTGATTTCCGTCATTTTTTAGCAATTTTCGTCATTTTGGTAGTAATCGTGTCAGTTTTTACACTTATTAGGTTGTTATTTGAATAATTGAACATATTAGGTAGTAAGATGTAAAATTTTAAACTTATTAGGTAGTAATATGTTAAATAGCCTAAGTTTAATTCTGAAATTGCAACTTCATTAATATAACGCCACATCAGATTTATGAATAAATATTGAAATGACATGTCAGCATTATATATGATTCTCTCCATTATAAGACCCACTTTTTTGCTACTCAATTTTTTAATTTATTGACCCCACCCATAATCCAATTTTTTAATCAATTTTCTCCAATTCACGCATAATTTTTTTTCACACCCTCACTTTCCCTTTCCCTTTTTCTCCATGTTCATGGAGTTCCACCATTTTCTCCATAAAAATGGAGATTTTCTCCATTGTTATTCAAGAGTTGGAGAGTATTTTTTCTCCTTAATGAAGGATGGAGAACTTTCTCTCCATTGTTATTGTTAATCTTACTAAATATAGGTACGACAAAATTATCCATAAAAAATAGACCATATTCTAATTGGTTGTGTATTTGATAGTCATAAACTTTTTTAGGGGTGAAAGTATCCAATTTAAAAGAACTTATATCTCCCTTCATGTGATTATTGGACGATAACATAGCAATTATTCTGATATTACTCAATTAGTTGCATTCACTATATTTCTTTCAAAGAGACATTTATTGAACAAAATTAGTTTTGTGTAAGGTAATTTTAGACCTAATAGTTGTAAAACGGATTCGAACACAACCCTATTAACGGCTAAAAATGATTACTAAAAATTAGCTTTTTGTGATAGTTTTTTTCACAAAATCGTTTTACTCAAGTAAAACCCGTTGTTCGAACAACAATAAAAACAAATCTCAGACCAAATCGAAAACCAAAAAAGCCAAGAAATCGTGAAAAGCAGATAGAAATTGAAATAGAGACGAATTACCTTGAACATGAACTTCATAATCATCTTTTGTCTTAGTAATCACGATTATATAAATCATACATGCCTGCATGGAAAAGTGCAAATAATAATAATAATAATAATAATAATAATAATAATAATAATAAATATGAGTATTAGAGAAACTTGAAATCACTACTACAGAAAGCCTTAAGGACATCGGACTTTTATGGTCAAGGACATCGGATTAGCAACCGATGTAGAGTTCACTGATGTCCATTATGGGTATCAAGGACATCGGTTGTGCAACCGATGTCCATTTGATAATGCACATCGGATGTTTAAAACGTCTGATGTCCATTATCCTTATGCACATCAGACTTTAGCTCACATCTGATGTCCATATGTTATTGTACATCGGTGGTTTAATAAGTCTGATGTCCATTATTCTTATGCATATCATTCTTTAGCTCACATCTGATGTCCTTCATATGTATGCACATCGGAGGTTTAATATGTCTGATGTCCTTCATATGTATGCACATCATTCTTTAGCTGTAATCTAATGTCCATTTATGTTTTGTACATCGGTTGTTGACCGAAGCCCATGTGCATTACAAGTTAATATGCATCATACTATTGAATAAACCGCTGTCCTTGATGTTGCTTTTTTTTAAAAAAAAAAAGCTGATATTGATGGTAATTTGTACCACCACTATACATTATTCAGATGCCAGCCAGACTGCCATACCATCAACCAAACAAACACAAATTCAAAGCAAAGCACGACAAAGTCGTTCGTCTTTCATTAAACATGGACAAAGCAAATCACGACAAAGGTCGATCGTCTTTCATATACATTATCCAAAATCATCAACTAACCAAACATATAGGGTTATCTGTCATTTTAGACGACATCCAAAATAGTCTAGAGATCACAAGTTCAACAACTAACCAAACATCGGCTTAGTTTGCAAAATCAAAGTACGTACTACGTTACTAGCTAGAAAGACTATGCATTTAGAAAATAGTCCGCCCACAAGTCCCTGGCCTCGTCGATTTCTTCTTGGGAATATGGCTGTCGGTGTTTGAAAACCTGTAAATAATACACAAAATTCTAGCTTTAATAATAATATGGAAAAATAACTTCATAATATATATAGCGTGCTAATGGCATATGAACAATCATGGTGGTTGATACATCTGTACAATATACATGTTGTAAGATAAGAAATTTACACTAGAAACAATAAGAATAAACTCAGGACGTATAAATTATGTATAGGTTGTCATTGGGCAACAAAAGAAAGCACTTGAACAGAGACAATTTAAGATGCACCAAAACAGCCCATGGAATGCAGTCTGCAATTATCCTTTCAGAAGGTGGGGTTCACTGATTTATGTAGACAATTTAAGAAGGAACATCATTTGCATCATAAGAGACAAAGGGAGTAAGATGGAAGATTCAAAGACCCTCGCAGGAAATCAACAGTTCTCAAACAGGAATGGAAAAGCTAGTTTTTTAGCCCCTCGTGTTGAAAAATAGGGTCTGGTGTTTCAAGTTAGACCTCTTACCCTAACAAACTCCAGCAGCTGAGCCCAAGTGTCTCTTGAGATAACTTTATTATGTCAAGCCTGCAATGATATAACAAACAGTGGGATATAATAATGTCAATGGCATAATCCAAAGAAGAATTAACCCATTGTGAATCGTAGTTGCTTGATAAGCTATCCATTTATACTTAACATACAACAGTGACAAGTCCGACAACGCTACTCCATTGTCTCACAGGCTACAAAATATGGCAAAAGGGAATTGGATGGTGCATATAAAGTTTATATACTTATATATAATGTAAATGAAGTATGGGGGACATTTTTCCAAGGAACCAGGGTTCCATTATTACTCAGCCCCTAACAAATCGCAAAGTAGTCAACTGATATTAATATCATGGTGTATGCCTTATACATACGTATGTGAATCATGCATTGAATATCATGTATTCCTATCGAATAAGGCAACCCTGCAAAGAATTGAAGGTTAGAGTTTAAATATTTAGGTTGTCCCAAAAATTAGATTAGAGACATAACACAGTTAACTACAATGAATGTTGGAGTACATTCCAGTCTTATGATTGACTAGAGTGAATGTTATATTGGATGCAGCAATCATTCTACGCGGTAGAATAATATAACCTCTGATAGTCTGATAGTAAGACAACAATAATCCTCGTTTTAAGGTTTGATACCAAAGAAAGACCAACCCAAACTATTACTTAATAATTTGAAAAGAGCTTCCAGGCAAAGGTAATCACCTGGGTACCGGCAAAGAGCAAAGCATTCCCCATTACCAGGGAATAAACTTGTCCAACAGGTCCACTGAGACTCATTTCAGTGACAGTATCAATGTTCCAAGCCTGCACATAGAGATCAAGTAGCACTAGTCAGCATTCCTCCTTCTAGAAAAGGTAAATAAAAGTTAAAACGAGTCTTAAATGCCAACCGCCAAACCTCACCTTGACCAAATTTGGCAAGCCAATAAAAATCCATGGTCTTTCACTTATCATACAACCAACTTCTCCACCGACAGGAACGACATTGACACACTGATAATGAGAGAATAAACAGTTAATTTCCAGTTTTTGTAGGGTTTTCAAACAATTTGGATAGTATGTCTCTGCCTTATGTAGCAAACAAAAATGACTGAGATTTTATGTGATTTTATTAAGTAAGTTTGACAGTAGGTATATAGTTTGGTTTCTCAAAAGAAGGGGTTTTCTTCTAAAAACATTATGGTCATTATCTACCTACCAATAACAGCATACCGGAACAAGCACAAAAACTCGCAAAAAAACATAAGTCAAAGGACAATTACTTGAGTAGTAACTGCATATCCGGACCAGGATACCGAAGTTCAATGATACTCGAATGTCCCGGGACCGAAAATGTGTTGAGACAATCAACCAAAAGACCTAAGCTCACACCAAAACGTGGCCTTGCATCTGCAGTAAAGTCGTAGTTCACAAACAACTGCACCAAATTCATTCACTCATTCATTCATTCAGTAATTCAAGCAAATAAACAAACCTAAATCAATTGAACTAAAATTAATTAATTAATAACAAATGTTGCAATTATTGCAATCGATTGAAGTACCTCCTTTTGTGTTAGTGATTTTGATCACAAGTTCATTTAAGTGCATCCGGGTTTCTTATGTCAAAACTGAACTCGTAATGGATATAATGTGAGTCGGGAATACGGAGTGTATGCTCATATAATCGTATATCGAGTTCGAAGTAATGGATAAGGGACACTATTTAATAGTGTTGTCGTAGTATATTATGTCCGTTATCGGGGTTATATACTCGGGGTCAAGTATATCTTATACTTAACGAAAATTGAGACGGAAAATTTAACACTTAAATATATTTTACGTGTTGTATGATTCTCCGTATTTTCTACGTGCATGGCGGACAGTTATCATTTTTTAATGAAAACTAATGATTGGTTGTATGGTTGGTGTACAACCGTAAAAGTCATGCGGTTATTATTGATAATGATTGCAATATAATGATTGGTTGGTTAAAAACAACCGACATACTAAGTTATCCATACACACATATATATGAAAATATGTGAATGAAAAACTCTCTGGAAGAAAACCTTCTGTTTTGTTTTTCATTTTGTAACAGTGCTACGTTTTGACAAAAACAGTGTAACACAAAACCTCTTATTGTTTATAAGTTCCTTGTTTTTGCCTTAAACAAAGAAATATCGTCTTATCCTACAGAGATTTCGTGATACCCAAAGGCTTATAGGGTCGAAATACTCTAAGGAAAGTGTGTTCAACACGATTCGATTGGGTGTAATATACCGTCTTATTGTTTTCATTTCTGTTTTAGAGCCTTTGTTTGTATTAGTTACTATTGTGTAATATTTGTAATACAAAAAGTACAACATTCTTAGAGTATTTTCTTTTGGAAATGGATTCAATCAAAGAGATGACTAGCAAATTTGGAAAGTTGGAGAAATTTGAGGGTGTTGATTTCCGTCGTTGGCAAAAGAAGATGCACTTCCTTCTCACCGCTTTGAAGGTTGTGTATGTGTTGAGTACTCCTATGCCGGAAATTGTTGGTGATGAAACTCTTGCAGAAATTCAACGAAAGAAAAACAAGTGGGAAAATGATGACTACATATGTCGCGGTCACATATTGAACGGTATGTCCGACTCTCTTTTTGACATTTATCAAAATGTAGAGTCCGCTAAAGATTTGTGGAATCAACTTGAGTCGAAATATATGGATGAGGATGCTTCTAGTAAGAAGTTTCTTGTTGGAAATTTTATGAATTATAAAATGGTTGATGCTAGACCGGTTATGGAACAATACAATGAATTGCTTCGAATTTTGGGACAATTTGCACAACATAAAATGGAGATGAATGAATCTATCTCGGTGTCTAGTATTATAGACAAATTGCCTCCTTCTTGGAAGGATTTTAAGCATATGTTGAAATATAAAAAGGAAGAGTTGTCTCTTGTTCAACTTGGTAGCCATTTGCGTATAGAGGAATCTCTAAGGGCGCAAGATAATGGCAAGGGTAAAGGTAAGGATGTTATGATGGGATCTTCTTCTGTCAATATGATGGAAAAGGGAGATGGTTCCAATAACAAGTTTA
Organism: Silene conica; assembly: GCA_029255685.2. Taxonomy (NCBI): domain Eukaryota; kingdom Viridiplantae; phylum Streptophyta; class Magnoliopsida; order Caryophyllales; family Caryophyllaceae; genus Silene; species Silene conica. The sequence continues at coordinate 73,490,528 of CM055312.2, forward strand.
AGGGTAAAAAAACGCTCTTTTAACAACACCAATGATGAGTCTAACAAGGCACCAAAAGGTGCTTGTTGGATTTGTGGAAAGACCGGGAATTTGAAAGCAAATTGCAAGGTTAGGAAGCACAAAAAGAACAAGAGTGCAAGTACTAGCCAAAGAGGACAAGGGTCTAATGACCAAGGTCCACCCACTAATCAAGGTCAGATTTTAGACTATGGTTTTAGTTCGGTTGTGAATTATGTACCACTAATTTCTGAAGCATTTTATGTGCAGGATGATGTAGTGGCATGGTGGATAGACTCGGGTGCAACCAATCATGTTTGCAAGGATCGACATTGGTTCAAGGATTATGAACTAGTGAAGGATGGATCCGTTCTTTATATGGGCAACGAGTCTACCGCTCCTATTATTGGTCGTGGCACGGTGTTGTTGGAATTTAGTTCCGGAAATGTTATAAATTTAAATAATGTATTGCATGTACCCGGAATTAGAAAGAACCTTGTATCCGGTAGTTGTTTATGCAAACTTGGTTATAAACAGGTGTATGAATCTAATAAGTATGTGTTATCTAAGCATGGTTTGTTTATTGGATTTGGTTATTATTGCAATGGCATGTTCATGTTGAATGTTGTTCCAAATGAAAGTTCCATATTTATTGCTTCCTCTATGGATGATACTTCATATCTTTGGCATGTGAGACTAGGACATGTACATTATAAAAGATTGAAATCTATGTCTAAAGATGGTCTAATTCCATCTTTTAACATGAACATTAAAAAGTGTAATACTTGTATGTTGACAAAAATCACAAGGCAATCATTTGGTAATGTGTCTAGGATCTCACATGTGCTTGAACTTATTCATAGTGATTTATGTGATTTTCGCAATTATCCGTCTTTAGGTGGTAAAAAATATGTAGTGACTTTTATTGATGACTATAGTCGGTTTTGTTACATATATTTACTCCATGCTAAAGATGAGACAATTGATAAGTTTAAGGTTTTTAAAAATGAAGTGGAATTGCAACAATCGGTTTTGATTAAAAGGTTGCGTTCTGATAGAGGTGGTGAATATTATGACCCATTGTATTTTGAGTCAAGTGGTATCATTCATGAAGTGTCTCCTCCTTATACACCACAATTAAATGGTGTAGCGGAAAGAAAAAATAGAGTCTTAAAAGAAATGGTTAATTCCATGTTGTCTTACTCGGGTTTGAGTGACGGATTTTGGGGTGAAGCCATGTTGACGGCTTGCTATTTGTTAAATAGGATTCCTAACAAAAGGAATAAAGACACTCCATATGAACTTTGGTACAAAAAGAAACCAAGCTTGAATTATCTTCGAGTTTGGGGTTGTCGGGCTGTTGTAAGACTACCCGATCCCAAGATTAAAACCTTGGGGGAAAGGGGCATCGATTGCATATTCATTGGATATGCTGCGCAATCAAAGGCTTATAGGTTCTATGTAATTGAACCTAATGATTTTGTTTCGGTTCACACCGTAATTGAGTCAAGGGATGCGATATTTGATGAGAGTCGTTTCTCATCAATGCCGAAGCCAAAGGATCTAGTACCTAGTTCTAGTGGAGCTATTGAGGGAAGTGACAATGTCACAACTCAAGAAGTAACACCTGAAATTCGTAGGAGTAAGAGGAAAAGGATTGCTAAATCCTTTGGTCCCCATTTTCATACCTATTTGGTTGAAGGTTCAAGGGATGGATGTGAAAACTATTATTCATATTGTTTTCACATTGATGAGGACCCTAAGACCTTTAATGAGGCAATGAGGTCTCATGACTCTTACTTTTGGAAAGAGGCTGTGAATGATGAAATGGATTCCATAATGGGCAATAACACTTGGGTGCTTGCGGATTTACCTCGTGGTTGTAAACCATTAGGTTGCAAGTGGATCTTCAAAAAAAAGATGAAAGTTGATGGTTCTATCGACAAGTTTAAAGCTAGATTGGTTATCCAAGGCTTTAGACAAAAGGAAGGGATTGATTATTTCGATACCTATGCTCCCGTAGCTCGTATTACTACTATTAGATTATTGATTGCTCTTGCTGCAATTAATAATCTAGTGATCCATCAAATGGATGTCAAGACAGCGTTCTTGAATGGTGAGCTAAAAGAGGAGGTGTATATGAAACAACCGGAAGGATTTATTATGCCAGGTAATGAGCATAAGGTTTGTAAGTTAATCAAATCATTGTATGGACTTAAACAAGCTCCTAAACAATGGCATCACAAGTTTGATGAGGTTGTTCTATCTAATGGGTATAGACTAAATCAGTCTGATAAATGCGTGTATAGCAAATTTGATGACAACGGTAATGGAGTCATTATTTGTCTATATGTGGATGACATGTTGATCTTTGGTACCAACCAAAGTCAAGTAGACCTTACTAAGGCCTTTTTGTCATCAAGTTTTGCCATGAAAGATATGGGTGAGGCGGATGTGATACTTGGTATAAAGATCAAGCGTGAGAACATGGGATTCTCTTTGACACAATCTCACTACATTGAGAAAGTGTTAAAGAAATTTAATCATGGAAATTGTTCTACGGTTAACACTCCAATGGATCCTAGTGTTAAGCTTATGCCTAATAAAGGTGAAGCTATTTCACAACTTGAGTACTCTCAAGTGATTGGGTGTTTGATGTATGCTATGACAAGCACAAGACCGGATATTGCATTTGCCGTTGGCAAGTTGAGTAGATACACAAGTAATCCTAGTCTTGAGCATTGGGTTGCGGTAAAACGTGTATTGAGGTATTTGAAACAAACCATGGATTATGGTTTGAACTATGTCGGATTTCCTTCGGTTTTAGAAGGATATTCCGATGCTAGTTGGATCACCAACATGGAGGATCATTCATCTACTAGTGGATGGGTGTTCTTACTTGGTGGAGGAGCTATCTCATGGGCTTCTAAGAAGCAAACTTGTATAACAAGTTCGACTATGGAGTCGGAATTCATAGCTTTAGCTGCGGCCGGTAAAGAGGCGGAATGGTTAAGGAATTTGGTTTATGAAATTCCGGTTTGGCCAAGACCTGTTCCTCCTATCTCTATCCATTGTGATAGTTCAGCTACTTTAGCTAAGGCCTATAGTGAAGTTTACAACGGAAAGTCTAGACACCTTGGTGTTAGACATAGCGCGGTGCGTGAGTTGATTACTCATGGGATTATTTCCGTTGATTTCGTGAGAACACATCATAATTTAGCTGATCACTTGACGAAAGGATTAGCTAAAGACTTGGTTTTAAAGTCGGTAATCGGGATGGGTTTAAAGTCCATCTAGATCTTTATGATAAGATACCCAACTTCCCTCTAACATATTTTAGAGGCTAAGTTCAATGTGGAAGGCTTATTGTGGAATATTGAGGCACATGTTATAATCCCGAAAGATATGTGCATGACCTGCATGACAAGAGGTTGAAGTTTAATACTTCTTAATAAAATCTTTGACAAAGTGCATTTTGCAGGTGCACGATGAAAGATTTACCTATGTGAGCGTGAAGTGTAGCTGCTTCAAGAGGCTTGGACTTGGCTTCCTATACTCTCATGAAAGGATATGGACACAAGGCGGTCAATAGTGTCAAGTTTGTAACTTTAAGAGTTTATTGAGTCTATGTGTATGTTATCTTCATGTATTCAATATGGGTTGAAAGGTTCAATCCGTTGGACACCTTGATTCTCGAATATTTGAAATGTGTAATATACTAATGTGGAAGTTCAATCCTCGGGACACTTTCATTTATGCATAGATTTGGTTATTTTGTTGTTTTAAATGGAAACAAGGGATACACTTAAATGGGGGAGGAATGTTAGTGATTTTGATCACAAGTTCATTTAAGTGCATCCGGGTTTCTTATGTCAAAACGGTTTGAACTCGTAATGGATATAATGTGAGTCGGGAATACGGAGTGTATGCTCATATAATCGTATATCGAGTTCGAAGTAATGGATAAGGGACACTATTAATAGTGTTGTCGTAGTATATTATGTCCGTTATCGGGGTTATATACTCGGGGTCAAGTATATCTTATACTTAACGAAAATTGAGACGGAAAATTTAACACTTAAATATATTTTACGTGTTATATGATTCTCCGTATTTTCTACGTGCATGGCGGACAGTTATCATTTTTTAATGAAAACTAATGATTGGTTGTATGGTTGGTGTACAACCGTAAAAGTCATGCGGTTATTATTGATAATGATTGCAATATAATGATTGGTTGGTTAAAAACAACCGACATACTAAGTTATCCATACACACATATATATGAAAATATGTGAATGAAAAACTCTCTGGAAGAAAACCTTCTGTTTTGTTTTTCATTTTGTAACAGTGCTACGTTTTGACAAAAACAGTGTAACACAAAACCTCTTATTGTTTATAAGTTCCTTGTTTTTGCCTTAAACAAAGAAATATCGTCTTATCCTACAGAGATTTCGTGATACCCAAAGGCTTATAGGGTCGAAATACTCTAAGGAAAGTGTGTTCAACACGATTCGATTGGGTGTAATATACCGTCTTATTGTTTTCATTTCTGTTTTAGAGCCTTTGTTTGTATTAGTTACTATTGTGTAATATTTGTAATACAAAAAGTACAACATTTTGGAGATAGACTTTTGCTTGAAGACAACCGGTCTCCTCAACGATCAAAACGACGCCGTGCTCCGATAATTCAACAACTGCAACCTGCAACAATGGCGAACGTAAGAAACCATAGAAATCATGTACATTCGCAAGGTAGGGTTTAACAGTGAAAACAACTAAATTCAATTCAATTAAATCAAAATTTAGGATTTTGAGAAGATGAATTAGTACCTTTAATTGGAAAATTTCACGACGACAAAGACCAGATAAGAAAAGACGACAAACATCGTCATGATCGAAATACTTGCAATTACCTGCCCTAACATCTTTGTTTCAATTTGCCCTCATTAATACGTCTAGCTGCTTTGAAGCTGATCCATCTTTGATATTTCTTTTTAATTCTTCAGTAAATTTATTGAGGATGGTTTGTGATTGTGAAGAAATTAGGGTTGATCGAAAGAGGGGTTTCTTTAGAATATTGAGGGTTTTATTTGTGTTTATTATTATAGGGTGAGGGAGTAGGGGCTGGGGGTTTTAATAAAAAAAATTAAATGCAATGGACATGGGTTTAGTCAGAAATTCGATGTAAATAAGCACACAATGGACATTGGTTTTTCAAAAATCCGATGTCCATTAAAATCATCAAGTCATGGACATGGGTTGTAAAAAAAACCGATGTAAATAACTCTATAAGGACATCGGATTTTTGAAAAAACCGATGTGCATTATTTATTACATCGGTTTTTTAAAAAACCGATGTGCATTGACCGATGTCCTTAAGGGTTTCTGTAGTAGTGAATACAAAACAAAAATCACCACATAAGAATTAGAATAGGAGAAGAGGAACAGAATTGACAAAACAACCTAATTACGACTTTTATATAATAATAATAATAATAATAATAATAATAATAATAATAATAATAATAATAATGGTTTACCAATTAGATCTTCGATCTCATGGCAATGATTTACATAAAAGTGTCTATCGACTATCACCTTCCTGTAAACACAAAATCAAAAACCAAATATCAAAATCAATTAAGATTAACAATTGCTAATACAAAAGTTATCATAGGTAAAAATGTAGCAAAAATATAGTTGCCAAAATAAAAATTTAGCAAAAAATCAGAGGGGAATACCTAGCATATCACAAGTGGTGCATAAATACTACATAGTTCGTTAAGTTTACTTTCAGTAGAATTTTACCTTATATGAAATCCTATAAGAAAAGAATAAGTAATTATATTTTAATCGTATTTATCCCTTAACGTGATTCGATGCTTTTTTTTAATTTTTTTATCTATTATAGGTCTGGTTTCAACAATTTCAGTGGTTGTATTTTACTAAATCACCTTGCAAAAATTAAAAACATTTTAGATTTTATCTTTCCAATATATTATCGTTTACTATATTTATTTTGAAATCTATTATTATATTATTCAACCAATCACGTCGATCGGAAAAAGCTTCCATATTATTTAACCAATCACGTCGATCGGAAAAAACCTTCCTTTAATAATATACGTCGATCGGAAAAAACTTGCTTTAATAATATACTAGTGTGTAGCCCGTGCATAAATGCACGGGTATAATATGAGTTTATGCATAAAATGTTATTTATGTAGGTAAAATATTAGTTATGAAAATTATAGTACTTTGTAGAAGTATTAAGATAATTGAATAAGAAAATAATTAGATGTTTAATCAATGTAAATAACATTATGAAAATTAGTAAGTTTATACAAATACTTGGTTACATATTACAAAAATAGAATATGGTGTATGCTTACAACAAATAGTATTCCAAATACTAAATATTCCATGGTAAACAACGCTAGAAGTTAAATTACATTTACCGGTTTCATTGCTCCAAAAGAGTATTTTCAAACCTTTTTTACTTGTCACCCTCGATGCAGCAACATAGACTTGGCGATGACTAAAAACAGGTTTAGCAAGATAATGACCAACATGTGATAATGATTGTCCTTACAATTTTGTTGATTGCCATGGCAAAACAAACAGTTATGGAAAATAGTCTTCTGTATTAAATTTAACCGGAAATTTTGTTGAATTAGATTAGAGGATTTCGTGGCTGCTTCCGAAAAAATTGTTAAATCTAATCGGGGGAGTTAATTTATATGTACATTTGAATTTAAACATACTAAAATATACCTTCTAGTATGGAACGATAATATGTTCTTGTACGTTTATATGCATTACTCATATCTAAACAATTGGCCATTCGTTTTTGACATAAAATAGATTTACTTTTCTCCCTTGCCATTTTAGATTGTAAAACACGTGATATATCAATAGACAATACATTTTATTGATTGCTTGATGTTCTATGACTCAATCGTTTAGAAGAAGCTAAAATGACTTTTCGTCATTTCCTTGCTACTTGTGAATCCAAATGCCCAACTAATAATATAACAGGTTACAACATCCTAGAAAGAGAGGTTATAACATCAGAAAGAGGAAAGATATTGTTACTTGTATTTCTATGTTGTTGTTCACTGAAAAATGGTCATATTGAAAGTCGTACATAATTGTAGATTTAAAACATGACAAATATTTGTAAGAGCAAATTGAATATAACGATAATAAAAATATACAGTAATTCATTTCAGTTTAACCAAAAATGCACTTATTTAAAAATGGAATACTACATAACCTCCCGCAAATATTCAAGATTCATTAAACCGATATGAACACAAACTGCATGGTTCTGCACTTCAGCCCACACATTAAAGATCAAAGCTCGTAAGTAGATAAAGACGCAACTCACCCAATTGCATAAAATGCAAACCGACCAACAAAAAAAGCAACTCATCAATGAAAGTTCACATATGCTAAAAACGCAACCCTCCGTCTTAAATTGATAATCACTTACCACCTACAAATCAAAACTACAGAACCTACCATCTAGATTGCAGGTGGACGATCAGCCTTCAACCCTCCATATCTCTTGCCGGAACAGAGCAAGACAAAGAGGTATATTATTGACTTTACTTGTAATTAAATGGAGTATTGTTCTTTACTCTCTTACCATTTGTTTTTCTAGGTAATTTTTGGTCTATAATTATAAATCTACTTGACTAAAAATGAAAAGGAGATATCTAATACACTTATTGAACTCCCATAAAACCTGATTATGGAAGACAATTATTTTTTCTGATGTATTGCATGGAGTTGATTCTTGGAGAATTGGTGTTTGGACTTGTCAGTGAACAACATTCGATACTTCCGCAAGTGTTTTTTGCATGTCGGAAGATGAAAAGGCATATTCTTGAATTTACATGTAATTATTAAATTGAGTAATTTGTTTTTCCAGGCAATTTTTGGCGTATATTTATAGATCTATTTTTCTCCACTATTTTAACGTTTTTGGGAGTCATACACTAAATCGATTCAATTTTACTAAATAGATTATGTCCTAAACTTATTTACCCGGAAATAAACCGCGGAGATCTAATACATTTACTGGATTGGATTAACAAATTAACTATATCGGGTATCTTTTGTGTGGTATTGCAGGTAGACGACCCAAACATTAAAACAAATTAAACAATTTAGAGGAAAATAAACTTAAAGTAGTATATGTCTTTTCGAATAAGCTTTAGCAATATTAAGTAAAACACAACTGATTAGTAAATATTAAAGTATGTGTCTAGATATGATTGCCATGTTCAGAGAGGATTATCTCTTTAGTTTTTCTCTTATCTTGTTTTTCACTGGAACCTTGCTTCTGATATGATCTTCTGCCATAATTGACTTCCCAGTGCTTGCACTTTCTTCACAATCAATAACTTTAATTTTGTAACTTTGCTCTTTTGTGGTGTGATGGAATCACTATCGTTATCACCTTACTGAGATTGGAATTGTTGTTACAACATAGAATAAACTGATTACATGACATAAAATAGAACGAATGTTTACCATTATGTTGTAAGAATTAGTCCAAATTTTACCTTAGCATCCTTACACTTTACCCTCCAATAGGCAATGGATTCCTCTTCATAATCTGTAACAGAGTTGTGTGTTATTTGGACTTCTGCTCGATATTGTATCTTCTTAACACTTCAATTTTGAACACCAACGTCTTGCCTATTAGCACCTAAAGTTTCTCCGGTATATCATCCTTGATATCGACCTACGGTTCAACTGTAAAATTATCAATAATAAATATTATTGTATTCATACAGTAAATATATAATCTGATTTCTTACCCTTTTCAGGTCCGAAAACACTGCGTGCAGTCTTCTTCATATCATATGTCCTTTCAGTTGGGTCTCAAACAGCAACAACCTAGCACTGTTTTCATCATCATTCTATAGGACACTGCTGGTAACTACTTCATCCGAGATATTGTATCTAGCATGAACCTATAACAACAAAATAAAATGCCAGTTTAGCCAATCACTTAATCAACTTTATAATATTTTAAAACAATGTTTAAATGTAAGACATGATTTGGGACCTAGGTATAGCTCATTGGTTCACTATGTCCCTTGAAATAATCTTTTGTGCATCTCCATAATATGCCATCATCTAAAAGCTTCTCTCCTGCGATATAATTTGAATGGATAATAGTACCACTTGAATTTGGCATCTAACTCAGTTAGAGTAGCAAGTGTGTTGTAAATTCCAGCCTACATTTGTAAGTTTATTATAATTGGGTTAGACTTAACTCTTAAGTATTACAATTACGAAAAAGAATGAGTTGAGAAGTAATATTTTATTTTTCAATGTTATCCTTGAGCGAATGTTTGGCTCCTCATTGCTAGGATGAGTTATGAGTTAGTTATCTGAGTTTGACCCACTTGCTGTGGATAGCTCCTTGTACTTTGATATTTGTGCAATATTAGGGTTGACATGATTACGCGTTGCCTCCAATGCGGTAGTAATTCGAACCTCACCTAAAAAATGGACATAAAATAAATCATTAAACATTTGGTCTAGTTTTTATGCAACTTTTTTGGATATTATACGGTGTACTCTCAACGTTTCTGTTTTCTATAATAAACAGAGATATGCAATAGGTAATTTGGCTATAGTGTTGGATTCTATTGATAAACGATTATTGCTAAGGTCGTTAGGTGAAAACATTCAGTGCTTAATTAATGAGAATTGTTATAGGCGCAATGATTTTATGATGGTCTTGGAGGAAATGTAGGTTGAACAATTTGATAATGTGAACTGTAAGTCGTTCCCCCAACAATTGAGAAGAGTAGCCTTTAGATGCTTGGCTTACAATGACTTCAACTATACTATTTTTCCCTAGACGTAATAATGGACCATCTTGAAAGACCGTGATAGCTAAGAAAGACTACTTGTTGAAGCGTGTTTTAAAGTGTTCTTCATTCTATAACAGGTTGAGAGCCTTTAGCAACTTAATGATGAATGATACTTGTGCAACCCGAAAGTTGCTCATCTTAAGCATGTTTTTCTCATTATTTCATTCAACTTTCTCATTTTAAATTACTACAGTGATAAATCAGAACATAATGATCTTGTTCAACATCAATCAGAAAGATGTATTTAGTTAAGCAAAAAATGCATGTTCGGAGCACAATAATTTGCATCAATTGCAAATTGCAAATTTTAAGATGTGCGTACCTCTGCATCACCCAATATCATCTCAATGCCATAGATCTCTCCCATGTTCCTATAATTCTCACGTTTTCATAAGCAGATAACACACACCATCTCCATATTGCAAACATACTTAGCCAGATGCGGGATTTTGGTTTAGGTAATTTTGGGTGTCATATTCTGATTTATGATAACTTTTGAATTTGATGGATTCTGCAAAATGTGAGTAACTGAATGAGGATATTGATTATACATAGTGCCTACCAAAATCAGAGGTGGCAAACTTGGTTCAAATGAAGTATACACGTCGTTGTTGCAGTTAAAGGCAGAGTGGGGAGTTGCTGAACAGTTGCAGTTCCACATCATGGTATAATGGATATTTATTTAGTGGATTTGTACTGTCAAGATACAATCTGTACGTGGAATTTGTAATATATGTACTGTATTTTATACTTTGTATATACGGTGGGTTAACAGGAGGCTGACAACTCAGATTTTATGTAAAATTTGACGGTTAGTGGAGCTGCTTTAATATATTAAATGATATAGATATATAGATAGATTTGTGGAATAATTTGATTGGTTGTATACTTGTATATGTTAATGATATCTTAATGATTTTGATTTCGAAAGAAGTATAGTTAACGTTGAATACTCATGATTTATGAAATATTTTATGATTTATGGAATCTTTTATAATTTTGATTTTGACAGAAATATGATAAATGTAGAATATGGAAATTTCAGTTTTGGTTGAATATAAACGTCAATTCCGGCCTATGAGAATACTTTATGGTATTTATGGAGAAGATGGAAATTAGCTGCCGAAGTAGCTATGTTATCATCATTATACTCGTATATTTATTATTTATATTATCATAATTATTATTATAATTATAATTATAATTACTCTCTGAATGAATTTGTATTTTAACGTTGAATCTGATTTTTCTTAATTTAGTTAATATTCTTGATATTTTCTGATTTTTAGCGTCACACGTTTTTTATGGCATAGAATATAATATTTTGTATTTAATTATTAAATTATTATGATGTGGCATAAATGGGAAATGCTGATTGGTCTACAAAACAGAAATTTCTGAGGGTGAATGTGAGAACTCGAAACACTAAATGCTGAAACCTTACTGCGCCACGTCAGCTGAAAAACATTCTTCTTTTATAGTAATAATGATTGTAGATTTATATTTTATTTTAATGATATTTAGAAAAATGAAATAGAAAGGGCATTGACTTAAACATAAATTATTTGGTAGGTGAATTACAAATGGAGGAGCTGCACTAATTAGACTGAGAAATGGTTCTTACCTTTTAGCAAAATGAAAGATAATATTGGTACGTAAAGATTTTATTGAACGTTTTTCCTCGCGTGAATTTGAATTTTTTGTATGGTACATAATGTTTTAAAAATAAAGTCTTTATTAATTTTGTTTATGCCATTTTCATTTCAATGATGGTGGTAATAATTACACGCGGAACAACATATAAAACTTGAATTCTGAGACTAATAATATACTCCGTAATTGATTAATTGTGCATCATATCAAGCATTTTTTATGCTAATTTTATTTTTCGCTCTATATTCATATATTGTTTACGTAATAGGGGGTATGATTAGATTTATCTACAATACCTTTTGTTTTCATAATGATTTGGCTAGATATTTAGTTGTATATTCTATTTAGTTTATGTTTAACGACAAATATTTGCACATCCAATATAAATAAACTTCCGATAATTGATACTATGAAAATAAATCACTTTAAAACGTGTAAATTAAGTACAAATTATGAGTATAAACTAAGTTTGAAGATTAGACTAATTGACTAAAGTATAGACTCTATATAAATAATTTTTTTGATATCAGCAAAACCTTTATACTTATATTATGCAATTATTTTCATATATTCTTTTTCCGTCAACTTCACAATAAATTAGTATGAGCTGTAATCAATATATCTGTAAAATATTATTAAAAGCATACCTAAAATAATGTGACATAGCAAATTTTAATTTGACGTAACATATGTAAATGTGACGTGACAAATTAATGTGATATAGAATATCAATTTATTATTACATGACATTAATTTAATTCATTTATCAATAAATTAATTTAATTCACTTATCTATAATATTAAAGGATATTATCATTATTCTTAAAATAATTTTCTATATTAAATATTATTTTCCAAAATTTATGTAACCCTTTAAAATTTCAAAATTTATAATTAATATTGACATTTTCATTGAAATTTTTGTAATAAAAATTTCATAATTTATATAATTAAAATTAAGGTTTTAATTGAAATTTTTGTAATATAATATGTTATTAATTAATTAAGCTCTTCATATTTCTTAACACCCACCATTTTATTAACATTTTTTCCTATTTAATTCATTTTCTTAATTAAACATGGTAATAAATTAATTGAAACTCTTCATAATACTTAACACCCACCAAATTAATTAAAAGGTTCTTCTTATTTAATTATTTTTTGTAATATAATATCTTGATAAATTAATTAAGCTCTTTATATTACTTAACACCCATAATTTTTATTAACATTTTTTGTTATTTAATTCACCCCTTGAGTTTCTCGACAATGAATTATCTAATTTAATAATATCACAAAATAAATTAAAATTGAAAATAAGTAATATCTATAAAAACTATATATATTACCTATAATAGTCCTAGTTTTTATTCACTTTATTTATTCAATATCTATTGCCCATTAGTTTGTATGTATTGAATTATATTCTATGGTTTCATTTAATTATTTGATGATAGTGGGTATATTGAGAATTATTGTTGAGTGTTGATGTTGCTGTCATGATGGTATGCAATAAAATATATTTTGGTTTGTTATGTTGTTGCTTTTTATAATCGTTTGTTGTATATTTGAATTCATGTTTTCCATTTGGTGTAATTTAAATGATTTACATGTGATAATGTTTTGATTCGTTTGTTAAGTTTTTGTCAGGTTGATGTTTTACTTCGTGGTCGAAGTATATTTTATATAAGCTTTAATTAAAGTATCATGAAATGTATCTAAATGCAGATAATGCAAAGTATCACGTGAGTAATCTGAAGAGGGGAGAAATACAAAAGACAAGAATTGGGTAAAATCAAAGTTAAAAATTACCAAGGTAAAAAATTACTCCCTCATATTCTTCATAAAAGTCTCATTTTATTAAAATACTCCACCCATATATTCAAACAATGGGACTTTTATGTAGAATAGCAGGGAGTATAAGTTATAGATGTATTAAAAGATATACTCGATTAAAAGAGTGCATATTTTAAGTTAATGAGTTGGAAAGTTTGCAGTGCAAATTTTAGATAATTATTTATTCATATATATTTGTTTTTGTAATTAACAAAAAAATATTTGTCTTCGTAATTCAAACTATTTATAGTTCTTAAAAAAATCTGTAATTGTTTTGTACTAGATATTTAAAATTTGCTGTAAACCGTTTACTCTTTATTTTATAGTTCTTAACAAGTAAACTATTTATATTGTTCTTATGGGCTTGATGAGGCCTCTATTCTAAGCCATTTGCTGTAAACCTACTTTGGGTAGACAGCTGCTAGTTTTTTCCCATTGTTGATTGTTGAGCAATGTTTTTCTAGCTTTCTTGTTGTATCTACTAATATGCCAGGTTTTTTTTTCCTTTTTTTAAAAAGTTTTTTTTAAGGGGAGTCACTCCGGCTTCCTATTGAGAGATATTAGAGAATATGGGCTATCGAGTATACAGTTACGGGTATAGTATCCGTTACATAAATGTAAACTTTATTTTTATGATGCTTTCGTTAGGGTTTTTTGTATATAAATACAGCCATATGTAATAGACGTTTCACTCATCAATAAACAATAAATACAACTTTTCAATTCTCAACTGAAGTCTCTCTGGTTGCCAATTTAACATGGCATCAGAGCAATTCTGATCCAAATTTTTCCACCTTCCGCACGATTAATCGTCTTTCTCAATTTTTTTTCAGTTTTCCATTCATTATGACTGGGGGAGATGTTGGAAAGAAAGGAGGCGGCAGCAACAGTGAAAAAAATATTGTTGCAACCTCACCACTCTACCTACACCCGTCAGAAAGTCCCAATTTGAATTTGACTCAGACGGTTTTTAATGGTGAAAATTATGCCTTATGGGCAGATTCTGTACGAAATGGACTCGACGCCAAAAATAAATTGGGGTTCGTCGAGGGAATTGTCAAAAAACCAGTCGTGAATAAAGGGGAAGAAAAACTTTGGAAGCCGTTGCATGGAGACAGTGTAATGCAATGGTAAAAGCGTGGTTGAGGAATGCCATAGAACCTCGACTTCACCCGAGTATTTGCTTCACGGGAACAGTAACAGAAATCTGGAATGAGTTAAAAGAGAGATATTCGGTTGGTAATGCGCCCCGTGTGCATCAACTAAAATCCGAGTTAAACGACTGCAAGCAAGGTGATAATCAATCTGTTGTCGATTATTACACAAAAATGAAATCAATTTGGGATGAACTCGCAAATTACAGTCATGTTCATCAGTGTACCTGTGGTGCGGCTGCAACCATAGCCAAGGAGCGCGAGGAGGAGAAGGTACATCGATTTCTTATGGGTCTTAACGCAAATTTGTATGGCTATATACGTACGAATTTGTTAATGGAAGATGACGTCCATAGTCGAGCCTATGCACTGGTTTTAAGAAAGGAACGACACAGGGCTGTCACGAAAGGGAAAACAGATATTAATGATGCTGCTATGGCCGTTAATACATCCAGTAACGAGAACAGGGGACGTGGTACCGGGCAGAACCCAGACACAAAAGAATATGCTCCTCCACGATGCACCCATTGCTCAAAATTTTATCATACAGAGGACAAATGTTGGGAGAAATATCCGGAGTTATTTCCTGGTCGAGGGCAAGGTCGCGAAAAACGTAATGGTAGAGGAGGACGCAGTGGAAGAGGACAAGGAGCAGGTCATCGTACTGCTAATGTATCATCGTCCACGAATGAAGGAGAGCAATTGTTCACCACGGAGGAGGTAAACCAGTTGCGTACTCTGTTGAGTGCGAAATCTGATGGGAATCAGAAATCAGCAGGTACGTTATTAAGTGTAATTATTATTAATTGGTTAATCGACAGTGGTGCCTCGCACCACATGACAGGGAGGAGAAAGTTGTTCACGAATATCAGGACCGAGACCGCCTCTACAGTTACCTTGCCAGACGGAAAGCAAATTTTAGCAGACGAACATGGTGAAGTTGTCTTGAGGGACAATTTCATTCTGAAAGATGTTCTATATGTACCCAACTTGACCTGTGATTTAATTTCCGTCAAACAATTAATTGAGGAAAATAATTGTGTTGTGACATTTTTCCCTGCTCATTGTATAATATAGGACCAATCTACAAGGATGAAGATTGGACGAGGTGAGCATAGGGATGGGGTCTATTACTTGAAGATGGAGAAGGCTTGCTCAACTCGGATTAATAATAAAGGGGATGCGAGATTGTGGCACAAGAGGCTAGGACATCCGTCCAGAAGTATTTTACCTTCTTTTTCGAATTTAATTAATGTTAATTTGTCTTGGAATAGTGACGAGGTTTGCGATGCGTGTTCTCGAGCAAAGCACACGAGATCTGTTTTTAAGTCCAACAATAAAAGAAGCATTGATTTATTTTCCATTGTGACATTTGGGGACCCTATCACACGAGAAGTTTATCCGGGGCACAATATTTCTTACTATCGTAGAAGATAAAAGCCGTAGTGTATGGGTTTATTTGATGCATGATAAAGGAGAGGTTAATCAGTTGCTAGTTAATTTTTGTAGGATGATATTGACGCAATTTGGCAAGCAAATTAAAGTAGTTCAAAGTGATAATGGTACGGAATTTCTTTCCGGCACTCTTAAGGAATTTTATAATAAGAATGAGATGTTGTTTCGAACTAGTAATGTCGACACCCCACAACAAAATGGGCGAGTAGAGCGAAAAAACATAGACACATATTAGAGAGAGCAAGAGCCCTAAGATTCGAGGCAAATTTACCGGTTGAGTTTTGGGGAGAGTGTGTTCACACTGCTGCTTATCTCATAAACCGACCCTCGAGAATTTTGAAGGATTTAACACCTTATGAAATTTTGTATGGTGCTCGACCGAGTCTAGATAATGTTCGTGTTTTTGGTAGTTTTTGCTATGCCCACAATAAAGATAGACCAAATGATAAGTTTCATGAAAGGGGGAAAAGATGTATATTCATTGGGTATCCTCTCACAAAAAAAGGAATGGAGAGTTTATGATCTTAAAACCAAGAAATTATTTGAATCTCGTGACGTGGTTTTTATGAGAATGTTTTTCCATTCACTGATATGCATACTTTAAATGAGGAACGATCAGTACCCAATTCAGATGACTTTATCACTTTTGATCTTGATGAATTACAAGCTGAGAATACCGAGGGAATAATTGAGACATTAGCAACTCCTACTGAAGGTTCAGATGCTCCTAGTTCGAGCGCGTCGAATTATGATAATGTGCACGAATCAGGTGAGATAGTGACTGACAGTAATGAGAACATACCGAGTGCTAGTGAGAAAATACAGAGTGCTAGTGAGAACACACCGGGTGCTAATGAGACAAGAGGAGAAATGGGTCGTGGTGCTCGTACTAAGTTCGATCCGTATTGGAAAAAGGACTACGTTTGCAAGTCAACAAGGATTATAGACCCCAATGCCAATGATCAACTCATCCAATCCAACTCCACAAAGAAAGGTACTCGTTATCCTTTAGAAAATTATGTCACAACCGATTGTTTTTCTCTTGGTCACAGGGATTTTTTGGCTCGTGTTGATGCTGCCAAAGAGTCCCAACATTATTCAGATGCGGTGCAAATGAAGGAATGGCGTGATGCGATGGCGAAGGAGATAGAGGCACTCGAATTGAATGGGACATTGACAGTTGTTGACTTGCCAAGAGGAAAGACGCCCATTGGTTGTCGATGAGTATACAAAATTAAGCTCAAGGCGGATGGGACAATTGAACGTTATAAGGCAAGACTCGTCGCGCAAGGGTACACTCAAGTGGAAGGAATAGATTACCATGAAACTTTTGCTCCGGTTGCCAAAATGACGAGTGTAAGGTGTATCTTATCCGTAGCAGTTGCGAAAGGGTGGAGCATAGCTCAGTTGGACGTGAATAATGCTTTTCTTCACGGGAATTTGGATGAAGAAGTGTATATGCGGCTTCCACCTGGAATCGAGAATAAGGAGGGTTGTAATACTCCGTATTTTTTATTTATTTATTTATTTTATATTTAATAATTTTTGACGTGTTTATAGCTATTTGGATATTCGTATTCAAATAATTGATTTATCGAACAAGAGTTTTATATTTCACATGTGTTATTAAGGGGTCGGATTCACCATTAGTAATAAACCGTGTTTAAGTAAATACTTTGGGCCTCGTTTTCCGTGTCACCAAACCCCAGCCCACTCTACGTCTCACCTCGACATCTTAAGCACCTCAACACAACTCTAGTACACAAAGTCCCTGCCGCCTTACAAGAAGCTCTCTAAACCCTAAATCTAACCCATCGACACCCACTCTCTCACTCTCAAAACGCTGCCGCCTCATCCAAGGTTGAAGGGACGGGTCTTACACGGTGGTTGCAGGGGCCTAGGGTTGCTCGAATACTCCAGAAAGTAGGTACACTCATCACAGTTTTCCTTTCCTTATGTTTTTCTCTCCGTTTGAATCACTAATTATAATCATAGAATTTATGCTATAGGTTCTGATCTTTGATTGAAGTTAATCTATGATGTGTATTGATTATATTTTGATCATAGGGATGACATATTTACAAACCTAAGGCCATCGTATAAGGGGTTTTGTAGACGGTGTCAGGCTAATTTCCTTCATTCTTCCAAAACAGAGTATTTTCGTATGAATGTTAAACTGTAATTCGAGTGAGTTTCTGTTTATGTTTGATATGGGTGTTTGAGTATTGGATTAGGAGGTAGGCCGGAGGTTTATATGGTGGTAAACACGGTGGTTGTTGGTGGTTCATTACAGTTTTATAGCAGTTTTTGTCAAGGGGGTTCATTCACGGGTTTCTGGGTCAGGTGGTGATGCTGGGTTTGTCGCGGGTTTACTGGCGGTTGTTAAGGTGTCGGCGACCACCACTGACTTCCCTGGAACCACCGTGGCTCAGAGGCGAGCCTGGTGGTGCCACGGGTGAAGCTAGTGGTGGTGGTTGGTGCCAATGAGGGTGGTTATCAAGGCTGTCACGGCAGGTCTAGTATGTCACGGGTTTGGTATGTCGCGTGTGTTGCCATAGTGTTTGCGTGATTCTATTGTTGGGTTGATTGTGTCGTAATCATTCCACTACTATGTCTACTAACCATAATCATGATAATCATTAGTATGGATCATGCTAATTATAATTATTAATATTATTGTTTTATTTGTATAATTGTTATTATAATTATTATTAATGGTATTATTAGAATTGGGTAATTTTAGGTTGGTGATATTATTAGTAGTATTAATCATGTTTTGGTAATTAGCCTAATTGTTATGGTTGTAGTTATTCGTGACTATATTGTTGTGACATTGAATTACTAATAATCGATTAATTGACCATAAGCTATTTTTGGCAAGTTTATATTTAGTAAGTTTTAATTAATTAGTAATAGTTGGTTAATGATTGAACGCTATATTTTAGTAAGTATTATTTTTAGTCAGTACTATATTTAGTAAGTGCTATTTTAGGTAAGCTTATAATTAGTTGGTAGTAATTGGCTTGTGAATAGAATTTGATGTAAGTAATATTTATAGTAATTGGCTTGTGACATTGTTCAGTATGGCTGGGTGTTACGGGTTTGATATTGAGATTTGAGATTGAGAATTGAGATTGAGATTGAGCTCGAGCATATCATTGCATTTGCATATCATAATTGTTGCATTATAATTATTGTGTTACCCTACTCAACCGTGAGGTTGACAGTGTATTCGTGTACACCTACGATGATCCGGAATGGGGAGTAGATTCTACAGGTCAGAGACAGATGAGCTAGGAGCTGGGGCAGGAATGTGAGATGCATACCTTGGACCGACTTAGAATTATATCACACTAGAGAAGTCATTAGTTGTATTTTCTTTTCCGTTATGTAGTAACTGTAATAACCAAGTTTTAAATTTTATCAGTTTTATATAAAGTACTTTGGTTGTTTTACTTTGTTATTCACTACCTCGGACATTCCGAGATGGTAACAACTCTATTTATTTGTGAATGTCTTGCTAAAGACTCTTAAATAAATGGGGGTGTTACAAAGTGGTATAAGAGCGAACGATCCTCGGGCCTAAACCTAATGAGTAATAATGAATATAGAAAGAGTCTAATAATAAAATGAACCCCAGGCTAGTAACTGTTAGGAGCCCCGGGATTGGGATGAGTTAGGGGCCCCCTCAAACCAAGCCACTGGCCCTTTCAGTCTAACCTGGTTACCCTTGAGATGTGTAGAGCGTGGGTAGGATAGAATAAAGGAAAAGACCCAATATATATTGCACTAACAGTTGTAGGAGCGGAATGAGGTAAGTAATGATGTGATACATGGTTAATGATGTGCTATGAACGAATGTGGTTGGTAATATATTGTGAATCATAAGATTGATATTGACTGTGATTGAGATATGTATTACTTCAAGTATGAGGATATGAGTTTTGAATATGAGTTTGACTTGTATGGTGATATGCATGCGGCTATATGATCCCTGAACCCTTAGGTAGAAATATAGTATAATGATATGTGTAATGAATTGATAATAAGTAGCACTTTCGTGATTTTTAGGATATATTTACGTACTTAAATCTGCTGTGATTATTACGATGGTAGAAACTAATGCATTGTTTATACATATATAATTATTAAGTTATTTAATTGGTTATACTTTTCAGTTTCACAATCTTTAATGTTTCCTAGATGACAATTTTAGTTGGAAATGATGAATAATTGCTAATATGGTGCAATGTGATTTCAATGCCTCGAATGACATGTTCACATGTTTTAGAGAAGGGATGATTATGGTTATATTTGATAATGTGAAGCAAATTTTTTTTTAGGAACCAAAATTTGTAATAAATTTTCAGAATGTTACCTTGTTTGTACGAACTATTATTTAAAATGTGTTCTCTATATGAATGTGAAAATTTTATGTGTGATAACCTTCTGATTTAGCTTTCCAATGCTTTTGGTTTCATGTTAATACGAATTATATTTTGAGAGAACTAAATATTTTAGTTGACAGAGGTCAGATTGTCACTGCATAGTTCTATTTTGACCCATCTTTTTGGAAAAGAAACCATTTAAAACGTATTTATTGTCTGTGCATAATTCCAACTCCACTGTTTGGAATATTCATTCATGTTTTCAAAATGATAAGCCACGTAAAATCTTAGCGAGTAGTTATTTAAGTGTGATTTTTGCAAGAGGCCTGATTTTCTGTCTATTTGCTGAAAAGTTTTTGTCCAGACCAACCGAGTTGTAAAATTTGTTATAAATAATCTCCTTAAGTATTGCATTTGATTCTTTTCCTATGATTAGTGAATTCATTATATTTCTCAAAAACTATAATGGCTCACAAAATGGATGGACGGTTATTTAATTATGATTTTTGGAAGTTGTTGCGTGATGTATGATTATTGAATTGATAAAGTTTTAAATATTAAAGTTTAATCAAATATGGATTATGTGATGTAACCATGTAATATTCTGATATGACATAAGTGGCATGAACAGTACGTATATGATATGGATATGAACCTTACTATATAATAATATAACCTTAATTATTTTGGTAAGTTTTACATAAAGTTAGTTTCATTCATACCGACGCTATTGTTATGCTACAAGGTGAACTACGTGTTGTTATGTTGAAATCTGATTACTATATATTGAATTAGTAACATGGTTGACATGTGAATTATAAGAATGCTAGATTTGTTTTCGATCTTTAACTTGTAAAATCGTCAGTGATTCGTGTTTATAAATTGTCATTAAATACAACTTCATCGTTTTAAAAGTTTAAAAAAAATCATGTTTTCAAGGTGATAATCCATGATAAAGCTGATGTTTGATGATTATGGTAATTATTTTGCAACATGATAGAGTTTGTAGCTACATGTTGATGAAATTTTGCCTGAATATGAAATTATTCCACATGATATAGACCTCTTATCTTGCAAATTATACTAGTTTTATGAGAAATGATTTAATGTGAGTAGATGGGAAATGTACCTACGTGATTTTAACTTATTTATACCTAGAAATGCTTAGCTATCTTAATAGTGTAGGATTGATGTCTATCTCGTAAAATATGCCAATACTCCATGTTTAATTATATAAATAAATTTTGCCTTAATCTTTTCTAAAATATGATCTTGCTTATCTAATGAAGTGTGACTGTTGTTTCGGTGACCTTCTTGAGAATGGAAGTTGTTGAGGTCTCTTCCCATATGTGTGTGAGGGGCATTGTCCCACATCGGTAGAATTATAGTGAAGGGACTAGCTTATAAGTAAGTGGGCTACTCCTCTTATCACCAATTGGTTTTAGGATGGAACCTCACTTACTTATGGGCCGGTTTCATGCACCTAATTCTATAAGCCCGCTGCGGGGGACTCAACAAGTGGTATCAGAGCCGACGGTTCGGCTTGGGACCGCAAGGTGCGATGTGGTGACGGTGCTCGAGATGGCGCGGAGTAGCGTCGTGGTTGCGGAGTAGCACCACAGTTGGACTCTCTCCTTGGTTGACCAGAGATGCGGAGTAGCATCGCGCGGAGTAGCCTGGTCGGCCCGACACGGGGTTGTGTCCGGTGCGGAGTAGCGCCAAGTGAGGGGGAGTTACACACACATGTGAAAGGGGGAGATTGTTTAGGTCTCTTCCCATATGTGTGTGATGGGCATTGTCCCACATCGGTAGAATTATAGTGAAGGGACTAGCTTATAAGTAAGTGGGCTACTCCTCTTATCACCAATTGGTTTTAGGATGGAACCTCACTTACTTATGGGCCGGTTTCATGCACCTAATTTTATAAGCCCGCTGCGGGGGACTCAACAGAAGTGAAATTTTATAATGAGGTTACGGGGACATAACCATGTTTTTAGGAGGATAGGATTGTAAAATCTTAAGGAGTTATGATATGGCTAGTTGATAATAATGATTGGTGTGCCGTGATTGTTTGAATATACTGGGTAATCCTGACTACTTCTGTTACGCATTACTTTGTGATTCGTGAAATATTCTTTAACTTAGTTATACGTTAAACTTTGGGGACAAAGTTTTCTTTAGGAGGGTAGAATGTGACAACTCGTGCTTTGAAATACTTTTATTAGTATTTGATGTTATGTGGTGACCAGTTTGTTGACCACGGGATGGTGAACTTTGGGACGAAGTTCATTTTAAGGAAGGAAGACTGTAATACTCCGTATTTTTTATTTATTTATTTATTTTATATTTAATAATTTTTGACGTGTTTATAGCTATTTGGATATTCGTATTCAGATAATTGATTTATCGAACAAGAGTTTTATATTTCACATGTGTTATTAAGGGGTCGGATTCACCATTAGTAGTAAACCGTGTTTAAGTAAATACTTTGGGCCTCGTTTTCTGTGTCACCAAACCCCAGCCCACTCTACATCTCACCTCGACATCTTAAGCACCTTAACACAACTCTAGTACACAAAGTCCCTGCCGCCTTACAAGAAGCTCTCTAAACCCTAAATCTAACCCATCGACACCCAATCTCTCACTCTCAAAACGCTGCCGCCTCATCCAAGGTTGAAGGGAAGGGTCTTACACGGTGGTTGCAGGGGCCTAGGGTTGCTCGAATACTCTAGAAAGTAGGTACACTCATCACAGTTTTCCTTTCCTTCTGTTTTTCTCTCCGTTTGAATCACTAATTATAATCATAGAATTTATGCTATAGGTTCTGATCTTTGATTGAAGTTAATCTATGATGTGTATTGATTATATTTTGATCATAGGGATGACATATTTGCAAACCTAGGGCCGTCGTATAAGGGGTTTTGTAGACGGTGTCAGGCTGATTTCCTTCGTTCTTCCAAAATAGAGTATTTTCGTATGAATGTTGAACTGTAATTCGAGTGAGTTTCTGTTTCTGGTTGATATGGGTGTTTGAGTATTGGATTAGGAGGTAGTCCGGAGGTTTATATGGTGGTAAACACGGTGGTTGTTGGTGGTTCATTGCGGTTTTATAGCAGTTTTTGTCAAGGGGGTTCATTCACGGGTTTCTGGGCCAGGTGGTGATGCTGGGTTTGTCGCGGGTTTACTAGCGGTTGTTAAGGTGTCGGCGACCACCACTGACTTCCCTGGAACCATCGTGGCTCAGAGGCGAACCTGGTGGTGCCACGGGTGAAGCTAGTGGTGGTGGTTGGTGCCAAGGAGGGTGGTTATCAAGGCTGTCACGACAGGTCTGGTATGTCACGGGTTTAGTATGTCGCGTGTGTTGCCATAGTGTTTGCGTGATTCTATTGTTGGGTTGATTGTGTCGTAATCATTCCACTACTATGTCTACTAACCATAATCATGATAATCATTAGTATGGATCATGCTAATTATAATTATTAATATTATTGTTTTATTTGTATAATTGTTATTATAATTATTATTAATGGTATTATTAGAATTGGGTAATTTTAGGTTGGTGATATTATTAGTAGTATTAATCATGTTTTGGTAATTAGCCTAATTGTTATGGTTGTAGTTATTCGTGACTATATTGTTGTGACATTGAATTACTAATAATCGATTAATTGACCATAAGCTATTTTTGGCAAGTTTATATTTAGTAAGTTTTAATTAATTAGTAATAGTTGGTTAATGATTGAACGCTATATTTTAGTAAGTATTATTTTTAGTAAGTACTATATTTAGTAAGTGCTATTTTAGGTAAGCTTATAATTAGTTGGTAGTAATTGGCTTGTGAATAGAATTTGATGTAAGTAATATTTATAGGATTTGAGTGAGGAGGCACATTACTAGACGGTGATTGCCATTTGCAGATTTGCTACTCCAGGTAGGATACACTGTCACTATACTACTGTTATATGTTATGAATGGATGCTGAGTGTATAATATGGATGATGAGCATGAGTGATATGAGGATGACGTATGAGTATGATGGATTATTATTACTGTTGCATTCATAAGTATGAATACTATTATATCGTTGCATTCATGAGCATGGCATATGCATTGGATACGGATTCGAGATGATGATATATTATTGGGCCCAGGCTAGTTCTGCAGGACTAGACCTGGTGACCTCAGCTGTTATGCTGGTGTTCGACGACGGCCGATTATAGTCTACCGGGAGGTTCGGTATGGCTGGGTGTTACGGGTTTGAGATTGAGAATTGAGATTGAGATTGAGCTCGAGCATGTCATTGCGTTTGCAAATCATAATTGTTGCATTATAATTATTGTGTTACCCTACTCAGCCGCGAGGTTGACAGTGTATTCGTGTACACCTACGATGATCCGGAATGGGGAGTAGATTCTACAGGCTAGAGACAGATGAGCTAGGAGCTGGGGCAGGAATGTGAGATGCATACCTTGGACCGAATTAGAATTATATCACACTAGAGAAGTCATTAGTTGTATTTTCTTTTCCGTTATGTAATAACTGTAATAACCAAGTTTTAAATTTTATCAGTTTTATATAAAGTACTTTGGTTGTTTTACTTTGTTATTCACTACCTCGGACATTCCGAGATGGTAACAACTCTATTTATTTGAGAATGTCTTGCTAAAGGCTCTTAAATAAATGGGGGTGTTACAAGGGTAAAGTGTGTCGACTTTTGAAGTCATTATATGGGCTAAAGCAAGCATCACGTAATTGGTTTTCCAAGCTCACGAATTCCCTGATGAGGTACGGTTTTGAGCAATCACTAGCCGACTATTCGTTATTTATTTATAATAAAGACGGAATTTTTCTTGCCTTGTTGATATATGTTGACGATATGATAGTTGTGAGTAACAATAATGAAGCTAGTGACCGTCTCAAGGGGTTTCTCGATCGAAGTTTTGGTGTTAAGGATCTTGGTAAGCTCAAATATTTCTTGGGGATAGAGGTTGCCCAGTGATCGGAAGGGTTGTTCTTGAGTCAACGTAAGTATGCTGTAGAATTAATTAAAGAAGCAAAGATGGAAGGAGCGAAGCCCGTCGACACGCCGATTCAACAACACCATCAGTTGGCCTTGGCAGAAGGGCGCATTTTGGACGATCTTATGAGGTATCGGAGGTTGGTAGGTCGCCTTATTTACTTGACTATTACTCGACCCGATTTAGTGTATTCCGTATACATTTTGTCCCAATTTGTCCATGCCCCGAGACAAGAGCATTTGGATGCGGTGTTTAGGGTAATGCGGTACGTTAAAGGGGATCCGGGAAAGGGTCTCATCATCGATAAAAGTTCTGATTTCATCTTAAGAGGATATTCTGATTCCAATTATGCTACTTGTCCATTGTCACGACGTTCCATAACGGGGTATTATGTTGCACTCGGGAATTCACCAATTTCGTGGAAAGCTCGTAAACAAGTGACGGTGGCAAGATCCACTGCTGAGGCTGAGTACCGTGCCCATGCAGCTATAACAAGTGAGTTGATTTGGTTAAAGTCATTCTTAAACTTACTCGGTGTCGACCATTCGAAGCCCATGGAGATTTATTGTGACAACAAAGCGGCTTTGCACATAGCGAAAAACCCGGTCTTTCATGACCGCACAAAACACATTGAGGTTGATTGTCATTTCATTCGACACCATCTCATGTGTAAGAATATTTCTACGTCTCATATACGGAGCAAAGATCAAATTGCTGACATTTTTACGAAGGCTCTAGGAAGTGAGGCCTTCGGATATCTACGGTCCAAGTTGAGCATTGGAACACCAAGTGCTTCAACTTGAGGGGGGAGTATTGAGCGATATTAGAGAATATGGGCTATCGAGTATATAGTTACGGACTTACGGGTATAGTATCTGTTACATAAATGTAAACTTTATTTTTATGATGCTTTCGTTAGGGTTTTTTGTATATAAATACAACCATATGTAATAGACGTTTCACTCATCAATAAACAACAAATACAACTTTTCAATTCTCAACTGAAGTCTCTCTGGTTGCCAATTTAACACTTCCTTTATAGTTAGTCTTGGGGTCTTGTACAAACATTCATATTTAATGATATAATTAAGATCATTTGCTTTCTGCAAAAACAAAAAAAAGAATATTTTAGTTTCTGGAAAAATTTGGTACACATTTATCTTCAAACATTGACGTTCAATTTTATGAATAAAAATATACATTAAAATTCTACGAAAACATAAAATTATCCCGTGGATTGCACGGGTCACAAAACTAGTTGAGCATAAAAACATAGTTTATTTTCTGAAAATAGTTCTTTGGTTTTTTTTCTAAATATTGCGTTGGTGCTAGATAGACACTAAGCGGACATAGGAGTTTCATCCTCCTTTTTGGTCCAATTTCGATCGAGTATCCGTTTTGGAATTTAATTGATTTTTTTGGATGGTAACGATTTTTATAATTTTTTGCCCAAAAATAAGGAGTGTTCTCAACAAAATCTTGAGTATGGAGTTGAGATAAGAAAATTTTGATTTCCAAAATATCGATATTTTGAATATTTTGGCTACCCAAAATGAATTCCGTAAAAGTAGGTTTTGGAGTACTTTAATTTAAATCGATATTTTGAGTGTCTTGATATGTTAATCGTCGTTAGCATAACTTGAAAATCAAAATCGTTCAAATCCATAATATATATATATATAGAGAGAGAGAGATTTAGGATCGGGTGAGAACGATTATACGGTGCATACGGTGAGAACGAACACTAACCATAAGATTAAAAAGAAATCTACGGTCAAAACAAGCTTTACACAAACATTGATCATAAAATCCACCCAATTATAAGTCACAGTACCCAAACTCTATCTTACTCCATTTTCCCCCAAAAATTTTTTCCCCAAATTTATATTTTTCTCCAAATTAATTTCCCCCATTTTTTTGACGGAGTAGATTTTTACATAAAACTAGTTACATTTTTTTACGGAGAAGATACATTTTTTACTTAAACCTAAATACATTTTTTGACGGAATAGATACATTTTTTTTTTACTTTTTTACATAAACCTAAATACATTTGTTGACGGAGTAGATACATTTTTTTTACTTAATCCTAGATACATTTTTTGACGGGGTAGATACATTTTTTTTTTTACTTTTTACATAAACTTCGATTTTTACGGAGTAAATACATTTTTTAAATATTTTTTCATAAACCTAGATACATTTTTGGGTTATTTGATGTGAATAATCCAAACTATGTCTCACCCTCTCAAATTAATCCCAACTATATTTTAATCCATATTAATCTTATCTTTTCACTCATCCCTTTACTATAAAAGGAGTAGAAAATGAAGGCCTCCTATTGGTTCTTCATTTTAAAGTTAAAAATATAACTTTCTTTTTGTGGGGCCCCCATGTTTTACCCTCAATTTAATTATTTTTTTGCGTTTTATAACTACTTAAATTATGATTCCAAATTTAATAATATAAACTATGCAACATCATACATTATACATTTGTTATTACTAATACAATATAATATAAACATTCAAAAAGTACAAATTAAATAATTAAAAATACCAATTAACTATAATAAAAAAAAATCTTCACTGAAAAACTTAAAATGTTTTCTATAATGTTAACAATATAATATAAAAAAAAATTACAACCTACAGATTACAAAATATGACTGGAGTACATTATTTATTATAAAAAAAATTCGATTGCTTTCAGTTTTCAAGGTACAAAAATAATTCCTATACACGGATGAGTTATTGATAATATGAAAAGAAATGGTTGAGTGAGTTTGATTATATGAAAAAATGGATTGGTTATCGATAATGTGATAACTACGATTAACATTGGGTACGGGCAAGTAGAGATTGATACTATCATAACTTTTACTACTAATTTTAGGCAAAATAGTAACGTAAAAACAAATTTGTTGAACCTCCTCCCTAGACCTGGTAAAATGGACAATCAAGTCGGTTTATTTGATCTAAGCGGGTTACTTCGGGTTTGAGTTATTTTTGAGTCAATTATTATCAAATTATTTTATGTCATTCAAATCATCTTTTAAAAACTCTCAAATGCCGAAATCGTTTTAAACAATTTTTTCTCAAATAAAGAAATTACTCAACACAACAATAATTACTGGAAAATTCGTAATCAATAATATTTTTATAGAAAGATAACCGTAAGCACCAATATTTTTTTGCATGGATTTAAAAGTCATACGTGCATTATTTGCACGAGATTAAAACTAGTTTCTCTTATATTGCTATTTTGGAAGGGCAACCTGTTGAACTAGTTACCCCTTTTTCACTTAGTTATTTTAAACGTAATTACCTTCTTTTTTTAATCTTTGTTTAATTTTCACTTAATATTTTCATCTCCAATGCCCTATGTTCTTCATCCTCCCCCTCCATCTGACGTGGCTCTTTTTTACATATCGGTCCAGATTTTCCTTTTTGTTTCTCGGCTTCTCGCTCTCCCCTCTCCTTGTACAACAAGCCTATTAACTAATTCATTAACTAGGAGCTTACTAGATTTATGCATTGTTGAGAAATTGAATTGAAAGTAAGAGATAATGCTGTGATTTTGAGAGAAAAGCATTATTAATTAAATCATTTATGAGAATTGGTGAGTGGTGTAGCGGTCCGGATTCTCTCCATTACCCCAAAAAAAATGGACATCCATTACTTTTGAACGGTCCGGATTAAATCTTGAGACGATCTAGTGGTTATAATTATTTCATAAAAATAATGTTTTATTGGATGGATAGAGAAAATATATTAAAATAAGTGTGTATTAGAGAGGTAATGGAGAGAAAGTAATGGAGAGGATCCAAATTCGTGGTGTAGGAGTACCTAATTCGTCCCTAGTATCAATTTCTGCACGAAATTGACGAAGCTTGATTATACATAGAGTTCAATTTTTTTATTCATGAATGCTGAATTTGATTATAAGATCATTAAAAACATCACACTAAATCAAGTACTTCGTAGAATCAAGCTCTACATCAAGACTTTGTCCCACCATGAATATAATTAAAACAAATCCCATAAATCTGGGATTTTTCATGTATTGATTCCAGGAGCTTGACCCTCCATTAATTTTCCCCCTCCTCTAAGTTCCCAATATCTTCATCTCTATTATCTTCCAATTTATGCAGGTATAATTTTTCTTCATCTCTTCAAAACATATATATTCAAAACTTTTTATGAACGTAATAATGTCACTTTGTTCGGAATACACTCAAATTTTATTGGGTTTTTTCTAATCAGGTGTTCTTCATATTCTTGGGAGTACTTGATTTGACTAAAACTCCATAAAATTTGGCATTTTCCATGGATTGGTTTAAGTTTTGTGCTTATGTTGTGAATTTGTGCTAAAGAATGAAAGCATTAGCCCTTATGTGTTTAATTGTTATAGATTTTGAATTGGCTGGAAAGGTGAAAAAAGAAGACAAAGGTTTAAACTTAATGAAAATGGAGGATTTATCCAATTTTGGAAATAGATGGAAATATATAAATGGAGGACTAAAATAGGAAATTGATGGAAGAACAAAAGGAGAAAAAATTACTGCTGGAAATGGCCAAGAAAGAAGATGAAGATTTGTAGAGTTGTTTCAAAAGATAAAGGTAACCCACAAAAATTCTTAATTAACGGGTAATAACCGGTCACAACTAAAACAGGTGCAATAGAAGAAAAATGATGCAAAAATTGGATTAACATGGGTTAAATTTTAGTTGGGATTAATTTGAGAAGGTGAATCATAGTTTGTATTATTCACATCAAATAACCCAATTTTGACGGGTAGATACATTTTTTTTACTTTTTTTTAGTAAACCTATATACATTTTGTTACGGAATAGATACATTTTTTTTTTACTTTTTTTACATAAACCTAGATACATTTTTTGAAGGAGTAGATACATTTTTTAACTTAAACTTAAATACATTTTTTTACGGAGTAGATATATTTTTTTTTTACTTTTTACATAAACCTATATACATTTTTTGACAGAGTAGATACATTTTTTTACTTAAACCTAGATGCACTTTTTGACGAAGTAGATACATTTTTTTTTACTTAAACCTAGATACACTTCTTGACGGATTAGATACATATTTTTTTAACTTTTAACATAAACGTATATACATTTTTTTACGGAATAGATACATTTTTTTTACTTTTTTTACATAAACCTAGATACATTTTTTGAAGGAGTAGATACATTTTTTTACTTAAACTTAAATACATTTTTTTACGGAGTAGATATATTTTTTTTTACTTTTTACATAAACCTATATACATTTTTTGACAGAGTAGATACATTTTTTTACCTAAACCTAGATGCACTTTTTGACGAAGTAGATACATTTTTTTTACTTAAACCTAGATACACTTCTTGACGGATTAGATACATATTTTTTAACTTTTAACATAAACCTATATACATTTTTTTACTTAAACCTAGATACATTTTTTTACTTAAATCTAGATACATTTTTTTACGGAGTAGATACATTTTTTTTAATATTTTTTACATAAACCTAGTTACATTGTTTGACGGAGTAAATACATTTTTTTTACTTAAATCTAGATACATTTTTTGACGGAGTAAATACATTTTTTTTAATATTTTTTACATAAACCTAGTTACATTGTTTGACGGAGTAGATACATTTTTACTTAAAGCTAAATACATTTTTTGACGGAGTAGATACATTTTTTTTTACTTTTTTTACATAAACCTAGATACATTTTTTGACGGAGTAGATACATTTTTTTTACTTTTTTTACATAAACCTAGATACATTTTTTGAGGGGTAGATACATTTTTTTTACTTTTTTTACATAAACCTAGATACATTTTTTGAAGAAGTAGATAGATTTTTTTTACATTTTTTACAGGTTGAAAGATAGATGAAGAGGAAGTGAAAGGAATTTAAGAGGAAAAAAAAAGAGGTGGAAGACAACTGTGATTTTCGAGAAATTTATGGAGAATGCTAAAGATTTATGGAAGAATGAAATGAATTGGAAGAACTCACTGGGTCGGTTTTTTTGATAAGGTGATTGGTTCCACAAAATTGATGATTAGTTGTTATTGGTATTTTGTAATTAAGTTTTTTATTAGGTATTGAGAATTATTACCCATATTAATTAACACGGTTAATTAGGAGATTGTATAAGTAATTTCAGTTTTTATTTGGTTTTGAGAATTGGTACCCATATTAATTAACACAGGTTATATTAATTAACACGGTTAATTAAGTGGTTGTATAATTAATTTCAGTTTTTTATTTGGTTTTTGAGAATTGGTACCCATATTAATTAACACGGTTATATTAATTAACACGGTTAATTAGGTAGTTGTATACTTGTATAATTAATTTCAGTTTTTTATTTGGTTTTGAGAATTGGTACTCATATTAATTAACACGGTTATATTAATTAACAAAGTTAATTAGGTGGTTGTACAATTAATTTCAGTTTTTTTTTGGTTTTGAGAATTGCTACACATATTAATTAACACTGTTATATTAATTAACACGGTTAATTAGGTGGTTGTATAATTAATTTCAGATTTTTTATTTGTTCTATGATGTTTTATAATTAATTTCAGTTTTTTATTTGTTCTAGTTCGCTGATGTGGAAAGATGACCAACACGATTTAGCATGATTGACTTAAACAAAACATAATTTCTGAGGTTGAATGAGGGAGCTTGAATACCCTCATTATTGCACCACATTGTGCCACATAGACAAAAATATAGATTATTTTTTATATATAATGATAATAAGATAAAAGAAACGTTTTGGTTAACGAAGAATTGTCACCTCCTTCTAATACAATCCACTAATTCATTAATTACAAGACTAAATCTATACATAATTGCGGAAAGATTGTAGTGTAAGAAAGGATTAAGCTAATTAAGATGATTAATATAGATGGCACCTAATTATCCATCTAATGGTGTGTGTTTTCCATAGTGGGGAATGAGGGGTATTTATACTAATACAAGATTTAGAGGCTAATTAGATATTTACAAATTGACCTAAATGAATGCGGAGAGATTGCCTCACCCCGATTATTTAAGGATCCGCCCGGATTGGCTGAGCATGGAGGAACTCTGCCTTGGAATCCGCCGGATTGGGTAAAGATATGTCTGAATTGGATAAGGATCCGCCCGAGTTGCACGTTGACCCACCCAAGTTAGGTTAAAATTCGCTCAGATTGCTGTTGTAAAATGGTCTTCATGTCATTGACTCATTGTTGTCCAAGGATCGGTGGAGATCATTTAGTCTGTGGATCATTGCTCCACCTTGCCTTAAAACCTTGCTACGAGTCTCTATTGTCGTCTTTCCTTCATGCTTGAACATTACTACAGTCAATTAAGCTCCCAAGTGCTATGTTTATGCACGATTTATGCTCATTTTGCTTCATTTTCTACAAATGGGCTAAAATTTCTTAAAATACAACTAGAAAGCTTAAGACTCCGAAATTAACCCTAATAAATGTGCCCCGCAAATTTCGTTGGTTGAGTTCTCAAGTCCGGTCGAACTGAGTGACCCGTCCTAAACCCTAGAATAATATTGCAAACTAAAACTAACCCAACCCGACTCGATGACGCCCGTAACCTGACACGACTCGACGATTAGTGACCCGAACCAAATCCGATCCAACATTGACCCAATTAAATGATGACACAATAATTAATAAGGTTAATACTGATCGAAATGAAAGAAATTTAATGGGAAAAAATTGAAGTAACTAAGCCAAATAATGGTTAAAAACTAAATTAAATGAGAAAAATTGAAGTCATGCAATAAAATAACTGTATCCGGTACCTAGACAACACAAACCTGACCGATCCAATACATCATTTAACCCAAAATAACACATGGAAATATAGACCGACGACCCGACTTCATCCGACTAGACCGATTGACACCTAGACCCGATAACCAACAATGGACATAGGACAAAATGAAAATTTGAAATGCAAATAGGAGATGGTTTAATGGCCCAGCCCATTTTGACTCCATTGGACCATTGGAAACCCAAATGACTGTCCTAGCCTAGGTGGAGCTAGACCTGGCAAACAGGTCGGGTCGTGTCGGGTTCGTGTTCGTGTCACCATTAAATGGGTCATGACCCCCTCAACCCTAACTCGACCCAATTAGATAAACGGGTCACATGCATCAACCCTAACCCAACCCATTTATTTTTACAATAACCCAACCCGACTTGTATAACCCATTTATGTTTTAACAAATCAATTTCGACCCATTAAACCCGTTTAACCCATCCAACCCATATAAATATAATGCATTCAAAATTAAAAGTTACAGCAAGAATACACAATCTTCATATTTTATTTCAAATTCAAAATAACATAACCCGATTATAACCCATTTAGATGGATATATCATAACCTATTTAAATTAATGGGTTATTTGTGTCGGGTTCGTGTCACAAGACCCCAACCCGAACCCGACCCATATAAGTTCGAGTCGGGTTCGTGTCAACCCAATTACGTAAACGGGTAGAAACAGCTTGACCCGAACCCGCTAATTTCGTGTCGGGTTCGTGTCGTGTTTTCGGGCGGTGTCAATGATTGACGCCTCTAGGTGGAGCAAAACCGTCAAACCACTCAAAATCAAAGATATTTTTATACGCTTTTTACTACTTACGTCGTATTATCAAAATGAGGAAAGAATTCAAAGATATTTTTCACCATCCCATCAAAATATCCCAACAACTCACATCACAAGATCCATGATCACCTTGACCATGGTTAACTCAACTAACCACGATACCACCACGACGTCGTATACCTCCTTCCCTCTTATCAAACCCTAATTTATCCCTCCTATATATACCACCACATTCGTCCCCTTAATTTCACAGCCCTCCTTTCTCTTTCTTTACATTTTTTCAAGCAGAAAAATCCTAATTTTCTTAATTTCATCAACAATGGCGGATGTTGAATACAGATGCTTCGTCGGTGGTCTCGCATGGGCCACAGATGAACAAGCCTTGAACAACGCATTCACCAAATTCGGAGATGTCACTGAAGCCAAGGTCTGTCTCATTCATTTTGTTTACTGTTTCTCTATAATTGTTGATCTGTTTCTTTATTGTTAAACCGTCGTACAAAGTCTAAATGAGTATGCAATCTATGATGTGTAGATCATCAACGATCGCGAGACAGGAAGATCAAGAGGATTTGGATTCGTCACCTTCGGAAACGAAGATGCAATGAATGCTGCGATCGAAGGGATGAACGGACAAGATCTCGATGGACGTCAGATCACCGTTAACCAAGCACAATCACGTGGATCCGGTGGCGGCGGTGGTGGACGCGGCGGAGGTGGCGGTGGATACGGTGGCGGTGGATATGGCGGTGGTAACCGTGGATATGGAGGCGGTGGCGGTGGAGGATACGGTGGAGGAGGTGACCGATACGGAGGAAATGGTGGTGGTGGATATGGTGGTCGCCGTGAAGGTGGCGGTGGAGGATATGGAGGAGGTGGCGGTGGTGGTGGTTACTCACGTGGAGGTAACTCCGACGGTAACTGGAGGAATTAAAATCCGAAGGTTTAAATGAATTTCTGTTAAAGTTGTCTGTGCTCGGGTTTGGGCTTGGGCTATTCGGGTCTGAATACCGAAACTATGTTACTGCTTTTGGGTCACTGTTACTGTCCTTTTGTTACTGTTACAGTTGTTTGGGTTCTAGTTACTGGTTCTGTTCTTTGGGTCTTTTCCGTTACTGTTACCGTGTTACTGTGTTACTGTCCTAGAATTTTGATCGAATGGGTTTAATAGTGTTGCGAGGAAGTCATTGTTACTGTTAATTTGTAACTATGATTTTATTAACGATGGTTACAACCCTGAGAATTAATGAAAAGGATACTTCCTGGTTTCTCTTATCTCCTCCTTTTCCAATGTTGCATTGGCTTTTACTTTCTCGGTTCCTGTCACTTTCCTGGTAAACAAATGAACGAGACGAGAGTAGTCGGTATTTATGCATTTTATTGCCATATCAACTTGCGATTATGCCTCGATACATCAACCATCTTCTGGTTATTGTGCAATCAACATTTGTAATTATTCAGAGTACTACGGTTCCCAGAGTAGATTTTTTTATCTGTTTAGATAAATTTTCATTTCAAAGGTGTGCGATACCAAATGACCCGTATGACCATTATCTGATGTAGGTCAATTATGATGATCATTGCTTTGGGATAGTCATATAACTTCTCTCCTGAAATTCAACCCGTCGCATTCTGAAATTCTTCGTTTTCTACACGATGAAAACCTAAATTTAGGGTTGATTTTGAAGTAATCCAAGCTCGAACTTGGCAATCTTTAGCTCCTAAAATTCTTTATCGTTTTCCAATGTGTTGTTTTCTCATGCATGCACGACTCGTAGTAAATTTTGTGGCGGACCTCAAATATGAGATAATGTTGTCATTTTCTGTACATTAAATTGGTTATTGCAGGGAAGACGAGGCGAATAAATGTCGACATAATCGACTTTTATTCTGTCATTTTCTGTACATCATACTTTTAAGCCGAATTTAGTGGCGGACCTTGAATCTCAAGTTGTCATTTGTGTTCATTATATTCTTCGTAAATTGGGTAATTGCGGGGAAGATGAGACAGAATAAAAGTTTACAAAATCTTAACCGGAAACGTCAGTATCCAATGTACCGACGAACATTAGAAAATAATTACAATCAATCAATTACGGAAGTCAAGGAAACAAAGTGCAAAAATTTTACAAAAATTCCGAGTTGACGGTAACCAGTGATTGGCAGAATGCTATGAAATATGCCTTGCCATGATTTTATTCTGGTTCTGCAACCAAAGTTGCTGTTGCTGCTCCAACGCAGGACCAGCTGCGAAAGATCCTAATGGATCATTCTCAAAACACAAACTGAATTGTCGGGTTTGATGATCCATGTCTACACTATTTGCCCGAAATGTAGGGACTGATTGGAGCTTTGGACCTGAAGATCGGAATGGATCATTCTCAAAATCCAAACTAAATTGCCTGTCTTGATGATCCATGTCTAAACTATTTGCCCGAAATGTCGGGGCTGCTTGGAGCTCGGGAACCGAGGAGAAGCCATCATTGCTAGGCTGACTAAAGATAACAAGTGTGTTCATGTCATTCGAAATTCCGTCCAATGTTGGATCGAAACTGTTACCCATAGAGCTAGAATGATCAGGTTTAGGTGCACTAAGATTTCCAAAATTAGCAAACAAATCAATTTGTAAACTTTGGCGACTCTTACTGTTATCAATACCATTGGTAAGGACTTCAGCTTGGAAAGTTGGCTTCGGAGTGATAAAGCTGCTCTTTTGACAGCCAAAATCGTCTCCAAAGTCGGCCTTAAAACCCAAGTTACTCGGAACACTATTCGTAAATTGATCGGAGCCATTCACGCCAGTATTGGCGAATTCAGCTTGAAAGGTGGGTGAGGTGGTAAGTGTAGTGGTAGTACTACTACCTGTCGCAAGGGCAAAATCAGCAACGAAGCTGCTCTTTCCACTGTCAAAATCGTCTCCAAAGTCATCCTTAAATGTAGTTGGTAGGGAACTAACACGACCAAAACCCAAATTAGGCAGAAAACTAGCCGAAAAATTATCCGAGCCATTCGTGCTAGTACTACCAAATTCAGCTTGAAAGGTAGGTGAGGCGGTTAGTGTGGCAGTACTACTTCCTGTAGCAAGGCCAAAATCAGCAACAAAGCTGCTCTTTCCACTGCCAAAATCGTCTCCAAAATCATCCGTAAACGTAGTTGGCAAGGAACTAACCCGACCAAAACCCAAATTAGGCGGAAAACTACCCGAAAACCCATGAGCTTGAACGGTTGGAGAGGCGGTAAGTGTAGTAGTACTTCTCCCTGTTCCAACACCTGAACCAACAACAAAACTGCTGCTCTTTTCACTGTCAAAATCGTCTCCAAAGTCATCCCTAAACGTAGTTGGTAAGGAACTAACGCGACCAAAACCCAAATTAGTTGGAAAATGATCCAAGCCAGTCATGCTAGTATTACCATGCTCAGCTCGAAAGGTAGGAGCGATGGAAAGTTTATTAGTACTACTTCCTGTTCCAACAGCTAAATCAGAAACGAAGCTGTTGTTTTCACTGCCAAAATCATCCGTAAACGCAGTTGGTAAGGAACTAACCCGGCCAAAACCCAAATTAGACGGAAAACTACCCGAGTAACGATCCAAGCTAGTCATGTTGGTATTACCATGCTCAGCTTGAAATGTAGGTGAGATGGTAAGTTTAGCAGTACTTGTACTACTACCTGTTCCAAAGCTTAAATCAGTATCAAAGCTTCTCTTTTCACTGCCAAATTCATCTGAAAAGTCATCCTTAAACACGGTTGGGAAGGAACTAGCGCGACCAAGACCCATGTTAGTCGGAAACCCACTTGAGAAATTCCCAAACCCGTTCATGCTGGAACTACAAAATTCAGCTTGAAAAGTGGGTGAGATAGTAGTATTAGTATTGGTGGTCGTGTTAGTAGTATGTAAACCAAAGCCTAAATCACTCTCCGCGAAATTAGCATCAAAGCCTGTAGAATGAGCTCCACTACTCCCATTTAAATCGGCAATTGTATCAGCTAAAAATGGATTAAAGTAACTGTTCTCTCCCGGTATTGGTGAGGTTAAGGTAGGATTGTTGGGTTGAGATGATGAAGTTTGGTTTGAAGTTTCAAATAAAACCAACTCCCAACCAGCTTTATCTTCTGACTCAATACCCGGCCCTTGCCCTGTGATTTGTGATTCGGGGGGTGGCGATGGACTGTCTAAAGACAACAGATCCAAAACCGAGCTAAACTCCCTGTCAGAAGTCGGTTCTGATCTCACAGAAAAGCTATCATTTCCACTGAAATATTCTTCAGATTGAGGTGGATTCTCCCTACCTGGATCTGAATACCTATCCGGGCTAAACCCGGGATCCACACCTATAAGGTCTTCTAACGACGTGGAATGGGACCCACCAAACTCCGAAAGGGATCTATCTGACGGTCTCACAGACCCGGATTCAGAGTATTTGGGGCTAAGTGGGGGTAAACTAGTACTAATCCCAGGAGTTCTACCATTTGTACCAGGAAAAGAGGATTGGTCCTTAAGAAATTCTTGAAGGGTATCGACTAATTCCTCGGATATTTTTTGGACACTAGGGTACTCTGATGTTCTCCCAACACCAATGCTCTTACAGACGTCGTAAAATGAGCAAAGTTCCTCGAACTGCTTTGTGGCTTTTACACAAGTTTGGAAAGCACTTACACAATTGTTGTATTGTAAATGAAAAAAACTGTCTAGCAGTAAGGCTAGACCATCTGAGATGTCGCGGTATAGCTCAAATGTCTCTTGGACTATGGTGTGCACGCATGTTTGCACCAGCTTGTTTGTCTTGGCCGCGCCTGTTGGTCTCGTGGCTATAGCTCGGTCTAGTAGCCTCTGCCAATGCGATATCCTGTCAAACATTATTGGATCGTAATAATATAAGATTTATTAAGCATATAGATTTCGAAAAAGATACCTATATCACCTAAGTCAACTGGTAACTAATAAGTGTCATTAAACGGATCGACAATAACTATCAACTAAATGGCAAAGTCACAATAGTACACACACTGCATGAATCATGCCATTCAAGACTTGAAAGAATATGTGGTAGCAGACGTTCTTAAGTTCAGATCTCTCACAATCCCCTTTTTCATTTTAACATTATTTAAATTGACTGTGAGTACATCTTAACTTAAAACGGTCTGAAACAAGAATTTGTGATGTTGTAACTCTTAATGATACAAGGTACAATTATGTCTATGTGTACTAAATTCAATAAGATATGTTGAAAGAATACCTGTCTAAGAGTACACTAGGTTTCATGTCGCGAACAATAGGCACATTTTTCCGAGGAAAACCCCTTGTTTTTCCAAAATGATGATGAGAGGTACGGCGTTGAAGCTTACCAGTAAGAAAGCAATCAAGGCGCTCATCAAGGTACAAGGCAAAAGTCCTAACAAAAGCCGTGAAGTCCCACGGACAAGAACTAGTCGAATCATCACGAAATCCCGAGAGATTAAGAATCTTGTACCCACGCTTCATCGCGTGAAGAACTTCCTTAGGGAAATGTGGATCCCCATCTTGGAAAATTCGAAGTACAAGAATAAGTGACTTTACTGCCACGACCCAATTTCTAGTCCTCCCTATACGGCGTCCTATAGCTCTAGCACAGGACCCCGCATATGCCCTATTTGAGGACACATACTGTAGGACCTCTGTCACGAGTCGCTCATCTACGGGTACCTCCTCATGTTTTGTAGCCTTGAGGATTGCCACCTCAAGATTCGATGCACTCGAGCCTCCTACCTTTGCTAGGCTTATACTCGTTTGATCCTTCACAGCCGCGATCGCTTTCTGTAACTTGCTTGGCATTGTGACTATCAAGCTTGATTATAACAAAAAATCCTCTAGGACAAAATTTCCCAATTGTCGAAAATCGTCAGAAAGTCCTAGAGTTTCTTAAAATTTCCGATATCAAGAAAACATAATATCGAAAATCTTGAATTAGGGAGAAATTTTTGAAAAAAAAATGTATTGTTTGATGTTTGATAAATTAGAGTCATTGACTTATTTCTATTAGGTATAAACGTGACAACGACTTTCTGAAAACAGAGAAAATAATTGACGTGTTGGTTAAATTGGTTATTATGGTGTGCTACTATTGGTGACAGCGTGTAATTTTGGTATTTTCCAACGTGGATGCCGGAAAATATTTTGGTTATTTTATATGGTTATGGAGCAGCACTAGGAAATTATATGTCAAAGAAATTAGGAGTTTCGATTATACAGTCATATGTGGACTAGTATACCAACCTGGCTGTTTCAATGGATTCTTGATCTAGCATAAACGTGGGAAAGACCTATAATTCTCTTTATGCTTACTCTCTTCTATTCTTATTATATTAGATCCTCTTTCTTGAGTACTCTTAAAACCGGTGGGTAGCCGGAAATTTATACCCACCGGTAGGTTTTTTCCAGAAAAAGAACAAAAAAGAACACTACCTTCAATTATTTTTTCAACAAATTAATATTAAGATTTATTTTTCCATCCTAACTTCATGATTTATAACCAAAAAAAATTGTTCTCTTTGAAATTGTTTAAAATTATTCAACATCTAAGGCGTTACTTGGTTTATTTGGAGTCCGAAAAAATTAACGGTTTCCAGATCTTGAAATTGACGGAAAATTTTCTGTTTTCCAAAAATTTGTTTAGGTTCGATTACCGTTCCTAACAAATTATTTGATGATCGAGAAGTCGAAAAACTTAACGTTCTCTTTCAAAGAAATTTTTAATGAGTCTTAATACTCGTTTTTACCTACCTTTCAAGTCGAAGAAAATTACGCTGATTTTTATGCTCGTGCGTTACATGATACAAAATTAATGTGTGATAAATTTCTTGATAAAATGGAATCTACATAGTTCATGTTTATGCTTTTATGTTGTCGCACGACCATCAAATAATCCTCAAGAGAATAAATTATTGTTTGATTAATAAATACTCCCTCCTATTTCGGATAATTGTCCCATTGTCCATTTTCGTCTATTCACAACAATGTTCCATTGTCCATTTTTGGTAAACTTTTAGACTTATTTTTAATCTCTCCAAACCACAAGAATACCCCACATTACCCCACGACACTACTTATTTTAATCACCTCCACACACACTAAGGACTCGTTTGGTTGCCCCTATAAAAATGGGTGAATTGGGAAATCCCATGATTTAGAAAAAATGAAGTTGTTTGGTTACTCCAAATCATGGGATTTTCTTTTTCCTAGGAATTCCCAACTCCTCCATTACGGAGGAATTTGATTACCTAGGGCCCCCTAGGTAATTGGAAATTCCTGTGTTAATTCAATTCCAGGATGTCAACCAAACGAATTTTAGGCAATTCACGTGAATTGGCCAATTCACGTGAATTGGCCAATTCACGTGTTTTGGAAAATCATGGGAAATTAATTCCCGTATGGCAACCAAACGAGGCCTAATAATCAATAATACATTCCCTCCCTCCAATCTTCTTACCCAAGTAACCCAACACAATAATTTTCATTATTTAACTACTTTTCTTAATTTTTATGTCATCATCGAAATGGGACAGTTATCCCGACTAGGAGAGAGTATTTTTTGTTAGGAAAATAAAGTCAAGATGAAGATTATACATATGATACTCGAAATACTACCATAGTTTTTATTTTGTTCATGTTAAATCAACTTAATGATGCAACAACTCCCTTTATTTGGAATAACAAAGCATAATTTAACCATTGTTGGATAAAATGATAATTACGCAAAAAATATTCACAAGTAATTACATGTTATAACGATTTATGATTGACTCACCTATATTTAATGATACCGGTGCGGTAGTGAGATTTTCCTTCTCTCAATTTTCGTGCACAATATCAACTTAAGTACCACAAATTCTCATTTGTGACGGACATATTCGTCGCAAGCTTGTGACGGGTCAAATGATACCCACATAGCAAGATAAGACAAAAGGCAAGTGCCTAGGGAACATCATTCTGTTTTGGAAGTTTTTGCTAAAATGGGGTCGGAAACAAAACTATTTACCGAAATAGCGTTAATTTCAAACTATTTACCGTAAATGGATCCACGTCATCATTTCCGATTTTTTCAATTTTTTTCCAGAAATTAAAGACTTGTCGCTGTCCCAGACAACGACATGTTGCTTGCGTGTTTTGACATTTGCCGAGCTAACTTCGTCATGTCCGTTCTCCTTACTCTGACCACCAAATAATGAAATAGGACCACCATTCTCATCTCTTTACTTCCCTTCTCGTATTCGAATTGTTGTTTGAGCTATTTGCTCCATGGTTTGCGCAAAAAACGACTCCTAATATGGCCGTTCACAAACAATTTCGGTATCGAAATATTGAAAAATTGGTCTCTTATTGGTGTTTGATACTTACAGGTTGATCTCTTCAAGCAACACAATACTTAACATAAAGCAGGTTATCATTCAATATTCAATAGTCAACAAAATTCCAATTACAAGATGCCAACATTCCTAAACTAATACTACAACTTATAGAAAAGTGAAGCATTGAAATGTGTAGTACTATTAGGAATTGGGCCTATATTACGGGGCTATTTTTAGGTTTATCTTTTTAGGGTTTGATGATGTATGTCACATACCAATGTAAGACCACGATCAATAATCAATTCTCTCTTATTATTCAATCTCTATTCTATATTTCTAACATGGTATCAGAGCCTCTTTCTTGAGGACTCTAAAATTGCTTCCGCTTTCTTGCCGGTGGGTGATAATTAATACCGCTCACCGGTGGAATTTCCAATATCGTAATAGTCTTTCTTTCTAATTCTCCAAAAAGAAAAAGAAAAAAAAAATGATATTTATGTTTTGAATCTTGGTCGATGATCGATTCATGGAGAAACCAATGAAATATTATTACTAACAAGATTGTTAGTAGCAATTATTTTTCATTTGCCATAAAGAGCTGACCATATATTACGATTTCGTTTTATTTTTTTCCATTTTTAGCCAATTAAAACAAGAAAATATAATTTTCTCTATTTTGAATCTTGATTATTTCCTTCTTCTCCGTCTAAGGTGGTTTTTAAATTAAATTTGGAGTCCGAAAAAAATTAACGCTCTCCAAATCTTGAAATTTTAACGAATAATTTCCGTCTTATTGATATTTGTCAGGTTCGATAGAGTTCCTGCAAATTAACTCATTCTTCCGACAAGTCTGAAAAAATTAACGTTCTTGTTCGGAGTATTTCTCGCGAGTCTTAATACTCGTTTATCTTACCCATCTTGCGGAGATGAAGATTTAAATGAAGACGAAGAAGAGACGAAGATTTTGATTTTCCTTTTATTTTGTGTTTTCCTTGTATTTCTTACGTTTTTTTTTCTTTTGTTATTTCTCCAATCGTAAAGTTCGTCTTACGTACTCCCTTTACGATTGCGGGAGGGTATTAGGAATTGGGCCTATATTACGGGCCTATCTTTAGGTTTATCTGTAATACTCCGTATTTTATTTTTAATTTTATTCTTTATATCGATGTTTTGTATAGTTAGTCGATAATCTATATTCGATAATTCAATTATCAAAGAATGCTTTTATACCCTATGATAATTAAGTGAAGGGTCGAGAATGGGTCGTATTTATCGAATACGTGAATTAGTGAGCAACGGGCCTCGGTTTGCGTGCAAGAACTTTCAGCCCATTAGCTAGAAGTTCAGAAAACAATAACACAAACACCTTATATGCACTCAGCCGCCCCATATAAACACAACCAAAAACCCTATCTCTACCCTAATCGACACACAAACTCGTTGCTCACATCACTGCCGCCACATCAAGGTTTAAGGAAAAGGGTTTCACGGTGGTCTAGGGAGGTCAACGGTGGTTCGTTTGAACAAGATACACGGTACACTCA
The DNA here is from genome assembly GCA_029255685.2 of Silene conica. NCBI lineage: Eukaryota > Viridiplantae > Streptophyta > Magnoliopsida > Caryophyllales > Caryophyllaceae > Silene > Silene conica. The sequence continues at coordinate 73,534,447 of CM055312.2, forward strand.
CCTCTGTTTTTCTTTTTTCGCAGTTTTACCTCCCCTTTTATTTCGCATAATTCAATCGAATAATCATGTTTTTGGGTTCATATTTTTATGTAATATCGATCTATGACGTTAGTAGTTACGTTTTGATGCTAAGAGAGTCATCTTCGACCACCGAGGACCGCCAGTCGTGGAGGGTTTTAGCCGCCTGTGTCAGTTCGTTTTATTTTGTTTCAAAACAGAGTTGCAGCGTGTAGGTTTTGTGTGCGAATTCGAGTGAGTTTCTGCTTATGGTTGTTATGGTTATTTGAGTTTTGAGAAAGGGGGTAGTCAGGAGGGTCGTACGGTGGTAAGCGTGGTGGTTGGTGGTGGTTCATCACGATTTTACAACAGGTTTTGTTAGAGGGGTTCATTCACGTGTTAGGTGTCGGATGGTGGTGCTGGGTTTTTGAGGGAGTTTCGTAGTGTTTCAGAGGGAGACGAAAGGAGTAGGTGAAGACCCCTAGAACCACCGTGGACCAGTGGTGATGACGGTGGTGTCCAGGGGACGGATGGGAGCTGGTGGTTGGTGAGAGATGACGAGAGAAGAGAGGGAGTTGAAGGGGCTGGAAACAAAGTTAGTATGGGTCGTGTGTGGGCTGGTTTGGGGCAGTGATGGTGGTTGTTGTGGTGGCCTCTGGTGGTGGCTAATGGGTGGAGGTTGTAGCTTGTAGTACGTAGTGGAGGTTGGGTCCGGTGGTGGTAGTTGTCGGGGACCGGGTTGATCGTGGTGGTGTCGGGAATAGGCCTGCAACAGACCTGTGTTTTGATGTGTTGTGTATTACTGTTATACGTTGTTGTTGCATTTGTGGTTATGCATTACTATTACTAGTGTACTATTATTATTATTATCACTAGTATTATTATTAATGTTATTATTAATAGTATTATTAGTGTTAGCATGATTATTGTTATGATGACTATTATTGTTATTATGATTATTATTATTGTCTTATTTTTATGATTGTTTTATTATAATTATTTACGATTAACGGTATTTTTATTACTAGATTTCGATAATCGTATGAGTAGTGATGTCATTAGTATTTTTAATCGTGTTTTGACAATTGTTATGCTTATTATTATTACTAATGAATTTGTGATAATTATTAATTATTATGGTTACAAATTTATAATTTTATGGTAATATATTATTGGCGCCACTTTGTTACTATTAATGTATATTGTTATGGTTATTATTCATATTATTATTGTTGTCATTATGGTATTAATATTAGTAAAAGTGTTGGATATGTTGTTAAGTTAGTAATAATGGTAGTTGATTTCATGCTATATACATATACATATATATATATATATATATATATATATATATATATATATATATATATATATATATATATATATATATATATATATATATATATATATATATATATATACTTGGGATCCGGTGAGAACCACCTTACAATGAGAACCTTGTGAGAACTCTATCTTACAGACTTTTTAAAAAAAAATTAATGACATAATTGGATTCGGCATGGCATTTTATAGCTAGAGAACATATTTCTTGGTCTAGAAAATAAATACTAGTGACGGAAATCAAGGTGAGATACGTTTTATTTATTTGCATGCACCTACTATCTATTTTTTCGTATCTATCATTTTTCCGCCACTAGTATTTATTTTCTAGACCAAGAAATATGTTATCTGGCCATAAAATTCCATGCCGAATCCAATTATGTCATTAATTTTTTAAAAAAAACTCCGTAAGGAAGAGTTCTCACCGGTTTTCATTGTAAGGTGGTTCTCACCGGATCCCAATATATATATATATATATATATATATATATATATATATATATATATATATATATATATATATATATATATATATATATATATAGAGGCGAGTTCCGGTGAGTTTGCCATATTCCGTGAGTTACCCCCGCATTTATATACCATTAGATTTAACAATATCAATGGTTGAGATTACCCTAATCCCCAATTTCAATCTGATTACTACATCGGCGTAACGTCAATCAAAATCTTTCAAAATCCCGTCAAATTCGACAAATCCCTACTCTCAATCAACAAAATCGGAATCGGAGGAACTAAAATCAGCACAATTAATCCATACACAATCCTCCAATCATCAATTTACAAAGCAATAACTCACGATTTCGCGGCCCAAGTTGAGCGACCTGAGAGTTTCGCGGTACGGGTCAAACCGATTGCACCGTTTACATTGTGTTACAAAGTCGGGTCATTGCCAGTAACCCGAATTGGTGTAGTGGTACCGGATATTAATCTGGTATTGCAAAATGAGAAAATTGTTTGGACGATTTCTGGGACGAATTCAATGGTGATGGTGAATAGTATAAATGCGTATTGTTTTGCATTTGTCGATGGTGGATTGAATTCAAAAGCTGCGATTGTGATTGGATCATATCAATTGGAGAACAATTTGTTGCAATTTTGTCCTCGATTCTTGTGCTAATATCATTTCCTCCGATTTCATCACGAAATTAACACAAATTTACAATCAAATCAAGCTAATTGATCAAAAATAAACAAATTGAATAGGAATTGAAGTGATATTAATAGAATTCACGATCAAAATCAAGCAAATTGATCAAAATAACTCACTATTGAGTTTATATTGACTGCAATTATGAATTACGTATTGAGCTTAAAAATAACTCTTGATTTCAATAACAGTTATGATGAATACAATAACAGTTATAATGAATACAATAACAATTATAATGAATATAATAATAGTTATGATGAATACAATAACAGCTATAATGAATACAATAACAGTTATGATGAATACAATAACAGCTATAATGAATACAATAACAGTTATGATGAATACAATAACAGTTATAATGAATACAATAACAGTTATGTGAATACAATAACAGCTATAATGAATACAATAACAGTTATGATGAATACAATAACAGTTATAATGAATACAATAACAATTATAATGAATACAATAATAGTTATGATGAATACAATAACAGCTATAATGAATACAATAACAGTTATGATGAATACAATAACAGTTATAATGAATACAATAACAGTTATGTGAATACAATAACAGCTATAATGAATACAATAACAGTTATGATGAATACAATAACAGTTATAATGAATACAATAACGATTATAATGAATACAATAACAGTTATGATGAATACAATAACAGCTATAATGAATACAATAACAGTTATGATGAATACAATAACAGTTATAATGAATACAATAACAGTTATGTGAATACAATAACAGCTATAATGAATACAATAACAGTTATGATGAATACAATAACAGTTATAATGAATACAATAACAATTATAATGAATACAATAATAGTTATGATGAATACAATAACAGCTATAATGAATACAATAACAGTTATGATGAATACAATAACAGTTATAATGAATACAATAACAGTTATGTGAATACAATAACAGCTATAATGAATACAATAACAGTTATGATGAATACAATAACAGTTATAATGAATACAATAACGATTATAATGAATACAATAACAGTTATGATGAATACAATAACAGTTATAATGAATACAATAACAGTTATAATGAATACAATAACAGTTATAATGAATACAATAACAGTTATGTGAATACAATAACAGCTATAATGAATACAATAACAGTTATGATGAATACAATAACAGTTATAATGAATACAATAACGATTATAATGAATACAATAACAGTTATGATGAATACAATAACAGTTATAATGAATACAATAACAGTTATAATGAATACAATAACAGTTATAATGAATACAATAACAGCTATGATGAATACAATAACAGTTATGATGAATACAATAACAGTTATTATGAATACAATAACAGTTATAGTGAATACAAAATACAATAAATGAATTTGAATAATACAATACTCAATTATAAATGTTTTTACCTTATTGTGTTGAGTTCCACGTCTTACAAATCGTAAATCCTTAAGTTGATCGAAATTTCATTTGGAAATTCATAGTACCGAGTGCAATAAATTTTAATTTTGTAAGATTATTGTTAAATGATGAAATTTGGGTTGAAGTTGATAATAATTTTATCTCCTGGAAGATGTAGTAGCATTTGAGAATAAAGGAGGGAGAGAAGGTGTGTCTGCCAAAATGAGAAACGGAAGATTGGAGGAGCTGAAATTTGAGGGTTTCTATTGAGTTTGTTAGATTAAATCTCAGTCATTCATCTTAGTTTAGATCAAGGGTTTATATTTAAAGGGGTAACTCACCAAAATAACCCAACTCATATATATATATAGTAAGTCGATTTTTGGTAAGTCCATATTTAGTAAATTATAGTTAGTTAATAGCATGTGGTTGTATGAGTAGAATTTAATATTAAATAATAATTATAGGAACGGAGTTCGAGGTGGAATATTTCTAAACGGTGTTGCCTTTCAGACTTGCTATTCCAGGTAGGATACACTGACCTTATACTCTACGATGTGATATGAATGGATGTGGTATTGTGTGTTATGGATGTCGAGTATGATTTATATGATGGTCGGATTGATGGGTTATTGGTAATGGCATGAGCATTGCACTATTTAATAGCGTGATTGATTAAGAGTATTGTTGCATTCATGAGCATGGCATATGCATTGGTTACTGAGAAAGTTATGGATCAGATATTGTTCTGATATAAAGCTCAGGGTGGTTCTGCAGACCAGGCCTGGTGTCTTATCAGCTATTGAGCTGGTGTTCGGCGACGGCCGATTATAGTCTGCCGGGAGGCTCGGTATGGCTGGGTGTTACGGGTTTGAGATTGAGATTGTGATTGAGCTCGAGCATATCATGGCATTGCATATCATATTTGTTGCATTATTTATTATTGTGTTACCCTACTCAACCGCGAGGTTGACAGTGTATTCGTGTACACCTACGATGATCCGGAATGGGGAGTAGATTCTACAGGTCAGAGACAGATGGACTAGGAGCTTGGGCAAGGAGAGAGAGACATGGCTTGGACCTACTTAGAATTAGATCACATAGTTAGATGTTATCAGTTGTACTTTTATTCTTTGTGTAATCGATGTAATATCAAAAGTTTAAATTTAATCAGTTTTTATATAAAGTACTTTGGTTTGTTTACTTGTTATTCACTACCTCGGTCATTCCGAGATGGTCAAAGACTCTGTTATTGTATTCATTATAACTGTTATTGTATTCATCATAACAATTTCATCATTTATCAATTACACCCATTTCAAATACACTTTTTTAAACTTACTCTCACCTCAAATTTTTTTAATAAATTACACCCAAATTAATAGCTCCGTTCAAAACTTGCACCTAAACCCATTTTCAGGCAAAAATCCACTTGAATTGACTATTTTACCCCCGCGATTATAAGACTTTGGCTCTTCATCCCTCTATTTACCTATTTCACTTATTTTACCTAATTTTTCCCTAAAACCTTCCTTAAAAGTTTCCCAAATGGTGATATCAATCCGTAAGATTGAGAAAGAAAAGAAAGAAGGAAGTTAAGAAAGAGATACTTAGCTCGATAACGACAAGTCTCATTTAAATTTCTGGGTTGACTAGTTCTTAAGCAATTAGTTTAGGAGGAAAAAAATATGACATTCTCGCTACTGCTATGGCGTTGATGTTACTGTTCATTGTTATTCGTTGTTGCTATGGGCATGTGGGTGCGGTAATTGTTACCTATTACTACTATTTTAAGGGAGTATGTATAACTCTCATTTAAGAAGTTATGCTCCAGCCTCCAGGTAAGAAGGAGAATGAAGTAGGATGCCACGTAAACAAGGTTGGAGAAGAAGAAAGAGTTTTCTAAAGAGAGAAGAAAGCAGGGGTATGTCGATGAAGACCCACTTAAATTCCACCTATGTCGATTTGAGTACAGGAAAACAACAATGAAAATTGGGGAAATGAAATTGGGGAAAATGAAAATGAAATTAGGGAAATGAAATTGGGGAAAGTGAAAATGAAATTGGGGAAAATGAAATTGAAATTGGGGAAAAAGAGGTAAATGAATGGGAAGGAAATGAAGGTTGAAGGATACAAAAGATGAAATTGGGGAAAATAAAATTGGGGAAAAAAGAAAAATGGATGATGAAGAAGATGAAGATTGGAGGAGGAAGAAGATGAAGATTGAAGGAGGAAGAAGAGTAGGGAAGGGCAAAATAGTCCTAAAAAAATTAATTTGCCGGAAAAACTTCAAAATTGACGGAAATTAGGTCGGAAAATGATTGTAGGTGCAAATTGTAAATTTATCAATTAATTTGGGTGTAATTTAATAAAAAAATTTGAGATGGGAGTAAGTTTAAAAAGGTGTATTTAAGTGGGGTGTAATTGATAATTTACTCTTATTATTATTGTTCATAATACTTTTATTTGTTATTATAAATAAGAGTAAATTAATAATAACTCCCTTTTAAAATTCAGTTTTCTAAAATTACTCCCTTAGATATTTTTTTCTAAAATTACTCCCTTAAGATGTATTTTTATCAAAAATTACTTCAAAACTCTAATTCGAGTGACTTATTCTACAAGTTTATGAATTGATTCCGTTTATAACATGGTCAATTTATACTTTGAAAGGTATAACACTGAAGAATAAGTTCAAAAACATACGGAATATGTAACCTAAATTGGAGTTTTGAAGCAATTTTTAATAAAAGTGTATTTTAAGGGAGTAATTTTAGAAAAAAATTATATAAGGGAGTAATTTTAAAAAACCGTATTTTAAAAGGGAGTTATTTTTAATTTACTCTATAAATAACTTAATTTTTAATCATTGTCCTTGTCAAACTTATCCCCCTCTACAAACGCACCCTACTTCCACCCCACTAAATTTACCGCAAAATAAAACATTGCAAATGTTCTTACTACCTGAACCAACCTTCAATCTACTAGCATTACTTTGGTGCTATGTTTTATACCTAAAACGTCCTAAATCACATTTATTGTAATGGAACATCAATCCTTACTTCAAATCAATTCCCGTGTCTCTTATCATAGAGAAATTTATTACTGAGATTTCTTTATTTCAAATAATAATATCTTCGTGGTTGGGCACGGTGGTGGGGCAGGTGGTGGTGCAAGGTGAGTGTTCTTTATTGAGATTTAAAAAAAGAGGGAAAAAAAGAAAAGGATGAAAAAGACGGAGGGTAGAGAGCGTCTTTTTTCTGAAAAACGCCGCCGAATACGTTTACTAATCGGGATATTTTATAAAAGGTCATAATGATTAGTCATTTTATTAGGAGAAAAAAATAGTGTAGATTTTAGTAGTATTCTGGACACCGAAGATGTCGCTTTAAAAGAAGATGCTTTGACCGCTAAAAGCTTAGGAATTCCAAAATTAGTCGTGGATGTTGATAATTTATGTGTTAACAACCAAATACGTAATATTTGTCAAATTATTTGTGAAATTTCTAGTATTATTAAGTAGTACGAGTATATTATAATTAATCATTATTATCGTGAAGCGAACGAAATTACTGATATGACATTTATTGAGCCATTAAAAAATTAATTATATTGCTAAATTAGTTGACATGTGAAATTCGAAATTTTTTGAAGGGTTGATCGGAGAAAAAACCGCGAAAAGTTTAAACATTTTGAGTAATGCAATTGGTAAACAATGATCCGTCTCTCTCCTCCATGTTCTTCAATCTATTTTATCAATGATCTCCGCTATGTAGCTCACTACACTAAGGTAAAAATTTATGGAATGCGGTAATTATCATTTGTTTTCATGTTAAATTTTGTTTGTTTATGTTGATTGTAATTAAATTCCTACGAGTTCATACCCTAACCCTAATTTCTTCCAATTTTGCAGATAAACTGTGAAGTCAATTTCTGGTGATTGCAAACAAGAAACTAAGAATATCCGCTACGTAATTCGAATAAAGGATTTTGAATTTCCGATGTTTTCATAGATTTTGGGGGGAAATTATCTTCAATTCCGGTTAGCTGACTTATCAACTTTGATTTTCATTTTTATTTAAAAATGCAGATAATTTGTTTGAGTTTTGCTCAGAATTATGAATTAACGTTTGCATTTTCATGTGTGTGAAAAAGAAGAAAAAAATTAATGGTCATAAACCGACTCCACTGGGGATCGAACCCAGAATCTCTGGTTTCGTAGACCAGCGCCTTATCCATTGGGCCATGGAGTCCTAGTTGTTGTCTCTCCGTTGGTAATTATTTTTAACTCTTTTCGTACCGGTCAAATCAATAATTTGTATATTTTTGTATTATTTGTGATAGTATTTTTAATTAAAGTTAAACAAATGATTGAGACGGAGAGAATATTTGAGTTACGGCCATGGTTGGCGATATTTCTGACATTGTTACACTTCTTGTGCACCTTTATGTGATGGAGGTGTTCATGAAACCTTTCGTTGATTGGGATCTTGGACAGTTATATTTAGTCAAATTCGACAGTCGTTTTTTGGATATAGGGTATGGAGTTATGCATACATAGTCTTAGCATTTTACGAAATACTGAACTTTATTTTAAATTTTGCGTTTGAAACGACATGTATGTGAACTTGTGTAGGTTATACATAGCCTGTCCAAGCCATAAAGATTGAAACTATGATCAAGTTCAATTAGTATTTTCAAAAAAGTAGGAGAAAAAGGTTCTGAAATGATAACAGTGATGTCTCTTTTGAGCTGATTATTTGATTTATGATAAATAATTGTAGGAACAGGTTAATAGTCTGGATTCCCAGATCCCCATTTAATATAGGTACGTATGTGATCACGACATTAATTTGTGGCAGCTCCTTGGAGCTTCCAAATCAGGAAATCAGGACAGAAAAGGAAATAAAATGATCAGGGACGCTCTGCAGTCTACATGATGTTTTGTGTTCTTTTGCGAGGAGTTAGATAATAGATATTACTAACATCATTGCGTTTTATGGTTTCGTTTGGGAAATAATTTGCCAATAAGTAGCGTTGAGCTTGAAACATGAAGATCTTGTTATTCCCTTCAAATATTCAAAGCACCCACTTTCAAAGACATCTTTTTTGGGGAATCAATGTATAGATGCTTAACAAGACCTGGTAATTTTAGAGGTTAAAAACCATTATAAGACGGGACCAAATATTCGACGTACTAATTCAAAGGCAGATATGCTCAACATGGTATCAACTTGGAGATGCTTGAATTGCCTGACAATTGATGTTAATTAAGATTGTTCTGTTAGATAGGATTCTCATATGCTTGGTGTAAAAAGGATGATTCCCAGGCTAATACATTTTGAGATTTTTAGCAAGTTTGAAGGGATATGTGAATATGTCTTATTTTGGCCAATAAATTCGTTGATGCTCAACAAGTGAGTTGTGCATCTCTAGAGAACTAGAATTTCTGATTGGTGGTTAATTTGCTATCCACAAAGGCATGTCCACTGAATGGTCATAGAACAAACCTTGTTCATGTCTGTCTTTTGGCTTAGAGTGTGGAGTTCCCGACTTCCCGTAGTTCAGTCTGCATCAAGCTAACCTCTTTCTTTGGATTCGATAATCCATGGATGTTAAACACAAACAAGGACTTCCACAAAGACAACAGTACCCCCCATTATCTCAAAAGCTCCTACCTCTGAGTCCTTCGAGACGTTAGGTGTTTGGTGTTCGCAACATTAACATCGTGTTTAAATATAAGGGATTCTTTGTTTATAATTTTTTTTTATCAAGTTTCTTCTCTGATGGTTTAATAGACGTTGCATATAGGCCGCCGCAACAATTGACCTTTGCCATGGTATCTAAATTTTCTATTCCGATTCTAAGAGGCATATAAAATAGATGTACATTGACCTTTGCCATGGTATACGAAATTTTCTATTAAGTTTCTTCTCCAATGGTTTAATAGATGTTGCATATAGGCCTCCGCAACTTTGACCTTTGCCATGGTATCTAAATTTTCTGTTCCGATTCTAAGCGACATATAAAGTATACGTAGATCATATTAATGCCTTTATCATCCAAACCGGTAGCTAGCGTGCAGTTTTTTCTAGGATCATACTCTTTTATTGTACAAGGTTCTGTTTACATTAGCCTCATGCTTCTTTTTTTATTTTTTTTTAATTTTCAAACATGGTGCAAGCGTGTCCAATTTAGTTTTTCATAAACTGTTCAGTCTTCGTAGTGCTGTAGTATATTCAGTATTCACTTAGAACTGATGGAGCAGTTTGCTTTTTTTTTTTGGTCTATGAACAACTGAGTACAACTCTACTTATATGGCTGTCTATGTTATGTGCTTTTCATAGTGCTTTATTCCATTCTGTTTTAACACCAAGGAACTACCCGATGCAAATGAACTTTATCCTTGCTACTATTTTTAGTATCTCTTCTCCTGGACAGTTAGGACAAAATATGTGGAATTTCTTGTTTTAATGACTGGAAAACTTGTTTGTTGAGAAGGAGCTTTACATTGCTTATTTAAAGCTTCTTAAGGCTTAATATTGAATTGATTAATGTTCCACATTGTGAGATTTAATATGTGGTGTTTTTCAATTACAGGACGGTAAAGGATTACAGATTTTATGCATTCGGGCTTAAAGTGTCAATTTTATGAACTTGGCAGCTGCCTTGGAGGGTTGAGGTCTTGAGACGAGTAAGTTATTGCTACTTTATTAGTTTATTTATTAAGCTTTCCACTTACTTTTGAGACGAGTAAGTTATTGCTATTTTATGATTTAAGTGCATCTAGTATTTGAATTATGCGTAGGGAAGCTTTGATTTGCCTTAGTTGAAAATTATTATGTTATAATATAATTGGATGCCTGATCTTAATAGAATTTTATCAGGATGAGGAATCTTTGTCAAATTTGGTTGAGAACTTCATATCATGATATCTTTTTTGTTCCTCAATGTCAGCATCCAAAAGCATTGCATGAATATAAATGAGCTTATTTGAGATTAAGGCTCTGCCAATCAGTAAATTTGGACATATCCCTCGGTAAATTCTCGTATAGGAAACATTTTTGGTAAACTGCTGCTTAGAAAAGGAAACTATAACAGTGAAATGTGGTCGGTGCCCGGTGGAAGCTTGGGAAGAAAATACAATGCATTTTCAATGATTTTTCTGAAGGCTTTTGTTATGAACTTTTACATGCCAATGACCTATGAGGGAGCGAGGGGCAATGTTTTTTTAGGAAAAGGTATCAAAATGGCTGTTTGATTTTTAAAGGTTTTAAACCAAGGCCGTAAGTTGCAAAACTCAATGAATTTACATTTTTACTTGGACACGTGCTCAGGCATAATGTTGTTACCACCTGATCCTTTTTCAAGGTTTATTTTTTTTTTCCGGTTTTCTGTTGTAGAGGGAATAATAATGCCCTCAAGGTCAAATTTTGATTCCGAGTTGTGTAGAATTCAAGTTAAGATTACCATAACTCTTGGACTCCAATCACATAGAATGTATATTAGGAGTATGAGTTCATTTTTCTTTTTTGACAATAGTATAGAAAGTGTTTACATCCGCAAAGCCTGTTTAGCCAGGTTATGCGCTACAGAATTAAGGTTCTTGCAAGTTGCAAGGCCAAGTTTTGTTGAATTCGTCATGAATGTACAAATTTTCAAGTTTGAGTGAATTAGAGCTTGAAAACATTAAAAAGAAAAAGCTTTTGATATTGATTTCAGGAGTTAGAGCACTAGAGAATCATAGGTTTATGATACATACTGATGCAAGATTACAGAAGCCATTTTTATAAATGACCATTTAGATTACATAAAAAACGGAAGGGTGAAGCAAGAGAAGGCTGCTTAAGACCAAAAAATGGTGCTCATCTCTAACATTTGATATATCTAGCTGCCTGCAAGTGTTCAAAGCAAAAAGGAATTAAAGTAAAAAAACCTAATAAATAGTCTTGTGTTGGGTCATTATCTTTATAAAAGCTTAGAGCAGGTTTCCCTATTGGAGTTCTTTCAGGTTTTTCAATGTTTTGACAACAATTTAATATTGGAATTCCACAAGACCAAAAATTTGGTGGGATCTCGCATCGTTTTGGGATGAGATTTCATGATGCACTTTTTATCTTTGATTTAGGGACCGGATAAATCGGTAAAGAAGGAATCTTTGTAGATTCAGATACTCTGATCTTTGTGATTAAACTAGTTATATTTGGTGTTCAAAGACCATTACTACGTATTCGATAATCAAGACAAACTATATGTGCAACTTTAACTGTATCTTCCAAGTTTTCTTGAGTTTCAAGGCCAGTTGATTACGCATGGTAGTGGTACATAAACTTTACATATCTAAGCTAGTGATAACATTTGCTTAATCAGAACTCACAATTTCACATGCATTATCAACGTAATGCCGTGTATTAGGAGGTTCAGTGTATACATAAGTCTACTGTCTACTTACATCCTTTCTATTTTTTAATTTACGTATACATAATAATGTTTTTCTTTAATTATTTTTTTGCGTTTCATTTTAACATCTAAAATCTATTACACGTCTAATCATATATGTTTGTGTATGATATAGTTTTATACTATTATGTCATATTGTGACACTGGAGAATTGGAGCAATTAGATTACTAGAGTAGATAATGTTGGTAGGATGGATATACCTTTAGTCATCATTGAAACCCATGGAGTTTCCTTGAGGATGGCCTGTAGTTGGGAAAAGGAACTTGACCCTCTTCAATCAGTTTGATGTCAGCTACAAGTACTTCATAATGCCTCCTGACTTCCTCAGCCGACTTCCCATCCACAAACCTTGCAACATTCTGCCAGCGGTCTCTTGTGTCCTTGTCATACAAAGCAAGCGCCCTTTCGAAATCCTTGTTCTGCTGTGCAGTCCATGCAGAGCTTAAGTTCCTACCAGAGCGGTGAAAGTTTGATGACATTATATAGGAAATCAAAAAACAATATTTAATATAATCCTTGGACAGGGGAGTTATAGGAAGATGAAATTGATGTAGTGACTTGCAGGCTTTGATTTTTGCTGAGAGTTGTTAGGATCGAACGCTACTTATAAAGAGGAAGAAAGGGTGGCATAACAGAAGTGAGATAAGAGTATGTGAGAGAGCCAGTTGGCGAATATGGTATCAGCTAAAAGGTGGTGAAAACGAATGACTAATGGCATTTCAAACCACACGATCGAAATTCCATTGGAGAGACATAGCAAGAGAGCACAGGAACAAAAGAGAAGGGAATCACTTTGAAAAGGATGGTAAGAGAAAAAGGGAATCTCTTCTTGAGTTTATGACTCTAACTCTATGGACTATGTTTTTTCCAGGACGAACCTCCTTTTATCACAGGGGAAAACTTTTTAATTTTATTTTATTAATTTTGTTCTTAAGGAAATTAATCGAGTCTCCGGCAAAAGCCTTATTAAGTAGAGGTAAGGTTGCGTACCTTTGAACCCTCTATAATGCTATTTTTTGCCGAATTCGGTTTGCTTGTCACGCTTAGGTTGAGAAAGATGGGTGATCAAGCAAGATTGTAGTTCTAACAGTCGGTATTCAACGCCTAAGAAGTCTCTAATGGACACAAATGGATAAGGGGTCTGTTTATTTTTTATTTCCTTTTCTGTTAACATCAAAATTAAGCAAACTTGCTTATACTTTGCAAATGTGACTTGAAACTGAATTTTATTTATTTCTACTTCTTTTGTTTTTTCCGCCTATTATGACATATGAATATATTCCGTCCCTTTTATAGAAAAACAAGTTTTTTCATTCTTGTCAAATTTGTTACTATGTGGCAAACAATCATTCCAAGATTGCATAGAATACATCTTTTGCCCTCTTGGTTTAGAAAAACTTATTTTAAGCTAATTTTGCGTCAAACCATACTACACCTGGAATCGTTTTGACTGAACTTGAGCCACCCGAGAGCCCACCACTTCGACTCTGCTCATTTACCCTCCTTATTTTAACTTTCCTTGTATACTTGCGAGTTGAGACTAGTATAGTGCATTTGGTAATTTACGTTGGATAGGTATAAATGTTTGCAATAGTACCACTTATTTGAATGATGATGAACAAGTACTGACTTTGGGATGAAAATCAAATAATAGTTTTTTTTTCAGGGTTTTGTTCTGTGCAATATTTCATCAAAATCTGCATGTCATCCTCAAAAATTTGTCTGGAACCAGATTTGTCCGGATTCATGGGTCCTGATTGCTTAAAGCTAAGGTAAATGCCAAGAAACCAACACACGCATGCTAATATTGATATATTATGGCAGTTTTTTGGTATTTGAGTTGTGGATTTTTTTGCTCAGAAACTATCTTCCAAAACCATTTAATGGCCACCTGGCTAACTCAGCCTAGATTGTTTAAAGTTTATATATGAGTGTTGAACCGCGGCTAAAATCAATTGTTAGCATACACATATATTTCCTTTAGCTGACTTGTATGATTCGAGCACGTGGCTCGATTTTACACAGAAGTGTGCTGCTTTGTTTCTTCTATAGCAAGGACTGGAGGTAGAGGTGGACGGTGATAATCAGGTCACTCGGGTCAAAGCGGGTCGGGACATATCAGGTTCGGGTTATGTCAGGTCAATGACGGGTACGGGTCGGGTTGGTTCATGTCGGGTAATCAACAACAGGTGGCAAATCGGGTGGGGTCATTATATTTTATCTTATATATTTAATTTTAGATGGTAATTTTTTGTTTAAATTATGGATAGGTATATTAATTGTATTTTTAAGTGAAAATAATTAAGATGAATGTCAATTTGGTGTTATTCAAACCATTATTAAGCTAGTTTCTTATCGAGTCCTCTATCGGGCTGAGAAAATATCGGGTTATGGGTCGAGTCCGGTTCAGGTTGGGAAAAATAAGACTAAAATAAGACTGCTGTCGGTTTTCGGGTTGGCTCAGTTCGGTTTCGGTTCACCCAATTTTCGGGTTGTATCCGGTCGGGTCGGGTCAGCTTTTGCCTGGACGTGATCAACGGCACGGTACACCCAGCCGGCCAGCCAGGCCTGCATGCCAGGTCCTCAAATCCCCACCCCTCTAACTTGCCCTGATTGGACTAGACACATTCCAATCCACTTCTAACTCAGCCCGATTTGCTACCCGAGCTCAAGCCAACAAAATTATGCATGAAAGCAATAGCGATATTGGGAAGGACGGTTCAACGGTAAAAGAAAGTAGTAAGTCTTGCTTACGACGGGTCACCATTTGTGACGGATATTTTGTGAGATAAAATGGATATAAAATGAGTTAGTGGAGAAAGGGGACCACACGAATAGTGTTGGAGAGAGAGAAAAAGTGGGTATTTTGTGATAGAAAACGGTATCCGTCACAAGCTTGCGACGGATAGTGTCGTTGCAAATAAGAATTTGTGAAAAGAAAGAAGCATGAATCTGTCCCGGCCAGCCCAACCTCAACCCGTCAACGTGCCAGATCAGGGTCCAGCCTGAGCCCATCCCTGACCCGTCCAACCTACCCTTCCCCTAGGGTCGTATCAGGGTTAGTCCAGCAAAATCGGACCCGTGCCCGGTCCATCCCAGCCCAACCTGTGGCTACCTACTGAGTCTGAGAGCATCACAATGATAAGACCTCTCTCAGCAATTACCATATCACATCATTTACCATCAACTTAATACCAATTACTGTCAAAAATCAACCATTATGGATGTCCTTGTTGAAGCTCTAGCTAGGGATAGGAGTACACAATTGGATTTGTCTACAAATTGAACTGTATCTCAACTACAGTGCTGAAGGGCCATAATAGATTGCTTTACATCCATCTATTTTGGACCCTCATATATCTAAGAAAGAAAAATATTAAATTTTCCTGAACTTTATATTATCATTTTAGTTTTTTCACAATATCCCTCCGACCTGGTATATTTCTCGCCTGAAGTCATGTCCTATAGTTTCAGTTTGCAAATCCAACCACCAAAAACAATAAATAGATAGAGGATTTCCTTAATTCCATTTACTTTTAGTTTTTATTAAGTTAACAATAAAAATCAATAAGCTTCTCTGCTCAATTTATTTGTCTTTGTCTTTTTATTTTTATTTTCATTCTTGGTGCCTTAGGATCCCCTTATTTAGCCAAATGAACTAGCCGTGTACCAAATCTAGTTTGTTTTAGTAATATACTATTGATCTCCATTAATACGGGGTGCCAAGTAATGTTGCTGTTGTTTTGTTGTGTGCTAGGAGGGCTTGTAGAGTTGTAGTGCTTCAACGAAATGCAAAGATCATGGCCAGTGAAAAGGAAGTAAATTAGGACAGTGACAATGATACAAGCATCTTTCTTCTGAAATATCACTATATGTTGTGTGGCATAAAAGACCATTACAGTACTTAGCAACGGAATGACAAATTGATTGAGAAAAAAACGAGCTACATCGACTCAATGGTGGGCTGGTGTTCCGTACATTGGTGGTTGAATAACTACTGCTCTTTGCCTAAGGCCGACTTTTGCTTTGAGGTATCATACTGGACCTCTTTACATCAACTACACTTTGAAGTTTGAACTATTGTATACCCTTTATCATTTAGTGGCGATAAAAGGCGGCTAGCATGCCTAGGCTTGGCAGTCGCTCCCCCAAGATTTTCCGCCTTGCTATTTAGGTAATCTACACGTCGTACTTTATATCAAAAAACCATAACCTAACATTTGAAAATGAAGGTCATTATAAGTCTCTTTCCCAGCTTATGGCATGTGGTCCCAGTAACAGTCACATTGACATATACAGAGAAGTTCTGTAGGGATCATTACTAGTGGTGCAACTCTCCAGTCTACACTGTTGGAGATCAAGAGTATCAAATCTTCTTATCATATTGGATAACAAGATTTACCGGTCATGAGACTCATGACTACCTTTTAATAATCGACCTTACGACGATACCTCACTGTAGTTCTGGTCCCAAATTCAACCCAGTTGCTGCCCAATGGTATTGTAAGCCAACTTAGAGGAATAAGAATTGTTAAAGATGCAGATCAGGAGATGAAATAAATGCGTTATAAAGGAATTTATGCAAATATCCTTGGCAAAAGGTGATAAGACATTAGGACAGATACCAAATATACCCTATAGAGTATAGACTAATAGTAGTAGGAAATATAGGAGCCACAAGACGTAATTGGAAAATCTAGCGGAATATTTTCATCATACTTCTCGATGAATTTAACGAATTTTTGAAAGGACAATGATATAACGTCATCAGATGCTACTGAATTTCAGTAGTTAGTACCATCTTCTCACATGCACGGATCATGATTTAGGCCCTACACAGTGGAGAGAGAATTGTGTAGAACCCACGTGTGCATGCGAGTGCATGGTACTGAGATATTGAAACTCAACCGGTAGCGTTTTCTTGTATTTTCTTTTCAAGTTTGTATATCCTCATGCACCACTAGTTTGTATAGCTAACCTGGTTAAAGAAAGCCTTATATAAGAGGGGTAAGAGAGTCATTTCACTTTCTTTGGCTATGTCATTGATAGGAATGGTTAGGCCAAATTTAAATTGGGGACTTACAAAGAAAGGAAAATTATTTTTGATGTTGATATGCTTAGTTAAAGCCTTAGAGGTGTCTACTGCCTAGGTTGCTAGGGCTCTTCAAGATTATTTCGTGTACTCGTGTCGGACACTGGACACTTAGACACTTCATTTTAGACCAAAAACAAGATTGTTTTGACAAAATAGACGAATCCGAGCAAATAGGTGATACTGCCCAAAATTTACGAAAAGAGTAAGTGGGCTGCCCAAACGCTTTTGAAAGATTAGCTAGAGCCTAGAGGGCTCGAGGCTCATCTGGAACAAGGGCTGGTGATCAGCTTCAAGCTTATGGAATTTTTAATCAAATGGTAGATAGGACGGGACGAAGCCCACTCAAAATCAACCTTTGGGCCATAATGCAATTTAGATGAAGTCATGAAGATCATAAATAATGGAATAGTGTATGATTAGTAACACAAATTCTCATATATGACGGACATATCCGTCGCACATTTGCGACGGTTCAAATATTACCCACTTGGGTAGGAAAAGACAAGGCATTTGAGATTTTCAATATTTTGTCTTATATACAAATGTGGAAAACTTGACCCGTTACAAGCTTGCGACGGATAACGGATATATCCGTCGCAAGAGAAACTTACTGGATCACAGTAATATCATCTTTTCTAAAGTTGTCCTGACTCAACATTTTGCACATTCTAAAATTGAATTATGACCTTCAATACTATACATGGAATATGACTTTGAATTCTCTTAAATGTACCAAAACTTCTGCTATAACTCTATAAGTTGCTACAAAATGTGCTGAACTTTGTCAACTACTCCGTATGATCAAATTTTGGAAAATTATGGTGACATACATTTTACTCCCTCTGTTTCTGCGAAGCGTACTAAATATTTTTCAAATATTAGTGGTCAAAGTCACATTAGTTTGATTGCCAAATTCGATACTTGTGGTTGTTTTGAGGATTAATGGGGTATTTGAACAAAAGCACGAACTTGACTATCGAACCAATGCCATTTTTCAAGATCTGACATCTATTTGAAGACGGCGATGAGCTCCCTTTTTCTAGCAAAATCACTTCAGTACAGAGTACAGACTACAGACCCCTCCTATAGCTACCTGGAGTGATGTTAATATCGTTGTATACTCACGTGTTCAAAGCAATTAAATGATGTTTATGAGGTTTTTATGTTGAGAGCTTATGAGCTATGTTGGCCATTTACAGTTGAAGGTGGTTTCCTATTGACAAGTTCGAAGCCATAGACCCAGAAGCCTCACTACTATTCCAGAGCAGGTAATATAGCATCCGGAGCCTCGAAATGACTAAGTTTGGTTCATTATTAGTTGCTGTCCACAATAATTGAAATCCCAAGCAACCAAATTCAAGATGAATGCCACCTCTTAGGCCTGTTCTATATATTACGTGACAGTGTCAATGTAATATTCATTACAAGTCATATGGCCTGGAAGAACCTTAATTATGCGTAAATTTAATCCTCTTACCCTGCAACACAGCAACAGGCAGGCCTCATGGAAGTAATAGGATAATGGCAGTATAGCAGTATTAATGTTAACCTTGATGCTCGAACGGAAATGATGCAAAAGTTGGTGTTGCATTAGGACGATGGAGTATGGACACCACTCATTGATATCCCACCAAATACACTCCATAAATCTTTCTTCTTCCTGTACTTCCACTACACGAATGGGATAACAAGGTAGTGATTACTTCCAAAGTCGCGCACATCCGTCTTTCTATTTTGGTATATAAAAATATCTTTTTTGACGATAACTTTTGTATAATTATTAGAGGTATTTCAACACAGGTGGGTCTCAAAATTATCTTGACTTTGTTTGCAGTCTGGTCTACCAGGCAACATCATACTTTTGGTGGACTAAATATCATAATGGCCTGTTTTTTCCAGTTGGAAAGAATCCACGCCAAAGGCAACATGTTCAAAGGTAAGATGTTCAAAATTTAAAGTACTGTTTTTCTAACTCGTTTCCTGAAGATGTGTGTTAGACAAGCCAAAATAATATATTTAGTCTCACAAATCTGGGGAGGGAAGACCTATGTGGTGCTAATTTTAGAGATTGAAGGGTGAACCAACTCATGATTAGATATGGGACTAATACGTTATCCTCATAATTAGTGTACTCAGTTTAGGGGACGAATGCATGTTTGGTAATGGATAGAACTTGGCCCATCGCCCCCTCCACAAGCATGTCTAAGGTGAAAACGGATTTTCTGTTCCATTTTCCCTCCTTTTGATACATCATTAGTTTAATAGAAATGATTGCCAATTTTATCGTGTGAAAAATGATGCCATGAGATAAAAGTAATGGGATATGAGATGGGACACAAAAGCGGAACAAAGAATCTGAACTCGTTTAGCCTGCGCCACAAAAATACGATTCCATTGGATATATTTGAAAGATAAGTTACTAGGATGATTCTCCCAATCTATTTTGTTCGTTCGTACTCCTATATCATGAGTTAGGAATTGAATCGTTACGACATTAACCACTTGTTTAAGAAAATAAAGCTATAATTACTTAAACAGAACCGCTTTGATTATTTCCTTCTCTCAAGTCTTATCTGCCTCCTTTGTCTCAAGGCATTATATTCAGAATAGTGGTTGGGTATGTGACACATCAAATTATGATGACCTTCCTTGTTTGGGATAGAGCTTTTGCAAACTTGAGGCATTGGAAGAGTGCCCTAATATAGGATAACATGGGATCCTATTCCTAGACACCCCTACAGCTTTTGCAACTACGCATTAAGCTAGAGGAACATGTATGCTTGGTGACTTGGTGTAACATGGGATCCTAGACACCCCCCCCTACAGCCTAGACCCTAGAGCACTTGATTTTCAGTCCGTCACAAATGAGAATTTGTGTTTTCAGTATACCCAATTTTCCAACCACTAAATTATTTCAACCACATCACGACATTTCTCAATTTCATGAGTCCCTGATTCATATTATAGTGAGGAACGTGTTCCGCATATCTCTATTGGTTCGGCTACATCAACGTCATCTTACAAAATTTTGAATTCAATTACTTGTTCACAAGTGAATCGTAACATTATTAGGGGCTTTATAAAGTTACTAGCTAATTTCCATTGTATTAGATATATTCTTTGTGAAATTTCAAAGAGAACAAAGGAAGGAGATAATTGAGTATTTTTCATTGATTCAAACTCTGGTATACAACGTTTACATATATACAACTTCTACCAAAGATATGATCTACATAATCTCTGACTTGCCAACTAATATCCATAAGAATAGGCAACTAAATATTTACTGAATCAAATACAAACGATTGCATATAACAATATTATTCTCTGCTATTATTCTGTTACTCCCCCGCAAGTTGGACGACTTGGGAAGCGAAGACCCAACTTGAACAATAAGTGATCGAAGGATTCTCCGCTTAATGCTTTTGTGAACAAGTCTGCGATTTGTTCCTTACTTCGAACATGAGATATGTTAATGACGTTGGAGACCAAATGTTGGCGAACGAAATGACAATCGATTTCAATGTGTTTTGTTCGATCATGAAATACGGGATTCTTAGTAATGTGGATTGCCGCTTGGTTGTCACAGTACATACTCATTGGTTCGTTGTGAAAAATTCCCAAAGAAGCTAAGAAGGCCTTTATCCAGATCATTTCACTCGTGACTGCTCTCATGGCACGGTATTCCGCTTCTGCGGTAGATGTGGCCACCGTCACTTGCTTTTTAGCTCTCCATGAGATAGGTGAATTACCTATCGAAACAAAATAACCACTTATTGACCGTCTAGTCAATAGACAACTCGCATAATTGATGAGCCCAAATTCGGTCATTATTTTCTCTTGTTTTCCTTTTGTTTTGATCCCGTTTCACCCCCGTTTGACATGATTTCGCCCCTTTTTGTACCCGATATCTCTCTTCTACATGTTTGTTGACATGATGTAGGGCTTGACGCGGGAATGAAGAAACGGGAGAAAAATGTGATGAAATCTAGGCAAAATAGGAGGAAAGGGGCGGAAATGAAGGAATGGGGTCCTCAGCCGGTCGGCCGGCAGCCGGTCCGCCGGCTGGGAGCCCCTAAGCCTTGAAAATGAAGAAAAAATGCAGAACTTGGGATTTGGGTCCCCAGCCGGTGGCCAACCGGCAGCCGGCTGACCGGCTGGGACCCCCTCACCATTCCTTCGTTGCTTTAAAGTCAGACCCGTGTTTTCGCATCCCCAGCCGGTGGACAACCGGCGGCCGGTCCGCCGGCTGGCAGTACCTGATCATGTTTCAAAATGAAGAATTTTCCAGATTTGAGCCAAGGTCTCCCAGCCGGTACCCGACCGGCAGCCGGCCGGTCGGCTGAAGATCCAAGCCAAATCGAAGAAAAGAAGAGGAAAGTTCAGAAGTCCAAATTTGGACTCTCAGCCGGTCACAGACCGGCAGCCGGTCGACCGGCTGGGAGTCGCTGTTCAGAAATTCGTGCACTATATAAACCCGCACTTAGTCTTTCATTTACACACTTCTTATTTACGCATTCTTAAGCTTTTTTAGGGTTTACTACTGTTTTGAATACTTAGCACTTAGACTCAAAAACACTAAAAAATACTTTAATCTTATTTAGATCTTTACTTAATCTTTCTTTATTAGTTAATCTCTCTAGAGGATTCTCCTTAAGTTTGTGTTTAAGCATTTTGTTAGTGGATTATTTGGGTTGTAATTTTTGGGGGATTTGGAAGAATCCTTCAACTTGTCATCCAAGTCATTTCCTTTTCCATAGTTAATGGTATAATCTTCTTCATCTTTACTTTATCTTTGCATTTCCTTTAAGTTTTGTTTGTTTAATTGTTTACTCTTACTTAATCCAACATGTCTAGCAATTCCTCATCATTTGTTTACATACTTATGTTAGCCATGTGTGAGTAGTTCCCCTACTAGGGTTAGGGGTGTGCTTTGGTTTGTTGATAGCTATGAATCTTGCTTAGGGTTAGGATTTGGTTCTCTTCTTTGCTAGGTTTTCATTTATGCATGTTACATGTTTGATGAAATGTCTCAACGACGGTTGGACATGATTCTCATTGTTGTTGGCCTTTGATGATAGTCTAGGGCTTTCATGGACATGTATGTATGTTAGGTTGGCCTTATTTGTAGCGAAAGCTAGGATAGGGATCGACTTTAGGTGAGTCAAATCGATAGACGAGACAAACCTAGGCCTAGTATAGTGGAGACCTTAGATTCCCTTGCATGATTCGTTACCAACCTACCTTAGTACCCCCGACACCTTAGTATCTTTTATTCATCGATTTCATCTTGACACTTTTGCTTCAATTTATCTTTAGTAGTTGTTAATCAATCACAAACTTATTACCCAACTCGAGCTCGAACTAGAACTTAAATATACAACTTCCCCACCGTCTTTTGGGTTCGACCCTAAATTATACTACTTAATTTCGGAGTTTATAAATTGTTTTTGGTGCCGGAATCGACGACAAAATCCGGCCATCAATAATCCGAGTCACAATATCCCCGAACATGTAAATCCCGCGACTTTGTGAATGTGATTCCTTTGCTTGGATCCCGTTTTATGTAGCGAACCACCCGTAAAGCCGCGTTCCAATGCTCCTTTCGAGGCTCATTGACAAATTGTGACAAGACATGCACCGAGTACACTAAGTCGGGTCTGGTAATAGTTAAGTATACCAATCGACCCACCAAACGACGATATTTCATAGCATCACGTAGCACATACCCCTTTGCTAAGGCCAAATTATGTCTCGGTTGCATTGGAGTATAGGCTGTTTTCGCACCTCCCATACCCGATTCCTCAATTATGTTGAGTGCATACTTGCGCTGATTCAGAAATAGATCATCTCGTCCATGTGCCACCTCGATACCGAGGAAGTACTTGATCTTGCCCAAGTCCTTTATTCTGAATTCCTTGTCCAGGAACTTCTTAAACTGTGCACAAGCTTCATTGTTATTGCTGACGATTATCATATCGTCCACATAAACTAGGACTCTAACAAATACTCCATCCTGATTCATAGTGAAGAGAGAATAGTCGGCTAATGACTGAGTGAACCCATAAGCTTTCATCGAGGCACTCAATTTGGCAAACCATTTTCGGGATGCTTGCTTCAAACCAGAGAGCGATTTCAACAACTTACATACTTTATTCTCTCCCGGTTTCTCGAACCCCTGTGGAATCTTCATATAGACTTCTTCGTCGAGGTCTCCGTGCAAGAACGCGTTATTGACATCCAATTGTTCGATGTACCAACCCTTATGGACAACAACTGCTAGAAGACATCGCACGCTGGTCATTTTGGCGACTGACGCATAGGTTACGTTGAAATCGATTCCCTCAACTTGAGTGAATCCCTATGCCACAAGCCTCGCCTTGTATCGCTCTACCGTTCCATCTGCGTGGTACTTAATTTTGTATAGCCACTTGCATCCGATGGGTCTCTTTCCCGCGGGCAAAGGAACGAGTTTCCAAGTTCCATTACTCTCCAAGGCTGCGATTTCCTTAGCCATTGCCTCGCGCCATTTCCCATCCTTAGCTGCTTGATGATAAAATGTTGGTTCGACATTTCGGTCGAGTTTCGCTAGGAAAGCTTTGTGAGAGTGCGAAAAACAACTGATATCAACATAATTCTCAAGAGGATAACGCGTACCTGATCGGGAGGATGCAGCCTGGCCGTGGTGAGCACTGGTAGTCGGGGTAATTACTCGTGTGGACTTGCAATAATAGTCTCGCTTCCATATGGGTTCGAATTTTTTTCTTGCTCCACGACCCATGTTCTCCTCCCCCTTACTGTCACCTGTGTGCACGTCTGTTTCTTTGGAAACAGTATCATCCTCCTGGGTATTTTCCGCATCATCTGGTCTATCAATGTCCTGGGTATTTTCTATTGTGTTACCCGTGCTCACAGCAAGTTCCTCTGGTTGTGACATTTCGTCATTCCCCTGTTCAATACGTGATTCTGCCATGGACTCAAAAAATGGTTCGGGTCCTACGTTTGTGTGATTTGGACTCACTGACTCATTGCTGGAAATCGTGTATGGGTATACATGCTCATAAAAGGACACATCTCTCGACACAAACACACGCCTTTCCTTTAAGTCATACACCTTCCAACCTTTCTTACTATGTGGGTAACCAAGAAATATGCATCGCTTTCCCCGTTCCCCGAATTTGTCTTTTGGTTTCTCTTTATTATGTGCATAGCACAGACACCCAAATACCTTTATATTATCATAAGTGGGCTTCTTACGATATAAAAGCTCATAAGGTGTTTGTCCATCAAGTAGGGGTGTTGGAGTTCGATTAATTAAGTAGGCCGAGGTTAATATGCATTCCCCCCAAAAGGTCAAAGGCAACCCGCTGTGAAATCTCAAAGCCCGTGCCTTCTCAAGGATATGGCGGTGTTTTCTCTCAACCTTACCGTTTTGTTGAGGCGTGTCAACATTACTAGTTCGAAAGAGAATACCATTCTCGGCATAATAACCTTGCATAGACCCGGATAACAATTCTGTTCCATTGTCGCTTTGAATGATTTTAACATTCCTTTGAAACTGCGTTTTAACCATTTGACAAAACATTTTCACCAAGTCTCCTGCCTCGCTCTTATCTTTCATAAGATATACCCACACACCCCGACTATGGTCATCAACGATGATCAGAAAATAATGCGCCTGTGTCAAACTAGGCACTCAATACTTGCCCCATATATCACAATGAATTAGACCAAATAAAACATCACATCTTTTATTATTAAGCTTAAACGGTGTTCGGGTTTGCTTAGCCCTACAACATGGATCACAAACTTCATTCGAGTTCCAATTCAGTTTGCAATTAATTAAAGTATTGAAACGAGAAAGAATACTTTTAGATAGATGTCCAAGCCTTTGATGCCACAGTTTACTTTCCTGCGAAACTCCCACATGTTCAACCACTTCAATCTTCTTACCTTCAAAGTAATATACCCCTTCTCGGTACTCACCGCGTCCAATCGTCATCCTCGTAATCCGATCCTGTATTTTACAATAATGAGGAAAAAAAGTCAATAAATAATTGCTTTCGTGTATCAATTGTCTCACTGAAATCAGATTACAGGTAAGCGATGGCACAAAAAGAACGTCCTGAAGGACTAGGTTCCTGTCTAATCGAATTTCGCCGTGGATACTTGCTTCCACCTCGTATCCATCAGGTAGACTGACTTTTGATGGTCTTTCAACCCACGTTTTGCAAAACAAATCTCGCTTTCCTGTCATATGGTGCGAGGCTCCGCTATCAATCATCCATTCAACATTTATATTGGCTTTCATACCTTGTAATTTTGCGTTCCCATCTGGACTAGCATTCAGAAAGCTTCTGAGCCTTTCAATTTCAGTATCAGTGAACAGGACATTCTGTCGAGATGATTCTCCAGTCTTGGAGCCTCCACTGTTTCCCATAGCATTGACTTGGTGACTGTTACTTCCTCTTCCTCGTCCTTTGCCACAGTTGTTGTTTCCACGACTGTTGTAACCACCACGACGTCCTCTTCCCCTTTCTCGTGCCTTTACTTCCTCATAGCCATGTTTGTCATAGCAATTCTCTTCCGTATGGTAGTATTTTCCACAGTGAATGCACCAAGGTGGTCTTTGACTGCTGTCGACCTCTGTCCTGTCGGTGTTGCCCTTTCCTCTGTCACTGCCGTAAGTTCTGGCAGCCATGGCTATCTCTTGGCTCTCCTCTTGTGCCTTAGTAAGAGAAGCATGCCTCTCTTCCCTCAAAACTAAAGCGTAGACACGATTCATCGTGGCAATGGGGTGTTCCATGAGTAGATTAGTTCGAATGTGGCCATACAATTTCGAATCCAATCCCATCAAGAATTGGTGCACCTTTTCTTCTTCCTTTTCATGTGCTATCGTCGCCGCTGCTCCACACGTACAACCTTTCACCTTGCTGTAATTCGCCAACTCGTCCCATATCGTCTTCAGCCTTGTGTAATATTCTACCACGGAGTCCCTGTTAGGTTTTATTAGTTACTCATAAACTAATCTTTTAGTCATACTAACATAATCTTTTAATTAACCCTTTAATTAACATATTATAAGTGATCTTAAGCATGCTAAAATGCGGAAATAAGAGAGTTCTCGAACCCTTACATACGGTCCGAATGAATGGCAAGGATGATCCTCCTAGTACCCAAATAAGAATACCTCCTTTGGATGCACCAAGACAACCCTTGAATGATCCGAAATCTCGAGTATGCTAGTACAAGAAGACGGATTTTCCTTAAACAATATAAGTTCTAGTATGAGCTTATTGTACTAATATTATATCACTTATATAACTAGTAATGTTATTATCTTATAATAATACTTAGAGGATTTTATGTAAAATATTTTCTCACCCTTAGAAAATTTTAACAACAACAACACACTAGAATGAATAATATGAGCATGTCATATATTTAAGTGGGTAGGGTTTTGGGAGATGGTGAGGCCGGCTATGGGAAGAGCAACAAGGGGACATGTTGCCTTACCCATGCTTCTTAGGGTGGCTCTAGATAGTGTTTCCAAGACACTTTTATGATTGTGTTTTTAGAACAATTAACACACATAAATCATCTTATTTGCAACCCCAAAACCGGTGCCAACCATCATAAAATGGATTTCATTTTATAAATTTGTCAATTGTATAATGTGACATCTTATATGTCACATAGTAATAAAATTATCTTAATATAAATATTTATCATATAAATATTATATATATATAATTAAATAAATCATATTTATCAATTGACAAGTAATTCGAAATTACAAATATAAAATGATAATTTATCGTCAATACGATTTACAACCTTTGTATTAATTTTGACCAAATTCATTCTAATTACGATATAATAAAATATCGTTTAATGTTTAATAATTGGCACGCTTCAATTTTAAACATAAATCTTACAATAAGATTTAACCTCTAATTTCTCGATATACGAGTTTAAGGAATATGATCAAATCGTATCACTATACATTTGATTATTTTATCAATTAAGGGAATTGTCCTAAAGGTGTGACCTAAAAGGATCAACTGACCACCACCGTCATACGACAGTAATGTCAAACTCTAGCTAGCCAATCATTACCGATTAATGTTGGTCAGTTGACTAATATAAAATCGTATCATCCCTTGCGCATTCTCGTTATGAGATTTAATTACATGATCGCACTATTGTTGAGGACACATTTCCCAACAATCCCTTCCTTGCTTACACTCGTTGAGTTCGTTTTTCAATTGATGAACTCGAGGAGCGTTCCCTGCCGAGTATCTACTACGCAGTTCCTCCCAAACATCAGCGATGGATTGCGAAAAAGTGATACTGGGATGCAATTTGGGATCGATGACATTGCAAAGCCATGCTCTTAGCATGGCATTGCACTGCCTCCACGCTACTGTCTCGATGCTGTCTTCTTCCCCACGGTTTTCTGGCTGCTTCACCTTCCCTTCGATGAAAGCCAACTTATTCTTGGCATCTAACCCGTTCTTAACGGCTTCAGACCATAAATCGTAGTTGCTGCCGTCGAAGATAATTTGTGTGACATTTAAATGTGGATTATCGGAAGGATGGAGGTAAAGAGGGGACGTTATGGGTATAGTCTTTGGACTAGGAACCAATATGCCTTTGAGTTTGTCATCACTGCCGCTTCCGGTCATGGTGATGCTTGTTTATATGAAAAAAAATTGATATTATAACTGGCTCACGATACCATGTGAAATTTCAAAGAGAACAAAGGAAGGAGATAATTGAGTATTTCTCATTGATTCAAACTCTGGCATACAACGTTTACATATATACAACTTCTACCAAAGATATGATCTACATAATCTTTGACTTGCCAACAAATATCCATAAGAATAGGCAACTAAATATTTACGGAATCAAATACAAACGATTGCATATAACAAAATTATTCTGTGCTATTATTCTGTTATTCTTGGAAACAAAAATTATCATTAGGGGCTTTAGAAAGTTACTAGCTAATTTCCATTGTGGTGTTATTAGATATACTCTTAGAAATAAAAATTATCGTGCTCATAATGTGGCGAAACAGGCAGTACAGCCCTAGTCATATAATTTCCTTTTGTCAAAAAAAAAATATGAAAACGAATTAAATAGCAATTAGTTGGGGAAAACTTTTAGCTAATTTCAAGATATTTTTCTCCTATCTCATCTATTATATTTGGATATATTCATCCTAAACAAGAATTTGTGTTTCTTTGATATGTGACGAGCACGCGTATTCAGAAATTGGAGTAAGAAACTTCCTTAAAGATGAAATTGATGGAGTAAGAAACTTACTCAAAGATGTTCAGGCTAAACTTTATACTTTAAACTGTATCGAATGGAAAATTCAAACAAGAAAATATACTCCTATTTCTTATGTTGCATTCAACACGTTTTTTAAAATATGTGAAGAGTTTTGAAAGGTGTAACGATCTAATGAAACCTGGGATATATACAATATATTCGCAATTAGTTGGTCTTATACTCTAGCGTAAACCATTGTATGCTATAACCGAGCTATTTTAGGGTCCCTAAATGAGATGTATATTACAAAATAAAATTGTTCTGCACATATAATCATATCAAATACATTTTGAATCACGATCAAACTTTTAGATATGAACCTTGGAAATATTTTGGCAACGGTTGAAGCTTGAATTGGATTTGGACAAATTAAAATAAATAAAGGATAAGTCGATTAAAACGTGAGTTGCGCGCTATTGTTTAAAGATATTGTTATAATATTTACAAGATTATATTGGTAATATATGTCGACGGACAAGAGGACTTAAAAGAAGTAGGTGATGATATGAAAGAGTGTAGTGTGATAAGGGGAATCCAGGCAAAAGAGTTAAACATACATTATGGAGTTGTTGTCAGGTTGTCTGTTGTTTTAAGATATCGACTTTCATACAAATCTTCCACCCTTCTTATCTTTCACTTCCCTACAAATCTTCAATAATATCAATAATACAGTACTCCCTACATTATTATTATTGGTCAGAGTGTCTTGCTAAATACGGATACTATTCGTCATAAGTTAAAAACGACTAGTATTCTCTCACAATAAGGCAAGTGAGAGAACAAGTGGGGCTAAATGGAGTATTTTATGGATCATTCCAATTGCATTTTGTGAGTTCGTCTTCAGCTTGTTACGGATAGTGTCTGTCTTTAACGAGAATTTGTGATTATTGGTATACCAATACAACTACTATTTCTTTAATGTAAAATATTATTAAAATATTAGTGTATATGAATTGTTTTTTACAAGAATATTTTAGATATCATGAAATTCAATACAAAAATCATTTTAGAAACATTCAAGATACAATAGATACTGTGTAAAATATACTCTATTTGTCCCGATTATTTGTTGTAACATGAATTCTCTCTATTTCCTTTTATTTTCTTTTACTAGTCCAGATTCTATCACGCAAGAGGAGTGACAATAACACGAGACAGCTCGTGAACGGCTCAAGTCCAGCTTGGTCAAAGGTCGACTTGTGTCGTCTCTAATCAAACTTGGGTTTGGCTTGAGAACTCAACGAGTGAGTTTATATTGGTTCGGCTCGAAAAACTTGCGAGCAGTTTAAATTTTAGTAATTAGATAAAATCTTGTTCTTATTTTATAAAATATTTTATCATGATTATATTTTTGTATCATCGTATCAAATGTTCTCGTTAATTTGTTCAATGTTTTTATATATAACCTTCAAAAAAAATTGATAGGGAGAAAAAAGCGAAAATTAGATGATCATATATATGCTCGAGTTTAAGCTCACAATATTGAAAATGAGCTCAATTTTTTGAGGATAAGTTGAGCTGAAAATTGACTCGACTCGACTTGACTCGTTACCCCCTTTAAATGTAACCATCTAAACCACTCAAGTTTTACAAATTCTCATTTGTGAATTGTGACGAACGATATCTGTTACAAGCTAGGTAGCACCAAAACGGACACGGACACGGACACGGGACACGGCATGTCATGAAATTTAGGACACGGGACACGGCATTTAAATTTAATAAAATATACATTTTATAGTTATAAACTTTTGATTTTATTTTTGTAAAAGTATTTGATATTAATTTTAAATAAATGAAAGTAAAACTTCCCCTTGATAATAAATTTATTTTCATTCTTCACCGAATCAATATTCTAATTAATCTCTTTCGATAGCGCATTTCTCATCTCAAGAACATCATTCACTGCAAATGATACCCAAATATCATGGACACGCGACGGACACGGCTCAAATACCATGGACACGCGTCGGACACGTGCCCAAATAAATGTAGAAAGTTAGACACGGCTGTTTAGGTGTTGGACACGTTTCGGCGTGTGTCCGTGGAGTGTCGGTGTCGGACACGGTGTCGGACACGGTACGGCTCATTTGGAGAAGTGTCCGTGCTACCTAGGTTACAAGTTTGTGACGGACCAAATAAGACCCACATGAGTAGATAAAGATAAGATATTTGTAGCTCCCTAAGTACTTTATGTTTGCCTTTTCTACTCAAGTGGGTTATATTAACTCGTCGCAAGCTTGTGGCACATATACTCGTCACAAGATAGACTTAAATTGAATATTAGAGAAAAAAAAGTTCCATTCAAAACAAATAAAAATAGAAAAGGATCCTAAATTCCTAACCCCACGATAGCTACTTTAACTTTTCTTTAGGAACAGTGAATAGTAAATAGTGATTCATTTGGTATCAAAATAGATGGGAGAGATGGCCTTTTATTTTCTTTTCCAGGTGCATCCTTCCGACCTTCCCCTGACCAAATTCTCAATCTGGCACTTACTGCATTTTCGGCATCTTCACGTGACCTTTGACAAAACCTGTCTCATATAATCCTTGGTCAACTGTCCATGGTTATCCACTTCCCAAACGGGTTAAACCAATGGCTGATTTTCAAGTTTGCAAAATTTTTGAATCTCATCGGGTGGGCTCGGATGGACTCGGGCCATTTTGGCTTTGTGTCTGTTATTTTAAAGTTATTTAAAGATGATTGGTGTGGCAATAAAAAATATTTTGGTCGTGTTATATTAAATCGATTCAATTTTCGTTAAAGATCAAACTCAAATCCTTATTTTTTAGGTCAGTAATGGATTATTCGAGTTAGATCATCTGGGACGATCAATTTTGTTAGGACAACTTTCAACCCTTTCCATTTCATCATCTCCGTCCCATTTATTTTCTCGGATTAATGTTACAAAACTTTGACCATTACTACATTAAAAAACACTAAATAATACGAAGTACTTCACTAAAAGATAAGTATATTATAGCACTATTAATAATTTAATCATATATTTTCAAAAAGATACCAAAATTAAAATGAATATGACAATGTTATATTTGAATATATAATTAAAAAGTCTTTCACAAAACAATATTTTCATCAAAAATTTCTACAGTAAAATTTAAATAGAAAAAAACATGGTCAAATTAGTGTCTAGTAAACCTAGCAAAACCACCATATAGGTGCTTGATTTAAAAAAGGAGTACCAAACTACCAATACATTATAAACATACTTCAGCAAATTGACATCCTGAAGACCATAAAAAAAAAAAAGTGTTTCTCTTTGCCATCACAATCCCTCCTTTCCTCCACCCGGTATCACACCTAATATTTACCGGACCTTAAACATGACTCGGCCCGAAGGCATAACCAAATCCAAACCGACCTCCTATGATTCAATAGATAATGGTCTAGCATTCTCTTTGTCCCCATTTCTTTATTTTATTTTTTATCATGGAAAGTATTTTAATCAAAGACCAACAAACAATTTACGAAAAGAGTAGTTATAAGTTAATAGATAAGTTAATTGAAAAGAGACGAGTGACTGAAGTGCGTATTTTACTATTCAAAACTTGGATGGGTGGTAGTATGCATGAAGCGCATGTACGCAAAGGCACACACCCAGTCGATGACCACCTACTTCTAAATAAATGATTCCATTCGTAACAGTATACTCCATAGTCCATAGCATTATGCCATTACGTGTGGGTCAAATAATAAAAGGAGATATAGTGTTTGTATGTTATCCTAGCCACTGGGTTTCTAGTATTCGTCAGCTTATTATTATTAATTATCACACATTTTCATTGAAGACGAACGCGATCTATTAAAAGCTGAAGATGGATAGTGCCCCTCTCACAAAGTGACAATACCCATGAAATGCTTAATTTCCTCCCATTTGTCTTCCCACTTGTGTAATTGTGAGAGAAAATATATCCGTTTTCAGCTTGTGACAGATAGTATCCGTCACAAGCAAGACTGATTGTATTATTATTATTATGGATTATGACAAATAATGGTATTCATAAATGAATGCTCTGCTCTGTAAAGACAATTTAGTGGAGCCTTTCTCCATTTTTATGTTCACGACTTCATGCATCGTATCTATTCTCCTCTCCTCATTACTCCTTCACTCCTTTTGTTTTTCCTTTCCACCTTTCTCTAATGAATAGTAATTCCACTCTTGACACACATTTTTACCTCATCAACGGACTGTTATACATTTAGGGCAACATTAGTTGAAACAAGAAATAAAGCATTATTCAAAATTATTTGCAGATGTTTCACAATTCATTGCATGCCTTCCAATCATTTAGGGACTACATAGTAATTTGTATCTATGAAACCGAACACGGTTTTTTTGGAAAAAGAAAACCAAAATGATTCTACAGATTATTAGTTTACGCCATCTGATTTAGTCTAGATACTAATCATCTGACTTTTATTTAATAGGGCAAAACTCTAAATATGGGGTTTCAAAACTAAGTTAGAAGGAGTATCCGACATAGGGCGTCCTTTTTTTGGTCTTAAAAGAAATGTCCAAAGTGTCCTACCCATGTCAAAGTGAAATGTATCCGATACAGGTATGCAAGGTAGTATTAAAAGAGCCAGATCAACATAGGTTCAACAAAAATGCATCCTAAGTGAATGAAACTCAGAGACCAACGCTAAATAAAGAATGCATTAATTCAGAGAAATAGAAAACTGAGTGAATCAGGAGACACAGACAATGTTTTGTTACATTGCTATCAACCAGATTTTGAAAATTCCACCATATTATTGGCTTAATTATTGCCACTGTTGTAAGGGATTAGAAATGGTTTGTTCAGCAGTCACCTGTGATGGGACCTATGCTTAATAATGTAAGGCTAAGCACCCACAACGCCACAACCAAAGGTAACAGGTCATAGAATACTCACTGTAAATATTTGCTTCTTTTTTTATGATTTTTCCTGTTTACAGGAAGTTCAGGAACTATAGACCTTTTACTGTTTCAACAAGTTTTACACCTCTTTTACTATATGAAGAGAAAAGCAGAACAAAAATAAGTGGGGAACAAAATAGGAAAGAGAAGGAAATTGAGTGGAATTACTTGAAAATGGGCATACTTGTATTATCCACTTCCAACACGGAGAGTTTAACATGATCATCCTACAACACAAGACTGAAATGCCCTATGTTTCTGTCAATAGTTTACGCTTATTTTATTTTGTGAGAAGAAAATAAAGTAGACGTAAACAAAGGAGTCCTAAGCTATCACTAACACTAGTGTAACCAGAGAATTCCAAGGAGGAAAAAGAGTGGCTGGTGTGGCATTATTTAATACAGAGTAACTCGGAAAAAAGATTTGTTTCTATTTGCATACTCTTATTGGATTACTAATAATTGCAGGATTGCAGCTGCAACAAAGGACAGAAAATTCTCTCCTCCATCCGTGACTATTACAGACTCCCTATCTTGAGCTATTAATTTGGTGAAGATGGGCAAAGAATGAGTGGATTCGCTTCGCTTCGGATCCGCTAAATGTCTATCAATGCCCGCCTATTTCACCCCTGTCTCTCTATCTTTTCTATTATTAGTTCCATTCTGATCAGACGACAACATAGATAAGATGGTGATGATAAGACTTCTACCAATTTGGCTTTGACTCATCCTTGCACTAGTATCTTCTACAATATTTATTGTTATGTTATTGTTATTATTACAAATACCTCCCAAACAAAATGCCTAGTTATGCTGTCAAATTATCAAAATGAGGTTGGGATGAAACAAATTATCGATCCATTGTACATAGGCTCGGTTTCGCTCGACAACTTTTCACTAAAGCTACTAAATAATGAATTGTAAAGAAATACAAATTCAGGAAAAGCAAAGCTCCTAAATCATTCGGCGACTTTGCTTGATACTACAACGTTTTAGTTAGCCAGAAAAAAATAAGAACTATTGTAGCAAACCGCTGACATTAAAGGGCTTGCTACAGTACCCATTTTTTTACATTTTTTGGGTTTTGCATTTTAACATAAGCCACTAAATGAGTGACCGACTTTCCCTACAAGTCGTTAAGCGACTCAATAGCTAAAAAATTATTCTACGTAGACCCATTTTGATAATTAGTTTCACTAAAACCCCATTTCGATAGTTTATTTATTTTCAAATCTTATTTTTCAAAAAAAAAACTCTTTTCATCTCTTCTGCAGTTCTGCTTCTCCGTTTTTTCAATTTCATATTTTGCATTTTGTAAAGTATGGGGTATAAGTGTTAGTTCCGGAGTATTTCTATTTCACTCCGTAATGTTTGTCAAATGGTAACGGAGATTACACTCCGTAGTTATTACTACTACGACTACTACTACTCCATATGATGACAAGTACGTTTGAAAAGATTGTTAGGAGGGCATTTCCATCCTCTTTACTTGTTTGACAGCTTTCAGTATATGCATTATTGTTCTACACCTTTTTTTTTCTTATCAAATTGGCTCTTCAGCAACTAGCTTTGTTTCATCAGCGTCTGGTATATTGCACGAACTACAGGAGAAAACCTATTTACTTTCGCAGTTTCACTATACATTTCCCCACCTGCATTACTCCCAGAATTGACAATCCCTCTTCCTTCTCTGGCAGACTGGCACTAATGTTTTTTACACTCGTTATTATTGGAGAGTATCTGATTTTTGTAGATATATATGGGACCTATTTTTCCGACATAATCGTCTATTCTCACACCCATTCTTTTAACACGAATCACGTACATTTATACTCCCTCCATTCCAGTTTATTGTCTTGCATACTAGTTTGGAAGAATTAAGAAATCAAACGAAGAGCCGTAAATTATTGAAAATCCACTCTTTTTTACTCAAAATAGACAGGATACAATTAATTTGAAAAATAATTCAGTAAGAAAAGGGGGCTATACAATTGAATTATTGAAACAGATAGAGTAATATTTTTTATGAATTTATTTGAAAGAAATTTCGTTCACATATATGTTTTTTTATAAGAACATTTGTCATTTAACACAAGAACATATTCTCACATTCAACCTAAAAACAGCAACAGTGCTACACTAGTAACCTTTTATTGGAACTTCAGCAAATTTTAAAAAAGTAATTTGGCCAGAGATGCTAGGAGCCTAGGAGCCGACGTATAATAGAGAAAAGGTAACCATTCGAAGAAATTAATTTTGAAGGCCACAGGGATGAAAATGATGGAAGAAAGAAATCAAAAAAGAGGTCTCAAATGACTCTGGTTTTTAAACAAGAGTCATTATGTGTAGATAACTTGCAAGTTAAAACTACTAAAGAAAACTCGGAGAGAGAGACTTACTAACAGGAAAGTGGGGGCGAAATCGACATTTGTATTTGCTGGGCCCAAGAGGTTTATAATGGAAGTAGCCTTCATCCTCACTGGAATTGCTCCCCACCATATCATCAGTTTATAATGACTAAAAATCTTCTAGTCCCCTGCAACTGTAGTTTAGCACAACCTGGTTATTGATTTATGCAAGCAAAGCTTGATTAACTAAAACACAAACGGAGTAATATGCCTTTGCAGTCATAGGATAGAAGAAGGAAATCTAAGAACCAAAGTTATGTGAACAAATGATATACAAAACAGGATATAAGTGGAAACATAGGACTACCAGAATAAACCATCTGTAGGTTTAAGTTCTCTCTTCTTGGTCAAAGAAACTATTAACATCCACTAAATAAGTACTCCGTATTATTCATGAATTGACAAAGTACTTTAATCGGTAGTCGTTACGATACCTAAGAATCTTAATAATTATTAAACATCTATAAATCAGAAGGTGCAAGCTAATTAGCATGAGTCAGCCTATAATGGGACAAGACAAAACCTTAATTATCTGCTAATCACCCGGATTTTTTATATAAGATCCTAGTGTTGCTTTCTCAGATATTAATTTTAAGGTATCTTGTCTCTTCAGCTACACTAAAAAGAGGATTATGTTAATCAATCAATCACTTTCTATGCAGAAATAATTAGATTGCCATGATCTATTGTATAACTAACTAAAGTAGACATCTATGCTTGACAAAGATGCAGAAATTTCACTTACCTAATCACCACTAAACTACAGTCCAAACAAAAACAAATTTTGTCTTAATTTGCTTAATTAAGTAATTAAGAGAAGCATATATTAAAGACCTGTCAAAAACGGTTTCATGTATGAAGAGTCTGTGTCTTAAACATTACTAATATATTTATCATCCATATTACTAAGGTGTTTGTAAGAAGTTTAGAGGCTATGTTACACGAACTCTTTCAAAAATTATCCAACACGGGTGCGTATCTAAGCGTCGGGCACTTTTAGGGGAAAAAACAGTGTATTTAGCTTGAAATAAGGTGTTCAACAGTCATACCATGTACGAGTATCAAGTGTTGGACACGGGTATGCGAAGAAATAAGAAGAATCAAAGCAACATTAGAAATGAGGTAAGATTATAATTACTGACAAACGAATTTGTTAAGATCGTCTAATGAAAAATAGAAAATAATTAATGATTGCGCTCTTAAAGATTAAAGTACAGATCACATGAGAAGTTTTCAAATCAAAGATGCTAATTTTGGTAAGTTGGAACTTGTCAGTGCACATTCCCAATCCCTAATTTCTTCAGTATAATCAGTAGAAAGGATGTTCAACTAAATACCCAAAGCTAACTCAAACCTCATTTAACTCGTCACTGTTATACATCATCAAGCTGCCATATCAGAGGTGGAGACTCTCAGTTTCTGCCACGTGTCCGTAACCATGTGAGCATTACCCAATCAAAGGCCCAAACTTCCTTGCAGATATCACAGTGGGTCCCATCACCCAAGATAAAATCTAAACTACCTAATCAAACATAAATGCTCCATTGGCTTACCTAAACTAATGACATTATTAAAACATTCTAATTAAACACAAATCATAATTAATTATTGTCTCTGTCCCTCTAGAAACCCCGTTTAGCAAGAATTCACCTTGTCTCTAAAAACCCCGTTCTGCTATTGGCTGGGACAAGACCACGTGGCAGTCATATGTCAGGAGGACCCCACATCACACAACCTCTTGTTATGGATATATTATATTCTATGGCTCTATGTCCCAGTTGCCCCAATCGCTATTACTTCACTTCTCTCTACTTGCCCCTTCAGGACCACCAAGAACACCATAAACTAAGCACAAATTCCCTTCTAAGATGGCACCATTTGTCTTAAATTTAAAACGGGTCAAGAATTATACCACTTCTGCATTAAGAAAAATATATTGCTTTTTCTTATGGCCTATGCATTCTTATATATACTTGACCCGTCTTATGTTTAAGTCTTTAAGACTAATAGTACCGTCTTAAGGTAGACTTACTGTCTAGGTAGCACCAAAACGGACACGGACACGACACGAGACACGGCATCCCATGAAATTTAGGACACGGGATACGTCATTTAAATATAATAAAATATATATTTTATGGTTATAAATAACGTATAATTTTATTTTTATCATATATTTAAAACTAAATCTAAACAAGTAAAGGTACAATTCGATTTTTACTATAACTAATTCTCATTTTTCCACCCAAACTCATCTTTTAATCGATCTTTTTTAAAAATTTATTCCTCGTCTAAACTATAATATGTTTAGCCATGTGTCCAACAAGTGTCGGGTGTCCGTGTGTCGGACACGATGTCGGACACGGGACGACTAATTAAGAGAAGTGTCCGTGCTACCTAGCTTACTGCTAACTAAATTGCTCATGCTCGTTTAGAAGTATCTGGCACAAGTGTGTCCAAGCATCTGGCTAGGTTGTTTTCAAAACATCTGTATATTTTTGGCTTAAAATGACGTGTCTAAGTGTCAGGACTGAGGAGTGTCGAACATGCCAAAGAAATAGAAAATATTAAAACTATGTCCTCTGTTCCGTAATAATTACTGGCTATTTATGTCAGATACCAGCTTATTAAGTCTAAAGGGTCAGATACATCAGTCGAAAGGCAACCCAATTTTTCCTTTATAAATACCCCTGCTTCTCTCACTGCATTTGGCAACCACACAAACTAAACAGAATCAAAAAACAAAGAAAAAGGAAAAATAGTGAGAAGAGAAAGAGTCAATAGTTCAGCTCAGTACCTTGCGCATGAAGAACTTGTGTTAGGTACCAAAAGCATTACAAAAGCCTGCATTATCCCTTCACTGCATCAACTTCCCTTTCACCTTACCTTAATATAAAGCAAAACAACAACAAAGGGAATGAGAACACACCAAACTTGGTAGCAACAACGTAAAACAATCATAATCTGTGTTTTAGAAAGTTTGTATTAAATCATAGACAATGAACAGAGCTTACCTAGACATGCTAAACTGTCCGAACACGGCCCCCAGAGTTAAGGGCATGGAAATGAGTGTCTTGGAACGACAGAACCTGATTTTAAATAAGCAACAAGAGCAACTTTTCCAAGTAAAGCAACCAGAAGATTTGAGTTGCTACAATGACTTCATGCTCCCTTTTTTAGCAGCTCAAGCACAAGATTTCCAAATCCTTAATATGGAGTGTGCTCCAATCCCACAGGCAGCTGGCCCAACATTGAATGAAATCATGAACCGGGCCATTAAAGCCGATCCAAGTATAGGAAACGGGTGGGTGGATTATGGGTTGCAGCAAAGTGGAGTGACAGTAGAAAACTCGGGAGCTGAATCTGCTGGGCAGGTCAATAGCCCTTGCTATGGGGTGAATTATGCCAATTCCAGAACTACCAGTCTGGCACCAATTGCATCAGTAGCGACAGCCACCATGAAGATAGCCCACAACGACAATATGGAGAGGGGAAATCTCCATTCAGAACAAAGGCCGTGTGGAACAACAGCGAGAGAGGGAAAGAGGAAGGCTGAAAAGAGCCTGATGACAACCAAGGTAATGACCATTTCTGTATTTTTTACACCAGTGCTTTAAAGGCTTGACGCTGACAGGTTAAGGGGGTTGGGTATACATAGGTTCCCCCTTGCAAACAACACAAAGGAGTTGGTTTGGACTTTGGATGACCCATGTTAAAGATTGCTAGAGGATTGCATCATCTTAAATAATTACTACTCCATAATAAAAAGATGTGTAAGAGTTTAGTGAGCCTTTCTAGCTTTTTCCATCATAATCCCGAACCAAAGAGTGGCTCCTTGAGAAATAGAAACATGTTTTACAGTCATTAGATACTCAAAGAGTCAAAGATATGGTCATAGTAAAAGTCTAAATATTGTGAAACAGGTGGAGGAAGCAGAAGGTAACAAATCAAAGAAAAGCAAAGGGTGTCCAGAGGAAGAAGAATCAAAGATCACAGAGCAGAGTTACAATAGAAATAGCACCCAAAGCAGGCAAAAAGATAGCAATGGCAATAACAGTCACAGGAAAAATAAAGAAACTTCAGGTTGCACATCTAAAGATAATTCTAAGAGTTCCGAGGTCCAGAAAACTGACTACATTCATGTCAGGGCGAGGCGAGGCCAGGCCACTGATAGCCACAGCTTAGCTGAAAGGGTAAGCAAACAATCTAACTAAATAAAATAAAACTAGTTAGTACCATCTTCATCCCATTTATACTATCCCCATTTTATTTAAAAGGTCAGACGATGTCAACTTTAAGCATTAATTTTTCCTAATGTATGTAGAAATACACTAAAATGACACTTTTCATCAACATTTTTTAAGTAGTAGCTTTCGTATATTTTGATAGCAATTTTGTACATCTAAGAAATAAAAAGATGTGAACTTTAACTCAAAATATGGATGTATGACTCATGTTCCACGGGTGAATTCTAGGTAAGGAGGGAAAAGATCAGCGAAAGAATGAGATATCTACAAGATCTAGTTCCCGGGTGCAGCAAGATCACAGGAAAAGCTGGAATGCTCGACGAAATAATTAACTACGTGCAATCCCTTCAGAGACAAGTTGAGGTAACTAAAGGTCTTGAAATGAGCAAACGGGATAAGCTAAACTCTATGATAACAAACAACTAAGGATTACCTTGTTTCTTTGAAACAGTTTCTCTCTATGAAGCTGGCTAATGCCAGTCCCAGCCTCGACTTCAACATTGACGACTTGCTGGCCAAAGAGGTAAATCTTACAAAACTGGTAATAAAGAAAACTTTATTACAAAGTAAAAAGACGAGCTTTAATCTACAGCATTACTCACATCCGAAACACATCTCTTGACTGTCAACAGATTTTAGCAGCATCCTCCAACAGTCTACCGACAATGGGAGTATCACCCGATTTAACCAATTCCTACTATCTACAATACAATCCCCTCCAACAAATAGATCATCCAGCCTGTGGACCTGAAGTCATAGCAACCCCAATTGATATGGGGCTACGAAGGAACATCGGTGTTCCTGTGTCAATGCCAGAGACTTGTCATGACACATCCTACTTCAATGTAAATCATCTACCTTAGACATAGCCTTTTCCCCCTTTGATTATTCCCTTAATAACTTTGTCTGATTTGGTATGAATAGCAGATCACAAATTCTTTACAATGGGAAGCTGATTCAGAGAATATCTATATGGAATTGCTACAAGGAAGGTCAACAACTTTTCCATTTCAAACATCCACAGGTAGATAGCACTCAAGTCTACATAACTATTCCCTTACACGAGTTTATATATCCAATCTGACCAGTTTATAGTCCACCCTGCACTTGACTAGAACATATACCAATAACCCAAAAGTCCAAGGGAGTAATGCTTGAGAAAAACTTGTGTAAGCCCAGCATAATCCTTTGAGCATCAATCACAAAAGGTTCTCAGAAAAGTCGTCTACGGTCAACAGAGTACGAAAATATATAGCAAAGAGTAATGCATACACAGTCAACAGATCTAAAAGGCGCCTCCTAAGTCCTAACTGTCATGAATTCCTTGTACAGGCACCAAAGAGACCAGTAGTCTAAAGATGGAGATGTAAACGAGACTGTGAATGTAGAAGCTACCACAAGACTGAAGTAGATGGCTTTAACTACAA
This sequence comes from Silene conica, assembly GCA_029255685.2. NCBI lineage: Eukaryota > Viridiplantae > Streptophyta > Magnoliopsida > Caryophyllales > Caryophyllaceae > Silene > Silene conica. The sequence continues at coordinate 73,576,300 of CM055312.2, forward strand.
TTCTTTTCCAATTATGTTTAGTATAGACGCATATATTTTTATGTAAAAAGCCAAAGGCGGTGCAGATGAGCGGTCAAACTGATAATCTGAGCACCTCCTTTTATAGTTTTATCAAGATTCAGCTGTATTCCACATTAGAGAGAGCAACTAATGCTAAATTTCATTCAAGCAATAACTCAAGTATGAAAATCACAAATCAGAGATAGATATGATCAGAGATACTGGTGGGCCAAGTATGATAGAACAGTAAGGATAATAGAGAAAAGGAATGTAGAAGTTGTTTTCAATCAACCACATATGATCCCTTTTGTATCATTCAACAACCTAATGAAATAAACAACTAAGGGAAACAAACAAAGTGAGATAAGGAAGAATGTGATAGCAGAATCTTCTAAACAAGAGGATGACATTATGGCAAGACTTAAATCTTCAAGTTGCGGAAATGAAAGCGTTTTCCTCTTGAAGTCGATCGCAAAATTAAAGGGAAACTGGTGGAAATTATCAGATAAGTGAAATAAGTAGGACAATCACTCCTATCTAATATAGACTTGACTATGATAAAGATATTATAGAGTATCCAGCAAATGAAAAGATGCTACTATGCTTGAATTCAAGCAATATGCAGTGATGAAATTTGCAATGTCTTGGATTTGACATAATTGGTTGCCTTCTAAAATTAAGGGCCAGGGTCAGGGACTCAGGGTCAGGAACTACATGCATAGTATTCATATACCTGTTCATTACCATCAAAATACTGAAGAAATTTAAAACGAAAACGAACACATACAAAATTGAAGATGTATTAAGGATTTTGAATATCGAACCCCTCCCTAGAAGTCTAGAACCATAAGAAATTTGGCAGCCACCAACCAACATTTACCCTCTGTCAGGTGTGTCAAGGACACGAGATAAAGGAAGCACTGTTGCTGTTTCGATTGTTGTCTCACCACATTTTAGAACATTAATACTGAGGACTCATACAGGGCTAATCTCTACCACATGAGCACAACGTTTTAATTTTGCTTGCTTAAACTTCTGACTTTTCCGCTTAAAAACTAAACACATCGATTAAATTTCACCAATTCAATTGTCCCTAATCTTTACCTTTGCCTAATGGAGAAGATAAAGTTTGGTGGGTGAATTTAGCACCAAGGAAAGGGGTAACACAGGGACCAGCAGACGGTCACTGCACCATTTAAAGGCCCACAATGGTAATCTATATCTTAATAATCGACAGTATCTTTTTCTTGGCATTACTATCACAACAGCCCCAGCCCCCAGCTTACCTTTCTTAGAAGGTGTATACGAACAGTACATTGATGGTGCAGATTTGTAATGTCCTTGTTTAAGCAATACCATAGTATAAGATTTACCTTCTTGCAACCTTCCCAAGCCTCCATGGCACCACTAATGATGTGCGACTTCTCACTCACAGTCCCATTCAAAACTTAAATGAGTACAAGTTCCCCCTAGGCCCTACTGCACACTTCCTTGATAAATTATTTCAATGATTGCTTTCTGAAACTAAAGTTCTTAATTTCAGTGCAAACATAGATATCTCAACAGGAGGAGTTGTACTATGATTAATTGATTACATAGCTAAGAGGGTTTTTTGGGTTTTTGAGTTGTGAAAGAAGAGCCCATCATAGCTTTCCCTACTATCCTGCTCCTAGTTTATCTAGAACTTAGAAGTTAGAAGAGCACCAAAGTCTAACTATTGATGTTACACAATTTTTGAACAGCACAGTCTTCCAACAACATATATGCCAGGGTTATTCAGCCATGCAAACGTCTTGTTCAAACATGCTCCCCTAATTAGGCAAATAAGTAGACAGAAATAATAGACATGTTGGCTCTTCTTTTGTACTCGTAGAAAATACAAAATGCTCTAAAAAGAAAGCACTCAGAAGAAACTTGAACAACAGTCAGAACACTGCCAATGACAAGAAGATTTGAACGATCAAAAGCACCTATCACAGTAACATTGATTGACGTAGACAACGAGAAGAAGATTTAGAGTCTTGGCACGGGTGCACTGATGTTGTGACTTTGTGTTGGTAAATCCAGCTTAATTGTTAATTGGTGCCATTTCTTGATAATCACTGAAAGCTTAAAGACACCCAACTCCCACGGAACCTATGCACACAGCCCACCTGGCTTCTTCCATTTCTTCAAGTGTTCAAATGATAGTGTTTCAATTGGATTCGGATTACAGGTGAAGTACCTACGTGAAAGCTTAAGGACAAGGAAGAAGAGAGTGCTTTGTGATGAATGGGTGTATGTAAATTATATATATTACATTTCACCAAGAAAAGTTCATGAATTGAAACAAATATCTTGTCATATAGATTTATAAATGTACTTCACACATTAACATCACAATAAAATAGTACAGTAAATGCAAAAACACGCAACAAACAAAACCTACTAGAATACCCAACATCTTGTCACTTACAATCTCCTTGATTAACTAGAGCGATGATGCCTCACCAGCCTCTGCAAAGCAAATAACAGCATTGGCAGATGTCCAACAATACAAGCAAAGCTAAAGTATAAGTAAAATTAGACTAGTACCTTTTCCAGGAACAATTATGATTGGTGCTGTTTTACAATGATGGAAGCAATATTCGCTGATACTCCCTTTCAGTACACTAGTGAACATGAACAAGGAAACAAATAAAATAAATACTACATATATATGCAAAACAAGATGTAGTAATATAGAAATGGATGTTTTACAAACCTTTCAACAAGTCCTCTGCCTCTGGTACCCATTACCACTGCAGCGGGATGCAACTTCTCTGCTTCCTTGCAGATAACCTTCCCAGCATCACCTTCCACGATCCTAGCTACAGACTCTACCTGATCATACACAAATAGCCAAGACATCTCTCAAAATGGCAGAGAAAGCATGTTTTCATTGATCATAATGATGTTCAAGTGAATAGGACAAAGTTTCCTTAAATTTGACAATCTATGACCACGTAATTCACTAATCACATCCACAAAACACTACAGTTCTCACATAAATTTCAAAGTAACACATAAAACAGTCTGAACCCCATGCACACGGAGGAGAGAGTCACACCATAGGCCCAACAGAAAAACTACATCCAAACATTATCCTTTGCTTGTGACTTGTGAGTAAAGGCACTTATTCCGCACCTTCATTTCTGTGGAAACCATATCTGCGCTCTCCAAGATTCAATGCCTAGTTAATTCATAACTCAAATAATCAATTATTCTATTTCTATCTCAAATCTCAAATCTTTTTAATAAACCACGTATATGGCTATATGCTACATACATACTCATCACATATTGTTGTAAGCCAAGTGAGGATTAAGATTCCACCGATTTCTATTGTGTGAGACTGATTTCCTATTTTTCTAGAGGGACTTTTTTTAGGCATCGGCATCAAACTCAAGTTTAGAGTAGTTTTGTGTCGATTGTTGTAATGATATGAATAATGGGAATCATATCATATACAAAGTATTTACAATACGATATACATTCCTAAGGGTCGTTTGGTTCTACTAAGTGAAATTGAATGGATTGGAATCGCATACCAAAGCTATGGATTTAGCATCCCATACCACTCTAAACTGGTTTGGTTTGATCAACTCTCACACTTTGAGGTGGATTGGAGTAAGAAACTTGTGCGGAATGAAGTCATAATCCATCAAATATCCAACTTCATTCCAAAGTGAGCCAACCAAACTCTAGACTGGATCAACTCCATTCTAATCCATTCCGAAACACTCAACTGCTAGTGTATGTATCTACCAAAATTAGGAAACTTATTCACATCAAATACGGAGTACATTACAAGTAGTTGATCTTTTCCTAAAAATATTGTTGCTAACACAGCTCCTCTCTTGTACACTAAAATTAACATGAACAAAAACAAAACAGAAACAGCTAGTTAATTAATCTGTGATTAACAATCAAACTCACCATCAGAACCTGGAAAGCCTCAACGGCTAATTTCTCCATTAAAACCTGAGTAGCTTCGTAAACCGCCTCATTTTTCAAACCTAATCATTAAAACAATCAAAATCAATCGATTAACAACAAAAACATAAAAATTATCACAGCTCAATTCATAATCATCAACAAAAACCATAATTCAACCAAAATATTTAAAAAAAAAACGAAAAAAGAACTGAAAACATCAAAATCAATCAATTAACAACCAAAACGCCAAAAATATCACTAATTTATTCGTAATCATCAACAAAAACCGTAATTTAACCCAAAAAATCACACAAAAGCCGGAAAAAAAAACGAAAATATTGCAATCAATCAATCAAACTAATAACCAAAACACCAAAAATATTACAAATTAATTTAAAATCATCGACATTAACCATATTTTAACAAAGAAATAATTAACAACAAAAATATCGCAAATCAATACATAATTATCAACATAAACCATACTTCAACCAAATAAATCAATTAACAACAAATATATCACAAATTAATACATAATTATCAACATAAACCAAAAAAAAAAAAGCGAAACATACTGGAAACGGCATGAACAAGGTGAAGAGTATCAGCAAGACGGCAAAAGTGAGAAAGAGCCCAATCGAAAGCATGTTTACTGTTAGGACCATGATCAATGGCTATAATTACATCACGACCTCTCCTTCTCTCTACTGTTTCTCTCTCCAGCTCTGGTTCTGGAACCTTCGGTATTAGCGACGGAAGTTGAACTACTCGGAAATTGTACTCTTCGATATGTTGTTCATCGATTTTCTGCATTTTCAATTTCTTAGGTTTAAAGTTTCAGTTGATTTTGGAGTGAGTAGGTTTTGTGTTAGGTGTTTGAGTTGGATGCGCGGTAAAGTGTAATGATAGATTGATAGACACTAAACAAGCCGCCCGTGTTGAATGGAAAAATTGAACCTCGAATCGGGTCAACAGATGTGTTTTGGGTCGGGCTAATTCGGGTTTCCCAAAAATTTGGGTTGGGTTATTTTGGATTACGAGTATTGTTATATGTCAAGTGGGACGGATTATTCCGTGTTAATAATTATGAGAGAAAAATGGCATTTTAAATCCTTTAAGGTCAATTAAAGTTAACTTTTCTCGGGATATTTCGGGTTGAGTCACTTGAGTGGTTTTGGGGTCGGTTTTCGGATCGGGTTTGTTACAGGTGCAAGAATGCTCGGATCATATTTGGGTCATGTAGGATCATTTCGGGATTCGGGTGTCATTTGATTGCAGTAGTTCGAGTCGATTTCAGATTTGGATTATCCTTTTTGGGTTGGGTTAATTTTGTTAGACCTGCCAACATTGAGTGTACTACCTAGAGATGGCATTATGGGCTGAGGCACGGTGGGCGGCACGGCCCAGCACGGAGCACGGCACGGCACGACCCGGCCCGACGGCGTTTTCGAGGCGGCACGGCACGAGCACGGTCGGGCTATTTTCGGGCCGCGACGCACAATTTTCGAAAAATCCGTGCCTAGGCACGGCACGGCCCGAAGCACGGCGGGCCATGGCACGCAACAGGCACGCCGGCCCGGCACGACCGGCCCGGTCTATGGCACGGTGGGCTTCATTTTTCACAATTCAATCTATCTCTTATTCTATTTCTCTTCTACTTATCTTAAATTCTTATAATTCTTACAATTATAAATAACAATATAACTTATAAACATATAAAAATCTTATATAAAATAATTAGTAATATAAATAATTAGTAATATAAATAATTAGTTATATAAAATAGTTAATAAAAAAATTTCATCGTTTCTTAATTATTTGATTAAATCGTACACATTAAAAATACAATAAAATAAGTGAACAAGTAAAAAAATATTTTTAAAAAAAAAGTATGTAGCACGCGGGCCGGCCCATAAACATGGCACGACCGGCCCATGGGCCAGGCACGACACGGCACGCAAATCCACCGTGCCATGGGCGGGCCGCGGCTGGGCTTTCAGTCACCGGGCCAGGCACGGCACGGCACGGTGGGCCAAAAAGCACGGCACGAATTGGCCGTTTTGTAGGTTCTGGCACGGTGGATCGGCAAGCGGGCCGGCCCAGCACGGCCCACTGCCAACTCTAGTACTACCGTTGACCTCATACTTAGTGTGCGTTTGTCTTAAATTTTGAAAGTATTTTTCAAGCAAGAAAATTACAAGTTAAACACACTATACTAAGAAGTTAAAAGTAGTTTTTCGAAAAAACTCAAAAATCATCTTTTCGTACTTCTACATATAAACAATGATTTGATACTTCTAATTTTGAAAAGCAACAACAACAACATCAGAGTTTTAGTCCCAAAAACTTTCTTTAACAAGTTAGGTCAAATATGTTCTTACTTTATTTGTTTTTGCGTATATTTGTAGTTTTTAAAAGTTTACTATCTCAAATTTTATTTATTTTTGAACATATGTGTATTGTTCTGAGCTTATTAAATTTTAGGTTGAATTTTGATTTTTTGTTTCGATCAAAACTCAAATTTGATTAAGCTTACATGTAATATTTTTGAGTTTTATTGTAATCTTCTGAGCTTAATGTCCATTCACCTAACGTATTAAATTGTGTGCTACGTGTCTTACAAATATCGATAAAAAACCACTTTGTGGATCATCTTCTCCGTCTATATTTCCCAAAATTTGTCTCCCTTAAAACGAGTTAAATAACATTTTACTTGTGTATATAAGGCAAATCTTTTATTTTTTCTTGTGGATTTTACTTTGACTTATATATTATACTCGACTCGTTTTAAGTTTGAGATGGATACGCGTCTTAAAAAAGAATTTGTGTATTTTTAACAAGTCTTGCTTATGACGATTGTCGGTTATATGCTTGTTACGTTAAAATATAAAATATAATATTTTAATCTTTTTCTATTTTGATAAAAAAAAAATGAGGCCTTATTTGTTTTTTATTTGTTTTATTGAGATTAATTGTGTGTGAAAAAACAATAATCGACACCAGTTTGATAAGTAAATTCAAGTTATTTGTTAATTTAATTTAAATTATTTTTTAATAAATTAACTCAAACAATGGGGAGCTTCTTGATTACAAAAGTACGAGGTGTATTTTATTTTTCTTACAGTGAGATTTAATTATGACCGCATAAGACTAAAGTAATATGTTAATTTTACCAACGTCGTGTAGATTAATACCGATTAGCATGATAAATTGGTAGAGTTGTTCTTAATTAATTAAATATTTTGAGGTTTACCCGTGAAAGGTGATAAAATCTTGTGAATTTTTTATATGGTCTTAATAATCCTCCGAATTAAGGTTTTTCTATTTCCAATTTAATTTGAGGATGTTTTATTATTTTAATTTTTTATACAGTTGATTTCAAATTTGGGTTACCATTTTCTATCTTTTCGCCTCCCTTGTTCGATCTTTACTTCACTGTATATGTTCGGGCTCTATTTTGCACATTGGGCTAGGTGTCAAATTAGTTTGGTATTGAGATGACGACAGAGGAAGTATGAGAAGTCGTGGGCCATGGATAGCAGCACAGAAGTTTGGGTCTATTAGATGGGCATTAGGAGTCTTGGAGGACACAACAAGCCGAAACACTACTAGGGTTCAAGTGTTATATAAGACGGAAGATAACAGTGAAGAGCTAGCGATCATTCATGTCGCATGCTACATACCCTGATGTTAGCTATAACCCGTTAGTTTCCTTGTTGTTCATAATCAATCTTGAATATTTCTAATGATATCTTGGAAGGATATCGTCTCCTTCCCGCGGTCGTTTCCCACTTTGGGTTGCCCGCGTCACCAAATCTCTTGTGTTAATCTCTTTATTTACGTTATCAACATACACGAATCAACCACATATAAGCACGTAACGATTAATCAACGAGTAAATTCTTTTTTAGTCTTAAACCTAATTCGGTAAAAAATACCAAACAGTATATATACCAGAGGTATTTTTGCCATGGTGTTCTCCTTTGCCTCGCCCCCTGTTGGTTCTAGTGTACCTTGATGATTTTTAAGGGTATGCTTTCATTGTCCTCATCTTTGGATTTGTTGCTAGTTTTGTTTAGGTCGGTTTTAAATTTGATTTGTTTCGCTTGTGGGCGTATATATGGTGTTATGCTTTAATGATCTTATAAGGTGGTAGTTACGAGATGGAATTGAAAATGATAGACTTGTGTTGTGTGTTATGCACGCGGTCTTTTTGGATGGGTTTGTCTTTAATCCGTAGTTGAGATATGCTTTTTAGTAGATTTGGTGTGAGTATGGTGGTGGCGATGTTTGGGGTGGTTGTGGTGGTTTTTCACAATGTTGTTGAAATATAATTTATTACTTTGTCTTTTTAATCGAATAATACCCTATTATCGGATTAATGGCTTTTGTAGCAAAATGAAGAAGGTAACCTTGCTTCAATTTGATTTGTGTTGGATTCATCTTGGATTTATTTTCTACGGTGATTTTGGTTAGGAGATTGGTTGTGGCCTTATGGGGTTTCCATTATTTTTTTCGTACTCATGTGAGTTGTTGCTTGTTGGTCCATAGTGTTGCGGGCTCTATCACCAGGATGTAGGAGTTTTTTACGCCTTCGAAGGCAGATATTTTGACCACCCTTAGCTTTCTATTATTTCTTTCTACGTCTTTGTTTATGGTGTAACTATACCATATTATCTTTGATAGTTTTAAAGCTAGATGATGAAGAGGAAGATGAAGCTCATGTTCATTATAACGTACTCCAATAGGTTTTTAAATTCGGACGTTATTATCTCATCATAGCTAGTCTAGTATCATGTTATATAAATAGTCTGTTTTATTATGTACTCCATAATAAGTAATTGAGTTTTTTTGTCTAACATCACCTTTAAAAAACTTTTTTTTCCAAACACCACCTTTAAAAAAATAAATTGTCAAACACCACCTTGAATAATTTTATTTTTTGGCAAACACCACATTTTAGCCAAAGTTTCAACGTTTGTAATGAGGTGACTTTCAGTCGATGGTTGAGGTCAGTTTGAAGTGTTCTTGAATTTGTTGGAAAGGTGAGAGTGCAGGCTTTCCAACGGTTGTCAACACGATGGTCAATGGTGTCCTTATGTGGGATAGATTGATGTGTAAAGTAAGGCTAGTCACATGGGGTTATTGTAAGTTGAAGTAGGACTTTTTGTGAGTCATCAATTCACTCCCGTTGAACCACTACTTGCAACCAACGGTCACCATAGAGAACACAACTGCGACATACCCCAAAGACCCTTGAAAACCCCTCTAACAACTTGTTGTAAGCCCAAACTTCTAGCTCTTTTTCTAACCAACCTTACTTTACACATCAATCTACCCCACATAAAAACACCTTTAACCACCGTGTTGACAACCGTTGAAAAGCGTGTACTTCCACATTTCCAACGAGTTCAAGAACACTTCAAACGACCTCGTTCGCTATCTCAACCATCGACTGAAAGTCACCCTATTACAAACGCTGAAACTTTGGCCAAAATGTGGTGTTTGACAAAAAAAAATTATTAAAGGTGGTGTTTGACAATTTATTTTTTTAAAGGTGGTATTTGGAAAAAAAAAAGTTTTTTAAAGGTGGTGTTAGACGAAAAAAACACCTAAGTAATTATGGCCTTATGAGCCATAATGTTTATATGTAAAGATTATCTTTTATGGCTGCTGAATAAAAAATTACATGATAGCTCGAAAAAAATTACACATGAAGAGTTAAGAAGGATTGAACATCTAAGAGGGGGAGCTATGTGGTGAATTAGGTGACCTTTTAAATTTTTTTGGATTACTTGAATACAAACTTGAGATACTTAATTTGTTGTAGGTTCATAAGATAAATAGCATGTCCAGGCAACATTATGAGAGATTATTGCACAATACTGGCAGCGAGAGTATAAACAAAAACGAGAGAAATGAGTAAAGATACGAGTAAATGATTAAACAAAATATGTTTTAAAAATTGGTTCAGCTCCTGTTCCGGAGCCTACGTTTAACAATTATTTTATTGAACTAAGGAGTCGTTTGGTTCAATGCTTAGACATGGAATGGATTGGAATGAGAAACTATATTAGTATGGGGTTCCAACTTCATACCTTTCAAAACATGTTTGGTTCATTAGAAAAATAAATATAAAGGAATGGAGTGTGAATACATGTGTAACACCCCTATTTATTCAAGAGCCTTTAGCAAGACATTCTCAAATAAATAGAGTTGTGAATAACAACGTAAACAAACCGAGGTAGTGAATAACAACGTAAACAAACCAAGGTACTTTATATAAAAACTGATTAAATTTAAACTTTTATTATTACAACTTACTTAACTTAAACCGAAGTACCAAATTACAAAACTACTACAGCGGAAACATTAAATTACAAAGCTACATCGTGATAGTCTGACTAAGTGGGCTAAACAACTAGGTAGGCAAGTCGACATCCTCGTGCTTCCCCATGAGCTCCCAAAACAGCTAACTCGAGACCTGTCAAAATCTGTTCCCCATTCCGGATCATCACAGGTGTCACACGAATACACGGCCAACCTCGCGGTTGAGTAGGACATAAACAAACAAATATAACTGATGAATGCAACTACATGAGACCATGAGACTGATGCACCTCCGCGTCCAATTCCACACACCCGAAACTCCCGTGATCACATCCCGAAACACCCACCCCGCCATTCCCTAGGCCGAGGTATAACTCGATCGTCATCGAGAACCAGCACAACGGCTGAAGACACCAGGCCTGGTCTGCAGAACCACCCTGGGCTTTATATCAAAACAATATTCGTTCCATATCTTTCTCAGTAACCAATGTATATGTCATGCTCATGAATGCAACAATACTCTTAATCAATCATGCTATTACATAATGCAATGCTCATACCAATAATAATAATCAACACTCAATTCAACCAATATCATTCTCATATCAATCATGCTTGCATCATAACATACAATTTAATCATTCATTCATAGCACATCACATGTAATACGCAATGTAACACCCCCATAATCCTCTTTATTTGTAAATAGGGTTCTCAAGTAAAATTCGAATCATGGGTGTGTCACAATTTAACCAAATATGGTAGTAGTACCTAGACATGAAATAAAATAGGTATTTGTCTAATGCAATTTAAAATCCAAAGGATAAAAATCCGATTACAACCAAATTTAAAGTTTGCGAAAGCGGAAATAAAGTTCAATGATCCAAAAGAAAGATAAAGTCTTAAAGCATTTGTCTTGGATTGAAACATTAAGCGCGCTCTCCTGTTCATCCCACGACTAATTCCCACGAGGACCTGTCAGTTGTCACACAGCCTGCTCACACAAGTCGTGATCACCGCAGGTCCAAGAAAGGACAAAACAAATAAAAGGGTCAACAATAATGTTGAGTAAGGTAAACAATCCGAATGAAGAATAAACGGAATATGAAACCATAACTTAAAAGACATTTTAAAAATAATGCGTAACAAAAGTGTTTCGAAAGATTGAAAACAGAGTATAAGAATTGCCACTGTTAATTGAAGGGGAACAAATAATTTAATATGATTAAGAACAACATAAGTGTTCCAAAAGATTCAAATCCATATCCGACTTTTCATGATAATTCCAATCCAAAGAAAACATTTCTTTCCCACAATTTCCAACGTCGGTATATACTTGGATAGAGGCCGTATGAAGAGGATCCACTCGCCCTAAACCGGATAAGTCGAGGTTCCCCAAATCATGTACTAAACTGTCCTAGAATCCCGAGTGTGCACACCCCTCTAAGGGCCAACCCCAAAGAGGAAGATAAGAGGACGGCGTCTCGATCAACTAACCTCCTTCAGAAGCTCTGTATAGGAAGTCCCTTATTATGGAACAACCTACCCCTCTACCAAAACCGTTTCAAACCAACATGAGAATCCATTTCCAAATAACCAAGATATTTCCTTCAAATTTGATAACTCATCATAAGCTTGTAGAAAAGCAAAACGGTTTTGGTTCCCAAAACTTTTAGATTCATAAAGCACTTCTTTCCATATTAAACACAATCCCGTTTCAAGAGATCAAAACAAACAAATCTTTATTCATAATCATTTTGTAAAATAAATTCAACCAATATAAATATTTCAATATAACCAAAAGTCTTAACATGCAAGATAGTAACAAATCGTTACGGTTTAATAAGAGTGTACGGATAAACGTTTCCCTTATCTTACGAGCGATTAATGGTTAGAGAGTCTCTTCTACGAATCCCGACTCTACAATATATATTTAAAATTATAGTCACTTATATGTTCGATCATTATGATGGCCGGTTTTTGTCGTCAATTCCGGCACCAAAAACAATTTATAAACTCCCAAATTAAGTAGTATAATTTAGGGTCGAACCCAAAGGATGGTGGGGTTAGGCTATAAATCTTGTTTTAGTTTTAGTTTAGTCAGGGGTAATGGGGTTTTTGTGAAGTCATTAATAACTAAGTAAGAAATAAACAAGATGTAAAGACTAAGTCGATAGGTAAAAGAAACTAGGGTGTCGGGGCTACCTAGGTAAGTCGGTAACTTAAACATGTGAGAGAGGTCTAGGGTCGCTCCTATTGTAGGTCTAGGGTCGTCTCGTCTTTCGATTTGACTAACCTAAGGTCGAGTCCTATTCTAGCTTTCGCTACAAACAAGGTCAACCTAACACATACACATGCCTATGAAAGTCCTAGACCGTCGTCAAAGACAAACAAAGAGAAGACTCATGCCCAACCGTCGTTGAGGCAATTCATTGAACATATAACATGCATGAAGTGGAAACCCAACCAAAGAGAGAACACAAGACTAACCCTAAACAAGATTCATAGTTACCAACCACCCAAGCACACCCCTAACCCTAGAAATGCACTACTCACACATAATCAAAACAAGCAACACAAGTAACACACTAACCACAATAATAAACATGATTAGAATTATAAAGAAGATAACTTGAATTAGTGAGACAATAAACTAATAAAGATATAAACTACACTAATTAGACTAACAAATAACAATAACAAGATATGAACTATACTAATTAAACTAACAAATAACAATAACATGTAAATAAACATAATAAATTAACAAAGATGAAAACTTTAATTAAACCAAACATAAACACAATCTAAACTATAAACTTGAAATAAAATGCAATAAAAATAAGGGATAAGAGAAATTATACCAAATTTGAATGGAATGAGCATTAAAGGATGGATCTAGAAAATGAATTACCAAAGCTTTGAACATGAACACAAATTAATTAAGTAATTAGAAATAATTAAAAGAAGAAAAATAATATAAACTCAATACTCTATTTTTCTACTGCTTGCGTTTTGTAAAAACAAAACAAAGTTGTTGTCTGGTGCTACTACTCCTCCTGTTTTCGTCCTCTTCAAAAGCCCAAAAACCAAAAGCCTTTTAAAATTGTTGTCCGTTCCGTCTCTCGAAGTGCTGCTCGTCACAAAATTAGGAGCTGCCTCCCTGCTTGCTTTTCCTTTTCCACGTGATTTTGCTTCCAAAATGACAAAAAGTCTCACTTCTCTACTAGCTAGCTTGGCCAAGTTTCCGTTTTGTTTTATTTCCGTCTTTCTTTAATCCGTATTGAACCGGTTTTCATACTTGGACTTGATACGTATAAAATAAAAAGACGAAGATACTACCAAAACACTCACAAAGAATATGAAATAGTTCCTAAATAAAGTTAAAACGACCAAAATAATGACAAATTTCACAAATCTAACAATTATTCATAATAAATAAAATAAAACTAATAATTACTAATTAAATAGTAAAATTAGCATTTTAATCAATTAAACACGCAAAATCGAGTCGGAATAAGGTATAAATAAGGGGTAAAATGGTACCAAAATAGTACTCATCAAATATCCCCACACTTAAACCTTACTCGTCCTCGAGTAAGCTCAAAAATTAAACTAAGACACTTAATATAAAAGGTTAGCTACACTAATAAAATCCGATGGTAGACAATTAACGGGCCTCCTCCGTCCCTTCAACTCACACCGAAATGCAATGAGGTATGCATCCCTTGCAAGGCAAGTGGGGGCTTGCGAGAAAAATTGATACAACCTAACATGAAGCACAAGTCAACACATAAGATGCATCACAGAAGAGAAAAGCCGCTTTCCTCATCTAAGCGACGGAAATCAACTAAAAGAGAACAAATTTAAAATCGTAAACTCCCTCACAAATACTAATTCTACAAGTCACTAAGACAAAAAGGATGACAACAAAACACCACCAAATAATGCTAAACTAGGCTACTTTCATAACCACTATCCAAATACTTTCGTCAAGGGCGATCGGATGGAATGGAATGATAATCCCCGCGATGCTAGAGGCAAAAGATACAACAAGTCTAGATTCTTCACATAGTAAAAGTCATGGGTCGTCCCAAGATCGACAAGACGGCATGGCAAATTGGTTTTTTGGAGTGAAATGCTCAAATCAATATAAAATGGTGGATTTCATTCAAAACTCGACCTCATTTGATTTTTCATTTCTTTTTCATTTCATGAGTTACGATGGGGTTTGTCCCTCGCGTGCTAATGTCCTTTGCTTTCGCCAATCGCTTACTAGGCAACCGGTTAACCTCTAGACAATAGCTTATCGGGGTGACAATCACTCTATCTTTGGGCGGTCGAATTCACAACCAAGTGGGAAGCCAATTCAATGGCTACCCTTCAAAGCACATCGAAGTGGTACGCCTCCATCAAAACAACATGTTTTTATTCTTTTTCAACAACCTTTTTTTTTCGAGGTTTCTTTTTCATTCAAAACATTTCCACATCTTAAAATCAATGAAAAGAGCATTCCAAATTTATTCATGAAAATTATTTTTGGGTTGTCAAACCGCCAAGTCTAACAAGGTCACCAAGACAAGCTAATCAAAACCATTTCGTATCTCGGGGTTGGACAAGGTGACTCACATGCAAACCCTTGACTAGGTATTGGATCATGGTTCGAAAGATACTAGAAAAGCATAACCTAGGGTGTTTTAAAACCATTCTAAAAGGCAAAGTCACAAGTAGAAAAATTATTTGCAATGGCCTAAACGATTTTGTCAGTGTTCCCAATTAGGCATTTTCAAAACATTATCCTAAATGCAACTATATGCCATGAATGCAACTAATATAAACATGTTATAATGCAAATGAGACTATCAAACTACATGCCAAGCAAGCTAATGCATCTCCTAACAGCACAAAAAGCACACAAACCACACATCAATCTCCACAATATACTCCAAATCCTCCATATACAAGCCCATCCTTCTCAATTGTAACAAAAGAATGAAAATGAGAGCGAAATAGGGGTTGGAGCGATCATACCATGGCGTCTTCAATTCCAATGCGGTGCTCAAGTAAGCGTTGCCTATGCGAAAGGAGAGTAAACAAGCAAAAGTATATACAATTCTACACTAATAAGATAAAAAAAACATGTTTTTGAATTTTTTGAAATTTTCAAATTTTTATGGTTTTTTTTTTTAAAAAAAAAGAAACGAAAATGAAATGAATCCCCTCCCCACACTTAAAATGTACATTGTCCTCAATGGACCAAATGTAGGGAGGAGATAAGAAAGCAAAACATATTTTTGGGATTTTCAAGAATTTTTTCTTTCAAAATTCCCTCCCCACACTTGAGACGGGCATTGCCCTCAAAAATCAAGTGTAAGAAGGGAGAATGAGGACAAAAATGCTAGATGCGAGTGAATCATGTAAAAATCCGGTCAAAGACCTCATTAGCTTATCAAACAAAGTAGACCAATCCTCACATAGATGGTCATAGGAAATCATGAGCAATAAGCAAGACCAATAGTACAAAAAAGGGAAAATATGAGTCATAAACAATTTATAAGCAAAGGTAAGCACACCAAATGCTTCAAACTCACCCCATATTTTGTCAAGACTCTTCACGGCATGCACATCATCACAATTCTCATTTATGTCCCCTCCAAGAGTGTTGATTTTGTTCCCATTTTCACAAATTTCAAGCAAGTAATCGTCATGGAACAAATCAACCTCTTTGAGGGGAACTTCACAATCACAATCATCAAAAATTAAAGCAAGCAAAGGAGTAAGAGAAATGAGGTCTTCATGATCGGTGGATGATAGATGTGACTCACCCTCAATACAAAAGCAAACCTCAAATCTCTCAAGGAGAGGGTCATCAATGATCTCAAATTCCTCATAAAGGCTTTCAGGCTTGTAGTCCTCAAAAGGGGTTTCTACCCTCTTCTCTTCCTCACAATTCTCACTACCATTATCCTTCTCCAACTCGAGAATCATCCTCTCATCACGCTCTCTTCCCAACAACTCATCATCATCCTCAAACAAGGATACACACTCGAACTCACTTAAGTGCAATGGCTCCACAACTCCCTCTCCACGTAACTCAATCAAATCATCACACTCAAACCTCATAACCTCCATCTCACACTCATCACTCATCAAATAATCGTCCAAGGGTTCTTGAGGAGCATAGGAAGAACAAAAGTCAAGGTCATCCCCACAATCACCACATGACATATAATTAGATGAGGAAACATGCATGACATCATTTGAGTAAAAAGGAGTATGGTATGATTGAACATTGTGCATATTATCATCATAATTCATCATATTCTTATACATGGGAGGTGGGGATGCATATAAAGAACAAGCATTAGAATCATGTCCCAAATAACCACATGTATCACAAGAAAATGAAAATGCATGCACATCACTCTTAATTAGGGAGGGAGAAGCAACATAATTGTGTTGAACATTGTGAACATAAGAGGGAGAATCAACCTCAACTTGTGGTTCAACCAATCTTGTCACTCTCCCAAACTCATAACTAGCATCGGTCATAGCCACTTTCTCAAGCAAAGATCTTGCCTCATCATCACCCAAATCATAAAAGGCACCTCCGGTCGAAGCATTTATCAATTCTTTAACGGATTGATGTAAATTGTTAAAGAAAGTTTGCATGATTAGCCAAATTGGGATCCCATGATGAGGACAAGCTATCAAAAGTTCATTTAACCTTTCCCAAGCCTCACTCAAATTCTCAAACTCGCCTTGATGAAAAGAAACGATCTCATTTCTTAGTTTAGCGGTTTTTGAAGGTGGAAAATATTTGGCAAGAAAGGCTTGGGCAAGGTCATCCCAAGTAAAAAATGTGCTAGGAGGGTGAGAATATAACCATTTCTCGGCTCCATCCACAAGAGTAAGAGGAAAAAGCATAAGTTTCACAACATGAATTGGCACACCATTCTTTCTCACCAAAAAACACTTTATATTAAAACGTTTAACATGGTCAAGCACACACTCATTAGGTAACCCACGGAATGAATCTTTTTCAAAGATCTCAACCCACTCCGGATGTAGCCCAAGCTCCACATCCTCTCCAATATCAATTGGAGAGTCACACAACTTTGGGTCGAGTCTACTATGGTCACGTAAAGTCATGTGTGAAGACATGCTAACAAGAAAGACTCTAAATGCAAGTGACTAAAACTAAAACTAAAGATGCAAAAAATAAAGAAACAACATATTTTTTTCTTTTTTCAAATATTCTATTTTTTTATTTTTTATTTTTTTTCTTTTTATGAAAAAGCAATAAAATGACTAAGCCTAAAACTCAACAAAAACTCATATCTAACAAAGCACCATCCCCGGCAACGGCGCCATTTTGATGGCCGGTTTTTGTCGTCAATTCCGGCACCAAAAACAATTTATAAACTCTCAAATTAAGTAGTATAATTTAGGGTCGAACCCAAAGGATGGTGGGGTTAGGCTATAAATCTTGTTTTAGTTTTAGTTTAGTCAGGGGTAATGGGGTTTTTGTGAAGTCATTAATAACTAAGTAAGAAATAAACAAGATGTAAAGACTAAGTCGATAGGTAAAAGAAACTAGGGTGTCGGGGCTACCTAGGTAAGTCGGTAACTTAAACATGTGAGAGAGGTCTAGGGTCGCTCCTATTGTAGGTCTAGGGTCGTCTCGTCTTTCGATTTGACTAACCTAAGGTCGAGTCCTATTCTAGCTTTCGCTACAAACAAGGTCAACCTAACACATACACATGCCTATGAAAGTCCTAGACCGTCGTCAAAGACAAACAAAGAGAAGACTCATGCCCAATCGTCGTTGAGGCAATTCATCGAACATATAACATGCATGAAGTGGAAACCCAACCAAAGAGAGAACACAAGACTAACCCTAAACAAGATTCATAGTTACCAACCACCCAAGCACACCCCTAACCCTAGAAATGCACTACTCACACATAATCAAAACAAGCAACACAAGTAACACACTAACCACAATAATAAACATGATTAGAATTATAAAGAAGATAACTTGAATTAGTGAGACAATAAACTAATAAAGATATAAACTACACTAATTAGACTAACAAATAACAATAACAAGATATGAACTACACTAATTAAACTAACAAATAACAATAACATGTAAATAAACATAATAAATTAACAAAGATGAAAACTTTAATTAAACCAAACATAAACACAATCTAAACTATAAACTTGAAATAAAATGCAATAAAAATAAGGGATAAGAGAAATTATACCAAATTTGAATGGATTGAGCATTAAAGGATGGATCTAGAAAATGAATTACCAAAGCTTTGAACTTGAACACAAATTAATTAAGTAATTAGAAATAATTAAAAGAAGAAAAATAATATAAACTCAATACTCTATTTTTCTACTGCTTGCGTTTTGTAAAAACAAAACAAAGTTGTTGTCTGGTGCTACTACTCCTCCTGTTTTCGTCCTCTTCAAAAGCCCAAAAACCAAAAGCCTTTTAAAATTGTTGTCCGTTCCGTCTCTCGAAGTGCTGCTCGTCCACTACAACAGATACGTCAGATTGCGACTGAAATTAGCGACCACAAGCGGTCGCCCTTCTAATTTTAGCGACCAATTTCAGTCGCACGCCCTTAGACGCAGGCTGTAGTCGCTTTTAGCGACCGATATTGGTCGCCAATTTTAGCGAACGAAGAAAAAAAGGCGGGCGACCGCTAGTGGTCGCTAATTTAGCGACCGACTGCGGTAGCTAAATTAGCGACCGATTGCAGTCGCTAATTTGGCGACCGACTTCAGTCGCTAAATTAGCGACCGATTTCAGTCGCTAATTTAGCTACTGACATTGGTCGCCAAATTAGCGACTGAAATCGGTCGCTAAGTGGTCGCCAATGAAAAAAAAAGTTACAGGGGGTTAGCGACCGACAGTGGTCGCTAATTTTACATGTTCGGTTTTATCCTAGCCAAATCCGTAGCTACTACTGTAAACCTGCAAGCAAAACCAAGAATCACCAGCGCACAACCCAATTGATGCGAAACATCTGATTGCATAAATAAAAAAAAGTCATCTGGATTACAAAGTACGAAATTCGGGTACTAAAGTAACAAGTATCCAACACTAAACAAGAGTTACTAAAAAAACAGGAGCAACTAGCTACGACACTGGAAAAGATGCTCCCGCCCCACTGCCACCTCCATAATCGGGATCTCTTGGATCCCGATCCTGTGGACGCCAACCGCTGTTACAATTAGCAAAGTAGGAAGACATCCTTTCCATCTCTTCTTTCATTCTCCTCAGCTCTTCATCTCGTTCGGTGTCCCTTCTATCCTTCTCAGCTAGTTGCATCTGAAGGTGACTGACCAAACCAGGAACATAGGGTTGATGCTGGGACGAGGACCCTCTTCTTGCCGGCGGTTCATAAAAGAGCTCTTTAGCTGAACCGGCCCCATAGACTCCTCCTTTATGAAAACCGTCTACCAATTCATACCATAGCTGATTGTCGGAGATGTCAGGGTTCGCCTTCTTTCGTGCAAGAAATGTTTCCTACAAAAAATAAAACATTATTAATAATATATACAATAACACTTACATATAAATAAATCATTGATTATAAATCTTTTTTTAAATACTTTATACAATAACACTTACATATAATTCGCGATCTCTTGCATTTATGAAGACGAACCCTTTCCTTCCCTTTTTGGCATGTGTCTCAAGGAAGAGATCTACAACCGATTGTAGCTGACCCTTATTTTTCCTTGCCTATAAAAAAAATAATAAATTCATGAAGTGTTAGTCAGTTAATTAAAATTTAAAGCTAAATATATACTTCAAGATAAAAGTGATAAATTAAATCACAAGAGTAAATACTTACAGTTATCGTCACGCGATCATGGAATGACTGAGACCCACCATAATGAGTAGCGCCAACCTCCGCTTCGGGATCATCTCCACCCCTCTTGTTCGCCTTGTTCCGCGCCGAGTTTTGCTTGAACTCAGGACTTTCTCTGTACTTAGTGAATTCTTCATATGACTGACCTACAATCCAATAAAATAGAAACGATTACTATAAATTAAAAAAATGTTAAAACTTTTTATTTTAATACGATTATTAATAAATTAATACCTTTCATGAACGTTGGCGGAGTCTTTCTCTTCGACACCTTATACATAATGTCCTTTAGCCTCCTTTGACCAACATCATTGAATCGATCCCAAGCCAGTCGATCAAGCGCACTTGGCCAATAGAAGACACGCTACCAAAAAAAGAAGGGTTATTAGAGAAAAAAATCAACCATGAATTTATAAAAAATAAATAATTAAAGTAAAGACTTATATACGTACCCGAAAGGCGTTGTACCACATCTCCTTGTCCTCGTCACTAGCGTTCGTCCAACAAGTGACGCCGTGAACCATGTTCTCTTGAATGCTATTGGTGACGCCACGAACCGTTGTTTGATGTTTAAACCTGAAACCAAACATGAATGTTAATTAATAAGACTAGTTTGAATAAAATTAATAAATAAATAAACAACTAGTGAATAAAAAATTACCAAAGACCCGTCGAATCAAGGATGATCCTGCCGTCAGTATGGCGGGGTACACGGACCTCCTCCTCCTCCTCACTGTCAGTCGACACACGGACCTCCTCCTCCCCCTGTGATCGGGCCGAGCTACTGTCCCCGCCACTACCACTAAAACCGCCTCGTTGCCTGCCTCCTCCACGAGCCATGTGAACCTATAATTGCAGGAAAAATGTTAACATACATATATATAACATAATAAATAATGTTGGTAAAAAACAGGACCTAAATAAATATATAGGATGAAAACCTCATACTACTTTTACTCATCATCATCATCATCGTCATCCTCTTCTTCTTCTACCTCCTCCTCCTCGTCATCATCCTCTTCCTCCTCTTCTAACTCTTCATCATTATTATCTTGTAACTGATCTTGCCCCTCCATTTCATCATCTTATAGCTCCTCTCCCGATTCGATCTCATTTCCATAAATGACTTCTTGATCTATTGGGGACAGAATGGACTCTGATACAACTTCTTCTTGGAAAAAGGATGTGTCGACTTCTGATCGCGCCTTTGTTTTAATTACCGCACACCAATTCTTTTGTTGTCTATCTTTACTTGTGCTAGGTGACGATGCATAATAAATTTGCTGAGCTTGTTGTGCAAGTATAAATGGATCATATTTAGAATAGATTCGAGTGTGATTCACTTCTACAAGCTTGTAGCGATCATGGACTCTCGTTCCAGCTACAGAATTATCTCTCCATTGAATCTTGAATAAGACAGCCTTGTAACCCCGTTCACGCCCATTATAGCACAACTCAAAGATATCCTCTAATATCCCATAATAGTCGTTGCCATCAAGTGAAGAAATAGTAACGCCATAGTTGCATTTAGCCTTACTTTTCCCGTAGTCGAATGTGTGAAACTTAAACCCATTAACTAAATAATGCTTCCATGTGACAACCTTTCGAGAAGGACCCAAAGCCAAGCATCTAACCACATCATCTTGGATATTTAGCTTAACTACATGCTTTCGAAACCAACCTGGAAACTGATCCTCGTGTTTACTCCAAACATCCTCTCTTTTAACATTAGGGTGATCAGTCATGAAATCTGTCACAAATTTTGCTTCATATGGCTCCAAAACCTCACAATTAGATAGGACATAAAGGTGAGCACGATTATACTCCTTGTCATCCAGAAATCTTGTTCCCCCAGCAGAAGAACACCCTTCATCATCTTGCACATGAAAACACTTGGGTATACTTGTATCTAACTCATCCGCTTCTTCAATGTTCAAGTCTTTTGCTTTGGTGTCAATATGTTTTTCAAAGTAAAAAGAGCAAAAATTGGCAATTTCTACCGTTAGATATGCATTGCAAATAGAACCTTCCACACGAGCTTTATTACCAATTTTCTTTTTCACATGATTAAGAAACCTTTCGAAAGGATACATCCACCTATACTGAACGGGTCCACCAACTTTAGCTTCATATGGCAAATGAATGGGTAGATGCTCCATCGAATTGAAAAAAGAAGGCGGAAATATCATCTCAAGTTTACACAAAATTTCTGGAATTTGGTCTTCCAAACGAATCATGTCATCAACTGATATCGTGGAAGAATACAAGTCTCTGAAAAATTGACTAATTTCTGTAACTGCATTCCAAACGGTGGTCGGGAGTAAATTTTTCAAAGCCACTGGTAACAAGCGCTCCATGAAAACATGACAGTCATGACTTTTCAACCCTCTTAACTTCAATTCTTTTAAATCAACACAACGGCTGAAATCTGAGGCATAGCCATCGGGAAACTTCAAGTCTTTTACCCAATCGCACAATACCTTTCTTTGAGCTTTGTCAAGGGTAAATGGTGCTTTTGGCATTGACCCATCCCTACGAATGTGAAGTTTAGGACGATCACAAAATTTTTTCAATTCTATTCTTGAGCCAATATTGTCACGTGTCTTTCCTTTAACATCCATAATCGTATGAATAAGTAGCTCAAAGAAATTCTTCTCTATGTGCATCACATCCAAATTGTGTCTGATCAACTTTGTTTTCCAATAGGGTAGGTCCCAAAAAATACTTCTTTTAAACCAACCACTCTTTTTCTTTTTTAGCTCTCTAAATTCTTCTTCAGTCCCATCGTTGGTAGATGGCAATTCACGTATAGCCTCCCAAACTGCATCACCTGGGAGTCTATCCGGAGCATCCTCAAGCACCTCCTTTCCTTTTAAGAAGGCTTTTTTGTTCTTTCTATGGACATGTCCATCCGGTAAGAAGCATCTATGGCAATCAAACCAACTAATCTTTTTAGAATTAGGGAGGTAAAATGCTTTGCTATTATCCATGCAATAAGGGCATGCCATTCGCCCCGCTGTTGCCCAGCCTGATAGCATACCGTACGCAGGGATATCACTTACAGTCCACAGCAATGAAGCTCTTAGTTGGAAATTTTGCTTCTTGGACACATCAAATGTTTCGATACCGACTTCCCACAGATACTTCAGTTTTTCCACCAACGGTTGTAAATAGACATCCAAGTTATTTTTGGGTTGTGAGGACCGGGAATAAGTAGTGAGAGGAAAATAAATTGTCTTTTGAAACATAGCCAAGGAGGTAAGTTGTACGGTGTAAGCATTACAGGCCAACACGAGTACGGTCTACCAAATTGACCAAAAGGGTCAAACCCATCCGTACACAAGCCAAGTCTCACATTGCGAGGTTCCTCGGCAAAATCAGGATACAAACTATCAAAACGCTTCCACTCCTCTCCGTCACTCGGGTGACACATCTTTCCTGGTGTACGGGGGTTTTCTTTGTGCCATCTCATTTGGTTGGCAATATTTTTCGTGGCATATAACCTTTGAAGTCTTGGAGCTAGGGGAAGATGAATTAATGGGTGTAATGATATTGGTTTCTTTGTTTTTCCACTCTTCTTACCCTTTTTTCCCTTCAAGATAATATTTCCCTCACTTGTCTCATATCTATCCCTTTGACATTTCTTACATTTGGTTAGCAACGCATCATCTTTCCAAAAAAGCATACATCCTCCAGGACATGCGTCAATCTTTTCATGTGGAAGCTGAAGACCTTTGACCACTTTTTTGGTATTGTAAAAATTACGGGTCATAATGTTATTATCGGGTATAACATCTTCAATTAAAGTAGCAATACTGTCAACCGCTTTAAACGGCATATTGTACTCACATTTTAACGTTACTATCCTCGATGCAACTTGCAACAATGACATTCTGCTCCCCTCATATAAAGTTTTCTCGGAGTCCCTTAGCATATCAAAAAAGGCTTTGGCTTTTGGATTTGGATCTTCTTCCTCGGTTATAGGTACACGATCGGGATTAGTGAAAACATTCGACTCAAAGGCATCAAGTACCATTTCTCTATATGGGTTCTCGGGTTCAGAAGAGTGTTCGGGATCAGAAGAGTATTTTTCCCCATGTGATATCCAGTTGTAATAGTTTGGAAAAAAACTCATTCGTAATAAGATGTTCTTCTACTTCTACCTCAGGTAAATATTTTAAGTTTTTACATTTAGTACAAGGACACCTAAGTTTGCGTTGTTCGAAATCATATGATTCTGAACATCTAGCAAATTCAATAAACCCACGAACTCCCTTTACAAATCTTGCATTAGGACGTTTCTTCTTATCTACTCTTTCTTCGTACATCCAGCTACGTTCAAATCTCTTCATTTTAATCTAGATAACATATAATAATTAAACCAAACACACAACAATAATTTCAATTCAATAAGAATTCAACAAATAATAAGTTCAAGCTAAGAATTCAATCAAGTCAATATATGTACTTAAAGATTTCAATTGGGTCCTTATCACTCCAACCTAAACCCATCAATGTATATTTCAAGTCACTAGCAAATACATAATTGTGAATTTATTAGTGGGGAAAAAAAATTTGGCAGCAATTCCCTTAAGTTCTTCAAATACACAATGTGAAATAAATTTGTATTTATTTCACATATGTATTCGAAGAACATAAAGAAATTGTTACCAAACTCTTTCCCCACTAATAAATTCACAAGTATGTATTTACTACCTAAGTGACTTGAAATATACAAAGACAGTCCCAAAATGGGGACTATTCATGAATTTCTCCTAACGAGTAATTCATGAACGGGTACTAGGTCAATAGTCATTCAATTCTTGCACGGAAAATATTCACAATAACTTACAATAACATACAAACATAATAATTAACATCACAAAATCATCCTAGAAATCTAATTACTAACTATACTCATCATCCAATTTTCCCCAATTTCTAACCCAAATCAAAATAACACCCAATTTTTTTTCCAATTAACTAACTAAAAACATCCTAAAAACATCTTAATAATCTAATTACTAACTAAAATCATCATCCAATTTTCCCCAATTTCTAACCCTAATCACAATAACACCCAATTTTTTTTCAATTCACTAACTAAAAACATCCTAAAAACATCATAATAATCTAATTACTAACTAAAATCATAATCCAATTTTCCCCAATTTCTAACCCTAATCACAATAACACCCAATTTTTTTTCAATTCACTAACTAAAAACATCCTAAAAACATCCTAATAATCTAATTACTAACTAAAATCATAATCCAATTTTCCCCAATTTCTAACCCTAATCACAATAACACCCAATTTTTTTTCAATTAACTAACTCAAAACATCCTAAAAAGCATCCTAATAATCTAATTACTAACTACAGGCATCCTAATAATCTAATTATTAACTAAAAGCATCCTAATAATCTAATTACTAACTAAAAGTATCCTAATAATCTAATTACTTGTTTGAATTACAATAATACTATAAAGAGATTTAATACATAATTAAAGTTAGTAAATCGACACAAACCTGAAAAAGGAGTAAAATGTAGGTGAACGGCGGTGGTGGGTGGTCCGGTGGCATTGCGGTGGTCCGGTATAAGGACTATCGGTCGACGGGTTAGGGGGGTTTGAGGTTTTTTCTTTTTCAAACTTACGCAATAATGGGAATGACGGGTTGAAGAGGCGAGAAAAAAAAATATAACAGGGGGTTACAACCGAATTCGGTCGCTAAATTTAGCGACTGAATTCGGTCGCTAAATTCGGTCGCTAAATTTAGCGACTGTAGCTAAACTCGGTCGCTAAAATTAGCGACTGAATTCGGTCGCCAAATTCGGTCGCTAAACTGGCGCAATGGTACTTTTTGGATTTCCGCGGATTTTTTCGGATAACATTGGGATAGGCTTTTGGTCGCTAAATTTAGCGACCGACATCGGTCGCCCGCTTTTTTTTATTCGGTCGCTAATTTGCGACTACCATTGCGGTGGCAGGTTTGGTCGCTATCTGGGGTAATTCTTGTAGTGGTCACAAAATTAGGAGCTGCCTCCCCGCTTGCTTTTCCTTTTCCACGTGATTTTGCTTCCAAAATGACAAAAAGTCTCACTTCTCTACTAGCTAGCTTGGCCAAGTTTCCGTTTTGTTTTATTTCCGTCTTTCTTTAATCCGTATTGAACCGGTTTTCATACTTGGACTTGATACGTATAAAATAAAAAGACGAAGATACTACCAAAACACTCACAAAGAATATGAAATAGTTCCTAAATAAAGTTAAAACGACCAAAATAATGACAAATTTCACAAATCTAACAATTATTCATAATAAATAAAATAAAACTAATAATTACTAATTAAATAGTAAAATTAGCTTTTTAATCAATTAAACACGCAAAATCGAGTCGGAATAAGGTATAAATAAGGGGTAAAATGGTACCAAAATAGTACTCATCACATTACATAGCTACTTGTCATAAATTATGCAATATCTTCTATTCTTCTCGGTTTTACAGATTCGAAACAGAAACTTTAAATCGTCGTATCTCCTTCGTTACTTAACGTTTTAAGGTGAGATCAGTGGGGTTTGGTACCTTAGTGAGTCCACTAACTTTATCGTCTTGATGGTCAGAGTCTAAAAACGTATTTAAAAGGTCCAAATCTACAGTTTAATAAAGTTGGTCCAAAGATGAGTCTTCAAAAGTTATGGGGTGCTAAACGTTCTTAACATGTCGAAACTCGTCGAAACGAAAGCCTAATAAACTTTAAATTCATTAAAATTTAACATGGTGAAAAGATGGGTCACTGATTATTTTTATAAGTATAAATTAATTACCCTTTTATGGAGATGGTAAGTTTTTAACAAGTAAAACTAATTAGAGTATTCTTAACGTTTTTTCCAAATTACAACAGTAACTTGTAAAAATCATAATAAATTCAAAACATCATATTTTTATTCAAGGTCAGCTTTATTGGATTCCTTTATGAGTCTAAAACATATTATTAGCTGTACATGTTGTCTCAAAAATAGGTTTATCAGATCTAAAATCTCGTTTTACTAACAGTGGTCAGAAACTGAGTCATAAAATGTTTTACATCATAAATCCTTCTTAACAAACTAAAACGAGTTGATTAAAAATCCTATTATCATCTAGACTCATATTAGTTTAACATATTAAAAGATGGGACACTGATTCATTTTATAAATATGGTTTGATGACTCTTTAAGTGAGATCTAGTGTTTCGGCTAAACAGAAAACATGCCGTAGTATATGATTTTTCATTTACAAATGGTGCATGCAAATGTTACGAATTTTGGTGAGCATACTCAAGATGACAAATCCAACATCATATATTTTTTTCACCTGAAAATACCAATTTTAATTTGTGATTACAGACCTACCACATGCATGCTACGTTTTTGACAAAACAAAAGTTTTTACCATTTTTAATTCTTGCATGCATGAGTTTAGTTTTCTATTGTGATGTTATGATGTTTATTAGCATGAGAGTGTTTATATGATGATAAAATCAGAACGAAAACCGTTTTTATAGGCTTACTAAGTGAAAACTTGGTGCTTAGGCAAGATCTTCATCCTTAGCTCTCTTCTTCTTCTTCTTCTTCTCCTTCTTCCCTTTTTTGTTCTCCCTCTCTCTTTCTATCACTCTCTCTATTTTTTTTGTATTTGTGAAAGGAAATCTGATGGGGGAAGTGGAAAGTGGCGTGAAATGGGGGAGACAAAGAGTAAGCGAGCTTTTCATACACATGCCAAGTGTCCTCATGCACTTGCCAAATGGCCTATTCATGCATAAGCCAAATGTCTAGGCATGCATTGGTCCACATGTCTAGACATGCATTGGTCAACGATTATGTGACGGAAAACGATGCATGCAGCGGTTTTACGTGTTTCTTTTAAGCGATACTTGTATTGTCAATAAATTTCCCATTTTATTTTATTGACGGATTTTACGGGTATTACACGCAATCCCAAGATAATCACATTAAACCGAGATTGAGTAGGTATGTCCTACTTTTAGCCAGCAAGTCCAAAAGCAATCCGAACAATCCGTCAACCACAATCATCACCTTAACAAGTAGTAAAGTACAATCACTACTAATATCATAACTCAGTAAATATTAATAATTCACATGTCTATCTCGCGATAAACTACTTAACAACTCGAGCTAATTATAATTAATTAGATTAATTAAAACAACAATAACGTAAATAAACTCAATTAATATCCTTATTACGTGTCTCGATTATTAGATAAGTCGTCATCATACATCAACAATTAAATTAAATAAACAAATAAACAAACTAAATAAATAAGCTTATGAACTAAACCAAAAAAATATAACTAATCTCATATAACTAAGACTAACCAACCAAACTAATCTAATCTAACATATTAAAATTAGCTAATCAGCTAATGTTAAGAAAACATCAGGCATTCAACACCCACGATAACAACTTCCAACACAAACATTAACTTAACCTTCACCCGTGCACCCAACTTCATGGCCTCTCCGCCTCCACCCAGACCAGTCACAGTCACCACCGAGGGTTCCTACACCTTCCTTGCACCATCAACCACCTATACCACATCTGAGCCACCACCTACTACCGCTATATCAACCACCATACACTGCCCAATCAGCCTGCACACACGCCTATATACTCTGTTTTCAGCAACATGTACTTTGTCTCCCTCTCTTCTCACGTTTTTGTCTCTCTCCACCAGGCCCACCACCACCTCTGGCAACCACCATTGTCGCCACTGACCCATGGTGGTTCCAGGGGTGGTCACTCCTATGCCTCGTTTTCCCTATCCTAGTCGCACAGACCCCACGAAATCCCTTGTCCCAACACGCACCCCACACTATGATGTTGTCCAGTCCTAAAGTCGGTCTCACCACGACCACCACCTTGGCCCACACTACATACGAACACCACCGTTGTCACCACTGACCTACGGTGGTTACAGGGTTGGTCACTTACACTCTCGTCTCCGTTCTAATCGTTACATAAATCGCCTATAAACACCTTGTTCCCCCCGCGTTCCTCCTCTGTTCCTGTTCTCGCAGGCTCCATTCCATGGTCGAAAAACACCCCTTAACCACCACCACAACCACCACCATAGCAACCCAAAAAACCCATGACCACCCTACTTCGACTACCCAGACACTTGAACTAAAACAAAAGCAATAAACAGTTCGAATTGCTATAAAAAAACGAAACAACAAGTTACTGCTATGTCGACTTACTGTTTGTTAAAAGGACGATGATGACTCTGGTTTCTCTCTCGTTCTTCCTCAACCCATGGTAGCTGATAGGTGGATTAAGGTTTTGAAATTGTATGGAATATGGGGGCTGTTGTCGATGGATTAGAAGGGTAGGGTTATGGTTGTATATTGGTGTGTCGATATATGGGTAAGGGTTTGGGTGAACGAGTATAGTCGGGTTTGGGTAAAAGGAAATATGAATTATATAGTTTAATATTAATATTAATAATTAGATAAATTACAAAATATAAAATTATTATAGAAATATTAAAATACTAGCAATTACATAAGAATATATAGAAAATATAGGATTTAAATTCCATTACGACTTAAATAAAAATAGAAGTTAAATATAGGTGAGAAATAAATATAAAATAAAAAATATATTTAATTATAAATATATTATTAAAATTAAGAAATACAAATGAAATGTCATTTTACGAAATAATCATCAAATATAAAATGATTATGAAATAAGAAATAATCGTAGAAATACGATTTATAAAACAATAACAGTTTACGTAAAATACTTAGTAAACATTCCTTTTGAAATACGTGTATAAAACATGGTTTGACTACCGTTGACCGAGACTAACATACGGGGTATTACAACATGGGGAGGAGGTGAGTTCGGGATTCCAAGGGGTTAGAGTGGAATCAGAACACTGATAGATTCTCACTTCATTCCAAAATGTCTCTACCAAACACTAGAATGTCTATAATCCATTTCGTTTCATTCCAAACCATCCAACCAAACACTCCCTAAACCTCCTTACAATGAAAACAACTCCCCAACCTACTCTGGTTGCATTTGCTTAAAGTTACTCCGCTTCAAGACTTTGACTCAAGCTTAAAGCTACTCCGCTTCAAGAGTTTTAAGATTCCATCTTTTTAGTTTACACGATCACAATCTCAAGGGTTCACTTAAGAACATGGCGATTATAATTAAGATCTAGATACGAGAATAATTGAACATACTTTTAAACAATAGTAATGTGTACTAGTACTTGAAGATCGTAGATTTTGAAAGACAAATGAAGACTTTTCAAAAACAGGAAAACGTTTTGCAAATATTTACAATAAATGTTCTAAAAGTCTTAATAATAAATGAGCATAAGAGCCTCTTTTTATAGTGATAAAATTGTGTATAGTTTTTACCATAGACACATGTTTTACGCAAAATCACTCTTATGTTCAATAGTTGTTATGTAACATCCCGTATTTTCGTAAATAATATTTTAATGATTTAAATTATTTTCCGGAATATAATATTATTTTAATAATAAATCGTAAGTTTTATTTTAAGTTTTCCGTTAAGTTCCGTCTTAAGAATATTTTAATCTTAAGATGTTGTCACTTGGCATATTTCCCGACTTGAGTTTTCGTATCACTTAATAAATAAACCCGACTCAAGTATAAATTTTATATTTTCGGAATCCTCTCGAGATTTGCAATCTTTCTATCACTTTCAATTTCAGTTTCGTTCACTTTCATTTTTGGGCTGTTTTGCCCCAATTCCGTTTTAAGCCTATAATTTCCGTTTTTATGGTTGTAAGAGTTGGATTAGAGGACCCAGAGGTTGATACTAACTTGGTGGAGGAAGACTTTGGAGCTTAAACCGCTTTAAGGTGACTATTATGAGTACCTCGACCTAATTTGTTAAAGTAGCATGCTTGTTGTGAATTTTGATGTGTTCTTGTGTTTAGGAACATGTTTAGATTCGCTATCATCTTCCTTATGCTTCTTATATGTTTATTGTTGAAGAATTGTGTTGAAATCATGGTTTGAGTGGAATTTGAGAGTATACATGGAGATCGGTATAATTTGGGAATTCTGTTGTAAATGCTTGAATTTGTGTTTGTTTTTGTTTAAGATTGTATAAGAGATGCATTTGGGATTGTTTGGGATAGTTGTATGCTGTAGATTAGTTGAATTTCATGCTTGAGAAATGTTAGAATCGAAAATGGCGAAAATGGTATTATTCGTGCTGTGCAGGAACAGCATCTCAGACTGCAGTGAATACCGCAGGCTGCGACATTCACCGCAGGCCTGCGATCTGTTTTACGCAGGCTGCGGCCAAGCAGCGCAGGCTGCGGCCAAGCAGCGCAGGCTGCAGTTCTCGCGGGTCTGGGCTGTTTGCTCGTGGCTTATGCGAGATTGTTTGTATTGTTTCTTTATTAGTTTTATGGTATAATTAAATGTCATGGGTTGATATATATACTTAGATTGTAATGGGTAATGTAGTAAGCAATAGTTTAGAAAGTTTATTTCTTATCTTAAGCTATTTAATTTCTTAGGTTGCTTATGAGAGTTAGTGAACTTAGTTAGTTGTAGGGTGACCTATAGGCTTGTAGGAGAAAAGTATTAGGTTGATAGTGCTTTTATTTAGACTTGGCCTTTCTCTTATATTCTTATGTGTGTTTGAGGTCCCCGAGGTTCGGGCGACACTATATTGGGTTCGGGAATGGAGTGAGGATAGAGACCCCCCCGATCGGGTAACCGAAAGGGAAACCGACTCTCCCTTAACTTAGTTCACGGGGTCAATTAAGTGTTGATTAGAAGTTAGTAAAGTTAGGACTAAGGACTTGGTTGTAGTACATATCGGAATATGTCTGAGCAGGGACCGCTAGAGTACGATATGTGCTGATGTCTGATGCATGTCAAAGGATGATCTGAGCAGGGATCCTCTAGCTTGACATGTGAGTGTTTGTGGCGTGGCGGACATGTCTGAGCAGGGACCTCTGGACCGTCACGTGTATGGTTGATGCGGTAGGAAATGTCTGAGCAGAGAGCCAGGGACCTCTGTTCTACCGTGAGTTTGTATGACCATAGTGGGTTGGGTCTGAGTTGGGATCCCGATTTCACTACGAAGGGTAATGGTCATGACTGAGCAGGGTCAATGAACCATTATTAGCTGATTGGTATCCACTCGTGCCTGAGCAGGGGTTCACGAGTGTATGCTTGCTGATTGTGTACCAAGTTTACCTGAGTTGGGGTGTGACTTGGACACTGCTGATTGTGTTTAGTTCTTGCCTGAATTGGGGTAGGTTTTAGATATTGTTGATTGCATCTGCTTGCCTGAGTTGGGGTACAGTGTCAGATGTTGCTGATTGATTGTGTTTATATAGAGTGTTGTTTGATGCGTGCCTATTTTATGATGTTTTACATCTATTTTTACACGCATTTTATCGCTCATTTACGATGTTTTAGCCTTTATTTCCCAACAATTGTCCACTTTCGTATTTTTATGCTCTTTTGCAGATTTATGCGGAAAAGGGACAATTTTATACCAAATTTATGCCCTCGGGACTTTTCATGACTAAGGATAAGAAGGAACGAAGCTTAGCGCACATTTCAAGGCCTAAAGATAACTTTTACAAGCAAAGAATCGATCTTCGATGTTGCAGCCTGTTTCAAATGGCTATATCTCGAGTTCTAGAGCTGATAATGGAGTGAATCCAGTTGGAGGTGAAAGCTTATCCTCTTAGCTTTCCAACGCCACAAGAATCGCTTGATTTCGATAAGTAACGAAGAAATGGCAGCTGTTTTAAGAACGATGCGCGCTGCAGTCCCGACAGTTGGTCGACCGACCAACAAAGTAGGTCGATCGACCAAATACCTATTGGAAAAGCCCAGAATTTGCCTGAAGCCCAGGAATTGCATAAAATCCGTAAAGCGGTCGACCGACCGAAAATATTGGTCGACCGACCACAGCACCGACCCAGAAGTTTCCGAAAAGCCCATACAAGTGTTTAGGTCATTAGGAAACTCTTTAATTCCGCCTATTTAAGCTAATTCAGTCCCTAATTCAGATATCCATCAAGTTCTTAATCTAGTTTTCTATCATAGAATTACAATAAAGTCCTAATAGAGAGAAGCATCCTAGTTTAGATAAAAACTTCATAGTTAGAGAAGAGATTTTATTCAAGCTTTCATCTTTGTTCTTAGATTTTCCAATTAAGTTGTAAGTTTGCTACAATTAACCTTCCCTTTTAATTTAATCTTGTTATTCATCTTGTTATTGTTCCTCAATTCATGTTTCTTCTTTATTATCATCTTTAATTATGTTAATTCCTTTAATGTTCTTAGTTATTGTTAGTTTCATAATTAAAAGTATGCATAACTAATTCTTGTGATTAGGAATTAGGGGAACCATGGTAAAGACTTGATTTTGATAGTTTTATGATTGAATTACCAATCCCCCATTGTTGTTGGTGAACTAATCCTTAGGATTGAAAGATTATTAGGATTAGTTTAACAACAACTTTGGGATTGCCCTTGAACGAAAGTTTAGTGCTTTTCTAGGAACCCTAAGACCGTAAGGATTGGGTAGAATATTGACCTAAAGGTTTATTCTTTGTTCCTTGGGATTGTGTTATTTGACTATTTTACCCTTCATTGACTTGTTTTAACCATGGGGAACCAAAGTTCCTAATCTCCTTTTCATCTTATTTTAATTTCCTTTTTTTTTATTGCATGTTTAGATTAATGTTCTTTATAATTTCCATGTTTATTCCTATTTTTATTATTGTTTCAATAGTTATGAGTAGCTAATTTCATATGTTAGGATGTAGGGAGTAAATATGCGAAGGTAGTTTAAATCTCGAACCGACATGTTGCAGGGTGGAGGTCGGCCGACCGGGTTAGCTGGTCGGTCGACCGACACGCGTATGAATTCCATTTCGCTTTTATTTGTAGACTATAATAACCTACAATGAGACCAAAAGGAGACTTGTAGGATGTTAGTATTGACCTACCCAAGATTGAGAGATTTGGGAAGGGCATTGGTTTACCTCTTAAGACGGATAGGTTACTTAAGACTGAAAGGTTTGTGACCTAGAATTCAGGAATCACCCTTATTGTTGACACCCAATAATTGTGAGACCTAGGAACTAATAGCATAGACCTAAAGGATATGTTACACCCCTTTCGCGACTGCAATACATGTTGACTTAGGATTTATATTATCTTAGCTGTTTATTACCCAAACATCCTAGCATCTCTTTCATCATAGTTTATTCTCATCTTTATTTACTTGTTTTATTTTATATTTGTTTTAGATTTAGCAACAACCAATCAAACCCCCTCTATATTATTGTTACTTAATAAATTAAAAATTAGCAAACAGAATTAACCTTGTCTCTCTGTGGTTCGACCCTTACTATCACTATCTATAGTTTTAGTTTGGTTTATAAATCTTATCTTTGACACCCACAACGACGGGTATCATTGTTTATCTTAGAACTGTTCGTCCAAGGCATTGGACGACTCTTAGTCTGGTTTCGTAAATGGTTTGGATTGAAAGACCCCCGGCCGGGCAACCGGAAGGGAGACCGGCTCTCATTTCAAATAGTTTCTGAAGTTAGTTGAGAGCCTTTGCATAGTAATGCATGTTGATACGAAAGTTGAGATATTGATGTATATACTTCGCATGTTATAAATGTTGGAGTATGTTGGATGCTTTATGTGTTACGTGTCATTAATAATAGGTGGCTAGGAGAACTCTAATCACTCCCCACTAATTGTGGCGTACATGTTTTCATGTATGTAGGTACATGACAGGTTGCTGGTGGGTTACAGGAGGCTAGCATCGATGACATACCCGTTATCGTTTAGCTAGACCTAGCTTTTTGGTTATACATTTGAGTGCCTGTAGGAATGTGCCATCCCAGGCTGTTTTTGTACTTATACTTTTCGCACTTAGACTTACATACTTATCTATACTAGTTCGTTTCAGTTGTATAGTTTTGTTTTAATTCACCTTGTTTTAACTTGCTTGTTAAAGTTCATATTCCGCGTAAATTTTGACATGTTTGTATGTTTTATTTCCGCTGCGACGAGGGGTTTTACATGTTAGGTGTATTTGTTTTTCATATATTAAAAAAAATACTCGGTTTTGTGAGGCTTAATGGTCCGTCTCTTTTCAAGATATGGAGCGTTCTCCCTAAACTTTATGGGAACTCACCATTTTTGCCAAAATAGAAAAAAACAAACAATCCATTTTTTGTGAAAAGAACCATTTTGCTTAAATTAGATTAGTATATTTGAGTATGTTTGCAAGAATATTCTTTTTTGTTCTCCAATTTTGAAAAGAGTATTTTTAAAACACAATGAAAGCTAAAAAACGAATTTTGAACATTTGTGATTTTTTCAAAATCTTTCCATACGGTAGTACCAGAACCACGGTTGCAACAGTCCAGAAGAGTGTTGCATGAGTTTTGCAATTACTTATGTAAAGAGGATATGTTTAACAGCTTCGTTTACAACATTCATGCTAGGCTTGAACCTTTCTTGACTTGCCTTCATATTAATGGGTGTTAATTTATTTGATTATCTTATGACATTCATCTTGATTACAACATAATACCTTTACAACATTCATGCTAATCAATTTCACTAAAAAGTAAACATTAGATAGTAAAGTAACTTCTTACATCATCAACCAAACGTGTTCTCACAACATAACTGATCTAGCGCCTATGAAATATCACGCATAAGAGAGGTAGGCGTTGTTATGTAAATATACTGTCAAAGAAAATAAGACAATGAACAACACCGAATCGCAAATGCTTTCCTTATAGAACAATTCGTCCCTTATATTGATGCCTGGGATGTTCCAAATTTTCTACAGAGATAAGACGGCGTTCCTCTATTTTTGGCAAGAAAACAGAGATATAATTTCGAAGTAGTAATATGCAATGTGTTTTTCTGTTCGAGATCTTGTATATTCAGTAATTTTCTTAGGGTTCTTACTGATCTATTTCATCCTATATATATAGGAGAATGAAGGGGAAAGGGAGGGGTTTTGAGTCAGATTTCTGAAGAGTCGCAACTCTTCGAAATCACCCCGCATAGTCGTTCGTAAGACAACTATCCCGCGAACTTATAATATAATAGGCTAGTGTACACTCCGTACTTCCCGAACTAACTTTATTATTTATAAGTTCGTCCGTCTCTGAACCAAACCCAAATTACGAAAAATGAATCGGTAATTACTCTTAAATTACCAACAGGCGTTTGGTAGGTGTTAGGTTGGATTTTTATTACAAGCGATATAATGCGTAAAATTAGAAAAATTAGTCCAAATTACGGGGCGCAGGCATGCATGATATGCAGCTTCTAAGTATAATGCATCATGCTGCTAAAATCTAAATGCCTAAATAGATAAACTAAACTTTGAAGTTGAGTTGACAATACGTTGTCTACCTTCTACAGTAGAGAATGTCAACCGCAATACTAGGGATTGTGATTCTAATTTGGTTAATTTATGTTTCGTTAATTTATGTTTCGTTATTTAGTTTCAGATCACCTGTCTCACTTTTATGTCTTATATTATTTTCTAATTACCTTAAAATTGTTACATATTACACGTAAGATAATAGGGGATCTGTACTGTTGGCACATCAAGACTTTGATGCCTTTATGCATTTGTATAATCCGGAGTCTATACTAAGTTAATCAAAAGGCGGCAGATTTATTCAAACCTTCAAAAACCTTCATCTTCACGCACGACATCCTGTAATGGCTGCTACTTTGACTTGTACCACTTATGCTCCCTCTGCACTCCTAGATATCATGCATCTTTCCGTATCTACGTTTTAGATTAAGTGTCTTTTTCATTTATTTATTTACTTTTTATTTTATTTTAAGGGAGTTCGATAATCCATGCTACCTCCTCTCGATCTACCATTAATTGGCTGAGTACGAGAAACAAAATGTTAACCATTAGCAACAATGTACTAAGTTAATTATTTCTTATGTTTTAAGTAATTATTAATAGTTGCTTCGATATCACTATTGAGATTATTTGTTCAAATAAATATTTGAAAATGCTCTATTATATTTCCCAAATAATTGGGTTGCATATTCTAAAAGGACAAAATCAAGGCATCAATAAATAGTTGTGAAACTTAAGAGTGAGATTATTGCTAATCTTGAGTCAAGACTTTAGTAAGTCTAAGACGAGACTCACCCAAAATTACTAATAATTTATCAAAGTTTTAACAAAATTTTAGGTTGGGTCTTGGAAATACAAGACTCAACTTAAAACTTTGGGGAGTGTTGACCCCAGCAGCTTCCATTGAAATTATTCAATTAGTGGTTGTCATGTATATCTTTTTGTAAAAAAAGAAGTATTGTAAAAAAAAAGTAAAGTTGAGCGGAGTCGGACGGATAATGTATAAAGTCTGAAGTGGGTCTAAGGTGGATCTGAACAATAAAAAAGTAATACTCCGTATAAGTTAATGAAAAATTGATGTGGTAGAGTCTTAAAATTTTGAAAAGTCTAAAGGATCCTTACCCTAATTGGCCTAATACCATCACATAACAGATAGCAGTCATAGCACTATATCTGAATACTATTCATTGGTCCGACGTCCGAGACCAGACCAACTTAGTCCTCTCTTTCAGTACGCTTCTATCTGTAATCAAACGCCTACATAGTTACATAGTTACATAGTTACATCAATTACATGTCTAGAGATTAGAGAAACAAGTCTGTTAATCATGCACACTGCAATTAAATAATGTTGGTAGTACGTAATGTTTAACAAGCTAAGTCGGGTGTTCGACTCACATCTTTTCATCAATGTCAACAACTAGTTATAATAATCAGATATATGAGCCTCAACTATCTACCTAGGTTTCTCAAATCGATTCATCTAACCAATTATGCATTCATTCATTTCTCATTAACTTTTAAATTAATGGTTTACTTTCTCATCATACTAGTTTTACGCCCGTGCAAAAAAATGCACGGACTTAATTTTATTAAATTGAAAATGAATAAAAAAGTGAACATATATTTAATAAAAATATGATTTTAGTATTACAGTTATACTAATGTAAAATGTAAAAATAATTTATACGCTTAACTTGGACGTAATTAAAAACACATTAGCTCGACATGATAAACAAAAATAAATATTATTTAAGATAGATCAAATATATATGTAGGATGGATAAGAAAAAACAGTAATATTATGTAAAGGAAAACTAAAATATTTGTCCTATATATTTAAGGGGCTGAAATTAAATTATTTTAAACTTAAAACGTAAAAATAGCCAATAAAAATAAGTATAAATCTGAAAATTATACTTATGGTTTAAATCTTAAATTCCTAACTATCCTAATTAAACTAATTAGTCTTGGTCGACCCTCTAACTACCAAAAAAACCTGTTGTCCTCAAAAAGGTGACATTTTGTCCCGTCTTCTTAAGGAGACGGAATTGGTCCGTCTTCAATGAGAATTTGTGAACCTTTATATAGAGATATAAGCATATAACAAAGTGAAAAATTATATGTTCGTTTATTTGATAAACTCCACATCTGCCTAACCTCATTTCAACTCACAACTTTGCCTTTTTTTTCACTACTTTTCATTTAATCTAACTACTATGTCGCCTCTCTAAAATCTATTCGGGGTTCGTTACAACGCTCATCTTTATTATCAAACTCAATAAATTACCTTTTTATGTTTTTACAATTCCATCAATATTTTTTTGGATTAATTAATTTGCTCAATTGATTGCTAATTAATGTTTAACGCATGAGAAGGAATCAAATGAAAAGTTTAATTTTTTTCCGTCAAATATATAATATGGATTGTTATTTTGCGTATTTATTGTTGCAATTTTTTATCGTGTTTTTTCATTATTTATATATTATATATTTACTTTTTTCATTTTTTTGGCTCGTTAAATTTGATATAAAATACGTGTTCAAAATATACTACCTTTAAAATTTTTTGCTACTCTCTTTTCATAAATTCTAAATTTTTGTTGTTTATCTTTGTTGTAAAGGTAAATCTATAGTTTTAAAAAAAATTGGTAATTATCAAATGAATAATGCTCTTTATACGACGAACAATAGTAATACTATCTAAATGCACTACAAAAATTACGTTTTTAAGCGACCGTAGCAGTAGCCAAAAAGGACGACGAATATTAAGTTCTCTCGGCTATTTACTTGTTGGTTTTTTAAAAATTAAAGTTATTGAAATCTAATGATTATTGAAAGTTAATTAATTTTAATGATTTTAGAATTTATTGAATTAAAAAGAAATAAACCATTGAATTAATAGAAAAATAGAAAAATAGGAGGAGAGAGACTAATTAATTAACTTGGTGATCATGGTGGACCCTACATCAATAAAAATCATTTTTTTTTTATAAGATTCAACAACCAATCAAAATGTTTTAAATAACCTTCCTTTTATAGATAGAGGATTTCCACACAGTTTAACATTTACGGAATCACTTATTTTATTTAGTTCGTTTGCATTTTGAACAAAGTGAGTTACTCTTACTTTTTCTTTTTTCAGTGACTTGCTAGAATACAAGTTTTGCAAGGGTCGATAATATAAAAAAGATAAAAAATATGGTTTAAAAAGAATGTAAGATTAAATTAACCGAGATATCGATAAAGAAAATACGCAAAAAATCGAGTGCATGATACCATTTTTATTTGTTACGAGACATATAGAACTATGTTATTCTTTACTCAAATAATAATTTTATTTCAACTAAATTCAGTTCAACAGTTTTATTCAATTCATTTCAGCATAACCTCGATTTAATTTAATTCATTGCACCTCGACTCAACTCTATTCAGTTCAGCACAATTCAATTCCTTTCGGCCAAAAAGAACCGAACCTAAGCGTCACTAGTTGAATTCGGATATCGTTGCTAACTTCCTACTAGAAGTCGTTGGAGATTTACACGTAAACGTGAAAGTTGCAATATTATTTTGAGGTTAATTAAATGATAAGAAAACGGCTGATGCTAGCTATACATGTCACCATTAACAACAATTTGAAGATTTATATTCCATTAAACCATAGTATATATATATATATTATTTATAATCCAAATTCATAAGAAAATCAAATCATACAATCTTATTATTATTTGTGAAGTACATACCATATTATATACTCAAGTACTCAACCCCAAAAAATACCTTTGCTTGTTCCACAACGCCATAAAAATATCACAACACACTTTCCTTTATTGTTTCTCATTGCACTTGCATCTACGTAGGAGTAATTTTCTGCAAGTTAACCCAATTTATTCACATGCGCACATGCATGGGACGACTACTACGTCCTTCTCCTTATATTTCCATGAAATTTTATTATTCTTCTCATTATTACATTGCCTTCTTGTTTTTTCACAATATTTTCTTCTTCTTTCTTATTGTATCAACTCTCATGGCTTCCTCTTCGAGTAAGTCCGTCGTTGTTGCTGCTCCTACTGACCCGTCTGTGGCTGTCCTTATACGGGTTGATCAATCCGGTCATGGCGACTTTACGACTATACAAGCGGCTATTGATGCTGTTCCTTCTAATAATATGGAGTATGTTTTCATTTGGGTCAAGCCTGGTGTATATAGGTAATAATAACATTTACATATCTCCATATATTATTATTATTATTTTATAAAAACGCAACATTTGTATGGAGATTAAAACAAAAGTTTACATGAAATTGGTGGACAGTCCAGATAATATCTGGACTCACACCCGTTAGCCATAACAAAGCTAATACATATCATTAATATTACGATTTTTCTAACGTAAGGGTACACATTAAT
This sequence comes from Silene conica, assembly GCA_029255685.2. Lineage (NCBI taxonomy): Eukaryota > Viridiplantae > Streptophyta > Magnoliopsida > Caryophyllales > Caryophyllaceae > Silene > Silene conica. The sequence goes on from CM055312.2 coordinate 73,617,358, forward strand.
AATCTAAATACGAAAAGATTCATACCATATTTTCATTAATTATGGTAAAAATGAGTTTTTACCTAAGAATCAGATGAAAATATATGGTGTGAATTTTTCTGTATTTAGATTATTAATGTATATACTGATGACACACGTTAAAAAAATCGTATTATTTCGCTGACAAAATTTGAATACAGGTCATTGCACTATACAAGTTAGATAGTGGGATCTTGAGACATCTTTGAATTGAAAATTTATTTTTAATTTACGAATAAAAGAAATGAACAATAATATTAAAATCGATCCAACATATATATATTGGTTCCCTTTGCTTTTGTACAAAAAATAAAGAAATGATTTAAAATCACACAAAATACACTACTTCACATTGAATTGATTTTGAACCACAAAACAGTTACTAAAAAGAAAAAGAGAAACCATCATTAAACTCGCATCAAAAGGCCGGGGAAACATGAACTAACACTACTTCGACTCGATCAGAGGGAGAATATGTTTTTACTACGCTATTGTTGCACTATACTCATTTCATAACTTTAACGAAACTAAATGAGTATTTGGATAATCGGATGCAATATTATTATACATAAAGTGTGTTATATGTACTAATACATGATCAACCAAATTAAGATTATTTATAATGATCATAATTTAGCATAACTTATACGTTACTACATGTATGTGTGAATGATTGTACAGGGAAAAAATAGTTGTGCCGGCTGATAAGCCATACATAACACTAAGTGGAACTCAAGCAATAGATACCATTATTACTTGGAATGATGGAGAGAGCATCTATGAATCACCAACTGTTTCTATTTTGGCTTCTGATTTTGTTGGACGATATCTTACCTTCGAGGTAATTAATTAATTAATTAATAAATTAATTACGAAGTTTTATTAAGGAAGACCGTTGTACAATATAATCACAATTCTTTTATACGGAGTATATATTGTTACACATAATACATCGATTATTTGTATTGATCGTAATAAACGAGTGTTTCACCAAATTAAAAAGATTGCCTACATTGTAAGACGGTAAGGTCCTATTATATGACATTTGACTAGAGCTGGACAACGTAGCGGGCTAGCCCGGCCCAACCCGACTCAGCCCCATAACCCCAGCCCTGTGTGAAATGCAGCCCAGCCCGACCAAGCCCACTAATAAAACTAACACAAATACAGCCCACAAACACAACTAACAGGCCTATAGGGCTGGGCCAGGGCTGACTTTTCCTGACTCGACCCAGCCCAGCCTTATATTATTTTAAGGCCGTGCTAGGGCTGACTTTCTTCAGTCCGGCCCGGACCGGCCCAACCCATTGTACAACCCTACATTTGACTTATGTTGATATAATTGTGTGTAGAATTCATATGGATCAAGAGGGAAAGGTGTTGCTCTAAGGGTATCAGGGGACAAGGCTGCATTTTACGGCTGCAGGATCCTCTCTTTTCAAGATACTCTCCTTGATGATATTGGAAGACATTATTATAGCAATTGTTACATTGAAGGAGCCACTGATTTCATATGTGGCAATGCTGCATCTCTCTTTGAGGTACTTTCTAGGTTATGGCCCCCGGTTTTAAGGGCTTCGTATTAAATAGAGATGGAAGTGGGCACGCGAACTATTGAGCTGACACGTTCCATGTCCACTAATCACTATTTGAAGTTTTCTTCAATGAATGTTTCAATCATTTTTATATATATATTGTCCTAATAATATATCGGTTTATTTCATGATATCCTGGAAGAAATGTCATCTTCACTCGATCAACGAAGTCGGATATGCAACAATTACGGCCCAGAAAAGAAAGACGCCATGGGAAAACACTGGATTTATATTTCTAGGTTGCAAGATAACAGGCGTAGGAGTACACACAGCTCTATTAGGGAGACCATGGGGTACATATTCCCGTGTCATTTACGCGTATTCTTTCATATCTTCTGCCATTGCACCACAAGGATGGGATAATTGGGGAGATGTTAACAAACAAAGGTATTCATTTCTTTCCCTATTTCTTTTATTCATTTTTTTCATTTATTTTTTGCTTTATTTTGTGAGGGAAAATTAAAACAAACGTAAATATATTCACTGAGATAGAACGGGTACAGATTAAGTACTGGTAAGCTACAAACTCAACCATGCAACACATCTTATTTGTTTTTAATTTAAATTTGAAGGTATCATAACGTAATCGGTTTTTTACCATTATATTCTAACAACCTCTGCAACAAAAAAAAATACTAGCTAATTTACGAAATATTTGTTTTGTTTTAATTTGTGAGAGTAACTCGAAATGAATGGCTGAATTAAAATAAGTAGTCGCAATTTCATCTCTAGATTTTTAGATATTCAAATTGAGATACCATACATGAAATGACAACATATCATGTATAAGGATCATCTACTCTTATTTTGCGGCTCCTGCTAAGTGATAACTCCTTATTCCGTCACTGCTCAAACTCAGTCACGTTATAGCTTGTGAATTGTGATCCTAAACTCCATATATTATGAATGGTTTGTTAATTTTAATAACTCACGTATTTGTATTGTGACATGTAGTACGGTGATCTATGGAGAGTACAAATGTTATGGGGCAGGAGCAAGTAAAGAGAAAAGGGTAGATTGGTCAAAGAATTTAACAAGTGAAGAAGCTGCACCATTCCTAAGCAAGGACATGATTGGTGGACGAAGCTGGCTTCGACCCGCACCTACCAATTTCGTCAAAGCTTTCTCTAATAATGTTGCTCTCGCATCCGAACCTAAAGAATGAGCAAGTCCTATGTAATAAACCGTTGTACGTATATAAGGACGTTTGCTCATGTAATTTGATCAATTAATTTGTTCTCCTGTCACATTTCTATATTTGTGTGTATCTATGTATATAAATAATTTAATTTAATTGATTTTTCCATTGAATTTAAAATTCAATTTGTAATATTGATGAATAACGAGATGACAATTATTTTCATATTTAAATTTACTGTTCGATAATATTATATTAGCGCTTCTTTCATATTACTTTTGTTATTTATTTAATCATGTATATACATATAATTTTCATTTAATTTCTCAACAAGTATCTTTCTTGGTCTCATGCCGCTATCTAACAAGTACGAAAATATAAAATGTCATGCAATTTTGTGGGAGAATTGTTTCGCCGGAAAAGGCTTGTCGTATCTAAGTCATTCATGGTTAACTGTGAAACAAAACCGATTTGAACCGTTTATCGAATCCACAACTACGTGGAGTCAATTACGGTTTCCTTCAAAGTTGAACCGTAAATGAATATTCCTAGGGGTTGTTTGGTTAGCCACTAAATTACACGTGAACTTTAACTCACGTGAATTGCAAAATGACTAGGTTGTTTGGTTACTCCAATTTACATAAATTAGAACTTCTCATAGATTTCAATTACCACATAATGGAGGAGGTTGATTACATAGGTTCTCTAGGTAAGTGTGCAAATGTCTACATATATCCAAACAACATTTTCTAATTCATATAAATAGCAAAATCACGTGATATGAAACTTTTTACCTATTGAAAATTTCCGTATGTAATCAAACGATTCCCTACTTTAAACTTTAAACGGAACATATGAGTATGACCCATAACAAACAAAATTGCGCGCGGCCCATATACATACCTCTCCAGTTGAATGTAGTGTTTCTGTTCTTCGAACAAAACCCTTTTTCTCCCAGTCTCCATTAACCAAAACCCCCAAAACCCTAGTAAATTAACCCAATAATTCAATAATTCAATAATTCAATTATCAAAGCTCCATTACGTCGAACTCATACCTTCTGAATTAGTCAACAGGTAATTTTATTTTACATTGACGTAGATTTTCCCCAAATTAATCGAAAAAATTGATAACAGCTATATTTGATTGTGATTTTTATTTTTTAAATTTATGGAGTTTATGAATTTGTGATAGGCGGGTATTTGAGATAAGATGGGAAAGCGTGGGAAAAATCAGAAGCAAAAACATTGGAATGTTATGAATTCCAAGCTAAAGAACAAGGATGAAGATGTTGATGTCAATGATATGGATGATGAGATTGATGCCTGTAATTAATTTTAATGTTTTTGTTCTTACTTGCTTTTGCTTTCGCTTTCGATTGTCATATTAACTTGTGTGGCATTTTAATTTTGATATGTTATGTTTTTGATTGGTATTTTCTGAATGCAGTTCATAAGAAGAGGGATATGATTCCTTTGGATATTGATGATGATAGTGGAGGTTCCGATGACAGCGATGGTGAACAGGCTGTTTTTGATTATAAGGTTTTGCTGCTTTAGTTGTGTTTGACATGTGTGTTTATGTCATTCATGTATTTAATGAAATGGTAGTGAGAATTGTTTGTTGGGCTTACACCCGCGATTTATTGTTGAAGGGTATTGATGGTAATGATGACGATGAAGAAGACGAGGATGATGAAGAGAAGGAGGAGGAGGAGGAGGAGGAGTATCATGATACTGGCATGGCTAAGAGAAGTAAGTTGTGAACTTGTGATACTTCTTTCTCCATTTCCTACTACAAAAAGTCAAGGGAAAAGGGTAGATTTGTGTAGCATCTATTGTATGTTCGTGTTTGTGCTAGCTTATAGTGATACTGTATCTTTTTCACTTGTCTTCAAATTCTAACTTTGGCGCCACCATATCTCTTCCTCGTCTGCAAAACATGTTAGTTTAGAAAGATAACTGTTTATATCCTTCATAATAATTTGCAAGGGTTTGAGGTTTTGAGTATTATCGGAAACAGCTTGTTTGATTGTAAGGGTGAGGCTGCAAGAGTCACTTTGCCGATACATGAGAAAACGGAGTCGCATATACAGTATCAGAGTGGTTTTGAATATCTTAGATGAAGATTCTTTTGAGTGTTAGGCCGTTAGGGTAATGTATGATATTTGTTGTGTGAGATTCATCCAGCTACCCTGCATCTCATCTTTGTTGTTGCTATTGTTGAATGAGCAATTTCATACTGAGTATGTTATATACTACCATCAATCATTTTTGTGAGTATGTATGTATGTCATTTTCTGTCTCTCAGATTTTGTCCACTCTCACTAATTTGTATGTTGTGAATCATTGCCAGTTAAAAGGCAAATGGATTTACTTAAGACCCGTGGTGTTGAAGATGAATTTCCTGATGATGCTGAGGAGGACAAGGAAAGGAAAATCTGGTCCGCAACAGGGAAGAAGATTTTTTATAATGATGATGATGATTTTGAGGTAAACCTTAAAATTTTTGTGTTGTAAATTTGTTCAAGAACGTTCAATATCTCACATTTTAGCGGCACTGCTTTGTACTAGGTTTTACAGTTTCAAGGCCAAGGTCCCCGTCTTTCAAATTAATATTTTACAGCCTGAATGGAGCTTTGAATCTTCTTAATTTGGTCTTTTCTAAAGGAAATACCCACATGAAAATTGATACCTTTTGACATAGAAATCGATTTTCATCCTTGTTTGTAGAACTTGACCTGGCTTGGCTTTGCGAAAATGAATCACTATGATATTATCTGTCATCGCAACTCAGTTTAATATTGGTGTTGAATACTAGAGTCGTTAGAAATAACAGGGTCTTAATGTGTAAGTGTAAGTGTGACTATTCAGTTGTAAAATCTCCTGATTACTAATATTTTATTGAGGTTACTGTTTGGTAGCTGGATAGAGCGAAGACTTTTGAAAATCTATTCGAGGAATAGACGGAAAGATTAAAATTTCATAATTATCCTGGCTGAACTTGGGCCTGTTGAACTTGTGTTTCATCTTACAGGCAAAATCCGGTGAAGAGGATATGTCCGATGATGGAGAAGCAGAAGTGAAAAAAATGCAGAAGGCAAGAGCACTATCTTTGAGAGCTGAGGACTTAGGCTTACAGATGGATGATGATGTAAGTGATGGGTAACTCTTCTAAGTTCTAAAAACACGTCTACTACTAAACTATAATTCTTTCATTCATACCTAATCTCCGACTGATTATTCCTGGTTTAGTGTCTGATGTGCCTAACTGTACCAAATAATCTAAAGCTATTAATTATTTGCTCTATCGATTGTAGAGAACAATTCTGACCACCGAATTCCGTTGTTAAACTATTTCTTTCCTCTTCATGTAATTACAATAGGAAATGATGGGCATTGGCAGAGCGAAATCTTCGGCAGATAAAGAGGCTGAAGGTAATGATGTACCAATGTATGAAGAAGTGAAGAAGGATTTTGGTGGAATGTCAAAGGATGAGCAGATGGATGTTGTGTATAGGTAATCTCTTTTCACGCAGCTGTTCGTCGCCTGGATCTTGATCCAGTTTGTTTTGAATAAGCACTATTGTGGTGCTTTATGGATTCTGTTTAGGTAGTCATATGTATTTTTTTTCTTATGGAGACCTATGGACGCACCGGTTAGGAGGTTAGAGACCTGGGGTGCCGAAACGGTTGCTAGGGGTAGAGGGAGACCTAAACAAACTTGGAGAAGAGTGATTGAGCACGATATGAGATTTCTCGGGCTGCAGGAGGGGATGGTAATGGAGAGGGCACTATGGAGGGATATGATACATGTGGACTTCTAGCCTTTGATGTTTTTATTAAGTTTTCTAAAAAAATTTTTGTTTGGATTTGTTACACTTTTTCCTCCAAAACTCTTATTTTAATTTTTACTTCGTTTCTCAAAATCACTTTAAACTTTATTCTTGATTTATTTTTTTGGGTTTTTATACATGTGATAAGTTCGATTTAAAATCTATAAAACCCCTTTGCCTTTCATTTTTTGTTTCACTCCACTTCCGTTTTTTTCTTTTCCTTCTTTTTTTCTCTTGTTGAGATGAGAGTTCACTCATGACGGTTCCAAGGGATGATTCATGTCAGCCGACCCCAAAACATTTTGGGACTAAGGCTCTGATGTTGTTGTTGTTGTTGTTGTATTTATGCTTATAATTTTATAATTTTACTAAATGTGAAATGGGTTTGTGTGCTTTTTATTCTTAGTTACATTTCTTTGAAATAATCTTATGTTGTTTGACTACTTGTCTTATGCAGCTCTTAGAGTCATTTTTTATTTATATTTTGACTCTTAAAAATACATCAACATGAGTATCTTGGTTCTTGTTTTTATGGTGTCAATGCTGGCTCTCTAATGTGAGTAGTATTGGATATGTAGTTGTCTGAATTTTATGCACTAATCCAAAGGGGAGAGTCTTAAATTTAACAAGGTTTAAAACATGAGAACTCACAAAGTTACATGTAGTGTTCCAGTTACAATTGGTGTTCTGAGCTTTGTGATCTGTTGATGTAGTTGGTGATGATAAACGCTACTGCAAATGCTATTATCGGAGAGGCACGATGGAAATAAGTACAAGAATGACATGATGACCAATTTATGCAGTTTTGATGTTTCCTAAAACGTTCTGTGCGAATATGTTAAAACTTTTATGTTATCAAACATACAAACATCTGAATTCTTCAAGTAATTGGACTTGGTTTCTATCGTTGAATTGTGTTGTAAAGTTTGTTAAATATTTCTATATAAGTTTTTAAGTCACTTTTGGTGCTTTTATTCCAGTAAAGCTTTTTGCATTGAGATGTGATTTGATTCACGCATTCTCATTCTTGCTTTTTATTTTGCATTTCCTGACCTTTTGTTATGTGCTTCACGTTTTAGATCTGCTCCAGAGTTGGCTGGCCTGCTTGCGGAGCTTAATGATGCATTTAATAACCTTGAGACCCACGTTAATCCTCTCCTTGCTAAGGTATGCATTTCCCTCTTCCGTATATGTGAATTTCTCTTTGTTTATCATCTTTGTTACCTGTGGTACCAGAGCAGGCCTCTGTATCCTTATACTCTAGTATTCAACTATTGATCTCCTAATTTTTAAGTGGTGAATCAAGGATGGCAACATGTGCTGTTCTTGATAGCAAATGACAGTTCTTTCCCTTTAGCTCTAAGATTCTGTCTTAGTAACTAATTCATGAATCTTGGTATTGATAACATTTGTGTGGACTAGCTCTTGTCCTTGATTAGAATGTGGACCTTTCATTTGAAGCTGTTATCATATTTGCTGCTGCTGATGTACTTAGATACTTGTTATTATCTGAAGGTTCAAAAGGTAGAGAATGCTAAGAAAGAAGGAAAGAACTATTTTGAGGTGAAACAGCTCTTGTTGCATGCCTATAGCCAGGCTATTGTCTTCTATCTTCTTCTCAAATCGGAAGGGCAGCCAGTTCGTGATCATCCAGTTATAGCCCATATTGTGGAGATAAAAAGCTTATTAGACAAGGTAAATGGTGTGGTTTATGTGTTCAGTATTTCCTAGAGTTGGCCATTGGTCAGTTGACCCCTGGTCTTGGAAATTGGACTCTGGACTGGCCTATGTGCTAACTGGGATGACTCACATAAAAATCATGTTTTCTTTCCCGGGGTGCTTAGGCTATGGGAAAAAATGACCATGAACCATCCTGCTATGGGAGCCAGGTTGGTTAATGGTGAGCCACTGTGACAGGCTTGGACCAACCCAGTGGTTTACTACTTTACTCTAAGTTTTCCGATTCCATACCAAGTTTGTCAGAATATCCAACACTCCACTCCACTGTGCTTCCTGTTTCTCTACCCATGGCATCTAATTTTTTACACTTTCTTCCTTACGAAGCCTATGATCTAGTCAGGAGGCAAGTTATTTTCTGTTTCTGGCCTATACGTAGTACTCGATAGTTTTGTACTGTTAATGTACCATGATATTCCAATTTACATATATTCTTGAATTCCGTCTTCATTTTTCGGATTAATGCTAATGTTTGTTTCCAATGCTCATTGTAGATGAAGGAGCTTGATCAGTTTATCCCAGATGGACTTGGGGATGCATTAGATGAAAAGCGTAATGCGACAGCTGCCGAAAGTCCTGTTTCTAAGCACCCTGCATTCTCATTTGATCCTGCTGAACTTAATGAGCTGATCGGGGGGTCAGTTGAGAAAAAAGATGCATCTCCGGTAATTATTGTTTCTCAAGTTTTGTCGTTTTCACTTTCCTTTGTTGTGTTAATTCCTCTAAGCTTTATGCTGTACTTGTGGTTCCAGGAAACAGCTGCATCACTTAAAACGCAGCCTTCAAAGTGCAATGAGAAAAAACGTAAACATCAGGTGATCCCGGAATATGCTCCCTATTGCATGTATCATATGTAATTGTTGCTAGGCACTATCATATTTTTCTTATTGCTAGCCAGGGGAAATGACGTGATCTTTCATGTGGCAGGAGAAACCAGTAAGCTCCGAGAGTATAAAGATGTTGCAACATAGGGCGGCACTTGAAGAAAAACTGAGACAGAAGACTGTATCGGGATTTGATACATCTAAGACAGACGGAAGCAAGAAAAAACTACGGAGAACAATTGCAGGGTATTCTCGATTTATCTTTTATTTGTATATATACATATATTGTTTGATGAAGGTCACATAATTTTGATGTTTAAACATAAACAGAAAGCTTGAGACAACCTATGACTTTGATGATGATGTCATGCAAATGGAGGGAGCCACTCTCGACAATGGGACTCTTTCTAGCAAACTTTCAAGGATCATTCCTGCCAAAAAAAAGAAAGTAAGTATCACGTTCACCTATTTTTTCTCTAGTCTATGTTTCTATCACCCTCAAGTCTACATCCTAGGATTCGCTATATTACATGTCTATTGGGATGCATCTTGTGTTGTAGGTGTACTTTGACCTGCAATAGTTCAAGTAGATTTTGGTAAACCCGTGTCTAGAAAGTATGTTCATGTCATTTATGTGGCCATGAAAAATATTAGTTTGCATATCTATCTCCAATATGCAACCTTTGTAAACGTGGGGCCTCTTTGACACTGCAGTAGTCTGAGTAGATACTGGTTAATTTGTGTTGTAGAAAGTATGTTCATGTCATTTATGTGGCCATGAAAATCAATAGTCTGCCATGTCCATCCAATAAGAAACATTTGTAGAAGTGGGACCATTTTGCCAATGCAACAGTTGGAGTAGCTATTGGTTAATTTGTCCGTGTCTCGGAAAGTAGACCTGACAATAGGTCGGGTCGTGTCGGGTTCATGTTCGTGTCAGCATTAAATGGGTCATGACCCCCTCAACCCTAACCCGACCCAGTTAGATAAACGGGTTACATGCATCAACCCTAGCCCAACCCATTTATTTTTTCAATAACCCAACCCGACTTGTTTAACCCATTTAATTTTTAAGAGATCATTTTCCACCCATTAAACCCTTTTAACCCGGCCAACCCATATAAATATAATACATTCAAAATTAAATTTTACAGCAAGAATAAACCATCTTCATGTCTTATTTCGAACTCAAAACAACAAAACCCGATTATAACCCATTTAAATGGATATATCATAACCCATTTATATTAATGTGTTATTCGTGTCGGGTTCGTGTCGCAAGACACCAACCCTAACCCGACCCATATAAGTTCGAGCCGTGTTCGTGTCGACCTAATTACGTAAACGGTTCGAAACACCTTGACTCGAACCCGCTAATTTCGTGTCGGGTTTTTTGGGGTCGTGTCAATGATTGCCACCTCTATCGGATAGTAAGCGTGCTCATGTTTTATACGTGGCCATAAAAATACTAGCCCGACATATCTACCTCCAATATGCAAACCTTTGTAGAAGTGGGATTACATCATTTCTTTTGGTCATATAAATCCTGCAACGTTAATGTTTTTGCTAATACTTGCAAGTCATGAAGTGTTGTGGGCAACCTGTGTTTCTGTTATAGTGTTATATAGTTTGACTTCCTCTCTGTGGAATGCTGTCTGTTTGTGAGCAAATAGAGACGTAATAGAGATTTTGATGTTTTTTTGTTATACTTAATTGGAGGACTTAAGGTGATGTAGTTCGTGTTCCAGTAGTTTGCTTATAGTCTTACTTTAGATTCTATCCTGGCTAGTACAAATCAAGATTTAGAATTTGTAACTAAGTTCATGCAATGCCTCTTAAACTTTTTTGTACAAGTGTCAAACATGGCTTTTAGAAGAGGTGTTGTCTGTGACCCCGTTACTTATCTCGGCTTTTACAAATCGAAAACAACTATACTGAACCTAAACAGAATGACTAAAATTGTGATGCATCTGCACAAGTTCTCTATTTCAAACTACCCAATTTCGTGATAAAAAAAATATATGGTTATTTCTCTTGAATCCAAGCGGCCTGTATGTTCAAGATCCTCTTCATAAAACCTAAACAGATGGGTTCAGGGCAATTGGGGTTTGAAGGCAGGGAGTACTAGTTATGAAACAATGTATGGGTAGATTTTTTATACAACAGGTTGGTCTCACACTGTATTAGGATGATTGTGTCTTCCTTGGGACTAATTGGTGTTCCTGTGGTTTCTGAAAGGGTGTTTCTGGTGATGATGACTTGCCTGAAAGAGATGATCTTGGGCAAAGAAGATGGAAACATGAGCTTCGCGTTTTGTCTAGAGCTGGAATCAATTCTAACGATGATGGTGTTCAGCTTGAAAATGAGCCTGAGAGTCTTAGTGATGATGGTGGAGACGATCTTGAGGATGGAGCTGAAGTTGATGGGTCAGACGACGATTTCTATACTTCATATAAACGACAGCGAGACCTTAAACTTAAAATGAAGGCAGAGAAATATTCCGGGTAAGTTGTCTGAATACTTATTAGTATTTTTTTCACGTTCCTTCCTAATTCTACCACTGCGATCAATTCTGTTGTAAGAATGTTTTATACAAGTATCACTGTAAAAGTACCTTCTAAATAATGTTTGTAGTAATTATGCTAGCTTACGGTATTGATAGTGTGATTAGTAACCAACTCATAACTTAAATCGTCATACCATAACGTTTTTAATTAATAAAGAAAAAAGGGTATTGTACGTATTACCCCGAATTTTTTGGGGTTTCAAAGTTGCCTTTTTGAAAATCGGAGTCATACCTCTGAATTTAGTCTATACCCCAACCTTATTGATTGTCATCGCCAACTTAGTTCGCTATCGAGTCATTGTCTACCCATTCAGCCAACCACTTACCCATTAACCAGCCTATCTACCTTTTGTCCACCCAATTATCTATTAGCCTGCCCAATCACCTATTAACATCCCAACAATTCATGAAACCTTCGTCATCAGTCATGCGTCATGAATCATGATGGAGTATTGGAGGTATTAATGGTAGTGTTTGTTAGTTAAAGGTGGTTTGTGATTTGTATTCCCAAAAAAAAGGTGATGTGATGTGAATGAGCGAGACTTGAAGTTCAAGGAGGCTGTCGGAATAGGTAACGGATAGTTGAAGGAGGTCATTATAGAGCCCAAGTATGAAATTTAGGTGTGCACTATGGAATATAAAAAAGGTAGGGGTACTTGGAAAATATAAAAACCTGAGTGTAGAATGTAGAATTTGTTGAGGAATTTTTTTATCTTCGATAAAGTGAAGACAGAAGATTCATATGACAATACAATTATTATAACAATCACAAATTCTTATTTCTGACGGACATATATGTATACTCCCTCCATTCAAATCCACTTTGGATGTATCTATTTTGTACACTATTCTCAAATGAACATTCAATTTCAATTATATCGATAAGGTAGGGCCCGTAGGGGTACTTTTTTTTTCTTCGACAGCAATAAAAGTACTTGGAAAGTATTTTTTGTGTTTAATCTAAAAAAAAGTATTCTAAGTATTCTTTGTGTTTCTACTATTATAGTAACAATTTCCGTTGAAAATTTCAATTATATATATATATATATATATATATATATATATATATATAGAGAGAGAGAGAGAGAGAGAGAGAGAGAGAGAGAGACCTGGGATCCGGTGAGAACCACCTTACAATGAGAACCTTGTGAGAACTCTACCTTACGGACTTTTTAAAAAAAAATTAATGACATAATTGGATTCGGCATGGCATTTTATAACTAGAGAACATATTTCTTGGTCTAGAAAATAAATACTAGTGACGGAAATCAAGGTGAGATACGTTTTAGTTATTTGCATGCACCTACTATCTATTTTTTCGTATCTATCATTTTTTCCGCCACTAGTATTTATTTCTAGACCAAGAAATATGTTCTCTGGCCATAAAATATCATGTCGAATCCAATTATGTCATTAATTTTTTTTAAAAAACTCCGTAAGGAAGAGTTCTCACCGGTTCTCATTGTAAGGTGGTTCTCACCGGATCCCAACCCTATATATATATATATATATATATATATAGACTTGAGATATATATATATATATATATATATATATATATATATATATATATATATATATATATATATTTCGTATTTAGATAGGAAAAAGAAAATAATTGTCGTAAAAATGTAGTACTCCAATATATATTTTCCTTATTTTTTAATGTACATTTTTTTACATGATAATCTGACTTGTTTTCTGTAGGAACCTGCAAGATATACCTGAAGCCGATATCACAGTAGATGGGAAACGTGTTATCAGTGCGCCGGTGAGTAGGGGCTCAGTAGTCAGTACCTCTCAACATGAGGATGGTAATATTGTAAGAAATCGTTGTGCTAATCTCTCTTGATATTTCTTTTCAGATGGAGAAAAACAGAGGACTTACTCGCAATAGAAAGAAGCAGAATCCGAGGGTGAAGCAAAGGGTACCTACCTATCTTTACTATAATCCTTTCGTCCGTCTGGAAATATGTCTGCTATTTACTTGACATCTATTTAGGAAGAAAGATAGTGAGAGAATAAACGGGAAACAAAAATGGGACAGAGGATCGTCACTGAAGTATTTTTTATGCGGTCCTTGTATATATTTTAATTATGTTTATGTTATTATTACACAATGAAGACGTAAATTTAATCGTGTTTAGCTTATAAATGCACAAATTCATAAAACAAACTATTTGAATGTCCTGGAATGCCGAATACTACATGTATCAACCCCTACCTCTTTTACTGATTTAGCTTCTTCCAAATGTGCAGACGAAGTTTGAGAAGGCCAAGAAACGCCGTAAAGGGCAGGTACAAGAGATGAGGAAGCCTACAGGTCCTTATGATTGGGAGAAAACCGGTATCAATCCTCGTGTCACTAAGAGCATCAAATTCAAGGGATGACAGACTCCTGCTTATTTGTTGTAACAGCTAGTGTTGTTCACTTAAATTTTGAGCTTACCTTTAAGTGAGTCCCTGTTATTTTTTTGAGACGATAATTTAAATGTACTTTGTTGTGAATTACAGTAGGATGCACCAACGTTCAATTGTACTATAAAATTACTATGAAGTACTACTTAATATAGTTATAGACCATTTCTTGGTCTTGTTCTCTATAACAACAATGTTGAGTAGAATTGTATATAACTAAATTGAATCGAACTTATAAAAATTGAAATTAAATCTAAAAAGATGTTATGCGTTGAGAAGTATTGACGCTTCCGTTCCAACTACCTTGCGATTAAGCAATTCACAGATTTTTTGTTTCTTTTATTTTTGGAAAATTCTACATTGTAACCCTAAGTTTTTCGGCTTTCTCATAAAAGTACACTGATATCCCTTTGTTTTTTACCTTTGGTAATTGGTGATCATTTTGATTCATCAATTATCTAAGGCTCTGGAGCTCATTTTAAGATTCTTTTTCAAAGATAATAAGTTCTCACATTTAAAAAATTGTAAATTTAAACTTATTTTATCATAATGTTTCGGTTCCTATTAATATCAATGATATAAGTCGAATCCTATATGTAAAAGTGTATAAAAAACATAGGTTTTTTTCTTTATCGAAATCAATGAGATTTTCGTGAAGACAAAGCAAAAATTAACCAAATTTACGCGATGTAGAAGCAATCAAGAAAACCGCGTAAGTGAATATATAACCTACAGAGAAGTGGGTTAATTCAACTAATCTTGCTTGCACATGGAAATAGCTATCGATTTATCTCTCCACCAAATCAAAATCTCGAAACGTGTCCGTTCATGAGTCAATGCTAATGTTTCAATCAACTCCTGCCAATATACACGTTAGGAAATTAAGACATAAATCCTATAGCCCAAATAAGATGTCCGAATAAGAATATCCTTGCCCAAAGGCCAAACCTATAAACTATTCATCTCAAAAGGGCTATCCTCTTCAAAAAATGGATAACAGTGTTGACACTTTTATGGAAGGGAGAGCATTGATCCAAGACTGGACTTCAGTGGATTAAATACTAAACATCTAGAATAAAAGTTTCGATCTTGGGTCGTGTCGAACCTGGAATATTTGGCTCGGCCCGATCTTTGTCTGAAATTGACCAAAAATTATGTTTTGTCCGTGATGCATACTTCCTCCATTAAACTCCACTTTACCACTATACCTTTTCGCGTTTGTCAAGCGGTAAAAATCCTTAGTTACGTATTTGAAAAATTTATAAAATTAGATATTTTTAGTGCACTCATAAAATCGAATCAAACAAGATCCTACATTAATATATTATCATTTATGTATTGACAGAAAATTGAATTTAAATGAACAAATATAAATATTGTACAATAGAGTGAGCATACAACAACAACAACAACATCTGAGCCTTAGTCCCAAAATGTTTTGGGGACGGCTGACATGAATCATTCCTTGGAACCGTCATGAGTGAACTCTCATCTCAACAAGAGAAAAAAGAAGGAAAAGAAAAAAAAACGGAAGTGGAGTGAAACAAAAAAAAATGGAAGGCAAAGGGGTTTTATAGATTTTAAATCGAACTTATCACATGTATAAAAACCCAAAAAAATAAATCAAGAATAAAGTTTAAAGTGATTTTGAGAAACGAAGTAAAAATTAAAATAAGAGTTTTGGGGGAAAAAGTGTAACAAATCCAAACAGGAATTTTTTTAGAAAACTTAATAAAAACATCAAAGGCTAGAAGTCCACATGTTATCCCTCCATAGTGCCCTCTCCATCACCATCCCCTCCTGAAGACCGAGAAATCTCATATCGTGCTCAATCACTCTTCTCCAAGTTTGTTTAGGTCTCCCTCTACCCCTAACAACCGTTTCGGCACCCCATGTCTCCAACTCTACCCCTAAGGTGCTCCATTTCATCCATCCCGCTTTAAATCCGTGGGCCACATCTCCGTCTAACTCTCCATCTTTTTGGATAATAGATCCGAGATATCTAAAGGAATCTGACCCCTCAACAACCTTTCCATCGAAAATAATGCTCCCCACCGCCGTCGATCTCGGCCCCGCAAATTGACACCTCACATACTCGGTCTTACTCCTACTTAGCCTAAACCCACGAGTCTCCAACGTATGCCTCCATAATTCCAACTTTCTCTCAACCCCCTCTTTCGTCTCATCAATCAACACAATATCATCCGCAAACACCATACACCAAGGGATCTCGTCCTAAATATCCCTTGTCAACTCATCCATAACTATAGCAAAGAGAAAGGGACTAAGTGCGGAACCTTGATGCACACCAATGGTAATGGAGAATTCTTCCGTTCTCCCAACATTAGTTCTAACACTTGTACTAGCCCCTTCATACATGTCCTTTATGAGGTCGATATATTTTCTTGACACACCCTTTCTCGCCAAAGCCCACCAAAGTATTTCTCTCAGGACCCTATCATATGCCTTCTCCAAATCAATAAAAACCATATGCAGGTCTTTCTTCCTCTCCTGATGGTGTTCCATCAACTGTCTCATGATAAAAATTGCATCCATAGTCGATCTCCCAGGCATAAAACCAAATTGGTTTTCCGAGATATCTACACATTTCCTAAGCCTCTGCTCGATTATCCTCTCCCATAATTTTATCGTATGACTCATAAGTTTAATTCCCCGATAATTGGAACACTCTTGAACATCACCTTTATTCTTATACAAAGGGACTAGAGTGCTTCTTCTCCAAGCTGAAGGCATCTTGTTACCCCTCCAAATCATGTTGAAGAGCAATGTTAACCACTCAATGCCCTTCTCCCCCAAACACCTCCAAACTTGTATGGGTATACCATCCGGCCCCTCTGCCTTCTTTGACCTCATTTTCCTTAATGCCTTCCGAACTTCACTCTTTTGTATTCTACGCACAAATTCCCGATTCACCATGCTTGGCGTCACTTGTACATCTCCAAAACCTTGCTCCCTAGGTCCATTGAATAGAGTATCAAAATAAGAACTCCACCTAGCCTTTATGTCGTTATCCTGAACGAGTACCTTGTCGTTCATATCTTTCACACATTTAACTCTCCCAATATCCTTCGTCTTACGGTCTCTTATGCGAGCCAGTTTATAGATATCCTTCTCACCTTCTCTCGAGTCCAACCTCGCATACACCTCTTGGTTAACTTTGGCCCTCGCATCACGCACTGCCTTTTCAGCGGCTCGGTTAGCCTCCTTGTACTTTGCCAAGTTCTCATCACTCCTGCATTTCCCCAAAACCTTACAACATTCACGTTTTGTCTTTATCGCTTGTCTCACGTCATCGTTCCACCAAGATGTGTCCTTACTTGATGGTCTATTACCCTTAGACTCCCCTAGCACCTCCTTCGCCACATCCTTTACCACAAGCTCCAATTTATCCCACGATGCATCTACGTCTTGCTCCTTGCAATCCGACCAAAAGTTGTTACCTCCGACCTTATCCACAAACGCTTGTTGGTTTTCCCCTTGTAGCTTCCACCACTTGATTCGTGCCTCACCGATTACCTTTCTCTTCCTGAAGTCTTTCCTACCCCGAAAATCAAGCACCACCAGCCTATGTTGTGTAGCGGTACTTTCACCGGGTATGACCTTACAATTGGTGTAATCTTTCCTCCATACATTCCTTACCAAAAGGAAGTCAATTTGACTAGCATTTCCACCACTCCAATAAGTCACCAAATGAGAATGCCTTTTCTCAAACCAAGTGTTCATTATACCCAAGTCATATGCTAGAGCAAAATCCAAGATATCACTTCCTGCTTCATTTCTCTCACCGAAACCAAAACCTCCATGAATGCCTTCGAAGCCAACTCGACTAGTACCCACATGCCCATTGAGGTCCCCACCAATGATCAATTTCTCTCCAATAGGAACCCGTTCTACCACCTCTTCTAGGTCTTCCCAGAAGGCTCGTCGACAAGAAGCATCCAATCCAACTTGGGGTGCGTACGCACTTATGACAATAAGCACCTCATCCTCGACTACAAGCTTAATGCTCATAATCCTATCACTCTTTCTCGATACTTCTACTACATCATCGATGTATTCCTTAACGATGACAATACCCACTCCATTACGACTTTTCTCCTTACCTGTGTACCACAGCTTATGACCCCATGGTACTATCACCCTTGCTTTATCTCCGACTCACTTTGTCTCTTGTACACACATTATATGAACCCTCCTCCTCTTCATAACCTCCCCTACCTCGGCTAATCTCCCCGTCAAAGATCCCACGTTCCAAGTACCAAAACGCAAGCGACTACCCTTCCTATAGTTGTGCCCCGTTTTCTTTACCCGCTCTTGACCATGCTTCCTAGATCCAAACCCATTTGTCACCACACCCATACTTCGAGGTGGCGCGCCGCTTTCGGGCGACGACCTAACAACTCTTGCATATTTTTCACTACACCCGGGCCTAGAAAATGTAGCGCACCCTTGCATATTTGACACCACCCCCAGGTGTAAAGATGGCGCGTCGCTTCCGGGCGACGACCTAGCAACCCTCACAAACTTATCACTACACCCGGGTCTGAGAAGTGCAGCGCGTCGCTTCTGAGGAGACGCCCCAACGATGTCCAAATTTTGATTCATGTCCATAAAATGTGACTGATTTTTACGCTGGTTGCCACAGACCTACCGCAACCCTCCTCCTTTCTCCGGGCTTGGGACCGACAGTGAATGTCCAAAAACACACACATGCGGAGTTGAGTGAACATACAATTATTAAAATTAAATATCACCAAATCAAATACAATAAATACTTGTAATGATTCTTATTGAAGACACGATGTCTTCCGAAGGCAAATTAACTCGTGATTCCATAAAGATAAGTTTTGGAAAACATCAAATGCAGGCCTAGACCTAAATTAAGTGGTCTTGAATTGATCCAGATAAAAGATCAAAACATAAAAAAAATGAGGACCGAGGACCGGAGTTAAAAAAAATCGATGCTAACCATACTTCAATACATCCCATTTTATCTGGTCCGGACATAAAGTTGGTCACTCCACCCGGCTATATGAGCTATCCCTCAGCTAGGTAGCACGAACACTTCTCGTAATGAGTCGTACACTCGTACCGTTTCCGACACCGACACTCCACGGACACACGCCGAAACGTGTCAGACACCTTTAAAGTGTGTCTAACTTTATACGTTTATTTGGGCACGTGTTCGACTAGTGTCCATAGTATATTTGAGCAATGTCCACGTTATTTGATCATCATTTGGGTGGATGATATTCTTCAGACCAGAAATGCGCTATCGAAATAGATTAATTAGAATATTGGTTTATTAAATTTAAAATGTATAGTTTATTAAATTTAAACTAGTTTTAAACCCGTGCAAAATTGCACGGGTACAGTTTTATAAAAATTGATATAATGATAATATCTAAAAATGTTTACAAAGTGGTGTTAGTCCAGTGGTAACTGAGTTAAACCTTAAAGCTTGCAGAAATGCAGGAGTTGAGAGGTCTCAGGTTCGATTACCAACTGGGGCGATGACCACTTGGCCACTGCAGCTCCCGAAGGGGGTGGCTTACATGGTCCATGTGGTGGTGCGGGAATGCATGGGCCCGGGGGATTAAACCCCTCGTCACCAAAAAAAAATGTTAAATCAAAATACATGTATATTTTATACTCTACTTCTTTTATAATGATCTACTCATTTTAGTGGATAAGCTCAATATCTATAACGAATTTCTTTAGAGTACTATTTTAACGAAATGCTCTAAAATCTACTTAACAGAGTTTTATAGTTTATTTATTTTGATAACTTTTTGTAGATCTCATTTTTTAAATTGAAAATTAAAACAGTACTATTTATTAATATTTTATTCAAAAAATACTCAATATTAGTAATATCTCGAAAATTTGTTATTATGATGGTCAAAATGTTAGAGTCAATAGTTTATAAAATAATATAATAACGTTATTTATTGTAGCATATTTTTATCTTTTATTTTTCATTGTCTAATAATATCTTGTATTCATCTTTTTATTTTTATTTTTTTATTATTGATAGACTTTTGAGAAAATTATGCATTTTCATATTGTATTATTTATGCAATATAAATGGAATTGAGGATGATCGTTCATTGAAGCTAAGTTTTGTATTGATTATTCAATAAAATTCTATTAATAAAGTTGATTTTTCATAAATTAATTACATATTTTTTGTGATGGGTCCTACATTTATTTAAAAATAAAGAATAAAAGAAAATGGATGTGATGACGTGGACAGACGAAATTGCACGAAATCATTATTACTATAAAAAAAATGTAATTTTGCATACGTGGTGCAATATTGTTTCAGCATTCACCCTTTCAAGCCCTCACATTCACCCTCACAAACCAACTTTTCATAAACCAATCAACAATTTTGAAACTTGCCAACTCAGATTTTCAAAAAAAATTATTCTAAATTTTATTTTTCACGGTTATATTGGTGGTTAACAAAAATATTAACAAAAATATTATTCTAAATATTAACAAAAATATTATTACAAAGAATGATTCAAAATCAATTTACAGAAAAATTTTATTCAAAATTTTATTCTCCATGGTTACCTTGGTGGTTAACAAAAATATTATTCCGAAAAATGATTCAAAATCAATTTACAGAAATATTTTATTCTAAATTTTATTAACAAAAATATATTGATGCTTTTACATTAGTAACTACTTTTATTCTAATTAAAGATAATACCGTGTAACAAAAAGATTTTATTTTATGGCTAAAGATAATTAGATTTTCTAATTTTATTAATTTTGGAAAGATAATTTAAAAAAATATAGGTCCTCGATCTCTATTAAAACCGTATACAAATGATTAGTTTTTGAAAAATATTTTAAAAAATAATTGTTTTCTATTATAGGAATATAAAAAACGATCAGGGTTGTAACAAAAAGATTTTATTTTATGGCTAAAGATAATTAGATTTTCTAATATTATTAATTTTGGAAAGATAATTTAAAAAAATATTTCTATAATATCTATTAAAACCGTATAGACATGATTAGTTTTGGAAAAATATTTTAAAAAATAAGTGTTTTCAATAGTAGGAATATAAAAATCGATTAGGGTTGTAACAAAAAGATTTTAAAATACGTCTAAATACGTCTTTTATTTTTCATTCGTTAATATTTTCCATAAACTCGGGTCTAACTACGTCTTTTATATAACCTACCATTATCTCTTCATTCATCCTACATTCTACATACCTCTGAAACATCAACTAAACAATTTGTGCACTAATCACACGAAATTTTCTTCAGTTTATCAAATCAAATGGCTATGACAAAATTTTTTCTTAGTATTAGTGACCTCAAGTATGGAGTTCGTGTTACTCAGATCAACATTAAGGTTGTACACAAATGGGACAGTTCGGAGTTAAATTTCAAAAACAAAAAATTTGAAAAGAAGTCGGAATCGTTTAGCAAAAACAACAATTGCGACAAGAAGAAACTCGATGCAGTTGAATTACTTTTTGTTGATTCAAAGGTTTGTCTATATTATACATTAACTTTTTGTGGATATTTGTCTTTTTTCATTTATACATTAACATTCCCATGGATCCTAAAACATCCACATATTAGGCTAGGACAAATACCACCGTAACAATATTACTCCATACGTTCTAGAAGAAATATGCACAACTTAGTTAATAAGAAAGGCGTTAGCACATACCTAGAGATGTAAAATCATAAAAGTTGCCTCTGTCAAAATATATCTCTGTAACAATTTTATTCCATACGTTGCTATATCAAAATACCAAATCAACTCCATAAGACCATAACCCCACAAATTCAGTTAATTCGCCATTGTCAAACACCAATGCATTCAAAGTAGCATTCAACACTGTAAAAAATGATGGTTTGTTAGAATCGATTTTTATATTATTTTCATTTTTTGTAATATATAAAACTTAATTATTTTAGTTTTGGTTTTTTCATATAATTTAAATGTACTAAATTACTTAAATTTATATGTTATAATTTCTTTTTTTAACTATGCCTTAATTGTTTCATTTTAAACATATCTTATAATTGTCTCTTATTAGCATTATGTGTACTTACATAGCTTAAAGTTCTCAGTATAATATCCGTATATATACTTTAATATATACAATGATATTATATTATTTCTTTTTATTTTTAAAAAGTACAAATGTTCGAATAAATAGCTTATTTATCTAAATAATAAGCAAAATTTATATATCTTATCATTCTTATCTATATAAATACTAAATCATTTCTCAAGCTGTGGTTGCGCCACGTCATTCATACAAGCTTTATTTTTTTTATTTTTTTTAATTCACTCAGGTGGGTACCTCATAATATTTGATGATTTTCCTGCACCATAACCACCCAATATTATACGTATTCCAAATAAATGTCTAAAATCGTAGATTCAGAAATATTAGGAACATCTTATCTATATTAATATAGAAACATTTAATGAATTCTGGTGAATCCACCTCATTAATTCATCATTTTATCTTTTTTTTTTAAATTCAATTATGGTGGGGCCCGCATTGTTGTTTGCTGAATTAATTATCGAATAAATGTTTGCGTTTCATTAGCTGTGTTATTGTTAGTAGGGGTGAGCAAAACCGGATATCCACTCCTGTTTTAAATTTCAGATCGGATATCCAGTTTTAAAAATATGATTTTTGGCGATCCACATCCAGATCCGAATATTCGGAATCCGAAAATCCGGATATCCAGATTTCGGAAACCGGATTAGATCCAGTTTTAAATGCATAGTGCAAAATTAACAAATGGTCCGGTGTAGAATGAATCATTTAAAGATTATCAGTAGATGAAATTCATTCTTCGACTAATGAGTATATTTTCTTACTCCAAAACCAAACAAGGAAAAAAAAGATAATGTGTATAATGAATATGCACTTCTTTTGTCATACTTCTCGATTATGTTTATAACAATAACAAACAATATGCATCAAACAACTCAAAACATAATGGTAAAATATTTTGGTATTTTGGTATTTTTCCTTTTTTTTTTTT
This sequence comes from Silene conica, assembly GCA_029255685.2. Lineage (NCBI taxonomy): Eukaryota > Viridiplantae > Streptophyta > Magnoliopsida > Caryophyllales > Caryophyllaceae > Silene > Silene conica. The sequence continues at coordinate 73,640,552 of CM055312.2, forward strand.
TTTTTTAAATTTTTATGATTCGGATCGGATTCGGATATCCAATTTAAAGAAAATCACAATCCACATCCAATCCATATTATTCGGAAAAAATCGGATCGGATATCCAATTTGAATGATATCCATATATTCGGATTATTTTTTTTCGGATTTCGGATCGGATTCGGAAAAAAAATTCGTATTGGATTTTTTTTGCTCAGCCCTAATTGTTAGGTACTAATTCTGATTTATTTCGTAAACAATAATTTATACGTAAATGATTATATTTATAACGTCTGACTTATATATTATATATTAAAATATATTGTCGATGTCGATTTATACATAACTAGTTCTAATCTCGTGCAAATAATGCACATGTGACTTTTAATCCGTGCAAAAAAATATTGGTGATTATGTTACCTTTCTATAAAAATATTATTGATTACGAATTTTCCAGTAATTATTGTTTTTGAGTAATTTTTTTATTTGGGAAAAATATGTTTAAAACGATTTCGGCATTTGAGATTTTTTAAAAGATGATTTGAATGAAATAAAATAACTTGATAATAATTGACTCAAAAATAACTCAAACCTGAAATAACCCGGTTCGATAAAAAAATGTATTCCGTAGTATTTTGTAATATCCAGGTTGTAATTTTTTTTATATTATATTGGTAATATCATAGAAAACGTTTTAACTTTTTCAGTGAATTTTTTTATTATAGTCAATTGGTATTTGTAATTATTTAATTTGTAATTTTTGAAAGTTTATATTGTATTGTATTAGTAATAACATATGTATAATGTATGATGTTGTATAGTTTGTGTTATTAAATTTGAAATCATAATTTAAGTAGTTACAAAATATTTTTTTAAAAAAATGAGTGATGGAACATGGGGGGATCTACTAAAAAAAGTTATTTTTTCAACTTTAAAATCAACAACCAATAAGAAGTCTTTATTTTCTACTCCTTTTATAGTAAAGGGATTATTAAATAATGAGTTATGACTAACAATCAATATTACAATAAATGATACATAATTATAATAAATACTAACCAAAGTTACAGTAATTGATAGAAAAATGTAACAAAATACAGAAAATGATAAAAACACGATCGAAATTTCAAGTACAATTTTCATGACAGTACTAAATTAAAATAGCAATAAGAATAAATTAAAATAACAATAACGTAAAAAAAAAAATACTTACAATGTCAATGATATTACAAAAATCTTAATTAATTATAGCATGTAGCCTAAAATTTCATCATCAAAAATATATTCGGATTATTAATTGAACTATTTAAAATAACAATATTATTAAAACGACCCTGTTTCATTTTTGCACGAGACTAAAACTAGTGTCATTTTAAAAGTAAATGTACGCAGCCCCGTAATTTTTCACGGGTGTTACACTACAGTCCGTTTTTCTTAAGACGGGTCACCATTTGTGACGGATATTTTGTGAGATAAAATGGATACAAAATGAGTTAGTGGAGAAAGGGGACCACATGAATAGTATCAGAGAGAGAGAGAGAAAAAGTGGATATTTTGTGAGAGAAAACGGTATCCGTCACAAGCTTGCGACGTATAGTGCCGTTGCAAATAAGAATTTGTGGTTACACTAATGTTCTTGAATTAATATAGATAAGATAAAAATGTGTGTAACATGTCGTGTACGTATTTGGTGTCCGTTTGGTGTTACCTAACCCCTCACCAACATAATCCAAAATCGTAACCATTATTGAAGTTTAGCGCTCAAAACATTCTCCAGTGACCACGAAAATGGAGAAAAGCCGAATACTAATAATCGGAGCAACCGGAAATCTAGGTTTCCACATCGCAAATGCCAGCATTAATGCTTTACATCCTACATTTATTCTTGCTAGAGACTCTTCATTTTCCGACACTTTTAAACGTCACAAACTCAACTCCCTTTCCGACGCCGGTGTTACTATTCTCAAGGTTTCCCCATTTTCATCATTTGTTGTGGGTCCACTTTTTACTCCTCCATTTTTATTACTGCGGTTGGGTAAAAACCATACTGCAAAAATAGTTACGTTTTTTTAATGGCTGTTTGATTTGAGTGAAGGGTTCGTTGGAAGATGAGAGTAGTTTAGTTGAAGCAGTGGAGAAAGTTGATGTTGTGATTTGTACAATCCCATCTAAGCATGCTCTTGATCAAATTAATTTGATTAGAGCCATCAAGATTGTTGGTTCAATTAAGGTTTATTACTTTTCCCTAACTTATGCCTATTCTGTCCAGATCATTTATTTAACTTTGATTAAATTACGGCTCGGAAAGAATAAAGAATTTAAAGAACAACTTGCCTCGTTGAGGATTAGGATGGGTAACGTCACAATCTGAAGACAGATAATATCTCACAGTATTACAAGTGGTCCTTCATTTAATCCCCACCTAATTTGCCACTTGCATACTGTGAAAGAGACACTATTAGTCGTTTTCAGTTCGTGACAGATAACGTCCGTTGAGAATTTGTGTTTAAGGAAAAGTTTGATTTTGATGTTTTAGTGCTGTTTTGTTTAATTGTTAGTGCAAATGTATTTGCTGGAATAATGGGAACATGTACCTTTTAGAAGTAAAAAATAGTTTTTTAATCAATTGTATAAGACAATTGAGAACCTGGGCAATTGTTAATGATTAAATTTCACATTGGCAGAATAAACTAATTGAATTGGTATTAGTAGTTAATTGTGAATTTGTGATCCAGACCCCGGGTAATTGTTAATGAATGTATGTCACCTTGACATGATTAACTAATTGAATTGGAACAAATAGTTTATTGTGATTGAGAACCTGGGAAATTGTTAATGACTATATCACATTAGTACAATTAAGTACCTTCCTCGTCCCGGTCATTTGTTTAACTATTCCATCTTATATTAGGAAGATTTTGTATCGGTAATTTGAACACCCAATTGCAATATTGTGGTGTTGCGAACTGGGCACAATATGAGATGTATGCAGAGTTGCTGACAAGTAAAATGTGGCTGCATGATACATTAGCATCATCAAATTTCCTCTCAAGAAGCTTTTGATTAGAGTTGTAGCAATATAGGGAGGGAAATGAGCGCCACTGCATTGTACGAGTAGTATGGAAGCGATTTTTGATGGGTCCGTTACTCCTTGTCTCCTTGATTAGTTAAGCAACAACTCGGCTTCCTTTGATTTAGAACAAGTTGTTTTAACACTACTTGAATCCGTGTGTGTATAAAACATGGAAGGCAACTCGGCAATAGAGGGAGTTCATTAGAATGTCCTTTTACATGTTAAGGATGTAATGAGGTTAAACTGTTGCTATGATTTTTGTAAGGGAGATGCAATGACAATTAGCTGCCTGATAGTACATTGGTTTGCAACTTTTGACTGTGTTACTTCTTGACTCTTGCAGAAATTCATCCCTTCGGAGTTTGGATTAGATCCAGACAAGGTGCAGGTGTCTGGTATGGACTACGGTTTTTATGCAAGAAAATCTGAGATAAGGCGGATTGTTGAAGCTCAAGGCATTCCTCACACATACATTTGTTGCAACTTCTTCATGAGCTACTTACTTCCATCCTTAGTTCAACCTGGAATGAAAACTCCTCCTACGGACAAAGTGACTATTTTTGGAGATGGAAATGTCAAAGGTCTATTGAAACGATATTTCATATACTAGTAGTTTTTGTTTCCATTTTCAGTGGATCAAAACTCGGTATTTCTAGACTTACAGATAGAGAGATATGAATATATGATAAAATAAAGTAAAATGATCTCATTATGGAGAGAAAACAGTCGCTCTATAGAGAAATGCTGTTGGTAAATTATCGCCATGTTATTGTGGTTGACGAGAAGTAATTTTGCCGGTGTTTCTTTGCAGGGGTGTTTGTCAACGAAATAGATGTTGCTGCCTTCACCATAAGTGCTGTGGATGACCCACGTACTTTGAATAAAGCCATGTATTTGAGACCGCCTGGAAATGTTTACTCCATGAACGAACTGGTTGAAATTTGGGAGAGGAAGATCGGAAAACAATTGGATAAACTATACGTTTCTGAAGAAGAGCTTCTTGCCAGAATCAAAGGTATTTCACTAGCTTGAAACTCCCTTCATCATGTATCTAAGCATCTTCAAGAACTTTAAAACGACTTTTCATGTTACCTCATATACTCGAGACTGTCAATTACTATTTTCTAAAAGTTAAAAACAAAAACCTATTGAAATTTGATACAGTAGACGAGTCAGACCCTTGGACAGAGTCAAATACTTGAGTTTGATTTAGGTGCGAATCTCCTTTTCAACGGAGTAAAAAATTCTTGATGATGAAATAAAGTAAATTATTTTATTAAACTGGATGTTGGATATGGTTGGATCATTTGGAAATAGTCTATTCGTATTTCCCATCATAAGGGGCAAGAGTCGCTGTCCTTCCCGTCCCTCACCTTAGGCTATGTTGCTGAAATGCTGACTGCTTGGGACAGTGTGGAAATATTGTGATTGTTATTGTTCTATAAGCAGTCTTGTGTGATATGCAGAAACCCCATATCCTCAGAACATGGAACTTATCTTCATATACTCGGCTTTTGTCAAAGGCGACCAAACGTATTTTGACATCGAATCATGTGGGGGTGTAGAAGGAACTAAGCTTTACCCTCATCTCTACTACACCACAATACAACAGTTTCTTGACACTCGTTTCAACGCCACCGTGCCTTAACTGTTGTATATTTTTGCATATACTCCGTATTTGATTTACTGTAAACGTTTTCAGGAATGTCAACTGATGAGTGTTTTCTTTCTGAATGATAGAAAACAGTATTATTGTTGCTATAACTAAATGCTGTCAACTCCAACAAGAGAATCAGATGAGTCGGAGTAACATAATGCACAATAGTCTAATTTAAGCGTTAGTGTTGATCTCATGCTTGAATTGTATGAACAGTTAAGTTTTCCAAAACCTTAAGCGTGTTGCCATTGTCCTTGATGTAAAGGATATTATATGAGGTGACTCATTGATTTTGATCTCAACCTTGGACACTGCATGACGAAGTTTTTGCTAAAATGGGGTTGAAATGCAAACTATTTACCAAAATAGCGTCGGTTTCAAACTATTTACCAAAAATGGGTCCACGTCATCATTTCGACTTTTTTTATCTAAAAAAAATAATTAGAACTAGTTGTTGTCTAAGACAGCGACAAGTTACTGCCCCAAATTCAATAAGAAAGCTGAGACATATTTAAGGAGTTCTGTCCCTCTCGCTGTCCCTCTCGCTGTCCCTCTCACTGTCCCAGACAGCGAGAAGATGCATGTGGAATAGAGGTACTTAACAAGCTACTTTCGTGCTCGTCGTTCTTATTTCGACCGCCAAATATTGAAATACTACCATCGTTCTCTTCTTCTTACTTCCTTTATCATACGTACATCTTTGTTTGAATTATTACATCAATGTTTTCCGCAAAACGCGAGTCCACAATATCACTGTCCACTAACGATTTCGGTTTTGCGGCAATCTATCTATATTATCTTAAGCTTCCTGTTAAAGTTGCATGAGGTGAAGAGATGACATAACAGGTCTAATATGAATGAGGCTTAAAGATTACTATAAAATGATTATGATTGGCCTGATGTTGCGCTGGTAGTATACCATCTTCTAATCTTCTATAGTACATAATTCAATGACCAAAACTCTCACTTTCATTCAAACTTATAATAGTTACTCAGAGGAGCATACTTACCTGTAAGTCAAGCAGTTTCTACCATTTTGACACCGTAGTAAATCAAAATGACTCGAAAACGCTACTGTTTTGCTAATGTTCAAAAATCACCGAAACTGCATTTATCGTAATTTGAGGTTATATTGATTAAATTTGGCAAGATTAGACCTGACCAGTGACCACAGCTAGGCCTTTATGGTGATGAGTAACTAAAGCCGAGAATTGTTATAAATTGGTGAAGCTTTTGTGAATTATTCTAAATTAGTGCTGGGATGATGACCTCTCTTTCTTTGTTCAGATGGGAATGTGCATTCTGTTATGAAGGATACGATACAAATAATCATTAAGATAATATAGATATATTGCCGCGAAACTGAAATCGTTAGTGAATAGTGATATTGTGGGTCGTGTTTTGCGCAACACATTGATGTAATAATTCAAACAAAGATCTGGGTATGATAAAGGAAGTAAGAAGAAGAGAATGATGGTGGTATTTCGGTATTTGGTGGTCGGAACAAGAAGAACGGACAACACGAAAGTAGCTTGTTAAGTACCTCTATACCACATGCATCTTCTCGCTGTTTCAGACAGCGAGATGCTAAGAACTCCTTAAATTGTCTCTGCTTTCTTATTGAATTTGGGACAGTAACAGACAGCGACTAGTTCTAATTTTTTTTTTAAATAAAAAAGTCGAAATGATGACGTGGATCCATTTTTGGTAAATAGTTTGAAACCGACACTATTTTGGTAAATAGTTTGCATTTTAACCCCATTTAGCAAAAAGTTCATGCATGACACTGGTCTTCAGTACTTGATTGGAATAGGTATTTAGGAACACAAATTCCCTTTTGTAACGGTCGATATCCATCACAAGCTCATGACGAGTCAACTGAAACCCACATAAGACGATAAAGATAAGTCATTTGTGATTTCCTATGCATTCTACGTTTTGTTTTATCCAACCACGTAGATGATATTTGATTCGTCACAAGCTTATGACATAAGTGAGACCTATTGGTTTAGGAATAAATCGCAACGCAATAACCGAACTTTGCATTTTTAAGGTTAAGTTAAAGAACCGTTTTGACAAGCGGCTCGCTGAACTGAACCACTAACTATATTATAAAACACAAATTCTCATTGAAGACGGACATATCCGTCATAAGCTAAAGACGGGTCAAGTAATACCCAAGTTGTTAGAAAAGATAAAATTATCTAAAATTTGGGTATTATTTTATCCGTCTTCAGCTTGTGACGGTGTGACGGATATATCCTCTTCAGTAAGACTTATTGATTATAGAAATGGTTCGATTAAGATTCGCAATTTTAAAAAATCGATTAATTGAACGGAATCGTTTTAAAAAAGTAAGCGTTTAATTTTCTTAGTGTATCCAAATTCAAAATTTGTTTAATTATTTAATACTCCCTTCACAATACAAATTTGTTTTTTTACTCTTGGCAACTCACGTTTTACTTGTTAAATATCTTTAGTTACGTATTCGCAAAAATTACGAAAGTTACATATGTTCAATGTATTCGTAAAAACAAATCAAACAACATCACATATGAATATATATTTTCTTACGTATTAAGAGAAAATTGAAATTGAGTGTTCACCCGTTAATAGTGTGCAAAAGAGAAACTTGTAATATGGATGAATGGAGTAGTATTAAAATTTACCTGATTAACTTTATTTTTGGGTGTAATATATAATGAAAATTTAATTAAACTATTAGAAAAAATTAACGAAAACTGAAAAAAGGTATACGTAGAACGATTATCGGTTAACCGATAACTGAACTTCTAATAACCATTTAAAGTGGTTAACCGAATTGTTTATTACCGTTAGAAACGATGTAGTTTTAATTAGAGCTGACAAATAATGACACGACACAAAAACAAGACACAAACCCGACACGAAATTAGCGGGTTTCGGTTGAGGCTTAATGACCCATTTATGTAGGTGGGTTGACACGAACACGACACGATATTTAATTGGGTCGGGTTTGGGTTGAGCTCTTTAAACACGAACCCGACACGAAATGACCTGTTTACTAAATTAATCCTAATTTATTTTATCCTCCATCACATAAATATACTTAAACTTTCCAAATATGGTCATGACACGAAAACACGACACGAACCCAACACGAAATTAACGGGTTAGGGTTGAGGCTTAATGACCCATTTATCTAAGTGGGTCGACACGAACACGAAACGAAATTTAATTGGGTCGGCTTTGGGTTGGAGGTTTTGTGACCCGTTTACATGTAACACGAACCCGACACGACCTGATCTATTTGCCAGGTCTAGTTTTAATTTCGGAGTTTTGCCGAACAGAACCGTGTGCAAACCGAATTAAATTAGCTCACCGAACTGCGAATAAACATCCTTAATGCTCAATCTTGAAACACAAATTCTCTTTGAAGACGGACGTTATCCGTCACAAGTTGAAGACGGATAGTGTCCTTCTCACAAAATGCAAGTGGGATGATCTATTAAATGCTCCATTTATCTCCACTTGTTTTCTTAGCTGCCTTGTTATGTGAAGATACTATCCCTCTTCAGTCTTCAAATTATGACGATTAATATCCGTCTTCGACAAAACTCTTTGATATCGAAATTTGTATACAACCGAGGAGCCACTTTACACTACCATCAACAATAATAGAAACAAATATGAAAAAAAGTTCTCTCATTAAGTTGGCGAAAAACTGCCCCGATAAGTTAAATAGAAATCTGATATATCATTCCCTGTTTTATTTGTTACTCCCTTTTTCACCAACTCTCATTTGTGACGGCGGTATCCGTCATAAGCTTGTTACTGATACCGTTTTTTCTCACAAAATAACTATGTAAGTTAAGTGGGAAAATACATAAAGGGTGCCCCACCTTGTCCCCTTTCCTATTTTGTGAGAGATCACAAGCTTGTGAAGGGATTAACCCGTCACAAGCAAGACATGCTCCCTTTTTTTTAGTTTATTGCAAAGTTGCCTTTGTATTAACTTTAGTAAAAAAATATTTTGTTTTATCGTAAAGTGTTTTTGAGACGATTTTTATAATACGGAGTAATTGTTTTATTTTTGTGACGGTTTTTATTATATGGTATATCGTTATTTATTTATTTGGTTTGACGATTTGTATTATATGTACTTTACGGTTTATTGTTATTAAAATTTTAAGACGGTCTAAAAAGTAAATTATATATAATACAAATCGCTGAACCAAATAAATCAATAACGATATACCGTATAATATAAACCGTCTACAAAATAAACCAATTATTATAAAGAACGTCTCAAAAACACTTTACGATAATGTTGACTCGCATTAAATTCATTGTTAATTTGCGAATATTGTCCGTTATCCTGAGTAAATAAATATTTATAAAATACATCGGCGCGATTGTCGTCGTAATTCATTTTTAATTAAAAGGTTTCAAAAACACATTTACAATTAAACAATATTAGAATTTACAAAATATAATTTTTAGAGATTCAGGGGGTAAATGTGGAATAAATTGAAAAATAGGGAACGTAACAAATAAAATAGATAACGTGATACAGTAATTCTGATTAAATTCGTGTTAAGAAATAATATCTCCTAATCTCCTAATGTTAGTATTAGTCTAACAATCGAAGTTAATGGGATCAGATATGAAGTATATAGCTAACTATAGGATAGTCTATTGTAAATAGTTAGTTAGCCTTAGTAAGTCAAAGTTCCTCTTGTATAAATACATCATGTATATTCATTAATTAATAACAACTCCTTTTATTTACTCTCTCTCTAACAAACTTTCCCTCTCTCTATAACAAACTCGTGTAACAAACTATCAATTACCTCCATTAATGAACAACTAAACCTGCCATTGTTAGTATGAATTCAAGCTCTATTTCATACATTCACATGGTATCAGAGCAGGATTAGTTCCTGTCTCGTGATAATTCATCTTTCTACTTCCGCATTTTTCTCTTTTACTCATCAAATCAAAATTCCCCAAAAATTAGGGTTTTTTTTTTTTCTCTTTGCGATTTCTTGATTAAATCGGAATCGTTTACATTTTCGTCATATTAATTCTCTCAAATTCATATCAAAATGACCGGCGCTTCAGATGCTGATTACACTAATCAATATGATGATCCATTGTTCCTATCTCCATCCGATTATTCTGGAATGAATTTGTCAAGCACAGTTTTTAATGGCCAAAATTATGCGCATTGGAGTCGTGCGATGTTCCTTGCTCTCGGATCGAAGAATAAGCAAGGCTTTGTCAATGGAGTCACAGCAAAACCTGCTGCAAATTCACAACGTCTACAGCAGTGGCTAAGATGTGATGCTATGGTGCGTTGTTGGATTGTTAACTCGATTGCTGTCGGAATTAAAGAGGCATATATTACTTCAAAATCGGCTGTTATACTTTGGGAGGAGCTTCGTGAAAGATATGGCCAATCTAATGGTCCATTACTCTTCCAATTGAAGAAAGAATTGAAGAATATCAGTCAAAACAATGATAACATTGCTGAGTATTTCACCAAATTGAAGAGGAGATGGGATGATGTTGATGAGATTGAGGCATTTCCTGACTGTAATTGTGGTGCATTGGATACGTGTACCTGCAACATTTTGAAGAAAGTGTTGGAATCTGTTTCCAAAGAGAAACTAATGACCTTTCTCATGGGAGGTCATCTCACAGATCTGGCCAGTTATCAGGCACGAAGGTTTAACAATCAGAAGCCAAATTCTCAGAAGTTTGGTTCTCAGAAGTTTGCAGCTAATGCTACTGGATTTTCTGAAGATACTCCATTTGAGAATTATCAAGACAAAGGTTTTAACATGGGAGCTGGTAATTCCAAATCTCCAGATTCACCTAGGATTGATCCTGCTCTGGTTGCTGCTGTTTGTCAACAAGTAATGCAAGCAATGTCCTGTAAACAAGACTCTTCTGCCTCTGCCTCGGTTAATTTCGCAGGTACAATCCTAGCATCTAATGTCAATACAACTGAAATTATTCCTGATTCTATTGAGTGGATTCTGGATTCTGGTGCTACTGACCATATGTCTTCACTAAGACACTTATTCCACAACTTTAAAAGGCTTGCAAAACCTGTTATAATTGGTTTACCAGATGGTACAACTAAATCAGTTGAATATATTGGTGATATATATCTAAATCCCATGATCACCTTATATGGAGTTCTATATGTTTCTGATTTCAAATTCAATCTGCTCTCAATAGGAAGGTTATGTGCTCATTCTGGTGTGATAGTTGAGATTAATAATGGTGAGTGTATCATACAGGGCCAGGATAAGCATGCCAAGCTTGTTTGTCCAATGGAAGGAGGATTATATAAGTATAAACAAATGAGCTTGCTTGGTCAAAATAAGCATGTTTGTAATAATCTGTCTAGTGGTAGTTGTCTTTCTTGTTCAGTGAATAATAGGTGTAATGCTCATAGTAGGATTGAGTTACTTCATGCTCGTTTAGGGCACACCTCTGATGTAAAAATGCAGCATATTACAGATATTAATACAAAGGATTTAAAGAACTATTTCTGTGATACTTGTGTAATGGCCAAGATACACAAGTTGCCCTTTACTAGGAGTTCTTCTAGAGCTTTAAAACCATTTGACATGATCCATATAGATCTTTGGGGCCCATACAGAGTGGCTTCAATTACTGGAGCTCATTATTTCCTTACCATAGTAGATGACAATACTAGGGTAACATGGACTTTTCTGCTGAAAACTAAGGATCAGGTATCCAAATTGATTGAGGATTTTCTGGTTCAAGTACTTACTCAATATGGTGCCAGTGTTAAAATTGTTAGGAGTGACAATGGGACTGAAATTGTCCAAGATGTTTGTTCACATCTTTTTAGACTTAAAGGAATAGTACATCAAAAAAGCTTACCTGGGGTTCCTCAACAAAATGGTAGAGTTGAGAGGAAACACAGACACCTTGTAGAGACTGCTAGAGCTATGATGCTATATGCAGGACTACCTAAACACTTTTGGGGAGAGTGTCTACTTGCAGCAACTTATGTCATTAACAAGCTTCCCACAGCTGTTCTTTCTTGGAAAAGTCCATCATAGGTCTTACTGAACAAGGCAGTAACCTATGAGGAATTGAGAATAATAGGTTGCCTTTGTTTTGTTTTGGTACCATCCAAACAGAGAGATAAGTTTGATTCTAAGGCAAGGAGATGTGTATTTGTGGGATATCCTTTTGGACAAAAGGGATACAAATTATATGATCTGGACTCACATAAGCTTCTTGTGAGTAGGGATGTTATCTTTAATGAGAGCATATTTCCTTATAAATTGGATAAGTCTACTGCTGTTCCTACTCCTTCTGCAGATTCTTTTCAGCATACTCCTGAATTCTTAATTGATAATCATGCCTTTAGATCTCCAGAAGATCACACAGTTACCATTGGCCCTACTACTCCTGTTAATGAGGTTGTTATACCCTCTATTCCTACTGATAATGGTGATAATATTCCTCAGTTTGCTACAGATAATGATCCTCCACCTGCTAGAAGGTCTTCTAGACACACTAGACCACCAAATAATCTGCAGGATTTTGTCTGTCCTACTCTAAAGGGTAATGGTGGTACTGGAACTACTGTTTCTACCAGCAATGCCTCTTCTTTCTCAGTGTTTGATGTTAACACTTATCCTCCTGATCTTAGTGCATCCATTAATAATGTTATGGGTGTGCATGAACCTTCTTCCTATAACCAAGCCAAAACAGATCCTAACTGGATTAAGGCTATGGAACTTGAATTACATGCTTTAGAAGCAAATGGCACATGGGAGGTAACCACTTTACCCTCGGGTTTTAAAGCCATTGGCTCTAAGTGGGTCTACAAGATCAAATTCAAGCAAGATGGTACCATAGAAAGGTATAAGGCAAGGTTAGTTGCTAAGGGGTACAACCAAGTTGAAGGGAAGGATTTTAAGCATACATTCTCACCTGTTGCTAAATTCACAACAGTGAGAGTCCTTCTGTCTGTAGCAGCATCAAAGAGTTGGCATATTCATCAAATTGACATTAACAATGCTTTTCTACATGGATTTCTAGAAGAAGAGGTCTATATGCAGCCACCTCAAGGTTATTCTAAGGCATTACCTGGACAGGTTTGCAAGTTACAAAGGTCTCTCTATGGGCTCAAGCAAGCCTCGAGACAGTGGAACATTGAGCTTTCTAAGCTACTCATAACACAGGGATTTACTCAGTCTAAATCTGACTATTCCTTGTTCCTCAGGAAAACTGCAGATTCTTTTATTGCAGTTTTGGTGTATGTAGATGATCTCTTGATCACTGGTACTGATCCAAGCTATATATCACACCTCAAAAACACCTTACATTCTGCCTTTACTATTAAGGATTTGGGTGAGATTAGATACTTTCTAGGTCTTGAAGTCACAAGATCATCTGAAGGTTTACTTTTAAACCAAAGGAAGTATGTAACTGATTTGCTAGAGGATGCTGGTATGACACAGTGTAAGCCAGCTCAATTTCCTCTTCCCAGAGGCCTGGAACTTTCTACTGAAGATGGACAATTATTGGCAGATCCAGAGATTTACAGGAAAATAATTGGGAAACTTCTCTATCTAAATCTGACTAGACCAGATTTATCCTACTGCACTCAGCATTTGAGTCAATTTCTGAATGCTCCCAGAGAGCCCCACTTACATGCAGCTACTCATGTTCTGAGATATTTGCAAGGAACCAAGCATGCTGCTCTTTTCTATCCTGCTGACAACCATCATGTTCTTACCAGTTACTGTGATGCAGACTGGGGTGCTTGTCAATACAGTTGCAGGTCAATAACTGGACAATGCACTTTTCTTGGACAAGCTTTGATTTCATGGAAAACCAAGAAACAGAAGACAGTTTCAAAGTCTTCAACTGAATCCGAGTATAGAGCCATGTCTTATACTGCTGGAGAAATCACTTGGCTATGCAGATTGTTAGAAGATTTTGATGTCAATGTGCCTCTGCCAGTGAAGCTGTTCTGTGACAACAGGTCTGCTCAACACATTGCAGCAAACCCTGTTTTTCACGAGAGAACCAAGCACCTCAACATAGACTGTCACTATGTGCGTGAACGAGTACAAGAAGGATCCATTGCTACTATACATGTGAAATCAAGTGAACAAATTGCAGATTTACTTACTAAGCCTTTAGGCCAACAGCAACATGTTTTTCTTTCTTCCAAGATGGGTTTGCTATTTGACCCTCATTTAGGGAACCCACCTTGAGGAGGGGATATGAAGTATATAGCTAACTATAGGATAGTCTATTGTAAATAGTTAGTTAGCCTTAGTAAGTCAAAGTTCCTCTTGTATAAATACATCATGTATATTCATTAATTAATAACAACTCCTTTTATTTACTCTCTCTCTAACAAACTTTCCCTCTCTCTATAACAAACTCGTGTAACAAACTATCAATTACCTCCATTAATGAACAACTAAACCTGCCATTGTTAGTATGAATTCAAGCTCTATTTCATACATTCACATCAGAAATTGAACATAGACGTTAATAAGCAATAACCACGAAAACGGATATGAATTTAGACATAATTTCAGCTACTCTTACAAAACAAAATTGCTAAATCTATGAATAGTGAAAATTGACAACTTGATGTAACCCTACTTAGGCACTTACCAGTTACCACCTAGGAAGGGCAGACAGATGGTGATTGCGATAATTAGATCGCGATAATTAGGTCGCGACCCGATTTTACTATTAAACTCACCTTATTTACGTTGACCTACCTTCATCCTCCCAAGCAGAAAAGGTCACGATTTAGGTCATCAAGCCAATCATTTTTCCACTTTCCAACATTTTCAATCATTTATCACAATTTCTACCCACCAAAATATCTCTTTTAACAATCATTTTATTGTTTTTTTATTCTCGAACCAATCAAAATTGTCCACATAGTGGTAAATATGGTCACAAATGCTCAACAATGGTCACAAATTGACCTTGGTTGATGATATGGTCACAAATTAGCAAAATGGTCATCAATTAATTAACTTAATTATCCTACTAACCATGACCAAACAAGGTCATGACCACCCTCCTGACCTTGCTTGGGGATGGTTGATAACTACGTTATCGACCTATTTCTCATCGCTATTTCCCTCTACTTTGTCTAGTTTTCATATCGTTTCTCCCGTATTTATCCCCTTTTTAGCCTTAAATAATGTTACATGCTATTTTCATGCGATTTCTATGTTTTTGTAGCATTGTTGCGTTGTTATAGGTATTTCGGGGTCTTTACGGAAGTGTCGAGAAGCCTACAAGTCGAGAAACCGAGCTTTAAACCTTTCTGGGTGTATCTAGCCCAAAGTCGGGCGTAACTCGGGCAGTGGGGTGTTCCTACACCCACCAAGAAATCAAAGTCAGGCGTAACTCGGGCAGTGGGGTGTTCCAACACCTAACTTGCCCAAGTTACACCCAAAGAAAAAGAGAGAAAAGGACAAAAAAAGACTCGCCGGGTGTAACTCCCTCCCATCCGGCGTAACTCGATCCCGTCCGGTGTAAGTCCCATGCGGCCGGTGTATATTGCTATTGAGCTGAGAGCTGAACTCACGTGTTGCGTGAGATTTAGTTGTGTTTTAAGTTTAGTGGGCCTTGCACTTGCTTATGTCATTTTCTCATTCTTTATTTTATGGGCCCATCAAAATAAAGCAAGAAGAGTAGAATGCAAAAAGGGGGACGCACAAGGAGCAAGGGGGTGCCAACTTTCAGATTTTTTTAGGGTTCTATTTCTAGTTTCCCCCAAAAATTACTCTCTTAAATTAATATAGGAGTAGATTAATTAGTTTCAAGTTTTAATCTTTTGGGTATGTAAGACAAGATCTACCTTATCTATACATTTTTCTCTCATTTGTTGGTATCAATTTCTCATCCTTACTCTTTATTATTGTTTTTAATAATGTTTTATTGTTTAGATAATTTTAATGTAGTTTATTTATGTTTAGTCACTAAATTAGATTAAAGTTACAATCTCATTTGTTCTAGCATTATGTTTAGTATAGTATTAAATGTGTCTTGTGTTAGAATGATTATGAGTAGTGAATAGTCCCCTTACTAGAGGATGGGTTGACCCTAATATGATTGATTCTCCTAATTAGTTACATTTAGTTTGGTTGTTGAAGGGGGATGAATTGGGGATTAGCAAGGGGATTGACTTGTTTAGTGTGTAATTTGGGGACTTTGAAATGGTGAACCCTTAACCCTTGACCATCAACGGGAGTTGATTAGGTTAGGTGTTGACCGCCCTTATTAGACCATTTGTCGACTTGGGTTGAACCCGGGAGGGAGAACTTAAGTTGGGTGCCTTTGCTTTTCGGTTTGAAATCGACCCTCGAGAGAGGGAGTGGGATGACCGGGGTTTATCGCGGGCTTAAACCTTTGACCTAGGGGAGAGGGGAGCGGAATAGGCCAATTCTTAGCTTACCTTGAGTCTTGAGTCGGGGGAGACCGAGTCATGAGCCCGAGAGGGAGTTGATTAGGCGTAGCTAGCGTCCTACTATGAGCCCGGGAGGGATTTAGTAGGCGACCTAGAGGCGAATCCACCTAATTCGTTCACCCGAAACAACCAAGCATCGTAACTAATGATTAGAATCATGAATGTTAGTGGTTAGACCATCTCCTAGGCTTCTCTAATATTTGAGTAAATTGTTTTAATTACATCTTGTTAGTTGCTCTAGTTTTCTATTTAGTCTACCTTAATTACATGTTAGATAGTGTAGTATAATTAGATAATCATCATTACAATTCATGATTTGCGTAGCTAACCTATAATCTAAGACAAGACTAGTACTCAAACTTGACCTCTCTGTGGATCGACCTCGACTACCCTACTACACTAGTTTAGTAGTTGAGTTTTATAAATAATTGTTTGATGTGGGGGAGGGCGACAAACCCGCTATCAAAATGGCGCCGTTGCCGGGGAGGTTAACGGATTGATATTAGTTTAGTCTTAGATTTGTTAGACTACATTTTTTGTTATCTTTTCAAAATGATGTTTTATCTTGGTTTTCCTCAATTTGAAAATGAAGAATTTTGGGCTTATCTTGATAGACTTGTGCATTATTTGGACTCACTAGATGACCATGATTTTAGTGAGGAAGAATTGCGTCTTACAATCGAAAAGGGCATTAATTGTCAAGTGAGATCTTTGTTTGACTCCTTATGTGGTGGTGATTTATCTTCTAAATCGGATGAGGATGCTTATAACCTTTTTGATTGGTTGAACCATGAAATTAGAAAGCCTAATTTCTCTTTATTGTCATGTATTGAGGAAAATGTTATTGTGGATGTGGATAAGGGCCTTGAGCTTTTGAGTGATGGTGTGGTGGAGATTGAGGAATGTGAGGATACTTTAGAGGAGAGACTTGAGATTGAGGGTGATGAAGAGAGCTTCATGATCGAAGGCTTGGATGTCAAATGGGATGATGAGCCTCTTTGTGAGGAAGACTTGTTGGGAGAGTGGAATTTTGAGGTTGAGTTGATTGAGAAGCCTATCCTTGAGAGATTTGATGCTCCCCTTCTTGTTATTGATAAATACCTTATACCCATTGACTTCTTTGACCTCATCTCTCTTGACCCTTTGTTGGAAACTATGCTTGTTGAGGAGGAGAGTGTGAGCTTTGATAGTGAGGGGGATTGTGAGATGCTTTTACTTGAACCTCACTTGGAGAAATTTGAGGCACCTTTTTGCGGTGAGGATGAGTACCTTATACCCACCGACGACTTTGACCTCATTTCTTATGCCCCCTTACTTCAAATTATGTATGTTTATGAGGAGTATGATGCTCCTTTATTTGATATAGCTTGCATGGGTGAGTCGGTTGAAATCCCCCTCCCTTATAAAGTTGATGATTGTTGGAGGTTTGATCATCCTCTCCTCACAAGGAAGGATATGTTTTACACCGTTAAATTTGAAATTGAGGTGGAGAATGATCAAACCTTAGATGAAATGAGGAAGCTCAAAGATGTGAACTTAGTTTCTAATGAGAATGATATAGGTGGTCTTGCCCATAGGTTGTGGGATCCCGGCTAGTTGTTGATAGCCCCTTATAGATTTGGCGGTTTCCTTAAAACCGCGCTTCTTGGGCAACCCAAGTTTTCCTTTATGTTCTTTTTCTTTTTCAAAAATTTTTCAAAAATACAAAAACAAGTTTTTATCTTCTTATCTTCCTTCCTATACTTTGTCCATTTAGGACAATGTACATTTTAAGTGTGGGGAGGAGATTTATTCCTAAAAATACAAAAAAAATGAAAAATTCAAAAAAATTCAAAAAAAATTGTGCTTTCATTTATTTGTTTTTCCATTTATTTTATCGAATAAGTGTGGGGAGGAAACTCCCTTCACATTGCATTGTATATATTTTATATATTGTATTCGTCCTAACCTTGTTCATAGGTAACACACACGATGCATCGGAGAAGACGTTTGGTAAAATTCCTCCTACTCTTTCTCCTTATTCCTTCCTTTTGCATAAGTTTATGGAGGAGGATGGGATTATATGATGTGGGTGTTCCTTTGGGGAACCGTTTTGGAGATTGTTGTGTGTGCTTATGTGTTGGTAGGATGTATTGCATTTAGTTTAGAGTAGGCATATAGTTTTATAGTTGCATGTGCATTATAACATGTATATACTTAGATTGCATTCATGGCATTTAGTTTTTTTTTTAGTTAAGTTATTTTTGAAAACTCCTAAAAGAGAATTTTGTCAAAATCACCTAGGCCTTTGCAAATTTTCCTTCGGCCTGTAACTTTGTTTATTTAGAATGGTTTTGAATCACCCTAGGTAGTGCTTTTCTAGTATCTTTTGGGTCATTTTTCGTTACCAAGTCAAGGGTTTGCATTTGAGTCATCTTGTTCAACCCCATTGTGTTAAGAAGTATAGATTGGCTCGTCTTGGTGACCTAGTTAGGCTTGGTGGGATGACAAACCCAAAGAAATTTTTGATTTTTAATGCTCACTTCAGTTATTTTGGTTGTGAAAAAGTTGATTTTGAAAAAAAAAAGAGTGAAATAAAATCATGTGGTTTAGGTGGAGGGTACCACTTCGATGTGCTTTGGGGGGAGGGCCAAAAACTTGGCCTCCCACTTGGTCGTGAACTCGACCTCTCAAAGACAGAGTGAATGTCACCCCGATAAACTAACGTCTGGAGTTTAACTGGTCGCCTAAGAAGCGATTGGCGAAAACAAAGGATATTAGCACGCGTGGGACAAACCCCATCTTAACCCATTGAGTGAAAAAGGAAAAAAAAGTGAAAAAAAAGTAAGAGAAAAGAAAAAAAAAATAATAATAAGAGGTCAAGTTTTGAGTTTTTCCAACCTTTGTAAGTTGATTTGAGCATTTTATTTCGAAAATCTAGTTACTTTTGTCATTCCTCCTTGACGAACTTGGAACGAACCATGGCTCTTACTTGTGAAGAGTCTAGATCCGTCTAGTCTTTTACTTCTAGCATCTTGGGGATTTCCTTCCATTCCACCCGATCGCCCTTGACAAAAGTAATTAGAAGATGAATTCGAGAGTAGCCTAGACTTGCACTATTTTAGGGGTGATTCATAGCTATCCTTTTAGACTTAGTCACTTGTCGAATTGATATTTGCAAGGAATATGTGCTTTTATGTGATTCTCTCTTAGGTAGTCGCCGCCACCTAGATGAGGAAGGTGGCATTTCTTTTTGACCGATGCATTCCATTTTTTCTACCTTGTGCTTAAGTGTTGGATGCATCCCCATTTTGTGCAAGACCCTACTTGCCTTGCGAGTTGTGCTTTACCTCATGAGCACAATTGCGTGAGTTGAAGGGGCGTTGAGTGCGCTAATACTCATGCGGCTAGTTAATTTAGTAGTATTACGTTTACTTGATTAGTTTTCTTATTTGTTCTTGATTTGTTCTTGTAGTTCCCTTCATTGCCTTTTTCTTAGCTTGAACTAGTACTTACTCGAGGACGAGTAAGGGTTTAGTGTGGGGGAGATTTGATAACTACGTTATCGACCTATTTCTCATCGCTATTTTCCTCTACTTTGTCTAGTTTTCATATCGTTTCTCCCGTATTTATCCCCTTTTTAGCCTTAAATAATGTTACATGCTATTTTCATGCGATTTCTATGTTTTTGTAGCATTGTTGCGTTGTTATAGGTATTTCGGGGTCTTTACGGAAGTGTCGAGAAGCCTACAAGTCGAGAAACCGAGCTTTAAACCTTTCTGGGTGTATCTAGCCCAAAGTCGGGCGTAACTCGGGCAGTGGGGTGTTCCTACACCCACCAAGAAATCAAAGTCAGGCGTAACTCGGGCAGTGGGGTGTTCCAACACCTAACTTGCCCAAGTTACACCCAAAGAAAAAGAGAGAAAAGGACAAAAAAAAGACTCGCCGGGTGTAACTCCCTCCCATCCGGCGTAACTCGATCCCGTCCGGTGTAAGTCCCATGCGGCCGGTGTATATTGCTATTGAGCTGAGAGCTGAACTCACGTGTTGCGTGAGATTTAGTTGTGTTTTAAGTTTAGTGGGCCTTGCACTTGCTTATGTCCTTTTCTCATTCTTTATTTTATGGGCCCATCAAAATAAAGCAAGAAGAGTAGAATGCAAAAAGGGGGACGCACAAGGAGCAAGGGGGTGCCAACTTTCAGATTTTTTTAGGGTTCTATTTCTAGTTTCCCCCAAAAATTACTCTCTTAAATTAATATAGGAGTAGATTAATTAGTTTCAAGTTTTAATCTTTTGGGTATGTAAGACAAGATCTACCTTATCTATACATTTTTCTCTCATTTGTTGGTATCAATTTCTCATCCTTACTCTTTATTATTGTTTTTAATAATGTTTTATTGTTTAGATAATTTTAATGTAGTTTATTTATGTTTAGTCACTAAATTAGATTAAAGTTACAATCTCATTTGTTCTAGCATTATGTTTAGTATAGTATTAAATGTGTCTTGTGTTAGAATGATTATGAGTAGTGAATAGTCCCCTTACTAGAGGATGGGTTGACCCTAATATGATTGATTCTCCTAATTAGTTACATTTAGTTTGGTTGTTGAAGGGGGATGAATTGGGGATTAGCAAGGGGATTGACTTGTTTAGTGTGTAATTTGGGGACTTTGAAATGGTGAACCCTTAACCCTTGACCATCAACGGGAGTTGATTAGGTTAGGTGTTGACCGCCCTTATTAGACCATTTGTCGACTTGGGTTGAACCCGGGAGGGAGAACTTAAGTTGGGTGCCTTTGCTTTTCGGTTTGAAATCGACCCTCGAGAGAGGGAGTGGGATGACCGGGGTTTATCGCGGGCTTAAACCTTTGACCTAGGGGAGAGGGGAGCGGAATAGGCCAATTCTTAGCTTACCTTGAGTCTTGAGTCGGGGGAGACCGAGTCATGAGCCCGAGAGGGAGTTGATTAGGCGTAGCTAGCGTCCTACTATGAGCCCGGGAGGGATTTAGTAGGCGACCTAGAGGCGAATCCACCTAATTCGTTCACCCGAAACAACCAAGCATCGTAACTAATGATTAGAATCATGAATGTTAGTGGTTAGACCATCTCCTAGGCTTCTCTAATATTTGAGTAAATTGTTTTAATTACATCTTGTTAGTTGCTCTAGTTTTCTATTTAGTCTACCTTAATTACATGTTAGATAGTGTAGTATAATTAGATAATCATCATTACAATTCATGATTTGCGTAGCTAACCTATAATCTAAGACAAGACTAGTACTCAAACTTGACCTCTCTGTGGATCGACCTCGACTACCCTACTACACTAGTTTAGTAGTTGAGTTTTATAAATAATTGTTTGATGTGGGGAAGGGCGACAAACCCGCTATCAATGGTCTAAGTGGTAAGTGCTCCCAATATCAAATCCCCAATTTCTTTCATCACAAATTCTCATCGTGACGGTGCGCTTGTGATGGATAACGTTTTCTCTCACAAAATACTCACTTTTTTCTCTATCCGATACTATTCATGTAGTTTCCTTTCTCCACTAACTCATTTTCTATTCATTTTATCTCACAAAATATCCGTCACAAATGGTAACCCGTCACAAACAAGACTTACCATTCTCCCATTTAATACTCCTTCCATTTTGTGTTTTTTTTTAATTCAATAGATTCGCTTTTTTACACTATTAACAACTAATTCTTTAATTTTAATATTTCTTCCAATACGTAAGAAAAAACTATATTCATATGGGGTTTTGTTTAATTCGTCTACGATTATATTGAAAATATATAACTTTTATAATTTTTACAAATACGTAAAGATATTAAGCACGTAAAACGTGTTGACAAACGTAAAAAAACAAATGTATTGAATGGAAAAAAATGGAGGGAGTATATTTCTAAAGCTCCGCATTAAACAACTGTACGTTCAAATGATCACAAATTCTCTTTCGTGAAAAGTTTGTCAGACTTCAAATATTATTCATGTGGGTAAAAAAAGACAAATATGTTGTGTTTTGTTAGACTAATCTAATCAACACAAGTGAGAGCTACCCGATCCGTCGTAAGCTTTTGACAGGTAATCAGAAAGACTTATCGTCAAAATATTTCTATTTTAATCTAAAATTAACTCAAAATTTCAATTGGGTGACTTATTTTATGTGTCTTATTTTAAAACATATAATTATATAGACAAATAAAGGAAGCAACTTTAGTAAAAGATTTCAAATTAATTTTACTGAAATGCAATTAAGGGAGTAATTTAATGATATTTTTTGAAAACTAGTACTTCCTCCTATTTAAGATAACTGTCCATTGTCTATTTTCGTCTATTCACAATAATGTTCCATTGTCCATTTTTGGTAAATGTTTATACTTATTTTAATTACTTTAACTCACAACAATACCCCCACCTTATCCCACAACCCTACTTATTTTAATCACCCCTACTCACAATAATAATTAATAATATCTTACCTCTCTTCAATCTTTTAATCCCACACATTACTTTAGAATTTCCTTAACTAGTTTTAAACCCGTGCAATTTGCACGGGTATATTTTTTGAAAAAATGTGGTGGATAATTAATATTGTCGAATAGTGTCAATAATACGTAAATATTTTGCATTCAATTTCTATTATATTGATAATACGTTAAAATGCATGTTTTAAATAAAATTTAGCACATTAAATTGAGTACCCAAAAATGTAAATATTACTATAAAATCAAAACAGTTGTTCAAATGAATAACGATTACATTATCCTTCAACAAAACATAAATGACGCCATTCATGATTTAAATAAAAATGTTCGTAATGTTTCAGAATCTACGATTTTGGGCATTTATTTAGAAAACGTAGTATATTAAGCTGTTATTGTGTAGGAAAATCATCAAATATTATGCGGGATCCACCTGAGTGAATTAAAAAAAAAATTACGCCACTAACTCATAATCAGATTATAATTTGCGTGGAGGAGTTTATAATTTTTATTACGCCATTAACTCATAATCAGATTATAATTTGCGTGGAGGAGTTTATAATTTCTTTTTCCTGATTGTATATTAATATTACGTTATTTTAATCTTGTTTAAAATTTTGTATGTTCGGTTTTTTATTGTTGTAAATTGTTATTAATTATAATATTCTAATCATCTAAATAAATTGTGGTCTAATTATCACAATGTCTATTTTTAATTAATTGATTTATATAAAAAAGCTCGGAATGTTTCCTAATCTACGATTTTAGGCATTTATTTGAAATAAGTAGAATATTAGGCGGTTATTGTGCAGGGAAATCATAAAGTATTGTGCGGGACTCACCTGAGTGAATTAAAAAAAAAATTAAAACTTGGATGAATGACGTGGCGCAACCACAGCCTGATAAATGTTTCAGAATTTATATAGATAAGATTCTTGTGACAAATCGACAATGAGACGTTTATTGAACAGGAGGGAATAATTTTGAAAAAAATGGATTTAGAAACATAGTAAAATCACTCTATAAATACCAAAAAATAATAAGCATTTTGTACAATCAAACTCATTTTGTAGACCCACAAATAACCCTCACATAAATGGCAGAGAAGAGCAAGATATTGATAATAGGAGGGACGGGTTACATAGGAAAGTTCATCGTGGAGGCAAGTGCCAAGGCCGGACATCCGACCTTCGCACTTGCCCGCGAATCCACTTTCACTTCCAAGGCTGATCTCGTCGACAAATTCAAAAACCTTGGTGTCAATTTTATCAATGTGTGTATTACTATTACCCGTCTTCTTTTTCCGTTTCAATAAAATACTGATACGTTTTTATTGTTTGATGATTTATGGATTATTAAACGTTTAGGGTGACTTGAACCATCATGAAAGCCTCGTGAACGCAATAAAACAAGTGGACGTTGTGATCTCGACTGTAGGAAGCGCTCTTGTCGCCGATCAACTCAAAATCATTGACGCTATTAAAGTTGCTGGTAATGTTAAGGTGCGTATCAATTAGATCATCGTCTATTTGTATCGGTTTATTATTGATTGTCGAACAATATCAAAACTCGAAACAATTACTTTTATACAGTTTTTGCTGATCGCTTACGACATATTTTATTCAGAGGTTCTTGCCATCGGAGTTTGGAAATGATGTGGATCATACGATCCATGCTGTTGAACCAGCAAAAACAGCTTGGGCTACCAAGGTTGAGATCCGCCGAGCCGTGGAGACCCAAGGAATACCTTTTACATTTGTGGCCTCCAACTTCTTTGCTGGATACTTTCTTCCCGGTCTGTCTCAGCCCGGTGCTACTTCTCCTCCTCGGGACAAAGTCATCATTTTGGGTGACGGCAATCCTAAAGGTATTAATACGCGCTCATAATGGGTTAGGGTTGACGGAAAGGGTAACATTATTCGTAAGACTCCACAAAGTCTTAAGTGTAAGATTATCCTCAGATTTTCCAAAGTCTTAAGACTGTGCCATTTTTCAAAGTCTTAAAACCGTGCCACGTTAGCTTTTCACCAACTTAGATTTTATACATTATCCGTAGACTCGTCTCAGACTTTACTTTTTCATTTTACTTTTTCTTCTTAGAAACTTATTAATTAATTCTAGTTTGTATTAAACATTACTAATTAAAATACATAAACTTAATTATATAACTAAACTAACTTAATTATATATATAAAAATGCAACACACAAACTATGCTAATAAACTTAATAATTAATACATTACATATTTGATACACAAATTCTCATTTGTGACGGCGATATCCGTCACAAGCTTGTGACAGATACCGTTTTCTCTCACAAAATACCCATTTTCTCTCTCTCTCTGACACTATTTATGTGGTCCATTTCTCCACTAACTCATTTTGTATCCATTTTATCACACAAAATATCCGTTACAAATGGTGACCCGTCACAAGTAAGACTTACTAATTTATAACCTACGTTTTTTGGTTGGGATCCATTTTGTAATATGGAATTACTTGAATATAATTTTTATTGAGAAAAATGGGTGAGAAATAGATTTTTGACGGTGAAAGTGTAAAACAAAGCAATATTCCTGGTGAGAAGCAATATTCCTGGTGACAAATTCTTAATGAATTTAACGCACAAAGCAACACTAAATTAAAACTTTGTTAAGACTTTAACTCAACAAAGTCTTAAGTCGAGTCTTAGATTTCCAAGATTCAACTTAATACTTTGTTAAGACTTTGATAGATTATTGTTAGTCTTAAGAAAAGTTTTGTATTAAGACTCGTCAAAGTCTTGTCTTAAGACCCCAATAATCTTACCCTAAGGATCTGTCACATTAGCTTTTCACTAGCTTTTATTATTTATTTATTATTCAGACTCACCCAAAACTTTATACATTATCCGTCAGACTCACCTCAGACTCTACTTTTCCATTTTACTTTTTCTTTTTACATACCTATTAAATTAATTCCAATGAGGTCAAGACCCACCAAAGTTTTAAGGAGAGTCTTGGATTTTCAAGACTCGTGTAAATTATTGGTAAAATTGAGAGAGTCTTGTCTTAAGACTTAACAAAGTCTTGTCTCAAAACCACCAATAATCTTACCCTAACTACTTAAGATCAGACGGTTTTATAGCAGAATTGGTGTAAACGTAATACATACTAGAATATTAATAATAGTTGGGCCTTAACCATAACCTTAAGGTTTTGGTTCATCTTTCATGGTTTTAGAGCGTATGGGGGAGCTTGTGCAAACTAACCAGGTTTTGGTTGAGATTGTTCATCTATCTAATGTTCTCGCATAAGTCGAGTCTGATTGTTCGATTTTGTTATTGTACACAGCTATTTTTACTGAGGAGGGAGACATTGGCACTTACACAATAAAGGCTGTTGATGATCCAAAGACTCTAAACAAGACCCTTCACTTCAGGCCTTCTGCTAATACACTCTCCTTTAATGAACTCGTGGCGTTATGGGAGAAAAAGATTGGGAAAACCCTCGAAAAGGTTTATGTTCCTGAAGAACAAGTCCTCAAGGACATCCAAGGTAATTCTCGATCGAACATTAGTTCAATTCTTTAAACTAATTTCAATGTGGGTTAGTTTGATACGAGAATATGTTTTGGTTACATGATTGCAGAAACAGAATTTCCGGGGAATATACTTTTGGCAATCAATCACTCGGTTTATGTGAAGGGAGAACAGACTAACTTTGACATCGATCCATCGTCTGGACTGGAAGCTACAGAGCTCTACCCAGATGTCAAATACACAACTGTCGACGAGTACCTTGATCGATTTGTCTAGAGTTTCTATCGTTACTACAATGCTTTACTATTTCTTTTACCAGTTGGAAGTGTGATTCAGTACTGAATGTAAACGTATCCCAGTGTAAGAATGTGTTTTCTTGTTTCTACTGGTACTCAAGAATATGATATATGTTTGTGGTATTGTTCTATGAATAATCTATGATTTCATTCACATTAGTTGGTGACTTCACTCTTCGAAAATCAGTAAATCGACTGTCTTTGATCATTTCTAGACAAATTTTATACCTTAGTCCTGATGCCTGTTTCACATTACATTATCTGCTGGTCGAATTGCAATGTAGCATGCACGATTGCGAGTTAATTTCATTCCAAGAATCAGAGATGAAAATTGTCAACTACCTTAGACGGTAAAGTCACTAAATGAGATATTCAGGAATTTGCAATCTGATGCTACAACAGTACAAGTCTACAACTGTCCTTGTAGCTCCCTTTGAAACATTAAGAGTTGAATCTTAAAGAGATCAGATATGGGAGTGTTTCAGACTCGAATGTTTTCACTCTGAAGCCGACTTCAATCATGTAGTATGCATGATGCCATGATGATATAGTTGGCTAGTTGCTTATAGCCGTCCTCCCCACCCCCGCCTTAGGCTTAGGGATGACAATGGGTCGGATTGGTTAGGGTTTTCAAAATCCAAACGCAATCAACTTTCCTATTGAATCACCGATCAATATCCAAAATTTTAAAATCCGTACCTAATTCATTATGCTTCTTTAAAATCCATACCCGCTCCAAATCCACATTCCCTCTAAAACCTAATCGTAAACTCGACTCCTGAATCCCACACCCTACATAAATTTGAGTATGGCTTAATTTCATACAGAAATGTGTGTTTTTTAACTGGGCTTTTATTCGCAACCGTTATAAAATAACACGGTTTGCTTTCTACAGACGGAAGTGAGGCAACCGGTCTGATTTTATAAATGAGAGTTTGTCAGACCCGTTTACATGATTTAACAGTTTTACGTTTGGGTTATGTGATTGCAGAAACATTATTTTTAGGGAATGTACTTTTGTCAATCAATTACTCTGTTTATGTGAAAGGAGAACTGACTAACTCCGACATGAACCATCAGTTGGAGTGGAAGCTACAGAGCTCTACCCGGATGTCGAAAACACGAGTGTCGAGTGTCGGCGAGTACCTTGATCAATTTGTGTAGGGTTCTGCTTACTAGTTGAAAGTGTAATTGAATAACTAAAGTAAGGCTATGCTACTGTAAGAACTTGTTTTCGTACTGATACTCAAGGAACATCATTACGAACTATGCTACGTATTCTAGACATGGTAAACCGATCAATCAGCAGGTCGAGTTTGGGCCGGCCAATTCGGGTCGAGTCATCGGGTTTCTCAAATTTTTCGGTTAGCTCGGGTTGGATCGAGCCATTTCAGGTTACGGGTTTGTTTCGGGTGAAGCGAGCCGGGTTATTACAGGTCGAGTTATTTTCGGTCAACAACTTTTCGATCAATTAAAATTATGTTTTGTTGGGTCATTTTCGGGTTGGGCGGTTTCGAATTGGGCTATTTCAGGTCTCGTTTGTTACGGGTCTACAAAAGCCCAGGGTTATTGTCGGGTCGGGTCAATTCGGAATTCGGGATTCGGATATCATTCGGGTGTGACATTGGGTTGATTTCGAGTCTCGGGTTAGTCTTTTTGGATCAAACCGATTTTTTCAGGGCTAGGTATTTCCACATTACTCATTGACTAATTTCTGAAATTTAGTGAATTGAATGTCCAATGATTCTTCTAAGCAATAAGTTGGTCAAAAATTTTTATATACAACCGTTACATAAGACTATGTTTATAGGCTGAGCTAAGGAGGTCTAGGTCTTGAATAAAGACAAAAAAAATAACAAATAAAAAGGAAAAAAAATTAAAAGGTTGGAACACCTTTGAAGAAACTAGGTCCATGCGGTCCAATTTGAACCTTCTAGAGCACTTTCAAGACCTTGTTTAGTGTATAAAAAATATAGGGTAAAGGTAGGTTAAGGTATGTCTTGATAAAAGATAAAAATGAAGAGGTATGGCATGAAAGTAGGTTAAGAAAAAAATTAATATTTTTTTTTTTTTTTTTTTGAAGGGAAAAATCGTTTCATTAATCAAAAGTCTAATGGTAGTTACAACATATGTCAAGAATAACAGGATACAAAACGATTAAAATCAAATAAACTAAATTCTCGATCAACAGAAAATTTCTAAACTTGATGGGCTCATGAGACGCTTCTGCACATCCTCTAACATATCGCCTTCTGCGGCTTTTCACAAGAGGGTCTCCAAATTTTCTAGGGCATTGACAAGAATCAAGTTCTTTTGACCAAAAGGTTTGTAACGAGCAATCTGACAGCAGTTTTATCTCAATAGGATCAACAATGAAAGCGCCGATCTTCCACTTAATTCTTGAACCTCTCAAATAGAGGGGAAAATCTCACCAAAAGATGAGGACAAAACTCACCAAAAAGTGAGAACAAAACTCACACAAAGGTGAGAACAAAACTCACACAAAGGTGAGAACAATTCTCCAATAAAGGAGAGGCAAGAGGTTATTAGCGTAAAAAAATTAAAGAAGAACAAAAACGGAAAATTTGGGGCTTACCTCCACCAAAAAAGGTAGACGGCAGCCCCCAAAAGGTTGAATTATGCAATATTCGTTTCTTATGAGTTATGAGCCTGCTTGCTATTCATGTTTTTAATATTTTAATATAGGAACTAGGGCTAAGTAGGGCTGCAAAACCTACGGATAAACATTGTCTAAGTACTCATTAATGTAAACTAAGTGATCATTTACCTAGAACCTCCATTAAAATAACTTTCATCGTTCACCACTTTCTATGATAAGGATATTAAGGCCCTGTTCTTTCTGGCTTATTTTCATCTCGTTTCAGTTCAGCTCAGCTCTATTCAGTTCAGTTCAGTTCAGCTCAGCTCTATTCAGTTCAGTTCAGTTCAGTTCAGCTCAATTCAGTTCAGCTCAGCTCAATTCAGTTTAGTTCAGTTCAGTCCAATTCAGTTCAGCTCAACTTCATTTAATTCATTTTCAATTCAGTTCAACTCGACTTTATTAAGTACATCCCACATTATTATTATTATTATTATTATTATTATTATTATTATTGTTGTTGTTGTTGTTTTTGTTATTATTATTATATTTATTTATTATTATATTTATTATTATTAATTAATAATTCTTATTATGATTATTATTGTTATCATTTTGATGTGTTTCATCTTCGAGATTATTATGGACACCAATATCGCACCTTTTTTTTCAATTTCTTTTCGAACTTTGTCCATGAATTTCTTCCGTTCTTTATCATCCATGTTTGAATCCGTTCTTCCTTGAATACTTTGATGTTGTATAACTGGAATACCAGGTTTATGCATCCGAATGAAATTATTGTAAAAGCGGATACGATAATTGACATTTGATATTTCGTTGTCATTTTGTGGAATGTTTTTTAACACCTTCCACCTTCTCTTCAGCTGTAATACCCCGTATTTTATTTCATTTATTATTAATTATTTTGAGATGATGGTTTGTTATTCGATGCGTATTTACTAATTTATTTTATAACTACGTAAGTCGAGAACGGGATATTGGTGGTATAATTCTTGGAATGCGTGTGGACCTTGATATACGGGCTGGGTTGCGAGAATTAATCGGGTCATAAGCTATACACGTTATAACAAGCTAACAACTAAGAAAACACTCTACTTATCTTCAACCCTAATATCACCCTCTTAGACTGCCTCCATCACCTCGTCATAACCCTACTGCTACTCTCATCGCTTACACCTAGTCTGCCTCCACAACCCCACATCAAACACCACCCAAACCACCGTGTAGATTAGAGAGGAAAAACAAAGTAAACTGCAACGCTAACAACCGCCACCAGCAGCGTGTTTCTGACCGTGCAATACATCGGGTTTGTGAGCGTTTTCCCTTATTCTTCTCATATGGTTTATACGTGTATGTTGATCATGTATAATCTGTGTAATGCATATAACATGTTTGACGGTTATGAACCACCTTTGGACCACCATAGCCATCACTAAAACGACTGAGAAGTCTGACATCAGACCATACTCTGTTTGTATTGCGTTTGTGTTGCGTTTCGTTTATGCTATTTTGTTCATGTTTATTGGTTCGTTTATGGTTGTGGCTCGTATGTACGGATAATAGGGAGTTAGTAAGTTGTACTGGTGGTGTCGGAGTGGAGTGTGGTGGTCGGGAAATTGTTTGGACAGGTGGTAAAAAGGGGCGTGGTGTATTCTGGATGGAAACAGGGATACATAGGTTACGTGAGGGCGGATGTTTGAGGGTGTCGTGCAGGGAGATAGGGTGGTGTCGAGGGCTGGTGGTTACCACCAATAGAGTCATGGGCTATGGGAGTTTTCTAGGGTAGTTCTGGTTGGTGGCTAGGGAGGTGGTATTGGTGGTGGGGAGTCGGTTTTGTAAGGAGTGTTTAACAGGTTGTTACAAGGTTCGAGGTTGTGTGTTTAACAACAGTTTTGGGGTGTGGTTATCGTGTAGGTTCTAGGGATCGAGGACGCAACTAAACCTCCTATGGGACCACCGTGGGTCAGTGGTGACCACGGTGGTGGCCAGTGGGGCTGTTGGGCACGGTGGAGAGAGATAAGAGCGCGAGAAAGGAGGAGGTTGGAGATTGTTGCTGAAAGTAGAGAGAGTTGTGAGTGTGCAGGCTGTTTTGGGCTACCGTGGTGGTAGCTGTGGTGGCCGCTGGTGGTGTACGAGGCGTGGAAGTGATATTTGGTAGTACGTAGTTCAGTTTAGGACAGTTGGTGGTAGTCGTGGGTGGCTTGGTCGGTGGTGGTAACGTGGTGAAGTAGGCTGGGCAGGGGCTTTTGTAGCAGGTTTTTGGAGGGGGCTGTTTGTGTTAGTAACGGCTAAATGTTGATGGATTGTCTTTGTTGTTGTTTCTTATTATTATTATTACTATTATTATTATTATTATTATTATTATTATTATTTTGTTATTATTATTATTATTTTTAGTAACTCTTAATAACATTATTATCATTGTTATGTTGGTATTATTAGTAGTAATAACAATATCTTTGGTTGTTCGTTCATGTTAGTCAAAGTTGGTGAGTCGGGAAATTTATGAGTTATGAAGTTCTATTTTGGGAAGGTTCTATTTATGGAAACTTTCCATTTATGGAAAGTTTCTAATTATTAGTAAATTATGGTTATTTATATTGTTGTTGTATTGATGTCGTAATAATGCAATGTTTGAATTACGTTATAATTATTAAGTTTATAATTAGTAATGATGATGACATGTCCATGAGAGTATATTATGATCAATATTAATTGTATTGTTGTTATGGTGTAATTCACATTAATGTTGGAAGTGTATAAGTATGTTATTTATTGATGGGTGAATTGTATGCTATAATTAGTAAGTTTATAGTTGACATGCGAATGAAGATGACCAAGTAATTCAGTTAGTTATGTTGATTGTGTGAACAACTTTTGATATTAAGTAATAATAATTATATGAACGGAATTCGAGGTGGAACATTTCTAGCAGTTGTTCGGTTGTCATTCTGCAATTCGAGGTATGAGAATACTACTCATATAATAATGAGTGATCTGTTGACATTTGGTGATAACCATGTTTATTGTTGTTATAATGTGATTATTATATTGAATTATTCTATTTATATATTCTGAGATATGATACGAGGTGACGATAAAGGGTCTGTGATTGGTGCGGAGATTAAGGGTCTGTGATTGGTGCGGAGATAAAGGGTCTGTGATTGGTGCGGAGATAAAGGGTCTGTGATTGGTGTGGAGAATTATGGGTCTTGTGATTCGGAGTGGAGAAGTTCGACTTTCTATTTATAGTAATGTGGTTTGTTTACAGTTTTTCTCTACTCAACCTCGTGGTTGACCCTGTGTATTCGTGTGACACCTGTGATGAACCAATCATTGGGGAGCAGATTGACAGGTGTTGAGACTATGGGAGCTAGGGGAAGAGAGAAGCTTGGATCCGGACATGCCTAGAGTCTAGATCACCATAGTAGTTACTTATGAGTTGTACTTTTGTTTTATCAAGACAGTTTGTTTTAATTCAGTTGTAAAACTTGTTCTTTGAGATAACTCATCAATTTAAAGTACTGTTTATCTTCCTTTGTATCTACTGCCTTGGAAAACCGAGATGGTAACATCCTTATTTATCTGGGGAGTCCTAGTACAGGCCCTTAAATAAATGGGGGTGTTACATCAGCTGACCAAACACCATTTCAACCGTCATTCTCAAAGATGAATGTCGATAATTAAAATTTTCAAATATTCCGCTAGGAGGTGCATGCTTATATTCAGTCACATGGTTTCTCACGTTTGAATGACTAATAGGAGACAAATACACAAGTGCATTCGGGTATCACGAATCCATCAAATAATATTTACCTATAATTCTATAAATGTTTATATATAAAAATAATTAATGTTTAGATAATAAAAAAATGAAATACATGTCACATTTACCACATTTAGACGTAAAATGTTTAGATAATAAAAAAAATAATTAATATTAATTAGACGTAAAATACTCAAATGTTACTTTTGTTAATTTTAAAACACAAGAAAAGAAAAAAGCAAAGTCCATTAGAGTTTACAAAAAAAAAAGTATACTTAAAAATAATATTTTATTAATATAATTGCTTTTTAAAAAATCGCAAATTTGTATTAACCAAACATTTTTTTATATTATTATTATTAGTTAGTATACTTTAATTAAACTTAAGTTATTTCTATTAATTTCAGCTTCATTCACCTCAGTTCAGTTCAGCTCGATTAAATTCAGTTCAGCTAGCTCAGTTCAGTTCAGTTCAGTTCAGCTCAGCTCGATTCAGTTCAGCCCAGCTCAGTTCAGTTCAGTTTAGTTCAGCTCAGCCCCATTCAATTCAGCTCAGTTCAGTTCAGCTCTAAAAAGCTAGAAAGAACAAGGCCTAAATCGTTCGTCATATAATTTTACAATATGATATTATAAACCGTTTTATAGGAGATTTACTCACCAGTAGATAAAATTTTTGGATTTGAGGGAATGATTGAAAAAACAAAAGTTCCTAGCAAACTAACACGTGATACATTAGAAAATCACAAATTCTTATTTACAACGACACTATCCGTAGCAAGCTTGTAACGAATACCATTTTCTCTCATAAAATACCCACTTTTTCTCATTCTGGACACTATTTATGTGGTCCCCCTCTCCACTAACTCATTTTATATCCATTTTATCTCACAAATTATTCGTCACAAATGATGACCCGTCACAAGCAAGACTTACCGTTAGAAAATAGCAATGTCATATTTTTGGTTGTATGAAATTTAGCTGAATTGAATGAATTGAATTAAATGAGTTAAATGTGAACGAAACTAAGTCAAAACATATGGTCTTATTATGCCATATTTGTTTATTTAAAAAAATTGCCGAGTGGCAGAGACGCAGAGTGATTCAACGACTTCACTAAAAAAATCGGTGAGCAATTCAGCGGTTTAAAACCGAAACTGAAAACAGATGAACTAAGTCTACGTGGACAATGCTGAATGGTCTCATTTGTGATAACATATGCTCATCAATCATGTAGGAATTTTTGTTCGAAACCACCAGAATGAATTGAATGGAAAAGTCTTAAAGAAAAAAAAGGCAACCATTTGATTATCTAACTCATTTTCCACACACCATTATTAGTACACAATTTACATCTACAATGTCGGAAAAAAGCAAAATACTAATAATTGGAGGAACGGGTGACATCGGAAAGTTTATAGTCGAGGCGAGTGCCAAGGCTGGACATCCAACCTTGGCACTCGTTCGTGAATCGACCATTTCTTTGAAGGCAAACCTCATCAACAAATTCAAAAACCTCGGTGTTAATATTATCATTGTTAGTGATCTCAATGTGCTTATTTAGAAACATTTCTTTTTTCATTGTGGGGGTTTTTTGTTACGATAATTTGTTGATTAATTGTTCGGACAGGGCGACATGAATAATCACGAAGGCCTAGTGAAGGCAATAAAACAAGTGGACGTGGTCATCTCTACCGTAGCCACCGCTGTTATCGGAGATCAACTTAAAATTATTGACGCTATTCAAGAAGCTGGTAATGTTAAGGTCATTATCAATTGCTAGGGGTGAGCAAAAAATTCCGATACGGTTTTATAATACGGATACGATACGGTATACGGTTTGAATTATACGAATTTCCGTATATACGATACGGAAATCCGTATATACGATACGGTTTTCACGAAACTGTACCGTATCCGGGTCGGGCAAAAACGAAACCGTATATACGGTTTTCGACACGGTTTGAAATTTTTGTATAAAAACATTAATGAAACCCAAAATTCAGTTTTCAACTTCCACTCTTAATTGTTATTTATGACTAATTTTACAAATTTATCTTAATAAATAAAAAATTAGACTTTCATTAGATGTAGGCATGTTAGATGTAGTTATTAGCACTTAAATAACTACAATATTTAATTGGTTATTTCTCACCAAACCGTATCCGAATCTACGGTTTCCGTATACACGGTTTTTCCGGGTACCCGAACACCGTATATACGGTTAAACCATATCGGATCCGTATAGTGATTTTTGCGAATTTTAAAACCCTATACCCGATACGGTTTTCAAAACCGTACCGGGTATACAGTTTTGCTCACCCCTATCAATTGCCCCTTTCAAGCTTTAACTCGAGGAGCAAAGCTAGTACAATTTATGGAGAAGGCCGAAGGGTATTCGAATCTTTGACCTATAATCTATTGTCACGATACTTCTATCTTAATCACTAGGCTAAAAGGCTAAAACCTCCTGCATAAGATTATTGACGCTGTTAAACAACCTGATAATGTTAAGGCCTGTATCAAATATCCCTTTAGCTCGAGGTGCAAAGCTAGTACAATGTATGGGGAAGGGATTCAAACCCGTGACCTATAATCTATTGTCATGATACCTCCAGTTTTAATCACTAAGCTAAGACCTATTCGATAAAAATGTCATTTTTATAGTACTTTATATATGTGCCTTTGAAAAATTGTAAGTCATGTAAGACATTATTGTACAGAGGTTCCTGCCATCGGAGTTTGGGAACGATGTTGATCATATGATCCACGGTGTGGAACCAGCAAAAACAGATTGGGCTAAGAAGGCTGAGATACGTCGAGCAGTGGAAGCCCGAGGAATACCTTTTACATTTGTGGCCTCCAATTTCTTTGCCGGTTACTTTCTTCCTAGTCTGTGTCAGCCCGGTGCTACTTCTCCTCCTCGGGACAAAGTCATCATTTTAGGTGACGGAACTCCTAAAGGTAGTACAAACTCACAATAAGACGATTTTATACAAGAATTTGTGGAGAATATTGAGTCGAACTTGATTGATTATTCGGATTTCTCTATACACAGCCATTTTTACGGAGGAGGGGGACATTGGCACATACACAATAAGGGCCGTTGACGATCCAAGGACTTTAAACAAGACCCTGCACATCAGGCCACTGTCTAATACACTCTCTTTCAATGAACTTGTATCCTTATGGGAGAAAAAGATTGGCAAAACCCTTGAAAAAATTTATGTTCCTGAAGAACAAGTACTCAAGAACATCCAAGGTAATCCTCGAGGCCTTTATCGAGTTTTCCTTGCCATTTTCAGGTTCAATTAGATTATAGAGGAACGGTCTCACTTTAATATGAAGTAAGATCACAACCCATTTAACCGTAAACTCTACCTGTCTACCTCGTTAACCCACTAACTCGAGACAAATTCCCCTGTTTTAATTCCAATATGGGACCGTGTTTTATGAGAGTTTGTTTTTCACGTTTTGTTACATGGTTACAGAAACAGAATTTCCGGGGAATGTACTTTTGGCTATCTATCACGGTGTTTATGTGAAGGGAGACCACACTAACTTTGACATCGATCCATCGGTGGGAGTGGAAGCTACAGAACTATATCCGGATGTCAAATACACAACTGTTGATAAATACCTTGATCAATTTGTCTAAATTTCCAGCTTGATCAATGTTACTAGTTAAAAATGTGGTTCAACGATAAAAGTACAACTATGCTAATGTAGGTGTTGGTGTACTTGATTTGCCTGGTTGAAATGTGATACGCCGTCATTCCCTTAGTAGAATCATCGTGCCTGGTTGAAATGTGGCGTATGCACTGCCACTCCCTTTGTAGAACCATCGGAAGCAATACAGTCGTCAATTATTGTGTAAATCGGTAGATGTCATTTAAGGGGTATTCATGACTTGAATTCGCAATCTGTCAATGCTAGAACTGCCCTTA
Source organism: Silene conica (assembly GCA_029255685.2). NCBI lineage: Eukaryota > Viridiplantae > Streptophyta > Magnoliopsida > Caryophyllales > Caryophyllaceae > Silene > Silene conica. The sequence goes on from CM055312.2 coordinate 73,677,358, forward strand.
TGTCCTTTGTCTACGATGGCTAGTCGGCTACTGCAAATGAAAATTAATGCACGGGCAACCGTTTCCATGGCGCCCCAACACCTTATACATGTAGATAGAAAACATACATCTCACTTTAGCCTCATTAAACATCGAGTAACAAAAATATGAACAAACACGTTCCAAACTTCCAACCTTGTAAGAGAAATATATGACGGAGATGCATAACTCGTCTTCATCCGATCCTTTTCTTCATCAATTAGGGACCATCATCTACCAATTTCGGTAGTTGTGCTAACTACCGCAGATTATAGAACCCAATATAAATACAACAAAAAATAAGCTTCTATTGACAATCAAACTCATTTTCCACAACCACAATAATCCACTTTTAAAATGGCGAGCAAAATATTGATAATAGGAGGGACTGGTTATATAGGAAAGTTCATAGTTGAGGCGAGTGCCAAGGCAGGAAATCCAACCTTCGCACTTGTCCGCGAATCTACTACAGCTTCCAAGCATGACCTCGTCCATAAATTCAAAAACCTTGGTGTCAATATTATCAACGTTAGTAATCCTTGTGTCATTTTGTGTCGAAACAAAGAATCTTGCTGAGGAAGGATATTATCCGTCATAAGCTGGAGACGGATAGTATCCTCACCCAACCAATGCAAGTGGGAAGACAAGTGGAGGAAAATGGAACATTTTTATGAGTCATGCCACTTGCATTTTATCATTTTTATGAGAGACACTATCCATCTTTAGCTTGTCACGATAGTGTCCGTCTCCAACGAGAATGTGTGTTAGAAAAAAATACACTCCGTCCCTCGCTCCATCTCCTAATAATCTTTCTAGTTTGACTTTTAGGGTCAAAGTTTAATTAGTTTGACCACAACTAACCGTTTGTTAAAATACACATCTCATTGAAGACGGACATATCCGTCACAAGCTAAAGACGGCTCAAGTAACGTCCCAGTGATTAGATAAGACAAAAGCATAATGTTACTTTCTAGCTAATTTGCTTTTTTCTTATCTTCCAACTTGGTTATTACTTGACTCGTGTTCAAGTAGTGACGATATACGGTCTTCAATAAGACTTGCTGTTGTTAAAATAATACTGTACATTATTAAAGAACCAACACATTATAACAAAATATTTACATTAATTAATCATAGAGAAAGCTTTCAAAAATATATTTTGTGAATGAAAAAAGGCGAATATAAACGGAGAAATCGAGTTAAAGTGTGGTCTCGATGAAGACTGCAATTTAAACTAGGAAGATTGTTTTTTAATTATTTGAATCGGAGGGATTACTTCTTTTTTTTTTTTTTTTTTATTATTTGATGATTTGTGGGTTATTTATTCGGCCAGGGAGACATAAATGATCATGAAGGTCTAGTGAAGGCAATAAAACAGGTGGACGTCGTGATCTCGACTGTAGGAAACGCTCTTGTTGGAGATCAAATCAAAATTATCGATGCTATTAAAGATGCTGGTAATGTTAAGGTGGGTATCAATTCCGAATGTTAACACACTGATGCGATCGTAAGTAAAACGAAAATACAAAAGGATAGAAATGCAGCTGTTCAATTACGAGAATTGATAGGCTACCCAAATAATAGAATTGTGGTGAATAATCACCTAGATTCCATTAGACAAATGAGATAAATCTCACAAGTTGATTCATAAAATTCATTGATTGATTATTACAAGGTAAGTAATGCCCTTATATAGGCTACTAATGACTTGGGAAATAAGAAACAAAAGGGATAAATGACTAAGCTACCCTTAGTCTCATTTTGAAGTGTATCACACACGTAACTCGTAAGTCATAACAACGGAGTTTTAGAAAGATGTTAGTTGGAGTACATTGTTTCATCAAAACATAGATACATGCATTGATGTTTTAAGAGTGGTGATTGGTGAATTGGTATTGATGTTTTGTTCAGAGGTTTCTGCCATCGGAATTCGGGAACGACTTGGACAATATGATCCATGGTGTGGAACCAGTAAAAACAGCTTGGGCTCAGAAGATTGAGATACGTCGAGCAACGGAGGCCCAAGGGATACCTTTTACATATGTTGCCTCCAACTTCTGTGCTGGATACTTTCTTCCTAGTCTGTGTCAGCTTGGTGCTGCTACTCCTCCTAGGGACAAAGTAGTCATTTTGGGTGACGGTACTCCTAAAGGTATTTTTCGTATTAATAAGGCACTGATCAGACGATTTTCTAGCATGATGATTGGAGCCTGAGTATTCGATTTTCTTATTTTACACAGCTGTTTTTACCGAGGAGGGGGACATTGGTACATACACAATAAGGGCTGTTGATGATCCAAGGACACTAAACAAGACCCTTCACTTCAGGCCACCAGCTAATACACTCTCCTTTAATGAACTTGTGTCCATATGGGAGAAAAAGATTGGGAAAACCCTCGAAAAGGTTTACGTTCCTGAAGAACAAGTCCTCAAGGACATCCAAGGTAATTCTCGATCCAACATTATTAGTTCAATTCTTTAAACTAATTTCAATGTGGCTTAGTTTCATACGAGAATACGTTTTGGTTATGTGATTGCAGAAACAGAATTTCCAGGGAATATAGTTTTGGCAGTGAATCACTCTGTTTTTGTGAAAGGAGAACAGACTAAGTTTGACATCGATCCATCGTTTGGAGTGGAAGTTACAGAGCTCTACCCGGATGTCAAATACACGACTGTCGATGACTTCCTTGATCCATTTGTCTAGGGTTCAAGTCTCACTAAAATGCTTACTATTATTGTAACGTCTGTACGAATGTGTTTTTCTTCTACTACTACTACTACTACAAGTCAATTCAAAGAACATTACGAACTATTATGTCCCCGTGGGAGTGTGATATGTACGGAGAAGTTGTCAACTACCTCAGATGGTAAAGTCACTAAAGCGGTTATTCAGGAATCCGAACTTGCAATTGTATTTTGCCGGCGTTAAAATCGTTTATACTGGCCTTCAGAAAAAAAAAGGGTCATCACTTGCATCCAAACACTACAACTTGAAACTTAAAGAGATGAAATATGGAGTAGTCTATCAGACTCAAACGATGCTTTTCCTTCAAATAAACTGGATTTTATTCACATCAACATCTAGTAAGTTTACTATTGTCGATTGCGGAGCCTTCAAAACGAATTAAACGGAATGATACATTACTGAATTTTTTGGTTAATTATCGTTAATTAGCAAAATAATTAGGTAATTAGCATTTATTTAAAAACTATTTGGGCTACGGTGTCCACGTCCGATTTTTACATGAAACCGCTAAGAAACCTAACGATTTTACTTAGTTTTTTTTATATATATAAAAGGTAAAACCGCTAAGAATCTTAACGGCTTACCATATCACTACTGTTATATTGTAGTGTACCATGCAATTTTGTTAGAAAATTTTGGAAATTGTTGGAGAAGTCGCTGAGAACTTCAACGGCTTTCTTCTCTCTCTTTTTTAAGTGATGACGTGGACACCATAGACCCAAATAGTTTTAAATGAACACTAATTACCTAATTATTTTGCTATTTAACGCTAATTAACCAAAAAATTCTACATTACTTGTATATGACACATTTAAGAGTCGTGAATTGCTATTTGCTAATGATGTTTTGTTTTGAGGTTTTTACCCTCTGAATTTGGGAACTATAAGGAGTATTATATCGGAATTGATATTATACGATATGATACCGATATGTTTGATTATTGTAATCTCGACATTTTTGTGATTGTTTTCTAATGTTTAGGATCACAATATCTTGTAACCGAGAATGATGTTGAATGAATTAGATAGACAATATCATCAAAATAAGATTTCGAAAAGTAATGTGTTTGACTTTCATATGAATTTTTATTTGATGAATACTTCTAAGGCTAAGATAAGTGTAAAGCACAATAGATGAAAAAAGCAATTGAACGTTGTAATTTTTTCTTTTAGAAAAATTTCACCGGTGAATGTAAATTTTCGGCCACCCTGGTAAGAGCGCAGAAGCGGTTTCAAGAGTCTTTGATACCATGTTGAGTGTTTATTTTGGTGATAATTGTCTATCTAATTCATTCAACATCATTCCCTTATATAAGAGTTACAATATATTATCATCCTAGAAAGTAGAAAACAATCACAAGAATTTCGGGATTACAATAACCAAAGATATCAGTATTGTATCGTATAATATTAATTCTGATATGTACTCCTAATCGAAACGACTTGGACAATATGATCCATAGGGTGGAACCAGCAAAAACAGCTTGGGCTTAGAAGAAGACTGAGATACATGGAGCAGTGGAGGCACAACCGCACAAGGGATACCTTTTATATATGTTGCCTCCAACTTCTTTGCTGGATACTTTCTTCCCGGTCTGTGTCAGCTTGGTACTGCTACTCCTCCTAGGGATAAAGTAGTCATTTTGGGTGACGGTACTCTAATCCTAAGGTATTTTTCGTATTAATAAGACACTAGTCAGACGATTCTAAATTAGAATCGTACATAACATTCTTAAGAATGTGGAACAAACGGATCGATTTTCTCGCATAATTCAAGCCCGATCATTCGATTTTCTTGTTATACACATCGATTTTTAGAGGATGGGGAAATTTGTTACGTTGGAGTAGGAAGTTGCTCCAAAGCTTAAGATCGGTAATCTTATTCCACATAGGAAGAAAAGTGGAGTACTGATTACTAGCTTATATATAAAAGCACTTTATTTAGTATTAACTCGACTATAAAGGAAAGACTGTAGTCTCCCCTCGCGCGCACCACCGGCCCGGCCCGGCCCGAGTGCACAACCCGTTTTGCTACTGGTCTAAATTTTTTGCATCAATACTTTTCTAGTTGTTGAACATTATTACACAATAATGTTCAGATTTTATTACCATTGAATAATGGTTTTATGACCATTCATCTGCGTATATTTTGGCATTCAAAGTGACGGTTAGAGCATCTCTTACACCATAAATAGATTAAATACAGCCCTTGCATACTTCATATACACACAAAAAATACAAAAACATTTTCATATACACTTTTTTCCTTCCATATTACTCCCTCCTATTCTCAATAATTGTCACATTTGAGGGAGGGCACAAGATTTAAGGACTAAGGGGAAGGTTGTCCTTTATGGTCAAAAATATGTCCCAAAATGGAATATGTGACAATTAGGGGTTGGGTTAGGGGTGGTTTTAGTGTAAAATAAGTAAAGTACTAAGGGTAAGATTGTCCTTTTATGGTCAAAAATATGTCCCAAAATGAAATATGTGACAATTAGGTGAATAGACGAAAATGACAAATGTGACATTTATTCGGAATAGGAGGGAGTATATTTTGGATTATTTCATGGGAATAACCCATCATGTAGATGTCCTGCAAATACCACTTCATCATACCAATAATTTCAATCACTCTTCTTTCTATAACAGTCTAAAAATGAATTAAATCTATCTTATCCAGCATATCAATAATTTCAATTAGCCTGTTATGGGAAGAATGATAAGATAGATTTAATTGGAATCATTGACATGATGAAGTAATATTTGAAGGGCACACATAGCATAGATTACTCTCATGAAATAATCATTATATTTTCTGAGAACAGTTTCCACTTCTACCTTTGTTGTGCAACGAAGCGTGAAAAAAGACGTTAACCCTGTAATTAGTAACCAAGGAACCCAATGAGTGATCAGTTTAGTTCATATTTCTAACAATCTAAATCAATTATAAAACTTTCTAATCTTGTCGTTTTACTACCGTCATTTTTATTCATCATGACGTACTCAAATGTTAAAAATTCAGACAATTTCAACGTCAATAACCAACTTATTACTACTACTCCTAACAATATTGTTACTCATTTTTCCATGCCACACAAAGTAATTTCTGGTCTCAGTAAGATAAAACTTTTAGATGAAAAAAATAATAGGAGATGGTCTGAAAAAATTCTATTTTATTTTCAACAATATGAAATTGATTATGTGCTTTTCAAGAGCCACAATTCTTTGAAGTGTCTAGTTCGTCTGAAATTGTCAAACCCGATAACAAATCTGCAAAAGACAATAGAATTGTTAGAGGAGTCATGTTACATTATATGATCGATAATTTATTTGATATCGACTGCAAGACTAAGGCCATGTTCTTTTGGACTTATTTTTGCTTAATTTAAGTTAAGTTCAGCAAAAATAAGTTAAGTTCAGAAAAGTTCAGTAAAAATAAGTCATGTTCAGCAAAAATAAGTTAAGTTAAGTTCAGCAAAAATAAGTTCAGAAAAGTTCAGCAAAAATAAGTTAAGTTAAGTTAAGTTCAGCAAAAATAAGTTAAGTTAAGTTCAACAAAAATAAGTTCAGAAAAGTTAAGCAAAAATAAATTCAGAAAAGTTAAGCAAAAATAAGTTCAGAAAAGTTAAGCAAATACTCATACCCGTTTATAGTATTGACGAGTTTTGAAAATTTTAAGATTTTCCCAAATTCTCTCGTACAAACGTTTCATGTGCGACCATTTTTTTTAATTACCCAAGAGTGACACTATTAACAAGAGAATAGTCGGATTTTCCAAAAAAAATACACGGGTTAAAAATTACACAATAATTTTCGTACGATAATGAACATACTATATTTATATAGAAATATATTATTAAAAAGATTGTGATAATATAGAAATAGATTATTTAAAAAAATTGTGATATGTGATTTACTTTTTAATTATGTATTGAAGTAAGATAATGAACATACTGTATTTATATATATAAAAAGAAACTATTATTATTATTATTATTATTATTATTTTTATTACTATTATTATTATTACTATTATTATTTATATTATTTAAATTAATATTTATTTAGTTCGAAAAAGTTAGACTCATATAAGTTAAATTCAGAAAAGTTAAGTTCATAAATGTTAAGCAGATATAAGTTAACTTCGGCAAATATAAGTTAAGTTAAGTTAAGCAAAAATAAGTTCAGAATAGTTCAGCAAAAATAAGTTAAGTTCAGAAAAAATAAGTTAAGTTAAGCTCAGCAAAAATAAGTTCAGAAAATTTCAGTAAAAATAAGTTAAGTTCAGCAAATATAACTTAAGTTCAGAAAAATTCAAAAAAAATAAGTTAAGTTAGTTAAGCAAAAATAAGTCCAAAACAACAAGGTCTAAGACCACTAAATAAATTTGGGATATTTTAGATACTAAGTATGAGTCAAATGATGTTAGTACTAAGAAATACTCCCTCCATTTTTATCCAAGTAATACACAAGGTATTTGCACAAGAAATAAGGCAGCATTAAACAACAATAAAAGGTACAACTAGTTGCAACAAAAACAGCTTTATTAGGGTATTTTTCTAGGTTGTTTAGTTCTTAATGACCTTTGGTTAAATATTGGCCAGAATTACTATTCAAGTAATTAAATCAACTTTTCCACCCTTTTTCAACTATTCAAAATAACCCCATTAACCACTACATTTCCCACCACAATTCCCTCCTAAAAACATCATTTCAGTGTAGCTGTCCACCCTGAGATCCCCTTTCCCAGCCCCTTTAAAACCAACAGTTTTAGGTAAAATTACATAAACCAAAATAATTACAGTCCTTCATACTCCCAAAAAATTACAGTCCTTCATACTCCAAAAATTACAGTTCCTTCATTTTTTCCCAGTCCCAACAAACTTCTAAAAAATCACAGAAATTACAACTCTAAAAAAACCAAAATCAGATGAACTACACTTGCGTGACGGAGCAGAAACGACAGGAAGTTGCAGTTTTCCTTCTAAGCAAGTCGGATAATGGGCAGCTTACACGCGGAATGTTGAAGGAAGCCGTGGACACGTTTGGTCTAAACCGACAAGTGGTAGGCAGAATCTGGAAATTAGCAAAGAAACCCAGAAATATTGGTGAAGGGTTAGATGTTAGTAGTGGTCGAATTGGAAACACAAACAAAAAACGTGTACTACCTGATCTCGAGTTCATTAAATCGCTTGAATGGGAAAAGCGCGATACTATGGAAAGAGTTGCAGAGAATACCGGAGTCTCAGTGGGCACGGTTCACAAGTGGGTAACTCAAGCCCCACTCAAGCCCCACTCAAGCCCATTACATCCTCAACTCAAAGACGCGACTAAAGTAAAACGATTGAAACATGCGCTAATGTACTTACAAGTGGAGCAGGCTATTCAAGAGTTTCTGGATCTAAACGCAATTCCAGCAACAAAAATCAAGCTCGCAGAGATGAGTAATGTCATCCACATGGACGAAAAATGGTTTTTCATCCAATACGACGGTCATAAGTTTTACGTAGTTGATGGGGAAGAGTTACCGTACAGGAGTTGTCAGTCGAAGAGGTACATCACAAAGGTAATGTTCATGTATGCAGTGAGCAGGCCTATTTACTCAGAAAATGGAGAACTTTTATTCGATGGTAAAATAGGCATGTTCCCCTTCACAAGGGAGGTATCAGCAGCAAGATCAAGCGTAAACAGACCAAGGGGTACTTTGGAAACCAAAGCTATTGAATCAATAACAAGACAAGTCACCAAGGAATGCATCATTCAGCAAATTATACCAGCCATCAAAACAAAATGGCCAGAAGATGTAAGTAAACATATCTTAATTCAACAAGATAATGCTAGACCACATATCAAGAATGACGACCCAGAATTTATGGCAGTGGCTAACACAGATGGGTTCAATATAGAGCTGATATTTCAACCCCCAAACTCACCAGATTTGAACTGCAATGACCTAGACTATTTCAGGGCATTGCAGTCACTACAATCAAGGAAAGTAGCGAAGACAGTGGACGAGCTTGTGAACAGTGTGATGCAAGCATTCATTGATTACAGCCCAACAAAATTAAACAACATCTTCTTGACACTACAATCAGTAATGGTTGAGAGTATGAAAGTCAAGGGTCACAACGATTTTGCCATACCACACATGAAGAAAGGTCATCTAACACATTTAGGAATATTACCGAGGAACTTGGATGTAAGTGAAGTGCTAGTTAGGGAATGCATTGAACATTTACAAGGTCTAGGTGAAACAGCAGGTTTAGAATATCTAATGGGGGAATTAGGTTACTAATGTAGCAGGAAGATAGTAGCATAGAAACTTGTTTTGGGTCAATTTGTTTAGGGTGTAAACATTTCTACATAAGATATGTTTAACTTGTAATCAGATTATGAATGTAATGCTACTGGTTTATTTAAGTTTCATGATTTTCATCTGAATTTCTTAGTTAACCAAATCATAGCATATCATACAGCAAGCAAGAATACATTTGCAAATCCAATGACATTAACTCTCAGGCCTAATTTGGCCTCATCATCGAGTTATTCTAAACAGAAGTGCCTCCTACACACACACACAATGAAACTGGTAGACACTATGTTCAAATAGTAAACAAACATCTCTCAAACAAACAAAGGTTGTTTTCACCGAGATCACTTCACATTATGTGGACTTACATGTATGTAACTGATTTGAACATGCGCACACACCCAGTCATTGGTAGACCATGTGGTGGCACAACTATTTAAACTACATGGCCAGACCCCTATGTATACCACTACTACAACTAGATATTGCTCTCAAACCATTAAGGGCATTCATCATTGAGCTTTATCCATGTACTTATACCGGCAGCAGTGAATAAGCAACAACAGACAGCATACAAGAGTGATTATCATACATGAGTGACTGAATAAGCACGTGCAATGTCTCAGCAATAGTAGTAAAGAGGCAACATGATTTAAGATTGACAATGGTAAACAGAATAGGCAACATTATTTCAGATTTACAATGATAAACAAAGAGGCAACATTATTTCAGATTTACAATGACAAACAAAGAGGCAACATTATTTCAGATTGACAAATGATTTTAGAAGAGGCAACATGATTTCAGATTTACAATGATAAACAAAGAGGCAACATTATTTCAGATTGACAAATGATTTTAGAAGAGGCAACATGATTTCAGATTTACAATGATAAACAAAGAGGCAACATTATTTCAGATTGACAAATGATTTTAGAAGAGGCAACATGATTTCAGTTTCACAATGGTAAACAAAGAGGCAACATGATTTCAGATTGACAAAGGTAAACAGAATAGGCAACATTATTTCAGATTTACAATGATAAACAAAGAGGCAACATTATTTCAGATTTACAATGATAAACAAAGAGGCAACATTATTTCAGATTTACAATGATAAACAACGAGGCAACATTATTTCAGATTGACAAATGATAAACAAAGAGGCAACATTATTTCAGATTTACAATGATAAACAAAGAGGCAACATTATTTCAGATTGACAAATGATTTTAGAAGAGGCAACATGATTTAAGATTGACAAAGGTAAACAGAATAGGCAACATTATTTCAGATTTACAATGATAAACAAAGAGGCAACATTATTTCAGATTTACAATGATAAACAAAGAGGCAACATTATTTCAGATTGACAAATGATTTTAGAAGAGGCAACATGATTTAAGATTGACAAAGGTAAACAGAATAGGCAACATTATTTCAGATTTACAATGATAAACAAAGAGGCAACATTATTTCAGATTTACAATGATAAACAAAGAGGCAACATTATTTCAGATTTACAATGATAAACAAAGAGGCAACATTATTTCAGATTGACAAATGATTTTAGAAGAGGCAACATTATTTCAGATTTACAATGATAAACAAAGAGGCAACATTATTTCAAATTGACAAATGATTTTAGAAGAGGCAACATGATTCAAGATTGACAAAGGTAAACAGAATAGGCAACATTATTTCAGATTTACAATGATAAACAAAGAGGCAACATTATTTCAGATTGACAAATGATTTTAGAAGAGGCAACATGATTTCACTTTCACAATGGTAAACAGAAGAGGTAACATTATTTCAGATTCACTATGGTAAACAGAAGAGGCAACAGATTAAGTAAGAAATGAATTCATGCAAACCCAAAAATGAAATCAGATAAGTAACTCAACAACAAAAACTCAACAGCAGTACATCAACAGTAGTAACCAAAAAACACAACCCCAACAGCATTAACTAAATTGAAGTAACCCCAAAACACAAAGTATACGAAATATCCGTCACAAAATGCAACTAACCACGAAGATGAGAAACATGCAAACACAAAAAATGATGAACAGATTAATTAATCAACAGCAGTAACTCATCAACATTAACTCAGCAGCAGTAAATCAACAGCAGTAACCCATAAACGCAAACCCAACATGAGTAACTAAGAAACGCAAGAGGTTTGTTTATAAAGATGACTCACCGACGTCCAACCAACAGCAGCAGAAACAGAAAAAATCAGAACCCGTCGTAGTAGCAGCAGCAACATGCAAAAGGGAAATACTCGTAATTAGATTTCCGCAATAATATAATTCGTCAAAAATCAAATAAAATCAACAAAATTCTAAGAAAATTAAACAACTTACCTATTTTTCTTTTTTTTTTCTCACGTTCAATGTGTCTCTCTAAATATCGTAAACGCTTAAACTCAGAAAACGTCACAGGATAAGGACAGATCTTCACCACTCCTATCAAACAACCCAGCATCAAAATCATCCTCAAAGCCTTCCTTTTCTCAGCATCTCTTTTCAACACTTTAGCCACATAGTCACTAAACCTATGAGTTTTAGGTTTGACAGGGTCAGATTTGGGTGAACCCATAACCCTAACATCTGAAGCAACACCATCATTAACCACAGGATCATCACATCTCCCAATCACACCACTACTTTCCCCTAAATCACCACCGACATCACAGACATCAGAAAGTTTATCACAAAAAACAACATCGAACTGAGTTTCCTTAACTTGAAACCCAAAATCAAAAGGATCTAAAGTATCTGGTACAATAGTAGTCGGAACAGAACAAGATGAATCACCAGAATCATCAAACTCATCATCAGATCTCGTGATTTCCGAGAGATGATCATCTTTTTTTGAAGGTTGGTAATGATTATTGTTCATCATTATTGTTGATGAACAATGGAATGAAGAAGGGGAGAAGAAAGAGGCAGTGATTAGGAGAGTAATGAAGGGTTTCAGGGTTTTTTTTTTAAGAGAAGTCTAGAGAGACGGAAGAGAGAGAGAGGGCTAAGGAGTAAATGAAGAGGCAACACGATTGGGAGGAATTTTAGGGTTTATTGGGTAGAAGGATCTAGAATGGGATATTAATGGTGGGTAGTTGGAATAAGGAAGATGGGTTTGGGTTGTTGGGTTGTTGGGTTGTTGGGTTTTGGAGGGAAAGATTATGGGTAATGGTTAGGATTAGTGGGTAAGATTGGGTTAGTAATGTGGGTTAGGGTGGGTTTTAAGGTGGAAAGGTAGTGGGGACCAATGGCTTTTGTGTAAATATGGGTTTGTAGTAAGGGTAGTTTGGTCTTATTTCCGGTCCATTTTTAGTAATGTATTACTTGGATTCGAATGGCCCAATATGGTATATGTATTACTTGGATAAAAATGGAGGGAGTATATTATTGCTAGATGGTTAAAATTTCCGATTACTGAAGATAAACCAATTATGAATCAAACACGTTATCAAAGTATCCTAAAAAAAACCAACTATGCGTCTGCCAACATTACCCAAATAGTTTACTGGGAGCAAATTAGATTTTAGCCTTGAGATTAGCACATTGAATCGGACTTTAGGATGCATTTGCTAAACCTACTTGGATCCCGAATTTCGCACCTTTCACCTCCGCAACACTTGCGTACGACATCTCCATCACCCGCAAATAGGGCTGTACAAATATTGACCCGGACCGCTGGACCGGACCGTAAGGGTCAGACCGGACCGGACCGGACACCTAAAGGTCCGGTCCGCGGGTCATCAAAATGTGGAGAACCGGTCCGCGGTCTTAGCCGGTCTAAACCCGCGGGTTAACCCTTTGGACCGGTTGATGGACCGGATGTATATAATTTCGTATTTTTTTTATTATTACTTGCTAAACTTAGAATTTGAAATTTTTAAATTTCCTTATTAATATTTGCACATAATCTTGTAAGATATCAATTATCATAATTTTTAATATTTGGTAGTATATTAGCATTACTATAATACTACTAAACTACGTTATACAGATATCGGATATCCAGACTATTCGTGTTCAACTCCAATTCTCCATATTCTCCATATTTTTCAAGTATGTAAAAGAATGTATAGTGCACAATATGACATACTTCGTTATGAATTTATTGTTTAAAACAATAGCATTACGAAATTGGCGGTCCCAAAGGGTTACGGTCCGGGTTTAGACCGGACCTAAGGGTCGGTCCAAGGTCCGGTCTTTGAGCTCAGCGGTCCGGTCTGCGGGTCGAGAAATGAGTAGAAGTCGGTCCACGGTCCACCGCGGTCCGGTCCGGGTTTGGACCTTTGTACAGCCCTACCTACAAATTAATGCATGGGCAACCGTTTCCATGGTGCCCCGACACGTATTTTTGTTAACAATATTTGAAATTGAGAATTTGAGATATACTATACATTTTTAATAAATCGGTTCCTTTTTCGAGATTTGAACTTCCAAACTCACCAAACTTCTAATATATAACCACCTTTAAAGTTTAACCACTAAGCCTATCACACATTTGTGAAATATATTTCATAAATTATTCTTATTTTTATGTCGTGTGATGATACTTACCTATCCTATCCACCCCAAATCCGTCGGTGAAAACATCTAGTAACAAAAATATGAACAAACATGTTCCAAACTTCCAACCTTGTAAGAAAAATGTATGACGAAGATGCATAACTCATCTTCATTCTTTTCTTCATCAATTTGAACCAATAAGGGTCAGCCCTATAAGTGTTTAGGTAGGCAAATGACAAGGGTCCATTTCTAGAAGAAGTCAATTAGTGTAAAATTAGAAATCCGTTATTTGTCAAAATAAGTTAAATAGTTTAGTGATTTTGCATCTTGCCAAATGCTAAGAGGTTTTGTGTTATATACCTCGGGGATCCGAAATTACTGGTACGTACAAGAAAAATAATAAAATGTATTTCGCCTCAATTTTTGTCAATAGTTTATAAATATTGGACCATGTTATATGTTATGTAGCTATAAAATTATATGTAGAATCCAAATATGTCAATTAGCATAATTAAACAAAATTAGCATAATTAAACAAAAATTAGCATAATTCAACTATAATTAGCATAATAAATCAAAAAAAGCATAATTAAACAAAAAATATAGCATAATTAAACAAAAATTAGCATAATTAATCAAAAAACATAATTAAACAAAAACTAGCATAATTCAAAAATAATTAGCATAATTAATAGAAAATTAGCATAATTAATCAAACATTAAGGCAACTATTTAAAGTCAATCAAGACTTCTATCCTAAGTCAATTAACATAATTAATATAGAAACCATATCACGAAAATATGGTAACAATATACGTAATATATGGCACATGTTGTACATTAAGGTAGATTGTATTCTAGTTATATTGGCAGCTATATTCTACGGAGTAGTTTTAGTATATAATGTAATCTATCTTGAGAATTAATCACAACCGTAAGACAAAAAATATTCCTTAGAATTCCCCTTTGTATCTCCACCCATCGGATAACCCTAGTTTGCTTCTTACACAAATCATTTCAATGGCGAATAAGAACGAATTGAAGGCAAAGTCGAGAAACCGGCTGATCGGGATAGAGAAGATATTGAGACGGTGGCATGGCGCTCATGTAATGCTATGTTGAAAGCATGGTTGAGAAATATAATTGACCCTAAATTACATCTAAGTATTGCGTTCGAGTCAACCGTTGCAGAGGTATGGGCTGAACTGAAGGATAGATACTCGGCTGGAAACGCACCAAGGGTGCATCAATTGAAAGGAGAGTTAACCGAATGTAAACAAGGCAGATTGACGGTTCTTGAGTACTATACAAAACTCAAAACCATCTGGGATGAGCTCGCTAATTACAGCAAGATACCGACATGTTCTTGTGGAGCAACCATAGCTATTGCAAAGGAGAAAGAAGAAGAGAAGGTCCATCAATTTTTGATGGGTCTCGATAATAGCATGTATGGTCATGTCCGTAGTACCTTGTTGATGGAAGACCCCATCACGACATTGGCTCGAGCATATGTGTTAGTTTTGCGCGAGGAGAGACACACCAATGTGACCAAGGTGAATGACGAGATCAATGAAGCGGCAATGGCTGTAAAAACTTATGGAGCATCGAAGGGAAAAGGGAATTATTTTAAGCAAGATGGTAATGATGAAACAGAGCCGCCATCGTGTAATTACTGTGGGAATTTTTACCACACGGAGGAAAATTGATATGCGAAACACGTGTATGATACCATAAAGGGAAGAGACAGAGGAAGAGGCCGGCGCGGGGGTAGAGGTCGTGGCCGTGGTAGATCTCAAGGCAGGGGGCATCAAGAAGGATACTAGGCTAATGCGGTCAATATTACGTCAAACTCGAAGGAAGGGGAGACATTGAAACACATATCTCCTTTACTGCCGAGGAGATGGAGAGACTTCGCATCCTCCTTAATACAAGTCCCGGAGGTAGTGAAAAATTAACAAGTATGCATACCACAATTACTCGCGAATGGTTAACAGATAGTGGCGCTTCGCACCACATGACAGGAAGACGTAATTGCCTCACGAAAATTTGGATTAGTAAATCATCTACTGTCGGGTTGCCGGATGGTAGAAAAATTCAAGCTAGTGAACATGGTGAAGTAATTTTGAGTGGAGATTTTGTTTTGAAGGATGTGTTACATGTGCAAAATTTGACATGTGATTTAATTTTGGTACAACAATTGATCCATGAAAATAATTGTATCGTAACATTTTTTTCCCGTCTATTGTGTAATGCAGGATCCGGTTTCGAGGAAGGAGATTGGACGCGGTGAGCACCATGATGGGGTTTACACATTCAAGTCGAGGTATGAGGAAGTGGCTGGCCGCATGAGTATCTCGAAAGAGGGAGAACTTTGGCATAATCGACTTGGACACCAATCACGGAGTAAATCGACTTCTTTTTCTGCATTAGTTAATTTTAATTTGGATTGGAATTCTAGTCAAGTGTGTGATTCTTGTTGTCGAGCTAAGCAAACTCGTAATTCGTTTAGCTTAAATAATAACCGGTGTGATGAATTGTTTGGTTTAATTCATGTTGACATTTGGGATAAGTACCCTATTGCTAGTTTATCCCGCGCCCATTACTTCTTAACTATAGTAGACGATTGTAGTAGGGGTGTTTGGATATATTTGATGAGGGATAAGAGTGAGGCGAGTAAATACATGAAATTTTTTGTCAAATGATTAAAACTCAATTCAATAAAATCGTTAAGATTATTCAAAGTGACAATGGGAGTGATTTTTTGTCGAGAGAAATGAAGTCATATTATGAGGATAATGGTATTATATTCCGTTCAAGCAATGTTGATACCCCACAACAGAACGGGCAAGTTGAGAGGAAACACCGTCATATTTTGGAAAAGGCTAGAGCATTGAGATTTGGGAGTTTTTTTACCTATTGAATTTTGGGGGAGTGTGTTTTGACAACGGCTTATCTCATAAATCGAACACCAACACCCATTCTCAATAATAAAACTCCATACGAAATTCTATATCAAAAAAGGCCAAATTTTGACCAATTTAAGGGTCCTTGGTTATTTATGCTATGCCCACAACAAAGACAAATCACGGGACAAATTCGGAGAGCGGGGAAAACGTTGTCTATTTTTGGGTTATCCACACGGAAAAAATGGATGGAAAGTGTATGATTTAAATGCACAGAAGGTTTTTGTTTCGCAAGATGTGATGTTCCTTGAGCATATGTATCCTTATTACACTCCAAATAACTCAAATAACCACTTAAATAAAATACCTGACACGTTGGATTATATTGCGAGTGATTTGGAGAGTCTTGAGAGTGAGGTTTTACATGGTGAAGGAGAGGGCGAAACAGAGAACTTGGATGCCGCATCACCAATTGGAGCTAGCTAGAAGTGAGTTGTCAAAGGATGCAATGAAATATCGTAGATTAGTAGGGAGATCGGTTTATTTAACGATCACGAGACCAGACCTTATTTATTCCATTCATATATATGTTGTCTCGTTTTGTTAGTGAACCAAGAAAAGAACATTGGGACGCGGCTTTGAGGGTTGTGCGTTATATTAAGTCGAGTCCGAGTAAGGGAATTTCGTTGAGAAGGAATTCGAGCTTGGAGTTGAGAGGGTATTGTGATTCCGATTATGGAAGATGCCCTTTGACGAGGCAATCATTGAGTGGTTATTATGTCTCGCTAGGATCATCTCCGGTGTCATGGAGAGCAAAGAAACAAGCGACGGTGTCAAAGTCAACGGTCGAAGCTGAATAACGTGCAATGGGTAGTGCAACGAGTGAATTGATTTGGATTAAATAGTTTTTGGGCTCATTGGGAGTGTTTCATACAAAACCGATGGAATTGTGTTGTGATAATCAAGTAGCAATTCACAGAGCCAAAAACCCAGTTTTTCACGATAGGACGAAGCATATAGAGATCGATTGTCATTTTGTTAGACAACATGTCGTGAGAAACACGATCAAGATGATACATGTGAGAAGTAAAGAGCAAGTGGTTGATATGTTCACGAAGGCTTTAGAAGGAGAAACATTCGGGTATTTGCAAAGCAAGTTGGGTCTCGGTTTACCCGGAGCTCCAACTTGAGAGGGAGTATAGAAATCATATCACGAAAATATGGTAACAATATACGTAATATATGGCACATGTAAATTAAGGTAGATTGTATTCTAGTTGTATTGGCAGCTATATTCTAGGGAGTAGTTTTAGTATAATGTAATCTATCTTGAGAATTAATTATTAAGGAACACTCTTCACCAAACCCTCGTCTCTCACGTTTCTCAATTAATCAAACATTTAACTTAAACAAACTAGAAAAATAACTAATTATTCGATTAACTTAACTAATTCAAAGATTAACTTACCTAATTATTAAATTGAGTTGAAAATAAGTAATTAATATCACTAGTAGCGGCGACGGCAGTAGGATGGTGCTATAAGGTGGAGGAGGAGAAAACTTAGGAAAAGGTGGAGGAAAAACATAAAATAAAGAAAGAGAGAAAGATATTATGCCAGCGGTAATACCTTGATTAACTAGTCAATCTACAGCACGGTAGGTGGCGGCGACGACAGGAGGATGATACCTTTAGGGATGAGATCGATATGGAACTTTGTGTAGCACCCCAAGAGTATGAGAGGAAAGTTGTCCCACATCGGTAGAATGTGAGGCTTGTGATATGTTTATAATAGCTCCCACCCACCACTTAGTAACTAGGCCTTGTACTTTTGGGCTTAAGTGAGGACAAATAATGGGCCCAAAAGTGTGCACCCATCTTATTGGGGTTGTGTTACGACGGTGGCGGGTCGGGTTGTTACAAATGGTATCAGAGCGACCCTGCGACCGTGTGGTGAGCCTGTGGTCGGGAGTACCCGGGTCACACACCTAGCAGGGAGGATTCTGGCCCTGGTTGTGGTCAAGGTTGAGGCACAACGAGGACGTTGTGTTCTTTAAGTGGGGGAGTTTGTAGCACCCCAAGAGTATGAGAGGAAAGTTGTCCCACATCGGTAGAATGTGAGGCTTGTGATATGTTTATAATAGCTCCCACCCACCACTTAGTAACAAGGCCTTGTGCTTTTGGGCTTAAGTGAGGACAAATAATGGGCCCAAAGGCATACCTCCCATTTTATTGGGGATGTGTTACGACGGTGGCGGGTCGGGTTGTTACACTTTGTTTCAGCTTATTACTTCTCGCCAAGAGTTTGTACTTCCATAAGGGCAGAGCTTCTAACCTTGCTTGTGGATCTCGAAAAGGCACAACAATTGGGTATTCATAAGCTTCTCATCCATATGGATAACAAGCCATGTATTCAGCTGGTGTTGGTGGATCAATTACTTAGCATGCAAGCAATGGCCTTCGGTTGGTGGTTAAGAGATGCAAGGAGCTCATCAAATAAAGGGGTAGTTTTGTCCACCTAGAATACTTACCGTGAATCTAACTGTGTTGCAGATTGACTCGTTAATCGAGGTGTTATCGCTAGCATAAATTCGCTCCTTCTAGATCATCCTCCTTAGAAATTAGAATTGCGCTCTATTCTACGTGAATATATACTAGGGGTAGCTAATACTCCCCGTTTAGTGGCTATTTAGTTTTCGGGGCATCGTGAGTGTTAACTGGTACTTCCTCCATTCATATTCAAACTAACACTTTCAATTTACACAATATTACAAGTAAGCATTCAATTTCGATTTTCGTTCATTGCATAAGTTAAAATATATTCATGTGGGATCTTGTTTTATTCGTCTTTACGAGACCATTAAAGTAACTTACTTTTATAATTTTCACAAATAGGTAGCTAACGATATTTACCGCGGAAAATACGCGTTGACAAATGTGAAAAAACAGAAAAAGTAAAGTGGTAGTTTGGATATAAATGGAGGAAGTAGGTTTTAGTTAAAATAAATGGTAAAACACCTCATTTATGCTTAATTGCACATTGTGAAAACTTATAGACCTAATTTGTTACATGTGAAACTTACAAGATTGATTTGCACATATTACATAAGTTATGAGGGTAATTTTTTACATCCCCGTTTTTGAATGTCACACCTAGAGGCGCTAGAGCTGCCAAAGCTAACTCGACCCGAGCGGAATTGACCCGATACAACCCGAAAAAATGGGTGAACCAAAATCGAATCGACCTAACCCGATAACCGATACCAAGTTACAAACCCTATTTTTTCCAACCCGAACCTAACCCGAATTGCACCGGCCCCTGACCCAATATTTTCTCAGCCCAATAATAAACTAGCTTAATAATGGTTTAAAGAACACCAAATTGACATTCAACTTAACTATTTTCACTTAAAACCACAATTAATATCAGTGATGATCATTTGTTTTCCATTTTTGTGTTATATTGTGTATGTCACTCCACTTACCTTTTGACACATCACTTACGACAAAATAAAATATTGCAACAAATATATAAACTTGTTGATGTGACACATACAATATGACATCATATGGGATAAAGAATCATCACCTAATTAATACACGTACCTATTATTTAAAGATAAAATTATCATCTACTCCGTACAATCTTATCTTTATTAATACAAGAACATTTAAAGTATCCTCATTAATCCACGTCATCATTTGCAGTTTTTTTCTTTTCCGTAAAAAATTAGTAACGGTGGGTCATGTTGAGATACATGAGAATTAATTGTTTGGGTTGATTTTATATTAGTGTTTATGACTTATATATTAGTAAATACTTTGTATTATTAGTATTATTTTCATTTTCAATTTTGACAAATCAAGTTAATCAAATAAATAACATCCTAAAATTAGTAAGTATTTTTTGAACAATAATATGACAAAAAATGTTAGTTAAACTATATCAAGTAAATCAAGAAAAGTTATATTCATTTTTAATTTTGTATATAAATAACAAATATACATTTATCTTTCATGATAATCATATCAATCTCAGCATGCCAAAAATATTAAAGATAAAACTAATCTAAAATTTTTATTTAAAACTGCAAAAGAAGACAATGATAAAAATACGAAAAAAATACCACAAAATTCTAGCATAAAACTTCATGGTTGAAAATTTTAATTACGGTAAAAAGAACTATTCAAGAGTTTATGTGTAAAGTTTCACATAAATATTATTTGAAAAAAACGCTCCAAATATTAAATTAATAATGACACGATAAAAAAAATTGGGATATTGAAATTGCAAAAGAAAAGTACCATAATAGATATACTTAATATTTACAAAAACACGAGTAATGACGGGCTTTGGAGACAGCCATATCTTTTTTCTCTGATAAGGTAAAAAACTATATTGATCCATTAGAGTAGGACCAACCTATTTCATTATTTTGCATGAGATAAGTTGAAACTATCGGCTTTCAAACCATCTCCAAAGAATTCGACATGTTGACAACTCTGATTTATGAGTGAGTTGTGACGATGAAAAATGCATATATAATGAAGAAAATTTTGAGATTTTTGTATTAACATTTACTTATCATTGTATATTGTAATTCTGTTATGATATTTCAATTTATATAGATTGATTGCGTTTTGATATACTCTGAATATAAACTGTATGTTAATATTACAATATTTTTAGTATATCGGTCATATAAAATTATATTACAAATCGAAAATCGAAAATCGAAAATCGAAAATATGACTAATCATTATTCATAAATAACAATACTTGAACCTGCAATCCCGTGCAATATGCACGGGATTAAAACTAGTTAAATATATAAGTTAAAATATATGGCGATAACCTGACTCGACAATGACCCGCTAATGACCAGACCTAACTTGCCACATGTTGATGATCTGACCCGAAGATGTTCCGACATAAACCGAACAGACCCGAACTGTGACCGATCCTACATGACCTAACCCTAATATGTCCGATCTACTTTAACTCGGCCCATAACCGACCCAGTAACCCGATTGTCATCTCCGGTCACGCCACTTTGAATTTTGAAAGAATGTACCTTGCACATCAATTGGAATTGTGGAGAGTTACGTAATAATGAACGTAGTACAATAATTGTGCCTTGCTTGGCCACTTTTAAGAAAGACCTCAAATAAAACGAGTAAAACTTAAAACTTCCATCTGAAATCTACAAGACTACAACTACAACACATGCATGCATATACTAATTATACTAACCAACAAAACTCACCAAGAAACGAAAAAACGTTGTTGTTAATCAATCAATATATATATTTAAAAGAGGAACTTTTCGAGCGATGTGATTGGTTCAAGTTTTGTGAATTATTTAAGTTATAATTATGAGAATTGGAAAACTATTTATTTAATTGACTATTATCTTAGATGATCAAAATTTGAGAATTGACCAACTAATAATAATAATAAAATAAGTAGCTAATAGATAGAATTTACAACTGGTTAGAATTATAAAATAAAAGAAGACAAGTGCGACTTGAGACACGTCACCTATTATATTAGGGAGTATATATATTTGCATCAGTATTTATTCGTCTTTCCAATTTTTGCTTAGATTTTAATTTATTTATATTGTTTCCATCTTATATATTTGTTTTCTTTATCATTTTTACACATATGTATACTAACTACTGTATGTTTTTGCTACGGAAATTTTTTTCAGGACAACGGTCGCCAATTCGGCACGCTTGAAATGACTATAAGAACTTTAAGTATATAAATAAAAAGATAATTAAATAATAATAAAATATCAATTGGATAATTATTGAATTAGTTAATAAAATAATTGATTTTATTGGCTATTGTCGAGAGCAATTTCATTGACTATAAGAACTTAAAAGAGGAACTTTTCGAGCGATGTGATTGGTTCAAGTTTTGTGAATTATTTAAATTATAATTATGAGAATTGGAAAACTATTTATTTAATTGACTATTATCTTAGATGATTAAAATTTGAGAATTGACCAACTAATAATAATAATAAAATAAGTAGCTATTACAACTGGTTAGAATTATAAAATAAAAGAAGACAAGTGCGACTCAAACACGTCACCTATTATATTAGGGAGTATATATATTTGCATCAGTATTTATTCGTCTTTCCAATTTTTGCTTAGATTTTAATTTCTTTATATTGTTTCCATCTTATATATTTGTTTTCTTTATCATTTTTACACATATGTATACTAACTACTGTATGTTTTTGCTACGGAAATTTTTTTCAGGACAACGGTCGCCAATTCGGCACGCTTGAAATGACTATAAGAAGCCTAGCTACTAGAGATATAAGAGGTTATTAACTTATTATAGTCTTGAAAATTACCGTACCTTTGAATCTTTGATATGATCTAATCAATAGAAAATCATCACATTGGTATTTAAGAAATTCTTATGCACGTGGGATTAATTCAAGAGCCAAACATAAAAGCTAATTTCGAGCAATATTACTGCAAGAATTTGATCAACAATAATATAATAGGTTATATAATTTTGAATGTATTAGAATTCTAGCTGCGCAATTACACAATATCTATTTGAGTGTGATACAAAGTCTAATTATATATGTAAAGACTCTTTTGTATTATGACCTCGACCTTACCACAATATTGTGTTTGTTATTATATTATTCCTATATATATTTAAGCAAAAAGTATTTCTCCAATATTTACAGTTTTTTTACAATGTCTGTTTTACAAGATGTTATAATGTCATTAAAATATTGATCCAAATAAACTATAAGAAATCAGCACCAATAACGATCCGAGGTGTTGTCAGATGCCACACATTATGTAGAACGGTATACCCATACCATGAATATTCTTTGGAAAGTAATCGTTCTCACATAGATTGAGCAAAATATGGTTACATATTCGTTATAATTAAATGTTTTCAAGGCAACCATCTCGATTAAGATAAATACCAGAAAATATTACCTAGCCAGCGGCCGGGCGTGAACTTAAGTATATAAATAAAAATATAATTAAATATATAGTAATAAAAAATCAGTTAGATAATTATTGTTTTTATTAGAGCGATTATCTTGGATATTACTTTGTAAAAATAAATTAATTATATAAATAAAGAGATAATTAAATTAAATAGTAATAAAATATCGGTTGGATAATAATTGAATTAGTTAACAAAATAATTGATTTCATTAGCAATTATTTTAGAGCAATTTCATTGACTATTACTTTGGTTAAATAAATTAAGTATATAAATAAAAAGATAATTAAATATATAGTAATCAAATATCAGTTAGATAATTATTGTTTTTAGAGCGATTAAATTGGTTATTACTTCGTTTAAATAAATTAAGTATATAAATAAAAAGATAATAAAATAGTAATAAAATATTAGTTGGATAATAATTGAATTAATTAATAAAATAATTGATTTCATTATTTTCATTAGCTATTGTTTTAGAGCAATAATTTCATTGGCTATTACTTTAATTAAATAAATTAAGTATATAAATAAAAAGATAATTAAATGGTAATAAAATATCAGTTGGATAATTATTGTTTTTAGAGCGATTACTTCGACTATTACTTTGGTTAAATAAATTAAGTATATAAATAAAAAAATAATTAAATAGTAATAAAATATCAGTTGGGTAATTATTGAATTAGTTATATAAATTGACTGTAAACTATTGAATTAATTAATAAAATAATTGATTTTAAACTAAGAGTTTTGGCTACCGTAGAGTTATAGGGTAATAAAATAATTGATTTTAAACTAAGAGTTTTGGCTACCGTAGAGTTATAGGGATTAAGGAGACTTTGAGATATGAGCTAGCCACTTTTGATATAATATAGTACCTTTTTTTAATAAAACAAAATTAATTTTATAACAACATTATCCATTTGGAGTAAAACATTAGCTTCGTATTTTTGTCAATGGAATTTTGTTTTGACAAATACGAGCTACGGAATGCAAACACATAAGAATATGAGCTAATGTAAAAAAAATACGATTTTAAGAGAATCAGAAACTAGAAAATACGAGCACAAACAATGCGAGTTATTAACCTAAGAATACGAGCTAATATAAAAAGAATACGAACTATTAAGCTAAGAATACGAGCTAATGTAAAAACAATACGATCTATTAAGATAAGACGGACTTTAAATATGAGCACAAATGAATACGAGCTAATGAAAAAACAATACGAGCTATTAACATATTACGAGCTTTAAAATATGAGCACAAATGAATACGAATATGAGATTAAAAGGATCACGGGATTAAATATACAAGCACATAAGAATACAACCTAATAAGATGATAATACGAGCTAATATAAACAAAATACAAAAACACAAGCTAATTGAAACACTTCTCGAGCTAAAAAAAATAGACCCATATTTGCAATACGTTAAATTTCATGATATAATAGGCACTTAAGATTACGAGTTATAATTAAAAGAATACGAGCTACAAAATACGAATATATAAGAAATTCGAGCTAATGTTAAAAGAATAAGAACTTAAGAGAATCAGGAACTAAAAATACGGGCATATAAGAAGGCGAGCTATTAATGTAAGAATGCGTGCTAATAGAGTTATTAAGCTAAGAATACGAGCTAATGTAAAAAAATACGAGCTATTAAGATAAGAATACGAGCTAATGTAAAAAACATACGAGCATATTAGAGGATCAAGAACTTACTAATATGAGCATATAAGAATACGGGTTAATATAAAAATAATATGAGCCAATGTAAGAAGAATACGGGCTAATAAGATAAGAATACGAGCTATTAAGATAAAAATACGAGCTAATGTAAAAAATATACGGGTTGGAAATATTGGAAAAAAAATATTCTTCAAGATGATGTTCAAATGAAACACAAATTCTTATTTGCAACGGCACTATCCGTCGCAAATTTGTGACGGATACCGTTTTCTCTCACAAAATATCCACTTTTTCTCTCTCTCCAACACTATTCATGTGGTCCCCTTTCTCCACTAACTCATTTTGCATCCATTTTATCTCACAAAATATCCGTCACAAATGGTGACCCGTCGCAAGCAAGACTTACTACAAATGAAAAGTATAGAAGTTATTATAAAAATATATATGCTTAAAATATTATTTTAACAGTGATGTGTAATATGTAAGTGTCTTCCGAAGACCATTGAATTGAAAGTACATGTTTCCGTTTCTATTGGAGTTTCATGCACTTTCAACGTTCTATGTTGTTCCGATGATGATACATATGATATTTCATTAGCCATAAAAAAACAATCATACTTAAATTATTCTCTTTTTTTTGTGAAAGGTAAGTAGTATATATAAGACAAAAGTCAAAATTACAAGGATATTCTATATCAGATATAAGAATCTACGCTATAGCTCGACCTTGTGAAGAACTGCTTCAAGAAGCAACTAATTTGCAGCACCTAGCTTATTTCAAAACATTCTGACCTTATTTCAGAACTAACAAATAGACCCCATTCATCTGAATTGCATTCCTGCGTCTGCCAGACTTGCTGACCCATTGCTCTGCCAAAAGCAGCCATAGCCATCTACTCTACTGCTCTGCCTTACCCCCTGCACTCTACTTTCCTTGTGATAAACGACTTCAAAGTCCCGCACATTCCAGATCCCTGCCTTTCCTGGACTACGCAGCACCAACTGACACTACCCATCCAGAACAGACCCCTTCTGTGCAGACCTGCAACACCCTCTACTACATAACTCCTCATCTGATCACTACTAAAAAACTATCCAGCAGATAATCAGACCTGTGTAGTCCAGGAAAGGCAGGGATCTGGAATGTGCGGGACTTTAAAGTCGTTTATCACAAGAAAAGTAGAGTGTAGGGGGTAAGGCAGAGCGGTAGAGTATATGGCTATGGCTGCTTTTGGCAGAGCAATGAGTCAGCAAGTATAAACAAATTCTTCAAGATGATGTTCAATTGAAATGTATAGAAGTTATTATAAAAATATATGTGCTTAAAATATTATCTTGACAGTGATGCGTAATATGCAAGTGTCTTTCCAAGACCATTGAATTAGAGGTACATGTTTCCGTTTCTATTGGAGTTTGATGCACTCTCAACGTTCCATGTTGTTCCGATGATGATATATCTGATATTTTATTAGCCATAAAAAATAATCATACTTAAATTATTCTCTATATATGCCTATTATACTAAGTATTTTTAGAAGATTAACTGTTACGATAATTACTTTTGAATCCATGTCAAGATATTACCCGGGCAACGCCCGGGCATGAAATCTAGTTTATTGTATATGAGCTCATGATTGACGTATTTTAGATTAATATTTTTATATATACTTTACTTATTTGCCAAAATTTTTTCAAAACTCGGCTAAAGAGGTTAATTTGTTTAACGATTAAGATCAGTGTATTGTGGATTTAAAATTAAGGTAGAAATATATCTGTGAGTAAGTGAGTTATGGGTTGCTTAAGTTGTTTGAATTATGGTTATTCTGGAGAAAATTTATAATATAATAATGAAAAATGAATAATGATACGGCGTTATCGGTAGTGCCAAATTTTGGCGTCACCCTCTCATATTCACCTCTTATTAGAACATTCTCAAGCAACAAATTAATTTAATCGGGTCAATTGCATATTAGGCTTAATCTCCCCTTATTGACCTTGACCCACTTAACCCTCCCAAGCAGAAAGCCATGACCTAAGTCAATAAACCCTCCCAAACAACCACTTTTTTAGCTTTTTTTTTCTTTTTCTTAAATGTTTGGAACCAATTACAACATGTCACGTATTAGGTGGATTGTTGGGTCAATTTACTTCAAATTGGGTCGATTTGTGACTCAATTCGACTTGAGTCAATCCTAATATATTTCTTAATTACGATTAACTTGACTCGACTCCTTATCGACCTCTCTATTGGAGATGCCTCAATTATTAATGAGTTCCCTGCTTATTCTATGTGAGAGGGTGGGTGACGCCGAGATGGGGAGTCACCCGGTGGCGCTAACTGAATTCATAATGATCATTTTTTGTTTAGTTCAATTCAGCTTAGTTTCATTTAGTATTTTAGTTCAGTGTATTTTAATTCAAATTCATAAAAATTAATTTAGTTAAATTCAAAGAAATTCAATTCAATAAAACTAGAGCCTTAATTATTAATTTTTTATCTACCACTAAACTAGATGGGAAGATTCCCCCTCAAAAGTACACGTTTTAATTTAGTATAGATGACAAAGTCAATATGACAAAAATGTTTAACAGTTGACAGCATGTGATAATTGTACCTTGCTTGGCTACTTCTGACTTCTGAGAAAGACCTCGAATAAAAACGAGCAAATTGAAAATTAAAACTTCCATCTAAAATGTAAGTCATCTGCTCAAATTCAAAGCGAATATATACTTTTTGTACAAATATTAAGAAAGATATTGAAAAATTATTAGAAGTACACTTGAAAGTGTTTAAGATAGTTTTTTATTAATTTAAATGTGTGATGGTGGATTAAAGGTGGGTCATTCAATGACATTTTGTGTAAATAGTTGGTGTTCATAAGGATATTTTAGTAATTTTTTTGGCTTTATTAGGAGAGTGGTAGTTTGGATATGAATGGATTAAAATGGAATATATATAGGTTGGATTTGAATGGAGGAAGTACAATACATTACATGCATTCATATAATAATTACTTAAAAAAAACTTTTCTTCTAAAAAATCTATATGTTCTATTTTTCACTAAATTAGCCGAAGACAGTCTTTTAAAAAAATTATATATGATTATTACTAACCTACAAAAATCACCAAGAAGCCAATAATGGTTGATGTTTAATTTGAGCTCATGATTCAGTATTTTAGATTTTTTTTTTTTTTTTATATTTTACTTGAGCTAGAACTTTTTTAGGCTCCGTTATGGATTAGCTTAATGATTAAGACGGGTGTATTGTAGTAGATGTGAGTAGTGGTGGAGGCATGATTTTCCGTCAAGGGGGCAAAAAATTCCAGTGGAAGCGAACCGATAATGCCCAAAGATAAATTTCAAACAAATTCAAAAAATTTAAATACCAATTTAAAATTCCCAATATTAATAGCACAAATTCTTATTTGCAACGGCACTATCCGCCGTAAGCTTGTGACGGATATCGTTTCCTCTCACAAAATACCCACTTTTTCTCTCTCTCCAACACTATTTATGTGGTCCCCTTTCTCCACTAACTCATTTTCTACCCATTTTATCTCACAAAATATCCGTCACAAATAACGACCCGTCGCAAGCAAGACTTACTAAATAGATAGGGAGGGCAGTCCCCGCTAGCCCCACAAAAAATCCCCCATTGGATGTGAGCTAGGTTAGAAATTAATGGTCCTCTTTATATGGTCGTTCTCCATATTTTGTATTGAGTTTCAGTTAAAAAATCTGAAAACCTGTTTTATACTTTAATACTTAGTCAAAAAATCATCTCAACCGATTTCAAAAAAAATCATCTCAACCGATTTCAAAAAAAATCATCTCAACCAAAAATTCAAGCTGATTGCTAGAGTCTCAAAATCGATTTTGTTTTCTAACACCTTGTAGGCAAATAAGTGTATCATGGGTCATTTAAATTGTTCTTTGAATTATGGTTATTTTGGAGAAAATGCATATTCTCCCGGCAATAATATAATTACTCATTGAACTTGCTATAAGCCTATAACCATTAACAACTGGAATATTTTTCTAATCAAAGTATTCCTCTTTATTTATACAGATATCTATAAAATCTATTAAAAGGGTAACTAAAAAAATGTGACATGACAAATTTTAATGTGACGTGACATAATTTTAATGTGACTTGGCATATTAAAATGTGACGTTGCATATTTTTAATGTGACATGGCGAATTTATGTGATGGATTATCAATTTATTATTACATGACATTATTAATTTAATTCACTTATCTATATATAAATTAATTTAACTCTCTTATCTATAATATTAAAGGATATTATCAATATTCTTAAATTAATTTTGTATATTAAATATATTGCTTTCCAAAAGTTATGTAACCCTGCAAAATTTAAATCAAAATTTCATAATTATAATTAATATTGACATTTTAATTGAAATTTTTATAATAAAATATCTTAATAAATTTTATAATTATAGTTTAAAATATATTTTTTCAATAAAATATGTTAATAATTAATAAAAACTCTTCATATTACTTAACACCCAGCATTTTTATTAACATTTTTTCTTATTTATTTCATTTTTGTATTTAAATATGGTGATAAATTGATTAAAACTCTTCATAATACTTAACCCCCACCAAATTAATTAAAAGTTTTTCCTATTTAATTATTTTTTGTAATATAATATGTTAATAAATTGATCAAAAATCTTATATTAATTAACACCCATAATTTGCATTAACATTTTTTCCTATTTAATTCCTCTCTTGAATTTTCAGCAATCAATTATCTAATATAATAATACCACTAAATAAATTAAGATTAAAATTAAAATATGGAAATTTATGGTTGTGTAATGTCTATAGAAAACCATAATAGCTATATAGTTTATATTCACTTTATTTATTTAAAATATATTGCCCATGAGTTTCCACGTTGTGGATTATATTTCACGATTTAATTTATTTATTTGACGATAATGAGTATATTGAGAATTATTGTTGAGGGTTGTTGTCGTTGTTGTTGTTGTTGCAGTGATGGTGTTCAATAAAATATATTTTAATTTGTGATATTGACACCCGTCGCTGAGGGCGTCAAAGATAAAATTTATAATCCTAAACTTTAACTAGATAGTGAAAGTCAAGGGTCGAACCACAGGGAGGTGAGGAATGCTTATTGTTCTAGGTTAATGTCTTAGGGTAACAAAGTTGGAGGTTTGTTTGTTTGGTTGTCACTAGGTCTAACAAAATAAAGACAAGAATGAAACAAAAGTAAGATAAAGGTAAAAACTTATGGTAAAAGAATGCTAGGATGTTCGGGTCATAAAAGCTACGATGGTATAAATTCTAAGTCAACAAGTATTGCAGTCGCGTAAGGGATGTAACATATCATCTCGGTCTATGATACCTAATAGCTCATTTCGGCCTATGCTATTAGTTCCTAGGTCTCACAAATATTGGGTGTCAACAATAAGGGGGATTCCTAAATTCTAGGTCACATACCTTTCAGTCTTAAGTAACCTAGCCGTCTTAAAACGTTAACCAATGCCCTTCCCGTATCTTTCAACCTTGGGTAAGTCATTACTAACATCCTATAAGTCTCCTTTCAGTCTCATTATAAGGTATTATAATTAACGAAACAAAACAGTCTGAAAACATGCGCGAGGTCAGTCGACCGACCAGCTAACCCAGTCGGTCGACAAACTACCTCAGTCGACCGACCAGTTAAGCCAGTCGGTCGACCGAAGTCTGCTACAGGTCGATTCTGATCTTATACCATCCACGCAATTTAATCACCTACATCCTAACATGGGGGTTTAGCTACTCATGACTACAACAATAACGATAATAATGATAGATAAAACAGAATTCATAGTAGATAAAGACATAAACATGCTATAAACAACAGGTTTTGGGATTCTAATCTAATCCGGATTCTAGCAATACTATAGAAATAACAATAAGAACTGAAATTAAAGAGTATTACCGCAAAACGGAATTAGAGCAGAAAGGAAGAACTTTATTGAATCCGTGGAACGATTGTTGAATAGCGAAATAAGAATTATGCTAAAACTTAAAGGAGAATAGTAACTTTATTGAGATTACAGAATTTAAACTAAGGAATTGACTACTAAGACTTGATTATGAATAATTAGATACCTAAAACTAATGACGGATTAAGCTTAAATAAGAAAACAAAAGAGCTTCTCCTTTGACCTAATGCGTTCACGGGCTTGCGGAAATCTTTCTGAAACTGCGCCTTGGTCGACCGACGTGATGCGGTCGGTCGACCGGTTATCGGGCCCAATGGACTTCTGTCTTCGTAAGTTGAATTCTGGGTTTGAAATAACAGGTACTTTGGTCGACCGACCAGGGTATTCGGTCGGTCGACCGGTTTTCCTGTGTGTCAGCCTTGAATTCGTCTTAAATTGATCCTATGGTCCTTGGTTTGCGCTTTGGGTTGCTTCCTCCTCGTTCCTTGGTTATGCAAAAATCTCGAGGGTAGTAATTTGGCCTGAAATCGCCCCTTTTTCGCATAATTCTGCAAAAGAGCATAAAAATACGAAAGTAGACAATTGTTGGGAAATAAAGGCTAAAACATCGTAAATGAGCTATAAAATGCGTGTAAAAATAGATGTAAAACGTCATAAAATAGACACGCATCAAATTCCCCAAACCAAACCTTGCTTGCCCTCAAGCAAGAATTAGACTCGATCTTAAACTATTGGAACAATTTCAATCTCAGAGCGAAATTTACATGTTAGCCTAAACCAATGCCAAGTCAAAAATGAGAAAGTATTTAAATCATGCAAACGAGTTATGGGGTTGTCAAAACTTGCAAATCTATCGATTATAGAGACTTTAAACCATGGACTCTCGCGGGTCACTCATATCACACATTAAGCAAAGGGTGAGTGTATGTAAAAGATAGAAAGAAGTATATTGTAAAGACACTCACCTAACTTCGACCCATGAAAACATGCCTACAATCTAACATGAAAAAGAATTCTACAACCGTGCATAAACGTATTCATTAAGTGACCTTGACACATGCATTGAGGTAAAGAGGGATATGTGAGGTGAAAGGTAAAAGAGGTTAAGATGTTTTTGGACAAGTGGCCTGGGGTTAGTAGCCAAGCTAGCAAAACCGGTTTCCAACAACATATTTCACGACTTTCGACATTATGAAAGTGCTATTTTTGTAGCACAAATCTCACATTTTATTAAAGGAAGGACTCCCAAATAATTTGAATGAAGTACGGGAGTAATAAGATGTAAAATAAAGGGATTTTTCTGAACGAATTGAACTTCTGTTTCTGTCAGTTGGTCAACCGACCAAGTGGTGCGGTCAGTCGACTGACTTGCAGGTATTATTTGATTTTTTTCGTTTTTTCTTTCTTTTTCTTTCTTTTTCTATTCTCTTCTTTTTCCTTTTTCTTCTTTCTTTTCTCTTTTTGCTCAAGGGGATAAACAGACCAAAATGCCTCAAAAAAAAAACTTTCATCGACCACAAACACTAGCTTGGTAGAGTAGGCTAAGTATAGGATGTAGCTTTTGGGGATAAAAAGGCAATTTTGGCTATGTAAGGCTTATGGGTAAATAAGAGAAAATGGGGCCTCAAGTGCACGTAACAAGACTCACAAAACAAGATAGTAAATAGGTATATAGCAATTCATGTTCATGTTTATGCATGTTGATGTAACATGTTCCAAAGGGAGTACTACTCACATCCTATACAACTGGCTTAAGAGTGAAACCAGGAATAAAGCTTTAAAACTCAGAATGTTTAGTAGTTTGCCAAGGTATAAGTCGAGTCTCAGGAAACACAAATAGTTTGATAAAAACTCGTAGTCATGCATATGCCTCTAATACTAAAACATGTTAACAAGGCAAGGCAAAGGCATAGACATGTAAAAATTTCAAAGTCATCATTGAAATACTCTCGTTCCGACTCGACCTATATGCTAAAATAAACGTGCATTTTTTTGAAATTTTTGAAATTTTCTATTTTTTTGGATTTTTGTATATGCAAGGAAAATAAAGAAAAGAACAATGCAAGATAGAGATGCAATAAACGTGTGACAAAATGTAATGGAACAATGCATGTGACACAAAACCATTCCCCAAACCAACCCGCACAATGTCCCCATTGTGCACTAGCATGAGCAAAAAGTTTTGTAAAAATAAAGGAAAATGCGGAAAAGAAAACCAAGGGAACATGGAAAGAACTCACCGGGTTTTTATGCGCTAAGGAAACCTCCCTAAACCAGCGTGAGCTAGGAGGTTTCGGTGGCCAGCAGTGCCACTCTAAGGACCTGAAAAGATAAACGAAGAAAGAACCTTTTTCGGGGGTTAAAGATGTTTTGGGTGAAAGATAATGGTTTAAGGTTGAAAATGAGAAGAGAAGCACACTACAAAAAAATGCTGCCCTTGCGACGGAATTTTTGCGACGGACACAAAATCCGTCGCAAAATTAGTTTTGTGACGGACTTTGCGACGGATTTTTTTTTTGCGACAGAATTTGCGACGGACCTGAATTTCCCAGACCCGCGAAGTGAAAGTCAAATGGCGGGAAAGTTTGCGACGGAAATTCCGTCGCAAATAATGACCTTTGCGACGGAAATTCCGTCGCAAACATATTGACCAGACTTGACCAAAAGTTGGTCAAGGTCAAATCTTGACCAGATTTGCGACGGAAATTCCGTCGCAGGAGTCAATATTTGCGACGAATTTCCGTCACAAATCTGGTCAAGATTTGACCTTGACCAGATTTGCGACGGAAATTCCGTCGCAAAATTCCGTCGCAAATCTTTTTTATACAGACCCCGCGGGTCTCCTTCTTTTCCCCAAATCGATTTCAAAATTAAAAAAAAACGCAAACCCTAAGCGATCGGCGATTTGTGCTACCACCACACCACCACCCTACCACCCTACCCTACCCCCTACAATCCCCCGCCGCCGCCGTCGCCGGAGCCGCCACCACCCCTCCTTCCTCCTTCCTCCTTCTCCTTCCTTCTCCTTCCTCCTCTTTCCTCCTCCTTCTCCTTTCTTCTCCCTTCCACCTGCCACCTCACCGCCGTCACCACCTCACCGCCGCCACCTTCCCTCCGCCACTTCTTTCTTTCTTATGTATGTTTACTAACTTAATTAATATACCGTCTTAATTTTTTATGTTTAATCCGTCGCAAAATTCCGTCGCAAATTCCGTATTATTGTTTTTTTTATTGTTATTAGGAATAGTTAGTTTAGTTTAATTGTTATTTGATTAGTTTAGTTAGTATTGTTAGGTGGTTAGTGATATTAGGTTAGTAGCTAATTCCGTCCCAAATCCGTCGCATATTGTTGTTAAGTTGTTTAGGACGATTGTTTTTTGATATAAAATTTGCATTGTTGTTGATTGTTAGTGTTGTTGATTTTTTTAGAATATTCTTGAATAGTACCCGTTCAATAATTACACATTAGGTGTAATTGTTGGATAGTCCCCGTTTTGGGACTGTCTTTGAATCTTTCATGCCATTTAGGTAGTAAACATTCTTATATTTTCTTGATTGTAATGAAACAAAAATTGGGCAACACTTCCTTATTGTTCTCCAAATACATTCTATATAATGTATTTGGAGAACAATAGGGAAGTGCTGCCCAATTTTTGTCTCATTACAATTAAGAAAATATAAGAGTGTTTACTAATGGTATGAAAGATTCAAAGACGGGTTTAGGCTGGAGAGATAAGGACCCCAGACCAATATATGTAAATTGTTCTTTTTTGCAGGTTGGTGTTGGTGTTGGTGTTGGTGTTGGTGTTGGTGTTGTTGTTGGTGTTGGTGTTGTTGTTGTTGTTGTTGTTGTTGTTGTTGTTGTTGTTGTTGTTGTTGTTGTTGTTAGTTGTTGTTGTTAGTTGTTGTTATATATGTAGTTGTTATTTAATTGTTGTTGTTAATTAATTGTTATTGTTGTTAATAAGTTGTTAACTAGTTTTTGTTGTTAGTTGTTGTTATATATATATATATATATGTAGTTGTTATTTAATTGTTGTTGTTAATTAGTTGTTGTTATTGTTTGTTAAAATATGTAGATTTACTATGAAGAGATTAGAAAGAAAATGGATGTATGAAAGGTTGGATTCTAGGAAAAAAATAAGGCAGGATTTCGTAATTGGTGTTAATGAATTCATTAACTATGTTAAGCAACAAGACGAATACGTTAGGAATAGAGAAATTAGGTGTCCATGTTCTAAGTGTAAGAATACAAAGTATTTAGTTGAGCAAGATGTACGGAAACACCTTGGTTTGAGAGGGTTTTGTGATAACTACTACGATTGGGTGTGTCACGGAGAGAAATTCTTCGTTGAGGAAGAGGGAAGCTCATCAATGCACTCCGACAATCCTTATAGAGATATGGTGGAAGATGCGTTACGCGATAGCATTGATCAAATTAGGGAAGATGCTCTAAACGCCGAGGTAGTCGATGAATCTCCAAATCCTAATGTATTAGCTTTCTTCCAAATGCTAAAACATGCCGAACAACCTCTTTATGTAGGAAGTCTTATGACATTGCTACAGTCGGCTTCAAGGTTGATCACTTTAAAATGTGAATTCAACTTAGCTGAAAAATGTGTAGATGGTTTTGCGTCATATATCGGAGATATGATTCCTGAAAATTTTCACCCTTTGATTATAATATGATTACTTGTTGACTATTTTATTTTCACATTTAACTCTTTTTCAGGTTCAGTGACAAAGACGTTTCTAATCTTATAACACAGACCATTATTTGCAACTACAAGGAGTATGCGCCCAACTGGTCAGAAGCGTCGGATTACATTAAGGAAGAGTGGTGGAATTGGTTTGAGGTATTTATTAACTGTTTACTACCTATTTACGTTTTATTATTTATTACCTATTTATTGTTTCATATTTATTTAACTATTTTTTTTCTTGAAACAGAAAAAAGTTACCTTTCACCCTCGTGATAGAGCAGCGGTTAGGTCGGCGTGGGAAGACATGATGAAAGACCGCCTTCGCAAAAGAATCCACTACGCTATGCAGAAACCAACGGAGAAAAGGCCGCACTGGATACCCTTGGATATTTTTGAACAACTGAAGGGTAGAAAAGAAGATCCAAAATTCCAAGAGAAATCCGACAAAAACAAGACCAACCGGATGTCGGGAAGTACCGAAAAAGGCAAGGCCTTAGGTACTCACATAATGGGTCGTAAAAACACCCTACAGATGATGGATGAAATGGTAATTGTTTAGTTTTTACTTCATTTTTCTTGTCTTCAATAATTTTCACCCTTTGACAATATTGAATGTTTTTTTCAACAAGTGTCGTTGGATTTAAATTGCAGGCTGGAGAAGATGGGAGGGATGTACCATCGGCCTTGAAGTTGCTTGAGAGGACAAAAAAGAATGCCAAGAAGGGTTGGCTATCAACGAAACCCAAAGCACTATTTGTAAGTTAACAGAAACTTTTCTTTATATTTTAGTAATTTGGTTTACTAATTAATTAACGTATACTAATAACATTTTATTTTTGTTTTGTAGGAAAAAGTTTTTTCAAGAAAGAACAAAATGATAAGTGAAGGGATCCCGGAGCAAGATATCGACGACAACGAGATCTACTTCGAAGAAGTAGGCGGTTTCAACAAGAAAGGGTTGATACTCGGTATGGGAAATGCAGCCCCAGTCATTTACGAGCGTCGTCGCCACTCAAGTGCTGGGACCCAGTCACAATACACCCCAGGTTTGTATTTTATAGTTTATTAAAAATTAAGACTAACCAATTATTTAACCGTTTACTAAATGAATATAATATCATGTTTGACTATTCATTGCAGGTATCCTCGGCAAAGTTCTTCGAGAGAATGCTCAGCTAAGAGAACGCGATCTCGAGACATCCCAAAGGCTGAAGGCAGTTGAAGAATACTTAAGTCAACAGGGGGCGGAGTTCACTACTCAGAGCTGCAACCCGGGAGGCTTTTCTCAGCCGAGACGCGACTTTGACGATGATGGCGGCGACAATGCTAGGGCGGCCAGTCATTTCGCCACCCCACAGCCCACCGACACGACCGTTAGATAGATTTCATTAGGTTGTTTAGTTGATGTACCGCGGACTATGTTTAGTTTTTAGTTGGATTATCATTTGTAAAACTTTCTTATTAGTTATGAAAAGAGATATTAAAAACCCTTGTCTCCGACAAGTTTTTGTTGCTGGGTTGTTTTTCTGAAATTGCAGGTTTACAGATCATGCAAACGGGAAAAAATGAATCATTTCAATGGAAATGGGGAGCTGGAAAAACGGCTGAAACCGGAAAATCACACAGGAATTTGCGACGGAAATGTCTCAATTTGCGACGGACTTTCCGTCGCAAACCTTGACCAGAAGTCAAGGTCAGTCAAGATTTGCGACGGAAATTCCGTCGCAAATGGTCCTATTTGCGACGGATTTTCCGTCGCAAATCTTGACTGACTTTGACCAGAAATCAAGGTCAGTCAAGATTTGCGACGGAAAATCCGTCGCAAAGAGGACCATTTGCGACGGAATTTCCGTCGCAAATCTTGACTGACCTTGACTTCTGGTCAAGGTCAATCCGTCGCAAAATGAGGTCAATCCGTCGCAAATAAGTTGCGACGGAAAAATCCGTCGCAAATTAACTTTTTGCGACAAAAATATGGGACAGACGCAGTCCGTCGCAAAAACATCATTTGCGACGGATTTCACCCTTTTTGCGACGGAAAATTCCGTCGCAAAGAGAGCATTGTTTTGTAGTGGCAAAACATAAGGGACAGAATAGGGAAAAGAAGTCCCCTATCGTGTTTGCACGCTTCCCAAAGAAATCACGAACAAGCTGCAACAGGTAAAGTGGTCGATCGACCCTTCTGTCTGGTCGACCGATCAGATGGCAGGTTACAGTGCATCCTGGTCTGCAGGGTCCTGGTCGACCGACTGATGATAGTGGTCGGTCGACCACGCTTCCTGTGCAGTAGCCTTCTTCTTCTCGAAGTTAACTTGTATTAACCAAGTTAACCTTTCTGAAACCTGTAAAACATTATAAAGCGCCCAAAACATGCGTAAAAATCCAGAATCCAAGTCTAAATGTCTCAACTACGCAACAAAAGCAAAAATTGTTCTAAAAACTAACGCAAACAAAGCTAAAAGTCTCAACAAAAACTGAAAATTGTCTTAAAACTTAAAAACTTGAAGAACTCATCCGCGGAAAATGCGGAAAACTTCGGACCACGGCTTTTGGCTATATAACGTAGTCTCCACCGTGTTTGTTTTGATTGCCAAACACGTCTTCATTCCGTCACAAAGCATATGTGACGGATCGCTCTCTTTCTCCTCTTCTTTCCTCTTCTTGTCCTCTTTATCGACCACGTCCGGGTCCTCGTCCTCTTTGTAGCTTAGGCAACCAAGTCCTCCTCGTGACACAACAACCTTCACGACCTTAGGTACCTCCTCTTGCTTCTCTTGCTTACCCAAGCCGTTACCTGCACAAGGCGAAGCAAGAGTGTCCTCCATATTGCTCCCAATCTGGGGCGGAGGTGTGAAAGCATGAAAAGGTGTAGGCTCTAAAGTAGGAGAAGTGGTGATGACCTCATACTTCTTTTCAGAAGTGATAGCATTACATGTGATGGGGGTCATAGCGTCCTTCTTCCTATAGGACATGCCAAAGATAATAGAGTGCTTTCCGACCTTGAAGGTAAAGGTCCCACTCCCTACGTCAATGATCGCACCCGCAGTGTGTAAGAAGGGTCTCCCTAAGATGATAGGTTTGTGGGCATCCTCGGGGATGTCCAATACTACAAAGTCTACAGGGAAGAAAAATCTATCAATGCGAACGGGGATGTTTTCCAACACCCCCACAGGTTCCATAGAGGTACGGTCGGCCATTTGTACGGTCATACTCGTCATGGCAAAGGTAGTCATTCCTAATTTCAGGGCCACACTTAAGGGCATAACACTAATGCTAGCCCCTAGGTCACACAAGGCCTTATTGACTGGGAAGGTCCCTATATTGTAAGGTACAGAAAAACTACCTGGGTCCTCTAACTTGTGGGGTGCAATGACATGGGACAAGAAACTAGAGGACTCCTCAGTAAGTGCTACCGACTCTACCTTATCTAGAGACCGCTTTCTAGTCAAAAGCTGTCTCATAAACTTTAAGTACGAAGGAACTTGTTGGACTAATTCTAAAAATGGTACTTGAACATTAAGTGAACGAATAACATCTTTGAATTTGTCGAAGGATACCTGTTCCTTCGTGGGCAATAGTCGCTCCGGGTAGGGAGGAGGAGAGCTCTCAGCATTTGCAGCTCTCCTTAAGAATTTGGGGGTCTTGTCACCCCGATACAGGAATTCCCTTAGGTTCTCAGGCATCTCGGGCCTAAAGGAATCCGCCTGTTCAGCACTCTCGGTCGGTCGACCATCTCCCAGCTTTTCAGAATTTCCAGAAGCTACTGGAATTACATCAGTGGTCGACCGACTGGCATCAGTGGTCGGTCGACCACCATCGCTGTTACTCGGATTCTGATTCTTCTCCTTTCCTTTCTCACCAGCCTTCTCGCCTCCTACTTTGGCTCCACTCCGCAGAGATATTATGTTCAAAGTCTCTTTTTTCTGACCCGTCTTGGTCGGAAGTTGACCCGGGATCTGTGTATCGTTTTTGCTCGCAATTAGAGCAATCTGAGACTCGAACATCTTCATACCCGCCTCTCTCGCCTGCGACTCCTTCTGGACCAACCCGATAAGGTTTTGGATTAAGGCATCCGTATTCGGTGGTGGGTTTGAAGGTGGTTTTTGAAAGTTTTGTTTATGCGGAGGGATGTAAGATTGGTTTTGTTGTTGATGTTGTGGGTTAAGGACATTCTGGCTTGTCCATCTCATATTTGGGTGGATGTTGTTGTTGTTGGGATCGTAGAAGTTGTTGCCACGGTAGTGTTGGAAAGCTGCGCACGTTTCATTAGAAGATGTGCAAAACTTGGAAACGTGGCCCTCTCCTCCGCATCGCTCACAAATAAACGGCCCGTCATAAACGGCATTTACTTGATACATGCCGCCTTTGCTCCCACTACCAACCTCGAACTTACCACCACTCACCTCAAGCTTATCCAACTTGGCCATTAGAGCCTCAATAGCCCCGACATTTGACTCAGCTTTCATTTGATTTCCACGGGAAGTCCCGTGTTCAGCCCTATGTACTGCGACATCCTCAATGATCTTGAGACCCTTGGTCTCCCCTAAATTCTCCTGGAATCTACCATTTGCAGCAGCATCAAGGTAAGCTCGGTTATCATCATATCGCCCGTTATAGAACTGGTTGCAAAGAAACCACTGTTCGAATCCATGATGAGGGATGGATCGAACGAGTCTCTTGAACCTAGTCCAAGCCTCACTGAAATCTTCGGATGCCCCTTGCTTGAAGCTAGTAATCTGGGCCCTCAAAGAATTAGTCTTGGCCGCGGAATAGTATTTCCGATAGAAGGCCAAGACTAACGTATTCCAGTCTGTAACTCCCGCAGCAGTGCGGTCAAGGTCTCTGTACCACTCCCTAGCCGAGCCTCGGAGGGAAAAGATGAACATTGTCTGTTTTCTCTGATCTTGGGTCACTTCATTTGGGGGCGCGATAGAGCATATATAGTCGGTGAAGATTTATATATGCTTTGCTGCGTCCTCATTAGCCGCACCTCCAAACTGGTTCTTCTCCACCATGGAGATGTAAGACGATTTGGCTTCAAAT
This sequence comes from Silene conica, assembly GCA_029255685.2. Lineage (NCBI taxonomy): Eukaryota > Viridiplantae > Streptophyta > Magnoliopsida > Caryophyllales > Caryophyllaceae > Silene > Silene conica. The sequence continues at coordinate 73,718,294 of CM055312.2, forward strand.
GGTTTCCCCGTGCCAACAGGTAGAGTGAACCCTTTACAGAGGTCCTTCACCTGCGGCATGGATGGAGTGACTTGCGATGCTAGCTTCCTCGGCCATCTTCTCTTCTTCTTCTAGGTTTTGGAAGTAGTTGTTTATGGGTGTTGTGGGTGTAGGTGGATTATGAGGTGATTGTGGTTGATTTGGTGTGTGAGGGTGATTATGTGGTGATCGTGGTTGATCGAATAAGTCTTCTTGGAATAAAGAAGATGGGGAACCTCCTTCTTTATTCTGCAAAGAGAGTTTCTTCTTCGCTCTAAGTGTCCTCTCAAGTTCTAGGTTGAGTGGAAGGAGTTCTCCTTGCACCAACCTGCGCATAAGATGGAAACTACAAGAAAAGAATAAGAAAGGTTTAAGGAACAAAGTTCCTTAAACACAAAAACAAAAACTAAAAACAATAAACACTGGTGTCACCTCTCTGGCAACGGCACCAAAATTTGACACCCGTCGCTGAGGGCGTCAAAGATAAAATTTATAATCCTAAACTTTAACTAGATAGTGAAAGTCAAGGGTCGAACCACAAGGAGGTGAGGAATGCTTTTTGTTCTAGGTTAATGTCTTAGGGTAACAAAGTTGGGGGTTTGTTTGTTTGGTTGTCACTAGGTCTAACAAAATAAAGACAAGAATGAAACAAAAGTAAGATAAAGGTAAAAACTTATGGTAAAAGAATGCTAGGATGTTCGGGTCATAAAGCTACGATGGTATAAATTCTAAGTCAACAAGTATTGCAGTCGCGTAAGGGGTGTAACATATCATCTCGGTCTATGATACCTAATAGCTCATTTCGGCCTATGCTATCAGTTCCTAGGTCTCACAAATATTGGGTGTCAACAATAAGGGGGATTCCTAAATTCTAGGTCACATACCTTTCAGTCTTAAGTAACCTAGCCGTCTTAAAACGTTAACCAATGCCCTTCCCGTATCTTTCAACCTTGGGTAAGTCATTACTAACATCCTATAAGTCTCCTTTCAGTCTCATTATAGGGTATTATAATTAACGAAACAAAACAGTCTGAAAACATGTGCGAGGTCAGTCGACCGACCAGCTAACCCAGTCGGTCGACCAACTACCTCAGTCGACCGACCAGTTAAGCCAGTCGGTCGACCGAAGTCTGCTACAGGTCGATTCTGATCTTATACCATCCACGCAATTTAATCACCTACATCCTAACATGGGGGTTTAGCTACTCATGACTACAACAATAACGATAATAACGATAGATAAAACAAAATTCATAGTAGATAAAGACATAAACATGCTATAAACAACAGGTTTTGGGATTCTAATCTAATCCGGATTCTAGCAATACTATAGAAATAACAATAAGAACTGAAATTAAAGAGTATTACCGCAAAACGGAATTAGAGCAGAAAGGAAGAACTTTATTGAATCCGTGGAACGATTGTTGAATAGCGAAATAAGAATTATGCTAAAACTTAAAGGAGAATAGTAACTTTATTGAGATTACAGAATTTAAACTAAGGAATTGACTACTAAGACTTGATTATGAATAATTAGATACCTAAAACTAATGACGGATTAAGCTTAAATAAGAAAACAAAAGAGCTTCTCCTTTAATCAGATATATAGATAATGTGATAATGTGAATTGAAAATAAGATTTACAAATATGTACATTCTTTCTGATAAAATTATATCACGGGCCGCGATTTTAAATTTATAAATGTAGAAACAAGGCTCTTAAATTTCATTTGACAAAAATCGATTTAATATTGTTTGGAATTTAGAAAGCTAACTATAAGATATTAAGATTATATAAATGATTTTGTTGTATTGTAATAATAATTTAGAGATAGGTCATTATTAAGAACATTAGAGGAAATATTATTCCGTGTAGAGGTTTTAACCTTTGAAACGTGGGAACACTACTAGCATACAATTCAAAATCTAAAAATAGATTTCGTTTCAACGAATGTACATCAAACCCCCTACTCTCTCTTTACCGCTTACTTTTAGGTTATTTAAGTTCAGTTTAACTTCATTCAGTTAAGTTTCATTATTACGTTTACTTTAGCTCATCTTTTCATAATTTAAAACTTATTTCAATTCAGTTTTAACTCTTTCAACCAAAAATGTAGGGTCTTATTTGACTTCATTTCGGCTCAATCCTTACTTCAGTTCACTTCGGCTTCATTTAGTATTCAACTATTTTCAGCCGAAAAGAATAGTAATCTTACTTTAGTTCAACTCTGTTCAGTTTACTCAATGCAATTCAGTATAATTTTATGTTCCATTAAATAGTTTAGTTCAACTATTTAAAAAAAATGTCACCCTTATCTTCTTTTTGTTAGTACTTAGTATCTATTGCTAGACATAAGGAAAATTAAATGAAAGGATATTATTTTTAGGCCCGTGCATCGCACGGGCATTAAATCTAGTATATATACTTAAAAGAGGAACTTTTCGAGCGATTTTATTGGTTCAAATTTTGTGAATTATTTAAGTTATAAAATACTTAATTAAGATAAATATATATATGAGTAGTATTTAATTGTAAACTATTGAAAAGTTATCTATGTAAATCGGTAAAAAAAATCAATATTTATCTTTATTAATTAAGGAAGCTCTTCTCGAATAATTATAGAGAATCCAATATTATTAAAACACTTAAAAGTAAAAATGACAAATATAACAAAATACTGGATAAATTTGAATTTGATCAATGTTTATTATGATCAAAAATTCTAGCTCAGTGAAAGACATTTGTCATTTTGTCAACTTTTTTCTAACAAGTACTCCGTAACTCCTAAAACCTAAATAAATAGCAATCAATTTCAAAGTTCAATGTATTCCTAATTATACGTACATTAGGAATAGTACGAGTATATTATTTACTTTTATTAAATTTTATGTGATATGTGATTGTGTTATTAACATTCAATTTGAGAATTAAATTAAGATTTTTTATTAAATGAATAAAATGTCATGGATTTTTACGACTTTATATTGCACAATTGCAATAATTTTAATTATCAGAGCAAAGGTATAGATTATGTGGTGTACACTAAAAATTTATGCATTAAATTTTGTCGTGGCCTCTTTGATGAACTTGCAATTTCTTAGCATATATAATCAATGGAAAGAATTGTCATGCGGACAAGGTAAACATTTTATTTTTCTATCTGAAGTAATATTAGTAGGAATATCAAGAACACAAATTAATTATTTATCTCTTATTAATTTAGCGAAAGACTGTTTTTCAGGAGGCGTAGTGTATCAAAGACTTGTCTGGTATGATGGTATCCCATTATTTTTTCTTTTCTTTTTTTGAGTACTCGATGAGTACATAACTTTAATTTAATACTAATATTTTTGTTTTGGTAGATGGTGGAGTTCAAGAGGGAATGAGTAAGCTAATTTGATCCTTTAATTCTATGGAGTATTTTGTTTAATCTATCGAACGATTCTATTAAGCTAATAAAGAATTTTGAATGTCGTGTGACTATCGGATCTTACTTACTAAATCATTATGCATAAAGATTGATTTTGATTATATATAGGTTAGTTCGAATATCCAATGTTATATTTATTGATATTATTTTAGTTTGATGGTGCTTATATAAGGAAAACGTATTTCATAGTTTTTCTCAATATTATAAAGATAATTTTATTGTTAAAAATTGAATGCTTGGGATTTGGGATGGACAATTCTATTAGTTGAATGTTTGGAAGGATTTGACACTAACAATTTTCTTATCCAAAACTATCTTTTTTTGATACAAAAACTATACCAACTCGCTCCAAATTAAATATAAATAAATTGTTTACATGATAAAATCTTGCGAGTAAATGCATAAATAACATTGAATAAAACTGACAGAATTTATACAAGAACTTAATCTACCCCATGTGCGGTCGAGACCCGAATTACAATCATAATCGACATAAGCCTGGACTTCCTATAAGATGAACTGCTTACTATAACTAAAAGACAATGGCCATAAGAGCAACATACACGGGAAGACGAGATAAGGTCTAAGTATGTACGAAATATTTGATTGTTTCTAAACAACTTATGTTCAGCTTATATTTTTATTAAGTGTATCAAATTAAGATAGAAGGTAAAAAATACTAATTTTATTAGAAGTGCATATTTTAATAGGAGTTAAATATATACTTCGAAATCTCTGTATATATCTCACTAATGTTATAAATTTGGGAATTAATTTCACCTATAGACTATAGTTACCTACTCACGGACAATTTAATCTCATAGTCATTTTGGGATTATCTATAGTTACCTAATTTTTCTCCTTTTATTTCATATTTCCACACGTAAAGTTTTAAAATGTTTTATTTACAATAAATTAGTGACTTTAGAAGTACATTGGATTTGATATATATAAGAATTTAATCGACTTTTCGTACGGTAAAAAACCAAAGATTACGGCCTTATAGTATTTCACTTACAATCAAAGTCCTCTAGCTTTACAATAGCTCCTCATGTTCTCTGTTAGTATCTATTTCAGATTGTCATTATACGTATTCATTATTGTTAATATGCGTTTATTTTTTCTATTTTTTTTTTCAATATCTCCTAACATACAAGGATAAAGAAAAATATCATAAAAATATACTCATATCAAAGCTTTTTTATAAGGAATTTAATTAACTAGCATCATTTTTATTATAAAGTTTGGACTACTATATTTATGTAAAAACTAAAGTCATATATATACAAAAACGGGTGAGTATATTGTTTTTATTCATTGGAATTTCAAGCGGTATTAAAGCTGGCCTCCAATATATAACACTACTCGACAAAATTTATTTATGTTTAAAATTTATTGCTTTTCATAAAATTAAAACACTACTTTAATAAATCACATGAGTATTATTTATTATTATTTAAAATTTATTGTTTTAAATAACATGAGTCAGTTAAAATTAGGAAAATGAGTTTTATATGAACTATGTAGTCTGTATAAGTTTAAGAATTATATATGACTTAATTTTTTTTAAGCAACGTGAAATTTCAATAAATAAGAACGATACTAAAATAATAAGCTCCCTCCATTTTTGTATACATTATTTTGCGCAAATGAAAGGTTTAGCCCAAAGTTATTTTGGTAAACCGGAATTTGCGTGTACATTCGTATTATTATTTTAGAGTATTTTTGGTAAAGGCGTAATGCAACACATAGAAAAATGAAATTTGAATATAAAGAATACAAAAAGATAATATTAAGTTCTAATGTCAAATCTTTTACTGGAAATTTGACTTTCGAACAATATAGCACCCTAAATCAAATGAATATGGGTTGGAAAATATGGCCTTTTTGTTCCAATTTCAAGAGTGTCATTAATCTGTGATCTTTTTAGTTTTGGTGTATTGGTCCAAAACGAGTTATAAATAATTATTAATTGGAGGTAAATAGTCGGGCAAAAAAGAAAACATCTTCTTAATATAAAAATCGTGATAATTACTTTAAAGCTACTATTATGATATGACCCGAATTCTAGTAAACTGTGTAAATGGAAAGAGTTCCTCAATTATCACGTTTCAGCTTGAATAGTAAATTATCTGTACTCCCCGATTCAAATGAAAATTACTAAAATCTCCTTCACAACATGTACTATATAAGACGAGAAAGGTTCACATATTTTCTCAAATCATCACTCAACAACATCCACTCTTAATAAAATTAATTAATAAAAAATAGAAATATGTTGAGCTCAGGCAGCTACAGCATAAACAAAGACTCCTACTCGTTTCTTTGTGTAGGACACAAGCTGCCCTTACTAATAAACGGGGGGGGTCACCGGAATGTTGTTAGTGGTAGTCGTAGTCGTAGTCGTAGTAGTACTTTAATTTGCAGGAAATCGCAGCAAGTGGTTGCTAGGGCACAAAAACATTCAAAAAAAAACCCGAGCGTAAGCAAAGCACCAGCAGCAGTAGTAAGTAATGATATTGAGGAAGGTGGTGTAATTAGCTTAAGGGCAATAGTAAGTGTCAAACCTACAGTTGGAGGTGTTTTCTCCAATATTGGTATTACCCGAGGCCTTGATGATCTTTCGGATTTACTTGGTAAATCCTTGTTATTAGGCCTCGTCAGTGCTCAACTTGACCCAAGTAAGATTCGACTCACCGCCATAATTACATCATTTTAATTTAACCGTATTTTTAATTCACAAAATCACGCGCAATATTTGTCACAGGTTAAAGACGAATAATGTCCCTCTTACTATCATAATTACATCACTTTAATTTAATCGTATTCTTAATTTCATAATTACATCACTTTAATTTAATCGTATTCTTAATTTCAGACTTGTCATACCTCATTTCATTTTCACCTATAAAAATTGATGAAATGAGTTCTTATTGGCCAGTAGGCCCACATAGTTACTCGCTCTATTTCATCACTATATATATCCATCATAAACTTGCGACGGGTTAAATACGACTCATGTTGGTGGAAAAGACAAAACAATTTACTACTAATAAGATATTTTAATTTTGTCTTATCTTTTTATATGGGTATTAGTTGACCTGTCGTAAATTTGCGACAGATATATCCGTCACAAATGAGAATTTATAATTCATACCGTGCAAATTTATTAGCTAGCTACTCCGTTATATATTTTCAACGACCTTTTGTTATTACCTATAAAATGCACCATGTTCATTATTGTTCAAAAAGTGTAGTCCGTATATACTATAGAAAAGTTGTTTAATTTGATTTGATTTATGTTTAAAAATGGTAATTAAATTGATATAAGCTCAATTACTAGAGTACATTTTTATGGTAACTTGACAACAAATATTTTAAATTTTAGCGAGTAGTTACATATAACTATATAAGGTATTTCGCATTGATAAATAGGGAAATTATTAACCACTCAGTTTATAAACTAATGAGCTACTCTTCTGATACAATTGATTTTTAAGATTAAATAAACTTCAATTTTACTATTTCATGAATATATATGAGTTAATCCCAAGCATGGATTTAAGTATCTAAAAGTTGATAATAAGTTATGTTTGAGACCAATTAACCTAATTACATTTTGTGAAAAAAAACGAGAAGAGATGGGAACGGAAAAGGCAACAATAAAATCATACGCACATCACACAAGGAACGAGGAAGGCGTGGAGAATTATGAGGCGAAATTTGAGGTGCCATCTTCCTTTGGAGAGGTGGGCGCGGTGGTTATCGAGAATGAACATCACAAGGAGATGTTCGTCACCCAAATAGTCATCCACGGCTTCATTCTCGGGCCTCTACGTTTTACTTGTAATTCATGGGTGCACCCCAAGTTCGAATCCCACCTCCCTCATACAAGGACCTTCTTCACCAATAAGGTTCTCTTTCTTTCTTGTTTTGTTAATAACAGAAATCAATAAGTCTGACTGAAAACGGGTAACATTTCGTCACAAGTTAAAAACGGAGTAAAATGTAATTATATGAACCATTTAAGACGAAAATGTCACATTTCGTCCTTATAATAGCGACATTTGGCCCGTTTTCGCCTTATTATAATATAAAGTGTATGTGTTCAATGAATCACGTGTGTATGAAAAATTGTAACGTTGATGCATGTGGTCCATGCACGATGTAGGTAACACTGTAACAGTCATACTTTTTTTGATAATCCGGGCCAGGTTGGGATTGCAGTGACCAAGTGGTCATCGCCCCAACTGGGAGTCGAATCAAAGACCTCTCAACTCTTACATTTCTTTAAATTTTAAAGTTTAACCTAGATACCACTGGACTAACATCACTCGGTTATGTAACAGTCATACTTACCTTCACAAACTCCAAGCGGATTGAAAAGAATGAGGGACAAAGAGTTGGAGAATATGAGAGGTGATGGGGAAGGAGAACGCAAGTCCTACGAGAGAGTCTATGATTATGACACTTACAATGATCTTGGAGACCCGGACAAAGATGCTAACTTGGCTCGACCCGTTTTGGGTGGTTCCCAACTTCCTTATCCTAGACGTTGTAGAACCGGTCGTCCTCCTTCGACCAAAGGTATCATACTCCCTCCAGTTTACTGGAATTACAATTTTATTAAAATACTACTCACATATATTTTCGATCAAGACAGCTTACTCCGATTAAACTGACTCCTAATATCAATTATGACAGATCCTCGGACAGAAACAAGAAGTGCTTCGGTGTATGTACCTAGAGACGAACAATTTTCGGAAATAAAAGGGGCAACATTTTCAGCCAAGACACTTTACTCCGCCCTACATGCTGTGCTACCATCTCTGGAGACTGCCATTGTTGATCCTGAACTTGGTTTTCCACATTTCACGGCTGTTGATTCGCTTTACAATCAAGGAATAGACGTACCTACTCTCAAAAAGCATGGCCTCACTTCTGTTTTGCCTAGACTTGTCAAAGCCGTCCATGATATTGAACAACACGTTCTTCGTTTCGAGCCTCCTGCTATCTTTGATCGTAAGATTCTTGCTTACAAGAATTTTATCAAAATGGTAATGGTAATTTCCTGATTTGTTTCAATTCATTCATTTTCAGGGAATAGATTCTCTTGGTTTAGTGACGAGGAATTTTCTCGTCAAACACTTGCTGGTTTGAATCCGTATAGTATCAAGTTAGTCACGGTATGATACTAGACTCTCTTTGCTAAATGACATATTTGTCAAATTTCGGCATATACACGAGTTTTACCATGTTTGACTTACGAATATGCTATTTAGAGCGTTTAGTTAATAACTTATTGAAATAGTATATTGGGTCTAATATGTTATTTTACTATATGATACTCCTACTAGCATATTGAATTAGCGTCTTAGAAAGAAAAAAATGTCTTATTTACTCTCTTAATAAATATTAATTTGTTCATATCCTTATATCTCATTTTACAAAGATGTTAAACAATCTATTAATTTAAACTGTCAATTACCAAACACGTCTAAAACATTTCTGCTAAATAAATCTGCTAGTCAAACCTACTAAATCATTTACTAGTCAAATGCGACTTCTAAACTTGCTTTTGTCAATATTAATTCGATATTTACCAAACATGGCGTATAGTAAAAGTTTACACACTTGAATGTGAAATCATGGGAAATATTTTCGTTTTGATGTTATTTGGGGAACGGTTCGTTTCAAACTAATTACACTCAATGGGTCCACATCACCATTTTTTTTACGTCTTCTCTGTGAAAGCTCGTAATCAGTAACATCGACTTCCTAATACATATGCAACCTATTGAGGAAGACTAGTTTTGCAGGAATGGCCCCTGAAGAGTAAATTGGATGTCGACATTTACGGCCCGCAGGAATCAGCTATTACAACAGAGTTGGTAGAGAAGACAATCTTAGGTTACATGACCGTGGATGAGGTGAAATCAATCATATACAATTAACTCAACGAATTCGATATAATATTTGATTTGATGATTTTCATTCAATAATTTTGAGCCAAATTTACATTTTTCATTAAGGGCAGGCAATGAAGGAAAATAGGTTGTTTATGCTGGACTACCATGATGCATTTTTACCTTATGTAAACAAAGTGAGGGAGCTGAAAGGCACAACTTTGTATGGGTCGCGCACCTTATTCATCCTTACCAGGAATCAAACTCTACGACCTATAGCCATCGAGCTAACCCGGCCACCATGTGATGGAAAACCGCAATGGAAGCAAGTTTTTACTCCCACTTGGGACGCCACCGGATGCTGGCTATGGAGGTTTGCTAAGGCTCATGTCCTTGCCCATGATGCCGGATACCATCAACTCATTTCTCACTGGTATTACAACTAATAATCTTCAACTCTGGACCATATGTTTTCGACATCACTTGGTCATTGAAGTTTCTTTTGATCATATGCATTATTGCAGGCTAAGAACCCATTGCTGCACGGAACCATACATAATTGCAACAAATAGACAATTGAGTGCAATGCATCCAATCTATAGACTGTTGCATCCTCATTTTCGTTACACCATGGAAATCAATGCGCTTGCTCGAGAAGCTTTGATTAATGCAGGTGGTATCATTGAGAGCTCCTTTTCATTTGGGAAGTATTCACTCGAGTTGAGTTCTGTCATCTATGGTTCTGACTGGAGATTTGATCAGGAAGCTTTGCCAGCTGACCTCATTAGCAGGTAAATTTCTGTTTATTGGCGACCGGTCTTTGCAGTCTCTAAATTCAGTCGCCCGTCATTGTAACAAGAGACTAACTTAATAGCAATCTTATTTGATGTATGTAGAGGAATGGCAGTCGAAGATCCAAAAGCTCCACATGGACTAAAGCTACGTATAGAGGACTACCCATTCGCGAATGATGGGCTAGTCCTATGGGACATCCTGAAACAATGGGTGACAGACTATGTCAATCACTACTACCCTAAGTCAAGCCTAGTCGAATCTGACAACGAGCTCCAAGCATGGTGGACGGAGATAAGAACAGTAGGTCACGGCGACAAGAAAGACGAACCATGGTGGCCTAATCTCAAGACCACAGAGGACCTTATTCACATCATTACGACCATGATTTGGGTGACTTCAGGGCATCACGCTGCAGTAAACTTCGGACAATATGGTTTTGGAGGGTATTTCCCTAATAGACCAACCCTAACTAGGACGAATATGCCTACAGATAACCCCACTGAAGAAGAATGGAAATTGTTCTCCGAGAAACCAGAGACAACACTCCTTAAGTGCTTCCCTTCGCAAATACAAGCAACACGGGTTATGACGGTATTAGACGTACTTTCAACTCATTCACCAGATGAGGAGTATATAGGGGACAAGATGGACGCAGCATTTGAAGATGAAACCGCGATTAAGGCGGCTTTTGAGAAATTTAGTGGGAGATTGAAGGAGTTCGAAGGGATTATTGATGAGAGGAATAATAATGAGAAGTTGAAGAACAGGAACGGAGCTGGTGTTGTGCCTTATGAGTTGTTGAAGCCGGTATCTACACCTGGTGTCACTTGTATGGGAGTTCCTAACAGCATCTCCATATGATCCAACGATTGGTCTCTCTTAAGACGGACTTGCATATAATAATAATAATAATAATAATAATAATAATAATAATAATAAACTTGCAAGTTTAGTGTTTTCTATGCGTATTATTTCATAATTAATATCTCCGCGAGATTATCTTTTGTGTTTTCGTTGATTAGTGAAAGAGGAGATATTAAGAAACGTACCATCTAATTATAAAACATCAAATATGATTCTCTCTATTACACTCTCCGTTAATGAACTTGACTCCTTATGGGAGAAAAAGGTTTATGTTATGTTCCTGAAGAACGAGTCCTCAAAACTCAAAAACATCCAAGGTAACCCTCGAGCCCTTGATCGAGTTTTCCTTGGCTTTTTCAGGTTCGGGTAACTATAAACTCTACCTGCGTACCCTGTTAACTCCCTAGCTCGAAGAACCCTATTTTAATTCCAATATGGGAGATGAGAGTTTTTCATAATGTCGTTGCAGAAACAGAATTTCCAATGAATGTACTTTTGTCTATCAATCACGATTCACGATGTTTATGTGTAGGGAGGCCGACTAACTTTGCCATCGATCCATCGGTTGGAATGGAAGCTACGGAACTCTACCCGGATGTCAAATACACAACTATTGACGAGTACTTCCAATGATGATGAGTCTTTCATTTACCAGTTGAAGAAGTGATTCTTAAGAATGTGTTTGCTACCGGTACTCAAGGAACACCATTATGATTATGAACTATGCTACTGGTATTTCAAGGCTTCTTACAATTATATTCGAAATTATCATAGCTGATTGCACCGCACATCTAACAGTTGTCGAGAAAAAGTTTCTAATGTCCTGATAACGACCATAAGCTGCCATGAGCTGCTAAATTAGCCAGTTGACTAAATATATAATAGGATTTACCAGAGAAAAATTACACTGCGAAAACATCAATCTAAAGCTTCAATACATCACAAACTGGATACAATATACTAGATAGCATAGGATAAACCAACAATAGTGCAGTATAAGGAGTATATTTCTAAGAATTGTAGACAAGATATATATCTGGTTGCGGTGATCTTCACAATGACGACATTCACTAGAGTCCTAATCTAAAAACCGGGGTCAGGGTCTAGTCTTTTTTGCATCTCCAATTTCGGGAATTAAGAATAAATTCAATCAGCACGAGAGCCACTTGTGCTAGCAGCATGCTTCTTACCCCCGTATTTCTGAAAGAGCAAATACATAATTTCAGCATAAAATGAAGAAAATGCCGCCACAAACAAGATTCAGACATTTAAGAGTATTGTTAGGGATCTGGAAGTCAAAGCAATAGAATGATACGAAGAAATGGTAGCAGGATGGAACCCACCTGCTTTCCGAGGCTGAAAGGAATGTATCTGTACTTGATCATGTGTGCGATTTGGCGCTTCATTGTCAGAGTAAAGAGCACAATCCAGTAAACCAGCAATATTGGCCAAAATACAGGAACATCGAACACAGAAAAGAAAGTCATCACGAACGCTATGCTAAATGCCTTAGTGATGGAGTGCCTGTAAAGAATAAACAAGACAGGATCGTTAAGCCAAAAGCACCATCTTTATAAACAAGCACCCCTCAAACATAACCAAGCCTTTTGTCCCAAACGATTTGAAGTCGATTACATAAAGCATCATATAAGAGCCATACTGAGATGCTATAAAACAAAACAAAACAAAAATTAACACAGTACCATCTTTTACCTACTAGAAAATTAGGCATATTTCGATACATAGTAATAAATGTGATCAAGTGTAAGCTTAGACCAGACAAGGGCTGGGACTAAAATGAATTTTGTGACCCATGAACAAACAGGAAGGGGATTCGGTACGGGTAAGCTATCTAGGCCGTTGTGCTCTTATAAATTGCATTGCTTGTACCCACTTTTTTTTGGGGGGGGGGGGGGGGGGGGCAATCCAATGGGTTTCCCTGCCCACGATAGTATATAATAAGAGGGAAGGGGAGGGGAGGCGGGAATAAAGCCCTTTTCTCACCAAATGTTTCCTCCAACCAAAATTAGTGACCAAATATGGGAAATGTTCCCTATGCTCTCAGTCTCACTCCATATCTCACCATGCAAACAGGAGGATAGATCCACAAACACAAGTACAAGGAGATGATGCAAATTTTAGATTATCATGCCAGGAAACCGTTCCAAAATTCAGAATTAAAATGGAACTTCCACTAAGTGACTTGGAAGACATCAGACCAGTTCTTCACCAATAATAGAATACTCAAATAGACTATTCCCGTGAAAAAAATTGTTTCCCTCCACAACCATCCATAGTCCATACATCACATGTTAATCCTTGCCAAAATTATACAACAAATATCTGTGATCGAAGATACTCTTGAATAAAGCTGCGTACATCCCATCCTTCTTCACCCTCTATTTGAAGGAGCCACAAGGCATTGGATAATGGACGTCATTACTCTCTTAGATTAGCATGTTTCTGGAATCTAATACAGGCAACAGAGCAACTTTTACACAGTACACAGTCCATCAACCATCATATTAGATAGTTCTACTCACCTGCAACTTCAATAATCCATCGAGCAAATTGCAAAGTATCAATCCTTTGTATACATATTGATCCACAAACATCAGTCAAGTGGTCAATACTAAAATATACCTCAGTAGACATGGAAAATCCCAAGTTTTGCTTCCCCTGCATTTACCGAATTGGTTTCCAATAATCTAGTAAAGAATTAGTCACTCTTCCTGAAGTCCTTGCGAATTGGAGAATAGTCAATGGACAAAGTCGAACCTCATTCAAACCATTCGTGCATTATTCCTAGCATACTCACATCTCTTGTCACTGAAGTTTTTATTCACTCGGCTTTTCAAACCCTATGATTGCAAATCCATCAATTTAGACACAGGGGAGTCGATAAGCAACTTCCTCGCACAGAACAATTATTTTTTGCGCTACTTAATAAAATGTTAACAAAAAATAATATAACAATTCATCAAACTTGTGATGTTTTGCAACTAGACTTACTCGAGAACAACATTCCAGAAGCTCAGTTCTTTCACACCCCATAATCCTTTGTTGATGTGGGACAAAAATACAAAATATAAGCATCTGTCACCAAAAGGACCGTCCAGGATACACTCCACCACATCACAATTATAACATCTACATATCTAACAGATGAGACTGCTTCACCCAAATTGATCATCAATAAATGAACTACAGACAACATGGTCTTGGTGTGTTCTCCTTGCAAAGGTTTGGAAGTAAACTTGACAGAAATCATGCTTCAAAATATATCAATAGAATCAACGTCATGGATCAAGATACCCGATCAAATGGTTAATGAAAACAACTACTCCCTCCTATTCCATATTTTCTATTTCCTAAAACGGATTATTCAGGTTTTCTTCCTTTTTCCTATTTTGGAAACTTTTATTCTAATTTTATTCATATATCTCTCTTATTTAATTACTAATTATTCATCCCACTCGAACGGGAACAAAATATGGAATAGGAGGGAGTAGGTATCAAATGCTAGACACGCCACAAGTTGGTCTAGAACCCCATCGAGAGCATGTTACAACTTAGTCACCCAACTGTCACAAAAACTCAAAACACAGACTTTGAGATCATTCCAGATCATTTGAGGAGATAATCTATCTTATGCATCTTTACATTCACCTTTTCTACAACAAACATTTGAGCAACCTCATTGAAACCACTCTTGTATTCTTCCAAATATTATACGTAATTCAACAGCAACGATCTAACATACATCACAAACAATATCAGTCAAACGGCCACAAGAACCCATACCAATCAAAGCTATGGTGATAGAGCACCATCAAAACCCATGGAGCAGAGCGAAAGGGGCAGTCGGGAGTACAACCCCCTAACTCCCTAAGCAATAATAAGTACTTGATACAATAATTTAATAACCTTACAAATTCGTCAACCCCCACTACACCCCCACAACAAGCCTACCTACACACACCAACTTACCCACCCATCCACGCACACACAAATGCACCTGTGCACTCGCACTTTCCCACACGCGCAACAGAGAACAACCAAAGCTTCCCCACACACACACACTTAAACTATCGAACATACATCACAACAATGTCAATCAACAGTCACAAAAACCCATTATAATAAATGCTATAGATGCAGAGAACAACCAAAACCCATATAGATAAAAAAAATTCAAATCAAGCAGAAGAAGTAGGCAAGAGGTTAGCCAAACTACCAGAACTTAAACTCGGGAAGACGACGAATAAACGGCTTGAATTCATCAGAACCTTTGGTAGGCAATAGAGGACCATCAGAAGGCTCATGCTCAGGATCAACCAAAGGAGACAAGAAACCAATGAGTAGATTCAAAAGGTAGATCCCAAGTGCATATGTAATGATGTAAAACCCTTGAACAAAGTAAACCCTAACTGCATAAATCAATGCAAGAATTAGGGTTCCTGCCCATCTAGGAACTGCATGTGGGGTTGTCTTATCCAAATAATACTGATAAATTCTCCAAAATTCATGAAGTTTTTGAGCCATTTGAGAATCATCTCCGCCGTCGCCTCTTCCTCCTCCTAACCCCTCCATTATTATACACAAACACTAGATTTTTTTAATCAGCTCTACAAGATCTGCCCACAATTCAAAACAAAGATAAATCACCAAAAATTATCAGAAATTGAAAAAAGTTTGATTCTTGCAATTTCGGTTTTTCAATTAAGGTGATAATCTATCAGAAATGACATAAAAGTTACAATTTCGGCAAGTGTGTTTTTCAATTCATGATTGATTTTTGTCAATTTATATGAAAGTCCTATGACCTGGGTCTTTTTTCCCAGGAAATCTTGTAAATAATTTTGAAAGGTGTGAAAATAGCCGTAATTAAATAAGGGGAATTAATTAATTAATTAATTAACTAATTAAATGCATTAAATGAAAATATGCGAGGGGGAAAATAAATTAAATAGTTTTGGAAATTACCTTTACAAAGTAGAGCTCGAAGAGTCGAAGGTGATATTTGGAAGGTCAGGGAGAGGTGACTGCGATGCACTCCTCTATTTTTGGTATTGGGATGATTGAAAATTTGAAACTTCTTTCAATTTACTTGTAGGCAGAGCTGTCCAGTCCTGTTATACGGGTTAATTTTTTTGGTTCACACGGTGCCAGAGTTGGGTCAGTCCAGCCTGACAGCGAAAAGGGTTAGGGTTAAGGCCGGATTTTGTTAGCCCAACCCGACCGCAACTCCGTGCGAAATACAGCCTAACTCGGGCCGGCCCGACCCAGTCCACTAACAAAACTAATACAACTAACACAAATTCAGCCCACTAACACAATTAACAGCCGCACAGTGTTGGGTCAGGGATGACTTTTTTGGCCTGGCCTGACCCAGCCCGACGTTATTTTAGGGTCGTACCAGGGTCGACTTTTCTTGGCCCAGCCCGACTCCAGCTCGGCCCAACCCAGCCCAGTGTACATCTCTACTTGTAGGGGTGTTCTTTTGGTCCGAACTAGGTAGCCCGAATACTAAACTAAGGAAAAACGCAAAGGTGAAGTGAAGACTGGACATGGTTACGTTGGTCTTGTCTAGGTCCGATCAAATATTTAACAATATGAGTGGATCGGACAAAATTAGATGAAATGGAGTAATGGACCAATAAAAATGTAACGTATTAAATAAACAATAACTTATGTGATATTATAAATTTATTAGATTTAGTGCTCGTGCAATACATGAGCCACTTGTACTATCTTGTGAACTTTACTACTATAATGATCAACCGGTAGATATAAATGTATATGAGATTAAGGCTTTGTTTTTTGCACTGAAATTACTTCGTTCAATTATTATTTTAAGAGAAAATTGTTGATTGTAGCTTTTTAAAACCAATTTTTGAAAATTACACTTATAATTTTTTTGGTAAATTATACCCATAATATTACTTCTGATTATAAATTTCGTCAATATATTAACTCCGGCATGAAATTGATGCCAATTAGAATTTTTATGACTTAAGTTCATTTTTGAACCAAAATACCTTTACCTTCATCTTTTATATTCCCTTATGTTCATCCCCAAATCAGATTTCATAACTCTCTTTCTCACTAATTCTTTGTTTCTTCGACAATTTCACTTAATCCAATTGTAATTCTATTATTTCCACAGGCGAATCTGGGGTGTATAGGTAGGCAAGTGTCATCCCACAACATAAAAATAAGAATAATTTACGAACATATATTTCACGAAAATGTGTTGGGCTTAGTGGTTAAAAGTGTTTAAGTGGCTATATGATAGAAGTTTGGTGAGGTTGGCGGTTCAAAGGATTTTTTTTAGAAAAACTTGCTTTATTTCACCAAACTTCTCTTTCTTTTTTTCGTTTTCCAAGACATTCACAACCCTAATGACATCTTCATTCACACAATTTTTTTTTGGGTTTAGTACACTACATATGCATAGTATATCTCAAATTCAAATATTCTAAACAAAAATACATATGAGAAAGTTTTTGTGGGATGGATATTCTACTAATTACGGAGAATAAAAAATTGTGCCCCCCGAAAGCAAAAATTTGCATCGGCCCCTGAATTTATTTTCATTGTATCTTAGAATTAATTAGTGTTTTTTATCATCAATTTTCCCCAAGTTGAAAATAATAAGGGTTTTTCAATATTCTCCAAATTGAAACCCTAAAATTTGATCCTTGAAAAACAATAAGTTGGAAACAATATCAGATTTGAAGTAACACTACCAAGAGCAATAAATTGATGATAAATTTAAGAGAAAATAGAAGGTACAAAACTACCAACGAATATACTCCCTCCTACTTATTACAAGCACAAATTCTTATTTGCAACGGCACTATCCGTCGCAAGCTTGTGACGGATACCGTTTTCTCTCACAAATTACCCACTTTTTCTCTTTCTTCAACACTATTCCCGTGACCCCTTTTCTCCACTACTCATTTTATATCCATTTTATCTCACAAAATATCCGTCATAAATGGTGACCCGTCGCAAGCAAGACTTACTATATTACAAGTGTCTCATTGTCCATTTCCGTCTATTCACAAAAGTGTCTCATTGTCTATATGTAGTGAGTTTTTTTTTTGTTTTTTTACTATACTACCCTTAACTATTTTCATTTATTACCCCCACCCACTCCTAACTCAACATAATGGGACACTTAAAGTGAATATACTATCCCTACACAACCCAAAAGTTAAACAACTAATATATCATAAATTTTGTACTATACTCATAATGGGACACTTATTAAAAGTATGAGGGAGTACTTATATTTCGAAGTAGAACCATCAGGCGATGGCATAACTTTGCCACTTACAATCTGGAGTCATTATTCAATTATTATTCAACAATGGGCATGGCTTATAGTAAAAATTAGGGTAAATTTTGGGGGAAATTATAGACGAAGATAACAGGATTTTGAGGCGAGTGAAATAGGTACATGAAAAGATCTAGGTATGTAGGCAAAGAAATAAGCAAGGGTATATCAGTCACTTTCGTCAAAAAATGACCGAAAACGTTATTGTGGTGCAATTTTAGTAGAAAAGTAATATTATGAGTCTAATTTACAAAAGAAAAAAATTATAAGGCTGTAATTTTCAAAAAGTGATTCTTATAAGGCTGTAATCAACAATTTTCTCTTATTTTAATTATTATAGCGCAATTAATTTCAAAATGACGTTTTACTATCTGAGGAAAGTTTAATTAAAAACGTCATTATTAATGTAGTTGCTTAGGCCTTTCTTTAAATGTGTGCGTCCTATTTGGGTCGCACAAGGCCTCCAAAATTTAGGCCCAAAACTGTTTTTTAACCGTGTGTTTCTTAAGCCATTTTAACTGTGTGTTTTTTTCAAATAAATCAATGGAAGTATAGTGGTTTCACTTACTCACTCAAACCTCGATTCCACTATGTTAATATAATTAACATCTACGGAATATAAGATTGTAATCATAATATTACTATATGGAGAGTCTCAATTTAAAATTCTACACAGGGTATCTATAGCTTGATAGACGGCCTTCCTTATAATATAAGACAAGTTAGTTCTCTTTAAATGAATATATTTTTTTTTTTAAGATTAAAACATATCAATATATTGATATTTGATAGTCCATATGTTTTATGTTTTTTATCTTATTTAACCTATCTTAAATTTAAGTCGAATATGTCATCTTACATAAAAATTTGTGGTCCATAAAAGTGGAATCTAATGGTTAAAACGTTTATAAAATTCTCCAATGATTCAGGCTCAAGTTCAAGCCTCCCTACGAGTAACTCGTGGAGTGTTTATGGTTTGATGCTAAGTCTCCCTACCTAAGAGCAACTCGTGGAGTGTTTATGGCATGAGGTTATGTCTTCTAGACTTCAAAACTTGTCACTTTCAATTAGTTTACTTGACATCATATAAGGTTTATCCAGTACATACCAAAAATCGCGATTACAGATTCCCTCATTATCGTTATATAAGAAATAGGTAAACTTGTAGATAAGAAACAAATAAATAGTGAGAAGAGAATAAGAAAGGAAATAGTTATTGGATAGGCATTTCTTTGTCAAGCAAGTTGTATAAAAATAAATTAACTTTAGTTTGGTACCATACAAATAGAAGATGCACATAAAAATATTAAAGAGCATGCGGCCCTCCTTAGAGCAACGTCCTCCACATATTCATGCAACATGTATATGATGTATACGATTTCAATATATACCTTCTCTTCTCTTATAGTACTATTATTATTATCAACCATTATTTCTACCTCATTATTTCAACCATTTATTCTTCTCCAAACAGTTCCATTTCCCAGTTTCCTCTTTTGGAAAGTAAGTTGATTTTCTATTACTATTTTTGTGTGCTTTTTTCTATCTTTAGTTTGCTTATTTTCCCTTTGAAGTACTCCATGTGGGTTTTTAGTTTATGACATAAAGAACAATATTATCCACTCAAAATGATTTGGTCATGATTGTCCTATGTTTTTAGTGTCATTTATGTTTTAAGAATTGATCCGTCGCATGTATTTGTTTATCTTTGATCAAAACGTTGAATAAATAGATTAACAAATGATTGAAATGTATGGAGTAGTTAGAGATAATTGTCGATGACACCTTTACTAATCTGCAATACTTGATTGCAAGTGTTGCTAGCAAGGCTAATTTGCATACTCATGATTGGAAATTACTAATTAGGGGTTTGTTTCGGGATATGTTAAGATATCGAGTTTTGGTAAAAAAAAAAAAAAAAATAAGCCGATCAAATTCTGCTTAATCAATCAATTGGGTAACTAACTCTAAGCTAGATGTTAATTCTCCAATCCAAATGAGCAAATATGCACAACAACGTTTTGTTGTCGACATGTTTCAGAATGAGTTATGCCTTACGAGTATTACCAATCAATGACTTTAACAGCTATGCTCGTCAAAAGACTTCAAGTATGAATAAAATACCCCGTCTAACTTTTAATTTCACTGATTATAGGCATCTACTTTGTACTGTAGTTGTTACAATTTCAATTCAAATTCATGAATTTAAATCTCAATTTCAGACTGACTTTCATTTCAAGAAGGCAGCCCAAGGTCTTATCATACCCTACATAAGCAGGACATACAGAAACAGAATACATTCAACATTATGTCCTACAATGCTTCAAAACCTTATCTAGATGAGGAAGCTACATCAAAGACATCCTCACAAGCTTGTCAGCCTAGCTGGATGGCTCATTGGACCCGCAAAAATCCCGAGGTAGCATCGAGATCAGTTAATGAATCATCTTCTTTGGTTAAAAACAAAGGTAAAGTTGTTGATCTTGGTGGTGCAACTGATTTTTCATTAAGCTCCCTTAATATGGCAAATGGGTTTTCAAAGTATGGCAAAGGAGTGATCAAAGATTCCAAGAAATTAGGGCACTTCAAGTGTGATATTAGTGATATTAATCAAGAATTTGGGGATAAGAATTTGTCATTAGCATTAGCATTAGGTAGAGGTGAAACTTCAAAAGATTTCAAGTTGTCAAATAAAGGCTTGTTTTTGGCTAAACCCTCTGCTCAAAACCAAGAGAATTTGGCATTGTGTCCTCCACCTCCTCGTCGATCTGAAAATGAAGATACGAAAAGGCCATTAGTTGTCTTTGAAAGACATTTCTCAAATGATAATTTTACATGTCTTACTAAAGAGAGTTGTAAGTATCAAAAGTACTCTTCTTTCTTGGTTCATGAGACGGGTATGAAGAACGACGTTATTAGCAATGAGTTGAAGCGTAAAGAAGGACTTGATCCACAGCAAAATCGGTTTGGGAAGAAGAATTTCACGGCTTTATTTGGTGAAAAACATTCAAGTGGTATTCCCAATTATACTGGTTTGTCCGACATTGATTCAACTCGCAATGTTGAGACTATGAGGATTTGTACTGTCGTCGACTCTATTGAGGATTCACCGAGTGGTAACCATAAGATTCGTCAGAGAGCCCATCATGTTTTAGTCACCAAGGAGACTTGTGCAAATTTCCCTGCTCACTATGAAGAGAAAACATTTGGACCGTTTAATGCTTCTCATCGAGGTCCTCCTTCTCGTCCCAGTGGAGTCAAGATTCAACCTATGTGGACCTCCACTGATAGCGAAGATAAGGAAAATACAGGAAATTCTTCGGTTTTCAAAGCTGGCTCGAAAAATGACATTTCTGTGGATGCAAACTCAATGCAAGAACATACATGCCGAAATGAAGTTTCTATGGAAGCAAATTCAATGAAAGAAATCGCAGCTCAAAGTCGAGATAATGTATCAGGTGCGTGTTTAAATACCTCGTTATTGTGATTCTGAATCTGAGATGGTATTGCTTGTGGACTTCTGAGTTCTGACTGTGAACTTATATGTTCTGGTTTGTTGTTTGTTTTCAGGTAGGACATCCTCCCTGTTACACAAGGTATTTGCTCGACTTCTATTCTTTTTGTTATGGATTCCAAATCTGCAGTTGGTGCTTTCTCGGAATCTCGCTCACTGTTTTTTTACTTCGCAGGATAACACAGTGGATGAAAATAACTCACCAGAAAAATCTTGCAGCAAAAGGTTATTTCTCGAAATTCCAGACATAAATGAAGATATCCGAGGAATTCAACCTGTAGTAAGCTCAACGGATGAAGATGAACCCAGTACTTCTAGAGTTCATAGTCTGAATGCCAAACATCTTTTCTCGAATAAAAAACGAGCCTTAAACCAAAGCCGTGATGAAACTGAAGATCATTCTGTAAGCATGGATCCAAGTAACAGATGGATTAAACGTCTGAAGTTAAGTTCAACTGATACTACTGGTGTTGGTACCAGGAGTTCAAATGGGGAGAGTTCATCCCCTCAAAAATTCAACATGTTTTTCAATAGAATTATGAAATGCAACGAGGAAAGCTCGGATCAGAATCTAAACAAGCATCATCATGGGAAGGATCACAAGGAATCTACAGTGAGTGGTTGCTCTTGGATTAAGAGATGGTGTCAAAATAGCAGTAGTGCTCCGGCACCTCGGCCTAGGAATGAGTCTGAGCCTGAGCCTGTTGTGATTTGTGAGCCTCATAGCTTGACGTTCGGGCAAGATGAGGCTGCAAAGAAGCAGTTTCCGAGCATTGGTGCCTTGGCATTAATGGGGAAGGCCATGAATGGGTATCAATCGTGCGAGTTCAGCAAAAGAGGGTCAGTTGTGGTTTGGAATACCAGGGAGTTCTGAGACTACATACATTTTCAGTTTGATCTTTTCGGCTTGTTTTTGCTTCAGGTCAAAACATCGCTTGTGCAAGTTCAGCGAAAAGAGGGTCAGGTAGTTCGGATATACGACTTTTGAAATGCCAACAAATATACAGGGTTGGCTTAAAGAGGCGCTAAAACATTAAAATTTCTGTAAATTAGTTTCCGCGGGAGTTAGTTAACCACTTTAATCAGTCTAAAATCATCAGCCCCCTTTGACAAGATAAGTTTTTCCTGATTCATATGTAATTTGTGAGACATTTCTTTCCTGCAAGTACATTCAGATTTCAGAATTATACTCTAGTGTATTGCGACTTGCGAGCTTCAATTGTGGCATCGTATGCTTTTCGTATGGAAATAAATAAAGGCTTTCAGGCTTTCATTGCAAACAAGCTAAAGATTAACAATCAAGAAAACCGTCCCTTCATAAATGAAGAAGGTGGACAACTGCTTTCTATTACGAAAGAGATGAATGAAAATCGATCAGCACGATCTTATAGAGAGAAAGGTGTAGCTTACCAGTCACCAAAACGGCTGAACAACGAGTCCAAATCTATAATTCAAGCATCAGACGTTCTTAGGCTTTCCTTTGTGATTGGTACAAGCTCTGGAAACTTTTCTAGGTCCATTGTCGTGCACAGAAATCATCGTAATCATTGTTTTGTTATCCAATAACGAAAGCAATGTATCAGGTTTGGTAAACTGCAGTGATGCTGATACAAACATCCCAGATAACCAGATATACAGCCGTTCAGTTCACTGGACCGTTCACTTTTCGGCTCAGTTAATCAAACCTAAAAAAAATAGCAGTTCACGGTTTTTTTGGTCGGGTTAGCCATGAAAACCCCTCACATCAATAGGCTAGGGCATTCAGTAGGGGGATTAGAGTCAACATTGATTAGGCCATTATCATTTAATCTTCATACTTCCGGTATTATTTGGAATTTTGGATGAAAACACCACAAGAACTAACTACACAACAGTCTATAGACTGGCAAAGAACATGTACTCGATTTTTTGCAATCAATTCAGGTTCTATATCTTAAATCCAAACACTAAACATTACTGGTAGACTGGTTGTACAGACTACAGAGATAACCCACTCAATCTAGAAACAAGCAAGAAAACTGCTCATTTCAATGCTAGTAAATATATAGAATGACTAATAGGTGTATCATGTCTCGAAACAAAACCCTGCATCTCAACAAAAACAGGCTAAACTAATTGTATCCGCAAGCACAAGAGTAATACTAAGCACTAAGCAGCAGCCGTAGCAATTTTGTCATTGGTAGCTCTAGTGTATATCTGCAAGCTGGAATGATGTGCCACCATCTTGATGATTCCTCTTGTTAAGAGTTCACTGATTGCCCTTCTCGCAAGCGATCCATTAATCTGATAAAACCGAGGATAACATCACTACCAATACAAACTACAAAGCTTGGCACAACCTCTACTGTATTGTCATTTTTTTACACCTTTGTTAGGCGCACATTATTTTAGTATCACAGACGATTCAATTGAATACTTACACATGCTAATACTCAATTGAGCATGAAACTAATTGGAACAACTGACAAACAGAAGGCGTAATCCTATTGGGATCATTATCAACAACATTTCACACTATTCAAGTTCTCAATCCAAATAGATTCCACTAATTAACACATAATTTCGTATCCGAGACCACCCAAAACCTTTGCATCTATAATTTTATTGCTTTTATTCAGCAGAACTAGTTGAAACATGTGACGTCTCACCACCATTGACGATCAAAGCTCACTTGAAAAGAATCACATTAATCATCACCAAATAAGTAAAGGTCTCACTCAAGAGCAACAGCTAACACACTGATCGGAAACCAACTACGCTGAAACAAAGACCGACGGCGGATTCCAAAACTACATTAATATGGTAACATACAAATATCTCAAAGCTAACAAAATCAACACACAACATAAAACCACACCAAAACATCGAGATAAATAAATACGAGAAAACAAAAAATCGAAGGGAAAATAGAAACATACGCGAAAACGCTCTGAAAGAGTGGCGGCAGTGATAACCTTCTGCTTACCAGCTTCAGACAGAAGCTTATCGAACGTAGCGTTATCGAACAAAACCAAGTTGTTCACCTTCTCCTTTTGCTTTCCCTTGCTCCACTTCTGCAATTTTTAACAAAAAACAAACTAGCATTATTAACAACAATCATCAACTTAGGGTTGGTAGGTTTTTGCTAAAATTAGGGTTTCTAGGGTTCGAAAATTGATATAACAAGAGATGACCTTCTTCTTTTGCTTTCCGCCGCCAGATTTCGCGGGCTTTGATGACGGAGGTGGGGCCTTCTCCTTCTTCGGCGCCTATATAATTCATCATTAACAACAAATTAATTAAAAGTAACAAAATCCAGCGGTAATTTGAAGCGAAATTAGATCAAATGATGAAAGCGGGCATAATTTATGATTCAATTTCAACACAAAATAAGTAAAATCAACAAGATTGATCAAAAATCGAAGTATATACCATGGTTGAAGGATGGAGATTGAAGAGAAACGGAGAGAAAGCGTAAGTATTGTGTGTAATGTAGCTGCGGAAAAAGCCCTCTTTTGATTGCTAGGGTTTATAGCGGGATTATATATAAATCATCTTTCCTTTTAGGGTGTTTTATATTGGGCTGGGGGTTTTGTGACTTAGACTTGGATTGCATGTGCTGGGCTCGGTATAGTAAACATTTTTGATTCATTAGGGAGTATGCTAAAGGTCGTCGACAAATTACTAATTACATGAAATATTTATTTTGCTCCCTTCAATCCTTTATATTTACCGCTTGATATTTGGACTAAAAAAATTGTGGGTTCTTACAAATTAAAAAAAATACAAAAACTTGTCGGTTTTGTGCGATTTCAACAACGGTTTTCAACGTTAATTCAACGATTTAAAGAACGGTTTTCAACGATGAGCGACAATAATAAGGTTAGTTTACGATTTAAATTTGTTTAAATTTACGATTTATAATCAATCAACCAATCAATATATATATATATATATATATATATATATATATATATATATATATATATATATATATATATATATATATATATATATATATATAATTAAAGGAGGCTTTTTTCGAGAGATGTGGTAGTCTTCAACTTTTATAAAACACTATATTTATAAATAATAATTTATATATAATTTTTCTATTAGAATTAGAAAATAATAAATTATTTACAATTTTTCTATTAAAATTAGGTAAATATAAAATATAAAATAGATGATCAAATAATAATTTATTTATAACTTTTCTATTAGAATTAGAAGATAAGAAATAATAAATTATTTACAATTTTTTTAAATAGAATTAGAGAATTAAAAATAGTTAATTATTTAAAATTTTCCTATTAGATTTAGAACATTATTATTCTTTAAGATTTCTATACTTACTATTTAAAATTATTAACTTTATTCAACGTTTTTATTAGAAATGGAAATAGGAAATGAATTAAAAAATAATTGATTATCTACAATTTTCATTCCAATTAGACTTAGAATATTATTCTTTCTTTAATATTTATATACTTACTATTTAAGGTTATTAACTTTATACAACATTCCTATTAAAAATGTAAACGGGAAAGCGGAAGAAAGAACTAACTCAGTTTGTCTTATTCTTAACATTAAAATGGGTCAAAAATAGTTCCACATGGAAATATGAGACAAATCTGTTACTTTTTCATTTGCATTCTGTTCTTATCTTTTTTTTATATTACTTGACCTTTCAAACTTAAAATGAATACCTACGTCTGTGCTCAAGATGTGTGGAACTAATAAAAGTAGTTAAGTATTTAACTATATATAAATTGCTACCTAAAAAAACGTTTGCGATCAATCACACATTTAACCAAATTAAGAGCAACACATACTAATTTTTTGGTACAAGAGCATCACTACAATTTAAGTGAATATTATACACTTTTGTACTTAATTATGCGAAAGAAATGCGATAATTTCTTTAATTAAGTAAAAAGAAAATAAGATAAATGTCAAGTATATTATATACTTTAGAGAAATTCAAAAAAATTACGATTTAAGGACTATAAATATAAATATTAAAGACCAGAATGATGTAGATAAGTCAAGTGGAATAATTGTGTGAGTGACATGTATTTTAAATGAGTATTGAAATGTATTTCATAAACAACAAAATATTTATTCTGACATATATGCACCTTATTCTTTACTGATGAGACATTGTGTTATAAAGTAACATATTTTTTTACAGGGTTGGGGTAGATAGGTTTTGAGAGAGGAAGTAAGTGTCTTCAGGAGTACGGTTACTCTCCGACGTTTAAGACTTGAGTAGTAGAAGCAACTAGGTTGGAGTTGTTCAGAGATATAATTGATAATTCTGATGATCAGGTTGGTTAGTTGGGTTATCAAGTTACGATTTAAGGAGTATAAATATAAATAATAAAGACCACAATGATATAGCTAGGTGAGTGAAGCAGAATAATTGTGGTGATGAGATGAAATGTAAATGGGTATTATAAGGTATTCATAAACAACAAAGTAATGACAAATAAAAGATGTTTCCGAGACGGATAGAGTAAGCCGTAAAAGATCAAAGTTATTTTTTAGTAAGTATTAGATTATAGTTTATTATAGTTTATATTCCTTTTTTTCTCTATATTTTCCACTTATTATTTACAATGGGACTTTGTCTTATATGATAGGAGTTGATTTTATATTAGATTTGTCGATTTTTTTTAGTGATGGGGATAAAAATGTCTCAAGCGAGTAGGTAACTATCTTCGGGGATAGGGTTACTCTCCGACGTTAAAGATTTTGATTTGAATTGTACAAGAGAATGTCTACATGTTAGGGTTGTTCAGAAATATAGTTGATTATGTTGGTCAAGTTGGGCAGTTAGTTGAGAAGGGTACGACGAATACCTAAATGGTGCGGAAAAATGATACGTATGTACTAAGGCAACGATTAGAACAACTATGAAAGTAGGTAAATAAATTTATTTCAAAGTTCTATTTTGTGAAAATAACAGAGACATTGATATTGTGAAAATAAGTTACAAATCTTTGAGGTAACAAGTATATATACTCAATTTTGATTGTTACAATTTTATTAAAGTTGACTTTACATTGGATGCGTCTATCTTTTTTGTGAGTAGGGATAGCCGGTTGGATAGGTCTTGAGTGAGGAGATAAGTGTCTTGGGGTAGGGTTACTCTCTAATGTTAAAGAGTGTAATTTTAGTAATACAAGTAAATGTAGGCGGGCTGGAGATTTTAGGGATACATTTTACAATTGATTTTGATGGTTAAGTTGATTAGGTGGGTAAGAATGACACTCGACTGGTGGGATTATCTCTAACGTTTAAAAATCATGTGTATAAACTCAATTTTATTTATTTGTTAGATACAAAATTAAACAATTAAATGTTATACTCATTTCAATCCATCGAATACTCCCTTTAGTAGGGGAGTAAAGTTTTATATGGAATGACTTTATAGTGTTTTTTGTGTCGGCATTCTTGGAAATATTTAGGGGTGTGTATAAAAAGATGTCGTAATGTGGAGTTTTTGTTACAATTGTATCATTGTAAATATAAAAAATAGAAGAAGATATTTATATCAATTGTTATTTTTTAGTTAGATTATAGTTTATTATGTTCCATATTCCTTTTTTTCGTCCATATTTTCAACTTATTATTTACAATGGGACATTGCTTTACAGGGTAGGAGTTGATTTTAAATTAGATGTGTCAATTTTTTTAGGAATAAATGTGGATAAAAAGGTCTCAAGGGAGTAGGTAAGTATCTTCGGGGATAAGGTTACTCTCCGACGTTTAAGATTGTGATTTGAATTATACAAGACAATGTCTACAGGTTAGGGTTGTTGTTTAGAAATACAGTTGATTTTGTTGGTCAACTTCGGTAGTTAGTTGAGAAGGGTACGACGAATACCTAAATGGTGTAGAAAAATGATACATATGAATAAAGGCAACGATTAGAGCAACTAAGAAATAAAGTAGGTAGATAAATTTTATTTCAAAGTTCTATTTTGTGAAAATAACAAAGACATTGATATTGTGAAAATAGGATACAAATCTTTGAGGTAACATGTATATTTACTCAATTTTGATTGTTATAAGGTGAAGGTTGACTTTACATTGGATGCATCTATTTTTTTGATGAGACTATTTTTTTGATGAGTAGGGATAGCCGGATAGATAGGTCTTGAGGGAGGAGATAAGTGTCTTGGGGTATGTAGGGTTACTCTCTGATGTGTGAAGAGAGTAATTTTAGTAATACAAGTAAATGTAGGCGGGCTGGGGATTTCTGGGATACATTTTACAATTGATTTTGATGGCTAAGTTGGTTAGGTGGGTGAGAATGACAATCGACAGGTGGGATTATGTTTATGTTAAGAGTGTGATTTAGGAGATAGAAAAATATTTATGTCGGTATACTGAAAATATTTAGGGGTGTGTATAAAAAGATGTCATAGTGTGGAGTTTTAGTTGCAATTGTATCATTATAAATATAAAAAATAGAAGAAGATATTTATGTCAATTATTTTACCAAGTTTGAAAGGAAAACATTAAATTAAATTGTACAAAATTTTAATGTTGGATCATTGGATAAGAATGAAGAGAGTATATGTCATGTCAATATTATATAGTAATTTATATCATTAGCTTTTAATTGAGTTATTTTTTTCATGATAAAAATGATTTAACATACTTAACTTCATTATATCGTTTCAGTTGTATTGTTTGAAACCTTTCATTCCTTCATCATTTCTCCCATACCTTACTTGCCAACTAAATAAAGAATTATATACTTCTTCCCAGTATAAAAATGACGTTAAACTAGTAACTGACTGAAATCTAAATGAATAGTATATCAAACATTAAATGCACAATAAATGTTTTATAACTAAAATAAGTACGGAGTAGTACAAAACATTGTAATTGCAACTTATTGCACGGGCAAAAAAAACTAGTTTGTAATATAGTAGAACGAATTAGCGTTAGATTTCCAAAGCCGATTTGAATTTTTGAAAAAAAAAACAGAAACTGCTTGGGACGAAAATTATTTTCGTCCAGACTAGGTCTGGGACAAAAATTATTTTCGTCCAGACTAGGTTTGGGACAAAAATTATTTTCGTCCAGACCTGGACGAAAATAATTTTTGTCTGGACTAGGGTTGGGACAAAAATTATCTTTGTCCCAATTTTTTTTTAAAAAAAAAACCCTAACCCTATACCCTAAACCCTAATCCTAAACCCAAATATCAACCGTGTGCAGGTTTATGATGATGGAGACAGTGTTGACTACTCTAGTCATTTTATACCGATAGAATTTTTGTTTTGACTACGGAAGGGTTTACTTGGGCATATGAGATTGCAATTAAACTCGGGTTTGGAATAAAAAGAGTTGTCACCTTTAGCTAAAACCGTAACTGTTTTTCAGCCCGTGCTGATGCTGTCACCTTTCGAACTCGAATACTTCGGT
This sequence comes from Silene conica, assembly GCA_029255685.2. Lineage (NCBI taxonomy): Eukaryota > Viridiplantae > Streptophyta > Magnoliopsida > Caryophyllales > Caryophyllaceae > Silene > Silene conica. The sequence continues at coordinate 73,748,591 of CM055312.2, forward strand.
CATTTCCTCGTCCAGCCATCTATTCACAAAATTACAAATTCTTATTTCACTATTTTTAAACGGTAACAAAGCAAGACGGAAAAAATAAAAATATTTTCTAACGAAAACAAAATAATTTTAAAAATTCAAATAATTAAACATTTTAAAATAAAAATGATTTGTTTTTACGGTAACAAAGCAAGACGAAACGAAAAAAAAAAATGGAACGAAAATAATTTTCGTCCATACTAGGTATGGGACGAAAAAAAAATTCGTCTGGGACCAGAGTGGGACGAAAAAAAATTTCGTCCAGACAAGGGTTGGGACGAAAATTTTTTTTGTCTCACTCTGGTCCCAGACGAATTTTTTTTTTTGTCCCACTATGGTCCCAGACGAAGATTTTTTTCGTCCCATACCAAGTATGGACGAAAATTATTTTCGTCCCATAAATTTTTTTTTTTTTTTTTTTCGTGCGTTTTTTGGCAAGAACAAGACACAAATCCGGGTAAAAATATAACTAGAAATCCGACATTCAAACTACGATTCAATCCTAATTCCGTAAAAAATTAAGGCATCTATCCTAATTCCGTTTCTAATCTATCAAAATAACAAAAAAACAAAAAAAAACCAAAACTAAGAAGTAAAAGAAGGTGATGGGAAGGGTAGTTTAGGTAATTCATTAAAATGTGTCGACGATAATTAGTAATTTGTCGACGACGTATAGTAGGTTGATTCATTAGTTCGGGTGACGATCACCACGTAAATGATATGCGACAACTAAAATTATGAACTAGTCTTGGGAGGGATTAGATTAGTAGGAGAGGCGAAGGGTGTGTGAGGATTTGTGAAAACTAATTGATTAGCGTAAATAAAAAGTGTTTAATAACTTCTCCTTTTAATTTAATCAATTTGTAAAATCATCTGTCAGGCCGTCAACTCGGTCTAGTTAGTCCAACTTGGTCGGCTAAACCCTATTCTATCAAGCTCTCACTTGGTAAAACCCAAACTACACATAACTGACAACCTACTCGGCCGAGTTAGCCAACTCAATCGAGTAACAAGGATACATAAATCTGTAGTATTTCACCAACTCGTTTCATATGGCCTCCAGCTGAGTATAATACTCAACAATAGAATGATTCTTCCCTTACTTTCACTCATTAAGGCCACTCTTCAATTGGTGGACCCCTGGTACATTCTCCGTAGAAGAACGCTCTTGTAACTCCGCCAAATCTCCGTCACCGTTCGCAAAATTGTTATCTTATAATGTAATTTTGGGTTGATGACGTTTCATAGTTACGATTTCACCATCGCATTACATTATTGCCATGCCATGGCTTCGAGATTTTTTTTCCTGACCATCCTTGAGTATGGGTTTCTTAATGACACCCACGACAAACTTGACTTATCTTTGACGTCGAGAACGTTTTGCACCATATTTGTCCATAATTCATAATTATCTCCATTAAATATAGTTTAAGTTAACATCAAACTTGGTTTATCGATCACTTGGATGAAGATATAATGATGATGATGATTAAGCAATTTGTTCTGTTTATGTGTCAGATTTTTTGTTTTCGTCTCCCTATCTCGTCGTTTGGTTTTTTCAAAAACAAAAGCTCCTCAAATTTAAAAACTGGTTTGTGTCACACCCAGTTGGAGGACAAAAGAGTCAACAATACAAGTCTTAAGAGGGTTTCACTGTAATACCAATTAGCAATAAAGGGAATAACCCCTTACCTTATATAGTGGAATGATCTTTTCTCTAATTTTCCAACATTGGATCCTTACATGTGGAACTCATATGGGGTTAAACATTTTTTTTCAACACTTCCCCTCACATGTAAGGTATTGAGGCTCTTTTTTCTCCTCCGGTTACAATCACTCAGACTCGACAAATTTAACTGAGCAACTTTTAGTCGTCCAGCTGCAAACTTAACCTATGAAATAAATTCAACTGATCAACTTTTGCTCGTCTAACTGCAAACTTAACCTATTAAACCAGTTCACAGAATCATTGGCTCAAATACCATGTTAAATCTTGCAAATGGATTTGGATCGCACCCAAACGGAGGAGAGAGAGCCCTCTTTATAAGCCAAAGAGGTTCAAATGTAAAACCAATAAAACCAATTGATTATAGAACTAGTTTTGTGACCCGTGCAATGCACGAGATGATTCTATGTTCTCTTAGAATTTTGATGTATATTTTTATTTATAAAATTGAACGTCAATGTTTAAAGATAAATGTACAACAAATTTTTTCACAAATTAAAATCTATAGTACAAGACAATTACAATTTATAATACAAGACAATTACGTATTTTTTAAAAACTATAAATAGTTTGAATTACGAAAACAAATTATTTTTTTGTTAATTACAAAAATAAATAATATATCAACAAAATAATTATTTAAAATTTGCACCTCAAACTTTCCAACTCATTAACTTAAAATATGCGCTCTTTTATTCGAGTATATATTTATTGCCTTGGTTTTTTTAACTTTAATTTTACCTCAATTTATTGCCTTTTGTATTTCTTCCTCCTCTGATTACCCGCGTGATACTTTGCTTATCTGCATTCATATACATTTTATGATACTTTAATGCTTATGAAAAAAAAAATTGACCAAAAGATAAAACATTAGCACGACAAAAACATTGTCACATGCATGTAAATCATGTAAATTACACCAAATGAAAAACATGAATTAAAATATACAAAAAGCGATTATAAAAACCAACAACATAACAAACATAAATATATTTTATTGCACATCATCAACGCAGCAACAACAACACTCAACAATAATTCTCAATATACTCATTATCATCAACTAATTAAATTAAACCATAGAATATAATCCACTACATAGAAACTCATGGGAAACAAATATTAAATTATAAAGTGAATATAAACTATTATATATAGGTACTTTAGTTTTTATAGACATTACATAACCATAAATTCCCATATTCATTTTTAATTTTAATTTATTTTGTGTTATTATTAAATTAGATAATTGAATGCCAAGAAACTTAAGAGGTGGATTAAATAGCAAAAAATGTTAATGAAAATTATGGGTGTTAAGTAATATAAAGAGTTTTAATTAATTTATTAACATATTATATAACAAAAATTAATTAAATAAGAAAAACGTTTTAATTAATTTGGTGGGTGTTAAGTATTATGACGAGTTCTAATTAATTTATTACCATGTTTAATTAAGAAAATGAATTAAATATGAAAAAATGTTAATAAAAATGGTAGGTGAAAAGAAATATGAAGAGCTTTACTTAATTATTAACATGTTTTATTACAAAAATTTCAATGAAAACCTTAATTTTAATTATAAAATAAGAAACTTTTATTACAAATATTTCAATTAAAATGTCAATATTAATTATAAATTTTGAAATTTTAAAGGGTTACATAAATTTTGGAAACAATATATTTTTAATATAGAAAATTACTTTAAGAATAATGATAATATTCTTTAATATTATAGATAGATGAATTAAATTAATTTATAGATAAAATGTCATGTAATAATAAATTGATATTCTATATCACATCAACTTGTCATGTCACATAAAAATATGTCACGTCATATTTAAATATATCACGTCACATTAAAATTTGTCATGTCACGTTATTTTAAGTACCCTTTTAGTAAGATCTTATGGATACTTGTCATTGACTTATATTATTCCTCTTACCTCTTCAATAGTGACTGCTGAAAAATCAAACAAATGAAAATGACGTAATATCATAAAAAATGAGAAACTCAACATTATTTTTTTTGCTAAAAATGTCTAATAATTAATTGAAATTTCATAATTGTAGAATATAAAAAGTTTTGAACTATTAAATAAGTATAAACATTATGATTATGAGGTGAAATAATAATGCTGGAAAGATGAATGTTTACACAAGAATAGTTGGATTTTCATAATTTAAAAATACGAAAAGTTTTTATTAAATAAAAATAAATATCGTGAATATGGGATGAAATAATGTTAGGGAAATGAATTTTTAAATAAGACGGCGATTATAAACTCATTACTATTTTATTTTTTCGTGTTCTATTTTACAATTTGTTTAATATCACATGTAATTGTATTAATTTTTAGTCCATCATGTCATTTTATAATTCCGCCACGTGTCATTCTAATAGGCAATAACTACTCAATCTAGACTTTTTATGTTATTACTAGTTCTGTCCCCCGTGAAAATCACGGGCTTGTTATGGACATCATTTTTTTATATTAAAAGTAATGTCTGGCGAGATAGGAGAAAAGATGCTTTTTGAGCTCGGGGACAAAAACGCATGAACACCATAAGGTGAAAGCGGGCGATATGCCGATATTGTAATATCAAAGGGACAAATGAGGTTTTTAAAAATGAAAAAAATATTAAAATTGTTGTTATCTCTAATTTGCAGGTCACCCTTAAGAGAATACTACACTATGCAATGAGCTACGTAATATCAAAGCGACACTGGATTGGTTTGGACTCGTTTCTTCGCACAATTGTTTGTCTTTCAAACTCATCTACTTGCCTACTCTTGCATGTTTCATACAGAGGTTTTCATTTGCAAGCTCTATTCCATATTTCGCTATATTTTTTCCTTATTGTACCTCATGGAAAGGAAAAAAAAGAAATATTGTTTTGTACCTACAACAACTACCAAATGAACTTTGGAGAAAATCAAAAACTCAAATATTCATATTAGAACAAAAATATATCAAAAGATTCAAGAAAGACGGATACTTAGCTAGTGTTTCGACTATCTCACATCCATTTTATGATGTTGTCATGTGCTACGAATACTTTATAAATTGTACACGAATGAACCTATAAATAAAAATACTTTATGTCAGAAAACGCATGAAATTATATGTCAACAAAATCATAAAGTAGACGGGAAAAAAATAAAAACTTTGAGCATTCGGTAATTTTCAATCGATTTTAATTTACAAAAGGAAAAGTGTGGAATTTTTTATCATATGTCGAAAAGGTGCAACGTGGCATGTAGTATCTCTTAACATGCATTTCTTTTATTATAATATTGTATAGATAGATAGATTTGTTATATGGTTGACATGTGATAATAGTTTTCCTATTTATGTTACCTTTTAGGACCTTAATTAATTTATTAACATGGTTTAGTACAAAAACTATAAACTAAAATGTCAATTTTAATTAAAAAAATATGAAACTTGGATTATAATCTGTAAAGATTAGATCATTAACTAATAAAATATATATTATATGCACAATTAATTTAAGAATAAGGATGATATAATAACATTTATTGTACTAAATTTTAGTAAAATTTATGTATATGTAGAAGGGTAGTTTAGTAATTGGTTGTGAGGTGAGGTGACATCATAACATGCTAGAAAATTGAAATACTTGACAATAAGGCACTCAACATGCCTTTTAATATTATATATAGATATAGATAGATATAGATATCGATGAGTAGCTCTTTGTCTTATCCCAAATTCTTGTTTCAAACCAAACATATCCGTTTAAAATAATAAGACGGGTCAAATAGTTACCACTTTATATATAAGATAAAAACAAAATACCTAGATATTAGCAAAAAGACTTGTTTTATCTATGCAAGTGAGATATATTTGACCCGTTTTAGGCTTAAAACGATTATATCTGTTTGAAAAGAAACTTATTGTTGCCTTATAAAACTAGTTTTAACCTGTGCAAAATTGCACGGAATTAAAGGTATAAATTACGAAAATAAAATTATATATAGTTATACTTTTAAATATTAATAATCTTCAACGTCCATAGTTTATAAGTTATCTAATAATAAAGTTATAAATATTGATTTTTTTACTCTTGTAAAATATATTCGATATATACTCATCTAATAAGGTTAGAGAGTGTATTAATTATCTATTAAAATTACGTAATTTTGTTAAATATACATAGTAAAGTTAGAAAATCAATATATAAATTATCTAATAAAATAATTGAACTTTGTTAAATCTCTAGATTTCCAATCTAAAATTAATGTAACATTTTTATTAAACGTAAATAAGAAAAGAAAAAATTGATATAAATTATTAATAAATCGTTATTTATCACGAAGTAAAATTTACGTTCACAACATAAACGTAAATTTTACGTACGAAATATAAACATAGATATTGAGATTAAATTTATAGAAATTGAGATTAAATTTATTTTTCATATCGAATTAATTTATTTTATGTTGGGAAATGAAACAATACGATTATTTACTTATGAACCAATATTTTTTCACCAAGTATTATTATGTAACCACATTGTACTATATATGTTTAAAATGATATAATATACACAATTTATTCACAATGTAATATGTGTCTTTTGTTATCTTTACACTCATCACTCATCACTCATCACTCATCACTCATCACTCATCACTCATCACTCATCACTCATCACTCATCACTCATCTAAAAGAGGTCAAAGGATAAAGTTGGGACGAAGAAGAATTGTAGAAACAATTGCCTTGTTATTTTTATAATTTGAGGATTATACAATTAGAGGTATACATCTGGTAGAATAAATTTCGAGCATTAAAGAAAAAATAATTTGAGGATTATACAATTAGAGGTATACATCTGGTAGAATAAATTTCGAGCATTAAAGAATTTTAGTTTATACATATATTTTACGAGCTTTATTGAAAAAAAAAATTTACGAACTTTATATAATATAAGCATTTTTATAAAAGAATTGTAAATCAAAACATTATATTGAAACTCAAAAATAATATATATAAAACCCAAAAAAATTAATTTGAACATTAAAAATTATAGTGCAAGAAAAAATTGTTAAAAGCTCGAAAAAAGTAGTATATAAGCTCAATTAGATTTGTGTCAGATGTACGATACTCATATACATTTGAATGTATAGTCCTTTTTGTGTTATTCTTCACATAAGTCGTCGTATATATACACATGATAATGTAAGACATTAAAGGAAGTAAATTTTTTTATGTTAACTGTTAAATTTAACAACCCCTTGCCTTATAAAGTAATAATTCTTCTCATTTTCTATTAATGTGGAACTTTCGGGTTTTTTTATTAACTATAAACATTAAATACATATAACAACTATATACCATATACGGAGTAACAACTTTATAACAAAAGATATTAGAATCGGTAAATTTCATGTCGGAAACATATCTTGGGTAAGACTTAGGTAGGAGCCACGTAAAACTTTACCTCAACCTCCAAAATTACTACCTAACATGAAGTATGTTTTATCTCTGTATTTTGAATTAGTGTCGAAACCGTGTAATGCGCGGTTTTTGATAATGATGTACACGGACGTTAAATATTATAGCTTGATAACATGTTTAAGGGGTATAAGAGAGAATATTTGATAGCTTTAACGCCAAATATTCTCTTATATGGGATTAGTTTCACTAGAATTATGTTGTAGCATATACTCATTACGAAAGGGATTACTCTAAGATATATTAGTCTGAAAAATGAGTTATACAAATCATCTTAAGTTAAAGGTAAAGGATAAAGGAAAAATGAGCTAGATGTGCACTATTTGTAGTTGTCTACCTATTGTTGAAAAACGACAATGTTTAGATCAAAGACTCGTAGCTAAATGTTATGGCGTGGTCACGTGGTTATATCCGTTTTTGGATGTTGATTGAGTAAACCAATATAATACAAGCATATATTGTTAACAATGAAGTTTTTTTATCTTTTAAAAGTTTTTATAATTGTGGCAAAATTTGTTACAAATCCGTGCTATTATTCAGGACATACAATAGTCATGCCTTACAATAAAAAAAAAAACAAAAGGCAAAGTACCTAAAAGCTCACAAGTCACAACAACTATTCTAACATCTCTGATTTATAGTATATAATGAATAAATATAAGAATTAATAATCTTCAAAATCGCAACATTAGTTCATTTCATGCCGGTGGCATCCTTTACTGCATCAGCTGCCCCTCGTGCTTTGGCTTGCATTTGTGATCCGGCCTATATTTTATGTTGTAAACTATTGTTAATATTGCTTATAAGACCATAATAATAATAACACAAATATAAATACGTACTCAATGGATGCATATATGAAACTTATCACTTTACTTATTAACGTCTTAGTTTTAAAATCAGATTGTTTACCTCTTGCATGGATTCTTTAGCAGATTGAGCAACATTGCTAGCCTTTTCGGCCATATTTCCGGCCTTCTCCTATAGTAGAAGCATATTTAAAATATTATATAATGTAAATCGATAATGTTATGTACAAATACGTACTTTTCATTTAACTATTTGCACATTAGTCATCTTTTCCTGTAAGATTATTTCAAAAAAAAATTGTTACCGATGCACTACAACTTCAATATGATATAGTAAAAACGAGAGATGTTCACCTTGGCTTGTCCCTTGGCCTCACCGGCGTGATAGCTAGCATTCTCAGAGTTGTTCATTTTTAAAAAATTAAATAAATTAAAAATGTATAAGAAATTGAATTACGTATGTTTTTGTTTTGAAAATCTATTATGGATGGTGGTTTCATAATTAATTAAATAAGAGGTATATATAAGTTTAGCTTTTGAAAGATCAAATTAATTATGATTGTAGCTAATTACTTAGAGATCCTAATTATGGGGTAGCCCTTCTAAAAATACATTTGTCATTGATTACTTTTAGATGCATTTAAATCTCATGTTTGAGAGAAGCAGCTAAAAATTTGTTTCACTACCTTAATTTATGGATTAATTATACAGTCACAGAATTTTTAAAGAGATGGTCTCTCGGAAGTGTTAACGAGAGACCTCTCACACGTTAAAAATAATATTCTAATTTTCTTTCATTTTTATATTATGTCTCTTACTAATCTATCGAAAGAAGATCTCTAAGAAAACTTACTCTTATACAATATGGTTTCGAAATTAAATCAGCTCAACTTTTTTTTATTGAGTATAACCAAATACTACACTTGATGGGTGTAATATACAAATTTTAAAAAGATGTCTACTATAATAATTTTCCATGTTTAAAATTTGAAGAATTGAGCATGCACTTGATGGTAAATATTTTAATTAGTAAACTATTATATTTGATATTTTAAAGTCTTTACTATATAACGCATATTTGGGTCAAATAGAATAAATGAGACAAATGGCTTAGATTCACTCAAAAGAAGGTTGCGTCTATTAGAGTAAAGTGTTATTTCATTCGTTTTAATCTAAAAACCAGTATGCACATCTTAAGTGAGAACGACAGATTGTTTGCTATATATGCATAACAAGGCTTAAAAGGGGATATCATGCATTCATGCCCCTTCACTAAAATTATAGAAATTGAGATGATTTTATTTTTCATATCGGGTTAATTTATTTTATGTTGGGAAATGAAACAATAGAGTTAGGCCCTGTTCTTTTGGACTTATTTTTGCTTAACTTAACTTAACTTATTTTTTCTGAATTTTTCTGAACTTAACTTATTTTTGCTGAACTTTTCTGAACTTATTTTTGCTGAACTTAACTTAACTTATTTTTTTTGAACTTAAATTATTTTTGCTGAACTTTTCTGAACTTATTTTTGCTGAACTTAACTTAACTTATATTTGCTGAAGTTAACTTATATCTGTTTAACATTTATGAACTTAACTTTTCTGAATTTAACTTATATGAGTCAAACTTTTTCGAACTAAATAAATATTAACTTAAATAATAATTATAATAATAATAATAATAATAACAATAATTTCTTTATATATATATATGTATATAAATATAGTATGTTCATTATCTTACTTCAATACATAATTAAAAAGTAAATCACATATTATAATTTTTTTTAATAATCTATTTCTATATTATCACAATTTTTTAATAATCTATTTCTATATAAATATAGTATGTTCATTATTGTACGAGAATTATTGTGTGTAATTTTTAACCCGTGTATTTTTTGGAAAATCGACTATTCTTTTGTTAATAGTGACACTTTTGGGTAAATAAAAAAAATGGTCGCACATGAAGCGTTTGTACGAGAGAATTTGCGAAAATCTTAAAATTTTCAAAACTCGACAATGATAGATGAACCGTCTCAACCAAAACCTTAAGGTGATGGTTGAGGCCCAACAACTATTATTAATATTCTTAAAACGCTCCCTCACTCGAATGCCCATTGGATTTGAAGAGTGGTTAGTTTGCACAGGCCCCCCATACCGGGTGCTAGGTTTCCACTTCGTGAGTTTTCGAGGGGTTTTGAGGTTGCCAGGATTCGAACCCGTGACCTTCGGTCACACTGGCTCCTCTGATACCGTGATAGATGAACCGTCTCAACCAAAACCTTAAGGTGATGGTTGAGGCCCAACTATTATTAATATTCTTAATAGTCAATACTATAAACGGGTATGAGTATTTGCTTAACTTTTCTGAACTTACTTTTGCTTAACTTTTCTGAACTTATTTTTGCTTAACTTTTCTGAACTTATTTTTGCTTAACTTAACTTAACTTATTTTTGCTGAATTTTTCTGAACTTAACTTATTTTTGCTGAACTTAACTTAACTTAATTTTTCTGAACTTAACTTATTTTTGCTGAATTTTTCTGAACTTAAGTTATTTTTGCTGAACTTAACTTAAATTAAGAAAAATTAAGTCCAAAAGAACAGGGCATTATTAACTTGTGAACAAGTATATTTCTTCATCAAGTATTGTTATGTAACTACCATTAACATCACCAGTCATATATGCAATTCATTCGTAATCATAAAATATGTATCTATTGTTATTTTTACATTCAATATTAACATCACCAGTCATCACTATCCCTCCAATTAGAGGATTATACAACCAGATGTATACATCTGGTAATATAGATTCCGAGCCTTATAACAAATAATTTGAGCTTATGTATATATTTTACGAGCTTTATTGAAAAGATCAGCGTCTTTATAAAAAAATTGTAAATCAAAATATTATATTGAAACTCAAAAATAATACGTATAAAACCCAAATATTTTAATTTTAACACTAAAAAATTATAGGATAAGAAAAAATTGTTAAAAGTTCGAAAACAAATTACATATAAACTCAATTAAATTCGTATTAGATATACGATACTAATATACATCTGGATGTATAATTGAGAAACTATCGACACAAGGGAGAAGGCAGAATTATTGTATTATTGGATGAATAATATGCAGATGAGATACATGACTTAAATACACAGTACAAAGAATTAGTTGCCTAATGAAAGACTTAAAAGAAAGGAAACTAAAATATACAATATACTAAATTACTTTAGATATGATACGCCTAACATATTCGATATTACGGGAATATCATTTAACACTCCCCCTCAAGTTGGAGCACTTGGCAAGCTAATGTCCAACTTGGATCGAAGAAAACGGAAAGCTTCTCCTCCTAATGCTTTTGTAAAAATGTCCGCAATCTGGTCTTTACTTCGGATATAAGAAGTCGAAATTGTCTCTGTTCATAATATGATGACGTATGAAGTGACAATTGACCTCGATATGCTTGGTGCGGTCGTGAAATACAGGGTTTTTGGCAATACTCAAAGCGGACGTATTGTCACAAAACAGCTTTATTGGTGACTGATGATTAATCCCAAGTGAGTGAAGAAAAGATTTCAGCCAAACCTCACTAGTTAACGCACCCAAAGCTCGATACTCCGCCTCTGCACTCGACTTGGCAACTATCGTTTGTTTTCTTGCTTTCCAAGAGATTGGCGAGTTCCCTAACTTCACAAAATACCCGGTCAAAGATCTCCTTGTCAATGGACACCTAGCATGATCGGAATCCGAGTATCCACGCAACAATAAATCACTATCGTGTTCTATCACAATTCCCTTTCCCGGACTTCCTTTAATTTACCTTATAGCTCTTAAGACGGCATCCGAATGCTCTTTCCTTGGGGCGTGCACAAATTGTGACAAAATATGAACCGCATACACCAAGTCGGGTCTTGTAATGGTCAGATAAATAAGACGGCCCACTAATCGTCGATACTTCATGGGATCACGCAACAATTCTCCTTCGGCCAAGGCCAATTGGTGATTCGGTTGAATTGGTATATCAACCAGCTTCGCTCCTTCCAAACCCGCCTCTTTAATAATTTTTACGACGTATTTTCGTTGGCTAAGGAAAAGACCCTTGTGACCGGATGCTACCTCAATTCCCAGAAAATACTTAAGTCTTCCAAGGTCCTTAATGCCAAAGCTACGGTCATGAAAGTGTTTGAGACGGTTGGTTGCTTCCTCGCTATCACTCACAATTATCATATCATCCACGTAAACCAAAATGCCAATAAAATTCCGCTTTATTATAAGTAAAAAGCGAGTAATCAGCCATGGATTGAATGAAATCGTACCTCGTCAATGAATCAGTTAATTTGGCAAACCAATTACGTGAGGCTTGTTTAAGCCCATATAATGATTTCAATAATTTACAAACCTTGGTCGATCCTCCTTTTTCGAATCCTGGTGGCATTCTCATATATACTTCTTTGTCTAAACTTCCGTGAAGAAAAGCATTATTAACGTCTAATTGGGTAATAGACCACCCTTTCGAAACTGCCACTGCTAATAGACAACGGACACTCATCATTTTGGCTACCGGCGCAAAAGTTTCATGATAGTCAACCCCTTCGATCTGTGTGTACCCTTGCGCTACAAGACGAGCCTTATACCGCTCGAGAGTACCATCTGCGTTATACTTTACCTTGTAAATCCATCTACACCCAATGGGTCGCTTGCCCTTTGGATGATCAACAATAGACCATGTCCCATTAGCTTCTAGCGCATCAAACTCCCTGGCCATTGCATCTTGCCACTCTTTTATTTTCGAAGCCTCATTATAATTTCGTGGTTCACGAATCTCGTCTACTTTGGCCAGATAACTCCTGTAATTATCAGAAAAATAATTTGTGGTGACATAATTAATCAAAGGATAACGAGTACCTTTCCCTTTAGATGTAGATTTGACGGAGTGAGCGGTGTTTGTGGGGTCTATAAGACGGGCTGATTTGCATATGTAATCTTTGCGCCAAAATGGCTCGAATTTTTGTCGAGCACCACGTCCCTCTGTTTTGTCAACCACGGGCTGCTCAGTTTCTGGTTGCTCTTCATTCTTTGCTGTCATTTCTGCATCTTATACCACACTAGGCTCAACGTTTTCTCGGACCGAAATGTCTTCTTCGACTAATGTTTCGCTAGTGCCAGGGGGAACCTCATAATTGTCATGAATGTCTACCATAAAAGGGACAGCCTCAATTTCCTTAGTGGTATTGTCACCATTAATTTTCGTGGATTGTTCATTTGCAAAAGGGAAAACATTCTCATAAAATAGAACATCTCTCGACTCAAAAAGACCCTTTTCTGTAAGTCGTAAACCTTCCAACCCTTCTTGCTTGCCGGATATCCTACGAAAATACATATTTTACCACGCTCATTGAATTTGTCTTTCGGCTTATCTTTATTGTGAGCATAACAAATACTACCAAAGACTTTAATGTTGTCGTAGCTAGGCTGTTTTCCATGTAAAATTTCAAAATGAGTCAAACCATCAAGTAACCGAGTAGGTGTTCTACTACGTAGCAGTTAAAACACACTCCCCCAAAAAATCAATAGGTAAGTTAGCTTGGAAACGAAGTGCTCGTGCTTTTTCTAGAATATGTCTATGTTTCCGTTCCACCTTACCATTTTGTTGTGGGGTATCTATTTGACTAGTTTGGAAAATCATACCATGCTCACTGTAATAGTCTTTCATAATATTGCTCAAAAATTATGTCCCATTGTCACTTTGTACTACTTTCACCTCCTTCCCAAATTGAGTCTTTGTCATTTGGCAAAAATTAATCAGTAATTGGCTTACTTTTCCTTTATCACGCATTAATCGAATCCAAACATATCTACTTCGGTCGTCAACAATAGTGAGAAAATAATGTGACCCGGATAAACTTTTCGTATGATAGGGTCCCCAAATATCACAATGTATTAAACCAAAAATTTCCGCACTTCTCTTATTATTAGACTTAAAAACCGAACGTGTTTGTTTGGCTCGACAACATGGGTCACATATATTATTAGAATTCCAAGATAAATTAAAACCAACTAAATTCGAGAAAAGAGGTAAAATACTGCTAGACGGATGCCCGAGCCTTTTGTGCCACAGCCTAGAGTCAATCGTCGTGCTTGCTTGCGCCCCTACATGTGCTCGTTCACCCTTAAGATAATAGACCCCGTCAATGTGCTCACCCCGTCCAATCTTCATCCTTGTAGATTGGTCATGTATAACACAATTATCATTATAAAAGGTCACAACACAATTATTTTTCGTAATTAATTGTTTTATCGAGATTAAATCACAAGTTAGAGACGGAACATAAAGAACATCTTTGAGCGTAAAATTATCATTTAACACCACTTTTCCATGCTCTCGTGCCACGATTTGTGAACCATCGGGTAGGCTGACTGTAGAAGCTCTGCCTCGCCAAATATCAATAAGCAATTTGCGCCTTCCTGTCATATGATGTGAGCATCCACTATCGAGTAACCAATGACCATATTGAGTATCATTCATACCTGCGTTTTTCTTACCACCGTTTGTTTTATTCGCCAGAAGAGTGCGCAATTGAACAACCTCATCCGGAGTGAGAATTTGTGTCTCATCAACAGTGACAGTGGCTGCATTAGCTTTAATGTTGGCGTTGCATTGTCGCCTATTAACACTCTCAAGAGTGCCCGCCTCTCCTTCCTTAATCACCGGTTTCGATTTCTTTGCGGTACCCTCGATGAAGCTTAATCTGTTTTTATCATCGAGACCGTTTCGTACCTCATACGCCCATAATTGATAATTATCCCCGTCAAAAATTATTTGGGACAAGGATATATTTGGGCTCTCACTTGGATGAAGGTACATCGGTGAGGATAGTGGTAAGTACACGGTTTTGTGATCGGGTTTAATAAGGGTTCCTTCTCCCTGTGTCATTTTGATAATCTTCATACTGGTTTGATTGTGTGCTTGTCGAAAGATAAGGAACTAGGATCAATTAAGCTCTGATGCCATGAGAAACTATCGACACAAGGGAGAAGGCAGAATTATTGTATTATTGGATGAATAATATGCAGAGGAGATACATGACTTAAATACACTGTATAAAGAATTAGTTGCCTAACGAAAGACTTAAAAGAAAGGAAACTAAAATATACAATATACTAAATTACTTTAGATATGATACGCCTAACATATTCGATATTACGGGAATATCATTTAACAATAATCCTACTAGTTTTATACCCGTGCACAAAATGCGCGGGTATATAAATATATACATATATAATAAAATAAAATTTAAAAGTATATACCTTGAACTTATATACAGAGTCTGTATACTTTTTCGAACATGTGTAGTTATACAAAACAATTGTTGTTTTTTTTGTTAAGAACGTCTTAGTTTGAGACGATTTTCTCATCATATATGATTAAAATAAAAGTAGAAACAGAAAAAAGTACATACGAAATAAAACATAGTTGGAAACAAAAACATGCCTATAAACATTTATTAATATTTATTAACTTAGGCGATCTTAAACAAAAAATACGATTAAAAATATACATTTACAATTTATTTATTTCGTCAATTTTTTATATATTTCCAATCTAATAGATAGAAAACTATAAATATTTATTAATAGTTTTCTGTTTTTTTCTTTTTTAATGATTGAAAACTGCTATTCTATTTCATCTACAAAATTAGACCCCCGTTAATGAATGACGGGTATAAATTTATTCGATAAATCTTGATTACAATCGTTGTAAATTAAAACGAAGAGGATAATAATGACCAAATATATGTTTACCAAATTAGCAAAAATGAATGAAGAAAATGAAAAAAAAAAATTCAACCTTCCAACTATTTAATTATTTGACAAATTTTTTTGTTGTAATTTTCTTTAATTTAGTGATATTAGTAATTAAAATGTAAACATAGTTTGGAAATAAAAGAGTTGATATTAAGTGGTGGGATAGGTAGGATTGTAGGAAGGAAGTTTTTTATTTTTCTAAAACTTCTGAACCAATAAAATTGCTCTAAATTCTATTCCTTCTATAGATAAGAGATGGTAATTTCTCTCCTCTTTAATTAATATGTACAACCATCACATGTGAGACTTTGAATTTTCTTCACGCTAATCCACTATGTTACCACTTTAGTTAAACTTCTACCCGAAAATATAAACTTCTACTCTAAAATACTTATATTATGCAATCAGGGGACGAACCCAAAATCTAATATATGCGGTAGCAAATTACAACATATAGTGGAATACATTGTTTTTACTTATTATGACACATTATTTGTGTTGTTATCATCATTATCATTATCATTATATTATCATTATCATTATCATCATTATCATTATTATCATTATATATATTAAATAATTTTGTAAAATGGCTGACGCGGCGCAATGTGGTTTCAGAAAACTATTTTTCAAGCCCTCTCATTCACTCTCACAATTTCAATTTTTCTAGACCAATTAAAACTAGCCATGTCAGCAACCGTGATATTCCTAGGATGACATTACATAATCACGTAATATTTTTTTTTTTGAAAGGATAATCACGTAATATTTAATATTTATTAATTTAATATTTATGGAATCTTCCATACACATCACATAATCACGTAATGTACCTTTTTAATCAACGTAATCACGGAATCTTCGATCATGGAATATTTAGAAATAAACTATTAAATTGTGATCTAACTAAAATATACTTTAATAGTCATATACTTTAATCACGTACTTTAATAGCTGCAATATTACTTTAATAGCTGCAATATTACTTTAATACTTAAATATTCAATCACGTACTTTAATAGTCATAGGAATATTGAAAAGATTTTAATAACTATTAAAATTTAGATATATTTAACAGAATTTTGAGGAAAATATTTTGAGAAATATTTAACAGACCGATTATTATTTTGTATTCCTTTAGAATATTTAGAAATAAAATTTAGAAATATTTAAGAGACTGATTGTATATTTAACAGACCGATTATTATGTTGTATTGCTTGATGTATTGCTTGAGAATATTTAGAAATATTAACAAAAGTGAAGGGCAATCTCTATCCCGTGTTGGACTTTATCTTCCTATACCAGTATTCACCCATGGCCAATTGTATGTTGCCTTATCTAGGGTTACAACTACTTACAAGTAAGAAGGGTCTAAAAGTCCTTCTAGATGAAGACAAAAGAGTGACTAATAAAACATCTGATGTTGTTTATAAGAAGATTTTCGATAAACTATGAATTTGTCTTAGATTTTCCTTATTTGATACAGTATTCTATTTTAATTTGTATTAGAATCTTTTTTAAGTTAATTTATCTTTTATTTTAATTAATTTGTTCTTTCATTCTACTAACTATTCGTCTTATAAATCTAACAATTTGATGCAACTAATATAACCACAATCTTGACTATAATTTTCATTTTCTGTAGTATGTCGAACTTAATTATCTTAATTTTGATTTTTTTATAATTTATATAACTTAAATTACTTAAATTTGTATGTTATAATTTTCTTTTTAACCATGTCTTAATTGTTTCATTTTAATCCTGTCTACAATTGTGACTCCTATTAACATTATCATGTGTTAGCTTATTAACTTACCTAACTTGAAGTTCTAAAATGTGAATGTATAATTTCCGTATATATATTTTAATATATATATAATGATATTATATTTTTTATTTTTTATTTTTAAAAAGTACATATGTTCAAATAAATAGAATTGGTTATATAATAAGTAAAATTTATAGTCATCTTTAAAAATAAATGTACACAACCCCGTGATTTTTCACGGGTGTTACACTAGTTGTGACAGAATTATTGCATTATAATACAACTAGTGTAACACCCGTGATTTATCACGGGTGTTACACTAGTTGTATTATAATGCAATAATTCTGTCACTAATCTACTACTACGCATAGTCATAAATTCCATTTTTGGCAAAATTAAATTGCAGTATTCGCTTTGTTATGGTTCAAGTTATTTGAGCAAGTCTGCAAAAGGAGATACCGACATTCACAAAGTATAAATGGCATATTCACATGTTATATTGTGAATATTAGGTTTATGTTTTATGTATATGTAATTTATAAGTGTTGAATATGTAATTGTATTATTTGTTAATACTTAGTTTTACTTTGTGAATACTAGCTATGTTCGGTTGAGTATTGATCGATAATAAGCTTCATGAATATCGTTATAAACATGTATTTGTGAATGTGCTCATTATATTTCGTGAATATGTGATAAGCAAGAGATATTGGAGAATTAGTAAAAGGATTCGTTCTGTTATTCAATTACTGTCTTTTGTAGAGTTTACAAGCTACATATATATACTAAATATACAAAGGAAGATTGTAGGAAAGAATAATCTAAATATAAACATAATATATGCATGATAGGCAATAAGATAATTTCATTCCTTGAATGAAATATATGCTGCTTGATTTGTGCATTCTTCACAACGGCTATGAAATCTTCATACTGACTAGTAGCCTCTGTTGGGTAGCCCAATACCTCCCCTCAAGTTGGAGTGTGTAGGTCCGAGACACCCAACTTGGAAAGTAAGTCATAGAATGTCGCGCGTCCGAGGGCTTTAGTTAGTATGTCCGCGAGTTGAAGCTTGGTATTGACGTAGGAAGGAACGATGGTGCCGGATTTGATCACGTCCCGTATAAAATGACAATCGATCTCAATATGCTTTGTGCGTTCATGAAAGACCGGATTTCGAGCAATGTGAAGTGCGGATTGATTGTCGCAATGTAACATGATGGGTTGCGGTTGAGAAATGCCGAGAAAGTGTAGGAGCCCTTTAAGCCATTTAAGCTCACAAGTCACAAGTAATGTGGGCCATAGCTCGGTATTCCGATTCCGTGGAGGATAGAGAGACAGTTGTCTGCTTTTTGGTTTTCCACGAGATTGGAGAGGACCCTAGAAAAGTAATGTATGCAGTTATGGAACGTCGAGTGTTTGGACAAGCTGCATAATCGGCATCGCAATAAGCATTAAGTGTAAGCGTATTGTCAGACCGGAATATAAGGCCTTGTCCTGGCGAGTTCTTGAGGTACTTGACTACTTGTAGGGCAGCGTGCCAGTGATCCTTTGTCGGAGCATTCATAAACTGGGCCAAGATGTGTAACGAGTAAAGGATATCCGGACGAGTATGGTTAAGTAAACTAGTCGTCCCACAAGGCGGCGGTAAGGTTGTGGATCATGTAAAGTAGCAGCCGTGGATGATGCGTGTCGGTGATTGGGCTCTATTGGTATTGTAGCTGGTTTAGACCGAGCATGCCCGTCTCATGTAGAATATCGAGAGAGTATTTCCGTTGAGAGACAAATATCCCGGTTTGATTTCTTGCAATCTCGAGTCCGAGAAAGTATTTAAGCAATCCAAGATCCTTCATTTTGAAACAGGAGCTTAGATAGCTTTTGAACTCGTTGACCATCGTGGAATTATTTCCACAAATAACGAGATCGTCAACGTAAATTAAGATATGGACTTCGGTATTATTTTTGCTCATAGAAAATAATGAATGATCGTACGGGCATTGTTGAAAACCATATTTGAGTAAAGCGGAAGCCAATTTAGCATACCAACATCGAGGAGCTTGCTTTAGTCCGTAAAGGGATTTTCGTAGGCGGCATACTTGTCCGTTATTTGCTGAATTGAAACCCAGGGGAGGGCGCATATAGACTTCTTCGGATAGGGCGCCATGAAGGAAAGCATTATGGACGTCCATTTGATGGAGATTCCACCCTTTAGCGGCGGCGATAGCAATCAGAGTGCGAACCGTGACAAGCTTAACAGTTGGGGCAAAAGTTTCGTTATAATCAACCCCTTCTACTTGGCGGTTTCCCATGAATACTAATCGAGCTTTATAACGTTCGATCGTACCATCGGCATTATATTTGATTTTGTATAACCATTTCGAACCGATTGTCTTTTTACCGTGAGGTAAAGACTCAAGAGACCACGTTTTGTTTTGTTCGAGTGCGTCAATCTCGAGTCGCATAGCTTCCCTCCATTCCGGTACCTGCATTGCTTCAGTGAACGATCTAGGCTCGTGGTGGTTAGTCACGGCCGTCAAGAAGAGTTGATGGTTAGGAGAAAATTTCGAATTATTAATGTAATGGGTGATAGGAAATTTTGTACCTGAAGACGATGATGAGGCGGTAAGATAGTGAGACGAGGGACGTGACTTGGGTTGGACAAAATCTTTTAAGTTCGAGTTCGGTATTTTTAGACGGTGGCCGCGACCAAAGATAGGAGGGTCGTTAGAGGCATTAGGTGCAGGCTGATTCGAGGGTGTTGGGGGCTGAGAAGATGTAGACGAGGACGAGGGAGCGGTGTTTGTGTTGGGGGGGATGGTTGGAGCCGAGGTGGTAGAGGTGAGTTGGTCAGGGGGTGGTGAAATGAGGAAAAGTTGGTCCTCGGGGTTGAGAGGAGCATTTGGGGAAGTGGTCTGATCATTATCATCATGAATGTCTAAGTTTTTGTAGGGAAAATTGTTTTCAAGAAAAACCACATCACGCGATACAAAATAGGACCCGGTGTCTAAGTCGTAGAGGCGCCAACCTTTTTTTCCAAACGGGTATCCAATGAAAATGCATTTTCGACTACGGGATGCAAATTTGTCATGGGTACGAGTTATATTTTTTGCATAACAAAGAGAGCCAAATACGCAAAGATTTTCCATTGGTGGTATTTTGTTAAAGAGCATTTCGTAAGGAGTTTTGCCATGAAGAAGAGGGGTCGGGGTTCGATTGATTAGATGAACGGCACTTAAGACGCACTCGCCCCAAAAGAAAATAGGTAAATTTGCTTGAAAGAGAAGAGCGCGGGCAACATTAAGGATGTGTCGATGCTTACGCTCAACTCTCCCATTTTGTTGGGGGGTACCAACAACGGAAGTTTGAAAAATAATGCCATGAGTGTTAAAAAAAGGAGTAAGACTTGTAAATTCCGAGCCATTATCACTACGTAAAATTTTAATTTTCTTATGAAATTGACGCTCTTTCATAGCAAAAAAATTTAATAAAGTTTGTTGAGCGTCACTTTTATGGCGTAAAAGGTAAACCCACGTGGATCGAGAAAAGTCATCCACGAGAGTCAAAAAATATCGAGACCCACATGACCCGTTTTCGGAATACGACCCCAGAGATCCCATGTACTAAATCAAAAGTGTAGGCTGCTTTATTCGAACTTAAATTAAAATGCTCGCGTGTCTGTTTTGCACGAAGGCAAATTTCACACGTGCGGCTATGAAAGTTGTTGCTGGAATTTTTAGAAATAAAAGGCAAAAAATTGAAAATTTGGGAAGAGGGATGCCAACCTCCGGTGCCAAAGTTCAGCCGAGTCAACAGATCGAGCCATGCACACCGTCGCTTTATTGTTTCGAACCCCCGTCAAATAGTAGAGTCCCTCACTTTGCTCACCCGCACCAATCACCGTCTTCGAGGAACGGTCCTGTATAAGGCAAAGTTTGTGAGAAAATTGAATGGTGAGCGTAGTATCCGATAGAAGACTAGATACGGAAATTAAATGACAAGTCAAATTTGCGGCATATAAGACATCTTTTAAAATTAATTGATTAGATAATATTATATCACCACACTGAGTTGCAATCGTTAAATCGCCATTGGGTAGACCGACTGACAACGGAGTAATATTTCGAAGATTGGAAAAGTGCGATAAACGACCTGACATGTGATGCGACGCGCCTGTATCAATTATCCACGATGACAGAGAGAGTTTAGGAACATTACCTTGTAATTGATTGGACGTGCCTGCCTTATGCGAATGCCAGAGACGAGTAATTTCGGCAAGCTCAGTTGGGTTAAGATTATTGAAATCCACATTATCCATTGTTGGGAGCGTGGAGGATGAGGAAGCCGTGGGTGCAACTGTAAGATTCTGTCCAGCCACATTATTTACTTGGCCAGCCGCCAAGTGAATGCGAGGAGTAGGGTTGTTCTGTCGGAGTTGTTTATAAAGTTCGCGCCCTTGAACATCCGGAACGAAAGTTGCATTGCTAAGGTCTGTATCGTTTGGATTAATATATATGCGGTCCCGAGGACGATTTCCCCACCACCCAGGAAAATTCCCGGTGACCCGAAAACAGAGTTTAAAGTGATGACCCGGTCGTTTACAAGCTATGCAAAAAGGTCGATTATCAGTCGTATTAACCGAGCCATGATAGGTTGTTGTATCACGCCCTCCCGTGTTCTGGGTATCCCTCCCCCCTGTTGGTGGTCTAGGCTGATTAGAAGCGCGAGAAGCAAACGCCATAACATCAGGGGTGGGCTCATTAGTGGGGCGAGTCAAATTACGAATACCTTCCTCTTGTAATAAACGATTATAAATAATATCGAGATCAGGAAGGGGGGTGATATTGAGTATGTGAGAGCGAGCATTATCAAACCTTGCATCAAGACCAAGGAGAAAATTGCGAGTCCTCGTCTTCTGTCGTCGGGTGTCCATTATTGTAAGCCAGTCACAATGACATGGGTTACACGAACAAGGAGGCAGGGGGTCGCACTGTAGGAGATCGTCCCATAACGTGATTAGTCAGCCATAGTACGCCATCAGCGATTCGGTCGGGCCCTGGCGACAGGCGAGTAGGGCTGCTTCCAACTGATAAATCCGAGGATCTTTTCCTTGATTGAAACGATTTTGCATATCTTTCCAAATTTGAGAGGCTTCGGTTCTGGTCGAGATTTGTCGACGAACAGTTGGTTGATAGAGTTGAAAATTCATCCTGTTACCAGCGCATTAGTGGCTCGCCAGGAGGCGAACGTTGCATTGATGACAATAGGTTGTTTAATCGTTTCGTCGATATACCCTTCTTTGCCTTTCGCAGTGAGGGCTAAAAGAAATGAACGAGACCATTCATAGTAATTGGTCCCGTCGAAAGAGATATTTGTGATGTTGGTGCCTGTGTTTTCAATGTGAACGAGAGAATATGATGCTGCTTTGTTTGTATCAGTGATTTGATTTGATTGGTTGGTTTCGGGGTTCGGGTTTTCGGTGTTTGTCATCGTGAAAGAAAGAAAAAAAACGATTTTCGAATGGCAGGAATTCTAGCTCTGTGATACCATGATAAACAAGAGATATTGGAGAATTAGTAAAAGGATTCGTTCTGTTATTCAATTACTGTCTTTTGCAGAGTTTACAAGCTACATATATATACTATATATACAAAGGAAGATTGTAGGAAAGAATAATCTAAATATAAACATAATATATGCATGATAGGCAATAAGATAATTTCATTCCTTGAATGAAATATATGCTGCTTGATTTGTGCATTCTTCACAACGACTATGAAATCTTCATACTGACTAGTAGCCTCTGTTGGGTAGCCCAACAATATGGTTATTAATCGGATGAGTATGTGAGTTTTATTTTGAGAATAATGATGCTTAATTTGCGTGCATGTGTTAATTATATGATGTGAATATCTATGTGAATATGTCAGTTATGTAATATAAATATCTCGTTGTTATCAATACGTCAATTATATTGTATATATGAATATGCAAGTAAAATTTATATAAATTTCAAAATATATCAAATATGATCTCTAATTATAGAAAAATACTCCCTCCGAGTCGGAGTAATGGTTCTTACTTCCTTTTTGGTGCGAGTTTAGTGATGGTTCCTCTTTCCATTTTTAGTAACTTTTTTGTGGTCCAAAATCAATTCATTGTGGGGTAGGGTGTTTTGTGTGGTTTAGAATAATTTCCTTATTTTTTGTGCATAAAGGTAAAGGAACCATTACTATGACTCGGAGGGAGTAACAATTATGAACAATAATGCAATTTTATTATTTTCCAATTTATCTAATTTAAGTCCTAAAAGTTAATAAAAATTAGGATTTTTTGTCTAACATCACCTTTAAAAAACTTTTTCTTCCAAACACCACCTTTAAAAAAATAATTTGTCAAACACCACCTTTAATAAAATTTTCTTTGTCAAACACCACATTTTGGCCAAAGTTTCAACGTTTTTGATGGGGTGACTTTCAGTCGATGTTTGAGATAGCAAACGAGATCGGTTTAGAGTATTCTTGAACTCGTTGTAAAGGTGGGAGTACATGCTTTCCAACGGTTGTCAACACGGTGGTCAAAAGTGTCCTTATATGGGGTAGATTGATGTGTAAAGTAAGGCTAGTCATATAGGGTTAATAATGTAAGTTGAAGTAGGATTTTTCGTGGGTAAATTCACTCCCGTTGAACCACCACTTGCACCAACGACCACCACAGTGAACACAAATGTAACATATCTTGCCCTCCCCTCAACCTACATACCAAATTTTAAACCAAACCAAACATCATAACCCCATTTAAAGACCCTTGAAAACCCTTCTAACAACTCGTTGTAAATCCAAATTTCTAGCTATTTCTCTAACCGACCTTACTTTACACATCAATCTACCCCGCATAAGGACATCTTTGACCACCGTGTTGAAAACCGTTGGAAAGCCTGTACTCCCACTTTCCCAACGAGTTCAAGAACACTCTAAACCGACCTCGTTTGCTATCTCAAACAGCGACTGAAAATCACCCCATCACAAACGCTGAAACTTTGGCCAAAATGTGGTGTTTGACAAAAAAAAATTTATTAAATGTGGTGTTTGACAAATTATTTTTAAAGGTGGTGTTTGGAAGAAATTTTTTTTTAAAGGTGATGTTAGACAAAAAACCCTAAAAATTATTAAACCTAGAGTTGGAGTATGATGCACCATACACTTATACACTGTTACGCTGAGTATGCCTCCGTATTCCGCTCCTTACATTTACCAATTTATCGTATTCCGCTATGACAATTATCAATTTCTTGTATTACAAATCAATTGTACTTGGCTGAGTTAATTCATTGTATCAACCAAATACTTTAATTTATAAAAAGTTTGATGATTGAAAATAATAAGACGGCGATTCATTCTATCATAATACAATCTCTTTTCCTTTTACTCAACATCGTATCAGAGTGAATATAAAAATTGGATAGTAAAAGAAAACAAGTTTATGACGGTTATAAATAAAACGGCATATTCTGTGTCGTTGTATTCCGTAGCTCTTTGGGAATTTTTTTTTAAAGTTGGTGGACCTTTGATATAGAGTTTGATTTATAATTAAAGTGAAGATTGTCGAGGTGAGTGGACAATAGTGCCATTTCTATGGCTGCTAACTTACATGGCAGTTTCTTAGCAAGTAAGAAAGACAAGATTGGCCAATCATGGCATTACATTTTTAATCGTGGCAATGTTATATGGTTAAAAACCTAACTCAAGATTAATCTACTTAGTAATGGACCCTGAGAAAACCATTTTAACTAAATTTTTAAGTCAATGATTAACACTTAATTAATGGTTCATACTTTATATAAACCTCACTCAAATATCCTTATTTATTAGGCTTGAAAGTATATCTCACAAACAAGTCAATAAGATTGTGAGTTGGGATCGGGTTAACTTTGGGTTTGCAGAATTCTGATTGGGTGATTTTCGGGTTAATTATTATTCAGTTTATATTCGGATTATGTTAAGTTCGAGTCTTGAGTTCGGGTGTTGGTCGGGGTTAATTTTATTATGTCTACTTAAAAGGTGAACGATGCACTTGCTCCCTTAGGATAGAGCATGGTTATAGTTTCATACATCTATTTTTTGCCCCCTCCTCTATTTTAATGAGACTACTGTCTGCGGACTGCCGGTAGAACATGCAAATGGGCTTGGCCTTACCCGAATGCAGGAGAGACGAACCACTCAACAACAAAGGGAACCTAAAATCTATTGGCAATAGGAAGAGTAGTCTCTTGGTTATAACGTGATACGATTTCTCTTTCTCAAACAATGTGGAACACTAACAAGCGGGTTTTATCTTCCAACACACCTTACTCACATGTGAAGTCGCTTCGAAACTCAGGGTGAAACAATGAAGAGCAGTGGGAATTATCAAATCTTCAAAAACGGCCACCTCTGATAGCAAAGTTTGAGCTCAATTAAATATGAAACATTGGGTTCTTACACTACAAGAAAAACGGAAACGGGCGACAGTTTTTGGCGACTGCACAAGGTAGTCGCCAAATTGGCGACTGAATAAAAACTCGGGCGACTGAATTCAGTCGCTAATTTAGCGACTACCCTTTTTCCCCAAATTTCCAAACACCGACACAATCGGGCGACAAAAAAGGGGATTTAGCGACGGAAAACAGTCGCCAAATTTGGCGACTGCCCCCTTCAGTTGCCAATTTTCGCGTTCAGTCCCCAATTTGCGGAATAGAAACAGAAGAACTCTTCTTCCCTTTCATTATTCGAAATTTCAGAAACCCAAAACCCCTAAACACGCGAAAACCACCACCACCACCACTTACGTGTACCACCACCACCCTATGTGTGCCACCACCACCCTCAACACCACCGTCACTGGATTCCAGCCAACATCAAGGTTATCACACTTGTTCTTCCCTTCATTCAACTCATTTAAGGTTTGTATACTCCTTTATAATTCAATTTCAATTTCAATTTTTTGTTTGATTGTTGTTTTGTTTTGTGCATTTAGTGATTGTAGTAGGTTATTAAGACCGTCTTAGCTTATTAGGTTGTGATTAATTAGGTATTAGTAGCCAATTAGAATATTAATTAGATAATTGTGGGTTAGGGTTTATATGAAGTTTGTATAAGACGATGTTGTTAGCCTTATTGATGTTAGTTAATTAGATTAAAGTAGTCGATTAGGATGTTAGTTACATGTAATAGCTTATTGGGATGTTAGTTAGATTATATTAGCTTATTAAGACCTTCTTAAATTAGCTTATTAGGTTGTGGTTAATTGTATACATTGGAAATTGTTGTTAATAAATTGTTATTATTATGTGATTGAGGTTATTGTTGTTTAATTAAGTGAGTGTAATTTTAATTTAGATATATGTATTTTTATTGTTGAAAATTGTTTTATGGGCTTTTGTTTAGATTAAAATGAAGAGATTGGAACGTTCATGGATGTATGATGGAGGGTTAGATATTAAGAAGAGACGTTCTAATGCTAGGTTTATAGAGGGTGTTGCCGAGTTTATTGAATTAATTTGCTAAGCAACAAGATGAATATGACTCGGTAGAAAATAAACTTAGGTGTCCTTGTAGCAAATGTCGAAATATGAAATATCTATGTGTCATTGAGGTACAAGAACATCTCTATATAAATGGGTTTCGTCCAAATTATTATAATTAGATTTCTCATGGAGAAGCCTATTCCCCAATTCACGAACAATCTCACATCGAACATATTGATGAGAACTCATATAGAGATATGGTTGTTGATGCCTTGGAGTTTAATGTTGCCAATAATGACGACCGTATAGCCTTGAATGAAGAGCAACCTCCAAATCCCCAAGCAAAGGCTTTTTTTGACATGTTAAAAGCTGCGTAACAACCTTTATACGAAGGGAGCAGAATGTCATTATTACAAGCCGCCTCTAGGATAGTAACCTTGAAGTGTGACCATAATATGTCATTTACTGTCGTTGATGGTATTGCTTCTTTCCTTGAGGATGCTATCCCCGAAGATAACGTCATGACTCGAAGTTTCTACAACACCAAAAAAATAGTTAAAGGTCTTCAGTTACCGCATCAAAAGATTGATGCATGATGTATGCTGTTTTGGAAAGATGATGCGTTACTTCTTTTTGACGCATATTTTTAGTGTAAGTTTACAAATACGTATATACTTCTTTTTTGAATGAATATACTATACTTCTTATATTAACAATTTTCCCTATTTAGGGAGGGAAGAAGAAGAAGAAGGATAGCAGCAAGAAAGACGGCGGCAAGAAGACGATGATGACGGCACCCGAACTTTTCCTTGACACGCATTCCAAGGTCAACGAAAAGACGCAGAGAAGAATTTGGATCAAGGCGAAGGACAAAGAGTTATGTGTAAGATAATTTCTCTCAACTAATGATGCTTTTTTGATAACTTCGATAATGATTGTTTTTGCTTAACTAATGATAGTTTTCTTAATGCTAACAAACATGTAATGATATTATTTTATAGGAGGCATATGAGGCAGAGAAATAGGCCCACCCCGAGCGGTCGGATAATGAAATTTGGTTTAAATTGGTGGATGGTTACAAGAAGGGGATGGTATATGGAACCGGACAAGCTCATGGGGTGTTTTTCAAGGAACCGGCTAGAAGGTCCTCATATGAGCCGCGACAAACCTACGAGCCGGCTCTTGTAAGTCAATTGCAATCGCAACTTGACGAAGAAAGAGCCGCAAATGCGGAAAGAGATGAGGAGATGCGGTTGATGAGAGAACGTGTTAAAGCTATGGAGACATATTTTTACTCTTGCAACCCCGGTTCACGGCCATTTAATGAAGACCCTAACGATCCAAGTGGAAAGAGAGGCGGCGGTAGTGGAGCTAGCATGGGATTTCAAGTAGTTAATTAGCTTAGTAACTTAGGAAAAATTGTCGAACGTGGAGACTTATTAGTTTAGTTAACGAGTTCTTGTAATTTGATAATGGTTCTATCTTTTTCTATAAAGGAGATTTGGTTGTTGTTTCAAATGGTGTTCGTCACCAAATTGCTGGTTACTTTCCGTTTGCAGGTGTATTGAATTGAATTCGCATTGGATTTGGCAGAAATGAAATGAACTTTCATGAAAAACGCCCAGGTATTTTAGCGACTGACACGATGTAAATGGCAACTGAATTCAGTCGTCAAAACAGAGCAGCTCAAACCAAAAATCCCTGGAAAGTCAGGGACTTTGGCGACGGACAAGGGGATTTTGCGACAGCTTTTCAGTCGCCAATTTGGCGACTACCCCTTTTCAGTCGCTAATTTGGCGACTACAATTTCAGTTGCCAAATTCTTCTTATGGCGACTACCCATTCAGTCGCCAAATTCAGCGAGCCCGATTTTTTTTTGGCGACTGATTTCAGTCGCCAATCTGTATTTGGCGACTGATTTCAGTCGCCAATTTATGTCGCCCGTTTCAGGAATCGTTGTAGTGTTATACCATGTTAGATGGCTTTCATACATGATGCTAATATTCTACTTTAGAAAAAAGTTTTGAGATTTGAACATTGACCCCTCGGTCATACAGACTCTCTACAATGTTAGGAGTCGTTTGGTTGATCAAGGAACTTCATTTACCTAGGAACTTCAATTTCATAGGAATTAAGTTCCAGCATCTAATTCGGGTGAATTTGACAAAGGTGTTTGGTTGCCCATGTAGGAATTAAATTCCATGGGAATTTGCAATAACCAAGGGAGGGGTAGGTAAGCCAATTCCTACATAATGTAGGCATTGGAAGTTCCTAGGAACTTCTAATTCCTCCATTTTCCAAAAAATATGTCAACCAAACAAGACATATTTTTGTAAATCATGTGATTTTACAATTCATGTGCTTTTTAGGTGCCAACCAAACAACCCAGATGGTCTTCTCAACATGGTATCACAGACAAAGGTTACAAGTTCAAATTCTAGATTTCTAGGGTCCCCAATATCTAACAAGTGAGTTTCAAGACTTTCAACACATGATATAGAGTAAGGGGCGTATTAGGAAATTTGTTTGAGATAATTTCTAACAAGTGAGTTTCAAGACTTTCAACTATCAATTTAAAGTTTTGGTTGAGATAATTTGTTGCATAAGTTTCATTAGGAAAAAAATGAATTTGTATTTTTTTTCTTTTGCTATAACAATTTTAGATGTTGTCATATATATTTACCGACAATTTAAAGTTTCAAACTAAAACAATAAAAAAAAAAAAGTAATGTAGGATAATCAAAATATCATAAACATTTTCTTTAATAAATTGTGGTGCTTGAGTTCCGAACTATTTCTTTAATAAATTTTTTCGCTTTATTTTAAAGTGCTAATAATTTCTAAAGGAGAATACCACGAATTAAAAGGCAAAAAAAAGTTACTTTCTACATACTTAAAATTGGTAAAATCAATTTAAACCATAAATAGTGCATTTCCTTACTTTGCTTTCAGTAGCTTGGCCTCTATATATATATAGCATCACTCATTCACTCACTTTGCTATAGCATCCAAACACTCAAATCATACAATTTTCTTTAATCAACTCTCCAATATCATTTCATAAAACAAATCTCCATAAACTTTAATTTAGATTAAATATCTAACAATAACTAAAGAACACTTATTTTCGTTATCCATCAACATTTCTATAGCAATTGCACCATGAAATCCTACAAGATGTCGGGTTATAATACCGCGAAAAACACCAAGCCGAAGAACAAGAACCATGGGATAGTAGACGAGAATTCCACAATCACAGCGACTATCTTTTCGACACCAAAACATCAAGTAATAAAGATCCATCACAAAACTAAGTCGGAGAACATCAGGAGTGATAACATGGAGGGACATTGTTACAGTTTAGGACGTTCCAACACCGAGATTAAGGTGAGGAAGTGTTGTGGTTGTAAAGGTGGTAAAGAAGGGCATTACCCTGAAGATCATATGAGTAATGGAGAGTTTAGGAGGACCATAGAGGACTTCATTGCCAGGCAACAGAGGCTCTTACGGGAAGAAGAAGATTTCGCACAATAACAATTTCGATTTATAAGACAACTGGTATTAAAACTTTAAAGCCATCTATCGGAGTTAATTGTTAATAATGTAATGAAACTCTAAATTAAGGCAGAAAAAAAATGATAATAACCGATGTGAATAGAAGATAAATGGGTGGTAAAAAGAACTCCCGTTTCCATACGAGAGTAATGCATGATTTCAGAAGGCGGGTATGTAACTATCACCCCTCTGAAGGTCACTAGAAAATGTTAGTCCTTGCTCTTAACCACGGCCACAGTTACCTCTTATCGAGTTATCGCCCTTCATTTTTATAACCCTGTAATAATTACTCCGAGAACAAGCTAGACGCAAGTATGTTGTAACTTTCTTCAGTCTTCTTTTACCATGGGAAATAAAATGGATTGCACTTCATTAAACACAAATAGTTGCAGCTATTTTTGCATGTTCAGTGAATTAGTACAAACTACAAATAGTGATACAAATATATATAGGAAACCACAACCGCGCTCACTAACCCAAAGATAATGCATATAGCTTGCGCCAGATAATTTGCAAACAGAGAAAGTCTTAAACTGCCATCTTCATTTCAATTTTCTGGTGTGGATCATAGCCGATAAGCTTAAAATCAGCTGCTTCGAAACAATCTATGTTATTCTTCTCAGGATTGATCTTTAAAACCTATTTGTAAAAGGGTTAGATTTTCAACTCAAATGAACAAAGATGAGGACATCAGGTTTTGGTTTTTACTTACAGGAAAAGGCCTAGGCTGATTCCTCAGTTGTTCTTGAAGAGGCTCAATATGATTGCGATACACATGAGCATCTCCAATGTCATGTATAAAATCCCCAGGGCGAAGATCTGCAATAAAGTTCGTACGTTCTATAATAATATATCTCTTAAAGACAGAAAGTGAGCACTACAAGAATATTACTTAAGGATTCATACGTTACATCGTCTTTTCTATGATACAACATTACCCAACTGCATCAAAGGTCCCCGCATAAGGCAAGGTAAGCGGGTTGATTGGTTGAAATGCTAGATCACTTAAATGCTCTTTCTGGTTTAGGACAGTTTTGATGCTTAAACAATCTAACTCATGTCATACATACCACCACCCCACATATGCACCAAAGGTTGGATGTACTTCAACCTTACCACTAGGTTCAAAATGTGTTTTTGAAATGATCTACTATAAAGCTGCGTTGATAATTGCATTGGCTGATTATTACTTTACATATGAGCACGAGACAATTAAGTTGGCCACTTTGCTAACCTCCATTGTATCCCAGAATTGACATTCAAAATACCAAAGCTAAGGAGTACGGAGTATAATTTATACACCCACAGGTCAAAGCCAAGAAAGCTTTGGATTGAAAAAGAAACAGGATATAATACCAACTTACCACAAACATGAGCAATCATGCATGTCAAAAGAGCATAAGATGCAATGTTAAAGGGTACACCAAGGCCCATATCCGCTGAACGTTGATACATCAGACACGACAGTTCTCCGTTTGCTACATAGAACTGATACAGGTAAATCATCAACGCATCATTACAATTTTTTTGAGACGAAAAAGAAGTTAGTGGCAGAAAAGATGGTTCACAAACTAACCTGGGAAAACATGTGGCATGGAGGTAATGCCATCAATTTCAAGTCAGAAGGATTCCAAGCTGATAGAACTATACGCCTGTCATCTGGGTTATTTTTAATCTTGTAGATAACATCTGATAACTGATCAAATCCTTGCCCAGCATAGTCCGCATGCATGTCCGTATATCTGTAGAGGTAACAAATTAAAGACTCCAATAGCCACTGGAGGTTAACCTTGAATGACACAGGGTGGACATGGGATGATAGGAATACTAATTGTTTTGTGCATTCTACTCATTTTGTGTACTAAATAATAAAAAAAAGTCTCGTCTTCCCAATACTACTTGGCTTAAACATTCTCAATAGGATTGGTTAGGTGTAGTTGTATTGTGGC
Organism: Silene conica; assembly: GCA_029255685.2. Taxonomy (NCBI): domain Eukaryota; kingdom Viridiplantae; phylum Streptophyta; class Magnoliopsida; order Caryophyllales; family Caryophyllaceae; genus Silene; species Silene conica. Next base: position 73,781,239 of record CM055312.2, read on the forward strand.
ATTTGATTAAACTATATGTATTGGATATTGTATTGACTATTGAGTGCATATTGCGCATCCAATATGTATTCGTAATAATTTATGCAGCCTTGAGCCGTGACGTGCTTAAATTGTTAGAGAAAAGCCAACCTGGCTCCAAAGTGCCGCCACTGAAATCCATAAACGGGCCCCAAGTCACCTTCTTCCCGTTGTGTCAACCCAAGACTGCGCAGGTAGTGAAATGGTCTCAGACAATTATGCTAGACAGTCACTTATCATCAGTTATAAGAAAGAATGTGACAGTGGTATGACCTATCTAGAAAAGTTCTGGACGCATTGCCATCCCATATATGTATGCCTTTCTCTTGTAAAACCTGAAAGTTTGACACATCTAATTACATCCCAAAATGAATAAACAATTTTTTAGCTGATTTTACGAACATCTTATCAAATATGATAACAGGGGTACACAATAATGCAGAAAAAAAGGTGCACAATTAGAATATAGCCAGCACACAAAAGACAGCAGAATAGTAACCTAAGCTAAGAAACTCTGGTTGCTAGTATGAAAGCTGCCTACAGTCTAATTCACAAAGTACTTTGTCAACAACTCAACAAGGGAAAAAACACACAATTAGAGGTAGAAAGTAGTTTCCAAAAAAGATGTAGATTTTATATTAAATTCAGCATTCAAATTCCCATGTTAGTGGCAAAAAGATGAATCCTTGCTAAAATATTTTCTTGACCCTGGAAAGAAATCTCATTTGTAATGATAAACAAAAGAATCCAGAGAAATAGAGCTCACAGTCGAAACAGTTTTCGACTATAGAAGTGAAAGTGTGAAACGGTCCCATTTGATATCCTACCTTCGCATTAGTTGAACCACTGATGAACCACAATAGCTCCTCTACAACACCACGCCAAAACACTCTCTGCAATAAAAGAGAGAATGAAATCCATCAACCACCATACTTGAGCACCAAATATAAAGCTAAACGGGAAATTCAAAATCTAAACTCACAATTTTAGGCCACATGAATAACAATAGAAAACCGAAATGAATAGCATGTGCATAAGTAGTCAAGCAAATAATATTTAGAAATCAAAAGCTACTACATATTGACAAAAGTTCAGAGATAATTTTGTCAGATAGAAATACCTTGGTTGTAAGAAGGGGAAAAGATTTGCGCAAGTTGAACCGCATCTGCGAGCCAGAACCACATCATCAATAACTAAAAAGCTGAAACAATAACAATATGCTTTTAAAACTATAAGGCTTCTTCCCAAACCTGGCAACCAAATTTGGATACAGTGCCAGTCCCCGTCCTGTCATTCTTAAGATTGCCACTTGAAATGATCTCTTGAACAAGCCGCAGGTACATAAACTCTCCATGTCTTTCAAGTATTATTGGAGGCAACACAGAGAAGTCGTGTATTTCAAATTTGCTTGAACAGGACTTGTAACCATTGGTTATTGTACCATTATCAGACACATCATTCCTAACACGAACATATGTCACAAAAGAGTATCGAGTATCGTTCTCAACCAAAGGCAGTGATGAATACCAAGGCCGAAACAATGAAGTATCCACGGATGGTATAAATGTGTCACATTCTATGCTGCTCTCAATCTCTGTAATGTGAATTGCATCACAAGCTGGTGCATTAATGGTTTCCCTACACAAAACATATAACAGTGGTTCATTTATAGCAAAAACTTCAAAATGTCCCCATGCCTAATGGCGCCACAGACTCACTACATCTTTAGTAGGCATCTCATAAGACCATACAAATTTAAGACCACTCGCAAGACTCTTTTCATAAACTCTATTTTTAACCTTATTTAACTAGGTTGTGACTTGTGAATGTGATCTTAACTTACAACGGTCTTACACGGTAATGTGTATTACATCTTAGTTTTCATCATGTGTCAGCCAAAAAGCTTATAATATGTGTTTTATCAAAACAGGTAAGGATGCATACATCCGAGCTCCTGCCATTTTTAAAAACTCTAACTCTAACAACATTAAAAGACATAAATGAACCCAAATTTCACCTGAGTATTTGGCCGCCACCAATAACAAACACTCTCTCCACCAAATCACTGTAAGGATATGCACCCAACAACTTCATGGCTGCTTCCATACTCCCACATGCCAAAACATTCTCCAAATCCCCAAACTCAAATTCCTTGGAGCGAGTGAGAACGACATTAAGCCTCCCAGGCAACGGCCGATACCTAGGAGGAATACTTTCCCATGTCTTTCTTCCCATAATAATCGCATTCTTCTTCTCGGGTTTTGATGTATGTAAAGTTACTTCCTTAAAGAATTTCAAATCAGATGGTAACTTCCATGGCAACTTCCCATCTTTACCAATACCCATCTCCCTAGTAGCAGCAACAACTACTTGATATGTTCTAAGAAACCCCATTTCCTCATTCGTTACTCCATTCGAAACGTTTTCGATACCGGAAGCCATTGAAACTCCCAAAACACAGGTAAATCGCAGAACACTATTAAATAGCTGTGTTCTGTGCAATTGTACAGAAGCCTGGGCATGAAAACAATCATCCAAGTATATTAACATTAAAATAATTCAGTATTATACACAAATTAAACTTTAGTTAACAAAAAGTAGTACTAAAATAAGCAAATTGAAAAAATTAGGGTTACACATAAAAAAACTATAAATCAAGCAGGAAATTTGAAATAATCGTAAACAGAAGTAGGAGGAGTGATTACCGATCGGAATCCGAAGGAGTTGATCGATTTGAGGGTTATGATTGACGCAATTTTGCGGAGAATATGGTTGCAATAAGTAAAGTAGAGTTGTACGGAAAATGAAGCAAATATTTTAGGGATTCAATTTCAATTGATAAAGAGCGAAACTGGCGTTGAATTTCGCGCCAAAGCTACTCTTCGTAATTTTAGGTAGACACGGCAAACGATTTAACCGGACCGGATTTATGTTTGGATATAATTGGGTTTGAAAAAATTCAGGTCAAAATGAATCGGGTTAATAGAACAAAGGTAGTAAATTTGAAGAAAAATAGTATACATAAAATACCGTAAAATTTAAATTTTTTCATAATACGAATATTTCTATTGAAATATGAATTCTCGTATACCCTATATCTACGTTTAATATATTGATATGTCGCAAAATATGGATATTTGTAAACGATTTTTGGAAAAAATAAATAAATAAATATTTTAAATTTTTTTTTTGTCAAACTCAAATTTAACTAAGCTGATAGGAGTATATAATATTTGTTAGTTATATTGTAATTTTTAAGCTTAATGTTTAAATGAATGAACTATGAAATTTCACAGTAAAATTCATAATTTTTAAAACCAAACTTAAAAATTCTATTATAATGTTCCTAAAATTCTATACAACCGGTGATAATACTGATGTATAATCAAAGTACAAACTCTATAGTTTGCAACCAATTTTTTCGTGTGGCGATTGCAATTTTATATCATGAATGAATATTGTAAATTGTTGACGCTGAATTTGCTAGTAAAAGACTGGAGTTAATATCGCCTTTTGCCGTGACAAAACAATTTGTTGTGAATAAGTAATTCCGTTAATTAATATCATGTCTTATATCATGTCGCGTAGAGTTTTCAAAGACTAGTAAAATTATGTTGAGGAGAAAAGATGAGAGTAATACTGTAATTAGCAAGATGAGAAAAAGTGGGTTAACAGAAGGATACCCAACAGATGTTGAGGAGAAAAGATCTTAAACTCAAATTTGAAGTGAACGTGAATTCTGCAGAAATACATAGATATGTCTAAGTGTTATACAGGAATATTAACCCATATAAGAACTCTAACAAGGTTCGGGTAAATAAATCTGTTTGGATGCTCAACTCTATATCAGCCATGGTTAGACGATAGAGCACACCATTATTGTCGGCAAAGCTCCAGATTACAGACCAGCGAAGTATCTCATATGGTCATCAAATGTTTCAGCATGCCTGATTTTGGCAATTGATCCGTCTTCTTTGACCTGAGGAAATACGGGATAAAGGGGAGTAACTTTAACCATATGAGCAAGAAGAAGCATTCACATTTCAAAACAGAACAGTTATCAGGTTATTGAGGGAACCCGGAAAATGACAGAAGGCGCATAATAGAAAACAGTAAAGAATTACCCAGTATTCCGCTGGACGCATCTTGAGATTGTATGTGGAGGCCATACTCATGCAATAGGCGCCTGCATCGTGAACTACCAAACCCGTTCCCTGCAAGCCGGAAAATGAAACAAAAGAATCTAAATCTTCTCTTCTATTATTAAGGGAGCTAGTACACAGTCTACACACTGTAAAAATTCATATTTGTAATTTCTTTGGATGGGTGGCAGCGGCAGGCCGGCAGGCCGGCAGCCCGGCTAGTCTGGACCTCCCCTCGTCCATGGCCGCTAATACCATAAATCACGATTTTATCTGATACGGACTAATTGTTTTTATAAAGGCATTGGATAAAATAACATGTTATTTGCTACTCGTATAATACATATGCAAAAGTGAGGGGTGTTCATTCGCGGTTCGGTTCACCGAACCTCATATTTAATTCGGTTTGCACACGATTCGGTTTGGCAAAACACCGAACCTAAACCGCACCGTTCCTAACGGTTATTTGCGGTTCGGTTAACCACTTTAAACGGTTATTTGCGGTTCGGTTACCGGTTAACCTATAAACATGCTAAATTTACTTTTTCTTTAGTTTTCGAGATTTCTATCTAGTAGTTTAATTAAATTTTTAATATTTAATTATACTCAACAATAAAGTTAATACGTAAAACTTTAATATTAATCATTTTAACCATTTTTGAATCTTATAACACTTTTTAATTAAATAAAAGAACAATTTTTCATATAATATTTTAATTTTTTGCTTACTTTTTTGTGAACGGTTCGGTTCGCGGTTAACCTCTTTTCTAAAATTGCGAACCTCAACCGAACCTTGTCCATGATAAATTTAACGGTTCGGTTCACCGAACCGCTTTATCAAAACGGTTCGGTTAATCGAACCTTAAAAATGTACGGTTTTTCGGTTCGGTTATTGCGGTTTGGTTTATTATGAACACCCCTATAGCAAAACCATCGTATATGAGCACGTGTCAAGAAAATTACACTAGGTGGAGTGGGTAGCTTGCGCTCCTTCCCCAAAAAATCTGCGGATTCACAGACTGGGCCCACCACATCAAAAGTGGACACTTCGGCATCTGCAGGAACTGGAGATACTAACTCTATATGCTGCAAACATCAAATAACGTTGTCATAACACCCCCGCAAAATCACAAGTTATTCCTAAAACGAAAAGACCTGTCGTAAAGAAGTCATACTTGATAGGCATCATAAAGACTTGGACGAATAAGTTCTGCCATGCTCCCATCAATAACGATAAAATTCTTGGTGCCATTAGTCTTCACACCAGTGACACGATTGACTAGGCAACAAGTGTTTGCAATAAGTGACCTTCCAGGTTCAATAATGAGGTTCAGATCTCGTGATAGGACCAGTTCTCGAACCTGCAACAAGCTTATAGATCATGATCAAGCGACGCAAATCATCAATTCAGTAGGCAACTAAATAGACAATCAGTTCTATCCTGGATGGTCCTCACCGTGTCAATGAGATCCCTTGGGGTTGGAAGAACAGCACCTGCATGGTAGTAATCTATCCCCAAACCACCTCCAATATTCAAGTAACTAATCTCAAAACCTTGCTCACGTATTTGATCAATGTAGTTCACCATAAGGACAGCTGCATCCCTGAATATATCAACCTGTATACATGTAATAAGACGAACGGGGAATACAAATTATAGATCATAGAGAGAAGAAAGATTTTTAAAATCATGTGACTACTCGTCTACTCTAGTACTCTTCAATTCAAATAGATTTTTTCCGATTTCCATTATTTTGAAAATTTTAAAAGCCAATGAATTGAGGGAGTATTAGACCGAGGATCTATGTTACTCCGACTCTTCTAATTTCCTCACGTACCCGTGTCCGACACTCGGACGTAGATATGACACATGGACACCTCATTTTAGACCAAAGTGTGCATATTTTTCAATAAAATAGCAGAGTCCGACACTTGGACACGTACCCGTGTCGGGTACTTCTAAACGAGTCTGAGTAACATAGCCGAGGATAAAAAAAAAGGTAAAAGTTAATCATTCATAGTTTAATACAGCCTAACATCAGTGTCCTCCGAAAATCTCACTGAACAGTTAGTTACATGAAAACATGGCCATGAAAACTAAAATACTCAAAATCCCTAAAACATCAGCAACTGCGAAATCAACCAGAAGCATATTGCGTGTAAATTTTGCAATATAAAACCCTCCAAACATATCTACCAAGACAAGGTTTCATGCCGGTACCTTGGTAATTGTAGACCCGAGATGGCAATGTGCTCCAACCAGCTTAAGCTCGTTAGGATGTGCCTTCACAGCATCTAAAAACCACTGTAGTTTCTCATTTCTGATTCCAAACTTCGAGCTTTTGTTCCCAGTGGCAACATAAGGATGGACCTATGTATGTCAAGCAACACTCACATTATTCAACAAAACCAATAAAAAAAGGTACTTCTTCCATTCCAGCGGTCGTTATAGTTTTCAATGTTCTGCTAAACGTACTTTAGAAAGTGTGAAGAACCAAATGGAATGAAGTTAGTACCAGCTTCATATAGAAACTTATACCTAGCCGATGATAATTTGACTACATTGGCAAGGCGTTTTGACACTTCATTTTAGGCCAGAAACATGAAATTTTAGCACTACAAATATGAACGGGGCAAGTGATGACTGCGACCTATATGGGTTTTGAAATCATGAAGAAACCACCACGACAGCAAAAAATCACACCTGAGGATCAACGTCGGGGTTAATACGGAGCAAGACATTAACTCTCTTCCCTGAAATTCTAGAAGCTGAAACAATGTTGTCCAAGTCAAACTCGCTATCAACATTCACAAAAACACCACTTTCAGCAGCTAAAACCAAATCCTCCAACAGCTTCCCATTTCCATTGAAGATACATCTGTCCATCAAAGATATCAACTCGGTAAGCTGAACATGCTACAACAATTCAGACTGCAATCAACTCTGATCATAATGCCACATAAACGGTTGTCCTTCAGCTATACCTTTCCAACATTACAATTCACCCTCAGAACTTCAGAAGATGAATATTGAGACAAGAACTACTGATCATGGATGAGCCAATAATCTCATTATGATATCCACAACACAATGACACAACTTCACCACCTCATTTAAAACATCATTATGTGTACAACTTTGCGCGTTTTGCTGCGATTATGAATCCCTGATGCATTCTAACCCCCCAATAGAATTCATGTGAGATGATAATTAACAAGCACAATCTCAACAAGAAATCCATTTTGCAGCCAAACAAGATATCAGACATTTCCAAAACTTCTGTGCTGAATCAGCAATGACATGTTCTTTGGACAAAAATAAGCTCAAACAAGCTTTTATTTCACACTCAACCAGCAAACCTACCATCACACACTCTTTTACAATAAACATGCGTAAGAATGTGATTGAACACCTAACCTAATGTATTCTCCACACACCTACCTCACTTATGGCAATCACACTATACATTCTGCTAAAACTGATTAAATACTTAATCAGACTATTAATCAACTAAACAACACAAAAATACATGTATTCTCAACAAAACTAACCCTCACTTATGGCAATCACACAAAACACACTACTCCCTCAGTCTCAATAATTTGTATATACGGAGTATTTTTTTATTCTAGCAAGCGATATTTTAATCGAACACAGACAAATGATAGGGACGAAGGGGTTACAAATCAACAAACCAACACAACCCAAATGCTTCAATATCACAAATTTCAAACAGCCAACCTACTGTAACACTCGTCTACAATAAACTTAGATAACAATGTGATTAAACACCTATTCCATGTATTCTCCACAAAGCTACACTCACTTATGGAAATCACACCTACATTCCCTTAAACATGATCATTTAAATAATTGATCACTGTAGTAATCAACTAAACAATAAACAAACTCATGTACTCTCCAAAAAACAAGCACCCACTTGTGCAAATCACGCCATACATTTTTATCTAATAATAAAATCCACCTATATTTATGATTATGACTGTGATGTGTTGTAAGTTGTAACTCCCCAATCAAAATCAACTATTCTTGCTATTTGATGGTCAATAACTTTCACCCATTACATAAATTTAAATTAACCTGTGAGAGGGTAACTAACCAACACAATCTCTACAAGAAATCCATTTTTGAACAAAAGAAGTTGCTGACATTTCCAAACTTCACATATTCTTTGGACAAAAAGAGTTCAAAGACTTCAAACAAGCTTTCATTTCACACTCAACTAGCCAACCTACTATCACACTCTTTTACAATAAACTTAAATAACAATGTGATTAAACAACTAAACCCAATGTAATCTCCAGAAACCTACTCCCACTTATGGCAGTCACACCCTACATTCTAATAAACTGATCACTTAAATACTTAAATCACACTAAAAATCAATTAAACAACGCACAAATACATACATTCTCTCCACAAAGCTTACACCCACTTATGTAACAAATCACACCATACATTTTAATCAAATTAATCACTCATATACTCAAACAGGCTATACCCTCCGTCCCAATCATTTGTTTACCTTTTTATTCTGTCAGCGGTATTTTAATAAAACATAAACAAATGACAGGGACGGAGGAAGTATAAATCAATAAACCAACACATGAACACAACCCAAGTGATTCAATAGCACTAATGTCAAATAACATTCAATAAACTAACAATCATGGCAATCACACCAAACACACTACTCCCTCCATCCCAATCATTTATGTACCTTTTCTTATTCTTTGTGAGCGGTATTTTAACCAAACGTAAACAATTGATAGGGACAGAGGGAGTACAAATCAAAAAATGAATAAACCAACAAAACCCAAATGATTCACTATTACAAATTCCCAATAGCATACACTGAACTCGGAACTCTGAACTCTAAACTCTCACTTATGGAGTTACGCAATCACACTAAACACACTACTCATACCTTTCTATTCTTTGTGAGCGGTATTTTAATCAAACATAAACAAGTAATAGGGGCGGAGGGAGTATAAATAAATCAATAAATAAATAAACCAACACAGTCCAATTGATTCAATAAGAAAGATTGAAGCTTACTGAGTAGGATCAAATCCAGCAGCTAAAGCGAGACGAAGCTCATTACCACTGACAAGAACAGCACCACAACCCAAACCCCTCAAATGCTCCAAAATCTTGTAATTATTATTCGCTTTAATAGCATATCCAATAATAGGTGATTTCAACCCTGATAAAGCATCTTTATAAGCTTCAACATTTCTAGTAATCTGTGGTTTACTATACAAATAAAAGGGTCTTTTTTCAACATTTTCCATAACATCACCCACCTTAATTCCTTCACAATACAAATACCCATCTTCCTTTTTTGTGAAACAATGGTCGAAATTATTAGGGCTCGTTGTTGTTTTCTGGGTATCTAAAGTTGGAGTCTTTGAGGAAATTGCTTTTAGGGATAAGTTGTGATTTGGGGAAAAATTGTAGGGTTTATTGGGGAAGAAGATGAAGGGTGTTTTGGGGAGAAAATGGGTTTTGGAGAGATGGGTTTTAGGGTTTAAGGTTGTGGAGGGAGAGAGAAGGTGTGTAGCCGCCATTGTTGCAGAGATTTCAGGACAAAGATAGGTAGGTTACTTGTAACAGTTCACTGTCCAGTGTGCACTGTGCACTCAGTTTTATATGGTATGAAAAGATGCGATTTTGTAGGTGGGGAGATTCGAACATGCCATCTTCACAGTAGATGCAACAGTAGGGTGTTCAGAATAAACCGAAACGCAATAAACGAACCGAAACATCGGAAAACTGTACATTTTAAGGTTAGATTAACCGAACCGTTTTGACAAAGCGGTTCGGTGAACGGAACCGTTAAATTTATCATCGACACAGTTCAATTAAGGCTCGCAATTTTAGAAAAGAGGTTAACCGAACCGAACCGTTTCACAAAAAAGTAAGCAAAAACTTCAAAAATTGCATAAAAAATTGTTCTTTCGTTTAAATTTCTTTTGGTGTTTTCAAATTCAAAAGTTGTTAAATTGATTAATTTTAAAGTTTCACTAATTATAACTTTATTGTTAACTATAATATATAATAAAAATTTAATTAAACTACTAGATAAAATTCACGAAAACTAAAGAAAAAAATATATTTAGCACGTTTATAGGTTAACCGGTAACCGAACCTCAAATAGCCGTTTAAGGTGGTTAACCGAATCGTTTATAACCGTTAGGAGATGTGCGGTTTAGATTTAGTATTTTGCCAAACCGAACCATGTGCAAACTAAATTAAATATGCGGTTCGGTGAACCGAACCACAAATGAACACCCCTAACACATATATACACAATGTGTGTGGTTTTTTCATACAGAGCCAATTAAATCTTGACACGTGTCCAACTTAGGTTTGTATGTATTGATTAGTTTAGGGTTAGGTTACTAAATTAGCAAATCGAGTTAACTTGGTTAACTACATGTGGGTAATATATTTATGGAATGTTTATTGATTTCCAATGTGGAAGATCATTCTTCTATAAGTGGATTGGTATTCTTGCTTGGGGGAGGCGTCATTTCGTGCGCCTCTAAGAAGCAAACTTGCATCACAAGGTCGACAATGGAGTCGGAATTTATAGTCTTGGCATCAGCCGGAAAAGAGGCGGAGTGGTTACGAAATTTAATATATGAGATTCAGTTGGAGGTGATGGCTTACAACAAAGCCAAAAAGACCTTTTTCAATTGCATCCGACATCGGTGGGTTATAGTAATTGTAGGAGGTGTTGGCTTATATCAAAGCCAAATATACTTTTTCAGTTCTATCCCACATCGGTGGGTTATGGTAAGTGTTATAGGTTTATAATACTTATTATACTCACATTGGATAAGAGTTGGACCAAGGAGGCTTTTGTGGAGAGTATTGGGCTTGTGGGCCTTGATCCATAACACGCGCGCCGTCCCGTCCCGGGCTCGGGTCTGGGTCTCGGTAAAGCCCCTGCAGGGCGGGCCAAAGGCTCACTTTTATTTTGGACCTGCGTATGTGTTTTTGGTCTGTCCAAGTTCATTTGCATGTGTAAGAAGATTCTGTAACGATTTTCTTTGACTGAATAATTTTGTAATTAAAGGCCTGATTATGACCTTAATTACAGGAGCGTTTTTGTCTGCTAAGAGGCTCTATTTTCTGTATAAATAGAGCATTCCTCTTCAGCATTCTTCACTCAATTCTAATCTTACACAATGCTCTCTCTCAAACTCTCACCCTCTTTCTGCTCCTAAAATAATTGACTATGTTCTTTCTTCTGACCCTCCCGCTGCTGTAACTGTCACTGTCGAGGCTACACCCCCTTCAGCTGCTGTAGTTAAGTCCAATGAAGAGACCATTAAGAAACATGATAAGGATAATAAGACTGTGAGGTATCATATTCTTAATTCTATGTCGAATGCTCTCTTTGATTTATTTTCAGTCCATGATTCTGCTAAAAATATTTGGGAATTATTAGAGAAAAAATATTGGGCTGATGATGCGGTAAGAAAAAATTTGTTGTCGGGCAGTGGCTTGGGTTTCAAATGGTAGATGACAAACCAATTATGGAGCAAGTTCATGTCTATGAGAACTTATGTGCTGATATCACAAATGAAGGAATGAAATTAGATGAAATCTTTTTAGCTAATGTTTTGCTAGAATAATTCCCCCATTCCTGGAATGAGTATAGGAAATATTTGAAACATAAGAAGAATGATTTATCCCTTGAAGACTTAATAAGCCACATGAGGACTGAAGAAGCTAATTGTCTAAAAGATAAGTCAGTCCAAATGTCTCTTACCACTACAAAAGCCAATCTTGTTGAAACTGGTGGGTCTTCAAAAGGAGATAGGTTCAAGGCTAAGGGAAAAGCTAAAGCTGATCAGGGTCAATCCAGTGGTCAGAATGCCAAGAAATTCAGTCAAGGGAAATTCACTAAACCTTCTGGAAAAATTCAGAAATCAAGTCAGAACATGCTGTGCTATGTGTGTGGAAAGCCGGGTCACAAAGCTTATAAATGTCCTGATAAGAAAACTACGGCTGAAGCTCATGTTGCTGAAGATAATGATGTTATTGCTGCTGTGGTGGTTGAAGCGAATCTGGTAGCAAATACAAGTGACTGGATTCTGGATACAGGGGCTTCAAAGCATCTATGTGGAAACAAGGATCTCTTTGCTGAATTTGAAGATGTTGTTGATGGTGAATGTGTCTACATGGGTGACTCATCTTCTGCTGTGATCACAAGCAAAGGCAAGATCTTTCTCAAACTGACCTCAGGGAAAACTCTTGCTCTTAATAATGTTTTATATGTTCCTACTTTGCGTCGAAACCTCGTGTCTGGTGCCTTACTTAACAAAGCTAGTGTGAAACTTGTTTTTGAGGCTGACAAGGTTGTAATGTCACGCAATGGGGATTTTGTGGGCAAGGGTTATTTCTGTGGGGGTTTGTTTGTTTTGAATGTTGAATCTTCTATCATTAATAATAATGCTTCTACTTCTGCTTATGTTGCTGAGTCTATAGATATTTGGCATGGTAGACTAGGTCATGTGAATGTTAATTCGATTAAAAAGCTTAGATTTTTATCGCTTATCCCTTCATTAACAACAGAAGATTTTGAGAAATGTCCAAGTTGTGTCGAGGCTAAATTTTCTAAAAAAAAAACCAAGTAGGCCTGTTACAACTAGACAAACAAATCTTCTTGAGTTAATTCACACCGACCTAGCAGATTTCAAAAATTCTATGAGCAGAGGTGGTAAACATTATTATGTCACTTTTATTGATGATTTCTCTAGATACACTAAAGTGTACTTGCTTAGACATAAAAGTGAAGCGGAGGATATGTTTTTGAAGTATAAAACCGAGGCAAAAAATCAGCTTGATAGGAAGATTAAAAGAGTCAGGTCAGATCGAGGTGGTGAGTATGGCTAAAGTCATCTAGTAGACTTTTGTGAGAAAAATGGTTTAATACATGAAACGAGTCCACCTTATTTACCTCAATCAAATGGAGTAGCTGAACGTAAAAATAGAACTTTGAAAGAAATGATGAATGCTATGCTTTTAAGTTCTGACCTTTCTGATGATATGTGGGGGGAAGCCGTGCTTTCAACTTGTCACATTCTTAACAGGGTAACTTATAAGAAACTAGACAAGACACCCTACGAGTTATGGAAAGGTTATGCTCCCTACTTAAGTTACCTGAAAGTTTGGGGGTGTTTGGCTAAAGTAGGCTTACCTAGTTTTAGGAGGCCAACCATTGGACCTAAGACTTATGACTGAGTTTTCATTGGTTATGCTCAAAACAGTTCTGCTTATAGGTTTATGTCGTTAAGTGACATGTCTATATCTGAGGCTCGAGATGCTGAGTTTTTTTAGCAGGTTTTTCCTTTGAGGAAGGAGATTGATTCTTTATCTGAGATTCCTATTGTACCTGTTATGCCTGTTAATCCTGCTGACAGTTCTTTGCATGCGAATACTAGTACTTCTGTTGATCATGCAGTTGAACCAAGAAGGAGTAAAAGGCCCAGAGTTGAAAATGACTACGGGAGTGATTTCGTCAGGACTGATTCTATCAGACTTCATTTATCTGAAAACGCAGGTGATATTTGTGCTTTTGATGAACTAGTCTCTGCTTTTTTAATAGAAGATGATCCAAAAACATATAATGAGGCTATGAGATCTGTAGATGTTGTTTTTTTGGAAAGAAGCTATTAAAAATGAGCTAGATTCTATTGTTTCTAATCAGACTTGGAACTTAGCTGATTTGCCTAAAGGTAATAAACCCATTAGTAGCAAATGGATCTTTAAAAAGAAAATGAGACCTGATGGAATAATAGAAAGGTTCAAGGCCAGACTTGTGGTGAGGGGGTTTACGCAAAAGAAAGATATTGACTATTTTGATACTTACTCACCTGTGACTAAGATCTCCACCATTAGAACACTCATTGCTTTGGCTGCTATTCATGATCTTGTAGTACATCAGATGGATGTAAAAACTGCTTTTTTGAATGGTGACCTGAATGAAGAGATCTACATGTTACAACCCGAGGGGTTTGTGGTAAAGGGTCAAGAGAGTAAGGTGTGTAAGCTGAGAAAATCACTTTATGGTCTTAAACAAGCACCTAAACAGTGGTATGAGAAATTTCACAACACTTTGACTGATGATGGCTATATAACTAACAATTCTGATTCGTGCGTTTATTCTAAGATGTTTGGATCAGATTGTGTGATTATATGCTTATATGTAGATGACATGTTAATTCTTGGTAGTAATTTATTTGTTGTAAATAAAACCAAACAGTTTCTGTCATCACGTTTTGAAATGAAAGACTTAGGAGAAGCTGATGTTATTCTTGGAGTTAGAGTTATTAAAACCCCACATGGGATTTCTCTAAGTCAATCACATTATGTTGAGAAAGTGTTGAAGAAATTTAACAGTTTTGATGTTTTATCTACTAAAACTCCTCATGACGCTAGTGTATCTCTAAGTAAGAACGAACTTGGGTGATAGTGTTTCCCAAGAAGAATATGCTAAGGTTATAGGAAGTGTGATGTTCCACATGAATTGTTCTCGACCAGACATCACATATGAGGTAAGTAGGCTGAGTCGTTATACTCATAACCCTAGTGCAGAGCATTGGAATGCACTTCGTCATTTGCTTAAATACCTGAAAGGAACCATAGATTTGTGTGTTACATTATGATAAATTTCCTGCTGTATTAGAAGGATATTGTGATGCGAACTGGGTTGCAGGTAATGATGAAATACACTTCACTAGTGGTTATGTGTTCACCTTGGGAGGAGGAGCTATATCGTGGAAGTCTGCAAAACAGACTTGTATAGCTAGCTCCACCATGGAGTCTGAGTTCATTGCTCTTGAGTTGGCAGGTCAAGAAGCAGATTGGTTGAGGAACTTACTAGCAGACGTGCCTGTATGGGGGGGACAGGTTGCACCAGTCTCCCTTCTCTGTGATTGTAAAGCAGCTATCAGTGTTGCCAAGAATAATGTTTACAATGGTAAGAAAAGACATATTCGGATCAGGCACGGTGTGGTAAAACAACTCCAGAAAAATGGAGTGATTACTTTGGACTATGTGAAGACTGAACGTAATCTTGTAGATCCCTTTACTAAGGGGTTACCAAGGAGAGTAGTCCTTGAAATGTCGAGGGGAATGAGGCTTAGGTCCTTGAGTCAAGTTTGAGTGAAAAACTTGATGGGCTTTAAAGTTTTCATTCTCTGTGGTATTTGATATCCATAGCCTTTATGGTGTTTTTGGACTTACTTTTATTTTGGACCTGCGTGTGTGTTTTTGGTCTGTCCAAGTTCATTTGTATGTGTAAGAAGATTCTGTTTTTCTTTGAGTGAATAATTCTGTAATTAAAGGCCTGATTATGACCTTAATTACAGGAGCGTTTTTGTCTGCTAAGAGGCTCTATTTTCTGTATAAATAGAGCATTCCTCTTTAGCATTCTTCACTCAATTCTAATCTTACACAATGCTCTCTCTCAAACTCTCTCCCTCTTTCTGCTCCTAAAATAATTCCTGAGTTCGATTACTGTTTTTGTTCCAAAGCTCTTGTACTCGAGTGGTTCTTTATGAGGGCTGCAGTTAACCTTGGGGAACATACGACGTGTAGACGATAACCACCGGAGTCGTGCCGATATTGTTTTCAAGTCAGTGGCTCCCATACCACGACACTGCTTCTGTTTCAATAAGTTCTTCCTTTCGTTGTTCCTTTTTTTCCTACCACTGTTACGCATTTTTCTAACAATATCCAATGTAAATCGATCCTAATATTCATTAGGGTATATCAGTTAGCCATGTTACCATTTAATAATCGCGATTCAAGTGAAAGAATACGATATTTGTATTTGTACAATTGTTTGCTTTAACTTTTATGTCATTGCATTCTTTGGCAGAAGATACTTCTGCCCAAGTTATATGAGATTGTTAGGATTATTGTTAATTTCTATGATGAGCTTTTGTATTTTCTAATTTGATATGCTTTGAAATTTAATGTTGGATGAAGACGTGTTGAGTATATTACTGTATACAAATCGTCTTATATTGTAATCGTGAATTATAATGAACGAATTATCAATAACAATTGTTTTTATGAATCATCCTCTTTACGAATTTAATAAAACGAAATTTTCGTTTTCTTGGAATTGAAATACCAGATTATTACTGCTACAGAGTGATAGACTGATAGCTTCACCCCTAAATTAAATTTCAATTTGTATTCATACTTTCTGTAACAATATTGAAATCAATCAGTCTCAAAAAAATCGTTTAACACCGAAACCATATAATGTTCTTATAATATTTTCGGAATATGATCTTACAATTCAGTTTAAAAAGAACATATCGTTTTTGGTGAGCTCTAAGGAGTCTAGGTCCCTACTTTTTAGAATTGGAACTGTCTGAAATTAAACTAAATTGAATTTATTAGAGCTGAACTCAACTGAATGTAATTGAGTTGAACTTAACTGAAGTAATTTTTTTTTACTTGTACCCCCGTTTTTTTTAAAAATTCGACATTGTAACCTTTAACTCTATACTTAGGATTCGTTGGTTGCCCCTATAAAAATGGGTGAATTTGGAAATCCCATGATTTGGAAAAAATGAAGATATTTGGTTACTCCAAATCATGGGATTTTCTTTTTTCCTAGGAATTTCCAACTCCTCCATTATGGAGGAATTTGGTTACCTAGGACCCCCTAGGTAATTGGAAACTCCTGTGTCAATTCAATTCCAGGACGTCAACCAAACGAATTTTAAGCAATTCACAAGAATTGGCCAATTCACGTGTTTTGCATAATCATGGGAAATTAATTCCCGTATGAGAACCAAACTCGTGTGTGTAAAATGACCTCCTTCAACATTTTAGTCACTTGTTGCCTCTGCAACGACCCCCATTTAACATTAAATCTCACTCATTATACATCATATCATCGTCTTTTATGAGAATCGTTAGAAAACACCTTTAAACAACCGCATAGTATCTTTGATACCTCTTTAATGAAGCATGAAATGATAATTAATCAATATATATAATTAAATGAGGCTTTTTTCGAACGATGTGGTAGTCTCCAACTTTTGCAAAACACTTTATGTAAAAATTATAATTTATTTATAATTACTTTCCTATTAGAATTAAAAAATAAGAAAATAATAAATTATTTACACTTTTTCTAAATTATAATTTATTTATAATTATTTTCCTATTAGATTTAGAAAATAACAAAATAATAAATTATTTACACCTTTTCTATTAGAATTAGAAAATTAGAAAATAGTTGATTAAATAATAATTTATTTATAATTTTCCTATTAGAATTAGAAAATAAAAAAATAATAAATTAATTATAATTTTTCTACTAAAATTAGAATATAGTTGCTTATTTATAAATTTCCTATTAAATTTAGAACAATATTAATATTTAAGATTTGTATAGTTATTATATAAGGTTATTAACTTTATTCAATATTTCTATTAAATATGAAAATGGGAAATGAGTTAGAAAATAATTGCTTATTTACAGATTTCCTATTACACTTGGAACATTATTCTGTAATATTTATATACTTACTATTTAAGGTTATTAACTTTATTCAACCCTTAATTTAGTTTATCTTCGTCTTAACATTAAAATGGGTTAAAAATAGTCCCACTTGGAGATATAAGACAAATTTAATTTGTTACTTTTTCTTATGTATTGTGTTTTTATCTTTTCCATATTACTTGACCCTTTTTAAATTTAAAATATATACCCCATCTTAATTAAAAATTTTTGGAACTAATAAATAAAAGTACTTAAGTATTTAACATTATACACTTTCGTACTTAACAATGCGAAAAAATGAGAGAATTTCTTTAATTAAGTAAAAATGGAAATAAGACAAATGTCAAATATAATATACTTTAGGAGTATAAATATAAAGATTAAAGACCACAACAATGATGATTTAAATATATCAAGTGGAATAATTGTGGGGATGACATTTATTTTTTCATGCATGTTTTCACTTCATCCTTTATAGATGAGACATTGTTTTGTAGAGTGACGTATTTTTTCGAGGGTGGGCTAGATAGGTTTTGAGGGAGGAGGGTAAGTTTCTTAAGGGGTAGGGTTAAGCTCCGACGTTTAAGAGTATAATTTGAGTAGTACAATAAAATCTTGATAGGCTGGGGTAGTTCAGGAATACAGTTGATGATTTTGATGATCAAGTTGGTTAGTTGGGTTATCAAGTTTCGATTTAATGAGTATAAATATATAATTATCAATATAAATAATAAAAATATAAACACAACGACGTACGCGACTCAAGTGGAATAACTGTGTTGGTGAGATGAAATTTAATTGTGTATTAGAAGGTATTTCATAAACAACAAAGTAATGACAAATAAATGTGTTTTCGAGAGGGATAGAGTAAGCAGTAAAAAGATCGAAATTATTTTTAATCATAGTAGGTGAGAGGGTACGAAGAATACCTGAATAGTATGGGAAAATGGTACGTGTGTAGTAAAATTATGATTAGAACAACTGAGAAAGTAAGTAGATAAGTTTTATTTCAAAGTTCTATTTTGTGAAAATGTCACAGGCATAAATGCTGTAAAAATAGGTTAAAAATATCTCATGTAACATGTATATATACTCAATTTTGATTGTTATAGGATGAGGGTTGATTTTAAAATAGATGTGTCTATTTTTTTAAGGTTGGAGGTGGAGATGTCTTGAGAGAGGAGATATGTGTCTTAGGGGGTAGAGTTACTCTCCGACGTTGAATAATGTGATTAAAGTAGTAGAAGTAAATGTCGGTAAACTGGTTTCCAGAGATACATTTTACAATTGATTTTGATGATTAAGTTGGTTAGGTGGGTGAGAAGGGTACTCGACGGGTAAGATTATTCGCCGACGTTTACGAGTGTGATTTAAGAGAGAGAGAGAGAGAGAGAGAGAGAGAGAGAGAGAGAGAGAGAGAGAGAAATATACTCATATGTGGGGCTGAGTTTGTCAAAGATAAGGATATGATTATGGTTGATTCTGATGGGTTTGGTTGGTTAGTCGGGTCGAAAAGGTTGAATAAGAAAAATGATGGGTAACGTGAGATATTGATTGGAGAAGGTAAATAGATAAATTTTATTTGAAAAGTGTATTATATAAAAATAAGAACCGGCAAATAATATAAATATTGGCTAAAAACCTTTAAAATATCATGTGTATAAACTCAATTTTGTTTCTTTGTTAAAAATAAAACTAAACAATCAAATGTTATACTCATCTAATCGAATGCTCTCTTGGGTCAGAGCATAAATTTTAATGTTGGATGACTTTATAATGTTTTTTGTGCTATTAAAATTAGAAAATAAGAAAATAATAAAGTACTTACGATTTTTCTATTATGCTAGAATATAGTTTATTATAAAAAAACAAGTTATTTACTGCCTTCCTGTTATAATTAGAAAACAATAAATTATTTACAATTTTTCTATTAGAATTAGGAAATAATTAGCTATTTATAAATTTTTTACCCGTTAATAATTTAGAAAATTATATTCTTTAATATTTACATGTTTTTTATTTAATTTTAAGTTATTTACTACTTTCCTGTTATAATTAGAAATAATTAAATTATTTACAATTTTTCTATTAGAACTAGGAAATAATTAACTATTTATAAATTTTTTACCCCTTAATAAATTTAGAAAATTATATTCTTTAATATTTGCATGCTTTTTATTTAATTTTCTTTAACTTTTTCCAACTTTTCTAATAAACATGAAGATGAGTTATGGGAAGAAAAGAACTAACTCAGTTAGTTTCCTTAAAATGAAACTCCGTCTTAACATTATAACGGGTCAAAAGACGTCACAAATTTGTTACTTTTCTTTATGCATCATATTTTGATCTTATCCATATTACTTGACATTTCTTAAACTTAAAATGGATATCTCCTCTTAATTAAGAATTTGTGGAGCTAATAGGGGAAAATATTTGGGTTAGTTGATTTAAATTAGTTAGTTGGGTCAAAAGATATGATTAATGCCTTAATGGTGTGAAAAAAAGGTAGTAAAGCAGTGATTAGAAAAATTGAGAAAATAATTGTAAGAATTAAATTCAAGATTGTTAATGTAAAAAGACCGAGGCATAAGTGCATAACATAGGCATATATGCAATGAAAATTGGTTAAAAATCTCTAAAACATCGTGTCTGTAAACTCAATTTTATTTTTCTTTGTGAAGCACATAAATACCTAATCAAATGTTAATAAATGTCATGACAATAAATTATTATTGACTTTTAGCTAAGCTATTTTTTTTGTCTTGGTGATCGATTGAAAAAACATCAAGATTTTAATTTTACACCCAATTCTAAAGTAACATCTCGGGTGTTGCATCTTTCATTCATTCCTTGCCACTTCTCTCCTACCTCATTTGTTAACTAAACAAAAAATTGCATGTCTTTGTTTTCCCCGTCAAACACTTCTCATTCAAACAAGGTCGATTTTTAAGGTAGAAGTTAAGTTCCTGATAGATGGATGAACTTTCAAAGGGAGAGCTTGTTGGGGAATGTGTGTCCTCAACAATAGTGCGATCACGACAGTGATAAAATCATTGTCATAAATCTTATGAAATGAATATGCAAGGGACGATCCAATATTGATTTAGTCAACTGACCAACATTAATCGGTAATGATTGGCTGACTAGAGTTTAACATTACTGTCGTATGACGGTGGTGGTCAGTTGATCCCTTTAGGTCACACCTCTAGGACTGACCCCTTAAACGTGTATTGATTAATTGTATAGGATACAGATTGATCGATATTCTTAAAACCGTATATTGAGAAATTAGAGGTTGAATCTTAAAGTAAGATTTATATTTGAAATTGAAATGTGTCGATTGTCAAATGTTAATCGGTATTTATGAAATATCGAAATTAGTATAATGAATGGTTCATGGTTATGACAAACGTTGTTAATATATCGTATCGACGATTATTACGATAACCATATGTTGGGACAGTGATTTCGAATCACTCAATAATTTGTTAAATGTGATTTAATTAATTTAGAAATATTATTTACATGATAAATTTATATTTCAAATTAATACAATTGTCATGTCACATAAGATGTTACGTAATTGTACAAATTATAAAACGTAAAATGAAAGTGCATCTTACGTTTATAAGTGCCGGTTTTGGTGATAATGTTTTATGGGTTGAAATATGAAATTAATACCCTAAAAACATATTGAGTAAATAGCCTTAATACCTAAGGTCATGTGCAAGACACAAATTGACTCTTTCACTACCCTAGACCTTATGTCTCACGGCTAAACCCAACCCCAACCATCCCATTCTATAAATATGTAGTAACACACATATTCTAAGACTAATGAAAACCTAGCATCTTTCTAGTGTGAGAAAGTTTACTACAACCTCAATAATATTATCTTCATAATATTATCTATAATACTACCATTATTAGTATTAGTATACGGTTTTGACCTAAATCCGTCTCCTAGCTCGGGTTCGGTTTTGGTTCGATTTAAGGGTAGGTCTTGGTGCGCACTCATTGGAGGCAAGCTTACTTGGTTGCTCTTGGAGGATCGTCCTTAGCATATTTCGGACCGGTTGTAAGAATATGATTCTCATTATTTCCGCTTTTATTTTGCATGCATAAGATCGACTAAATTAATATGAGCTCAATTAGTTAAATTAGTAAGACTAAATAATATGAACTAGCTAGTATGACTACCTAGAGTTCCAACAAGTGGTATCAGAGCCATAAGGTTGTTTGCATGCAACTCGATTTTATACGTTTTTGCGAGAAAATACGATTTTAATTAAAAACGAAAATGAGTAGTACATATAGGATATGCACGAAAATCATATTGCATGTATATTTCTGGTCTTAAAATAGTTTTAAGTCATTTTGATGATTTATGGAATAATATTGTTCAATATTGTAATTAAAATGTTTAATTAGTGCCAAAAATCGGTTAAAAATGTTTTATTTGGGAAAAATAGCTAAATAATGTTTCTGGCCATGAATTTTAAATATGTTCTCACATGCATTTAACATATTATGAATATATAATTTTCGAAATTATTGAAGGTTTTATGCATGGTTTATGATTTTTAATGGTTAAATAGTCATAAAATGAGTTAAATATGGGATAAATAGTTATATTATGAATTTAACTATAAAAATTTTGGTAGATGTCACATGCAATATTTAAAATATATGATGAATTTTCCAGAATTTTTTCGTTAATATTGCATGAATATTGATTTTTATCGTAAAAATCGTAATATTAGTGACATATTTTAGCTTAAATAGTTTAAGTTCGAATTTGACCATAAAAATTTAATATAGTGTCACATATATTATTTCTAGCATGCATGTGAATTTTGAGCTTTTAATCTCGAATATTGCATGAGAAATGATTTTAATCGGTAAAATCGCGTAATATATGACACGAATTATTAAAAATAGTAAATGTTGCTTAAATGGTCCGAAAAATTCACCCATATTAGTCATATTATGTATGATTATCAACATATTTTTAATTAGTGCCAAAAGTTTCTGAAACTGTAAGTTTTAATTTTAAAAGTTAAAATTGATATTGAGTGTTTAAGGAGTCATAATCATTACTTTATTTTCAGACCTTAAACAGTGTTTTTCAGCCTTATTTTTCTGCATTTTCAGATGCTTTGAGTGTCTAGGAAGATGTAAAAATTATATTAGTATTTTATTTCATAATTTTTGCAATAGTTTTGAATTTTTCGAAATATTATGCATATTATACGGCTATTTCACGAAATAAATGGTGTATTTCGAAAATATTTGAATTTTAAGGATCTGAAATTTTAGAAAATTTTCAGTATGTTCAAAATTTTGAATTTTGAATTTTCGAAATTTTATGACTCGTTTGATTATTTTAATGCTATTTCCCGTAAAACCGATTAAAACCGAACAATATTAAAATAAGTTAAGTTAATTTTCGAAATTTGAGTAAGACTAAATTTTGAATCCTTAAATGTGTTAGGAAACTTAACTAAATCATGAATAGTGATTCATGGAATGATTAGTGTTTTAAAATTGTTTAAATCACGTTATTCCATAAAACCGTGTTATTACGAATAACGATATTTAAAACGTGTTTAAATAGGACGATTTGGCTTAGGTTTTGCATTTTACATAAGCATTGCATATTTAATTATTGTTTATGAATGTCATATTTTATTTACGTAATTTTGAATTATGTAATTTACTTAGTATGGCCTTAGATTTTAATCGATATTTCCCGTAATGTAAGGGTTTATCGATTCGGTTGTAATTTAATGTGATCTCGTATCACTTTATTTTATTGTTTTATTTTATTTTATAATGTATAAAATAGATAGAAAATTTGTAATTATTTGGAATTCCGGAGATCCTTGAAGACGGTGCCATTTCGGAAAGGAGTTCCGACCAAGACGGAGTTTGCCTTGGGATGCGTGCCGCGTGTGAAGTTCAAGGAACCAAAGGAGTTGGTTTCCGAATTTGTAATTTAATTTTTCTATTTTAGGAAAGGCCATACTAGGATTTTATTTATGCTTTTAAAGTTTTATGCTTTTATTTATGCTTATCATGTTTGCATGCATAGCCAAATCGTCATTCACATCATGCATTTCATCGATTTTATCGACCGTGTCAATTAATTTATCGATAATTCACCGACTTAGTTCACTTAAAGGAGATAGATAATAAATTGACAAGATCTCTTACGTTATTTAAAATCGAGACATAGCCTTACCAAAAAGTAAAGGACCCGCGAAGGATCTTCTTCATAAGGGAGTAGGCTCGGCTAAACCGGGGTGCAAACCTTATTACGTTGGTGAAGTGGGGTAATATGATTACTTATTCTTGAAATTTGGTTGATCTCGACGAAGGTATTCGAGCCACCGTAGTGGTAATAAGTTCGGGCTAAGATAAGAATTAGTGTAATTTTATCGACCGAGAGTTCTAAAAGTAGAATCGATTAAGGGGTTAATCTACCGAGTCATATCAATGAGGGATGTATCGGCTAAACCGTGCCCGAGTTAGTGTGTATTTGGGTCTCGGGATCATTTACTTATTTGGGTAAGAGATCATTAAGTAGATGCATAACTTGTTTAAATTTACAAGTTTATTTATTAAAACGATAATCGTGTTTTAATTCCTTAATTTTATTTGTAGTTCAATTTCGACTTTCAATCATCAATGGCTAATAACGCTCCACAACTCCCACATCACGTTTCATGGCTCCAATATTTCATGAATCGTTGCAAGCTTAGGAAGCAAGGCACCAATTTCAAAGATTGGGAATCCCAATTACTTTTAGCTGCGGAAGGTGACAATAAGATTTGTTTCCTTACAAGAGCTGCTCCTCCTGTTCCTACTGCTCGCTCCACGATTGAGACTCGTGAGGCCTATGGGGCCTATATGAAGGAGTCAAATATTCTTAGAGACATAATCATTTTCACTTTGGAGCCGGATCTCCAAGACAGAATGATTGTGTTTAGCACGGCAAATGAGATTTACACCAAGCTAAAGAATATGTTTTATCAAACTCCTAGAACTTTGCTTCATGAAGTAATTTCTGCATGGTTTGACCCAAATTCGTATAAGGATCAATCTATAAGTTCTCATGTGATTAAGTCGGTTGTTCCATCTGAAGTCTTGCAAATTCAAAAGGTGCAAGCTCCTGACTATGTCATAATAGATCGAATTCTTCGCTTCCTTGATATGCCTTTACGGGCAGAGAGGGAGTTAGGACTTATTCGAAGTACCAAGAAGAATACACTTAATCTTGAGAATAGGAGCAATAGGAAGCATGAAAGGAGAAACGGTAAAGGAAAGGGTAAAATGACATCCATGAACACATCATCTTCAAAAGTTGAAAATAAATGCCATTATTGCATGAAGATAGGGCATTGGAAACGGAATTGTCCAATGTATTTGGCCGACCTAAAGCTTGAAAAGTTCACTCTTTTGGTAATAATTCTTGTTTAAACTCATGTTATAAGATTAACCTTTGTATAATGATACAAGTTGTTAATATTAACCCTTTTTAATTGTTTTAAAGGGACTCCTTCCAAGATCTAGGGCAAGGAGAAAGGAAAGGAGAGCTTGAAGCTCATTCCATGGATGGCTATGGTAGCATCCGAGATTGAAGACATGAAGAGCATGACTCTAATTTTCATTTGATGTCTTCTTTCTTTTTGCATTTTAATTTAAGAACTTGGTATTTCTTGTACGACAAGAATATTATTGAGACAATGGTTGTAATAGTGGTGACTTGGTTTTCAACCCAAGTCATCCTTTTGTTCTTAATCAAACATGTTGGTTTTAAAATGCTCTTATGGCAAATAACATGAGTAATATGATAGGATCATTATAAAAGTAATTCGACTTATTTAAAACGAGAATTGCATCCTGTGAAATACTTCAAATTCAAACATAAGAACATCAGTTCATTATAAGATTTTCACCTAAAATGAAAGAATATGTTAATATCTCAATACTCACATAATTCTTTATCCAATACATTGTTCACGGGCGAAAATGCTATCCTTCTAAAATAAAGGTTATTTAGAGAATAGAGTGGGAGAAATTCTACGCCCGTAAACCAATGAAATAAACATAGGATCTTAGAGAAGAGTCCTATAAGGAGTCCTTAAGAAGAACTCTAAAATATTGGATAGAAGAAACTACGAGAGGACACAGAAGAAACTACGCGAGGACACAAAAGGAAATGTTCCATATGTTGTCATTAGTTCCTAGAGAGGATAAAAGGAACCGCGAGTGCTAACAGAAGAAAATCGTTTCCATGATGTTAATGTTTCTGTTTTATAAGGATAATAGAGGAGAAATCGTCTCCCGTTCTCATGATAATACTAAGATTCTTTCCGTGGGAAAGAAAATCAAAATGAAATGTTCATTACGAGTTGAGAAAATGTTTGAAGTAAATCAAAATGAAATGTTCATTACTAGTTGAGAAAATGTTTGAAGTAAATCAAAATGAAATGTTCATTACGAATTGAGAAAATGTTTAAAGTGAATCAAAATGAAATGTTCATTATGAGTTGAAAAGATGTTACCTAATCACTATGAAGATAGTGGGAGTTATTAAACTATAAGATAGTAATATGGAATTCAGTGGGAGAAAAGTTATTAAGGAAACGAAACCTACCATTTAGAGAGAATGGTGATTCTTTAAAAGTAAAGAATACGAGGTTTTCAAATCTAAATGAATATATGTTAAGAACATAAATCATAAGTGAGTTTATTATATGATAATGAAACGTCACCGATCAGTTAACAAGGTTTGGATTTGAATCCGATACATGAAAATGTTAATTCATATAACCTTGATCAAAATGCCATAAGTTGAAATAAAGCCCTCTTTCGATATAAGTTCTCGAGGAGAACTAATGGATCGAATCTAGGTAGACTACAATATAAATTCTAGTACAATATGACTATGTTCATATGGATGACATGTCATGAGTTTTAAGAAAACAGTGGGAGCTTCCTTAAAGTAAGGAGACTCGAGTCGAGTATAAGAGACTTGAAGTGTACTTGAATTAGATCATATTATACAAGATAATATGAGTCAAAAGGAAACCGAAATTTGTAGGTTTAAAAGATGTGAAGATAGGGTATATTCACATAATAAACCATTAATACAAATTGATGTATGATCATCAAAGATTGTTTATGTGGAGCAACAATATTGTATTGTTTGTTCGCACATAACAATCAATCTTATCGTTTGAGTTATTATTATTAATATTAACTCACAATTTATACTTTGTGAAATCCAAATGGGTTGTAAGAGACAATTTGAACCCCATAAGTGGACTGGAGTAACTTAGTATAGCCCATAGTCGCTTGCATGAGGTGACGTCTCGAAGCGACTACAATGTGAGGCGATTGATGGCAAGTTCAAAAGTCATAGAGTCATATGGGATGACTAGTCGATCACATCGGCAGACTGTGTAACACTCTGTTGGGCATTTAGTGACCGCTTATAGAGTTCTGGAAATTTTATAATTAGCCTGGTCGTGGCGAGAGCTACTATATTATTCACATAAGTCGATTCTTTGACTTGAGACTGTTCGCCCAAGGTGATGCAGCCTCAGATTGACTTTGATTTTAGCTCTACGATCAACCGTTAAAGGGGGTCAAATGGGCTTCTTTTGGGTCATGATGGACTGTGTTAGTCGAAGGGAACAGTAGGATAGGAATTGTCCAACCCCTTGTCAGGGTTGTCTTAAATCTCAAGGCCACTCGAGGAGAAGTTTAACTGGAAATGCGTGGCCACGCTCGGAAGGTATCTATGGTAGATAATTCCGGTCAAAGCAGTTAAATCTCCAGATTGAGAAAACCGCTCAAGATATGATCAAATGCAAGTACGACCTGGAAGACACCTTGCATTGAGTGGGAGATGACGTAATAGGACAAGAGAATTGGTGACGCACACTTGTCGAGGACAAGTGGGAGATTGTTGGGGAATGTGTGTCCTCAACAATAGTGCGATCACGACAGTGATAAAATCATTGTCATAAATCTTATGAAATGAATATGCAAGGGACGATCCAATATTGATTTAGTCAACTGACCAACATTAATCGGTAATGATTGGCTGACTAGAGTTTAACATTACTGTCGTATGACGGTGGTGGTCAGTTGATCCCTTTAGGTCACACCTCTAGGACTGACCCCTTAAATGTGTATTGATTAATTGTATAGGATACAGATTGATCGATATTCTTAAAACCGTATATTGAGAAATTAGAGGTTGAATCTTAAAGTAAGATTTATATTTGAAATTGAAATGTGTCGATTGTCAAATGTTAATCGGTATTTATGAAATATCGAAATTAGTATAATGAATGGTTCATGGTTATGACAAACGTTGTTAATATATCGTATCGACGATTATTACGATAACCATATGTTGGGACAGTGATTTCGAATCACTCAATAATTTGTTAAATGTGATTTAATTAATTTAGAAATATTATTTACATGATAAATTTATATTTCAAATTAATACAATTGTCATGTCACATAAGATGTTACGTAATTGTACAAATTATAAAACGTAAAATGAAAGTGCATCTTACGTTTATAAGTGCCGGTTTTGGTGATAATGTTTTATGGGTTGAAATATGAAATTAATACCCTAAAAACATATTGAGTAAATAGCCTTAATACCTAAGGTCATGTGCAAGACACAAATTGACTCTTTCACTACCCTAGACCTTGTGTCTCACGGCTAAACCCAACCCCAACCATCCCATTCTATAAATATGTAGTAACACACATATTCTAAGACTAATGAAAACCTAGCATCTTTCTAGTGTGAGAAAGTTTACTACAACCTCAATAATATTATCTTCATAATATTATCTATAATACTACCATTAGTATTAGTATACGGTTTTGACCTAAATCCGTCTCCTAGCCCGGGTTCGGTTTTGGTTCGATTTAAGGGTAGGTCTTGGTGCGAACTCATTGGAGGCAAGCTTACTTGGTTGCTCTTGGAGGATCGTCCTTAGCATATTTCGGACCGGTTGTAAGAATATGATTCTCATTATTTCCGCTTTTATTTTGCATGCATAAGATCGACTAAATTAATATGAGCTCAATTAGTTAAATTAGTAAGACTAAATAATATGAACTAGCTAGTATGACTACCTAGAGTTCCAACAGAGCTAATTTTGAGGGATAAATCTGGGTGTAGTGTTTCGTGAAAGAGGGGTGACTTGAATATTTCAAGTGTGTATGAGAAACTACGAGAAGAGTGCCGATGATGAATTGGATATTTGTTTGTGATAGGAATAAAGATAACTCCATCGCATTTGGTGGTTAATTTCATGATAGGTTAGTAGACATGACTTTGGAATGTGTACTGCTTCATGCGTTGTTCTAAGGGTAAGAGTAGTGGTTTAAAAGGTTCTTTCGTGTGGTACTGAAGATGATTGCGACGAGTTGGGTGATTGGATGTATCTGTGATTTAATACGATTGACGCATGATAGGTGTATGGATGATGATAGCATTAATGACATGAATGAATATAAACGAAGTAATTTTATTAACAAAATATCACATTTATAGAACGAATTGATACTATTTTTATATCAAGAAAAAAGTATTATGATTTATTTTTGATTTACATGGTGACACGTTTTATGAATATCACAAATAATTTAGTATCCGTGCATCGCACGGGCAAAAATACTAGTAAGCATGAAGAGAAGCGCGGTGAATGTGCTATTTGTCATGCACCTTATACCGGAAAGGTCAGGCACGACCTTGTTTTTATTAGGAATATTAATAATAGTTGAGCCTCAATCAAAACCCATGATAGATGAACCATCTCAACCAAAACCTCAAGGTTATGGTTGAGGTTCAACTATTATTAATATTCCTAATAGTTTTCACATGGCGTCATGAGGCAAAGGCTTGCACACTTGTTAGATTGGGATGCGAACACTCGTTTCATCATCGTTGTATATTCAATTGGTTCTAACACTATTGAAATTAACAAAATCGTTTAACTCTGTAGCCATGTACTTTAAATATTTCTTATTATCTTTTCGTAACGTGATATTCCAATTTAAGAGGAAGATATCGTAATTGGTAAGACTTTACAAGCTCCAAATGCCATGATGAATAATGGATTAATGGATACGTACTACAAATGAACTATAGACCCGTATTTATAGTAGCATATATGAGAATGTTCTAAGGTGTAAGATGTAAATAGTTAGATGAATCTATGTAACTAATAAATAGTTAGACAACTATTCTTTTTTTACCTAGTTGAATGAATTAGGGCTAAAACGGTTTTATATATTAATTGTATGGTTTTATGTGCGTTTGAATGATAACAATGCGAATAATAAAGAACGTAAGTAAAGAGATTTGACACAAGTAGTTTGGTGACGCAGAATATCCAATGTGAAAAACGACCGCGAGAAGGATATTGTATCCTTCCAAGTATTCCACTAGTAAAATATGGACGATGTATCACGAGTACAAGGGAATGAGACAACTACCGTGCTAGTGCCAGAATATAAACAGGCGCCTTATTAATAGGTTTTAGCTTGGTTGTCCTCCAAGGTAGCTGTTATCTACATAATCATTATTATAAAATTTACATTCAGTCTAGATCATATTATTATAACGAAAAATGTGTGTACATACAATATATTTATACCAATTGTAGATCTAGCAAAATAAAACGAAACCCGAAAAATCGATCGAAAATATTTGAATTGATAACCGATTGAAAACCTGATATGAGGAATCTAAATAGAACCCTAAACCCGACTCATAGAAATTGAACCGAAACTAAATCAAACTCAATAATAATTGAACGATACCCAAACTTGAATAAATCTAAACCGATAAAATCGAACTGATTAACCGGAATGAAAAATATTTATGTTCTCAATAATAAACTCGTATTTAGTTTTTTTTTCATTGGTTTTCTATTTATTAACGATATTATGAATTGTTAAATTCAAATTGAAAAGTATTAGGTATATTTAAGCGAATTTTTTACCGTCAACTCAAGTTAATTGTGACCTAAAATTGAAACGAACTGAAGTAAACCCGGCTCGTACTGTATCTGGGTCGAAATAGTCCAAATCGACTGAAATTGCTAACCGTGAGAACTCTAGCTTAGAAAATTTTATCTTTAAAATAATGATATCATTGAATTCGGCGTACAATTTAAAGTCAAATAATATATTTCTTGGTAATAAAATTATAAGATATAAAAGAAAATTGAGGTGAAATACATTTTACTAATTTTCATGCATCTACTTATTAGGGCAGAGTATGGATCAGTTACCTGAGCCGAAATTATACTTCGGTTCGGATATCCGATCCAAAAATCCAAGTTATTCATGATCTGATCCGAAATGACCGGATATCCGAAATTTACTATCCAAAAATTCCGGATCAATTATCCGATATCCGAGATTTGATCCGTTTAGATATATTGTCAAAATTATAATGAAAAAGTCAATTTTAAAACTTTGTCATCCAAGTCACTTCACAGTTCACATAATATTAATTTTATTCGTGATACATTACAAAATATAAACCCGCTACATAACAAAGAAAACTAGCGTAATAGTTCGCCAAATACAAAGATAAATATCTATATACATAACATTCCGAGCATAATAATCCGCAAATATCGGAAACGGATCGAATACTAAACTGATATCAATTATATTCCTACATATTTTTTTTCCTGAAGGGTCCTACAGGTAATCAAATTGAGTATAATTATATTCCTACTTGTAATAGGTTTAGATTTAAGGAAAGTTTTTTTAAGGAAAGTCCCTTATCGTAACAACTTCCATATCGACAAGTTAAGCAGTCTATAAATACTACTAATGTTTTCTACGTGTTTACTGTTGTTATAGTTTTCACAAAATCCATCAACAAAAAAACGATTATTAATTTCCTTAAAGAAAATCTCGAAAATCATGGAAGAAACAATGGTGGTTGAAGACATGAACATTAAAAGTTTGGAATTATAAAAATGTTATAAAGCTGATGATAATAAGCTTGATGGTCAAGTACTCTTCATATTCAGGCTTCATACCCTTGAGTATCCTCATCAACCCGGCCTGTTAACCGACCCTATCATCCGGTATCATACTAGTTCCACTCATCAATCTATGGACTCTTCTTGGCTCAATAATTTAGGTCGCGATGATGACGATGAGTTCTTGAGGAGCGTTAATGAAGTTACGTCTCGGGCTGATATATTCTTATATCGTGAGACTGATTTACAGTTTGTCAAGATTACGATCCAGAAGATTCAGCAATTATCTTGTGAATAATGTTTTGATATGTAATCTCTTGTTTAGGATATTATTGATATGCTAATAATTAACAAGAGAAAGAATAGGAAGTAGTTTAGGAAGGAAGATATGAAAAAGGATTTCGTTGTACAGTATAAAACAGAGTTGTACTTTGAGTTGAATACAATTAAGGATTACCATTCATAAACAATTCACATGGTATCAGAGAGAAAAAGGTCCACAAAAATTTAAACACATACAACCATGACTGGAGATAATACGAAGGTAGGAGGGAATGGTCCAAAGACAATCCCCATGACATCTCCACTATATCTCCATCCTTCCGATAGCCCGAGTTTGAACGTCACTCAAATTATTTTTGACGGAACAAACTATGATATGTGGGCAGAGGCAGTGAAGAATGGACTAGATGCGAAAAACAAGTTGGGATTCATCGAAGGGACGGTCAAACAACCACCAGGCAGCGCAAAAGATGACAACTTGGAAACGGTGGCATGGCGTCAATGCAATGCAATGTTGAGGGCATGGCTTCGAAATGTAATCGATCCAAAGTTGCATCCGAGTATCACCTTTACTCAACCAATAAACGAAATCTGGGAGGAGCTAAAGGGGAGATACTCTGCTGGGAACGCACCTCGAGTTCACCAACTCAAGGGCGAATTGAACGAATGCAAACAAGGCAAAGAAACAGTGGTCGAATACTATACTCGATTGAAGATCATTTGGGACGAACTCGCAAAGTACAGTAAGATAAAGGACTGTACTTGTGGGGCAGCGGCATCTATAACAAAAGAAAAAGAGGAGGAGAAGGTACATCAATTTCTGATGGGGCTCGACGCAAAATTATACGGCCAAATCAGAACCAACTTACTCATGGAAGACCCGATTGCTCAGTTAAATCGAGTCTATGCTTTGGTCTTACGAGAGGAGCGTCATGCGTCTCTTACACACGACAAGGAGGGACGCATCGATGCAGCCATGGCTGTAAGAAACTATGGTGGAAAAGAGAAAGGAAAATTCACTAGAGATGATGCAGAGGAGTCCAGCAGACCGCCACCTCCACGCTGCACTCATTGTTGGAAGTACTATCATACCGAAGAAAATTGTTATGAAAAACATGGGTATGAAGAGGTCAAGGCGCGAGAACGTGGACGAGGAAGGCGCGGACGTGGCACTGGAACGCGAGGAAGAGGAAGAGGCCGTGGCTATCACCAAGCTAATGCAGCAACAGGGGCTGGTAAGGGAGAGGAATCGGGAACAGCGAACATCCCGTTCACAGCAGAAGAAATTGACAGGTTGAAATTTCTATTGAAATCCAGTCCCGATGGCAATGAAAAACTTCAAGGTATGAACATTACTCACAATTTCGAATGGCTAATTGATAGTGGAGCCTCGCACCACATGACGGGACGAAAAGAGTGTTTGAAAAATGTTTGGGAAGAAGAACACTCTACGGTCAGTCTACCAGATGGTAGGCGTGTTGAAGCCACGATTCATGGCGAAGTCCGATTGAGCAAAAATTTTGTTTTGAAAGATGTGTTGTTTGTGCCCTCGCTCACTTGTGACCTTATTTCCGTTCAACAATTAATTCACGAAAATAATTGTTTAGTAACTTTTTATCCGGAATATTGTGAAATGCAGGACCGGAATTTGAAGACGATGATTGGACGGGGTGAGCATAGAGGAGGGGTCTACTATTATCAACCGGGAAGAGAAGAACACGCAGGAAGAATCTCGGCAGAAAAAGAATGCAAGTTGTGGCATCGAAGGGTAGGACATCCTTCGAAGAACATTTTTTTGCAATTTTCTCGTTTAGTTGGACGTACATTGTTTTGGAATTCTGATGATTTATGTGACTCATGTTGCCGGGCAAAACAGTCCCGAACCCCGTTTAAAATTAATAATAGTCGGTGTGATGTTTTATTTGGGCTTGTTCATTGTGACCTTTGGGGACCATATAAAGTACCCAGTTTGACTCGTGCTCATTACTTTCTTACCATAGTCGATGACCATAGTCGGGGCGTATGGGTATATTTAATGAAGGATAAGAGTGAGGCAGGGGATTATTTAAAGATTTTCTGTCAAATGGTAAAGAATCAATTCGAAAAGAGTGTGAAAATAATACAGAGTGATAACGGGACGGAATTACTAGCCGGTTCCATGACACGTTATTATGAGGAGAACGGGATATTATTTCGCACTAGCAACGTAGGTACACCCCAACAAAATGGACGGGTAGAAAGGAAGCACCGACACATACTTGAGAAGGCACGGGCCTTACGGTTTGAAGGGAATTTGCCTCTAATTTTTTGGGGAGAGTGCGTGACCACTGCGGCGTATTTAATAAACCGAACACCCACACCCTTGCTTAATGGAAAAACCCCCTTCGAAATCCTATACCAAAAACAACCTTACCTTGACAATTTACGAGTATTCGGGTCCTTATGTTATGTCCATAATAAGGACCGTATACGCGATAAATTCAGTGAAAGGGGAACGAGGTGTGTGTTCATCGGGTACCCACACAGTAAAAAGGGGTGGAAGGTTTACGATTTACGAGATAAACGAGTTTTCGTTTCCCGCGATGTTCAATTTTATGAAAATGTGTATCCGTATCAAACCATAAATCCCGAAACTTCACCACGTTCTGAACCAACCCCACAAAATCAATACGATCACTTCACCAATGACACTGGACCAGGCCTTGATGAAAGGGGGAGTGTCGAATCTAACAGTGAAGACGAGGGTGAGGAAACAGGGGGAGAAAACAGAGCAGGGGAAGAACGAGGGAGTGACAGTAACACTGAAACACCAGAAACTGTCATGGGTAGAGAACGAGAAGGCGGAATCAGTGAGGACCGAGTGAATGACGTTACTGACACAGGAAACGAGGGACAAATATTGGGTAGGGGAGCGAGAGATAGATTTGAACCGGCTTGGAAGAAGGACTATTGTTGCAAGTCCACCAGATTAATTGCCTCGAATGCTACTGCTCACCCCGCTTCATCAAAGTCTTCCCGGTCAGGTACTCGCTATCCTCTAGATAATTATGTTACGAATAATTGTTTTTCTGTGAATCACAAAGCCTTTTTAGCTGCAATTGATAAGGAGACAGAGCCCAACAATTATTATGAAGCAGCAAAGGAGGAGAAATGGAGAGAGGCAATGAAAAAGGAGGTTGAAGCATTGGAAAAGAACGGAACCTGGAAACTAGTGACATTGCCAAAAGGAAAGAAACCTATCGGATGTAAGTGGGTGTATAAAATCAAATACAAAGCCGATGGTAGCGTGGAACGATACAAAGCACGATTGGTAGCGCAAGGTTTCACACAAGTGGAAGGAGTTGATTTCCAAGAGACTTACGCGCCCGTAGCAAAGATGACGAGCGTAAGGTGCATGTTAGCAGTGGCAGTGTCAAAAAGTTGGCACATTGAACAATTGGACGTTAATAACGCGTTCTTGCACGGAGATCTCGAAGAAGAGGTGTACATGAGAGTCCCCCAAGGGTTCGAAAGAGGAGAGGAACGAAAGGTATGTAAACTGCTCAAATCGATTTATGGTTTAAAACAAGCCTCACGTAATTGGTTTGCGAAATTGGCATCCTCACTAAAGGATTATGGTTTCATACAATCAATGGCGGACTATTCGTTATTTACCTCAAATCGTGATGGGATATTTATTGGAGTTCTCGTTTATGTCGATGACATGATCGTGGTAAGTAACAATAAGGAAGCATGTGAGAAACTCAAACAATTTTTGCATAACAAATTTGGGATAAAAGATTTAGGAAAGTTGAAATATTTTTTTGGAATTGAGGTGGCTCATAGTAAGAATGGTTTGTTCTTAAATCAAAGAAAGTATGCATTAAACATAATAGAAGAGACGGGAATGAAGGGGGCAAAAACGGTATACACACCAATCAAGCAACGACATGATTTAGCTTGGGCCAAAGGATACGTTTTGAAAGACATTATGAAATACCGTCGTTTAGTCGGAAGACTAGTGTATCTAACCATCACGAGGCCGGATTTGGTGTACACCGTACACATACTTTCACAATTCATCAATGAGCCAAGGAAAGAACATTGGGACGCGGCTTTGAGGGTCATAAGGTATATCAAACGAAATCCAGGGAAAGGCATAACGTTAAAAAAGGAATCAGACCTGCGGCTTAGGGGATATTGCGATTCCGATTACGCAAGTTGTCCACTAACACGTAGGTCGATAAGCGGGTATTTTGTTTCATTGGGACAATCACCCATATCTTGGAGGGCAAAGAAACAAGTTACAGTAGCTAGGTCGACAGCGGAGGCAGAGTATAGAGCTATGGGGGCTGCGACGAGCGAACTAATATGGGTCAAGTCTTTTCTTGCGTCTTTGGGGGTTTTTCATACTGATGAGATGGATTTATTTTGTGACAATCAAGCTGCCATTCACATAGCAAAGAATCCCGTATTTCATGATCGAACGAAACACATTGAGATCGATTGTCATTTCGTTCGACAACACATTGTTTCAAAGGAGATAAAGGCGTCACACGTGAGAAGTAAGGAACAGATTGCAGACCTATTTACAAAGGCACTCGGAGGAGAGACTTTCGATCATTTACAGTTCAAGTTGGGTCTCGGGATTCCACGGACTCCAACTTGAGGGGGAGTGTCAAGATTACGATCCAGAAGATTCAGCAATTATCTTGTGAATAATGTTTTGATATGTAATCTCTTGTTTAGGATATTATTGATATGCTAATAATTAACAAGAGAAAGAATAGGAAGTAGTTTAGGAAGGAAGATAAGAAAAAGGATTTCGTTGTACAGTATAAAACAGAGTTGTACTTTGAGTTGAATACAATTAAGGATTACCATTCATAAACAATTCACACAGTTTGCCTACGATTTAACTCGTTTAATTAGGTGTTGTTACCGATTTACTAAAGGCGTGTTGAGCGCGTTGAACGAGGATTCTTTGGTTTTTGTTGTGGAAGTTACGAGGACGTATGCTACGAATGAGCTTGTCGAGGGTATGCAAAGGATGTTAGTCGATTCGAATAGAAAAGAATCGACTGTCAGTGAACAAATGGTAATTGTTGAGTCAGATGATACGGGTTATGAAGTAGCTATGGATTTGTGTTTCGACAACGAAACAGAGGAGGAGGATGTGGAGGTGGTGGTGCTAGATGAGGAAGAGGACGAGGACGAGAAGATGGATTATTGCGAAACTTTTGAAAACAGTGCAAGGAATGACATAATGAATGAGGTGAGGAAATGGCAAGGATTAGCGAAGAATTACGAGCCAATGTTAGAAGAGGTTAAGCCCTTAATAACATATGAACAATTGGAATGGAATAGAATTAGGGATGATGTTGTGATAAGCAAGCAAGAAGAGAAGCGTGGCGAATGTGCTATTTGTCTCACAACCTATTCCGAAAAGGTCAAGAACCAACCTGTTTTTACATGGCATCAAGACGCAAGCTCTTTCAAGCTCGTTCGATTGGGCTGCGGACACTCGTTTCATCATCGTTGTATTTTCAAGTGGCTCGATAAAAATCAGACGTGCCCTTTATGTAGATCAGTTAGCTATATTATCGTTTGATAATGCGATTCAAGTGAAAGAACGCGATATTTGTATTTGTACGATTGTTTGCTTTAGCTTTTATGTCATTGCATTCTTTGGCAGAAGATAATTTTCTCAAGTTATATGAGATTATTGTTAGGATTGTTAATTTCTATGATGAGCTTTTCTATTTTCTAATCCGTTATGATTAAAAAGTTGATGTTAGATGACGAACTTGTTAAAGTATATTACTGTATATAAATCGTCTTATATTGTAATCGTGAATCATAATGGACGAATTATCAATAACAATTGTTTTTATGAATTGTCCTCTTTAAGAATTTAATAGAACGAAATTTTGCGTTTTCTTGGAATTGAAATACAAGATTATTACTGCTACACAGTGATAGACTGATAGCATCACCCCTAAATTGAATTTTAATTTGTATTCATACTTTAATAATATTGAAGTCAATCAGTCGCAACAAAATCGTTTAACACCGAAACCATGTTCTTATTATATTTTCGGAATGTGATCTTTCAATTCAATTTAAAAGGAACATGTCGTTTTTGGTGAGCTCTTAGGAGTCTAGGGCCCTGTTTTTTTAGGATTGAAATTGTCTAAAATTGAACTAAACTGAACTCAATTGAATTTAATTGATTTGAACTGAACTGAAGTAAAGAGTTAAATTGTAAAAAGAAGAATTGAACCGTATTGAACTGAATGAAGCTGAACTGAACTGAAACGGTCTAGATTTTTTAATCTTTTTTACTTGTACCCCCCTTTTTTAAAAGTCTACATTGTAACCTTTAACTCTATACTTAAATGACCTCCTTCAACATTTCAGTCACTTGTTGCCTCTGCAATGCCCCATTTAACATTAAATCTCAGTCATTACTCATTATACATCATATCCTCGTCTTTTATGAGAATCGTTAGAAAACAGCTTTAAACAACCACATATTATCTTTGATACCTCTTTAATGAAGCATGAAATGATAATTAAGCATGAAGAGAAGCGCGAATGCGCGATTAATGTGATATTTGTCATGCACCATATACTGGAAAGGTCAGGCACGACCCTGTTTTCACATGGCGTCAAGAGGCAAAGGCTTCACGCTTGTTAGATTGGGATTCGGACACTCATTTCATCATCGTTGTATATTCAATTGGCTTGAAAGAAACCTGACCTGCCCTTTGTGTAGAGCAGTTAACTTAGTTACGGTTTGATAATGGTGAATGCGATGAAAGGAAAAGATGTTTGTATAGTTCAGCTTTTATAACGTTGCATTCTTAGGCAGAAGATAAAATGGTTTTGTAAAATATTTTAATTCTTTGATGATCTTTTGTATATTTGCAGGGCCGGTCCCAGGTATTTAGAGGTTTTGGGCGAAATTGTAAAATTGGGCTCTAACTTTCAATTTTTTTCCAATTAATTCATGTGTATTTATCTAATAAAATTTAATAAATGAAACAATGGATACAAAAAATTTTTTTGAACTAGTTGCTGTTAATTCTTGAAAAATCTTAAGAAATTTAGTAGAAAAAATTATTTTGAATGTGGAGAATTGGATAGGATGTATCTTATAATTCAACTTTTTTTATCGTCAGAAAAATTGTAAAAGATAGAAACTCTTTCAAAGTTAGATATTAGCTTTATTAGAAGAGTCCATTAAATGTATAATTTGAAAAGATTATGTTTTGATGAACATAATTCGCACAAGATCTTGTAAGCATGGAAAATATTTTCTAACTCATCAATTGACCCACTAAAATATAAGTAAATTATATTAAATGGATGACATAATATATTAAAAAAATTATAGAAATGGGTGTGAATTTTAAAAATAAAATATTAACGGAATTACTCTTTCATATACGAATTTTACTCTTTCACATACATTTTTTCCATAATGTTTCCATATCATACCCTTTTATCTAAAACCTAACCTAATCAAATCAACTCATATACTATGTATATTTTCCCCTAATATCAAATTTAATTACCCTAAAAACTTGAACAATAGATTATACGGAGTAATTCTCAAATTAGTGAAATAATTTTGTTTATTAACTATTATTATGTTCTATTACAATGCTACAGTTATAATCTTTATAACTGTTTCAAGCATACTGTTATAGCATACGGTGAATTGCATATTGTTGTATTTAGAATCTGATCACGATGTGTTAAATTATTAATTGTTTGACATATGATTTATGGAAACACTAGTCTGGTGAATTCGTTTACTTTTATCGTTAAATTTTCATAATTCATAAGCTACAATTTACAAGAACAATGTTTTTGTAAAGAAGAGTCAGAATGTCTCCGTGTAGTCTTGCTTCGATCTATAGCTTATACAATTGTCTTTTGATTCATGTGTATAAGTCATAATTGCCACAAATAAATTACCGCTTCAACGTTTCCAAGTTTCAAAATGTTCTCCAAGTGATGATTATCCAGGATAACGCTTGATGTTTTGATAATTATAGTGATTGTTTGCAACATGCCAAATTCTGTAGTTACGTGTTGACGAAATCCTGCCCGGATGTTTAATTGTTGCATACTAGTTTTAAACCCGTGCAAATTGCACGGGTATGTTGTTTAAAAAGTTATTATAAAAAGTAGTAAGCGTAAATTAAGTTTAAAGTAAAGTACTCCCTACTTGTTATTTGAAAATTTCACATGCAATTAGTATAAAATGAAACAATAGTGTTAATTGGTTGGAGTAACTATTATAGTAAGATACAGTTTGTATTTCTAATTAGGCGTTGTTACTTAGGCGGCGGCCTAAAGAAGACTGACTTATATAGATAAAACAAAATAAACAAAATAATTCATACGGAAATTATCATAAAATTAGTGAAATTACAAATTGTTAACCTATTTTTTCATTTAATTATACCCGTGCACAGGGCATAATGAAACTTTTGACCCGTAGATATCTTAAAATACAAATTCTAACTCAATTTTCATTTCGTACAAATTGGTACTTAGTAACTATAAAATATTTAGAATAGACTTCTACAAAGTGTTACTTTGTAAATGGAACAAAATTAGAATACTTCATAAATCTCGTTAACATGAACTACATAAGAAATATCATTTATTTTCATGTGTTGGAAAAACTACATGAATAATTATTAAAAAAAAAAATTGTAAATAATAATTCTTATTTTCCAATACTTGAAGAAACAATTACTCCTTAAAATAATTATCAAATACTATCTCTGACCCAAACTTGTACTTTGTGGAAAGTAATAAGACATGCAAAAAATAATAGCTTAGTCTCTCTTAAGACAAAGGTATCCATCTTAACGTCAAAACCGATTAAATATGATCCCTTAAGCAAAACAAAGTGGTTGTTTAGCCCAATACATTATGTTTTTGTCTTACACATAATACCTAATGCGTCCTAAACTTAAGACAGATACACCCGTGTTAAATAAGAACTTGTAAATATCGAGTAGTACCCGGGTAAATTTGTTTCCAACAATGGGTTAAAACGAATTAAATATTACTTCATAAACTACATGACCCATCTCCAAATAAGTCATATTATACCTTTCAGAATATTTTGCTTCAGACGGACCAAAATAAGACGGATCAAATATCACCATCTTTTTATTAGAATGTAACCATTTAATAACAAAATGTTTTATCGCAAATTTGTCACTTTTTACCCTAAAAATGATGGTAACATTTTAACAAAATATGTCAACATTTTATTGTAAAACTGACTACAATTAGTTCGTCATATACCCTTATGTGCATATAAAATCTTGTAAACAAACCTCGCCGCTATATTTAGTTATTTACTCTATTTCAACTCTCTCAACTATCAATCAACTATCAGTGCCTATCACTCTTTTGCGTATTATACTTCGTGAATAATAATTACCATGGAATATGATACTCATCACATATATGAATTTTTTTAATTACTATTTTATCAGTTAAAGTGTTGCGGTTTTTTAGTTCAATTTTTGCTTATTTCAAATTTATTTTCAAATATTTTTATTTGCTTTTTTCATATTGTTGCCCATTAATTATGACCTAAGTCAATTAATTACTTTTCATTTAAGTAATGTGTTTCAATCAAATGAAAAAAGTCGATCTGTAAATTTATATATTTTATAAACTATTGTTTTTATAGAACAATATGTTCTTTTATGTAAAATTTTCAATTACTTTTGGTGCAGTATAGTTTTGATTATTTTTACAATATTAATATTGATCTATAATTTTTTTAAGATTTTGACTCTATCGAATTAATTTAATTTTTTCTTTTTTCTTTTTTTTTTTTTTTTCTATTTTTGACTATATTTTCCAACTCTTGATTTACATCACCGTTAATTTTATAACGCAATTTAATTTCATGATTGGCTTATATATGATGTTAGATTATTGTACTGTGATTTAATAAATCACGTAATTCATTCAAATTATATATTCTATTTTAATTCACACATTTTTTTATTATGCAAGTAATTTAGAAAAAAAATATTTGTATTATTTTAAATTAAACTGCATTGTTGGCTGAATGAACGTATCTCGTCATACTCATTTTGTATTTACTTAAATAATTATGTAATCCTAAATTTTAATTTTATTAATTATTTCGTTTATATGATATCAACAAAATTAGTACGTTGTTTTTAAATATCTAACACAACTACACGACGGTTGACCATAATTGTTGTATCACGAATTCTGTATATAAAAGCAAAAAAGATGGGAGAGTTAGTGGGGAACATTGTGAGGTCCACTAAAAAAACAAAAAAAACAATGTACTTTAAACCACAGAGCGACACATCAGCTCTGTGGTTGTTGCTTTAATGAATTAGATTATATAAACCCCTCAATTGACAAGTCATGTATTTTACCATTTTCATGATAAATGATGTAATGTGAGTAGATGGGATATGTCTCTAAGTGATTTTAACTTATTGATATCTAGGAATGTTAAACGGCGGTCTTGTTAGTCTATGATTTGTGTATATCTTGTAAAATATGTCAATGCTCCATGATTAATTACGTTAACTAACTTTGCTCTATGTATTTTCTAAAATATGATTTTGCTTCTATAATATGATTATGAACATGAAATGTTTTAATCTGTCAATTATTAACTACGAGTTTGCTGATTGTCTACATTGGTGTAATTTGCTGAGTTGTGTTAAAATCTCAAAGGAGTATATAAATGTTAGCTACTCTGATTCTGTTTTACTGCGTAACACGATTCTATCGATCCTAATATCATATTATCGTTCGGGGTTGCTTGATTATATGCTATTTATTCTTATTCATAGACTTTGATGCTCAAAGTGATTATTTGTGATGGTTATTTTTAATAATTGTGATTACAAATTTTATTGATATTCATAAGATCTTATTTCTTTGCTACTTCTATATTATTGATGAGATGAGGTAAGAGTGGTATGATTATGACTCCATAGGTGTAAGGAGAGGTTTATGCGGTTTGGTTCATTGTTTGAGGCGATCAGGTAGTACTAGACATGGGTCTAGCCGATACTTTGGTATGTACAAAGTGACGTATATTGGATTGTTTGGATTTTAATAATGATGAGTTTGAAGCAATACCATGATGAGTGTTGTATGTCATCCATTTTATTTCTATGGGGTTTCAGATATTACCTGACTCTTGAGGTCTTTACCGGGATTGGGAATTGCGAAATGAACATTGATTAGGGTTTTTGGTTATTTGAGCATTGTGTTTTAATTGTTGTATCCTTTGACCTTGACACGTGGATGAGTAGCTTAGAGTTATACCCTAAGTGTTGAGCAGTTCCTTTAATGGAACATTTGACAGTATGATATTGAAATTGAGATGACAATTGGTTACTTGGAGTAAGATTTCATGAGATAGAGTAGTGAGAAAGACGGAGTAATGAACTTGAAATTTTATAATGAGGTTACGGGGACGTAACCATGTTTTAAGGAGGATAGGATTGTAAAATCTTAATGATTTTATGGTATGGCTATTTGTTATGACATGACTATTTGGTGTATGGTGATTGTTTATACTTGATAATCCTGATAAGTTCGATTGTGCATTTTATTGTGTTTCGTGGAGTATTCTTTATTTTATTTATACGTTAAACTTTGGGGACAAAGTTTTCTTAACGAGGGTAGAATGTAATATTCCGTGTTTTAAGGTACCTTTATTAGTCTTGAGGTTATGTGGTATCCCGTTTTGTGTTCGTTACATGCCTTGTGACCAGATTGTTGACCATGGGATGGTGAACTTCGGGACGAAGTTCATTTTAAGGAGGAAATACTATAATACCCTGTATTTTCATAGTCCATAATAGTGAGTTGTTTATTTATGTTTTGATCAAAATGACATATAATTATATATTATTTGTTAAGCAATTGCAAGTTATTATTATTTGTTATAAGTACTTGTTAGATTATAAGTTGCGACTTATGAACGGGAATTAGTGTTATTATGTTTCAAGTTTATATTGAGTATGTGGTATGTGTTGGCGTATGATTTACGCCTGAGTTTTGAGTACGGTGATACGTGTGCGTGGTTGAACTTCGGGACGAAGTTCATTTTAAGGAGGGAAGACTGTAATATCCCGTATTTTTTTTCATAGTTCGTATTAACGAGTCAT
This sequence comes from Silene conica, assembly GCA_029255685.2. NCBI lineage: Eukaryota > Viridiplantae > Streptophyta > Magnoliopsida > Caryophyllales > Caryophyllaceae > Silene > Silene conica. The sequence continues at coordinate 73,825,491 of CM055312.2, forward strand.
TTTATATTATTGTCAAGACGGGGTATAATTATGTTCTATTCGATACGTATTTCGGTATGATAATAATATTAATTATATATACTCGGTAAGTTTGATATTTATTATTTTCGACGTTTTGATAGTTATGTGAGAATTTATTTTCGATCATTAAGTTATTTTCGAAACTCGAGGTTTTGACTCGGAGTTGGTGTTATAGGTTTTACATTATAAAACGGCTTTATATTATTTGCTATCGTAGGCTGATACATTAAGTTATATTATATTACTTGACTCGGTTTTGTAAATGAATGATTTACGTATGGGTAGTAGTATGTGTACCGCGTCGATGTGGGCCGAGTTACCATCTACCTTATAATATGTTGTATGATAGATGGGCCAAGTACCCACAACCGACCCATTTACCTCAAAAAAAAAACCCCTAATATAACCTCCTACCGTGTAATCACGGTTTCCACCCCCCTAAAACCCTAATCTACTCTATCACCATTTTCTTCAGCCTGTGTCGACCGTGTGAGAGCGAAAGAGAGAGGGAGTCACGGCGGTGGTCAAGGACGGTTTCAGGGACGTTCCAAATTATCTCAGACGAGGCTAAGGTGAGCCCTCTCGTTTGTTTCCGTTTTGTTGTCGAATTGTACCGTCATGGTAGGGTGTCGCAGTTTCGTCGCCTTGGGTAGTTTTAGGGGCTGGTGTCACGCGGGTAGTTTGTGGATGTCGTGGGTCGTGGTAGTTAGGGGTTAGTTTACGTACTTCTTAGTATTTGGTGTTACTTTTATTATTATTATTATTATTATTATTATTATTATTATTATTATTATTATTATTATTATTATTATTATTATTATTATTATCATTGTTTTTTTATAAGTATTTTACTAGTATTATTATGATTATTATTATTGTGTTAGTTGACGGTGTTTTGAGTCGGAAAGTTTCCCTTTTAAGAGAGTTACTATTTCGGGAAGTTTCCATTTTGGGAAACTTTTCGTTTGTAGAAGGTTGTTGATTATAGTAGGTACCTTGTCTGATATGAGGTTTGGGAAGAATGATTAATCGTTATGTAATATATATGTTTAGGTGGCAGTTTCCGCGTGGAACATTTCTGGCAGCTGTTCAGTTGTCATCCTGCGGTTTGAGGTAGGGGAATATCTATGTCTGTGATTCTGATCTGACATGAGGATACTCATTATCTGATTGATATATTTAGTTGTGATATATTGTGATTAAATGATTATTATTGATTATTGTGGAGAACGGGGCTTGTGAAATGGGTCTTGTGATATGGGTCTTGTGATAAGGGACTTGTGATATGGCCATGGAAGGTGTGGTGTGATGGGAGGTGCGGTGTGACGGAAGGTGTGGTGTGATGGAAGGTGTGGTGTGATGGAGGCGAAGTGGATGACTGATTGATGTGGAGATGGAAGGAAGTTGTAATATGTTTATTCTTGTTTTATTGATGCTTTCCTACTCAACCTCATGGTTGACCCTGTGTATTCGTGTGACACCTACGATGATCCGAAATGGGGAGTAGATTTTACAGGTAAGAGACAGTTGGATTAGGAGCACGGGCATGGTGAGAGACATGGCTTGGACCTACTTAGAATTAGATCACATATATAGATGTAATCAGTTGTACCTTTTTTTATGCGTAGTGTTGTAACATCAAGGTATAAATTTTATCGGTTTTATGTAAAGTACTTTGTATTGTTTTACTTTGTTATTCACTACCTCGGACATTCCGAGATGGTAACAGCTCTATTTATTTGAGAATGTCTTGCTAAAGGCTCTTGAATAAATGAGGGTGTTACAATGTGCCTCTGTTACTATCACCTAAAATATAATTTTGAAATAAAATTTATCTACCTATATATGTACTTGCTCAGCTGTTCTAATCATTATGTAGTACATACGCAACTTTTTTCGACACCGTTTAGATATTCGCATACCGTTCTCACATAACTACCCAACTTGACTAACATAATCAATCGTATCCCTGAACAACTCTAATCTATAAACATTTTCTTGTGCAACTTACATCACACTTTTAAACGTCGAAGAGTAACTCTATCCTTCAAGATACTTACCTCCTCCCTCGAGATCTGTTTATCCCCATCCCTAAACAATTTAAAATCAACCCCTACCATATAAAACAATGTCACACTGTATAGAATAAGTTGAAAATATGGAGGAAAAACAAAAGAATACGGACTATAATAAACTATAATCTAATATTAATTAAAAAATATTTTTGATCTTTTTACGACTTATTCTATCCGTCTCAGAAACACCATTTATTTGTCATTACTTTGTTGTATGAATACCTTCTAATACCCACTTGCATTTCATCTCATCAATACAATTATTCCGCTTAACTCAGATCACCTACATCATTATGTTCTTTAAAATCTATATATTTATATTTATACTCCTTAAATCGTAACTTGACAACCCAATTAACCAACTTGATCATCAGAATCATAAACTGTATTCTTGAACATCTCTAACCAATTTGCTTGTACTACTCAAATAATACTCTTAAACGTCGGAGAGTAACCCTACTCCTGAAGACACTTACCTCCTCCCTCAAAACATATCTACCTCCGCCCCCGTAAAAAAAATGTGATTTTATAACAAAAGCAATGTCTCATCGTTAAATAATAAGGTGAAATATGTAGGAATAAATATTGTTATTTATGAAATATCTTTCAATATCCATTTAAAACACATGTCATCCACAAAATTATTCTACTTCAGCACCTATCTACATCATCATTAATTGTGGTTTTTAATATTTATATTTATACTAATTAAATCCAAATTTGACATATTTGGGGTTTCTCTAAAGTATACTGTATTTGACATTTATCTTATTTTCTTTTTACTTAATTAAAGAAATTCTATCATTTCTTTCGCATAATTAAGTACGAAAGTGCATAATACTCACTTGAATAGTAGTTCTACTCTTGTACCAAAAAATAGTAGTGTTGCTCTTAATTTGGTTGAATATGATTGATCGCAAATGTTCCTTTTAGGTAGGAATTTGTTTAGACTTAAATATTTAATTAATTACATTAATTAGTTCCACACATTTTTAATTAATTAAGATGGAGGTATTCACAGCAAAAGATAAGAACATAATGTATAAGAAAAAGTAAAGATTTTTCTTATTACTCTTATATCCCCGTGAGACTATTTTTTACCCATTTTAATGTTAAGACGAAGACAAACTAAATTAGTTCTTTTTTACGCTTTCCCATTTTCATTTTTAATAGAAGCGATGAATAATATTAATAACCTTAAATAGTAAGTATATAAATATTAAAGAATAATGTCCTTAAGATAATAAACTTGTAAAGAATCAATTATTCTAATTCATTTCCGATCTTCATTTTTAATAAAAACGTTAAATAAAGTTAATAAACTTAAATAGTGAGTATATAAATATTAAAGAATAATAATGTGCTAAATCTAATAGGAAAATTGTAAATAATTAGCTATTTTTTATTTTTCTAAATCTAATAGAAAAGTTGTAAATAAGTTATTATTTTATTATTTTCTAATTCTAATAGGAAAATTATAAATAAATTATTATCTAAACAACAATTTACTAATTTTCTAATTCTAACAGAAAAATTATAAATAATTAATAATCTCCTAATTCTAGTAAAAAAATTGTAAATAAATCATTTTTTATAATTAAGTGTTTTCTTTTTTTTCTAAATCTAATAGGAAAATTATAAATAAATTATTATCTAAACAACATTTTACTAATTTTCTAATTTTAATAGAAAAATTGTAAATAATTAATTATCTCCTAATTCTAGTAGAAAATTGTAAATAAATCATTATTTATAATTAAGTGTTTTCTTATTTTCTAATTCTAATAGGAAATTATAAATAAATTATTATCTAAACAACAATTTACTAATTTTCTAATTCTAATAGAAAAATTGTAAATAATTAATTATCTCCTAATTCTAGTAGAAAAATTGTAAATAAATCATTATTTATAATTAAGTGTTTTCTTATTTTCTAATTCTAATAGGAAAATTATAAATAAATTATTATCTAAACAACAATTTACTAATTTTCTAATTCTTATAGAAAAATTGTAAATAATTAATTATATCCTAATTCTAGTAGAAAAATTGTAAATAAACCATTATTTATAATAAAGTGTTTTGTAAGAGGTGGAGATTACCACGTGCTTAGAAAAAAGCTTCCTTTAATTATATATACTAGTTTTTTTTGCCCGTGCGATGCACGGATACTAAATTAGTTTGTGATATCCATAAAACTTCTCACCATATAAATCAAAAATAAATCACAAGATTTTTTATTCTTGATATAAAAATAGTATTAGTTCATCCTATAAATGTGATATTTTGTTAATAAAATTACCTCATTTATATTCATTGATGTTATTAATGCTACCATCATCCATACACCTATCATGCGTCAATCGTATTAAATCAGAGATACATATAACCACCTAACTCGCCACAACCATCTTCAGTACCAGACGAAATAACCATCAAACCACTACTTTTACCCTTCGAACAACACATACAACGGTCCACAATTCAAAGTCACGCCTATTAACCTATCTTGGAATTAATCACCAAATGCGATGGAGTCATATTTATTTATTCCTACCTTAAACAATTATCTAATTCATCACAGACACCCTTCTCCCAATTTTCAATACACACCTAAATATTCAAGAAACCTTTTATTCACGAAACACCCAGACTTATCCCTCAAAATTGGCTTTCCCTTTGAAAAGTTCATCGATTTATCAAAAACTTAACTTTTACCTTTAAAATCGACCTTGTTTGGAAGAGAAGTGCTTGACAGGGAAAACAAAGACACATAAAGACATGCAATTTTTTGTTTGGTTACCAAATGAGGTAGGAGAAAAGTGATGAGAAATAAAGGGTGGATGCAACACCCGAGATGTTACATTGAAGTTGGGTGTAAAATTCAACTCATGATGTTTTTTTTAATCAATCACCAAGACAAAAAATAATAGCCCAGTTAAAAGTAAATAATATTATATTGACATGACATCTATTCACATTTGATTACATATTTTTGTATTTCGCAAAAAAACAAAATTGAGTTTATAAAAATGATATTTAGAGATTTTTAACTTATTTTAATACCATATATGCAAATATCATTTACACATAATACAACGTTGAAATAAAATTTATCTACTTCCTCAGTTTTCTTAATACATAACCCCTTATTTTCCACACCATTCAGGCTTTCATCGTACCCTTTTCACCCAACAAACCAACTTAATCATCAGAATCGACCGTATGCACATCATTGAACAACCTCATTGTATCTATATTTATTTGTACTACTCAAATCACACTCTTAAATGTCGGAAAGTAGCCATATCCTAAAAACACTTACCTCCTACTTCAAGACCTATATACCTCCACCCCTAAAAAAATAGACATATATTCATTGTAAAATCAATTCCCATCATTAGTATATATATACATGATATTTAAAAGTTTTTTAACCTATTTTTAGAGCATATGTGCACCTGTCTTTTCTACATTATACAAACTTGAATGAAATTCTTCTAATTATTTTCTCAGTTTTTCTATCATTGCCTTACTACCCTTTCCGCACCATTTAATCATTTGTTAAAAAGTATTGCTGAACAATTACAGGCTATTGACATTTGCTTGTACAACTTAAATTACACTCTTAAACGTCAAAAAGTAATCCTACCTATTAAGATACTTAAATCCTTTTTCATGACCTGTCTTCCCCCCCTCAAAAAATTGACACATCTAGTGTTAAATCAACCTCCGCCCTACAAAACAATGTTCTATTTTTAAAGAATAAGTTGAAAATATACAGAAAAAAGAATAACAATAATACAGAATTAAACTATTATCATGCAGTTATGACTAAAAAAACTATCTTTTGTCGATGTACTATATACGTCTCGAAGCTACCTTTCATTTTTCATTACTTTATTATTTACGAATACTCTGCAATAACCACTTAAATTTATTCTCATCCACACAAGTATTCGTCTTAATTAACTCACCTACATCATCAATGTGGTGCATGTTGTTATTATATATGATTCTTAAATCATAATTTTTTTGGACTTATCTTATGTATAATATATTTGACATTTTTTTTAATTAAAAAATTCCATTTCTTTTGCATTGTTGAGTACGAAAGTATGTAATATTCACATGAATAATAATGTTGCTCTTGTACTAAAAATAATGGTGTCTCTCTTAATTAACTTGGTCGAATGTGTGTTGGTCGTAGGCGTTTCTTTTAGGCAGAAATTTGTATATATTTATATACCCAAATATTATCCCTTATTAGTTCCACAAATTCTTAATTAAGTGGGTGATATCCATTTTAAGATTAAGAAGGGTTAAATAATATGGATAAGACAAAAGCATGATGCATGAAGAAAAGTAACAGATTTGTGACGTCTTTTGACCGGTTATAATGTTAAGACGGAGTTTTGTTTTAAGGAAAACTAAATGAGTTAGTTTTTTCCTCCTATTTTCCATCTTCATGTTTTTAAGAAAAGTTGGAAAAAGTTAAAAAAAATAAAAATAAAAAAACGTATACAAATATTAAAGGATATAACTTTCTAAATTTAATCAACAAAACCTATCAGAATCAACCTTAACCATATTATTATGCCTAAACAACTCAATCACAGTTATGAATATATTTTTCTATCTCTACCTCACACTCGTTTTGTCTATGAGTAATCCTACCGGTCAAGTACCCTTTTCACACACTTAACCAACCTAACCATAAAAATGAGTTGTAAAATGTATCCTTGAGAATCCCAACCTACCATCATTCACCTGTACTACTCAAATCACAATATTCAACGTAAGAAAGTAATAACCCTACCACCAAGACACTTACCTCCTCTCTCAAACAAATTTATCCCACCCCTAAAAAAATAAACACATCCAATGTAAAATCAAGCCCCACCCTCTAGCAATTAAAATTGAGTATACATGCGTGTTAGAGATTTTTAACCTATTTTCAAAGCATTTGTGCTTCTATTATTTTCAGAAAAGAAAACTTTGCAATAAATTTTATCTACCTACTTTCTCAATTGTTTTAATCATTCTTTTAGTACATATGTATCCTTTTTCCACAACATTTGGGTATTCGCTGTACCCTTCTCGCCTATATTTATACTATTTTTGGATTCCTATTTTCATACATGTTTAGTTTTGTGTCTAACAAAGAAACAAAATTAAGTTTATATACATGATATTTTAAACGTTTTTAGCCTATATTTATATTATTTGTCAATTCTTATTTTCATATAATACACCGTTTCAAATAAATGGTATTTGTTTACCTACTCTAATCAATATCTCACATTACCAGACCACCTTTTTCTATATTCAACCCTTTTCCACCCGATTAACCAACTAAATCATTCAGAATCAACCTTAACTATATTCATATTCCTAAACAACTCATCCCCACATATGAATATATTTTTCTATCTCCTAAATCACACTCGTAAATGTCATAGAGTAATCATACCCATCGAGTGTAATACCTCGCTTTTTAATTCTTTTATTTTAATCGATCGTTTAATAAGTTTGTTTGTATGCGTGTTATAAGAGTCGTTTTGGACTTAGGTGGGGCTCGAAATAGGAGCTAAGTCATCTTAGAATATTTGAGGTAGCAAGTACTTGTTGGGTTTCGAACCTAGGACCAAGGATGACACGGCTGTGGGCCTCGATTTGTGTGCAAAGGAGCAGCCCACGAGCAGTGTTGTGGTACAGGGAATAGGCATGGTTTCAGCCGCCTTATTTAAGCTGGAATTACCCTAACCCTACACCCCCAATATCAGATCTTAAAACACAAAAGCTTAGCCGTCACTACAGGGAAGAAAGGGAAGCCTCTCACGGTGGTAACAACCTAGTCCACGGTGGTTCGAATTGGGCCAGAAACTAGGCAGTCACACACACACGTTGTTATACTCTTGTCAGTCTGCTTGTTGCTTACGATATCAGTCAGGTATAATGCGATGAATCCTTGATGTTTTTATATAATTTTGTGATAGATCATGTAATGAACGTATAGAGAACATGGATTGGTGGTCGTGGTCTGTGGAAAGGGTGTCGAGAAGGGTGTTTTACTCGTTGCAGGGATGGGTTTTTGAGTACTGTTATTCGTTTTTTTTATCACATGTTTTCTGGGTGTCTAATTTAGTGTATGTGTGGAGTCATGTATAGTCTATATTTTTATGGGTCCGTGGTCAGAAGACAATTGGTGTATGGGGGTGTCAATCAGAAGTGGTTAAGGTGGTCCGTGGTGTCTGTCTATGGTGTTTTTTCGGGTGGTCGATAAGGGTGATGACAAGGAGGCTGATGTGATGTTGTTTATTTTCGTGAGTCAGTTCGTAGGGGTTAATCTTGGGAGTGGTAACACCGTTGACTCGGGGGAGGTCGACACGGTGTCACCACTGTGTCGTGTGGGTCTGGTGTCTCAGTGGGTTGTGGTGGTGGACGCTGGTTGTCGTGGTGGCTGCGCGTGCTTCTAGGGGTTGGTGTTTGGGGTCTGTTCAGGTAATCAACGTGGGAACCAGGCCTGATTAAGGCACTGGTTCACCACGGCGGAGGAAGTCGAAAGGCTGACGGTGGCTGTGGGGGTGAATGGTGGTGCTGGGTACACGGGGTGTTGATTGTCGAAGGGGGTAGGGGCGTGTCTCGGTTGTTTGAGGGCTGATAGTGTCGGGTTGTCGGGTTGTTGTGGTGTCGGGTAGGTTGGTGGTGTTTGTTGTTTTTGTTATCTTTTATTATTATTATTATTATTAAAATTATTACTATTAATATTATAATTAATACTTTATTTGATTTTGGGATATTTGTTTTTATGAGGAAATATTTTATTTATGGCAAGTATATTTAGTATTTAGGGTATGGCATTTTATTTATGGTAAAGATTTAAATTTGAATTTCAAACCAAGTGTTTGTTTATTCTTAGGAGTTGTTTTCTTTTAGTAGCTACTATTTTTGGAAGTTACTATTTTGGGTAACTCGGTTGTTGGGAACTTTCTAAATATAGGAAGTTTCTATAATTGGATGGTGTACATGTTTTACGAGAATTAGGGAGTTTATTAATTAAGTAATATATATTTTAGGTGGCAAGTTTCGTGTGGAACACTTTTAACGCGCTTGGACGTACCTACATTTCCTGCTATTTCAGGTAGGGAATACTACGTATATGAGATGTGTAATCTGTATATTGACTGATATTAATCCTGTTCATATATGTTGTATATGATTGGTAAATGTGATATATAATCCTGTGATGCGAAATGGTGCGGAGATAAAGGGTCTGTGTGGTGCGGAGATAAAGGGTCTGTGTTTGGTGCGGAGATAAATGGTCTGTGTGGTGCGGAGAAAAAGGGTCTGTGATTCGGAGTGGAGATGTTCAACTTTCTATTTATAGTAATGTTGTTAATTTACAGTTTTCTCTACTCAACCTCGCGGTTGACCCTGTGTATTCGTGATCACCTGTGATGAACCAATTATTGGGGAGCAGATTGACAGGTTAAAGACTATGGGAGCTTAGGGAAGGGAGAAGCATGGACCCGGACCTGTCTAGAGCATAGATCACATGAGAATAGTCTATGAGTTGTACTTTCTTTTTGATCCGAACAGTTTTATCTTTTGGTTATGTAAGAACATAATTGAGTTTAAATCTTATATAAAGTACTGTTTATCTTCCTTTGTATCTACTGCCTCGGGAAACCGAGATAGTAACACCTTTATTTATCTGAGGTGTCCTAGTTCAGGCCCTTAAATAAATGGGGGTGTTACAAAGTGGTATCAGAGCGAACGATCCTCAGGCCTAACCTAATGAACCAAATGAATGTAGGAGAGTCTAAATAAAATGAACCCCGGGATAGGACTGTTAGGAGCACACTAAAGGGGAAGTATGAGTCTGGGGCCCCCTCACACCGAACCATAGGCCCTATCAATCTTACCCGGGAACCCAGAGTGCATATACGAGAGAAAAGGGTAGAATAAGAGGTGGTAAAAAAAAAGGATAGCTTACTGTGAACAGTATGTTATGAGAATTCTGAGCATAAGAAACTTTTGGAAAAGCCGGAAGGGGCATGAACGTGAATGAACTTTTATTTGTTTGAATAAAAGGTATATCTTGTTGTGGTGTGTTAAGCGATATGAAACATGCTAGTATTCTTCTTTCATCATGTCTAGTGATATGCGGTTATGTGAACCCTGAGCCATGTTATATAAGAAAAACTACTCTATATGATAAGTGGTTATAGATTTTGAATGCTTAGGGAGCATAGCCCTAAACCAAATGGGTACCCATGTACGTTGGGACTCATTCTTTTCTTGTTTTATAGTATGCCTCCGCGAAGAGAGAATGCCGTTAACATCACCCAAGAGGAGGTGGACCGTTTGATAGCTGAGAATGAGGCCCTAAAGGCCAAACGAATGGACTCCGCGAAAATGAGCACAATCATCGCAAGACACCACCCTACCCAATTCACTGGGGAGGGGGAACCACATCTGTTAGGAGCTTGGTGCCGGGAATTCGGTAACCTGTTCGAGTTGCTGGATTGCCCTGAAGAATTGAAGGTAGACCAGGCTGCCCACTATCTGAGGGGTATGGCTGGAGATTGGTGGACCGCGAATAAGGGAGAGCTCCGGGAAGCAGCTATAGAGGGTGGATCCGCGTTTGTTCCGTGGGACGCATTCCAGGGGGTTCTGAATGAGGCTTTTCTACCAGAATTCCAAAAGAGCAAGCTGAGGGAGGAGTTCGACTCATTCCAGATGTCGGAGGACATGACTGTAGAGGTTTACTACAGGAAATTCATCCAGCTGGTACACTATGTGAGAGATATGGGATTTGACGATGCTATGCTAGCCATGAAGTTTGAGAGGGGGTTATCAATCGCCGTTAAGAAGAGACTGATTGCAGCTCCGCCCACCACAGTCCGTGACATCTATTTAAGGGTTGGGGCGGCGGAGAGGCTTTCGGATATGATTAAGGCGGACAAGAAGTCCAAGTCAGAAAAGAGGAAGGCTGAACCAGTAGCTGAGGGTTCAGGATCGAAAAAGCCAAGTAATAACAAGTACAGTGGGTATTTCGGGAGTAGTGCCTCTGGTGGTGGGAGGAACCAGAGTGGGAGCAATTTCAGGAGTGGAGGTTCCGGTAGTGGTTCAGTGGGAGTGGTCTGTTTCGGCTGCGGGAAGATTGGGCACAAGCAAGCAGTATGTCGTTCTTCTGGAGGGAATCAGTCCGGGGGTTACCGCACACCTACATCAGGATATCAGGGATCTCGCACTCAGACCTATGGCAGCAGTGGCTATCGCACACCCATGGCAAACTATGGTGGGGGTGCGAAGTCCGGAGGCAGCAGCAACTACCAGAGGAACTACAACAACAACAATCAGAACCGTTCATATCAAAATCAGTACAATGGAGGTGGGAACAGCAACAAGACGGGGACGACAGGAAATCAGCAGGCTGGGACATCTGGTGCCAGTCAGAGTGGGGTCAAGTCCAGTGGCAACCTCTTTGCCATGGGAAAGCAGGCCGCTCAAGAGGACGCTCATGTGGTTACTGGTACTTTTCTTGTGAACTCTAAACCTACTTTCGTACTTTTCGATTCCGGCGCCACCCATTCTTTTGTGTCTAGAGACCATGTTAGAGTTTTGGGGCTTGAGAGGTTCGACTGGGTCGCGGACTCAGTGACCATACCTTCAGGAGAGTCAATAGCTTGTAATAGAGTCTATGGAAGTGTACCCATCAGAATCGGGGAAGCAATGTTCTATTGTGATCTCATAGAATTTCCGCTGGGAGGTTTTGAGGTGATCCTAGGGATGGATTGGCTGGGGAAGTATAGGGCTTTTATCGACTGTCATCAAAAGAAAATTTCCTTGAAAGGACCCAAGGGAGTGAGGGTATCCTACAAGGGGTATAGAGTCAAACCAAAGATCAAATTTATATCGGTCAGTACCCTGAAGTCTAGCTTGCGGAAAGGAGAAAGCCTAATTTTGTGTCAAATGTGGGATTGTGAGGCTGAGACCCCCAAGACTAGTGAGATACCTGTGGTACGGGAGTTTGAGGGAGTTTTTCGGGACGACGTTCCGGGGTTACCGCCAAGGAGGGAAGTGGAATTTTCCATTGACCTCAAACTAGGAGCGGGACCAATATCTAAATCACCGTACCGTATGGGACCGAAAGAAATGGAGGAGTTGAAGAAGCAATTGGATGAGCTAGCTGAGAAAGGGTTCATCCGACCCAGTGTGTCGCTCTGGGGAGCACCTGTTTTATTTGTGAAAAAGAAGGATGGGAGTTTGAGGTTGTGTGTTGACTACCGAGAACTGAATAATGTAACCATCAAGAATCGTTATCCGTTGCCGAGAATTGACGACTTGTTCGATCAGTTAAGTGGGGCTGGGGTTTTCTCCAAGATTGATTTGAGATCCGGGTATCATCAATTGAGGATAAAGGATGAAGATATTCCGAAGACCGCTTTCCGAACGAGGTATGGCCACTATGAATTTGTGGTTATGCCCTTTGGATTGACTAATGCTCCAGCTGTGTTTATGGACTTGATGAATCGAGTCTTCAGCCCGTATCTCGACAAGTTCGTGGTAGTATTTATCGATGATATCCTGGTATATTCCAAGAATGCGGAGGAGCACGAAGATCATTTGAGGAAGGTACTTCAGACTTTGGAAGAACATAAACTCAATGCTAAGTTGAGTAAGTGTGAATTCTGGTTGGAGAAAGTGGCGTTCCTGGGGCATGTCATTTCCAGAGAGGGGGTATCTGTTGACCCTAGTAAAATTGAAGCTGTGACTAAGTGGCAAAGTCCGAAGAATGTGAGTGAGATCCGAAGTTTTCTGGGGTTAGCAGGTTATTACAGGAGATTCGTCAAAGATTTTTCGAAGATAGCAAAGCCGTTGACGTCGTTAATGAGGAAGGAGAACCGTTTTGTTTGGGATGAGAGTTGTGAGAAGGCATTCCTAACCCTTAAGGAACGCCTGACAACAGCTCCTATCCTTGCCTTGCCAGTAGGGAGTGACAACTTCGAAGTTTATACTGACGCTTCCAAACATGGGTTGGGTTGTGTGCTAATGCAGAATGGGAGAGTGATCGCGTATGCTTCTCGCCAGTTGAAGACTTATGAGGAGAATTATCCGACTCATGATTTGGAGTTGGGCGCTGTGGTCTTTGCACTAAAATTGTGGCGTCATTAACTTTATGGAGCCACTTTTAAGGTGTTTTCTGACCATAAGAGCCTGAAATATATCTACACCCAGAAGGAGTTGAACATGAGGCAGAGGAGGTGGATAGAGTTGATCGGAGATTATGATATGCAGATTGTCTACCACGAAGGCAAGGCAAATGTGGTAGCTGACGCTCTCAGTCGGAAGTCAATACATGCTTTGGATTGTGCCAGATCGAGAGGGAGGTTGTATGGTGAACTAAGGGAGATGGGAATATTCATGATCCGGAAAGGGGACGCTCTTGGTGACTTGACAGTGGAGCCTGAATTGTATGGGGAGATTCGAGAGTTACAGCAGAACGATGAGAGAATCCAGAAGTGGCGTTTGATGGTGGAAAATGGGAATGGTGATGGGGTATCCAAGTTCAGCATTCATACCGATGGTAGTTTGAGGTTCAGTGGGCGATGGTGTGTACCAAATGTTGGGGAGCTAAAGAAGAAGATCCTGACTGAAGCTTATGCTACTCCTTATTCTGTTCACCCAGGGGGTGATAAACTGTATAAGGACCTTAAGAAGACGTTTTGGTGGCCGAATATGAAGAAGGAGGTCGCCGAGTTTGTCTCAAGATGTTTGACGTGTCAACGAGTGAAAGGGGAGCATAAGAGACCTCAAGGGAAAGTTCAACCGTTAGATGTGCCAGAGTGGAAGTGGGAGAACATTTCGATGGACTTTATCGTGGGGTTGCCTCGAACTCAGAGGGGCAACAACATGATTTGGGTGATCGTAGATCGTTTAACTAAGTCAGCTCACTTTATTCCGATGAAAGATACCTGGAGTAAAGCTGAGTTGGCTAAGTCGTATGTTCAGAATGTGGTCAAACTGCATGGTGTACCCAAGGATATTGTTTCAGATCGGGACTCGAGATTTATATCCAGATTCTGGCAGGAGTTACAGATTGCTTTGGGTACCCAGTTGAAGATGAGTACAGCTTTCCATCCGGCTACTGATGGTCAGACTGAGCGGACGATTCAGACTCTTGAGGATATGTTGAGAGCTTGTGTACTTGAATTCGGAGGATCTTGGGAGGATCGACTGGGGTTGATCGAGTTTTCTTATAATAACAGCTATCATGCAAGCATAGGCATGGCCCCTTTCGAGGCGTTATACGGGAGGAAATGTCGAAGCCCTGTGTGTTGGGATGATCGAGCTGATGTTGTGACTTTAGGGCCAGATATGATCCAGGAGATGGTGGAGCAGGTTCAGATTATTCGACAGAGGATGAGGGCCGCTCAGGATAGACAGAAGAGTTATGCCGATCTGAAGAGGAGCGATATTTCATTTGAGGTCGGAGAGAAAGTGCTGCTGAAAGTCTCTCCGATGAAAGGTGTGATGAGATTCGGCAAGCGTGGTAAACTGAGTCAGAAATTTATTGGGCCATTTGAGATCTTGGACAGAGTTGGAGAGGTGGCATATCGCTTAGCTTTGCCTCCAACCCTATCCAAGGTCCATAATGTGTTCCATGTGTCCCAGTTGAGGAAATATGTGAGTGATCCGTCTCATGTACTTCAGCATGAGGTGATTGAGGTAGATGAGCAGTTGGCATACATTGAGACTCCGAGAGAGATCTTGGACAGGAAGGTACGGAAGACTCGTAATGGGGAGACATCCTTGGTGAAAGTCTTGTGGACAAATCATAATCAGGAGGAGGCTACGTGGGAGCCCGAGGCATCTATGAGAGAACGTTACCCACATTTGTTTGATTGAGGTAAGTTACGCGGACGTAACTTTTCTTTAAGGGGGGTGGAATGTGACATTCTGCGATTTAATTAAGTTTATGCAAATTGTATTGTGTTATTTGTGCTTCGAGCTTGTTTGAGTTGGTAGTTTGGTTACCTAAGGGTGTTAGAACTTCGGGACGAAGTTCGTTTTAAGGAGGGAAGACTGTAATACCTCGCTTTTTAATTCTTTTATTTTAATCGATCGTTTAATAAGTTTGTTTGTATGCGTGTTATAAGAGTCGTTTTGGACTTAGGTGGGGCTCGAAATAGGAGCTAAGTCATCTTAGAATATTTGAGGTAGCAAGTACTTGTTGGGTTTCGAACCTAGGACCAAGGATGACACGGCTGTGGGCCTCGATTTGTGTGCAAAGGAGCAGCCCACGAGCAGTGTTGTGGTACAGGGAATAGGCATGGTTTCAGCCGCCTTATTTAAGCTGGAATTACCCTAACCCTACACCCCCAATATCAGATCTTAAAACACAAAAGCTTAGCCGTCACTACAGGGAAGAAAGGGAAGCCTCTCACGGTGGTAACAACCTAGTCCACGGTGGTTCGAATTGGGCCAGAAACTAGGCAGTCACACACACACGTTGTTATACTCTTGTCAGTCTGCTTGTTGCTTACGATATCAGTCAGGTATAATGCGATGAATCCTTGATGTTTTTATATAATTTTGTGATAGATCATGTAATGAACGTATAGAGAACATGGATTGGTGGTCGTGGTCTGTGGAAAGGGTGTCGAGAAGGGTGTTTTACTCGTTGCAGGGATGGGTTTTTGAGTACTGTTATTCGTTTTTTTATCACATGTTTTCTGGGTGTCTAATTTAGTGTATGTGTGGAGTCATGTATAGTCTATATTTTTATGGGTCCGTGGTCAGAAGACAATTGGTGTATGGGGGTGTCAATCAGAAGTGGTTAAGGTGGTCCGTGGTGTTTGTCTATGGTGGTTTTTCGGGTGGTCGATAAGGGTGATGACAAGGAGGCTGATGTGATGTTTATTTTCGTGAGTCAGTTCGTAGGGGTTAATCTTGGGAGTGGTAACACCGTTGACTCGGGGGAGGTCGACACGGTGTCACCACTGTGTCGTGTGGGTCTGGTGTCTCAGGGGGTTGTGGTGGTGGACGCTGGTTGTCGTGGTGGCTGCGCGTGCTTCTAGGGGTTGGTGTTTGGGGTCTGTTCAGGTAATCAACGTGGGAACCAGGCCTGATTAAGGCACTGGTTCACCACGGCGGAGGAAGTCGAAAGGCTGACGGTGGCTGTGGGGGTGAATGATGGTGCTGGGTACACGGGGTGTTGATTGTCGAAGGGGGTAGGGGCGTGTCTCGGTTGTTTGAGGGCTGATAGTGTCGGGTTGTCGGGTTGTTGTGGTGTCGGGTAGGTTGGTGTTGTTTGTTGTTTTTGTTATCTTTTATTATTATTATTATTATTAAAATTATTACTATTAATATTATAATTAATACTTTATTTGATTTTGGGATATTTGTTTTTATGAGGAAATATTTTATTTATGGCAAGTATATTTAGTATTTAGGGTATGGCATTTTATTTATGGTAAAGATTTAAATTTGAATTTCAAACCAAGTGTTTGTTTATTCTTAGGAGTTGTTTTCTTTTAGTAGCTACTATTTTTGGAAGTTACTATTTTGGGTAACTCGGTTGTTGGGAACTTTCTAAATATAGGAAGTTTCTATAATTGGATGGTGTACATGTTTTACGAGAATTAGGGAGTTTATTAATTAAGTAATATATATTTTAGGTGGCAAGTTTCGTGTGGAACACTTTTAACGCGCTTGGACGTACCTACATTTCCTGCTATTTCAGGTAGGGAATACTACGTATATGAGATGTGTAATCTGTATATTGACTGATATTAATCCTGTTCATATATGTTGTATATGATTAGTAAATCTTCTTTATAAAAGCAACAACCACGGAGTTGAGGTGTCGCTCCGTGGTTGAAAGTCAATTTTTCAAAGTAAAAGTTTAGTGGCCCCTTCATGTTCAATGAATGATTTAATTATTTTTGTACGTATATATGCAGATTTAATTGGTTTGATATAAATTACATTCTTATATGATATTGCTAAACTATTAATTAATAGAAGAACAATATTTCAATATTTTTAACAATAACCTTACTAATTAGAAGCACAACAAAAATATTAAACTAATAACTACTAATATAAAAGATCAGAATTGACTGAAAACACCCAAAAAAGAGAAAAATGACAAACGAAAAAATATACCAATTTTCTTTTTTAAAAATATTATGTAGATAGCTTCTTCAATAAATTAATTATTGCTCAAGAGTGATGGGTAAAACTCGCACATAAAAATTCTGAAAAAATAAATAAAAATAATATAACAAATTGTTAAAATTGCATTTAAAAGAAATTTTTTATTAAAAGTTATTAGAATTTTAAAACAAAAGCAAACAATAATCATAGATTAATACAAGTGAGAAAAAAACAAAGTGTGTAAATGGAACATTCGCATATACAAATATACAATGCTATCAATTATTGTATGTAATCAATTAATTCCTTTTTTTTACTCTCCATAAATGAATCTCAATGGTTCAACGGAAAACCATTGACAATGAATAGAACAAGTCTTATACGAAGGATTGAGAGACAAAAATGTGGGATAGAGGCGATAGCCGAAATTTAGGATTGTATTTATGTAATGTGAGATTTGTATGGCGGTGTATATTTAGACAAATTGAGAATGTGAAGTGAGATAGACCATGTAGAATTGTGATCTAAAGTGCTAGATCATATTGTTACAAATTAGATACGTAAGTTTTTAAATGACTTTGTAGAAGACTATTTGGATAAATTTATGCAAAACAGTTATGCGTTAGTTCTACTCATGATGCCAATTTTTTTTATTAATTTCATATGATAAATAATTTTTTTTATAATAGGCATACAATATTTTCTTTTAAAGTGGACTACGTCGAGCTTACAAGTCATGCATGACGGCCTTCGGACCTGAAGCAACTATGTTAATTGAAATTACAAAATTTCATCTTAGAATCCAAAGTCATGCCTAATAAAAAAAATATTCACAACTACGTCTATATTCAAGCATTTGTTAAGGGTTGCATTGTGTTTCCGGTCCATAAGTCTTTTAACTTTTCTTTTATTCATAGTATTTGACCAATTTAAAATTGAGACAAGTAACCATCTTGAGTAAGAATTTACCATCATAAGACTTTTATCTTACTACCTATCACAACAAACCTACATTTACAACTTACCCGAATATGATGTAACATTGTACTAACTTAATACAATAATCCATAAAAAATCCGATGTGATGATGTGTTAATTAGATGTCAAGGTTTGACAAAAGACAATATTTAGTTCCTTCTCACTTTGACGGAAAAAAATCTTCGAAATTTTATGTTTTACAATGATAATAAATGAACCGATCGGGGGTCAATTTTATCTTCAATGTCGGTGTTGATAAATGATCAAATTCTGTTTTGCTATTTTAAGGGTGACACATGTAAATGGTTTGAAATTTTAATTTGTGACTATGATATGCACATATCTAATAAAATAAATAATGTAGTTTAAAGAAATATTTGAGAAATTGTAGTACCCTTTACTTAAAATTGTATAATATTTTTTTCCATTTTTTTATATCTATTATGATCACATGTTGTATGTTTTTGAATATAAATTGTATTGTTTATATTACCATATTTATCATTTATAACAACTCGGTGATTGCAATTGAAATCATAATACAAATTAAAAATATTATTAATCATAATTGAACCATCATTTTTTACATTCTTTGACAACAAGTTAATAACCACATTTGAAATAGCAAACCCGTGCAATTTGCACGGGTTTAAGACTAGTGTGATATATAATCCTGTGATGCGAAATGGTGCGGAGATAAAGGGTCTGTGTGGTGCGGAGATAAAGGGTCTGTGTTTGGTGCGGAGATAAAGGGTCTGTGTGGTGCGGAGAAAAAGGGTCTGTGATTCGGAGTGGAGATGTTCAACTTTCTATTTATAGTAATGTTGTTAATTTACAGTTTTCTCTACTCAACCTCGCGGTTGACCCTGTGTATTCGTGATCACCTGTGATGAACCAATTATTGGGGAGCAGATTGACAGGTTAAAGACTATGGGAGCTTAGGGAAGGGAGAAGCATGGACCCGGACCTGTCTAGAGCATAGATCACATGAGAATAGTCTATGAGTTGTACTTTCTTTTTGATCCGAACAGTTTTATCTTTTGGTTATGTAAGAACATAATTGAGTTTAAATCTTATATAAAGTACTGTTTATCTTCCTTTGTATCTACTGCCTCGGGAAACCGAGATGGTAACACCTTTATTTATCTGAGGAGTCCTAGTTCAGGCCCTTAAATAAATGGGGGTGTTACATCGAGTACCTTTCTTATCCACCTAACCAACTTAACCATCAAAATCAATTGTAAAATGTACCCTGAAATCCCCCGTCTGCGGACATTTATTTATATTACTCAAGTTACACTCTTCAACATTAGAGAGTACCCCTACCTCCAAGACTTACCTCCTCCCTGAAAACCTATTTACCTCTACTATTAAAAAAAAAATAGACACATTCGATATAAAGTCAACCCCCACCATACAACAATCAAAATTGAGTATATATATACATGTTATTTCAGAGATTTTAACCTATTTTCACATCATCTATGTCTCTGTTATTTTCACAAAATAGGACATTGAAATAAAATTTATCTACCTACTTTCTCAGTTGTTCTAATCATTGACTTAGTACACACGTATCATTTTTCTACACCATTTAGGTATTCGTCGCACTTCTCAGCTAACTACCCAATTTGACCAACAAAATTAACCGTATCTCTTAACAACCCTAACTTGTAGACATTTTAGCATATTTGTCTCATATCCCCTTGTGGGATTATTTTTTACCCATTTTAATGTTAAGACGAAGACAAATTGAGTTAGTTCTTTCTTTCATTCCAATTTTCATTTTTAATAGAAAAGTTGAATAAAGTTAATAACCTTAAATAGTAAGTATATAAATATTAAGGAATAATATTCTAAGTCTTATAGGAAAACTGTAAATAATAAATTATTTCCTAATTTATTTCCCAATTTCATTTTTAATAAAAACGTTGAATAAAATTAATAACCTTAAACAATATACAAATCTTAAAAAATAATACTCCCTCCTATTCAACATAACCTTCCCTATTTCATTTTTCGTCTATTCACAATACCTTCCCTATTTCCTTATTTGGTAAAGTTTTTATACATATTTTAATCACCTCACACCCACCACAATACCCCACCATACTCATACTTTATCCTTATTTTAATCACCTTACTCACAACAATTACCCCACAATACATACCTCTCTCCAATTACCCAACCCCACACCAATACTTTCCCATATAATAATCAACTCCTTATTCTCCGTGCCTTCCCCAAATAGGGAAGGTTATGTTGAATAGGAGGGAGTAGGTTTTAAATATAAAAGGAAGTTGTAAATAATTAACTATTTTTAATTTTTCTAATTTTAGTAGAAAAATAATATTCTAAGTCATATAGAAAAATTGTAAATAATAAATTATTTTCTAATTCATTTTTCCCAATTTTATTTTTAATAAAAACATTGAATAAAATTAATAACCTTAAACAGTATCCAAATCTTAAAGAATAATAGTATTCTAAATATAATAGGAAAATTGTAAATAAGTAACTATTTTTAATTTGTCTAATTCTAATAGAAAAATTGTAAATAATTTTTTATTTTTTTATTTTCTAATTCTAATAGGAAAATTATAAATAAATTATTATTGAATCAACTATTTTCTAATTTTCTAATTCTAATAGAAAAAATTTTAAATATTTATTATTTTATTATTTTCTAATTCTAATAGAAAAATTACAAATAAATTATTATTTATAAATATAGTGTTTTACAAAAAGTGGAGACTACCACGTCGCTCGAAAAAAGCCTCCTTTAGTTATATATATATATTGATTGATTGATTGATTGATTGATGATTAGAGGTGAGAATCGGTCCAAGACCGAACCAAACCGGACCGAACCGGACCGGACCGAACCGAAGACCAAACTTAAAAATTTGGTGAACCAAAGACCGGACCTAAAACTCTCGGTCTTGGACCGGATCAAACCTGAAATATTTGGTCCGGTCCGGTCCGGTCTTGGACCGAAATGGACCTAAACTATTTTTTTTCACTATTTCGTATAGGATAATTACATTTTAATTCCGCTAAATAAAATGTATTTAAATAGTTAGACGACATTTTTTTATAAAAATCATTAACAATACTAATTTATAGTCTTTTGAAAATAAAATGTTAATTTCATTCAAAATATTTTAATGATTAGTCGTAAAAAAACATGAAGTTTGGTCTATTCGGTCCGGACCTAAATTAACCGGTCTTGGACCGGACCGGACCGAAGACCAAAACTTGAAAAAATAGGACTGAGGACCGGGCCAAAATAATTCGGTCCGGGTTTGGTCCAGACCGAATGGTCCGGTCCGATCCACTTTTTCGGTCCGGACCTAAATTTACTCACCCCTAAAGTATTTTCATACCAAATGCAACTTTCGATTAAAATGTATCCCATTAATTTCACTTTTAAAGTTTAAAATTGTAAAACTTTAGCCCTTTAAAATTTATCAAAAAACATATCAAAGTATTGTATGATATTAAAACACTTACATTATTATGCAAGATCTTTCAAAAAAAATTATTAAATAATTAATACATTGATAAATATAATTAAAGTATAATTTTAAATAGAGTGACAGATCGTCAAATGAAAAGATCTTTTAACTAGAAGGGACTCATATATTAAACTTTTTTTTTCCATTTTGCTTAATTTCAGCTTAATTTAATTTAATTTAGCTTAATTTTATTCATTTCATGTCAACCTTTTCAGTTCACTTCAACTTAACTCTTAGTTTAATCTTTTTTTTGTTCAGTTTAACTTAGCTTAAAAACGAAAATAACATAGTCTAACTAGTTTTTCTAATACAATTCCCTTTGTCTCGGTCAGTTGTTGTCCTTTGATTTTGGCATAAAGCAAGACCAAAGAACGAGGAAGAAGTGGATTATAAGATGATAAATGGATCAAGTTGAGTGCAAAAGAATTAAATTACTTATCAAATACAATCATAAAATAAAAAAGAGAGCAATTAACTAAGACACCCAAAATAAAAGTATGACAACAAATAACCGGAATACGGTGTAACAAATTATAATTTTCAGGAAAAAATGGTGATTGGTAGGTTGGGACATGGGAGGAAGCAACCATTGGAAGATTAAGACAATATAGTACTTAGAATTTGAGATGCATTCGGTTTCCCCTTTGACTGATCTGTAAGCAGGCCGGCCATATATAGAATTAGTAAACAATAATGATCCTCCTAATTAAAATTAATACTTAGTGGAAGACCTCAATTGTTGAGACTAGAGAGAGTTGAGTACTTTCTTTGAAATTGTCATTATCAAACTAACCTTTCTATTTCTTTAAATTAATTATGAGTAGTTGTTGTGTATTTGTATATGCATGCAGTAAAAAATTAGCTAATTATTATGGTCTTTATTTGCTTCTAGTCAATCTAGTGTGAACGAGGGTTTGTGTTAGGTAATTATTGGATCGGAGTTACCCTTATTTATGAATTATGAGCTCGTATAATTTACATATCTTGTTATAAGACCAACTCGATTAATCAGTTTAATGTCAAATAGGAGTATCAACCACAATTTGAATTTAAATCACAATAAAACTGATTTAGGCCATGTTCTTTCTAGTTTAATTTCAGCTTTTTTCAATTTTGCTCAGCTGTATTCCGTTAGATTTTATTTACATTCAATCAATTATGTTCAGTTAATCCTTTTACAAAATTAACTTTTAATTCAACTAAATTTACTTCACCTCAGTTCCACACAATTTAGTTCAATTAAGCTCTCATCCTATTAATTTAATTCAGCTCGTTTCAGGCGAAAAGAACAGGGCCTTAGTATAAGATGTGGCCGATATCAACCAACAAAGTAAAAGTAAAAAAAATCAAAAATTAAAACTATGAAGGGAGTGGTATGCATGCATTTGCATTTGGTTTGCCGTCCGTAGGTAGTCCTTTGATAATCACAAAAAGAGATTACATGTTCAAATCAAGACTTTGTCAATGCTGATTTTTGATCAACTCCTTTAACTCTCTATAACACCCTTCAATACATTCTCCCTTCCTTTTCTAAAACCCAAAAAAATTAATTACATTTTGCCTTCCATCATTTTTGCTCCCTTACTATTTTTGTTTTCAGGTATTTCTCAGATCTTTTTTATTTTTGTCTCAATGCACATTTTACTCGTAAATTTATTTTCATTATAAGTTATCTGGATATAGTCTTGTTACGCTTTTAACGTATAAGTTTAGAGATGTGTCGCGTGCGCTCAACACATTTTAACTTATCATCGTAGACATGAAGTCTTTGAGATAGTACGTAAGGTAATACTTTGGAAAGTACATTAATGTTAGATATGTTGTCCATGAAATTCTATTAAGCTGGTAACACTACCTCATGTTTTTCACAAAAGAATAAAAGCGTAAATAATATGTTGGGTCCGATGGAGTATATGTGTAGCTTATACTAATTGTCCATCTAATAGTTAGTTAATTCACATATGTTTCTATCAAGAAACAATCTAACACGCCCCTCACATGAATGTCCGTTGGGCTTGAAGTACTCGTTAGAAAAACCGATGATACTAAGTCAAGAAACCATCTTAACCAAAAGTTTAAGCTGATGGTTGAAGTCTCATGAACGTTTTTATATTCTAACAGTTTCTGAAGAAACCCTTTTCCTCTTAAAATGTTGGATCTATTGATGATCTTGTTAGTTTACAAAGAAGAAAATTAATAAATGTTTAAACAGCCTTTTTGTGTTGCTAGCACGAGGGTAAGGCTACCTACATTATCTAATCCTTCCTTACTCCGCAATATGCGAGAGCCCTGAAGATACCGGGGTAATTATGTCGTCGTTGTTTAAACATGATTGACGATATTGTTGGATTGACTGATCATATATATATCATCGCAATATTTATCATATCCTTATTTATGTGTGACTGTGTTTGACTATCATTCCTTACGCTTGAATAAAACATTTTTGATAATAGTTCGTGTAGCGCAACATTAAATGAGATTTACGGTATAAAATGGGACCGCCCTGTACATCGTACTATGGTCTTATGAAGCATTTGTATTCTGATAAAGATGGAAAGGGATCATTGTTAAATACAGCATTATGATTAATGACCTGGGTGCTTACTTTGCCTTTTGCAGAGTTTTTTTTCCTAAAGTTATGAGTGTACAGTCAGTAGCAATGACAGATGCCATGGTTTCTAAACCTGGTAAGTTTTTTTCTAGAATTCTTTCCAATTGATTTTTGTTTCCTTTTTAAGCAATTAACATGGTTGATATATTACTGATCAGTTAGTCTAGGTGAGACGGTTTTACAGTAACTTATTAACTGTTGTCAGAATAAATAAACCACCTTAACTTATGCCTTGCTGTAAAATGGTCTTCTGATAATCTCGTCATATATAAGATCATCTCATATAATGATTTGAATTCAGGGCTCGAGAAAACTGAGACTGAGACAGCACTAGGGTCTTTCAAGAAGGTGGCAAACAATGTCTCGGCCAAGTTCAGGAACTCTTTGACCAAGAAAGGAAGAAGGAACAGCCGAGTAATGTCTGTTGCTTTCGACGATGAGCATGATTTTGAGGAAATGCAGGCTGTAGACGCTTTTCGCCAGGCACTTATCTTGGAAGAATTACTGCCTTCAAAGCATGATGATTATCACATGTTGCTCAGGTACTAATTCTTGTACCAGTACCTCTGTTTGTGCATAACTCCATATGTCAGCTAGTTAAATTAGTTGGTAAATCGTCCTTGTAACTCCCTTCACGCTTAAATACAGTATTTCTGTTTCGAAACTTGATGCTGTCTGACCTTTTGTTTACAATAAATGCATTATTTGACAGGTTTTTGAAAGCCAGAAAATTTGATATTGAGAAAGCAAAGCAGATGTGGTCTGACATGCTCCAGTGGAGGAAAGATTTCGGGACTGACACAATCATGGAGGTATATCATACTGCCATTAATCTATGGAGTAATAACTAATAACCCTATTCTTATTCATATTTTGGTCTTTCAACCATCTGGTGCGAAACTGCCTCGTAATTTGTAAATGACGGGTTCTTTCATGACATAAGTTTGAAACCCGTCAGCACCAAAACTGTGCAATTGTGCCTATACCCATGTAGTGCTCACCGCCACAGACGATTTGGGTTGCAGGATTTTCAGTTTGAGGAAGTAGATGAAGTCAAGAAATATTATCCGCAAGGAAACCATGGAGTTGATAAGGAAGGGCGGCCTGTGTACATTGAGAAATTAGGTCAGGTTGATTCAACCAAGCTGATGCAAGTCACTACCATGGACAAATATGTAAAGTATCATGTTCAAGAATTTGAGAGGACTTTCGCAACCAAGTTCCCGGCTTGCTCACTTGCTGCTAAAAGGCATATCGATCAGAGCACCACCATTTTGGATGTTCAAGGAGTGGTACGCTATCTTATCTCGCACTTTTCGTGTTTCAATACTTCCCCAACCCCCACAAAATAAAACATCGGCACTGTAAAGCTCCTAGACAGATTGCCATGTGCGATGTGCCTTAAAAGGCGTCAGTGGCATAACAAGGGGGTTTGGATGTATCCAATCTTACCATTTTATCGAAAACACATGGTGTTTCCACGTGACTTAATTGTGTCTTTTCCATGATTTGCAGGGGCTTAAGAACTTTAACAAGGCAGCAAGGGAACTAATTCAGCGTCTTCAGAAGGTAGACGGAGACAACTATCCTGAGGTACATGTTCTTTAACACTTCCTAGCTTGATTTACTTATAGTTATTCCTAGAACCATAATTCTAACTTCGTAAATTGTTTTCTTACAGACCCTGTGTCGGATGTACATCATCAACGCAGGTTCGGGATTCAGGCTCTTATGGAGCACTGTTAAGTCATTCCTCGACCCAAAAACCACTCAAAAAATTCATGTAAGCTTTCAGTTAGTAACAATAATCTCCATTAATGCATTTAATAGTGTTTTACTGTCTTTCGATATAGATTCTGAGATCTACTGATTTTGTTGTGAAGGTACTCGGCAACAAATACCAAAGTAAGCTGCTCGAAATCATTGATGCAAGGTACTTGCCTTTTATTTTCCTACCTTCTAACCTTTTTAGTTATCATTCTACATTCAGGCAAACAATTAGTCTCTTGAAAGACGGTTTTTTATTAATGTGATGCGAGACTAACCCAATTCAGCTGAAATATCCACCCATAAAAGTGGTCAGATAATCTTATGTTGAGACCGTATCATACAAGAACATATGTTAAGCCAAAACGTTATGGTTTTCATATCTTGTTAGTAAGAGACGGTGCCTGATAGCTGATAGATACTATATGTCTGTATGCACCAGTGAACTGCCAGAATTTTTGGGTGGTACCTGCACCTGTTCCGATAAAGGTGGATGTATGCTTTCTGACAAGGGACCGTGGAACGATCCTGATATAATGAAGGTTAGGCTTCTGAAGACCTCTGCTATTACAAAATTGAAAGAAAATCATGTGTTCTAATTTCCCTATCTCTTGCTGTTTCACAGATGGTTCTAAACGGTGAGGCCAAATGTACAGTAAAAGGTCCATTCCCGGTTATAGACGAGAAGACGATTTCTGAGCACGAAAACTCGTACACCACGGTAACATTTCTGGTGATATAGTGGCCTGGCCATCAAAACATTCCATTAATGTTCTGTTTTGTTTACTAACTTCATGTCTTTGTGCTAAATAACCTGCAGAAATGCGAATCAGAAGACTACCTGTCAGATCCTGTCAAAGTAAGTATTTATACGCAAACCGAGAGCATAAACATGTTCAAATAAAGCAAACAATTAAGTAACAAAGTAATAACAAAAGCTTGTACATGAAATTTACAGGAGAAATGCTGCAAAGATGCATTAAGTGACTTCCAGGGTGACAAATTCAAGCCATTGATAAACAACAATGATATGGCTAATCTGTGGATCACCAAGGCTGTTCAAAATGATATGGTCATGTCTAAAGGTATTACCTTCCTCACCAATTTTATTTCACTAGTCGAGGATTAGATCGTCTTGCAGCAAGTTTAGTAAGACACGTTCAGGTTTTAAGGTTTCGGAGTGAGCATTAAGCTTTCAGGAACTTAAAATGCTCACTTTGAACCATGAATAACCTACAGGGGACGATATCAGTAGTTAAATGTTTGAGAGACTGTCCTGTATAAAACTCACTAGAATAGTCGAATTTTCATCACCATCTTATCTTCACTTGCTATAAAATGGTCTAACACGAACAATATGCACAGTTGCGCCTAGTAAGTATCAGTACAGCCAGTTTCGCAATATCTATTGTATACCAATGATTTCCTCAAATTTTCTTCAGGTTGTTTTCCGTCAAAGAAAAGTTTTAAAGGCGACCAGGGAATAAGCAACCACCTTGTTTCCGGGATGATGACTGTTGCCATGGGTATTGTAACAATGATTCGCTTGACACGCAATATGCCAAAGAAAATCACTGATGCCACCTTGTATTCAGCTGCAAATCACAGCGACGACTCCCACAAGCTGCCAGCACCTGCCATTTCTGAGGTTGAGTACTTCTCAATGATGAAGCGTTTAGGTGAACTGGAAGGCAAAGTTATTTCCCTTAGTGAAAAACCAGTTACTATTGCCTTCGACAAAGAGGAGCTTCTCAATGCTGCTTTGAGTCGTGTTGGTGCCCTTGAGCAGGCTCTTTCTTCGACACAAAAGGTTGTTCTTTCCATCTTATTTCTGCTCAACTTTTCTTTATACTGAATTTGTCTAAATTCTACGGAGTATGTTGGAGGCACTATGATGTTGTTTTCGGTTTCGGCAAGTTTTAATGCTAACGAACATCGACTTTTGACGCCTATGACAGGCTCTTGATGAGGCGCTGCAAAAGCAGGAAGAGCTCCTGGCATACGTCGAAAAGAAGAAGAAAAAGAAGA
This sequence comes from Silene conica, assembly GCA_029255685.2. Taxonomy (NCBI): domain Eukaryota; kingdom Viridiplantae; phylum Streptophyta; class Magnoliopsida; order Caryophyllales; family Caryophyllaceae; genus Silene; species Silene conica. Next base: position 73,853,664 of record CM055312.2, read on the forward strand.
AGATGGTAACGCTTTTTCCTTTATCTGCGTCTACTTTCATTACTACATTCAGAAAATCAGTCTGAAATTTTATTTTCCTGGTTGCAAATGCAGTTCCTTTTTTGATCATCGCATCAGCTTCAATCAAAAGAGCGCTTAGTTTTCGGGATGAACGCCGGTTGCCATTGTACATTACTACTACAGCTTGCTTCCCTGTATTTTGTTCCCCCTTCAATCTTAAATCTTGTACATCTTGAGTGAAGATTACTTGAACTAATAACTTTTGTCCGAGAAATTAAACCCTTTGTGATAAATGATCAACATCGTTATTAACAAAGTTTATATGGCTAACCAACTGTGTTTTCGGTACATTACAAGAATATTACTCCGTAGCTGCGTAGCATATATCCCACTCGATATATATGGGGAATATTTGAGGCACCAGGCAATATTATTATTGTCGTAGAATAGACATGCTTTCATTTGACTAGAACCAACACAAACCAAACAGTATAGATGAGCACACTCAAAACAGAAAACGGTTTGGAAGTATAGCAATGACAAAGAAAACTTGATGAAAGTTGATAATTGCAAGTCTTCTCCTTCCACATTGGCATTGGAGAAATAGCCTTGAAACCAAATACATAGTTTTGACAGCATCTCTTTACAACATAAAGAGCAGTAGCTCTTTGTGAAATACAATGTAGTTTTAGTATAACAAAGGCCGTGTTGCTCTTTGTGAAATACGATGTAGTTATAGTATAACAAAGGCCGTGTTTGGAAATGACATGGTTCAGAAGCCGGCAACTCACTGTCTTCTGAATAGTTTTGACTCTTGAATGTTAATCCGATTACCAGCAAAACTTCTTTTTCTGCTCAAATTAGAGTGTCAAAAATGAGGCTCAATACAAGGAAACGTAATTATATTTTAATCTTATTGTGTCGAACCCAAAATATGAGTGCCACCTTTATAGCCTCAATGTGTTTACTGACTAAGCTAGCAAAAGTGCAGTTCCCATAATATTTGAGTTGGCCACATAAATGACATAATACTCTTATCATGCGGCCGTCTCATATTAGAATTTGAGTTTAATGCTTACCCTGAACCTGGCTTCTTCTTGACGATCAATGTAGGCAAGTAGCTCTTCTTGCCTCATCAGAGCTTCATGCAACGCCTGAAAACCCCAATAATATGAATTAAATAAAATATTTTAAATCTCAAACTAAAAATGAACATGGGAAGAAAAACGAGGCCTCCAAGTTCAGAAACTTCTCCAAAATGATTCTTAAAAACTAACACAAACACAATCCAGAATTTCACAAAAGTTGAGGACACACTGTACAGAAATCATGAACAAGTACAAGTACACGATTATGTGCCCTGCTAGGGCAAGACATAGTGGTACCCTTACCCACCCTTTTATTTAGCCCAATGGGCCAGATACGTCACCCATTTTCATTCAGGCAAATTGTGGTACCCACCCACCCTTTTCTAGCGGGCCGGGCAATGAACAAATAAATTTAAAAATATACCAACAACCCCAATTGCATTTCCTACCCTAAAACTTGGTTACAGAAGCAAATATAAATTATTTAATGGAATAGGGGGAGTATGACGTTGAGACAGTTTACCTTTTTGGTAGCTATCAACTCAGCTTCCAGAGCATCCACACGATACACAGCAGCATTCAGCAATTCTTCCTTCTCATATGGCATTTCCGAAGGCTTTGATTGAAGTGTATCAACTTTCTCCTCAAGCTCACCAAGCCTTTTCAATACGTTGGATAGAAGATCAGCCTCGGTGAATGTTGGAGCTGGTGAAGGTGGCCGAGTTTCCAATGGAACAGAGTCCACTGTGACATCAGCAGCATTTACCTCATTACCAGGAGATGCATCAGGTAACTTCTTGGTTACTCTGCCTACGAGTGAGCGATAAAGCATGACTACAGTCGCGAAAAAGGCCATGATCATCATCAACAAACGAGCTAGAACTCCTTCAGATTTTTTCTTTGTATCACCCACAGATACTGTAACTGCTTAGACAACCAATTAAATTAATTAATTAATCATAACAAACTTATGTCAACAAGGTAGATTCAGAAACTAAAAGCAATACAAAAACATAATAGGGACACCCAATTGAGTTGATCGCCGTAAATTAGATAATACTAACATATTACTCCCTGTCCCACAGCAGGGTTCGCACCCGTCTCGACACGAAAATTAAAGAGGGGTACGCAGGTGGACAGAAACGAGTGAGATTTATTACAAGTGTCACGCTTACATTAGAACAGAACAGACAAAAAAGTTACATGAAACGGGATAAAGCCAAGCGTGAACCTTGTGGTGGTAGTGTGGGACGACCAAAAGCGAAAAGTGTGAACCCCAATCTAGGACAGTGGGAGTACTCCATACATATAACGCTACAAATCACACCTGGTATTTTTTTTTAGAAAGCTATGTAACTGCTTACCTTTGGGGACAAATGACTGTTTTTTCCAACCAGCGTCCACAGGCTTATCCACCATTGGTACATACTCATCATAACCTGAAAAACCAGCAGCATAGCTCGCCTTTCCATTGATCTTAGCCTGCATTGCCCAAAAAAAGTGTTGATATAACAACGCACCCGGCAATTTATCAACATAAACAGAAATGCATTATGTAGTAACACCATCAATTAAAATATAAATATGGGATCCAAATGTACCTCTTCATGCACAGGAGTCAATGTCAAATTTGAGTAATTAACTGAAGCCTTTGGAGAAGCAATATCTTCGGCATCGGATCCTGACTCGGCAGTAGATGTGTCACTTCCTTTTAACTGCTTCATAACAAAAGCATCACATAACAAACAATAATAAGCAAATTCACATCAAGGAAGGTACACAATCCCAAGCTTATGAATGGGCTCACCATTGGCAACTGTGGCTTAGCATAAGCAACAACCTTTCCATCACTATTCAGGACTTTGACAACTTGTCTTGCACGCCGTGGTTCCCCATTAAGAACCATCTGCATGAAAATAAATATAAAAAATGGCAAATAAATACAAAAAAGGATTCAGGGTTATGTGACGAATTGCCTTAAAAGCAAAAATAAAACCTTAAAAGAAAGACAGAAGACAATAAAATTCATTAAACAGATGACAAACCTTCAATATCTCAGGGTTCTTCCAGGGTCCCTTATCAGACCGAAGACACCCCCCTTGTTCAGAACAAGAGCATGTACCTCCAAGAAACTCGGGCAACTCACTGCATATAACAGTTACCAAATTCTTAGATAAGCTGCCTTCTAAACCAAGAAAATACAAAGGCGTGTCTATACAATGACTACTACAAATTGTTGCCTAAATTTTCAACAATTAAAAACTTATGAAATTGTGAGGATACGGGATTGAAATCAACCTCCAGAGGACAACGTATGAACGAATTACCTGGCATCAATCACTTCAAGTAGCCTGCTTTGGAACTTGGTGCCAAGAACCTACAACATATTTTCACATGATTATGAATTAGTAAGTTGCTTCAGCCAAATAATGGATATTCGAGTCAAGAAAGTGATGAAAAGGTGAAACTTTATAATACATGAATCTTTGAGGTGGTTTTTGGATCTAGGAAATTCTTTATAGAGTTCCATAGAAGCCTAAATCCAGGACCCGCGTTGACAATAAACATTTGGTAAAGTGTCTGCACATATAGAACCACCACAATGACAGTCAGTAGACGGCAAGACACTGATCATTGGGTCAATAAGTTAAACTCACTGAATAGAAGTAATTAAAGTCTGATACATACCTCAGGATAATTATCACCATCAATCTTCTGAAGCTCCTGTATCAGATTTCTGGCAGACTTTGTGAAGTTTTTTAAACCCTTCACACACCAAACAACAATATAAAATCAAAAACAGACCAATGTGTCAAAGACCAACTCAGTACTCAGCACAACATTATTCGATATAAATAGTTCAGAAAACATACCACACCCTGGACATCTAATATGGTTGTACTTGAATCTATGTGACGTTTTGCAGCAATGCTGCAAGATGGAAACTTGACTGCAAAGCTCTTTTCAAATTCTCGGACGTGGTACTTTATGTAGCGGTCAATAGTGGTCACTTGCATAAGTTTGTTTGGATCAACCTTGCCAAGCCTCTCAATGTAAATAGGTCTACCTTCTCTATCCACACCATGATAACCTTGTGGATAATAGTTCATGACTTCATCTTTCTCTTTAAATTCAAATTCCTGAGGACAAGATAACAAACAAACAAATATATCACAAATGGCAGAACGAGAAAAAAAACCGCAATTTTTTTTTAAAAAAAACGGATACAGGTAATTCATGGGCAATGGTTTGAAACAAAGTAATTTGGAAGGTACAGAAATCTAGAACCCGGCGTTTATGCAGCTAAATACCTGTACAAGAGCATCAACACCAAAATCTGTCCTCCATTTTATCATATCAGCCCACATGTGCTTAGCCTTTTCATGATCAAATTTTCTTGCTTTAAGAAACCTGCAACATATTGATTACTTCAGTATACGACGCCACATTGCTACTACAAAGACGATAAATAAATTATCAAAGTAGCATGCCACACCTCAGCATCATATGATAGTCATCATGTTTGTCAGGTAAAAGCTCATCCAGAATTAATGCTTGTCGAAAAGAATCAACTGCCTGCAATTCCTCTACATCTCGAATATCTTCTATGGAGACTGAGCTGACACGGCCATCACTTTTTCTACGACTACTCTTTTTCTTAAGAGAATGTTTTAACTTTGTAGATGCATTAATAGCTTTCTTCTTCAGAGACCAATTTTTTGACCTCCTTTCATCTTCTGAGTTCTCAAAATCCGATTTTCTTTCCCTTCTCTCATCACTCCCAGAAAAACCCTCGAAACCTAAACAATCCATAATCTAAATTATAAAAATACTAACAAGGGCAAGTCACTGATGGCAAAGTTGGCATTTTCTTCTCAAGGTTAATAGAAACGGAAAAACAAAGTAATTATTTTAGCATGAGACCAACTGCCGAAAACTTTGTCTTACATGTAGCTATGTAAACAACAAAGGTTGACAGGAGGCGTTTAGATAGCATCCTAAGTCATACATTTCTACATAATCTACTTCACTCCTGGGTTTTTAACAAGTATTCACCAATCGCCGCCTTTTGAAAAATACAAAAAGTACATGCTTAGTTTGAAGGCACGCCAAGGCGCTAAGGGGCCCAGGCAACTAGGCCCTCATCCAAGATGCGCTGGAGGTGCACTTTTCTAAACTAAGAGTACAGGGAAAGAATGCATAGCTCAACCACTCAGTCCTCAAAGTTTCTAAATTTTCAAAACTGACTCTAAAATGCAGGTCTTTATGCATAGCTAAAAGAATCATAATATCATATATATACATTATACAATATACAATTCTATAGGAACATGACATTTTCTCCAAAAAAAAATTAAAATTAAACATGACTAAATTGACCAGCTTCTACCCTTTATCCACAATCATATGATATGTGGTGTTAACTTATTTTAGCTAAAAAATAAGGGAAAAATTATCATAAAATTCTAAGCAAAACCCTAAATTATTTAGCATAAACAACATAAATTACACAAGTTAAAAAGCAGGAATAAAAATTAACAAAAGTGCTTTAAATTATTAAAAAAAAAAAAGGAAACTTACAAGGGCGAGCAAATCGATCAAGAGGACCTGACATAATAATAAAAAATAATAGTTGATTAAATGGGCAAAAAAATGAAAAGAACTCTCCTTTATGTTCTCCGCCTTTAACCCTGCATTGATCAGGAAAAAAGAAAAAACCTAATTTTATGAATTTTTACCCAAATAATAATATAATAAACAGAAATGAAGAATTGTTGTAATATAAATTGCAATAATGAAATAGCAATTGGAAACCCTATTGATTATACCTTAATTAGGGAAGAAGATCAGGTCATGATCTTCAATGTCGGTGGAGAATAAAAGGGGAGTAAAATTGAGAGCTGAAAATCGTAAAATCCGAAAAGGAATTGATCCAAAAAGGAGTAATTTAAAAAAGAATATAATAATAATGATTGAGATGTAGTACCGTGTATCGTGTACGATTAATATCTATATATGGAAGAAGATGAAATAGATAGATAGAATATTTAATTGTATAATTTGTGTAATTTGTATTGTATTCGTATGAATGATTGATTATGATTATTGTAAGAGATTGGTCGTATGAGTTTTAATTGATTATGCATTTATGCCTATTTTAACGCCGTATTCAAATCAGACTCTACACTTGTACACCCAACCCAATCATTCATTTCTTATTTACTTTACGTTTTTAAGCTTTTCGCTTTTATTTTGACGTAATCAGCGGACGGCGACATGCGGTGGAGGACCGGAGACTGGAGACTGGAGTTTACACTAGTTCATGAATCATGGTGGTGGTGGTTGTACCTAATACACCTACTTCCTATTATTTTGTTGATCGTCTTATTTTATCATATTTTATTTGCTAAATCCTACATGTTTTATCTCTATAGTTGTTGGGTTATGATTTTTTATGTACGCATTTTATCATCTTCAATGCCAAAAACGAAAACATGTATTTACTCTTTTTTCCTCACCCGCTAGGGCGCTAGCCTACCCTTCTTCCTGTCTAATAGCCTGCATGTTCCGATGCCCTCTATCTCAAACAAGTATCCACTATTTTTCCCTCACCAGCTAGGGCGCTAGCCTACCCTTCTTCCGACCTAATGGCACGCATGTTTTGATGCTCTCTATCTCATACTCCCCGACCACGCAATTCTGTCAGTTGGATGGTATCAAACCGTTCAGTTATGTTATGTGTAGTAATAAGCATAGCAATCATCGATTAAATGTTATTTCTTTGTTGGAGTTTTGCAGCGATTGACTAGGTTCGTTCTTGACTGAGTACAATCATCGATATCATGTTGTTATATATAGGTAAGTGGCTGGGCTTTCATTCACATTGTCCATTGTGCAGCCATTAATTAAGTAAATTCAGTTTGTTTGATATACCGCCATTAATTAAGCAAATGGTTGTACATTGTTTTACAATTTTTATTTGATAGTTGAGGACCTCAAAAATAATGTTAATGATTTTTCTATACGAGTAAATTACTCTATTAATTAAGAAATTAGGAAAAATGTTTGATATTAGAGCAAATTTGTTTAGGATTTAGCGGGTATTAGTTGAAAACTTATTGAAAAAATATATGTGAAAGTATAAAATTCGTATGTAAAAAAAATAATTCCATTAATTTATTCTTAACTTTTGTTAAAAAAACAAATTATTGTTAATAATTTGACCAATTATGGATCTTAATTCCATTATCACAAGTAATGTATCTATTTTATTTACTAGTTTATTAATATACGTTTTTTAATCGATTGAGTGAAAAAATTTCTTTTTAAAAAGGAAGGGTGTTTACAACTAGGGTTTTGATTTTGGGTCGTTAAAAAAGTATTTGTTGGTGGTCGTGTCTTATTGGCGGGGGTAGCGTGGTCGAGAAGTGGTCGAAGTCTTCAAGAGGGTGCGGTGGCCGGTGGTGCTTGTGGTGGTTGTTTCAAACCAATACTTTGATGGCCGTTTCAAGGGACGTTATTTTAGTCGGTGATGGCCTGGTGGGTCAATTTATGGCGAATGGTGGAGCACCGGATCATATATGTTTTTTTGGATTTCTTTGGTTTTTTTGTTAATGTCCTTTTTCTAATCTTTTGATAAATGAGAGGGATATACTCGAAATAAAAGGAAAAAATGCATGGGATTGAGTAAATTAATGCACGAAATTTAGCAAGATCGAATCATATATGAAGAGTTTTTAAGAATTATTCTTACAAAAAAATACAGACTTGACTAGTACACACTAATTAAAACAATAATTGATAAATTTTAACCAAAAGAGAAGAAGTTATTGGTACGAGAGTACATCACAAAAGAATCATGTCGTCACGTAAGTTGTACTTTTGATTCAATATAAGTGTACGGTACACACATATTATGTGAGCCAGTAGAGCTATTAAAACATAACGGATCAACCCGGCTTCACGAGCTGACATCTAGCAGCTCGACCAACAATAGCGTCAACTCGGGCTGACCTAATATCATCCTCGATTTGGGCTAGTGTCGTAATTTTCTTTGGCCCGGTGTAAACACTAATAAAAAAATATGCGGAGCTTGATAAAGCTTTAAATTTATAACCTCGCAAGCGGACGAGTTATCGTTGTAGCATTACGAGGGTCAAACCCAAATGACGGTTTGTGGTTTCTAAGTTTCGTTGTTTAAGCTACTAGTTTAATTCAACAATTGATTGATTTTGCAAGAAATGGAAGCTAGGCAAGCAAACAAGATAATCTAGCATAAACTAACGATTAAACGAGTTGAAATATAAGATTAAGAAACTAAGATGATGGGTTACCAAAGCGGGGTAGGGGAAGAGTAAATAGCATGCAAAAAGGGTTAATATAAGAGCGATACAACAATTAAGACTTGACATCTCGATGCAAGTTCCAACCTAGGTCAAGAAAAGCCGACTTACTCATTCAAACTACTTGACCTACAAGTTGTTATTATGTCCTAATTACCAATCAAGCTACTCACTCGACTAATGGACAATATACTACTGAAACTAACCTAACTTACTCATTTAGGCAATTCCACAAACACCTCGTATGCATAACAATGAGACAACGTAAACAACTCAATAAAAACCATAGAAACATATTAAACCCCGCCTTAAACCCTACAATGGATCCCCCTCCATCCGAGCAAAGTCACTACTCACACATATTCGAGACAATAACAATAAAACATATGAAGGATGGAGGAAATGTAAACAATTACCATTATAAACTAAGAACAAAACAAAGGATGAATGCTAAATGTAAACAGTTTATAAATAAAGTAGATTAAGGAGAAAACAATACGAAAGGAACCAACTTTAATTAATTCAAGGAGGAATTCTTCAATACCCCAAAATTACAACCCAAGTTACAAAACACGGATTAAGAAGAAATAATCAATTATAGGCTATGATTAAGGAGATATTAAAGAAAGATTACGGAGAGATTAAAGCTGAAATTAGGGTAAATCTACGATCAGGGTTCGCTGCTCAAACATATTAAGAGGGGTATTTATAGTTGAGTCTTATAATGGGCTGAAAAGAGAAAGAAAAATAACAAAACACGTCTTGTGCTCAGGGTCGGTCGGTCGGTCGGTCGTCGCCCCCTAGGTCGGCTGTGAGCGCATTCTTCAAGATACAAAGCTTAAATGTCATCAGCCATCAGGTATTCGTAGCCGGCCGGGTGGTAGGCTGTCGGTCCATAGGCCGGCTATGAACACAAAGTTGCATTCTGCTCGTTATCGCATAAGAAAAAGATTAAGCATGGGAGGGGGGTGGGGCTGAGCAAAAAAAGTCGATGCGAAGTTTAAAATTGAATCCGAGCCGAATACTGTAAAACGAAATCCGGAAATTCTTTTTTTCTTTCCAGGATCCGGTATCCGAACCGAATTTTTTAGTGCTGAACCGGAGCGGATACATTTCTCAATTATCTAAAACCGGAATCTGGTTTTTAAACCGGTTTAATAAAAGTTGCTAAAATTCTTTACCATCTAAAAGATTAGAACTCTAAAATCTAAAATCCTCTAAACAGTAAACACACACAACACGCCTTCTCTCTTATCTTCTTCCAAATCGGTTTAATTAAGGAAATTTAGTTTTGAAAAACTAAGACATGAGCTTTTAAGAGGAAAACAACAAACAACTGGCTTAGTGAAACTGGTGACAATCCAATGCGGTTTCTCCGATTTTCCGGATGTGGTTTCCAATATTAAAAAAAAGCGGTATACCGAATTAAATCGGTGCGGTACTGTTGTAAGGAACTGAATTTTTTAAAAAAACCGGTTACCGCTCCGGATAGCAAAACCGGTGCGTTATACCACTTTTGCTCAACCCTAGGTGGGGGTGCCCTAGTCGGTCGGCCGGCCGCCGGACCACCGGCTGGGAACATAAAGCCTCTTCTTTTTTCTCTTCCTTTGCATAGCTTAGTACCGATGGTGAAGCCCAAGACGGTTGGTCGGCTGCCAGGCCACCGGCTGGGAACACAACCCTTTATTTCTTCTTCTCTCTTTAGCGCTGAATGGTGGTGTGAGAGTGGTCGTGGACGGGCCATCAGCTGTCTGCTGCCGGCTAGGTGGCCGGTTGGGGACACCTGACAGCCTTGTTCCTCCTCCCTTCATTGCTTTCCTTCGAATCGTTCATTTCGCTCTTGTTTCCTTGAATCCATCATGAATCCTACAAGACACAACATACACTCGTAGTATACGAAAATGAATACAAAATGCACACGAGAAGAATTAAAACTGACTCGAATTGAGTCGGAAAGCAAGACAAAAGAAGGAAAATCCGAGGCAAATTAGACAATTATCAAACCCCGAGCCCACAATGCTCCACTACTCAGTTGACCAGGTCGAGCAAGACAAAACTGGACCAACGCTGCCCTGCCCTCATTTAATGTCGTGCTTGGACTACTGACACCCGACTTAGCTCTTGAACTGATCTAACACTCAACTTTACACTACAAAATAATGCTGTACTTGCGATAATGTGAAATCAGTCGCAAAAGCATCATTATTTGCAACGGATTTGCGACGGACAGTGTCTGTCGCATATTTTTGTTGCAAACAGAAAATTTGGGACGGATTTTTCCGTCGCAAAAAATTTGCGACGGATTGACCAAGGTTTGCGACGGAATGACTTTGACCACCTGCTCAAGGTCAGTCAACATTTGCGACGGAAATTCCGTCGCAAATGCCCTCTTTTGCGACGGAAATTCCGTCGCAAATGTTGACTGACTTTGATTTGGTGGTCAACATTTGCGACGGAATTCCGTCGCAAATCGAGACATTTCCGTCGCAAATTCCTGAAGTATTTTCCGGTTTCAGCTGTTTTTTCTGCTCCCCATTTCAATGAAATGGCTAATTTTTCGCTTTTGTAAGCTCTCCAAACTTGCATATTTCAGCCAAAACAACCCAGCAACAAAGAACTTGTCCGAGACAAGGTTTTTAAAAGGTCATTTCATAACTAAAATGAAGGTTTTACATATGTTCATCCAACTAAAAACTAAACATAATCCGCGGTAGACCAACTAACCAACCTAAGAAAATCTATCTAACGGTGGTGTCAGTGGGCTGTGGGGTGGCAAAATGGGTGGCCGCCCTAGCATTGTCGTCGCCGTCATCATCGAAGTCGCGTCTCGGCTGGGAAAAGCCTCCCGGGTTGCAGCTTTGAGTAGTGAACTCCCCCCGACTTAAGAACTCTTCAATTGCCTTCAGCCTTTGAGATGTCTCGAGATCTCGTTCCCTTAGCTGAGCATTCTCTTGAAGAACTCTGCTGACGATACCTGCAATTAATAGTCAAACATGGTATTATATTCATTCAGTAAACGGTAAAATAATTGGTTAATCTTAATCTTTAATATACTATAAAATACTAACCTGGGGTGTACGATGGGTTCCCAGCACTTGAGTGACGACGACGTTCGTAAATAACTGGTGCTGCATTTCCCATAACAACTAAGTAACAACAACTACATATATAACAACAACTAACAACAACAACTAGTTAACAACTATCTACCTAATTAACAACTAATTAACAACTTCAACTAACAACAACAACAACAACAACAAAAACAACAACAATAACTGTTGGGAAATGTCCTCAACAATAGTGCGATCACGTAATTAAATCTCATGACGAGAATGCGCAAGGGATGATACGATTTATATTAGTCAACTGACCAACATTAATCGGTAATGATTGGCTAGCTAGAGTTTGACATTACTGTCGTATGACGGTGGTGGTCAGTTGATCCCTTTAGGTCACACCTTTAGGACAATTCCCTTAATTGATAAAATGATCAAATGTATATTGATACGATTTGATCATATTCCTTAAACCCGTAAATCGGGAAATCAGAGGTTAAATCTTATTGTAAGATTTATGTTTAAAATTGAAGCGTGTCAATTGTTAAACATTGAACGATATTTTATTATATCGTAATTAGAATGAATTGGGTTATAATTAATACAAAGGTTGTAAATCGTGTTGACGATAATTATAAATAATCATTTTACAATTGTAATTTCGAATTACTTGTCAATTGATAAATATAATATTTATATGATAAATATTTATATGTTTTAAGATAAGATAATTATATTGTATTACCTTATGACATATTAGATGTCACATTTTATACAAATTATACAATTGACAAATTGTAAAATAAAATCCATTTTATGGATTAAAGGTGCCGGTTTTGTTAGGTGGTTTTAAGAGCATGATTAGTGTTTATTATTGTTAATAAAACATAATCATTAAAGGTGTCTTGAAAGACTACCTATTGCCACCCTATAATGCCTTGAGAAGTGATGTTGTCCCTTGTTGCACTTCCCTAAGGCCGGCTTCCCCCTTCCCCATGCTCTTAAGTGAATTGTTCCTTAAGCTAGGGTTTAGATGATATATAAGATATACTAACCCCCTCATTCTTCCTCTCTTACTAAACCTAGCCGAAATTATACTAAGTAAACGAGAGATTATTCAACCTCAAATATATATTATAAGATAATATAAACATACTAATAGTAGTATTGTAATAACATTCTAATTAGAGAGATTAGAGTTATTTAAGGAAAATCCGTTTTCTTGTACTAGCATACTCGAGATTTCGGATCATTCAAGGGTTGTCTTGGTGCATCCAAATGAGGTATTCTTGTTGGGTACTAGGAGGATCATCCTTGCTATAATTTTGGACCGTGTGTAAGGGTTCAATATCTCCTTATTTCCGCATATATTAGCATGCATAAGATCGTATTAACATTTTAATTAAAGAGTTAATTACAAGGTTAGTTTAGTATGACTATAAATTAGTTTATGAGCAACTAATAAACCTAACAATTGGTATCAGAGCAATAGGTTGTTTGCATGCTTTCCGTTTACGTTTTTACGGAGTTATAGTGATAACAAAATAAAATTTGAATTTTCGTTTAATATATGATATGCACGAAATAATTTAAGCATGATTACCTACTGTTTTCTAAAATTTTTTAGAATATTTGGAATATATTTTGCATGAATATTGATTAATGGTATATTAAATCTCGGTTTTTATAAAGTTTTCATGGTTAAAGTCGTTTATTTTGGGAAAAATAGCTAAAATCATCTTTTGGCCGAGATTTTTCAGTATGTTATCACATGTATTTTCTATAATATGAATATGAATTTTCGTAAATTATGGACTTATAAAACGTGTGATATGAATTTTAAGGGTTAAAATGCAATAAGATGAATAAAAATGGGTTAAAATAGTTATATTATGAATTTGACTATAAACATTTATGAGTATGTCACTTGCAATATTTAAAATTTATGCTAAATTTTCCAGAAATTTATCTCAAATATTGCAATATTATAGATTTTTAATGTAAAAATCGGGTAATTAGTGACATAATTTCGACTTTAATAGTTTAAGTTGGAATTTGGCCATAAAAATTTAACACGATGTCATATATATTATTTCCAGCATGTATAAAATTTTTGAGAATTTTATCTTATTTTATGCTTGAGAAATAATTTTAAAGGTTAAAATCGTACGATATATGACGTAAATCGTTAAAATTTGCAATAGTTGTCAAAATGGCCGAAAAATTTAACCCATAATAGTCATATATGATATGTTCATCACGAAAATATTCTTGGGAGCCAAAAGTTTCAGATTTGATTTAATTTTAATTTGTTAAAAGTAGCATTTAAAATTGAATATTTAGAGTCATCTAATTAAAATTTCGGCTATGGGGCTATGTGCCATTTAATTTTCTGTCCATTTTGTGTTCTTAAAATGTTTTGGAAGGTATAAAAATATTATTAGTATTTAATTTGCATTTATGAAATTAATTGTATAATTTTTGATTTAAAAATGCCGTTTTTAAGTGTTATTTACGATATAATGTTAAAACCGGATAAATACTAATATTTTAAAATTCTGAAAATTTTAAGAACATTCTGGAATTTTCAAAATTTGAATTTTGAATTTTTCGAAATTTTTATGACTCTTTCGGATTTTTATTTTATTTTCCCGTAAAACCGAGTAATACCGATCAATATTGAAATATATTAAGTTAAGTCATGTTCAAAGTTTGAGTAAGACTAAATTTTGAAACCTATGCGAGTTAGGATGATTAACTTGAGGATGAAAACCGTTTCATATAATGCATAGTGTTGTTAACCGTTAAAACACGCGATTCCATAAACCGAGGTTTGCGATAACTATTTAAATGAGTGTTTTAAATAGGACGATTTGGCTTAGGGTTTGCATGTTAATTCATATTTACATAAGCATTGCATACTTTATTATGAATGTCATGATTTTATTTACGTAATTTTGGGAATTATGTAATTTACTTAGTATGGCCTTAGTTTTTAATCGATATTTCCCGTAATGTAAGGGGTTACCGATTGGGTTGTAATTTTGTGATCTCGTATCACCCAATTGTAATTTATTTCTATTTTATAATGTATAAAGTAGACTAGAAAAGTTGTAATTTTTGTAAAATCCGGAGTTCCTTGAAGATGGTGCCATTCGGAAAGGAGTTCCGACAAGACGGTGTTTACCTCGAAGTGCGTGCCTCGTGAAGTTCAAGGGACCAAAGGAGTTGGTTTCCGAATTTGTACTTTTATTATTTCTTTTCTAGGAAAGGCCATACTAGGGTTTATTTTATGCTTTTATTTTGCTTTTATATGTTTGCATGCATAGCCAAATCGTCATACATCGTATCATGCATTTTTCGATTTAGTCGACCTAGTCTTTTATTTTATCGATAATTCACCGACTTAGTTCACTTAAACGGAGATAGATAATAATTTGACTAGATCTCTTACATATAAATATTGAGACTTAGCCTTACCAAAAAGTACGGACCCATGAATCCCTTCTTCACAAGAATGTAGGCTCGGCTACACCGGGGTACTAAAATTGTCACGTTGGGTAAGTGGGGTAATAAGATTACACCTTGAAATTTGGTTGATCTCAACGAAAGTATTCGTAACCGTAGTTGCAATAAGTTCGGGCTAAAGACGATTTTTAGAAAATTGTCGACCGAGAGTTCTAAGGTAGAACCGATTAAAGGGTTAATCCACCAAATTATACCGATACGGGTTGAATCGGCTACACCGTGCCCGGATTAGTATAGGTTTGGGTCTCGGGATGGTTTACTTAATTGGGTAAGAGATCATCATCATTACTATAAAAACAAAATGTCAAATTGCATACGTGGCGCAATATTGTTTCAGCGTTCACTCTTTCTCGCACTCACATTCACCCTCACAAAATAATGTTTCGTAGACCAATCAGAAGCTCTAATTTATGCCACGTCATATATTCCATAATATTTTATTACAAATTAAATATTCCATAAATATTCTCTACCTATCAAAATCAAAATTAAGAAATAGATGACTAGAAACAATCAGATTACAACCAATCAGATTATATTCCATAAATATTTCATAAGTATTCAACGTTTACCATATTTTTGTCGAAATCAAAATCATTAAGATATACAACCAATCAGATTACAACCAATCAGATTATAAATTAAATCAAATCTATCTATATTATTAAATGAGGCTTTTTTCGCGCGACTTGATTGGTTGAAGAATATAATAAGGGTTTTAAAATAAAAATAAGAAAAGATAAAATTTATGAAATATTTCGAGAATCTCAACCTTCACAAAACACTTAAGATTTATCCTAAATTATATAGTTAGAGAGGTTGTAGTTGTAGTCTCCTATGCAAACACATGAATATAACATAGAAAAAGATTCACAAGGTAGTAGTCTGCTAGCCATAATGCAATAAGCATTATGCTATAAATACATGGTGTTTGTATCTCCGTTTTTAGAACTTTTTCAAACTAAATAGAATAGATTTAAAATTTTAGTAGAATTTGGAGGTATACAAATTGAAATAATACTTGAGTTATATCATTATATATAGATTGATACGTACGTACTTATAAGTTGCTTGCACCAAACATTACATATTTTATTTTTGTTATTCATTACATATTTTATTTTCGTTATTTGTTATTCTGCTTTTAATTTTGCTACGTTCAGTTGTATTAATTTTAATTTTTTGTTTTGTTCTTCATATAATTCTTGATATTGTTTTTATGAATCTAATATAACTGATTTTCTTTCTTCTCCTGTCAGATTAGAAAAATATAGTCAATCCATGATCCTTTTATTCATCAGTATTGCTCAAACATTTTACTTAATGATTAATATCGGGTTTTGGAATGTCAGAGGGATGAATTTGGTTACTAAACAAAGAGAAATAAATAATTTTATGTTACAGAATAAAATTAGTCTTTTTGGACTAATGGAAACAAAAATTAGGAGTAATAAGTTATCTAAAGTGTATGGGAATAGTTTTTCTACCTGGAGCATTACCACCAACTCTCATCTTCACAATGGGGGCCGAGTGTGGGTGTTGTGGGATCCAAATAAATGCAATGTCCTACCATTGCTGTATACTGCTCAATTTATACATTGTGAGATTACTATCTTGGAAAACACTAAGAGGTTCCATGCTACCTTTGTGTATGGATTCAATAAAATCCAAGAAAGAGAAACCTTATGGGAAGGATTGAGTAATATTGCTACAGCTGTGACTGGCCCTTGGATTGTTAATGGGGACTTCAAATGTGTTCTGAATGCGGAGGAACGATTAGGAGGCAGCTTTGATATGGCAGAGGCTGCTCCTTTTCAAGACTGCCTGAATAAGTGTGATCTAATTGACAGCCCTGCTGTGGGGGCTCTATATACCTGGACTAATAAGCAGAATCCTAGTGCCAGGGTGTATAGCAGAATTGATCGATGTTTAGTGAATGAAAGATGGCTTCATACATATCCCAACCATAGAGCTAATTTCATGCCAGAAGGACTGTTTGATCATAACCCTTGCATTATCTCTGCTGATTTAATCCCTACTCACAACAAACGACCCTTCAAATACTTTAATATGTGGAGTAACAGTCCAGATTTTGAAGAGGTGGTTCAGAGTCATTGGAATGCTGAAGTATATGGTACTAAGATGTTTTGTCTAGTAAAGCACCTACAGGGATTGAAGTACCCTCTGAAGGAATTAAATAAGTCTCAATTCTCTGACATTGAAAGGACTACTGACATAGCCAGAATGCAATTAAATCAGTTGCAGATCCAAATCAGTCATATGCCTCGTGATAAGGAACTACAACAACAGGAGTATTTGGCCCATCAGAAATATAAACACCTCCAAGCAGCATGCCAGGATTTCCTCAAGCAAAAAGCCAAAAGTCAATGGGTAGAGAAAGGAGATAGCAACACTGCTTATTTCCATGGTATACTGAAGCAAAGAAGGGTACATAATACCTTACATCAGATAACAGATCAGTATGGGAGAATACACAATGACAATCAAAGTATTCAAGCTTGCTTTCTGGATTACTATACAGCCTTACTGGGATCCCAAACTGCAACCACTAAGATCAGTCAGACTGTCATGACTTATGGAGCTTGTTGCACTGCAGATCATTCTATTGCTCTGATGCAACCAGTCACCAGAGATGAAATTAAAAACACAATTTTCAGTATTCCCAATGATAAGGCCCCTGGGCCAGATGGGTATACTAGTAAATTTTTCAAGGATGCCTGGGACATTGTAGGAGATGATACGTGTGCTGCTATTGAGGATTTTTTTAATAATGGGCAGCTTCTGACGCAGCTAAATGCCACCTCTGTGACTCTCATCCCGAAGACTGCTAGACCATCATCTATTACTCAATTCAGACCCATTGCGTGCTGCAATGTGGTTTATAAAACCATCTCAAAAATACTTTGCAACAGACTGAGCCTGATCCTACCAGACATTATATCTCCTGTGCAAGGAGGTTTCATCAAGGGACGAAGCATTATTGAAAATATCCTCATTTGCCAGGATCTGATCAGAATGTACAATAGGAAGGCCAGTTCCCCCAGATGCTTATTCAAAATGGATATGCAGAAAGCATACGATACCATTGAATGGGAGTTTCTACACCAAATGCCTATTGCTCTGAAGATCCCAGCCCACTTCATTAACTTGTTAATGCAGTGTGTAACCACAACTTCATACTCTCTCAGTCTCAATGGCAATAGTTTTGGCTTCTTTAATGGCAAAAGAGGACTTCGACAGGGTGATCCACTGTCCCCTCTTCTGTTCACTATCTGTACGGACTACCTGACAAGGCTGCTTCAATTCACAACATCAACCATGGCCTTCAAATTCCATCCCCTCTGCAAACCAATGAAACTCTCGTGTTTGATGTTTGCAGATGATCTGCTTATGTTTAGCAAGGGAGATGTTAACTCAATCATGATACTCCTGAGAACATTTGCAACATTCTCTAAGACTTCTGGACTCCAGCTAAGCCCTGGTAAATCTAATGTGTACTTCAATGGAGTATCTCAACAGCTGAAAAACGAAATTATACAGGTCTCTAGTTGTAAGGAAGGATCACTACCCTTCAAATATTTGGGAGTACCCATTAAACCCACTCAATTGAATCTCAAAGATTGTCATCCCTTGATTGAGAAAATAGTAGATAGAATAAGGAGATTGGGAGCAAGAAAACTTTCGTATGCAGGCAGATTGGTATTGGTGAGAGCAGTACTGGCTAATCTTCATAACTATTGGGCATCCATATTCATCCATCCTGGTAAAGTGCTACAAAAAATAGAGGCCATATGCAGAAACTTCCTGTGGGATGGGACGACAGAGTTCACACGAGTGCCTCTGGTTGCATGGGATAAAATTTGCCATCCATATAAAGAAGGGGGTTTGAATCTGAAACAGGCAGCAGTTTGGAATACAGCAGCAATAGGGAAATTAGCCTGGTGGGTCAGCAACAGACCAACCAAGTTGTGGGTCCAATGGATTCAACACATCTACTTGAAGTCAGCCCCATGGGATGAATATAAACCTATTCCTGATAGTAGTTGGTGTTGGAAAAAAATATGCAAAGTGAAAGACAAGTTGAAGGAAGCTGCAGCTTTACCTAGATGGCGGATTCAGAGCACTGAGTACTCCATTTCTCAGGTGTATAACTGTCTGAGAGAGCAGCAGACTGAGGTACCATGGCTTAATCAGGTTTGGAACAGATGGGTGCTGCCCAAACACAGTATTATTGCTTGGCTGCACCAGCATCAGGCGTTCAATACCAGATCAAAACTAACAGTTTGGCTACATCACTGAGGATGAATGCTGTATTTGTGCTACACAGGCAGAAACCATTGAACACCTATTCTGCCAGTGTCAGTATAGCAGCTTGATTTTGCAGGAGGTCGCACAGTGGTGTGGGATCAAACCAGTTTTGAATTTGGATAGTAATTGGAGAAGCAGAATAAGGGGGTCCAAACTACAAAGAGCAATCAGAAATGGGGCCATAAACGCAGTCATCTATCACATATGGAACCAAAGGAACATCATCAGAAATGAGCAAGTTTTAGTGAGACCACATATTGTAATCTCTAGTATCAAAGCAGAACTTAATAGTTTCATTAGAAGCAGGATTAATTCCACAATCAGTGACAAAGACAAGACCTACATTAGGTCATTGGCTTAGTCACTCATGTATTTAATCTTTTGAATATATATACTTACCTTTACCAAAAAAAAAAAGAAAATATGTTATTCAATGTTAAGTTTTTTTTTGTTATCTTCGCATCCCATCGGAAATTTTTCTTTATTAGTTCTAACAGCATTGCGTTTTAATTTTTTTTGTTATGAAATTTGATTCTACTTCTTATAAAAGATGTGGATATCAGAATCATTAACATCGATCTCCATTTAGATGGAGATTCATGACAATAATGAGGCACACATTACATTCTTAAATTATAAGAGAACTGCGATTGTATGCCTAAAACATGCAACATTTATCAGCTGGGCCTGAATTTACGATCACGGAAATAAATTTTGGACGATTGTTAAAGGCCATGACTACAAATGACCAGGAGGAACCTCCATGCTACGTTTATTCATGTTTTCATTTATACCATTGGCCATAAAATTGTACACATACAAACATAAATTGTAGACGTGATTTCTAAAATATCAAAATCATTTTTAGCAAATAGCCAACATGCACAAATAATGGACTATTAGATTTGATCGTTATAAAAAAAAGACAACTTTTTTTGGATTTTTTTAAATATATATATAAACATGACATATAATCTTAGAAAAGAAATTAACTATGCATCACGGATATTGATATAATATAGTATAGTTTTATTAACTGTGAAAATTTAAGGCAAGAACTAAATAATATTAATTATTGACTTCTTAAGCCGAACGCAAAAAGTTATGCGGTGGACGAATATATTCAAAGATTGTGTAATTTATATTATATATCATATATAGCCGACAATTTAAAACCTTATCTCCTTCGTTCTCTTTCAACAAAAAAGTTTCAAGATTATATGAGAATTAACTAAAAGAGTTAAGACTTACTCTTTCTGTTCCGGTCAATAGTATACACTTACTTTATTTCCCCCTTCACAAAAAAAGTAAGTGTAAACTATTTATTGAGATAAGTGGAGTGCTTCTTAATTTTCATCTATGTTAATCTAATTTAGGTGCTATAGTAGGACAAATTTAGAAGGATTTTTAATTTTGGAGTCGGCTACGATGTTTATAATGCTTCCAATGATGCTTACTACAGAGTAGTAATCATGGTATAATTCTAATTCTAACTAATACAAAAATATAAACAACTAAATGATTAACTCAGAGTAGAATTAAAACTTTTTTTTTTTTTTTTCAGAATAGCAAAGGATCTTATTAAAATGATTGGAAATTTATACAAGACCCCAAAACCATACTACAAGGAAGCCAGAGAAGCTCCCTATCGAAAAAAACCCCAATGGGGAAAAAATAAACAAAGACAGACCATATAAAGGACCTATCTAAAAACCAGAAAAGTAGAATTAGAACTTTAATTTAATTAGGAGCAAATAAAGATCACGTGCATTACGAAATTAAAAACCTATTTCAAGTGGTTTTCTCATATTGCATATCTTCTTTATTTTTATATAGTACAAGTACAACAATGATCAACTTGATTAATAAAAGAAATCAAATATGGTCAGCAAGTTAAGGTGTAAACCTAAGTGTATTACAAGTGTATTTAGTGCCTGTTTTTTAAAATTGTTCCTTAACGTACTACAATTATTGATATAACACTTACTTTTACATAGTAATTCATTTCTGACCGTTTGAGATATATATTAAATTTCAGGTTTTGAAGCTCACGAAAAATATGAGATTTCAGGTAGGAAGTGCACAGTCAAATGTTGATGAAATCCGACAATTTTCAGAGTGGATTCTCGAAGTTGGGGATGGATTAGCAGGTGGGTCAAATGATGGAGTAGCTAGCATTGAGTTACCAGAAGATATACTTATACATCCTGGTGTAGATCCAATATCTACTATTATAGATAGAACATACCCATCTTTAAAAGATCACTTAGGTAACCCTTTGTACTTCACTGAAAGAGTTGTACTAACACCTACTCACGATGTTGTCGAGGAGGTAAACGACTATGTCTTGGATCAAATTCAAAAGGAAGAAAAAGTTTACTTAAGCTCTGATGAAATAAGCAAGGAAGAGACGAATTGCGGGGTCAGAGAACTTTAATCTACTGAGTTTCTTAACTCAATCAGATGTTCCGGTTTACCCAATCACAGCTTAAAACTGAAAGTTGGAGCTATAGTGATGCTTTTAAGAAACATTGATCAAGCAAATGGGTTGTGCAAACTAGGAAATCGCGTTATTAGTGCAACCGTTATTTCTGGCAGTCATATCGGAAGCAATGTCTATATTCCCCGCATCACCTTGACTCATACCGATCAGACTAGGTTCCCAATTAAGTTTGAAAGAAGACAATTTCTTTTAGCAGTTTGATTTGCTATGACTATTAACAAAAGTCACGGTCAATCTCTATCTCGTGTTGGACTTTATCTTCCTTGACCAGTCTTTACCCATGGCCAATTGTACGTTGCTATATCTATGGTTACAAGTAAGAAAGGTCTAAACGTGCTACTTCTTGATGAAGAAGGAGGAATGACTAATACAACAACGAATGTTGTTTACAAGGAGATTATCGAGAAACTGTAATTTTTGTCTTAGATTTTTGAATTTTAATACACCCATTTAATTTGATTTCTACCTGATTAGTTATTTTCTTCATCCTATTTGTCCGTCAACTTAAGTTCTTTCACCAATTCATCACAAGACAATAACTTTCCAAATTACTCATTATTAATTATTTAATTTTTTTTAATCATTTATTGTTTTTTCATTTCCCTTATTCATTCCTGTTATCACATTAATCCAAATATTTTCATCATTGCTAACAAATATTCGAAAATTAGTGCACCAGGAAATTCACATTTTGACCGAACATATATTATACGCAAAACAGCCCCGTAAAAATGAATTTGTTCGAATAAATAGAATTGCTATATAATGAAATGAATTTACCTTTGTCATCTTTAAAAGTAAGTGTACACAACCCCGTGATTTTTCACGGGTGTTACACTAGTTGAGTAAATAAACTAATCAACTTATTTAAGTTTTAATTCAAATTATGAATTTTAAAATGATGTTGTTTTTCCTTTTATTATTGTAGTTTTATTTTCAACATCATCAATGGCAACCAACGCTCCACCTCTCACTAACGTATCATGGCTTCGATCCTTTATGGATCGTTGTAAACTCGATAAGCATGGTTCCAATTTTAAGGATTGGGATGCGCAATTGCTTTTGGCCGCTCAAGGTGACGATAAGAGTCGTTACCTATCCGAAGCCGCTCCGACCGCTCCGACCGCTCGTTCGTCGGTCCAAACTCGTGAGGCCTATGAAGCCTACATGAAAGAGTCCTCCGCTCTTAAAAATGTGCTCATCTTCTCCATGGAGCCGGATCTCCAAAAGAGTATGATTAAATTGACCACATCATATGAGATATACACCAAGCTTGCGACCATGTTTTCGCAAACTCCAAGGGTGATTCAATATGAGGCGGCTTCCGCCTTCTTTGACATTACATTCAAGGAAGGGCAAAAGATAAGCCCTCATGTGCTCAAACTCGTTGAGCTCGCGGAGACTCTAAAAGCGCAAAATGTTGATGTACCCGACTCTCTCATTATTGACCGAGTTCTTCACTCGCTCAATAAGGTTAAAGCGTATGCTCAATTCCGGGTGAATTTTAATATGCGAAACCAAGAGATGACATTGGATGAGTTGCATAAGATGCTAGTCCAAGCCGAAAGGGACATGGGACTTCATGAAAGTTCCACCAAGGATGTTTTAAACATCGAAAAGAAAGGGAAAACGAGCTTCAAGAAGAATGCCTTTAAAGGCAAGGGCAAGAAACGTTCAAGCCCAAGGCGACCAAAGAAAGACCTTTTCGAAAGGCGCTTCCACCTCGTCTTCGAAATCGGAAGACAAGTGCCGTTATTGCACGAGGATCGGTCATTGGAAGAGAAATTGCCCCCAAATACTTAAGTGACCTCAAAAATGGAAAGGCAACCGCCATAGGTAATAATTCTCGTTTAAATTCATGTCATTTATCAACTTATGTATAATGATACAAGCGTGTTGATATTTACCCTTTTTAATTGTTTTAAAGGGGCACCTCCAAATAATGATAAGGGCAAGGAGAAGGAAGCATGAAGTTCCTTACTTGGATGACTATGGTAGCATCCAAATTGATCGAAGACTTAAAGAGCTAGCCTCTAATTTTCATATCGTCTTCTTTCATATTTTGCATTTTATTTTGGAACAATTTACCTTCTTGTAAGACAAGGATTAAAATCCTAAAACAATGGTTGTAATTTTGGATATTAGTGACTTGGTTTTCAACCCGAGTCACTACTTTTGTTCTTAATCAATGTTTTGATTTATCAAATAAATTGCATACCTTGTTAAAACATGAATAATAGTGATCTAATCACGCAATAAACATTGATACGATCAAGTATAATATAATCAAAGAGTTGATTAAAACGGAGAACTATACCACATGAAGGTACTTTCAATCATTTTGAGAAAATGTTAATTCATTATACGATGATCATTTTGAGTGAAAATGAGAATGAATTAATCATACCATAAACTTATATACATTGGTACGATCGAAATAAGCTATCCTTCTACAAATAAGGGTTATTTTAAAGGGATAGAGTGGGAGAAAATATTCGACCTACAAACCAATGATATAACTATAGGATCTTAGAGAAGATTCCTGAAAGGGTTCTTAAGAAGAAACCTAAATAAGATAACAAAAGAAACTACGAGAGGACACTGAAGAAACTACGGGAGGACACTCGAAGAAAGGTTCTTTGTGGTCATTGTTTCAGTGGGAAACCCCGTATGAATTCGGAAGGAAGATCGGTCCCATGAGATAGTGATTTTTGAAAGATTATAAGATAATAGAGGAGAAATCATCTATCTATTAGGGGACAAGACCAATTCCTTGAAATAATGATTTTCTATGATTATAAGATAATAGAGGAGAAATCATCTCAGTCCCCTCGACAGTAGTTTATGTTGTGTCAGAAGGTATGATCTGAAAAGATGGATCACTATAGAAATAGTGATAATGATTCAAGTAACAGGTAAACATGCGAGAAATGAAGGTTCATTTAAGATATCGAGAGATATTGTTTTCAGTGGGAGCAATATTCATTAAGAATTTAAACCCACCATTTAGAGAGAATGGGTGATTCTTTAAGGTAAAGAATAAGAGGTTCTATTTAGATGAACAAAATAATTTATATCATATGATGATGGAGCTTTAACGAGAAGGTTTATTATATGGATAATAAAAGGTCGCCCACTAGAAATTAGAATGGTTGGATACGTTATTCATAATGATGAATAAAACCATTACCAAATAGCCAAAATGAGTGAAAATTATTAGAATGATGAAATCATAAATAGACTACAATGTAGATTTCAGTACATAAGTGACTAAAGAGAGTGATTCCTTAATCCCTCCAGTATATCGATACGTCACAAGTTATAAGATAACAGTGGGAGCTTTCCTCCGGAAAGGAAACTCAAAATCTAGAAAGAGTTCTAGATATGTACTCAAATAGAATCATATTATACGGGATAATATGAGAATGAAGGAGACCAAAATTTGTAAGTTTTGCAATCATGAACTAAGGTTATTCGCAAAACACTAATACAAATAGATGATTGTGCATCAAATGCAATGTAATAGTATTGACTATTGTTGCATGACAACATCATTTGAGTTATAATTAACTCAAAGTAAAAGATACTTTGTCAGAATCCAAATGGGTTGTAAGAGACAATATTGAACCCCATAAGTGAACTGGATTGACTTAGTATGGCCCCTAGCCGCTTACATGAGGTGACATCTCAAAGCGACTAAAGTGTGAGGCGATTGATGGCAAGTTCAAGTGCCATAGAGTCATATGTGATGACTAGTCGATCACATAGGCAGACTGTAAGAGACACTCTGTCGGGCAATGTGACCGCTTATAGAGTTCTGGAAATTTTATAGCCGGGTCGTGGCGAGAGCTGCTATAGTATTCTTGTGAGTCAATTTTTAGACTAAAGACTACTCTCCCAAGATGGTACAGTTTAGGCATAGCCTTGATCCGTTCTCTACGACCTTTCGTAACTGGAGTCAAATGGGACTGCTTCAGGCTGTGACTAGTCAAAGGAAATAGTGCGATAGAAATTGTCCACCC
Organism: Silene conica; assembly: GCA_029255685.2. NCBI lineage: Eukaryota > Viridiplantae > Streptophyta > Magnoliopsida > Caryophyllales > Caryophyllaceae > Silene > Silene conica. The sequence continues at coordinate 73,879,536 of CM055312.2, forward strand.
CTTGTCAGGGTTGTTCAAATCTCAAGGCCACTCGAGGAGAAGTTAACTGGAAATGCGTGACCACGCTCGGAAGGTATCTATGGTAGATAATTCCGGTCAAACAGTTATTCTCCAGATCGAGGAAACCACTCATGATATGATCGAATGCAAGTACGACCTCAGAGAGACATCTTGCATTGAATGGGAGATTGTAATAGGAAAAGAGAATTGGTAACGCACACTTGTCGAGGACAAGTGGGAGATTGTTGGGAAATGTGTCCTCAACAATAGTGCGATCACGTAATTAAATCTCATGACGAGAATGCGCAAGGGATGATACGATTTATATTAGTCAACTGACCAACATTAATCGGTAATGATTGGCTAGCTAGAGTTTGACATTACTGTCGTATGACGGTGGTGGTCAGTTGATCCCTTTAGGTCACACCTTTAGGACAATTCCCTTAATTGATAAAATGATCAAATGTATATTGATACGATTTGATCATATTCCTTAAACCCGTAAATCGGGAAATCAGAGGTTAAATCTTATTGTAAGATTTATGTTTAAAATTGAAGCGTGTCAATTGTTAAACATTGAACGATATTTTATTATATCGTAATTAGAATGAATTGGGTTATAATTAATACAAAGGTTGTAAATCGTGTTGACGATAATTATAAATAATCATTTTACAATTGTAATTTCGAATTACTTGTCAATTGATAAATATAATATTTATATGATAAATATTTATATGTTTTAAGAGAAGATAATTATATTGTATTACCTTGTGACATATTAGATGTCACATTTTATACAAATTATACAATTGACAAATTGTAAAATAAAATCCATTTTATGGATTAAAGGTGCCGGTTTTGTTAGGTGGTTTTAAGAGCATGATTAGTGTTTATTATTGTTAATAAAACATAATCATTAAAGGTGTCTTGAAAGACTACCTATTGCCACCCTATAATGCCTTGAGAAGTGATGTTGTCCCTTGTTGCACTTCCCTAAGGCCGGCTTCCCCCTTCCCCATGCTCTTAAGTGAATTGTTCCTTAAGCTAGGGTTTAGATGATATATAAGATATACTAACACCCTCATTCTTCCTCTCTTACTAAACCTAGCCGAAATTATACTAAGTAAAGGAGAGATTATTCAACCTCAAATATATATTATAAGATAATATAAACATACTAATAGTAGTATTGTAATAACATTCTAATTAGAGAGATTAGAGTTATTTAAGGAAAATCCGTTTTCTTGTACTAGCATACTCGAGATTTCGGATCATTCAAGGGTTGTCTTGGTGCATCCAAAGGAGGTATTCTTGTTGGGTACTAGGAGGATCATCCTTGCTATAATTTTGGACCGTGTGTAAGGGTTCAATATCTCCTTATTTCCGCATATATTAGCATGCATAAGATCGTATTAACATTTTAATTAAAGAGTTAATTACAAGGTTAGTTTAGTATGACTATAAATTAGTTTATGAGCAACTAATAAACCTAACAACAACAACAACTACCAACACCAACACCAACACCAACACCAACCTGCAAAAAAAAACAATTTGATATATTGGTCTGGGGTCCTTATCTCTCCAACCTAAACCCATCTTTAAATCTTTCATACCATTAGTAAACACTTTTATATTTTCTTGATTATAATGAGACAAAAATTGGGCAGCACTTCCCTATTATTCTCCAAATACATTATATAGAATTTATTTGGAGAACAATAAGGAAGTGTTGCCCAATTTTTGTTTCATTACAATCAAGAAAATATAAGAGTGTTTACTACCTAAATGGCATAAAAGATTCAAAGACAATCCCAAAACGGGGACTATTCAACAATTACACCTGATGTGTAATTATTGAACGGGTACTATTCAAGAATATTCTAAACAAATCAACCGAATCGCGAAAGGTCGTCGACGTTTTGCGAAAAATCGTCGACGTAATTCATAATAATTACCAAACCTACCCTTTCTCAACAACAAAACCTCTCTAAATTCAAACACTCACCCAAAGCTCTCACCCATCCACAACCACGCACCACCACCGCACGGCCACCACCCACGGCACCAAGACCACACCCCCACCACCCACGGCCACCGTACGATCACCCACGGCCACTGTAAGCATTTTTTTTTTGTTTTTTTAATTAATTTGTTAGTCTTAATTATGGTTGTATTATGTTATTGTTGTCATTGTTTATGTTAATTAGATTAGATTTGTTAGTTTTAATGTTATTTGTTACTGGTTTTGTTATTTTTTTCAAATTTGATTCATATTTTGTTGTTGTTCTTGTTGTTGTTGGTATTGTTGTTTTTGTTGTTGTTGTTAGTGTTGTTATTGTTGGTGTTGTTGTTGTAAGATTAGAACGGGCTAGTAATCCAAAACACGTAGGTTTGGACGTAACATGGGCACGGTAGGTCTAGGTAGGGACGTGGGAGGGGCACGGCTGTGCTTGGTAGGGACGTGGGGAAGGGGTGGCTGGGTAGGGTAGGGACGTGGGAATGGGGTGGCTTGGGTGGGTAGGGACGCGGGAATGGGGTGGTGGGTATAGGTAGGGACGTGGGAATGGGGTGGTGGGTATGGGTAGGGACGTGGGAATGGGGTGGTGGGTACGGGTAGGGACGTGGGAGTTGGGTGGTGGGTATGGGTAGGGACGTGGGAGTTGGGTGGTGGGTTACGTTTAGGGTTAAGGGCTTAGGGTTTAGGGTTTAGGGTTTAGGGTTTAGGGTTTAGGGTTTAGGGTTTAGGGTTTTTTTACGTTATAACCGTATGTTTTCAATTTTAATTCTTTTAATTTTTTTGTTTTCAGGAATGGCAAACATGTCGTTGAACGATGAAACTTGGCTTTCACAACGGATTGCAGAAGCTGAGACAGATCTCGCAAGCCCTGCAGCGGAAAACCCGATGGTGAAAGCATCTCTTGAACATCAATGCGACTACTGGATCAAGAGGCGTGACGCAGTCCGGTTAGTTAAAGAAGCTGCAAGTTCGTACCCTCGACGTCCTGACACTCGCCGCCTTGCTGAAGCGAGAAACGTGATACGTCCTCAACCCCCGTCTCAACAGGCAATGCATGTGTATTGCAAGATTATGGACGTCATTAGAATGTTTGAAGAGAATCACCACGACGATAGCGGTTCTCCTGAGATGCGTGGTTGGTGGAGTTTGAGAAGACTTTTTTAAAGATAACCGGGGTTATCCCTCCGTATTTTTCGTTTTGGGCCAATGAGGTCTGAAGGACGGGATGTATTAGTTAACAATGAAATCGCTTTGTTTGTTTGAACGTTTTTAATTTGATAACTTTTATCTTTGTAATTTGTTTCACAATGAAATCGCGATTATAATGAACATGAAAATCATTCGAAAAAACGGTAACATTTTGAAATTTGAAATCACAACGGTTACCTTTAAATATTACAACCTAAAGAATACAAATAAATCTCAACCTAAATAATACAAATATATCACAACCTAAATAATACAACCTAAAGAATACAAATAAATCTCAACCCGAGGGAGGTTGTCTTCGGCGCCGAGTTCGAGGTGTTGTTTCTATCAAAGTATGCCATCTTTCGATGTTCGACGTGTACAAATCGGCATAATGTGCAACTGCATCTTCTCTTACCCACGCCCAACAAAGATCGATCGGTGGCATGGGTGCTTCGCTCAGTGGGCCACTGTAGTGCAATCTCATCCAATGGTCATGGTAGTGTACGATCCACATGACACCGTACGGCCTCGACTCGTGACCCGTGGCCCTCAGCGGTAAGAATGTATAACAATTCCAATTCCTGACTCCTTTGTGGACGTGCTGCCCGATACAACAGATAGTCCAGTTAAACAACGACGCAAAGACAGTCAAATACTCGGAAGACATCCAATGATGTTCACCGCAACCCCCGCTACCCGTAAACTCGATAGCCCTCAAGGTATGATCCCATCTGCTCAAAAGCGGAGGCGTGCGAGGAGACTCATCAAACACTGTCTTGTACACATCGTTTCCCTGAAGCTCTCTAAGACACCACGCTCTCATGACCAAGTGGTCCTGTTCTCGACCCCGGGCGGTATGCGATAGCACCCTATAACCACAATGACCATCAGCAACAACATCAGCCCAACCATCAAAGTGTGCCCATAAGTCTTGGGGGACTGCATATTTTTTTGCCCAAGAACACAAAGGTCCCGTTGTGTAACCGACCTCCAAAGGTGCACCAACAGGTCCATCTCCGAAATCAGACACCGTACTGACAGCATATCTTCATCTGCCGGGTGGAGACCATCTCAAAGTTTCTCAATGATTACCCGTCTCTTCGCCGGATCGACCCTTCTAGCCTGCTCTATAAGAGCTTCAAACTCATCCTCATCGGTCTTCAGCCTATATTCGGGACTGTCGTACACCAAAGTCCTCCAAAACAAGTGCACATCCTCAACGTGGACCCTCCTACCGTTTCTTTGCATCAGAATCATAATGCAGGCGCAAGGCAACCCGTGAGTAGTTTGTATCGCACATCCACAATTCTCTTCAAGCCCGTTCCCCAGCTCCATCCCTCTCCTAAACTCATCTTCCAGTAACCTAATGGCTTTGATAGACACATGATTTCGCAATAAGGAGAAAAACGGTCCAACACTTGCAGAGTTGGTCAACGACGTCTGTAACTCATGTCGAATCTTGGAGTGTTGAGCTTCAAGCATGGAGTGAATACGAGTCCACATAGTGTCGAGGTTCAAGTTTTGACTCTTCAACCAAGCTTTCAGGAGGGCATGACACGATTCTACCCGCCGTGTTACCGAGATGAAAGTATTCGTTCGTATAGAAAACAACGAACTTCTTTTTGTAATGCGCCCATGTTCTCTGCACATAATCAACCAAATCTACCCAAGTTTCAGAAAAGGCTTCCCATGCTCTCCCAAACTCACCTTGTGTTCTTGCATTGATGACCCGGTACCAACCCGTTTCTTTACTATGCAATATCATGTCTTTGTACTGTTGGGGCTGGTGTCCTTGACAATTAAGTACAATGACTTATTAAATCTCTTTAAGGATCACAAGGGCATACTTCTGTATTATTACCAGTTGATCCACGTTTATCAATAACGGTTGGCTTGCTAGATAAGTTTGACGTTATTGTCATACGGATGGCGGTGGTCAACTGGTCCCTATACGTCACACCTATAGGACACGTTTGAGAGATGTGAAGGTATGAAAATACAATCACATTTTGCCGGATATGACTAAACGGTTAGTCAGAGGTATTGACTATTAAATTAGTTAATAAGATGTTGAGAATTATTATTTAATACGGATTAAATAATTTTAGCTAATGCGGATTACAAGATTAATTCGTAAATTAAATATAAACGGTTATATTTAATTAAATATTATATTCGCGTATTAATATAAACAGTTATATTAATTTGGGTAATTATACAATATCGTATTTTGTCAGACTATTATTAATATATCGACTGTATTAATATCTGATAACATGTTACGATTTATAAACATAAACCCGCGAAATATATTAAAGCTAATTGGGTCGAATCACGAATTAGAATAAGGTAAGAGTGGAAAGCCCACTCCTACCCAAACTCTAATTTCGGCCGAAATAACTATATAAGGAGGAGGACTCTCCTTATATCAGTTACTCTTGTTGCACTGTAACATGATTCTCAAGTAAAAATTAGGGTTTTGAGAGCATTCTTCTCCCAAAACCTCAGATCCCACATCTAAAACCTCAAGGGCTCTCCCTATATTGCAAGGCAATTGGAGAGGATTTCTAGCACACGCGGCCACGTCTCAGACTAAGTCTTGGGTGCAAGTTATAGGAGGGAATTTGCATTAATTCCTGTTCTTAGGCCTTTTTGCGCGAGGACTAAAGGTTGTACTTCTTTCCTCATGTTTTTAATCTTATGACGATATTCACAGTTGTATATTTCATTATAATCCTGTATTTTTGGGGTGAATACGCGTTTTATTCCCCACAAGTGGTATCAGAGCCTTAGGCCATGAAAATTTTACAATTGTGTCTTTCATAAGCTTTAAAATTTTGAAAACCGTACCTTCTGTCGAAGGCACTCGATCGAGTCCCTGTGACACTCGATCGAGTGCCATCGTACCAGGCTGCCGTGCGTGGGTTTTTAGTGAGAAATCGATCTTGTTTTCGATTCTAATTTGCATATTGTTAATTAATCGATATTTTTAGCAATATGTAAATCTTTTGTTGTTGTTTATATATGATTTACAAGTTTTAAATCCAAGTTATAAACTCGTTTTAATTTAAAAAGTGCAGCGATTTGCAATTTTACGAGCCACTCGATCGAGCCATGCTGCACTCGATCGAGTGACCCTGACACTCGATCGAGTGCCCCTGTTACTCGATCGAGTGCTCTCGTTTCGGGGTATCTATTTTCGAAAATAACTTGTTTTCTTATTTTCACATGGCTTAAAATAATATACTGTATACGGAAATAGTATATTATTTAGTGAAACGGTTCACCCTTGTTTGATACATATTGTTTTTAAAGCAGTTTAAAACAATGGATTATATGTTTATTAAAATTGGTGATTAAAACGGTATAGTCACTTAATTTTAATCTAAAAAGGTGGTTTGGTATAAATTTATCATAATAACAGTATTATGTCACGTATAAATTTTTTTTAGTTGATGCATTTTATTTATCGTCTTGTGAATGCCTTGAATGCTTTCAATAACGTATTTAATTTTTGCAAACGGTTGTAACTTAGTGTGGCCTTAGAAGATTGTGTTACCGTAATGATGGAACACGATCTTGCTTGTAATTTTGAGATCTTGAATCTCCGTTTTGGGTTTTTGCCATGTAATTACTTTTGTATTTAAATTAGAATGTATCTAGGATTGCTTTTGTAATTTAAATTAGTAATTTTGCGAAGACCAAAGACAAGACGGAGACCGGATGCTCACTCCCGCTGCAAGGACCAAGATGAAACATCAAGACAAGCTTCTAGGGTCCAACAGTGGATTCCAAGTTGTTTTATGTTTATTTTGGTAGGATAGGCCACACTAGGACTTTTATTTACGTTTATTGCATTTATCTTTACGCTTTCATCGATAATAGCTTGCATCATATTCCGCCTAAAAACCAAACCACATATATCATGCCTGAAAACTGACTCATGTAGAGGTCTCGCGTTAGTTTTCTGTGACAATACAGATGTCACATGTCATTTAAAGCCATCACTTTATTTAATTCATTCACGCTATGCTAGTTTTTAGTTCACTTAAATATGAATAAATAAAAGTTGATGGGGTCTTCCTCGTATAACCAAAAATTGAGATTAGTCTTTATAAATCAGCCTCCCATGAATCCCTTCTTCGTCGGTAGGCATAATATGACCCCTTCTACGTCGGGTAAGTGGGAACAGATGATTTATTTTATCTCAACATCATGGTCACTCGATAATATTCCAGTGACTAAGATGGACTAATAGATAGGATATACGGAAACCTATCGACCAAGAGTTCCAACGATTGGAATTAGCCAAACTGTGGGCTTATCAATATACGGAAATTGAGTCTTGGGATCGTTTATATAATTCTTGAGGGAGATCAATTATATAAATGCTTGAGTCTACGAGTTTAAATTCAATTTAATATAGACTTAAATCACAACAATAAGTTGCTTATATGGTTTTGTTTTATCTTCTTTTTCAGTGTAGAACACGTTCAATAAAACTGCTGTAAAACTAAAATGGCTGGTGAAGACCCAATGCCAAGTGCCAAGCTAGCACGTGAATCCTGGCTAAAAGCCTTCATGGACTCCATGAATCAGTCAACTAGACTGAGGAATGATGGGTCAAACTTCTCTGACTGGGAGGCAGCACTACGGAATGCTGCCATTGCTGACGGAAAGCTCAAGTTCTTAACTGAGCCCATTCCGCCAAACCCAGGAACTGGAGCTAGAGCCAACGAAATTCGCGCTCATAGCGATTTCGTTATGGAAGCGGGTGCGATAAAGAACGTACTCATCTATGCAATGGAATCCAATTTGCAAAGACGCTTCATAACCCATGGTGCAAACAAGATTTTCACCACGCTCACTAACGAATTCTCCAAGGCTCCGAGAATCGTTTCTTATGAGCATACCTGTCGCTTCTTTGAGGCGAAACTCCAGAAGGGCCAAGCTGTTAGCCCACATATTCTCAACATGATTGAGAATATCGAGAAACTGGAGTCCCTAAACTGCAAGATCAGTGAGAACATCATCGTTGATCGCATGCTTCATTCGCTTCATGACGGGTTCGCCCTCTTTAGGGCCAACTACTACATGAACGACATGAAGAAGACTCCCCATGAGCTCCACTCCCTTCTCGTACAGACTGAGAAGGATCTTAAGTTGAGTGGGAGTCTTAAGCAGGATGTTCTCATGATCTCCAGTAAGGGGAAAGGTAAAGGGAAGGCTAAAGCTCAGGGCGACCTAGCAGTAGGTAAGCCCAGGTTCAAGAAACCAGGATTTGCTAAGAGTGGGCCTGGTGAGTCGAGTAACTCACAAGGCAAGACAAAGAGCAAGGATACAAGCATGGAATGTCACCATTGCCACAAGACTGGGCATTGGAGGCGCTCCTGCCCCGTGTATCGCGAGGACATTAAAGCAGGCCGTGTTACTCTTGTTGGTATGTCTTCTTCTTCTTTTATTCACATGATTGAGATTAACCACGCAAGTTGCGGAACTTGGGTACTTGATACTGGTTGTGGTTCTCATCTTTGTAATCATGTGCAGGGCCTCCGAAACCAAGAACCCCTAATCAAGGGTGAGGTGGACCTGCGTGTCGGGAATGGAGCACGTGTGGCTGCAGTCTCGAAGGGAACATACGTAATCCAGCTTCCAAGTGGATTCGAGTTATTTTTGTATAACTGTTATTATGTTCCTAGTTTATCCAAAAACATTATTTCAGTTTCTGCACTTGACAAACTCGGATTTTCATTTGTAATAGAGAATAATAGCTGTATTTTCTCTTTGCACAATATGATTTATGGCAAGGCAGTTTCCATGAATGGAATTTATGTTTTAGATCAAACTACCGAGATATTACATGTGAATAATAAAAGAATAAAGGTAGGTGACAAAGATCAAACTTACCTATGGCATTGTCGAATGGGACACATAAATGAGAAACGCGTTAAACAGCTCATACAGAATGGAGCTATTTCGCCCTTTGATTTCGAATCATATGGCACGTGTGAATCATGTCTCATCGGCAAAATGACTCGTATTTCCTTCAAAGGTGTTGGAATGCGCGCTGCCGACCTATTAGGACTCATACATACGGACGTATGTGGCCCTATGTCGATCAACGCACGAGATGGCTATAGGTATTTCATCACTTTCACGGATGATTTAAGTAGATATGGCTATGTCTACTTAATGAAGCACAAAAGTGAATCCTTTGACAAGTTCAAAGAATACCAGAATCGGGTACAGAACCAGCTGGGTAGAAAGATTAAAGCACTACGCTCGGATCGTGGTGGTGAGTATCTTTCACGCGAGTTTGATCAACACCTAAAAGACTGTGGGATCGTACTACAGTTGACTCCACCTGGAACACCACAATTAAATGGTGTGTCCGAACGGAGAAATCGAACTTTACTTGATATGGTTCGATCCATGATGAGTCACACCGTTGTGCCTGATTCATTGTGGGGCTATGCTCTTTTGTCAGCCGCTCTAATTCTTAACCGAAGTCCGTCTAAAGCTGTTGACAAGACTCCATTCGAGCTATGGAAGGGAACGGTCCCTAACTTGTCCTTTATTCGGGTTTGGGGCTGCGAGGCTTATGTCAAGTGGAGACACGAGGATAAGCTCGGCCCGCGATCGGTCAAGACATACTTTATAGGCTACCCAAAGGGAACGTTTGGTCATTACTTCTACTCGCCTACCGAACAACGTGTTTTTGTTGCGGCTAGTGCGACGTTCTTAGAGAAAGAATTTCTCGAGAACAAGTCGAGTAATAGAACCTTCGAGTTATCGGAGGTTCAAGAACCAACTACCGAGCAACCATTGGAGGAAACAGTACCTCCAACCGAGGCTGCGGTAGATATCCCTGAGGAACCTAGGAGGTCAGAAAGAGTCTCTATTCCACCGGACAGATACATTGGTATGGTCGAGGAACACGATACAGATGACGTCTTACTCCTAGAGGGTAATGAACCCACAACCTATAAAGGTGCCATGACCAGTTCTGACTCAAAGCTATGGCTAGAAGCCATGCAATCCGAGATGGACTCCATGTATGAGAACAACGTGTGGGATCTTGTGGACCTACCTGCAAAGGTACGTCCCCTTCAATGCAAATGGCTTTACAAGATAAAGCATGCCGTGGAAGGACAACAAGATATCCATAAGGCTAGACTAGTTGCTAAAGGTTTCACCCAAGTGCCAGGCTTGCACTACGATGAGATCTTTGCACCCGTAGTCATGCTACGTTCCATTCGGATTATCTTAGCAATCGCCGCATTTCATGACTATGAAATATGGCAAATGGACGTTAAAACCGCCTTCTTAAACGGTTATTTGGAGGAAGAGTTGTACATGGTACAACCCGAGGGTTTTATCGATTCAGCACATCCTAAGAAAGTTTGCAAGCTTAAGCGTTCCATCTATGGACTTAAGCAAGCATCGCGGAGTTGGAATCATCGCTTCGACCAAGTGATAAAAGAGAATGGGTTCATTCGATCAGTCGAGGAACCATGTCTCTATATCAAGTCGAGTGGGAGTAAGATTGTATTCCTAGTACTGTATGTCGATGACATACTCTTGATTGGGAATGACATACCTCTCTTATCTTCGGTTAAAGCATGGTTGAAAAACCACTTCCAGATGAAAGATCTGGGAGAGGCACAAAGAATTTTGGGCATCCGTATCTACAGGGATAGATCACGACGGATGTTGTCTCTCAGTCAGGAGTCTTATATAGAGAAGATTCTGGAGAGATTCAGTATGACGAACTCCAAGAAGGGGTTCCTTCCTATGACTCCTGGGCTTCACTTGAGCAAGTCTCAAGAAGCTAAGTCAGTGGAAGAGAAAGAGCGCATGAGTCGGATTCCTTATGCTTCGGCAATAGGATCGATCATGTATGCCATGATATGCACACGTCCAGACGTTGCATATGCATTGAGTATGACAAGTCGATTCCAAGCTCATCCAGGTGAACTACACTGGATGGCCGTGAAAAACATTCTTAAGTACCTACGGAGGACTAAAGATTGGGGATTGACTTTTGGAGGCGACTCGACGCTCTGCGCCACGGGTTACGCAGATGCTAGCTTCCAAACAGATCGAGATGACTCGAAATCTCAGTCTGGATTTGTCTTTACTCTTAATGGCGCTGCTGTCAGCTGGAAAAGTTCTAAACAGAGTGTTACAGCAGATTCTACGACTGAGTCCGAGTACTATGCCGCCTCAGAAGCAGCTAAGGAAGCAATATGGATGCGTCAATTCTTACAAGGACTATCAGTAGTGCCTAGTTCGAATGACCCAATCACCGTCTATTGTGACAATAGTGGTGCCATCTTCCAAGCTAAGGAGCATAAGTCTAGCAGCAAGGCTAGGCATGTACAACGGAAAGCTCATCTAATCCGGGATTACGTGGAGCAAAAGGAGATTTTTATTGAAAAGATCGCTACGGATGACAACATAGCTGATCCTCTCACAAAAGCATTACCACGTGATAAGCATGAAGGGCACATTCATTCCATGGGAATTGGATGTGTTCCTAAGTTGTAGTACTCTTTTATGAATTCATGTAATAATTCATTTTCTCGTGTACTCTATTCAACCTTATTGTTATGATATAAAATGTTTTGTTTCTCATGTGGAATTGTACGCCAATTTTGAACACCACAAAGTGAACTGATTAACATTACATCGTTTTGGTCCTTGATTACCCACTTGAGCTGATAACTCAGGTAATCATTTTGTGACGTTGGTTGATGGTGGGTTCAACGAGCCATAAGTCACGTGGATGACTGACCAATCACAAAGACGAGTTATACGGATATCTCGTAGGACACCCCGTGACATCGTTATGGAGTCCTAAATGTTTTATAACATTGGATGCCAGGTCGTGGATAGGACCTCCATAGTGTTCCTTAGAGTCGAGTCTTTTGACTTTCAACTGTTTCCTGAGATTAAGACAGATTTTGGGTAACTTTGGTTTCTTTCCCACGGTCACCGTAACAGGGGCCAAGAGGATTTTTTCTGGGTTATTTCATGCTGGGCGATATCGGCAGGATTCGAGTTGAGGGAAATATCCAAACCCTTATCAGGATTTTATCATTTCTCAGGGCCACTCGAGGAGTAGTAACTGAAATGCATGGCCATGCTCGAATACAGATTCGTTTTATCAGTTAAGTTACTCTCTAGTCGGGGAAACCACTCTTGATACAGATCGCTTGTGAGATACGACCTTTGCGAATACGGATTTGCAAATTGTCTTACATTGAGTGGGAGAAATTTTAAAAGGATATGAGATTCGGTTATCGCACCTACACTTGTACGGACAAGTGGGAGTTTGTTGGAGATTGTGTCCTCCACATGTAGTGTGATAACGTCATTGAACATACCCTTGTACGGACAAGTGGGAGATTGTTGGGGCTGGTGTCCTTGACAATTAAGTACAATGACTTATTAAATCTCTTTAAGGATCACAAGGGCATACTTCTGTATTATTACCAGTTGATCCACGTTTATCAATAACGGTTGGCTTGCTAGATAAGTTTGACGTTATTGTCATACGGATGGCGGTGGTCAACTGGTCCCTATACGTCACACCTATAGGACACGTTTGAGAGATGTGAAGGTATGAAAATACAATCACATTTTGCCGGATATGACTAAACGGTTAGTCAGAGGTATTGACTATTAAATTAGTTAATAAGATGTTGAGAATTATTATTTAATACGGATTAAATAATTTTAGCTAATGCGGATTACAAGATTAATTCGTAAATTAAATATAAACGGTTATATTTAATTAAATATTATATTCGCGTATTAATATAAACAGTTATATTAATTTGGGTAATTATACAATATCGTATTTTGTCAGACTATTATTAATATATCGACTGTATTAATATCTGATAACATGTTACGATTTATAAACATAAACCCGCGAAATATATTAAAGCTAATTGGGTCGAATCACGAATTAGAATAAGGTAAGAGTGGAAAGCCCACTCCTACCCAAACTCTAATTTCGGCCGAAATAACTATATAAGGAGGAGGACTCTCCTTATATCAGTTACTCTTGTTGCACTGTAACATGATTCTCAAGTAAAAATTAGGGTTTTGAGAGCATTCTTCTCCCAAAACCTCAGATCCCACATCTAAAACCTCAAGGGCTCTCCCTATATTGCAAGGCAATTGGAGAGGATTTCTAGCACACGCGGCCACGTCTCAGACTAAGTCTTGGGTGCAAGTTATAGGAGGGAATTTGCATTAATTCCTGTTCTTAGGCCTTTTTGCGCGAGGACTAAAGGTTGTACTTCTTTCCTCATGTTTTTAATCTTATGACGATATTCACAGTTGTATATTTCATTATAATCCTGTATTTTTGGGGTGAATACGCGTTTTATTCCCCACATGTACATCATCATCTTTCTTGAATTTTTTACTCTGGTCTCAATGGCTTTGTTCACATGCCAACGACACAAAATGTGAGAAGTTTCCGGATAGAGGTCCTCAATAGCCCGGATCAAGCCCAACTCTCGGTCAGTGACAAGAGTAGGCATAGGTGACGCCCCCAGAAGCAGCTCCTCTAATCTCCGCAACATCCACTCATAAGATGTATCATTTTCAGACAGAAGGAGAACGGTGGCAATTAAGGAGGATCCGACTGGTGTCACGCCAACTATCTCAATAAGTGCAATCTTCAAAACATTGGTCGAGTAGGTGGCGTCGATAAGAGCCACATATGGGTAAGCACGGAATAGTTTGACGGCTTCCGGATGACACATAAACACATGAGTCAACTCTTTCGTATCGGGGTCTGATTCGTGCCACTCCACATATTTGGCAGCAACTGCTACAGCCAACAGTTGTTGAGTGGGATTCCTACTTTCTCTCATCTCACGCCGAACCTTGTTCGACTCGCTATAAATTTGGGTGCTACTTGGTTGGGGTTTTTCCGGGGTCCTTTGATGAAGAGCGTTCTTGATATCCCTCGGCGGAATATTAGCCCAGACTTGTTGCCTCACAAATTCTTTCTCTTCGGCATCCAAGCCGGCAAAATGTCTATCCCCATCTTTATAGGTCGCTACTTCGTGGTTGTGAAAACCAAAGTTAGTCGAAGTAAGAACGTACCAAGCAATCATCGGCTTCCCATCATCCAAATGAGCGTACTTATGCACCGCTCGAATCCTAAACAAACATCCGCACTTAGCCGACCCTCTCTTGGTAGAATTCCCCGGTTTCTCAGGATCGATCTTCTTTTTGGTTCGGCCGTACCTTGAACAACGAAAGTACGACCCGAGCAACTCCGGTTGTTTGCGATTTTTCGCCCCATTTGTTGCCTTCACTAAGGCAAAACCATTATCCATAGCTACTTTTTGAGCCCAGTCAAACGCCTCATCCAGACTATCAAAAGATATATCCGTCTCAAATAATCGGTTGTAATCAACCCCATTTCCACCAAATTCCTCAAACGAATCCTGTTAATACGCAAAATTGGTAAGGATTATATTAAAAAATATTAAAAACCACTTAATTTTTGTTAAAAACTGAGTAAAAATAACGGAAAGTAAAGGTCTTGAAAACTGGCCGTCCAAGCATGGTGTGGACGTGCATAGTACACGTCCAAACCATGCATGGACGTGTACTATTCACGTCCAAGCATGGTATGGACGTCCACTATTCACGTCCAGACCATGCATGGACGGCCAGGATTAACGTCCATGCATGGTCTGGACGTGAATAGTGCACGTCCATACCATGCTTGGGCGTGAATAGTACACGTCCATGAATGGTTTGGACGTGTACTATGCACGTCCATACCATGCTTGGACGGCTGGTTTGGCCGTCCTTTCCACGCGAGGACGGCCATTTTTCAAGTCCATTGCAAAAATACGATTGATTTTACGTAGTCTAATTCTATGGCTTCTACGTCTAATTCAACCTAATTTCTACTAAAGGGCTAAAACATGTAATTCAACAAAAATTAATTGAAAAAAAAAATTAAGATTTTAATTACTTACCGATGAATCGTTGTCGTCGTTTGACATTGAATCGTTGTCGTTGTTTGATGTTGTTGATCGATGTTGAAACCGTTTTTTTGGATTTTATGTTGTTTTTGTTTCAGATAAAAGAAGGTAGAGAGATAAAGAGAAAAGGGCATGCAATGTCTTTTTTATAGAAAACGCCGACGATTTTTCGCAAAACGCCGACGACCTTTCGCAACCCCCTTTAATCAACACTAACAATCAACAACAATGCAAATTTTATATCAAAAATCATTCGTCATAAACATCTTAACAACAATATGCGACGGATTTGGGACGAAATTAGCTACTAACCTACTATTACTAATCACCTAACAATACTAACTAAACTAATCAAATAACAATTAAACTAAACTAACTATTCTTAATAACAATAAAAAACAATAATACGGAATTTGCGACGGAATTTTGCGACGGATTAAACATAACTAATTAAGACGGTATATAAATAACGAAAGTTAGTATACATACATAAGGAGAAATGGAGAAGGAAGAAGGAAGTTAGTATACATACATAACTAATTAAGACAGTATATAAATAACGAAAGTTAGTATACATACATAAGGTTTTAGGTTTTAGTTTTGTAAATTGATTTGGGGAAAAATGAGACCCGCGGGGTCTGTATAAAAAATTTTTGCGACGGACATTTCCGTCGCAAATCTGGTCAAACTTGGACCCTTGACCAAATTTTGGTCACGTCTGGTCAATGTTTTGTGACGGAAATTCCGTCGCAAAAGTCAATATTTGCGACGGATTTTCCGTCGCAAACCTTCCCGCCATTTGACTTTCACTTCGCGGATCTTGGAATTTTTGGTCCGTCGCAAAAAAAAATTCCGTCCCAAATATATTTTTGCGACGGAATTTCTGTCCGTCGCAAATTAAGCGTTTTTTTGTAGTGTTATGGGCAAGGGTAATAATTTTAAATTATATTATCCTTTTCTCTTTCATGTTTAGTCATAAAAGTCAATTAGCTATTGTAATATATCAAGACTTTTCTCTTTCATGTTTATGCGCTTGTTTAGTTACCCATAAAAAAATATACTCCCTCCTATTCCCAATAACTGTCCCATTTCGGGTTGGGTACGGGAATTAAGGAATTCATTTGTTTAATGTAAAGTAATGTGTGGGGTGGCCGGTGGGAAGATTGGAGAGAGGAAATGTATTATTGATTATTATTGTGAGTAGAGGTGATTAAAATAAGTAATGTTGTGGGGTAAGGTGAGGTATTGTTGTGAATTAAAGTGATTAAAATAAGTGTAAACATTTACCAAAAATAGACAATGAGACATTTAGGTGAATAGACGGAAATGGACAATGGGACAGTTATTGAGAATAGGAGGGAGTATAAGGGAGTAATTTTAGAAAACTAAATTTTAAAAGGAGTTATTATTAATTTACTCTAATTATTATATGATTATTATTGTTGTTTTTGTTTTTGTTTTTTATTATTTCTTCTTCTTATTATTTTTACTATTATTATTATTTTATATATATTTTTATTGATTATTATTATTATTATTATTATTATTATTAATAGTAGTAGTAGTATTATTATCGTTATTATTATTGGTAAACATGAGAGAGTAGGGAAAAATTTAATTAAGAAGTAAATTTGATAACATTCAAATAATAATATTTGTTAATACAATCAAAAATCATAATTTTGAAAATATAGATTTTAACAAAGATATCATCTATGTTGTTTCGTTATTAACTTTCGTATCATCTTGATGTGCTTCATTATCGAGGTCATTATGGACACCAATATTACATCCTATTTTTTTGCAATTTCTTTTCGAACTTTGTCCAGGAGTTTCTTCCATTCTTTATCATCCATGTTTGAATATGTTCTTCCTTGAGTACTTTGATGTTGTATAACTGGAATACGAAGTTTATGCATTCGAATGAAATTATGAAGTGTAAAAGCGGATATGATAATTGACATTTGATATTTCGTTGTCATGTGCGACATGTTTTTTAACACCTTCCACCTTCTCTTCAGCTGACCAAACGCTGAAAATGTGCAAAAAATTAAAGCATGGTCTTCATGCAGTAGACATAAAAAAAGCTGAAAATGTTGCGTTTGTTAATTTTAAAACATAAGAAAAGAAAAAGTGAAGTCAACCAGAGTTGACTACAAAAAGAAAATACCTAAAAACTTAATATTTTAATTTTTTTAATATAAATTTTTTTTTAAAAATCGCAAATGTGTACTTAATTAAACATTTTTTTATATTTATTATTATTATTATTAGTTAGTTTGTACACTTTAATTAAACTTAATTTATTTTTCAGCTTCATTCAGCTCAGTTCAGTCTAGCTCAATTAAATTCGGTTTAACTCAGCTCAGTTCAGTTCAGTTTAGTCCAGTTCCGCTAGATTCAGTTCAGCTCAGCTCAGTTCAGTTCAATTCAGCTCAGCTCAGCCTCATTCAGTTCAGCTCAGTTCAGTTCAACTCTAAAACCAGAAAGAACAGGGCCTTAAGAGTAAGTAATACTTAGGCTAGGCTAAGTCATACTAACTTTATCCGGTTTTCTTTTGTGACATTTTTGTGTTTTGACGCAAACCTATAATTATAAAATTAAATTTAGTAGGAAAAAGAGTTTTTTTATGAATATACATTTGATAACGTTTATATTTAGGAGATAGAATATGTTATAAAAATACATATTATTAAGAGATTAGGAGAAATATTTGCTAATTGTACGGTTCGGTTCTCCACTCGTAAGCCCATTCGAATTTGGCTGACTACCAAAGTAACGTAAATAGTTGAATCGCGTATCATACCAAATAAAATAGAGTATAATCCACGAGGTCGATACCAAGTTACACGACCGATCTTCAATTCGGACCATTGAGTGAGAATTTTTTGGTAAAATTGTGTTATTTACGAAACTAATTGGGTAATTGGGGTTGGTTTGAAAGTATTTGGGGTTATAGTGTCCACGTGGACACTTTTCGCTTTTTTAAATTTGCAGATTTTATGCAAAGCCACTGAGGTTATCAGCGGCTTCACTCAGTGTATTATTTTTTTTAAACATAAACTTTCCAGGAGGTTGAGAAGTTGGGAAGAAAAGAGGAAGAGGGGAAGCCGCTTAGGATGTTGGCGGCTTTGCCCAAAAAAAATTCAAAAAAAACACGCAAGCAGGAAGCCACTGAGGACCCTGGCGGCTTCACTGCTAATATAAAAAAACCTACATTTATACATTCACACTCTCATTCACTCATCCAAAAAAATCCCCAATTTGAAACCCTCAAACCCTAACTTTTGACACTCTCATATTTGCCCCAACTTTGGTCTTGGGAACATATATCATTGGTAGACCCACTGTCATGACACCTCAAATAGTTGGGGAAGAAAACGAACTTGGTTCACAAGTAATCTCGGGTGTTGACCCTCTTGGTTGTAGGTGGTTAAGAGTAGATCGTGCTTATAAGGACCACTTGATTGGGTTAGTTACATGTAGGCATGCTCTTGATACCATGACCGACTCCATGTTTACTTGGGAACCTTACACTAGGCGAGTCCTTGAGCTTCTACCAGACATTTGTACCGAAGACCCTACCGAGTGGATCGTAAATGCACCACTCATTTGTTTTGAGATAGTTGAGTGACATTTTGCCGAGAGGGTTATTAGACAGTTTGGTTGGCATACCACGGTGCCCCCTACGTGCAAGACTTCAAAGAAGTTGCATAGACTTGATCGTTGGGGAAATGTCACCGATTATGCGGATATGCATAGAGTTAGCATCCAAAAAAGGTATAACCGCAAAGCAAGAATGACCCCTCGCGGTGCTCCTTACATGGGGTTTCATCAACTACAATGATCCATACCTTCAATGGTATCGTTCCATCACTCGTCTAGTGGTTAGCCCGCTTAGTGTCGAACAACAATCAAGAGACCTCTATGAGCCGCGTCACAACTTTTATCCGAATGCGGCGGACAACATGTTACTTGTAAGTATTTTAATTGTCTTTGTTTAGTTTAAGTACCTTTGTTTTATTTTACCAAGCATTGCGTAATATGCTATTTGTTCAATTTTTGTAGAGTGAGGGTCATGTATTCAACTACAACCATGCTACAACTATGCTTGGTAACATGTCGGATGATGTCCCACTAGCTCATGTGGACTTGGTACGTGAGATGCAAGGAATGTCACTTCAATGCTTACAACAAACGGGACACGGGTATCTTGTCCAACCATTTGAGGCCGACCATCCAAGCCCTCAACATGTAATGGCTCCTCGATATGATTTTCGACACTTGGGCCATAGAGGACTTAGCTGTGTCCAAGAGGAAGATACACCTACCGGTTCAACTTCAAGACCGAAGGGAAAAGGACTCGCACAAGACTGGACTAGTGTGGTATCATGTAGTTATTAACTTTAGATTTCGTTCTAGTTATGAAACTTTAGATTTGGTCCCTCTTTTGTATGAACTTTACGGTAATATTAGATTTTTCATGTCAATCACTTGGGATTTTTCATGTCATCCACTTGGGATTCTTCATGTCATTACTTGCGATTCTTCATGTCTTTTAGTTGGGTGTAGGGTAATCATGAATTTCATGTTACAGAACATAATGAAGCCGCTATGATTCTAGGCGGCTTCACTTTTATCACAATTTCATTCCAGTAGCCACTAGAAACATTGTTGAAACACATGCTCAACAAAGCCGCCAAGGTTCTAAGCGGCTTTGTGAGACTTCTACAACAATCTCATTTCAGTAGCCACCGGAAACTCTGATGAAACACTTGCTCACCAAAGCCGCTATGGTTCTAAGCGGCTTTGTGAGACTTCTACAACATTTACATTCCAGTAGCTACTGGAATGATGTTAACAAAGTTTTCCACTGAAGCCGCTGTGGTTCTTAGCGGCTTCCAGTGGTTTCTTCGTATTCCATTTCCAGTGGCTACTGGAATGAGCAATCTATACCTCTTGACTGAAGCCGCCCAAAACCTTAGCGGCTTCATTAAAAGTCTGCAAAAAGTTACAAAAACGTCCACGTGGACACTACAACCCAAATTATTTTCAACTCAACACCAAATTCTCAATTAACTTGGTAAATGGTACTCCCTCCTACCCAAAATAAGTGTCCCGTTTGCCCTTTTTTTTTATTCGTCAAAGTGTCCCGTTTGGTGGTATTTGTACGGTTTTATTACGTTTTTACCCTCCCCTATTTACATTTATTACCCATCACCCACCCCTTACCCAATATAATTAATTAATTAACCCAACCCACTAACCCCATATACCCACTAACCCAGTCCAATTATTTACCTAACCCAACCCATTACAACCCCAAATCCACTAACCCCTCCCGCCATTTAATAACCTGAAAACCCTAATTGCTCCCTCACTTCATCCGCGGCTTTCTTCTCCGTCATATCTCTCCTACCCCAAACCCTAATCTCCTTTCTCTCTCCTCAGTCACCTCCTCTCATCTCCTCCTCACATCTCCTGTCATCTCATACTCTTTCTTCTTCTTTTTTCGTCAAATTTGTGAGTAAAAAACTCCGTAATTCGTATTACCATCGAAAGATCTGGGTTTAAATTGTGATTTTAGGGGAAAATAAATGGAAAATTACGTGATGCTTGGTGGCCAGATTGATTTTAAAGCTATGGAGTATTTATATGAGGATTATGATTCTAGGGATGAGGGGATGGATGGTGAGACAGAGAGTCAGGATGAGGTTGTTGTTGAAGGTAGGGAAAAGATAAGCAAGGAAGAAAGCGATCGGGTGAAGGGTGAGCTTTGGATAGCAAAACGTAAAAAACCGGAGAAACGTTTGACCGTTATGGAGGATCTGGTTAAATATTGGCCTCGTTTTGGTATTTTATTGGAGTATGAAGTAGAGTTGGCTAAAAAAGAGAGTCTGTCTGAGGTTGCATGTCTGCCTGAGGTTGCATGTCTGCCTGAGGTTGTTTGTTGTTCAGAACCGGAGTTAGATTTTGATGAGATACGCAATAATCCAACTATACAAAGTTGGTTTATGAAAGAAATTGGGAAATGTTGGCCTGGTCTTAATGGGACAGAGGAAGATGAATCCTTCTGTCTTTAAATTATTGAGGCCGGATCTTCAAAGGTATATTCTACATCTCTTAGTTTGTTAACTTTTTTTTTTAATTTCAATGGACTAATGATGATAGTGTACTCTGTATTTGTTAATCTTGTAATTTCCGCTTCATCTTAACGAAAAACCCAGTGATCTCTAATGTGAGGGCTGTTGATTGCCAACAACATTGTTGGTCGTATACAATGCCACCACTTTTTCTGGTGATGAGGCTGTATATGATCAACATTGTTGTGTAGGTTGTTTACATTAGGTAGTTAATCTGAAATGCTACCATAACAAAATATCCCTGGCTGCCATAATTTGAAATTTTACAAAAACAGTTGCAAAGTTCTAGTCATCTTCTGCAAAACCTTGAATGTGTTGTCTGCAATTTTAGTTCTGCTGTGCAAAATATTGTTGTTGTCTGCTGGTACTTCTGCTGGTACTTCTGCTGTCTTCAAAATAATTGTATCTGCCCAAAATGTTGTAATCTGGTGGTACTTCTTGTGAGTGCTTCGTTGTCTTCGGTCATACTTCACCTGCAAAATGTTAGTCTTCCTACATTCTTTACTCGTCAGCACAAATTTGTTGTAACCATTCACTAATTTGACCAATTGGGGGCATCTCATCCTCACTTAAACTGCTGCTTGACTCCTCACTTACACTGCTGGTTGACACAAGTGGTGCTTCAGTAATGGTGCCAACAGGTTCAATATCACCTGTTGGTTCATTACTAGTGCCACTGGTACTTGCTTGGTTCTCTGATAATGTCACTGCATTTATTAACTCATTTATACTTCTAGGATCCCCAACATTCTGTATATACCTAATGCATTCCTTAACCAAATCCATGTCAGCAGTAAGGTAATTAGGAAGTAAATCAGTAGAAGCTAGTACGTATGTGGCACAGCATAATCTATGCCTCCTTTCCTTTTCATTACTTCAAGCATACATGCCTGTAATGTTAACCACACGTACTTGAGTTTGAGAGCTTTCTGTTTTTCATAGGCAGTGACTGTGTTGTGTATTAATTCATCTAATACCATTGCCTTTTTCTTTTGTTGAAGAGATTGTATTGACCTAAAAAACCCCAAGTCTAAGACATTCAAGTCTGGTGAGTTGGGAGTTTGATAGGCCAATTCAATACTCCATCCATCTGCTGTAGCCATTGCTTTGAAATCAGGGTCGTCATTTGAAAAATGAGGACGAGCGTTATCTTGTTGTATAACCACACGTTTAGGCCTATCAGCAGGCCATTTAGCCTTAATTGCTGGCAATACACAGTTTAAAATCATGTCCTTTGTTACTTGTTTATTTATTGAGTCAATGCATTTTGTTTCTAATGTCCCTGCCACTCTGTTTTTGGAATTTCTTTTCGCTGGAACTTGGACAACAAATGGCCAGATTCCTATCTTCCCATCAAAAATCATTTCCCCATCTGACCCATACATTGGCTTTGCTACGGCACACATGAACATGACTTTCTCTATGAAATTTTTTGACTATGCACACCTATGTGGATTTTTTCCCCCTTTTCCCATGTAAAAACGTGTAGAAGGTTTAGTTTTTGCAAACCATTTCTCATCAATGTGTACGATATGATTGTCATCTTTAAACACAACTGTTTTGGTTAATGCATGATACTCTAAGTGTTGTAAACAGAATAGTAGTCTAGCAAGTTTGTTGTTGTCATTCAAACCTGGCTTGAGTGCGTTTGTGTGTGCCCGTATCTGCTTTGACTTAACCCATCTCGAAACCGTGAACTGGCTGACTCCTATGCTGTCTGCTAAGTCTTGTTGTGTAGTCCTTTTAAGTAGATCAGTTGCTTTGATCTTCTCCTCGTCTAAGGCAGCCTTTCCCCTCTTCTTGGATCCTTTTTTCCGGTTGCCCACATCCACTATTGTGTTTGTTGTTCTCTGTGATTGTGCAAGCTTCCATATTCTGCTAACTGTCCTTCTTGTCACCATGAACCTTTCTGCCACTTCATTTATGACACCATGAGAGGGCCTGCTGTTGTTGCTTTTACTCACCAATATTTCATTTATTTTTTATCTTTGAAGGTTTGTTAGATTCCTCTTCATTGAGTGTTGCTTTCAGATTTTTGTTTGGGAGTTCTTTATGTGAAAGTGCTATTTTGGCTGTTTGCTATTGAATGAACCCTCCATGAATAGAAAATCTATTTATAGACAGTGACTGGAACTTTGCACTGTGATTGTTTTTTCCATTTTGGCGCCTGAAAATTTCATCTTCTTGTAATTTGGCTCCATTATTTAAATTTGGTGCCAATTTCAAACTTAGATGACATTGGATGTGAATGTTATTGGACTGACATTTGAGTTAGCTTGGCTGATGGAACACCTGTTTTGGGACGATCGACATTAAATGACGGAAATAGACGCTAATCTGAAGTCCATCTTTTATTTTTTTAAAATTTAAGTACTGTATTTATTTTAATGTAAACGTAATTTATTTAATGTATTGTAATTTATGTAATTTAATGTAATCTATGTAAGTTAATTTTATGTAATGTTATTTAAAGTCGTTAATTTAATTTAACGCGGAAGTCTGTAAAAAAACCGTTTATTGTTGTTACAACTCTCTTTGAAGTGCTGTATGTGTATTAGTAAAGGGGGAAACATAATGGGATTATAAAAGGGAGGGAGTCATTATGGCTTTAATCATATCATTATTTCTTACAAATCATACCTTCTCTCTCCAATCTAAATACCCCTACACTATCCAAAATACACCAAAATACACAAACCATAAATTCTTGATTCAAGGCCAAACAGGACACTTATTTTGAGTAGGAGGGAGTACTATTTTACCAAAAAAATTCATTGAGTGAACACCCTTTTGTCCCTCATTCCATAGCGCAAAAACAACCTCGCGAGCAACCATTTATTCCCCAACAGGCGAACCCTCTTGTTCTCCACCTTGAAACAAAACAATGCAGACACAAACACACTTCCTCTCTCTACCATCACCTCGCACTTTCACCTTCCGTTCTCCCTCCAAACCTTCGTCCTTCATCCCTACCTTAAACCCTAACCATTTTCACGCTTCGTCTTTCACCTCTAACTTCAATCTCTCTCTTCCAACAACTAAGCTCATTTCTTCTCCAATGGCGGCGGCTATGGCCGTACCTTCCAACTCAAACATCTCTATACAATCGGAACTTAACGATGATGATCTTGCTCGTTTTGCCGATGTCGCTAATCAGCTCGCTGATGCTGCCGGCGTTGTCATTCGCAAGTTTTTTCGGAACAAATTCGATATCGTTGATAAAGATGATCTCAGTGAGTATTCGCAATGACGCTGTCGAATTCGAGCAATTTAATTTTACATATTGTTATTATTAAACTTAGTTTAATCGGCTTCTCTTGATTTTAAATTATATTGAGTTTTTCGGAACAAGTTGAATACTTGATGCTGTTGAATTCAAGCAATTTAATTGGAGTTTAATTCTGATTAATTAATTGTTCGTTCGTGATTAGTTTTGTTTTTTCTATAGAATGCAACTAAGTGTGTGAGGCATCATTAGTAATGTACTTACTGTCGTAGGGAGCATGTGTTTTCGTTGCAAATTAACTGTATGTTTTGTTTGTTAGCTCAATGTAGCTATCAGTTATTCGTCTAGTTCACCGAGCTCAAAGTCGTAGATGAAGACAACTTAAGTTAGTAATATCACTTCTGCCGTCGAATATTCAAGCAATTAAGGCTATTTAGCCCCGTTCTTTTGGGCTAAATTTTAGTTCCTATAAGTTCAGTTCAGATGAGTTTAGGTCCACTCAATTCAGTTTAGTTCAGCCAAGTTCAAGTCGTGTTTGTTAGTTACAGCTTAACTCAATTTGCTCAGCTCTCTAATTAAGATCATTGCGTGCAACTGCGAATGTGGGAAGAATTTTGGCTAGCGTGCGTTTAGGTCGGGGTTTAACGTTGGCTTTTGATTTGTTTGTTAGATTAATTTAGGGTTTGTGGATTGAGGGATTTGAAAGGAAAGGGAGGGAGGGGAGTGATTTGAAGGGATGAGAAATCATGGTTTGGTTAGCAAATTGGAGGTGGAAGGATTTGGAGGTCCCTCCATTTCCCTTCTCCAATCCAATTTATTTTCTCTTCAACAAAATTTGGAAGGAAAATCAACTCCATTTTCCCTCCCCTCGCCTTCTCTCCCTTTCTTTTCCCTCCTTCTCCCTCCCCTCCCTTTCCCTCCTTCTCCCTCCCCTCCCTTTCCCTCCTTTTTTGCTATCCAAACACACCCTTAGGGTGTGTTTGGATAGAAAAAAGGGAGGGAAAGGGAGGGGAGGGAAAAGGAGGGAAAAGAAAGGGAGAGAAGGGGAGGGGAGGGAGAATGTAGGAGTTGATTTTCCCTCCAAATCTTGCCTATGTTGCAGGGGAAATAAATTGGCTAGGAGGAGGGAAATGGAGGGATCCATTTTCCCTTCCCTCCAAATCCTTCCACCTTCATTCTTCTAACCAAACAATGGATTTCACATCCTTCCAATTCCCTCCCCTCCCTTTCCCTTCAAATCCCTCAATCCAAACGCACCCTTAGTGTTCAGTTGTTCGATTAGTTAGCAGTGCTAACTTACGGATGCGGATTTTCAGATATTTGTATCTGTTCAATTGAGGAGATTTTGATAGTTTTTTTTATCTGTAGCGTGTGATGTTTGTTTAATGTTAGGTGTTGTAGATTTGTCGAGTTACATGCTATTTGAATATGTTGAGTTTTCAGGTCACGGACACTGATGCATCACTGTACTGAGTGTACTCTGTGTTTTAAGTTTGATATTTATGTTCCCCTTCTGTTTTATGTCCTGTGATAAATTTCCAACTTTGACTTATAAAAAGCATATATCGTACGTAATGAAGACTCGAAGAGTTATGTTTGCTCCCACTGTTGCCTACCTAGGTAGCACGGACACTTCTCTTAATTAGCCGTGCCGTGTCCGACACTCAGACGCCGTGCCGTGTCCGACACTCAGACACCCGACACTCGGTGGTCACATGGTAAACATATTATAGTTTAGACGAGTAATAAAATTTTAAAAAAGATCGATTAGAGGATGATTTTGGGTGGAAAGAAGAGAATTAGTTATAGTAAAGGTCAAATTATACCTTTTCTTGTTTAGATTTAGTTTCAAATACATGATAAAAATAAAATTATACGTTATTTATAACCATAAAATATATTTTATTATATTTATAAATGCCGTGTCCCGTGTCCTAAATTTCATGGGATGCCGTGTCCCGTGTCTCTTGTCGTGTCCGTGTCCGTTTTGGTGCTACCTAGCTGCCTACTATCAATGTGTAACAATTTCACTGGCTAGCTCCAAGCCTGCAAGTACATTGTTGTATTCCTGATCTTCACGAGATACTAATACTCTTCAATGTTCATGATGTGATCTAGGTCCTGTGACAATTGCTGATCGGACAGCCGAGGAATCTATGGTCGCCATACTAATGGAAAAATTTCCATCACACGCAATGTAAGTTATGGAGCTATGATCTCAGCGTCACTAGTTTCTAGTGAGAATTGCTAACTGAATTTTAAAAAATGGGGTGTTCCCCATTATAGGTCAGAGTTTCAGCTTTTACTGGTCTGTAATCCTGTATCTCTGTTTTCAAAATAAATTCTAACGTTTTTGCAGTTTTGGGGAGGAAAATGGTTGGAGATGCAAAGAAAAACATTCAGATTACGTATGGGTTTTGGATCCTATTGATGGCACAAAGAGTTTTATAACTGGTAATTCCCTTTCAATTCTCATCAAAAGGTGAATTTTTTGATAATTTTTAGTAACTCATTTGACCTTCACTCTCTCTAGGAAAACCATTGTTTGGCACCCTCATCGCCCTTCTGTACAAAGGTCAGCCGGTACGGATCAATTGTCATGTGTATGAATTAAACATGAATCAATAATATCTGTAGTTTGACAGTTTCTTCACGGAAATACAGCACCTGGAAAAGATACTTCCTTGCTGTTTCGTTTAATTTATCCATTTCTTACCTGGTGGATTACTTGATTTCACATTATTTATGCACTTGTACATAATGGTCTTTTCTTTTCTCCGCTTTTTTTTGTTTTTTAATAGTTATTTTCGGTTTCGAGTGATGGTTCATGTTAATCAACCCAAAGTTATTTTAAGATTAGGGTTCGCTTCTGGTTTCTCTCTAATTTACATAATGAGCCCATGAATGACTGCAATATTTTCTGATTTATCTCATGCTGAGATCTTTATATGAGCTATTTACATGGTTTCTACTGTCGTAGTTCTTGACATCTGTGATCAATTTATCATAGATTCTTGGCATAATTAATCAACCTATTCTGAAAGAAAGGTGGATTGGAATTGTTGGGAGGAGGACTACATTGAACGGGCAGGAAGTGTCAACAAGAAGTTGTGCAGCTCTGTCACAAGCGTATATGTATGTCTATAAACAACATTAGTATTCTTTGTAGATCAAGTATATAATCATATGTGAGCTGCCCTATTTACGACTTTTAGTAATGATTGACCTGTGATCTGCTAACATATGTTAAGGTACACTACGAGCCCCCATCTATTTGCCGGAGCTGCAGAAGACGCATTCATTCGTGTGAGAAATAAGGTCGGCACTTATCTGTTTAAAGTTTCATGCTTCTTCATCCAATGCTATCTTGGTTGAATTGATACAACATCCTAAATTTATTTTTCCGATTTGACTTTGGTGGTCCACTACTGCCAACTTCAACCATTAATTTGTCCTAAAAGTGATAGAGTTGCGGCTTATAACTTGTAACAATAATATTAGTGTAAAACAACTCTGCACTTCTAAGATTTTAAAAATTTTAACTATTAAATTCAATTTTCATATCCCCTCTCCCTCTACCATTGTTTGGATGGGTGGTGGAGGATGTTAAGCCTGTTTATCCCACTTGTATTTGCTTATATAGAACCGATTTTAAGTCAAGTGTGGATTTTTTTGGAGACGCATTGACGCAAGTACTACCTTTTTAGTGGGTATTGAATAAGTAACTTGCCGCTCTTTGAACAAGTAGAACTGCCGTATACAACTATTTATCAACTATTTATGTTTTTACTTATGATTTCATTTTCTTTGTTATTAAAATAGGTCAAGGTGCCACTCTATGGCTGTGATTGCTATGCGTATGCACTTCTCGCTTCTGGGTTTGTAGATCTTGTAATTGAATCTGGCCTTAAGGTGAGGGTTTAAGCCTGTAATTTTGTTTTGTCATCTATGTTTCTTTTAGTGAACTAAACTGATTTTTTTATGGCATCAGCCGTATGACTTCTTGGCATTGATACCCGTCATAAAAGGAGCGGGTGGATCTATATCTGATTGGGAAGGCAAGGAGCTGTGCTGGGAAGCTTCCCCGGAATCTCATCCAACAGGTACTATAAGTTTCAACATTTGACATGCTCCATATAACCAAAGATGTCTTTGCCTGAAAATAAAACTTATTCCGACTAACATTTTTTCTTCTCTCGTGAATGGTGATAGGTTTTAATGTAGTTGCGGCTGGAGATCCCAAGCTTCACCAACAAGCCGTTGAATCTCTGGAATGGCGATGAGTTTTTCTAAGCACCCAATGCAATGCAAATTTGAAGCTCAATTCAGTACACCAACTAACCTGTATTTGGAATTTGTGAATTAATCACATTCACCGTTTTACGCTAGATATTATTGTTTTAGTGTAGAAAGGGTTAAAAATAAAGAGCACGACATCCCCTTAATCTCATTGTTAATCTTATTTGGGTTGTACAAGGAGCATTTTTTCCTAGACATCGCATTCGCTCATCCGACTTCTGGCAAACTAAAGCAAACTGACATGTAGAATGCCTTCTGGCAAACTAAAGCCAAAAGAAAAGAAAAAGATGTTTAGAAAATCCCCGTTGATTTTCAAGGAACTATCACAAATTCTAACAAAAATTACTGTGACTATTGGTCTAGTTTTTCCAATGTCTTGCTCATTTTTTGCGTCTCCCCTTACCCAAGTCACTCGGACTCCGGGAATATTAAGGATGATGACACAAGAAGATGACTCGATTCAATTAGGAATGCCGACATGATTGCTATGCCGTATGTTAACCTATTTATCCCGCTTGCATTAGGAATGTAGACGTCTTCTTCATTCCTCCTCCGGGTCACCATCAAATCTTCTCTCCCCCATATTTCCATCCATGCCTATACTTTCTTCTCACACTCCCGTTCTCCTCTCAAACACCACTTTAGCAGCCAGCCACCATCTTTACCCTGAAAGAAAACGTCTGCACTCTACAGTGCTTGTGGAAACTTTGAGAAGGCGACACTCATTCCAACCCAACAAGAATTTTCGAACATCAGATTACTTGCACAGTAAGTGCCATCTTAGCTTCAATGTACAAAAAGAAATAAATAATAATAAAAAAACTCCCAACTGGCATTTCAAGTTTCTTCAAGTTTCAACTAAAGGAAGGTAAACTCTGTCTGATATACAAGATTCTGATATCAGATTACATACATTGTTCATCAGCTAACCCGTTTCCTAGCAAAAAAAAAGGCATTAATTTCATACGAATGGCTACCTAAGTAAGAGTCAAACACTAGAATCTAAGAGTCTATCTAACAGAATAAATACTGGGTACCCGAAAATTCACGAGGCAAAGCCACCTTCCATGGCTCCGTGTTAGGCACCTGCATTTACCTGATGCCTAAGGTTGGGAGAGCAATGATTTCAGGCAATATATCCACATTGGTTTATAGCAGTCTAGCCTTCTTGCTCGTGTCCGAATTCAAATTATCAAGGACAATAAGGTCATCGCTATCATCTTGCAGCAATATACCTTTTTTCTTGCTTATTTTATCATCAATTTCACTCGAGCGAAGTGAGTTGGATGCATCTGAAACCTCATCTGATTTCCTTTTCTTGGACATGGAATTGGTTTCAGCTTCCTCAACTTGTTCTATTGTAATCTCACCATTATCAAGAGAAGTAGCTTTCTCTGTTTCTAAGGAAGGAGATAATGACCATCCGATAAGAACCATACGATCAGGCTCATTCTCCTCATCAAACTCCTCTCTGAAATACATTAAATGCAAAATGTGACATTTTACTCATAATCTGTTGTCAGAGTATTAAAAAAATAATCAAAATTTTTGTGGTGAAACTGAAAGATGCTCGAGACATAAGCCTTAGCCGGATTTTAAATACTATGTGATTCATATTGATACTCTCGTTCTCTACTTTGTCTCCACTAGGACAAGTATTGGTTTTGTAAGTGTCGGGCAAGGATCCACAGCCATATCCTTGAGTGTTGTTGGATAGGGGTATGACAAATGACCGCGATGTAAGGTGACTACCAGGCATAAAAGGTTGGCTCATGTAAGGCCAACAACTTGAAGGTGGTTGTGCGTAAATTTATGAGCCCGCGACAATTAGCATCTGCAATAATTCATGAAAACTGGACTATCAACGTGACAATGCCCAAAGAATTTCCATATAGATACTTCTATACATCAACACCATCCGTGGCTGTCTGGATACTAAAAACCGATGTTGCATTTGCCAAGCGTCAAGCCATCAACTATCAGAAGCTCAATCAGGTTAAAATTACACAGGACTCCCTTAATAGTGAAAAGCAAGTTCTCGCAGTAATTGCTAGAGCTGGCAAGCCTAACCTGACCTGACCCGACCCGAACCCGAACAAACCTGACCCAACAGAACACGGGAATTTTTTTGACCCAAAACCAACCCCGATGACGACCCGTAACCCGACACTACCTGATAATCAGTGACCCAAACTCAACCCAGACCCAGGCCGACCCGATATTGACCCGATTAAATTGATGACTAGACAATTATTAAACTTAAGATTGATCAAAATGAGAGTGATTTAGTGTTCCGATTGATAAGATTGACTTAGTATTGAAGTAGTAAACCAAATAATGGTCAGAAAAATAATTTTAATGGACCAAAAAAAAAGTAGTGCGATATTGATATCGCTAGACCTGATAATCCCCCGACCGGACACATCATTTGACCCAAAACGACCAGACACATCATTTGACCCGAAATGACCTGAGCCCGGCCCGAAAAGGTATGCTGACCATAATCCAATATGAGTCGGTCCGACTTGACCCGACTGACCTGAATGGCACCTCTAGACTAGTAGCTCAGTCTGAGGCTCACTGAAAAACACCCAAAATAGACAAGAAGGTTCTCGAACATGAGGACTCACCAACAACTCTGCCATATGTTTGCATTAAGGGATTTGAAGAGAAAGGGAGAGGAGGGAAAGATAATTTTCATTTTGTGTTTGAGGAAAATTAAAGGATCCGTTTTCCCCTTCGAAAGCCAAACTAAAAATAAGGGATCTAATTTCCCTACAGCTAGACACTATATAGCTAAGCAGATGTAAACGTCAGCCAGACCCTATATAGTCAAAACAATATGGAAATAAACACCTGTGCTTTATGTTGATGTTGCAGGAGAGCTCCTGTTGTAGATCCTCAACTGTGATTATTGTACCACCAGTAATAGAAGATGGAAGCTCAGAAAACACCTGAAGCAAACGAAAAGTAAGAAACTCTAGATGCCACACTGTGCATGCCAAATCAAATGCTATACAATAACTGTAAGCAAGGTACCTTATCAAGGTTCGCTTCATAATTCTTTATCATATCTTCATCAAGATCATCACCAACCTCATAAAGAAGAGACAAACCATGCATAACCAATGGTAGATTCATGCCCAATTTTGCTCGGACAATCTTTTCAATGAACTCCCGGAACTTTGTCCGTGAAGTATCTACCTCCAGAGTCAATGGGGTCTACATACGTAGCACCAATAAAAAATGATTTATCAACATAAATAACCCTTTTGTTTGGATAAAAAAAAATGGAGGGAAAGGGAGAGGAGCGATTTGGAGGGAGGCAATTAGAATTTGGACGGGGAGGGAAAAAGAATCTCTTCATTTCACTCCTATGAGGCAAATTGTTCCCCTCTAACAAAGAAACAATTTGGAGAGAACTCCCTCCCTTCATTCCCCCTCCCATTCCCTTCCCTCTTTACTCCTCCCGTTCCCTCGATTTTTTTGGTATCCAAACAATGGGTAAAGGTCCAAAGAGCAGTTTCAAGTATGAGGAAAAATAATGGGAAGGAGATTGATTTACCTTGGAGCAGACAAAGCAAGCTTTATTTGGTTCAAATGGCTCAACTGGCATGAGAAGCATCTTTCTTTTTGGATGTTCATTGCAGTAAGTCATCCTGAATTGAGGTTGCAGGGATATATAATAAATGAAAAGAACGGAGTAACAAACAAATGATGACAACAGGATAGAAAAGATGCGTAATTTTTTGACAGAATATTATGTTACAACGGGACACAAAGGTAGTGAGTAGTGACGCCCATGTCCACAAAGATATTTGACGGCCATCTAAAAAAAACACCATGGGGTGACACTGTGACATCCAGTATTAAAAAACACCCTAAAAGTGATGCCCATATGGCTGCTCGGCCCAACTGGGACATTCACCCCGAGCAATTCGTCATATTCAGAATAACCAAAAATAATAATTTGTCTAAATGATGGTATGAAAAGTTTCAGAATCCAATGTCCAACTACAAAAATATAATACAGATTGGCCTATAGAGAAGACAATCAGTATTCAAAAATGAGGGTGGCAGTGCAAAACGCCTAAGAGGATCAAGTCATCACTATAAAAAAGGACCCACAAGTTCACAGCATACCTTAAGTTTTCAAAGTCCTGCCTCAGCACCTTCATGGCCTCAATAACAATCAACCCGGCAACAATAGCATTTGTCGTTGCCACAGCATGAACGATATTTCCAGCAATTCCTTTAGCTTCAAAAAGGCTGTGCATAGGAATACCAAAAGAAGCAGCTCGTATATTTGCTGCAGCAGTGACAAACTCAACAGCTAATTGGTCATCTTTATCGAAAATTAGACTCCCAACTTCCTGTTCAGATAAGTATAACAAATTAACACCAAGGCAAAAAGAAGCTTCAAGTTTACAAAGTAAGACTGTCTGAAGGCAGTGGATCAAACCTTCACTCTCTTAACTAAGAACAGTCTCAGAGCTTCGAAAAAAACTTGAGAGTTCTCTTCAAGGCTCCACAATTCCTGTGGATTCTTCAGACCAAGTACAGCCATTGCTGAGACTGACGCTGAATCACTATCGGTAGAGCCATTATCTGGATTGCCACTAGTATATAGATTTCCGTTTTTGTGGTTATCAGGCAGCACATCTTTAGCATATATTGCCTTTGGTCTGGTGCGGTTTTTCCAGGTCTCTTCATTCGACAAAGCCATTTCAATATTGTAGCCAAAAACATGATCATATATTCTCCTACTATAGCATATTATATCTTCATCATTCCTACGTTCAAATACATCATCGGAATTTGCTGAGGAGCTAGCACCATCATTTGACCGCACATTGAGATCATTATCCTGATTCTTATCACCAAATAACTTGGCAAACAGAAGATCTTTGGCCCATACAATACAGTGAACAAACTGCAAGCGGCATGCCAGAGAAATAATTAGCCAGCAAACTAAGAACAGCAGCAAATAATTATTAATGTAAAAAATAGCTACCTTTGACGGAGTACTGGTAATAGTACAAACAGGATAAGTTTTTGGAGCAGGCTTAGGATAGCACTCATAGCACTCTGTTCTGTCCTTTAGATGCACAGCAACCTGATTACAGGCCAACCCATTAAACAATAGAAAATACATGAACATAGAGAAAACGCAAAACATTTTCAATCCAAAAACAGCCAACACAGGAAACTCAAATCTGGCAGATTACATATATAACAAAAAAAATATACACACAAAAGGAATCATTTATGTTCGAAACGGTTCCAAGACTATCTTCTGTTTAACACCGCGAAGCAAACTAGGCCACTCTAGAGTAAACGGCTAACATAAGTGGCAAAGATTAAATCTAATTGACAAAAGTTGATGTCACGATTCACAACTCTTCAATTAAGAAAATTTCTGCGACATGCGAGCTAAAATTGTTTGTTACGACCATGAAAAAAGTTAAAATTAAAAAATTGATGTAAAGTTTACAGACACTCGCATTGAGCAATAAACACGATCATTGGATATATCCAGAAAAGGTCAGCTTAAACAATAATCATGAAGCAGAAAAAAGCAATCAAAGTTTCGCCATGTTTGTACACTGTACAAACACACAGCAGATCGTTTAAAAGCTCAAGCACTCTTAATTCATTATCATGATGGATTGATGGCCTCAAGCTAAACACTAGAAGTAACTCACTGAAAAAAAAAAAATATGTGAGTGGCCACATTTCACTCCCAGGTTAATCTCAGTCATCATAGATGAATGACTATTGGGTAGTACATTTGAGGGAAAAAGGGATATAAGTAGAAATGAATGACTACTCTTAGACTTCCACATGCCTCTCTCATCTTAACTTTTTGAAAAATAGAGAAAAGCACCTGTCCCAAGAACCCAGTAGTCCCACTCTCAATCAATGGAACACCAGCAGCCAAGCAGAGACGGTTGACATGACGCCTGGCATCTAGATTATCAAGGCCATTCAAAACAACATTGAACTGCTTGAAAAAGTCTACATTGAATTCAGGGCTCTTCACATTGGCATGGTAAGCTGTAATACTTATATCAGGTCTGACTTTTAGCACAGCATCTCGAGCAACCTGGCTGAGATTTCATTAATAACAATATCCGAACAATTATTGATGAGACAAATAAGATAGTGCTACAGTACATACTTTTGCCTTAGATTGTCCTACATGTGACTTCCTAAACAAAAATTGTCTGTTCAAGTTGCTGACTTCTATCGTATCCATGTCAACCTGCAATCGAAAATGGCATAAAATTACTTATCGCATAAATGTATGATCTTCTGCAACATATGAACGAAAATTTCAGAAACTTTAACCTCAAATCCAGTAAAAAAAGCTAGACCACTCTGTCTCTTGACCATCCCACAAGACAATGACCAAAAAAAAAATATTGGTCATGAATGAAGACTAGAAGAGAAGTTAAAGTTGAAGATCATCCAGCGTAGGTTAAAAATAAGGATGAAAATAGCATTACTTCAGAGAACATTGTCAAAGCGACAACAACAGTGACTAGACTACTAGAGTAAACCAATGAGAGAGTGGCAGCCATCTAAGGCGTTTATTATCACTGATTAAAAAATAAACGGTTTAGTGACTTTTTAATTCTAAATACTTCCTCGGACCAACAATAAAGTTTTTATTGCCTTTTTTTGGTTGACCAAGAATAATGTTCTTACTAGTAATCCTTCATTTTCCGTGTGTTATTAGTAACCCCACATGGATCCTTAAGTTTCATTGTCCACCACTTGTTCCTGGTTCTCCTTTGCTAGCATGCTCATGCAAGTAGGAAATTCATGCGCGGAAAGAGTGGAGCGACAACAAAGAACCTCAAAAACAGTTGACATGGGGAGAGAAAGTAACACAGATAAATCAACTCACGCCTCAAATCATTCAAATTACCACTCTTTACAAGATTAAACTCACATCCCATCGGTTCCACAAAAAGTTGACAGTATGCCAACTCAAAATCATAGACTTTCCTATATATATAGATGTAATAAGCACTAACAGAAAGTAAAGAAGAAAACTGAAACCCCCGACAAGCTTGACCCCTAGTAACAGATGAAAGTATGAAACCGTATAAAACATTTAAAATTTCCCCTGAAAATGTGATCAACTAATGGCCAAATCGATTCTTTTACGTTTCCTAACTTCGAACCACAAACAAATTAGTTCTACTTCAGCAAATAAATAATTAACCAAATGAGATTAACACCACTGTAATATAACACAAAACCCCTACCAATCTTAAATTAAAAAGCCGCGACAATAATTCTTAAAAAGAAGTGAGAAAACTGACAATATGAATGTCTCTGAATCCAGAAAGAGCTAGGGTTTTGAGAAGCTCACACCCAATTCCACCTGCACCTACCATCATCACTTTCGAACCCTAATTCCCACCATTAATAACAACAACAACAATAATTAGCATTCTATAAAAAATACATGCACAAAATATTACAAAAAACACTTGAATCAAACACTAGACCATGCATTTAGAGATCAGTAAAAAAGAAGTTAAGCATGAAATGCAATAGAGTAAATCGATGCGAAAATACCTTGATGTCGTTTAATTGTTGCGAAGAAGCCATTGGAGATTGATGAATTTGTGAAGAAAGTTGGGGAATATAGGGTTTAATGTGAGGGTATTTTTCCCCAAATTAATTTATTCTCCAATGAGTGAGAGATTAAACGGGGCGCCAAAAGGCAAAATAGGAAAAATGTTGGCTCTCTATTCACAAGTCAAGTCAACACTAAAAGTCATTCAGTCAATGTTAGTTGAGGACGTAATCGGTAACATTTCGACTTAGATTCGGATTTACCAACTAGTTTTCAGTTTTGAGTTTTGACCCCAAAAATATAATTTGCCGACTAGTGATTACCTTATTCCAAAAATTCGTGATAAGCGGTATTTCTGTAGTTTAGTAATTTGAGTTGGATCAATATTTTGATAGTGGAACTTTACGTATCAATATTTAAGCCGGTTTTGTGGCTTTATATTGTAATAGCAGTATTGCACTACACTAGTTTAAGATTGTTTTTTTTGACTTAATTCCAACACATTTTAGTTCAGTTGTATTCAATTCACTTAGTCCATTTCAGCTCTTTCCAACTCTAAGAGAACAAGCAGGGCGGGGCTATGATTCAAAAATCGGGGTGACGAAAGTAATGTGAAGTCATGAATACAATGACAATGTCGATTCTTTTATAAACAATTTATTTTCCCATGTCTATGAAGTAGTACAACATAGAGGAGGTTTTTTATAAAATTTTGGGATAACAAAAGTAGAGTGTAGAACTTAAAACTCAAGCTTAACATCCAAAAAGGAGGTTTTAGGAGAGATTTAAAATGAAAAAAGATGATTTGGGGGTTTAAGTGATCTTGGGTTAAGTGGAGTAATATCCCAATGTAGGCTATATCCCCATCTAACACGCTGCACTCGGTCAAGTGTTGACTCCTCGGCCGAGTGCCACTCACCTGGTCGTACTCGGTCGAGTTCCAATCACTCGGCCCACTACGCTCTCAACTAGGTCTAGCATAGGTTACACTTGGTCTATAGCATGATCATACCTCACTCTCGAGTAGACCCTCATTTAGCTTAAAGTCCTTTTACACATCCAAAAGGTTCCTTTATACATCTCCAATTATTCGAATATTAATTATAATATAAGGCGATCATGGTTGACAACAATGGTTAATTGCGCTGACATAGGGCGGTAATTGACCAGGGGTAAATACGGAGATAGTCAATGGGAGAGGAGATGAAAATGAAGAGTACAACAAATGAAAGAGAAGTGGGAGGGATAGAATGGTGAGAAGTAATACTACAATGAGTAGAATACATGCCGAAAAATTAACACCCTGTTATTTGTAATTTGTATTAACTAAAATCCAATCTTATCTATATAATTACTGAATCATTTCAAAAGCCCTCGACGCGCCACGTCATCAATGCAATTGTGATTTTTTTTTTTTAATTCTCTAGGTGGGTCCCGCAATTTTTTTAATGGATTTCCTAGGAAATAACCGCCTGAAATTCTAAATATATACCTGATATCGTAGTTTAAGAAATATTACGTAACATTTTTTATATAAATTCGTAAACATGAAATTTTACGAAAAATCTTATCTATATAATTACTGAATCATTTCAAAAGCCCTCGACGCGCCACGTTATCAATGCAATTGTGATTTTTTTTTTAATTCTCTAGGTGGGTCCCGCAATTTTTTTAATGGATTTCCAAGGAAATAACCGCCGGAAATTCTAAATATATACCTGATATCGTAGTTTAAGAAATATTACGTAACATTTTTTATATAAATTCCTAAACATGAAATTTTACGAAAAACTCGTGTAAAATTGCATAATTAATTTGCACAACTATTTTGATTTTACAAAAATAAACCGTAAATTTTACGTAATGATTAATAGCAGGATTGAATATACCTATGGATAATTAATAATTTGCACAACTGTTTTAACATTAAAACGGTTTATGGTATTAAAATTTTAGAATAAACCGCAATTTCATTTATGAATTTCCTGAGAAATAACCGTATGAAATTCTAAATAAATGCCTGATAATGTAGTTTAAGAAATATTACGTAACATTTTTTATATAAATTCATAAACATGAAATTTTAATTTCTGGCAAGAGTATATCCGTTAAGTATACCGGTGCATTTTTACAATCGAAAAAAAGCGACAATACTAAATTTAAAAACAAAATTGAGTAAAGTTAAAAAATTTCCAATAAATAATTACAATACATAATATATCGATATATTATATCGATGTTCTTAAAAGTATACCGGTTAAATATACCCGTGCATTTTTGCAATCGAAAAAAAAGGGACAATACTAAATTAAAAAACAATAAAAATAACATAATATTAATATAACAATCAATAATAGTGTACAAATTTATATATTTTGCGAAATCAAATCATAAACATAACTGTACAAAATAAACCTTGAAATAACATCTATATCGGTTTTAAAAAAAACAATAAAAGAATGGATATATAAATAACATTATTATTATCATGTGCATTTTAACGTATTATCAATATAATAGAAATTGAATGCACAATATTCACGTATTATTGACACTATTCGGTAATATTAATTATCCACCATATTTTCTCTAAAAATATACCCGTGCAATTTTGCACGGGTTTAACACTAGTATTAATTTATTTTTAAAACATTTAATTAAACAAATTTTACATCACACCTTCTCATTGAAGACGACACTATCCGTCACAAGCTAAAGAGGATAGTGTCTCTCACACAATGCAAGTTGCACACAATGCAAGCTGCACTATCCATAAATTACTCCATTTTCTCCGCCCTTACATCTCCACCCGCTTTATTGAAAGAATAAAATATGCGTCTTCAACTTGTGACGAATCCGTCCAGTCTTTGATTTTACGTTATCAAACCCTGTAAAAAATAAATTAAGAACAAATCACAATCATTTAGACAATAACTTTGTATTAAATCAACAAAAATACAATTAAATCCGCAATTTATTATGAAGCTTGATCTAACAATAAACTTACCACCTTGTGCCACTTAACTCATGGTGAGATTATCAAGCTTGTGAATTAAGGAGCAAGTATGGCGGACCAAAATGACTCGAAGATCGTACAAGAATTAGGCGCCGACGACGAACAACAGAGTCAAAGGAGAGAGAAAATGGAGGTTGACAACAATGGCGATGAAACATCATCATCAGCTCAACAACAACAACCTAAAGAAGAAGATAAAGAACATGTATATGATCCGGAGGTTTACAGTTGTTTGCTACAACCTATCGCATCTGATTCCGATCTCCGTTACGTCGGCATTCGTCGTTTTCTTCTGTATCGCAAAGCCAATTCTGGTGTTCATCAAAGAGCTGTATGATCACTTTCTCTATATTCTTCTTTATTTTATTTTCTTTGATCATGTAATTACGCGTTTCTTCTCATATGATTTCGATTTGATTTCGTATAGTTTGAATTACTGACATTAGATCGTCGTTTTGTTCTAATTGACATTGATTTGTTACTAATCACTCCATCGGATTCACAAATACCTTCCATATTCCATACATAATACTCCCTCCATTTTTATCCAAGTGATACATAAGGTTTTTGTACACTATTCATAAGTTAACCTTCAATTTCAATTTTCTCTCAATACGTAAGAAAAAACATATTCATGTGGATCTTGTTTAATTCGTCTTTACGAGTACATTGAAAATATATAATTTTTATAATTTTTACAAATACGTAGCTAAAGATATTAAGCACGTAAAACGTGCGTTGGCAAACGTGCAAAAAGAAATGTATCACTTAGATAAAAATGGATAAAAATGGAGGGAGTAGAATTTATGTAGTAGTATTAGAACACAAATTCTTGTTTAAGACGGAACTATCCTTGGGAGTAGAATTATCGAGTTTTTGCTCGTTTTTTACATAATCATACGGAGAGTAGTGCCTTGGTAATAGTTATCGCTAGAGTACTCCGTCCGATTCACGAATACCTTCGGAATTCGATACATACACACATCAATATTTTAGGTATTTGAATTAGGACTATTAGTTAGAATTGTCAATAGGATTAATTGTTTTTGTTTTTCTTGACATCATCACATTTGTATATGAATATGAGAGTGGAAGGTATTGTGAATGGGGAGAGTAATGTTCCGCTAATAGTACATTATGTATACTGTACTCCATATTCGTTGCTCATGTCAGGTTTGTTAGTGATGTTTTATGCCAATATTGAAGGTTAAAATGAATTAGTTGGACTTAGGTAAGTCATGAAAATGATGCTCATGTCATTGTTTAAAAATCGGCAGCTTTGTTTTTGCCAATAGTTTGGTGGAACGAGATTTCAATAATTTTGCTAAATGCTATCTTCGATACGCCGTATCGTTTTTTTTTTGTTTGTTGTCGTGATGAGAAAATGAGTGGTGTCTGTTTGCATATGTATTGTAGGATTGGAGATGTAATGGTAAGGGATACGTAGCATATCGCAACTTCATCAATAGACCGCGGAATTGGGAGAATCTCCTTTTGCAAAGCCATACAAGTACTCCTAATCAAAGGTTGTCAAATTTCTGGAACTATATTACTCTCCTTTATTTACCGAGCCTTGTTTGTTTCATTGCACGATCTTGATGTTATACAATGGCAAGACTCCTAGCATTTTGTAAGCTGTTATTTTTCCCACACCTTTCCTTTAAATATGGATTGTGTTTTTTTGGCATAGTTATTTCATGCATGCATGTTTGTAGTGCCGTCTTTGTCTTCATTCTTGTGTCATAGTTGAGCATGCGTCATTTCACTATCAAGAATATACATTTGGCTTTACATATAGTGTGATTCTTTTTCCCTTTTTAATTATTCTGTTTTGTGAAATTCTGATGTTATCTCATCACTCTGAAGTCTGAACTACTTCGTGGTTATGTGTGATACGAGCACTATAAATGTCAACTTATCAAATTTGAATTCCCGCATTTATCAAATTTGAATTCATCGTTCTACACGGTTCTGACATCAGGTTCATTTACTGGTTGATGCATCAGTGGACGATGGATTGCATCTCCAGCTCCACTTCTGTTCGAGGCGGATAGCTACCATTCTAGCCGAGTGCGTAACTATTTTCAATCATTACCGTTATTTGTTTACTCGTGATTCCAATAATTGTCATCCAGGAGAAGTGCACCGTATAATAAACAATGAGGATTTACAAGGCAAAGTGTTGTCAAACAGACGAGAAGGAAAAAAATGCTCATTCAAATTTGTTCACATTTTTTTAATATTTGCATCCTGTTATCATTGCAGAATTTAGGAGGTAGCAACAACGCAAGAACTAGTTTCAGTTCCAGTACAAGTGACTATGAGCGCTATGACCGACCACGAAAGAAAGCAGAACCTGCATATTCATTTGTAGGAATGCATTGTATTTTTGATCAGTGCAAAGTTGCAGGTGATAATTCATTTTGTTTAAGTTAAAGAGTCTTGTAGAAGTTAACTATGTTATTAATTTTAGTTAGCTTGCGTGCAGTTACTGTATTGAAGTTTGGTCACATGAGCTCTGATTTACTTGCATATGGGGCTGCTGATGGATCTCTGGCTGTGTGCTCCGTCTCTGAGCCACCTTCTGTCACCAAACAATTGCTGGGACACTCTAAAGATGTCACAGGTGAAGTGACCAGTACTGGTCGTATAGCTGCATCTTGGGTCTATTCTTCTTCCACGGTGTTTGCTGGCATGAAATAGCAGTCCTACTTAAGTATTTTAAGTACAATATATTTGCTTGATTAGAACTGTTGAGAGAGAGATTCTGTTTTGTCTTGTAATTTCTTACCAAATTACTTGTATCAAATCCTCTATTTGTATTGTGTTTCTAGGATTGAATAAGTAGGTCAGACCATCAGAGAGCGATGATTTAATTCCAGCTAGACATATACAGTAGATCAAACTGAGTTTGTGTTGCTGTTTTCATTTGTCCAGATTTTGACTTCACAACCAACAACCAGTACATCGCATCGACATCTCTCGATAAAACTGTGAGAGTG
Source organism: Silene conica (assembly GCA_029255685.2). Taxonomy (NCBI): domain Eukaryota; kingdom Viridiplantae; phylum Streptophyta; class Magnoliopsida; order Caryophyllales; family Caryophyllaceae; genus Silene; species Silene conica. The sequence goes on from CM055312.2 coordinate 73,922,056, forward strand.
TGGGACATTTCCAGAGGCCTCTGTATTCGAGTAATCTACGGGGTCTCAACACAATGGTGTATTCGATTTCATCCTGTAAGTGCTGTAGGTTTGAAGCATTGTTACATCATAGATGTCCTATTATTTCTTCACAATAGTACAGTGTTCTGGTTATTAGTTGCTGATTCTATTATGTAAGGTACTGTATATCATAATCGAATTGCCGTTGTCAACTTATTCCATATTTCTTAATGCAGGTAAACAATAACTTCCTTTCCGTGGGGAACTCAAGTAAGGAAATTAATGTGAGTTTTATCTTTAACTGCAGCATTCTCATAAACTAGGCAATGTTAATAGCTTGTTGGAACGTAATATGTTGCTTTATTATTGATCTTAATAATGTTTGTCTTAGAGGAAAAAGTCATTTGCTGACAAATGATGTTGCTTTCAGTTACCTGCATATTCTCTTGATTGTATAACTAGAACACATCTCAATTTTTTGGGATTTAAATTTTTTTTTGTATGGTTTTTATAGGTCTACAATTTCAGTACCGGGAGGCTAATTAATAAACAGGTTGTCGATGATGAAGTTACTGCTATGGATCATGACCATACTGGCCAACTACTTTTTTGTGGTGATGCTCAGGTAATCATACTTTCTGTTGCTGCTAAAAGAAGTCTTCTTTATCAATATACTTCAGCTAGCATGCTGGTATTTGCAGGGATGTATATATACTGTTCGAATGGACTCTCGTTCAGGACTTTTATCTCGGGTGCACCGTAACCGGAGCGGAAGCAAACGTAAGTCTCTTGTGACAGTTGTGCAGTATCGGACTTTCTCTTTGCTTGCACGTGGTCCAGTTCTCTTGACATGCACTCAAGATGGAAGTTTGGCATTCTTCAGGTTTGTACCGATAATGCCTTCGTGTATATGATTTATTTACTCTCTCTCCAGTTAGTTCTTTTGGGCTGAGTGAAAACGATGATACAATTTCCTGCAGTGTTGCCTTAGAAGTACAGGGTTACCTAACACTTCGTTGCTCTCTCAAATTAACCCCACGAGTGCATAGAATCCAAGCTTCTTTCTGCCCGTTATTGTCTCTTGAGAAAGGAGAGTATATAGGTTTGTTTGTCTGATTCCATTTCCTTTTATAACATAACACTCTCGTCAAATCGTTTCCATGAAGTTGCTGACTTTCTTGTGTTTTGATGAAGTTGCTGGGAGCGAGGACTCAAATGTATATTTCTATGACTTAACTCGGCCAAGGCATACGTGTGTCAACAAGTTGCAGGTGAGTTAGTATCCCTAACAAAATTTTCATCTTTCTCATCTAAAGAGCCGAAATGCTAAGCTCGAACCATATGAAATTGCAGGGCCATAGTTCGTCTGTAATAGGCATTACATGGAACTCGGGAGAGAACTTTTTGGCGTCTTCTGATTCTAGTGGTACGGTTATAGTATGGAAGAGGGAAAAGACAAGTTAACACTCGATCAGAGCAAGCGTCAAAAAATATAAGGATCGGTGGTACTTAAAGAGCCATATCTAGTGGTTGGATGATGGTGCTACTCGGAAAGGTGTTGGTGACATGGGTGCCCTTTAAGTGAAAAGGCTGCATTTTTGGCATTTGAGTGTACAGAACAACGCGCCATTTAGACTGCTGCTCCTTGCTATATAGACTATGGCATAATGTAGAGCATCAAGTATAATACAAAGGCTGTATAATCGAGGTTCAAGCTCTTTTTGTGTGGTGTTATGGGCTTATGGTTTTGCTTCTTAAACCAATTTATAAAGAGAACAGTAAATTTTATTTTTATCGGTAGGTCTTATTCATAGAAGCTTGTCTATAAAACAACCTCATTTCATATCTATACAATCTATATTTATGACTATCTATATAATAATATAAAAATGCTAGATTGATTAGCTACTAGAACGACACGTGGCAGAATAATACAGTTACATAGTGGACTAAAAAATTTGTAAAAAGTAAACGAAATAAAAATAGAACACGAAAAGACGAACTAGTAATCAGTTAATTACCCTTCTTATTTAAACATTCATTTACCTAACATCATTCCAACCCATAATTACGCTATTTATCTCTCTTTAATGCAAAATTTTTCATATTGTTAAATGATGACAATTCAATTATTCTTATGCGAAAACCCTGAAGAAGTCCGAGATTATAGTAATGTCTTTATGATGATTATCTCAAAATGTATTACTAATAGATTGTCTAAGGTTATGGGTTATCTGGTCGGGATATTTCAATGTGCCTTTATACCAAGAAGGAGTATTAGTGATAATATTTTGCTGGCGAATGAGGCCATATATCGGATTAATAGCAAAAGTCAGGGAGGATGGGGAAGCTGGCTTTTAAAATAGATACGAGTAAGGTGTATGATAGAATGAGATGAGATTTTGTTGAGACCGTCCTTAGGAGAATGGGTTTCCCTGATAATATTATTATCTTGATTATGAGTTGTGTAACTACGGTCTCTTATGAAGTTCTGCTGAATGGTGCACCGCAACCAGAATTTAGACCGATATGCGGATTAAGACAAGGTGACCCTTTATCCCCTTATCGTTTTGTTTTATGTATGGAATTTTTATCCAGGAACATTTGTGTTGCACAAGAAAGGGGCTGGATTAGGGGGATTTATTTAGCTGATGGCTTGGATCGGTTGACATATCTTTTCTTTGCGAATGATACGGTATTTTTTATGGATGATAAAGGCGGAAGTACTGCGCATCTGATGAACATGATTCGTATTTTTTGTAAGCTATCGGGTCAACAACTAAATGATAAAAAATATGGTCTCATATTTATTCCAAATATGACATTGAGACGTGTACATGAGACTTTAAGGGAGTTAAGAATCACAAATAATCAGGGATTTGGACGATATTTGGGTATTTCAATTGAATTACAAGGTTCAAAGAAAAGTCTATTCGAGGGGTTAGTGGATAATGTTAAGAAAAAGGTGACCTCCTGAAATGGAATTTACCTTTCACCGGCTTTCTAATCGGTGTTTAAACCACCGGTAAGTGTGGCACGTAAGATTAATTCTTTGTTGACACATTTTGGTGGGCTGGTTGTTAGTCAGGGAGGTCTGACCACTGGTGTAGTAAAAATTTTCTAAGACTGCCTAAAAGTAGGGGGTGTGAATAAGAAATATTGAATGTATAAACAAGGCATTGCTGGCTAAACAGGCTTGGAGGATAATTTCAGGAGAAAAATCTTACTTCGTAGATATGTTTAGAAATTTACTAATAAGTGTTAAGTGGATGGGAAACATTGGTTTTCAGATAAAGGATAAAGGAGTAATGTCCTGGGGTAGACGGAGTATTATTCATGGTTTTTAGGTCATTGAGGACAATTTGGCTTAGAAGCCGGGTTTTAAGTCCAGACTTAATGTGTGGACAACTACATGGATGGATGGGGAGAGACCAGATCCAAATAACTTAATTTTAGGTCCAGAAAATGCTAAATAAATTAAAAAGGCTCTCTCAAAAACTCTCTAAAACCCTAGCCTCCACCAATTCGGGGCTCTCATCTATTATCAATCGATCGATGGTAAGCCCCAAAATTATATTAAATTGCAATTAATAGTATGGTTATCTATGATTTATTCAATAAAAGTCTCCCCTTTGGTGAGAATCGTTTTTCCGTCCCTTATTTCAGGGTTTTCGTCCCTTATTTCGGGTTTTGTCTATTTATTCGTGGTTTAGTTTCATCAATAATATCGTCAAAAGTAGTTCGTAGCGTGTTTTTTCAAAGGGTACAATTAATTTGTCAACGATCTTTGGAACCAGTCGGAGGTATGTTTTATCTCGTAAATCAGGATCCCCTCAAAAGCTACATGAAGATAGCGATAATAGGACGAGCCGAATTGACAGATGCTGTTTTGAGATCCTTGGTTTATAAGAAAATTGTTTTTCTTTGGTTTCCATTAGATTTGTTTTCAATTATAGATATTCTTTGTAAGTGTCGTATGACATTCTATTAATGAATTGTTCTTTTCTTCAAAAAAAATTAATTTAGGTCCAGAATATGAGTATCTGAAAGAGGTTGAGATCAAGGATCTGGATACTGATAATGTGGAGTGGGATAGGGATATGTTTGACTTTTTGTTTGATGAGATAACTACGAACATGATCTCGGCCATTACTTTGGATAAAACAAGAGGAAACGATAGGGTTGTTTGGCCCTATACATCTAGTGGAAAGTACACAGTTAAGAGTGGATACAGGTTATTGTTTGATGAGTTCATGTCGGGAAGATACTCAAGAGCAAATGAAAGACGAATCTATGAGGTCGGTAGGGTCTCTTGTAAAACAAAATTATGACATCTACCGGTACCCCAGTCCTAGAAAGTTTTGTTGTGGAAAATCATTACAAATACTTTACCGGTAGGATGAGAGTTTAAGGGAAGGGGTATCCTGCCTGATGAAGCTTGTGTGTGTATCTTGTGCCACGACCGTGGTAAACCTAGAGTAAAAATATTGGAACATTATTTGTTGAGAGACTGCCCGATAACGATAAGGATTTGGGGGGTTTCTTTTCTAGGTATTAGATCGGGCCAATGCGCGAATATTAGTATGGGCGCTTGGATGATTAACTGGCTTAATTACATGGAGGTGATGCCGAAATCTCACTCTAGGATTATACCGTTTGCCGCCATGATCTGGTGCATCTGGGTTGCGAGGAATAATTTGATTTTTAAGGGGGGTGCACTGATCATTGACGTTTTCTTCAAGGGTTATGGGGCTTTGGCTGCTATGGCTTTAGAAGCTAATCGCATTAAGGATGATCGACAATGATAAACAAGAGGATGATAATCTGGGGGGAAAAGGGGATGAGGAGAAGGAAGATGACTGACGGATGATTATGGACTCCAAGCCTTCGAGTCTTATTGGAAACATGCGAACCTGTTTGTGCATCAGAATTAAGGTGGATGCGAGTTAGAAGGAAAATATGGAAGCTGGTTTGGGGTGGGTGGGTTTTGATGGGTCTATCCGGAAGTTTTTTGAGAGTGGGAGGAAAGTTAATGCGGTATCACCTTTGCAAGCGGAGGTACTTGGTATTAAATGTGTTGTTGTGTGGGCAATGGAATCGCACTTTCGACACTTGGAGATTTTATCAGACTGTTTGAGCGACGTTTTTCAAAATGCAAATCTAAAGCAGGTTCACCAGCAGGTAGCAGATATCATAGAAGACATGCAGCGAACTTTTATTTACTTTCACTGTCTTAGTATTAATTATCACTACAACGAAAACTGAAACAGGCGACAAACAATGGCGACTGAAATCCGTCGCCAAACACCTATTGGCGACGGAAAACAGTCGCCAAAAAGTTGTCGCTGACTTTTGTCGCCAAAAACAATCGGGCGACTAATGTCAGTCGCCTAATTTGGCGACGGAACTAGTAGTCGCCATACTTACATTTTGGCGACAGAAATGGTAATCGCCAAATTAGCGACAGAAGTAGGGTAGTCGCCAATTTGGCGACAGAAATTCAGTCGCCAATGTTCCCATTTCCGTCGCCAAAGTGCCTGACTTTCCAGGGGCTTTGGTTTTTGTTGCTCTGTTTTGGCGACTGAATTCAGTCGCCATTTACATCGTTTCAGTCGCTAAATTTCCTGGGCATTTTTCATGAAAATTCATTTCGTTTATGCCAAATCCAATGCGAAATAAATTCAGTACACCTGCAACCAGAAAGTAACCAGCAGATGGTGACGAACACCCTTTGAAACAACAACCAAATCTCCTTTTATAGAAAAAGAGAACCATTATCAAATTACAAGAACCCGTTACCTAAACTAATAAATCTCCACGTTCGACAATTTTTCCTAAGTTACTAAACTAATTAACTACTTGAAATCCCATGCTAGCTCCACTACCGTCGCCTCCCTTTCCACTTGGATCGTTAGGATCTTCATTAAATGGCCGTGAACCGGGGTTGCAAGAGTAGAAATATGTCTCCATGGGCTTAAGACGTTCTCTCATCAACCGCATATCCTCATCTCTTTCCGCATTTGCGGCTCTTTCTTGGTCAAGTTGCGATTGCAATTGACTTACAAGAGACGGCTCGTAGGTTTGTCGCGGCTCATATGAGGACCTTCTAGCCGGTTCCTTGTAAAACACCCCATGAGCTTGTCCGGTCCCATATACCATACCCTTCTTGTAACCATCCCCCAATTTGAACCAAATTTCATTATCTTCCCGCTCAGGGTGGGCCTCTTTCTCTGCCTCATATGCCTCCTATAACATTAAGAAAACTATTATTAGTTAAGCAAAAACAATCATTGTCGAAGTTAACAAAAAAACATCATTAGTTGAGATAAACTATCTTACATATAACTCTTTGTCCTTCGCCTTAATCCAGATTCTTCTCTGCGTCTTTTCGTTGACCTTGGAATGCGTGTCAAGGAAAAGTTCGGGGACCGTCATCATCGGCTTCTTGCCGCCGTCTTTGTCGCTGCCGTTTTTATTGCTGCTATCCTTCTTCTTCTTCTTCCCTCCCTAAATAGGGAAAATTGTTAATATAAGAAGTATAGTATATTCATTCAAAAAAGAAGTATTCATTCAAAACTTACACTGAAAATACGCGTCAAAAATGATCGTGATCCCCCGTGATGGGTAGGCTCGACCTCTGCATCTTTCTTCCCTCTTCTTTTGTTGATCTTCTTTTGAGCGGACACGGCTTGGAACTCGGGAGTCTCGCACCGCTTCATGAGATCTTGATATTTTCACCTACAATTAAAAAGTATATTGGTAGTATTAAGATATTTCATTAATTCTTGTATTTACAAGTGACAAAACTTATATATTACATGTACCTTTAAGATGCTCCAGTTCTTTCTTTCTTGAAACAATCTTGTAGATATAGTCTCTATATCTTGTTTTATCAACTTCATGGTACCTATCAAGGACGGATTGTTCATGTTCCGGAGCCCAATAATAGAAACATTGTTATACAAAAAAAAACATTAAATTTAATTAGTAGTTAGCTTAATGAGTTAAAAAAACAACGATATTAAGTATTTGACTAAAATAATTAAAAAACAACTATAATTAATGCAATTACCCGATACGCATTGAACCAAGCTTCCTTTTGAGCCTGACTAGCTTTCCCCAAGAAGTAGGCACATGACCTAACAAACTCTCCTTTGTGCTAGCAGTTACCCCTCGACGAGGAGTCTGATGTCTAAACCTGTAACAAAAATTGTTAATTATAACAAATCAATTTATTACTTTAAAAAATAAATAATACACATTTAATAAACAACAACATTTACCATAGTCCCGCCGGATCAAGTATAATCCGGCCATCCTGGGTGTACTGAATCTGTACACCATCGTCCGAGTCCTCCTCCACTTCAGGCTCGATCTGTACCTCTTCTTCTACTAGTTCCTCTTCTTCTTGCACGGATCACATATTAGCGCGATAACTGGCACCGCCTCGCAGTCTACCTCGACCTCCTGCCATCTACAATCACATAAATGAAAATATTAGTAGGTGAAGAAAAAACATAAAATAAACCTATCACACATGAATTTAAAATTGTACAACTATTATATACCAAATTAATCATCATCCTCATCCTCTTCTTGGTCTTCATCATCATCATCACCAACATCCTCATCCCCATCCTCATCCTCATCCTCATCCTCATTGCCAACATCATCATCATCATGCACTCCCACTACTTCTTCAACTTCCTCCCATCCTTCTTCCAACTCAATATTAATAGTCTCATTATCCTCCTCCTCTTCCAACTCATCGTCATCTTCATCTTCATTATCGTGAATGATTTCGTCTGTTGGAGACAAAATTGTCCCATTTGCTACTATTTCTTCTTGAAAAAAGGAGGTATCAATTTGTGATCCACTACTACAAAAAGGGACAACGAGGACGGTTAAAAACCGTCCTAAAACCTCAAAACAACCGTCATAAATTCACCCGTCCTCGTTGCCTAAGAGGACGGTTGGAAAAAAGTCAAACCGTCCTCTTTTGATTTTTGAAAGAGGACGGTTGGTGTATGGAACCGTCTTCTTTTGATTTTTTGAAAGAGGACGGTTGTGTATGGAACCGTCTTCTTTTGAACACATGCGCGCATAATTTTTGTGCCAATTTCAGGACGCTTTATGAATAAACCGTCCTCTGTAGCCGGTCTGTTTTTCGTGTCAATTTCTTTGGCTCCCGTTATTTAGCGTCAATTTATGAATGTATAGCCTGCTAATTTTTTGCGCCAATTTATGAATATAGTCGACCTTTTTTTGGCGCCAATTTATAACATAAAATCCATGCTCTTTGAACACTAAATCTTTGAAATAAAAAATGTTTCATTAACTTAAATAAAACATCCTACATTTCAGAAAATCCAAAAAAAGTTACATTTATACTCTAAACCCAACAAAACAAAATGGGATAAGTTTGAACCTTGAAAATACAAACTATGATACAAGTTTAACACAAGTACTAACAAGAATTTTCCATCCACGCACCATACTTTTAAGCTATCCAGATAGCCTCCAAGCGTTAGTATACTTTAAACGTTGTCTTCAAATACTTGCGTCTTGCGCCTTAAACTGTAATACATATGTTGCCCAAATGTCATTCAAAGTTACTGTGCTCAATAAAACCAAATCCCTAATAAAATAGTAAGCTAAATCCCTAATAAAATAGTAAGCTAAAAGAGCCACGGGATCGTCTGCTACAATTTCACCTGGATATGGCCTGCATAAAGGAAAATGATAGGAAAGACTAAATACAGAAGAGATCGGCTTATATAGTATAGAGTTTGCGAAACCATGCCTTAAATTTTCAAGACACATAACAAGAAACCGGCCCTCCAAAGTTTGTCCAACAGACGCTCCAAGTGCGTAAATACCAGTAAATTTGTTCACAGCTCCTTCATAATCGTACGTCTCTAGAGTTTTGATGCCGTCACAAGTCTTACAGACAATTGCAAGCATTGTCGGCAAACCTAGGTACTCAGAGAAAAGCCTGAGGTGACACGCCACAACAAGATGAAAATGAGAAAGATCAGACAGACTAAAAGCTTTGATGCTTCAATTGCAATTTCTTACTGTTAAATTAATCTATCAGTATCTACTATTTGACTCAACAAATTCTGCAAACATGCTACCTGCTAAGATTACCGTCGTTAACTTTGCCCAACATAGCAACCACCCCAAGAAGTTCTTGGGACAAAGTAGAATTAGCAAGTTGGATACCATGGCAGCTTTTGAGCACGCAAAAAATAACAGCCACAGATTTTTCTTGCTTCAAGATTTGCTCAACAGTTTCCTCCTCACTACGACCACGGGAAGAATCATCATCTTCAGTGTTGGGCAAATCTGAGGAAAGGAACTTACCAATGTAGACTACAAAAGCGGAAAATTAAGTTTCATTAGATATGACTAAAAAGGCCCAACCATCTTCCTGATATAACAATGTTTGCCATGGGAAAAAGAAAATCTAAACATGAACTCGGGGAAAGAAAACTAAGAGTTAACAAGTTCGGTGCGATTCCACTGTCGTCTACGCCGCAGGGAACTTCTGGAATTACAAAAGCAAATTACAGTCTGTCTCATGAGTCATAAATGTTACATCTGCCGACAACAGACTCTGTCAGAAAGAACAATATGAATAATATTATTACTCCTATTTCTGATAAGGGGACTACAGTTATACTTGGACAAATATCACCTTAACCTAACATAATACAATGCAGGAGACCTTAAGCGCTAATATGTACTTGCAGTAAAAATAGCATGCAAGGATACTCATTTTATATTTTAAAGAGAGCTAAAATGTAAAGGAGTAAACGCTAATGATAATGTGGAAAAAAGAATGCTATTACAAAATAACTTATTTACTCATCTAGCATCCTCAACAGCACGAAATGCACAAGTTAAGTACATACAGTCATACAGACGATACAGTAGGTGTAATACTGTAATGTGATAGTAACACATGAGGTACCAAAGACAACACCAACATTTGAACTAGCTATTAAAGAATTTGCATACGGAGCTCCATTGGATCCTTCATTTCCGTTTTTCACATTAGAGTTATTCGGATCTGTATGCTTTACAGACTCAACATCATGGACAATTGGTGTATTTGAATTGATTGGAATCTGTCATAAGAGGAAAAACAAGTTGAACGATTACCAACATCAAAAGCACTGGCCTAACAATTAGATATTCAACTTACGACGATAACATGTTTAAGTACTTCAAGTTCACCCACAACACAGTCTGTAAATACCCGACAAAAAACAGTATTTCTCGCATCAAGTACACAGCTAGTTTGACCCCTCAACTCTACGAGGCATGCTCTTCACTTTCCACTCCGACCATAAAATTAGCTAATGTGTAATGTATTGAAGTTGAAGAGTAGCGAGTTCGACCAAAATAGCACGATCAAGCATTCAATCTATAGTTATCCAACGCAACACGCTCTCCATTTCGTCAACCATCAAACCTTACAACACCAGAAGATAAAACGGAAGTTAATAGAAAGTCAGATAAACATTCAAAGCAAGCACAACTGCTAAAAAAACTGAACATTCAGAAGAAATACGTACACTAAAAAAACAAACCTAAGCATCAAATTCTTCGAAAAACAATACTCTCTCCATTCAAATTTTATCTTTCTATTTCTCCAATTTATGTGAGGAGTATTTTATTGAAGGGGAAGATAAAAGTTGAATGGACAAAGTATACAAGAAGCTGAGATCCGAGCCATGGAATTAGAATGCACAAGTAAATCCTCTCTAAGCCAAGTAAAAGAAAAGGGCTCCTCTTGCTCGGTGTACCTTCACTTGCGAAAACTGTATCTTTGATTCCATCAATAAACCGAATGAAAGCAAAAAAAAAAAAATGCGTAAAATACATGAAATTTGAGCATCAAAATATAATCTTACCTGAAAGATCCGAGCCATGAAATTAGAATCACTTTGAATTTGTTGTTAAAAAGCGGCAGGACACACAACAGCTGGATGAACTCGCAGGTCATTATTTCCTGACGAACTGCACCTTTCAATCAACAAACTCCTTAAATACTAATATTACAATATATATGTGATAAATTCCTACATAATCTCTATACCTAGGCCAATAATCACCTAGAGAGATTGCGAGTTGGGATAAATGTCATAGAACAATGATAAATATATTTGAAAATGACAAATTAATTGAAGAAAGTATGTAATTAGGGATTGAGAAAAGGGGAAATCTTAGAACTTCGTCGCAATGGATATCAAAAGTGATGTTCTGTTCAGATGCAAAATTGAATTGATTGTTCAATTGAGGTGTATAAAATATCAATTTGTATCCAACAATATATGGTCACGAAGAATACCTCAGTAAGGAGATGACGGAATGTGATTATTGGTGTTGCGTTGGGCGATGATGATAGTGACAGACAATGATGGCGGTTTGCGAGACGCGGTGGTGATAGATTTAAGGTAGGTGACGGTGGCAATGACAGACAGTGATGGTGGTAATGCTAGGGTAGAATGAAGTATGTGTGACTGTGTGTATGTGTGAAAAGAAGGGAAGGGAAATGAGCAACAGCGGTTTGCAAATCTTGAATATCATAATTAAAAATTAAGAGGACGGTTCCAGTAAATAACCGTCTTCTATATTAATAAGAGGACGGTTTTATTGACCAACCGTCCTCGTTACTTTTACTACGAGGACGGGTATTTTTGTTAACCGTCATGTTTATGTGATCAGTTATACCGCCAAAGTTACTTGGCTGATAGAAGACGGTTCTGTCCTCAACCGTCTTCTAAGGGGCGTCCTCGTAGCCTAAATTTGTAGTAGTGATCGTGCCTTTGTCTTAATGACTGCCCACCATGCCTTACTATTTCTATCATTTGTCGTGCTTGGATAGGAAGCGAAATACACTTGTTTAGCCTGATGTGCAAGTATAAATGGATCATACTTAGAGTATGTTCGGGTACGATTCACTTCTACAAGCTTGTAACATTCATGTGTTCTCATTCCAGCCGGGGAATTATCCTTCCACTCAATCTTGAATAAGGTAGTCTTTTAAGCACGATCACGACCATTGTAAGACATCTCAAAGATGTCCTCTATAATACCATAATATTCGTGGTCATCAACGGAAGAAATAGTAACACCATAATTGCATCTAGCCTTACCCTTACCATGGTCGAATGTGTGGAAATTAAATCCATTAACTGAATATCGGTTCCGCGTCTTAACCAAGCGTGAAGGACCGAAGGCTAAACTCCTTATCAAATCATCTTGGATATTGAACTCAATCACATGGTTCAGAAACCATTTTGGGAATTTGTCTTCATGTTTATCCCAAACATCATCCATACTTACATTAGGATGTTCCTTAATGAAATCATTCACAAACTTCGTTTTATATGACTCTAAGATCTCACTATTTGATAGAACGTATAAGTGAGCACGATTGTATTCCTTGTCATCCAAATATCTCGTTCCACCTTTAGAGGAACAACCTTCACCATCTTGAGTTTGAAAAAACTCGGGTAAACTTGTATCAACTTCATCTGCTTCATCAAGATTCAAGTTTTTTGCTTTGGTTTCTATATGTTTTTCAAAGTAGAGAGAACAAAAATTTGCAATCTCTTCCGTTAAATAGGCATTGCATATAGAACCTTCAACCTTTGCTTTGTTTCCAATCTTTTTCTTCAAATGATTAAGAAACATATATATAAATAATTCATTCATTACGTTGTTGTTAAATAAAGTTTGTAATATATTAGTTAATCTAAAATTTCAAAAATAAGTAATACTCTTAGTATTACCTTTCAAATGGATACATTCAAGGCTACACGGTCATCATTATTGGCCTCATTCAAGGCTACACGGTCATCATTATTGGCTACATTAAACTCCAAGGCATCAACAACCATATCTTTATATGGGTTCTCGTCAATATGTTCGATGTGAGGTTGTTCGTGAATTGGGGAATAGGCTTCTCCATGAGAAATCCAATTATAATAATTTGGACGAAACCCATTTATATAGAGATGTTCTTGTACCTCAATGACATATAGATATTTCATATTTCGACATTTGCTACAAGGACACCTAAGTTTATTTTCTAACGAGTCATATTCCTCTTGTTGCTTAGCAAATTCAATAAACTCGGCAACACCCTCTATAAACCTAGCATTAGAACGTCTCTTCTTAATATCTAATAACCCTCCATCATACATCCATGAACGTTCCAATCTCTTCATTTTAATCTAAACAAAAAAACCCATAAAACAATTTTCAACACTAAAAATACATATATCTAAATTAAAATTACACTCACTTAATTAAACAACAACCTCAATCACATAATAATAACAATTTATTAACAACAATTTCCAATTATACAATTAACCACAACCTAATAAGCTAATTTAAGACGATCTTAATAAGCTAGTATAATCTAACTAACATCCTAATAAGCTATTAAACACCCTAATCGACTACTTTAATCTAATTAACCAACATCAATAAGACTAACAACATCGTCTTATACAAACTTCTTATAAACCCTAACCCACAATTATCTAATTAATATGCTAATTGGCTTCTAATACCTAATTAATCACAACCTAATAAGCTAAGACGGTCTTAATAACCTACTACAATCACTAAATGCACAAAACAAACCAACAATCAAACAAAAAATTGAAATTGAAATTGAACTACAAGGGAGTATACAAACCTTAAATGAGTTGAATGAAGGGAAGAACAAGTAGGGTGGTGGTGGTGGTGGCCGGAATCCGGTGACAGTGGTGTTGAGGGTGGCCGGAACACGTAGGGTAGGGTGGTGGTGGTGGTTTTCGCCGTTCGTAGGTAGTTTGTGTGTTTGTTTATTTGCGAATAAGGAATGGGGTCTGATTTGCGCTGTTTGTATACCGAGCATTGGCGACGGACTAAGCACATTGGCGACGGAAGAGGGGCTGTCGCCAAGTGGCGACTACTTTCTGTCGCCAAAATGGGATTTCTGTCGCCCGGTTGTGTCGGTGGTGGGAAATTTGGGGAAATGGTTATGTCGCCACATTGGCGACTGATTTCAGTCGCCCGATATTTATTCCGTCGCCAAATTGGCGACTACCCGATACAGTCGCCAAAAACTGTCGCCCGATCCAGTTTTTCTTGTAGTGTATATTCCTAGATCACTTAATAGGATTGCGCATAACCAGGCTTATATGGTTTTGCGAGCGTAGGTGATGAGCTTGTATATTTGCCTATATTTATCGTATTTTTAGTCGGAATAAGCCAATATTTGAAGTGACTAATGCATGAAATGCACCTTTTTGCACTTTCCAAGGTTGAAGCTATTTCACCAAGTTTTGATGAGTTTTAAAGGTGTTGAATATTGGTTTGAACCCCAATGAAGCAAGAGACCAACTCTAGCATGAATGAAGAAAGAAGTCATCCAAAAGGAAGGTTAAAAAGAAGAATTGAAGAAAAGTTCCAGCACTAAATTGGCACCGTGTGGATTTGAGCACTGTAAAATCCGCACCGTGTGGATTTCTGATTTCCACAATTGGCACCGTGCGGTTTTCCTATACTCTCCAACTCGCACGGTGCGGGTTTCCTGCTGTTTTCGTGTTTGTTTTATGGGCTTCTCTCCACATTTTTAGCCCATTAATCCTTCTTTGTTGAGCACTAAATAAGAGTTGAACTTTTTTGGGGTTGTTTTCTATGCCATCTTCTCTGTTTTTAGAGAGAATCAAGTTGTAATTGGAGAACTATCATTTTAATTGCGTTTTTAGATCTAGAATGGAGAGCTAAACTCCATCTCTTAATCCATTCCGAAAAGGTGTAATCTGAAATCTTTTGGTTGTAAGACTCCTAATCTTTCTAGACTCCTAATCTAGATTAATTTGTCTCCAAATACCCCGCTTAAATTTCTTGTCTAAGTGATATGCTTCTAAACTCATCCTACCTAATATATAGTGTGAAACCTACAAAGCTTTGTCTTATTTTATCTTACAGGAATAAAGGCAAAAAGAACACAAAAATGGAACATTCCTAACTCTTAAATTCAGCCCTATACAAACCTCTTACACTTGTTCATTTCTTGCTTCAAACCTCTTATACTCTAACCTCACATTGTCGGGTTGGTATCAGACATACAATTATAACCGAAAAGAAGAGTAATATATAACATATTCAAATTCATATCACAGATTAAAAAGTTAGATATTCTAAAACTAATTTTCTATAACTATATGATGATAAATCTTATTTTCTGTATTTTTGAAATATTTGGTAAATTCAAATCATATTATTCATAATTAAGGAAAATCGGAAAGTTTTTTATTTTTTTGACTTACGGAGATTATTTGACCTTCGAATATTAGGATACTCTTACATATACATTTGAAATCGGAAAGGTTTTTTTTCATATAACTTATCATGATAAAACATATAAATTATATATTATATATTATATATTATATACTACTCCCTCCATTCATATCCACTTTGCACCTTTGTTTTTTCACGTTTGCCAACGCACGTTTTACATGCTAAATATCTTTAGATACGTATTTGCAAAAATTATAAAAGTTAGATATTTTCAATGTACTCGTGAAGACGAATCAAACAAGATCCCGCATGAATATATTTTCTCTTACGTATTAGGAGAAAATTAATACCGAACGTTGATTTGTGAATAGTGTACAAAATCCAAAAGTACCATTTGGATTTGAATGGAGGGAGTTTATGCTATGTAAGAGCGAGAAACATATGACAAATTATTCTATATACACTTCTTTAAGAGGAGTTTTTTTGCTTGCTTTTGCTCTTAATTTTTGTCTTGGCTTCTTACACTAGCAATCAAATTTGTAGTACAAAAATTAGGTTCCAAAACAATCAATAAACTAATATGTGTTTTGATGCTTTTGGTATGCTTACCTCATCGAATTGAACTGTGATTAAATTTGCAATTTGCGACGAACCTAAAGAACAGAGTGAAATGTGAATAAGGTAAGCATCGAAAAAGTGCATTTCAATGTTTGGCATTAATATATAATAGCAATCCCTCCGAGGATAATCTTTACATAATAGACTGGTGAGACAAATATAGATACAATACAATTCTAATTTAAGACACAAATTCTACAAACTTATTCTTAAGGCATACTCCTAACTAAATAAGCCCCCTTGAAAGGGTACATCGGTATACTCTACATAGTATAATTTGTCTTTAGGGTCTGTGCTATTCATTTCTAGCTATCCCAACTGATTAACAAGAAGATCAAATTGAGACTCCATGAAAACCATCGTGGCATATTCTCTCCAAGGTCGTCCTAAGTGCGTCTGAACCGTACTTTTTGCTTCAACAACCTTTGGGACTGCTTTGATCGTGCACCCTTGGATTATTATGCCCGTCGATTCTTGTAGTGATACACGACTTTGGATCGTGATTACGTTTTGTTGTCCGACTTTAGGGATTCTAGCCAAAATGGTAGAATTTTGGAATACGGCCATGCATCTCCAAAAATAATGTTGATTGGTAACCCTTGATTTCGCATTTGTAAACAATTGTTTGATCAGCCTCAATGTATAGCGCCACAACATGTTCTCCCTCTAGGCAGACGATATTCTCGATTGTCTATCTCGTAACAATAATTTTGATCCCATAGCAGCTGAAATTGACACCATGTTGTCATAACTTATCCAATTATATCATAAATTTGAAACAAGTAAACATATCATGAAAAGAAGAAAATTAGTGAAATTACGTATAAAATGTAGTTGTTTTTTGGTATTCGTTATCTTGGTAATTCTTACGCTTTTGTTTCCAGTTATAATTGTATGTCCGATACCATCCCCAACAAACCAAATGTTGGTTTTGTCGTTACTTACAATTGTTACGAACAACTTATCTTCGGAGTACCTATGAATAACAAGCAAAACATGATTTGTCGTTTAAGGATATTTATTAAAAAAACAATCAACAAGCAAACTTGATCAAAGTTTTAAAAAAAAGGGAAATAAATGAGTACTTACATGATTTGTAATTAAGAGTGAAGAATGTGCATGTAATAGTATAAGAGGATTAATTTGTAGTAGAGAATGAACAAGTGAAAGGTTTGTGGTAGGGATTTATACATGCGAGTGTAAGACCATCCCCAAGCAAGGTCGATTGGGAGGTCGATATGGGTCGAATCAAATTAATTGTAATTAAAAAATCGATTAGAATTGACTCAAGTCGATTTGAGTCACAAATCGACCCAATTTGAGGTAAATTGACTCAACAATCCACCTCATACGTGGCACACTTTAATTGGTTCCAACCATTTAAGAAAAAGAAAAAAAATAAAATAAAGAAAGTTGTTGTTGTTGTCTGCTGCACGTTGCTTTCCTTTTCCTTTTTTCCCAAATTGTACTTCCAACTCCCACCATCCACCATTCACCTGCCAATTCAATTAATTTTCAACAAAATTCAATACCCTTATTAAATTTCACACCGTCAAATTCTGTTTAAAAGTGTATATAAACTGTAATTTTTTATGGTAAAAATTACACCATCTTCAATTACAAAAATTTTACTATCATAAAAAACAATTGTAAAAACTTATATTATTGTCTATTTTTTGGTTACAACATGGATTTAAATAATTTCGATTTTTCAACTTATGCAAATGACGATTTGCTATCTACTCAAAATATAGATCTCAATAATAATAATAATCAAATTCCTACTTTTACAGAATTAGTATCCGGTAATCAAAATTATCAAAATTTCGATGTTTTTGGTAATCCGATATTGTCCCAACTCCCGACTCAAAAATTTGCAGCGGAAACACCAATTTTTTGTAGCCAAAAATCCAAAAAATCATTACCATAAAAAAAAACAAAGTAATACAATTGGGGAGGATCGAAATTGGACCGAAAAGGATGATGAAGCTCTTATGTCCGCTTGGTGTTTACATACAAGCGACCCAATAGTTGGTAAAAACCAAAAATCCAACACTATATGGAGTAAGGACGTAAGGTTCACGAGTTGTATGAACAAGCTCGAACGGAAAATGAAAACCAAAATAAAATTGGTATTAGGAGTCTCGACGGAATGAAAAACCGTGTTAAACGACTCAATTTTCTAGTCAATAAAAGGGTTGGTTGCTATGCTAAGGTTTTAAATAGACCACCCGCTAGCGGCACTAACATTGAAGACGATATTGAGTTAGCTCAACAATTATTTCGAAAAGAAAACGATGGTAATAATTTTGTTGATTTTCATGTTTACAATACAATCATGAGTAAAAACCCAAAGTGGAGCTTGGAAAAATTTCAAACGAGTTTAAGCGTAAACAGTAATACGTCGGGTTCAAAAAGGGTAAGGTCGGAAATGGAGTCTAGCCCTATGACTCTATGAGTGTAAATTTTCCTACCCCGTTGGATGTCCCAACCCCTTCTAGTGTCCCAACCCCGTCTAGTCATAATATTGACGGTATCAACCGTCCCGAAGGACGGGAGGCCGCAAAAAAGAAGCGGAATGGTAAAGCACACGTGGTGGACTCCGAGTCTATGTTTTGTGAAGGTGATAGGTCACTTATAAGCGGAAACACAAACAATACAAAAGATCAAATTGAGTTTCGGCAGAGAAGGATTGAAACTGATTTGAAAATTGAAGAAATTAGAGTTCAAAAATTGAAAACAAAAAACGAGATGGAATGGCTAAATACGTTGCTCTGTCAACAAAATTTGAACCAACAAGATCAAGAACTCAAGGACAAGCTATTGAAAAAATACATGGCGGAGATTTAGTTTCCGTTCCTTATGAATCCTTACGAAAAACGTAGCTTTGTTTTAGTTAATGTTCCTTATGAATCCTGTTTTATAAGATGTGGCTTTGTTTTAGTTAATGTTCCTTATGAATCCTTACGAAAAATACAACATTGTTGTATTCCTTCGTTGTGCTTTTGTCATTTGTAAAATAATTTATCTTTAAAAATTTTAGTTAAAGAAAATAAAATAAAAAATGGTAAAAAAGAGAGGTTAAAGGAATAAAACATGATCGAATGATTCACAACAGAAATCGAATTACTAATTTTTAGTTCAGATTATTAATTGATAAACTCGGATTACTAAGTCAAGAAAAATTGATAAACTCGAAAAAATACAACAAAATCGAATGACTAATTCACGAATTACTCACAGAAATCGAATTACTAATTTTTAGTTCAGATTATTAATTGATAAACTCGAATTACTAATTCACGAAAAATTGATAAACTCGAAAAAATACAACAAAATCGAATGATGAAGATTATAAACTCACAGATCCACAACATAAATCCTGAAAAATATCAC
The DNA here is from genome assembly GCA_029255685.2 of Silene conica. Lineage (NCBI taxonomy): Eukaryota > Viridiplantae > Streptophyta > Magnoliopsida > Caryophyllales > Caryophyllaceae > Silene > Silene conica. Next base: position 73,941,388 of record CM055312.2, read on the forward strand.
CTCGATAAAGATGAAGATGATCGAATGATGAAGATGATTGAGTGATGAAGATGATCCGAATGATGAAGATGAATGATCGAATGATCAAATGATGGAGATTGAATGATGAAGAATGAAGATGAAATGTAGATATGAATTTGAGATTTTTTCATTAATAAAAAGTTTCTCGGTGGGTGAACATAGTAGAGTAATTAGTATGATTAGTGTATATATGAATTAAATATATTCGTTACGTAATTTAGTTATAGTCGTTATGTAGTTTAAATATCGTGTGTTATTTAAATATAGTCGGGTACGAACGGGTTTTATAAAGATTGCGTGCTATTTAAATATAGTCGGGTATGAACGGGTTTTCAGATTGCGTGCTATTTAAATATAGTCGGGAACGAACGGGTTTTATAAAGATCGCGTGTTATTTAAATATAGTCGGGAACGAACGGGTTTTATAAAGGTCGCGTGTTATTTAAAAATAGTCGGGAACGAACGGGTTTTATAAAGATCGCGTGTTATTTAAATATAGTCGGGAACGAACGCGTTTTATAAAGATCGCGTGTTATTTAAATATAGTCGGGTACGAACGGGTTTTACAAATATCGCGTGTTATTTAAATATAGTCGTCAGGTAATTTAATTACAAATATAACCGTCATTTGGATTAAAAACATCGTCGTTGGATTAAAAATATAGCCGTTGCATTGATTATAGCCGTTGGATTAGAAATATAGCCGTTGGATTAGAAATATAGCCGTTGGATTTATTACAACCACTCAATTCAAATATAGCCGTTGTAAAAAACTTATTCATTACTTATTCATTACAATCACTCATCCTTATTCATTACAATCACTCATACTTTCCTTCTTCGATAATTCATTACTTATTCAAACACATACAAGAAAAAAACACTCATAATTTCTTTCAAAAAAAACAAATTATAATGTCCGAGTCAAGTTCCAATAGGCTTGACGATTATCAATGGGAAGCCGAAGCCGAACAACAATCTGAAGTTATACAAGACCTTATCAACCAACGTATGAATGAATACGTCAACAGAAGAGTCCGGCAACACCTTCCTCCTCCTAGACGACGTAGAAGATATATTGAGAGGAATCGCGAAGAAGGTCATAACTCATAACCAATTATACAATGACTATTTCGCCAATGATCCAGTCTATACCGAAGAACTATTTCGCCGCAGATTTCGCATGCAGAAACACTTATTTTTGCGAATAGTGGATACCCTTTCCGCTAGTAGTTTTTTTTCAACAAAGTGTCGGCGGTAATAAAAGAGATAGTTTCTCACCATTGCAGAGATGCACGACTGCGCTAAGAGTTTAAGCATATGGCACGTCTACTGATTCAGTAGACGAGTATTTGCGTATGAGCGATACATCGGTAAGAGATTCTCTTAAAATATTCGTCAAAGGTATAATCAATTGCTTTGGAAATGAGTATCTACGTAGGCCGAACCCTCAAGATTTACAACAACTACTTCATATGGGGCAAGTTCGTGGATTTCCTGGTATGTTAGGTAGCATTGACTGCATGCACTAAGAGTGGAAAAATTATCCCTCAGCATGAGCGGTGTTGTAATATGAAAAGATTATGACCACATAATTAAGATATTACAATATATTTTATGCAGCAATTATGGCTTGATTATGAATAATTAAGGATACAATTATATCATATTATTCTGTACATAATTCTCGCCTAAAATACTTGCTGTGATTTGAGTAAATAAGGATAAAGTGATATCCTATTATTCTATATATCATTCTCGCCTAATATAGATGTGGTAATCAGCACTATAAATTGAGATCATTTCTTTGTGAAATAAAACACAGAAATTACAGAACCTTATACAATATAAACTACACAATAAAGCTTCAATTACTAAGTGTGCTTTTGGATTTGGGGTGTGAATACTACCGGGTTACCGGAGTCGTGGACGGAGCGCAGCACTACCACTACGAGTACCGAATAAGGTCAGTACCGATTATCCTCCTACAGTGGTATCAGAGCTGATCGTGTTACGGCCTCTGTCCCGACGCTACGCTAAATAACATGATTAATAATCAAAATTCGTTTTTTTCATGTTATTCGTATGCCCCTGGTTATTATATGTAAACTAATGACTCATATGTTTTTTTTTGCATTTATGATGTTTACATATTTCAATCTTATATTGTAATATCCGAATAAGAGATCTGTTTTTTTTATTCATATGACAATAACTTACAGCCTTATGAATTATTTTATACTGTTCATATGTTATATATATACAAAGTTTCACATCCCTTATTTCCCTACTGTTATAAATTTTTCCTTACCCGTACTCCGTCGTCTTCCGTCTTCATAATTGTCAAATACCCCATTCGTGAAGCCTCGTCCTACCATTTAATGTCGAGTACAGGAGCGTGTGTGTCACACGCCGTCACCGTCTTGACGCGTTGAGCGCGTGAGTCGGCTCAACCGTCTTCTCCGGCGCCGATCTAACCGACGATATCATTTTTTACTCGATTGAGTGGTAGACGACCCCTTTGTATATAGTTTCTGTGTGAATTAAAATATAAAAATCGTAATTTATGATTAAAAGATAGAGATCTGTTCTTTATTAATGCTGGTTAGACAATATTGTATAAAGGAAGAAGGAAAGATGTAGGATGTGTTCCTGTTTTTCGTTTTTGAGGAGATAGAGTTACAGGGGAAAACAAATAGTTGCTGGGAATGATATTTTGTTTTTTAATAAGAAAGAGAAAGATGAATTCTATGGTTTCTTTTATATAAAGTTGTACTGTGTGGTCACTTCTTTACGCATATCAAGTTGTTTTGTTTTTCCTGTCTATCAGTTATACGAAGTATATCAGAATATTATTGTAAAATAAGTGTCGTCTTATTTTTTTTTATGCATGATTATTGAACAGTAAACTAGTTTTGGAGCCCGTGAAAATCACGGGATCATTAATAATTTACTGTGTTTAATTTGTGAATAACTTATACGGAGTATTCACTCTCTCTCAATCATTTGTTTAAAACGAACACGACCGAGGGAGCGGTATTTTAAAATAAATGTTTAATACAATTCAATTTTTGAGTCAGGAGGACAGACAAATCAAAATGTGAATAACTTGGTTGTTTTGAAACGACCATCTAAAAATTGCATTGAAATGTATTTTCTACTCCAATAAAGAAGTCACCCTTCCATATATGAACAAATTGCATTAAAATTTATTTTCTACCCCATGCAGTTAAAAACCTCCTAATTTCGACATATATATGAAATTTTTTATTACTAATTCTCTCAAAATTTTATGAATCAAAGGAAAATAAAAAATATGGTACATAAATAAAGAGTATATATAATAATGATGAAAGGAAAGTTAAAAGGTCATTTCATTAATAAATGAAATAATGGATAAATAAATAAGGTAAACTACGAGAGGAGATCAATTACAATTTCTTTTTGTTTATACCTACTACTATTTTTTAAAAATTTTTTTTAACTTATACTATCTTAAATTGGTAATCCATGTCACTTTTTTTACCTTGTCAAATAAAAGTTATCACGCTACAATTAAACTTGTCATGTCACATTTTTTAGGTTAGACTTTTAATACAATTTTATAGCAAAACAAAATAGTTGCATGATGTAAATTTAAAGTGATGTGTTTTTTTATTTGGGGATTAACTTATTCTAACAATAAACACATAAATTTTAAATTTAGCATGCATTTTGATTTATTAATTGGTGTTAAATTTATTAAAAATTAAGAGTCTAAAATTTATTCGTTATTATGCTATTTAAAAACTTGGTATGCATTAAATGCTTGTAAATTCACTAGTTTTTTTTATTTTTTATTTTTTATTTTTTAAATAATGATGTTATGGACTTATGGTATTTAAAAACATGATATGCATTTAATGCTTGTAAATTCATTAGTGTATTTTTTTTTATTTTTTTTTATTTTTTTTTTTTTAAATAATGATGATGATGTGGTTTGCTAGAATTCCTCAAAAGTGAAATGGTGAAATGTGGTGCTTTGTCTAGCCTTTTTATATTATATATAGATATAGATTATATACTTTACCGTTCTCGTCCTTTTTTGCTTCCGCTATTATATTATTTTATAATCATGCGTATTTTTTCATGCTTTACGAATCTGTTTTGTACGAAAATCTTATTGTGAATATATTTCAATTGAAATTATTATAACAATGCAAATTTGTTTTACTCTCTTTTATCTTTGTGATTTAATAGAATGCTAATTTGTTTGGCTAAATTTTATGAATAATTGAATTAGTTTCATCATAAAATTGTTGTAGTAAAATTAAATTAAGTTATATTATCGTTTATGTCATTATGTGATGATTATGAGCTAAGCAAAATTTTCGAACATAAGATATAAGTGTGTGATATTTCTCGTAATTTAATTTTTAGTATCGTGCCTAATGTCCATTTCTTGAATATATACTTGTAGATGGCTAAGAATATGATTGGTGATTTGTCCACATCTGAGAAACTAGATGGCACTAACTATGACATCTGGCGTGGGAAGATTCAGTATCTTCTTAACGAACGCGAGGTTTTAGATACCTTGACCACTGTTGTTGCAAAACCTGTGGAACTTGCGAATCTTACAGATGCTGCCAAGTATAAGGAAAACTTGGAAATCTATGAGAAATGGGTAAAAAAAGATCGTTCTGCCCGCTATACTATGTTGTATTGCATGCAAAATGACCTTATTGGGGAGTTTGAGACGTGTCTCACTGCCAAAGACTTGTGGGATAAGCTAAAGGTCACATTCGGTCAGACATCAGCAACGAGGCTACATCCTTGAATCTGAAGTGGATGGATTATGCAATTGATCCCAAACACAATGTCACTGAACATTTGCGTATTATGAGTGCCATGATATGAGACCTTAAAGCTGCAGGCCGTGATGTGCCTGATGAGGAGCAGATAGTGAATGTTCTTCGCTCTCTTCCTTCTGAAACTGAGGAGTGGAAGAATTTTAAACTTCTCATGGCCCACAGTGAAAATGTGACAACCTTTGTCGAGCTTGCTAAACATGTGGAAATGGAAGTAGAGCGCCAAAAGGCGTTACGTCCCTTCTCCTCTGCTGTTGCTATGGTTGTTCATGGTAAGTCCAAGAACAAATGCAAGCCGACCAAGAAGGGTCGTCACCCCAATCAGGCTCCTGGACCACGAGGTGGTGCCTCAAAACAGCAAAAGGCAAAAGGCCGCAAAGAGATCAATGTAGCACGTGTGAAGTGCTATAATTGTGGAAAGAAGGGTCACTATGCTAGTGATTACCTCGAACCTAAGAAGATTCAGGTGCAAGCAAACACATAGTTCGTGATAGAGATGGCTTTGTGGACTTTCATCGCTTTCCGGTGGGTTCACAGACTGTCATGCTTGGGAATGGCAGCGAGGAAGACGTCCTTGGAGTTGGAACTTATCAAGTTAAGCTTCGTGGAGGCAACATGTTGCTCCTACGTGATGCTCTCTATGCACCTGGAGTCCAATGTTGTTTAGTTTCAGTCATTAGTTTATTGAACTTGGGTTTTGTTTTCAATTTTACTTCAAGTGGTTTGGACATTTTGTATCATGGTGATGTGTTTGGCCATGACATTTTAAATAATGGTTTCTTTGTTCTTGACATGGATGTTTTTAATAATAATTCATCTTTTGCTTTAGTTTCTCGTTTTGAAAATGATTCTGAATCTGTTAAATGGCTTGTTAGACTTGGTCACATAGGCCAAGAAAGAATGAATAGATTAGCTAAAGATGGTCTATTAGGAGAGCTTACTAGGGTTAAGTTGCCCATGTGTGAGCCTTGCCTAGCTGGAAAAGCCAACAAGAAACCTTTTGGTAAGGCTTCTCGAGCTTCAACTCCCTTAGAGTTGATCCATTCTGACAATTGTGGACCTTTAAATGTACAGGCTCGTCATGGTGCTACTTATTTCCTCACATTCATAGACGACTATTCACGTTTTAGATACGTTTATTTGTTGTCTCATCGTTATGAAGCGCTTGATAAGTTTAAGAGTTTTGTAGCAGAAGTTGAAACACAATTGGAACGAAAAGTTAAGACACTTCGAACCGATCGTGGACGTGAATACCTTTCAGATATATTCAAAGGGTTTTGTGTGGAAAAGGGTATAAGTAGACAACTTACAATTCCTCTTACTCCACAATAAAATGTTGTTGCGGAAAGAAGGAATCGTACATTACTTGACATGGTTCGATCTATGATGGCGCAAGCCAACTTACCAATTAGTTATTGGGCTGATGCATTGCTTACGGCAACATATCTCCTCAATCGTGTGTCAAGTAAAAGTATACCACTTACTCCGTATGAGTTATGGTTTAAGAGAAAGCCCTCTTTGGACAATTTACGGCCATGGGGTTCGGCTGGCTATGTGCACAACTCCACCCATAAACATGGTAAACTTGGTCCAAGAGCCACCAAAATGGTATTCATACGGTATCCCGAGAACTCCTTAGGATACGTAATGTGTGGTGAACATCCAGATGGTGGCATGACGGAAATTGATTCTCGAAATGTCAATTTTCTTGAGGATGAGTTCCCAAGTATTGGTGAAATCAAGAACGATCTCGAGTTGTATGAGTTACAACAACTATCTCCAGGTGAAGGTGGGGAATTTGTGACTCCTAATTTCACCTTTGATAGCTTAATCCCAGAAAATGAAGGAAATGATAGGAATAGCCCTATAATTCCAAATGATGGGAACTTACATACTAATGAAAGCCACCCTGAAAATGAGATTAGTCCTCACAATTCAGGTACAGAACGTGAGATTAATACTCAAGTTCTAAACCCCGGTTCTTTAGAAAATAATCCGGATGATGCTTCAACTAGTAATGTAAGTAATGTCGAATGGAAGAGTGATCGAAGGAGAGTTCCTAAACGATATTTTGATATCGAAGAACGAGCTTACCTTTGTATCCTTTCGGAGATCGATGAACCTACTTCTTTTCAAGAAGCCATGAACTCACCAAACAGTCAAGAGTGGATGGATGCTATGAAGGAGGAAATGAACTCTATGGCAAGTAATAAGGTTTGGGAACTTGTTGATCTTCCGCCTAAGCGTAAGGCTATTGGAAGTAAGTGGATTTTCAAAGTCAAACGTAAAGCGGACGGGTCGATTGATAAGTTCAAGGCCCGACTAGTGGCGAAAGGTTTCACTCAAATTGAGGGTGTAAACTACGAGGAGACTTTTTCTCCTGTGGTGAGAATTGCCTCCATTCGCCTCCTGTTAGCCCTAGTTGCCCACTTGGACTTAGAGTTGTTCCAAATGGACGTAAAGACTGCTTTTCTCAATGGTACACTTGAGGAAGAGATATATATGAATCAACCTATTGGGTTCGTCTCAAAAGGTCAAGATGATAAAGTATGTCATCTTAAAAGGTCCATATATGGTCTACAGCAATCTTCTAGGCAATGGTACTTTAGATTTCATGAAGCCATTACTGCTTTTGGCTTCGTTTATGGTTGATGAAGATCATTGTGTGTATATTAAGAAAACTAAAGAAGGGATTATGTTCCTTTCTTTATATGTTGATGACATACTGCTAGCTGGAAATAATATGGAGATGATCAACGCCGCTAAGCAGTGGCTATCCTCCGTTTTTGAGATGAAGGATATGGGTGAAGCCAGATTTGTTCTGGGAGTGGAAATCAAAAGATCAAATCGTGCTAAGAAACTTCTTGGTTTGTGTCAAGAGACATATATCAAGAAAGTATTAGAACGTTTTCGAATGAATAAATCCAAACTCGTTGAAACTCCTGTTGACAAGGGTCTAACCTTAAGCCTAGACCAATGCCCTAAAACAGATGCAGAAAGAAAACAAATGAGCAATGTTGTAACATCCCGTAATTTCGTAAACAATATTTTAAGGGTTTTAAATTATTTTACGGAATAAAATAATATTTTAATATAAATTGTTAAGTTATTTTTAAATCTTCCATTAAGATCCGTCTTAAGAAACCTTAATTTCTTACGATGTTAATAACTTGGCTAAATCAAACCCGACTCAAGATCCATTCACAACTAGTGACCCGACTCAAACAAGAAAATGGACTACTTAAACCCCACCACAAAACCCTTATGTCGACATTTACTTCATCCTCACAACTCATTCTACTGATTCCCATTTCCTCCATTTTTCCTTTTCTTTCAAAGCTTAAACTCAACTTTTCGAGCTCTTCCCAAACCCGAATCATGGTAAGTCATGCATTTTCGGAATCCTTGCGAAATTTCCAAGACATCTATCTCTTTCAATTTCGATTTCGTTCAACTTGAAAAAGACGTTGTTTTGGGTTTATTTCCGTTATAAGCCTCTAAAACCCGTTTCTTTTGTTGTAGGGGCTGATTTAGAGGATCTTGAGGTCGATAGCTTCATTCTTGAGGAGGAGCTAGGAGCATAAAACACTTTTGAGGTGACGATTATTGCATGACATTAATTTAATTCATTTATCTATAACTTAACTTAATTCACTTATTTATAATATTAAAGGATATTATCATTATTCTTAAAATAATTTTTTATATTACATACTCCCTCCTACCCAAAATTAGTGTCCTATTGTGAAAAAATGACTAAATTTATCAAATATTAGTTGCTTAATATTTTGGTTGAGTAGGGGTATATAAACTGGAGAGAGTGTGTTATGATTTGTTGAGTTAGGGGTGGGTGGATGGGTAATAAATGAAAATAGGTAAGGGTAGGATGGTAAAAAAACAAGCCTAAATTTGGACGATGAGGCACTTTGACGAATAAACCAAAATGGACAATTGGACATTAGTTATGGGTTGGAGGGAGTATATTATTTTCCAAAATTTATATAACCATTTAAGATTTCAAAATTTATAATTAATTTTGACATCTATAAAATCTTATTAAAAGGATCCTAAAAATTTCATAATTTATATTTAAAATTAAAGTTTTAATTGAAATTTTGTAATAAAACATGTTAATAATTAATTTAAAACTTTTTATATTTTTAACAGTCATCATTTTTATTAACATTTTTTCCTATTTAATTCATTTTCTTAATTAAACATGGTAATAAATTAATTTAAACTCTTCACGATACTTAACACCCACCAAATTAATTAAAAAGTTCTTCCTATTTAATTAATTTTTCTAATATAATATGTTAATAAATTAATTAAAAATCTTCATATTACTTAACAGTTAACACCCATAATTTTCATTAACATTTTTTGGTATTTAATTCACCTCTTAAGTTTCTCCGCAATCAATTATCTAATTTAATAATATCAAAAAATAAATTTAAATTAAAAAAAATATTGGAATTTATGGTTATGCAATGTCTATAAAAACTATAATACCTATAATCATATATTTATCTAATGCAGAAGCCAAGCTGCTGACGTGGCATCACTAGAAAAAAGTTTTGTCTTACGTGTCGCGTTGTAAAGCATCCTAGAGCTATTGTCCAATTAGATTCATCCTAGAGCTATTGTCCAATAACATTCAAGATATGGTATAATGGTATAATGGTATAATAATAACTATTCCAAGATTTCACGGCCTAAATATATGGATTCACAAGATTTCATTCCATATATTGAAACAATAAATAATGACAGTTTTGGCTGAAGATTAATTTCGTAGCACGGCCTAAATCCTAGAGTTACCAATCTTGAATCAGAAAAAAGATACGCCATATATGACAAAAATTTTCTCTAACAAGATTTCATTTCATATATTCCATTTTACTTTGACTCAAATTAACTCCATTTCAATTAACGTCCAATACATTCAAGATATGGTATATGGTATACTTGTACAAGATATGGTATATTCTAGAATAAAGTTGTTCAATATTATTTTTTCATTTTTGTTTTTGTTTTTTTAACTTTTATCAATGTATGCGTCTTAATTTATGCGACCGTATTTTAGTTATAATCTTACACGATTTTTAAAATAACCCTACGTAATTTTTAAACTAATAGTATTTATATTTTAGATTAATATTATTAACAATATTAATTTCTTCTTATTAAAATACTAAAATAATCAATTTCTTTATCTTTATATTATTTAATAACTTTTATCAATGTATGCGTCTTAATTTATGCGACCGTATTTTAGTTATAATCTTACACGATTTTTAAAATAACGCTACGTAATTTTTAAACTAATAGTATTTATATTTTAGATTAATATTATTAACAATATTAATTTCATATTATTAAAATACTAAAATAATCAATTTATCTTTATATTATTTTCATATTTTGAAATTCTAAAATAATTAATTTCTTTATCTTTTAATTATTAACAATATTAATTTCATATTATTAAAGTTTTAAAATAATTGATTTCTTTATTTTTAATTATTCACAATTAATTTAAATTAATAAAAGCAGACCCGTGAAGTTCACGGGTTATAACCTAGTAGTTTATATTAACTTTATTTAGTTAATATCTATTTCCCATGAGTTTTATATATTGGATTATATTTTGTGGTTTAATTTATTTATTTGATGATATTGAGTATATTGAGAATTAGTGTTGAGTGTTGTTGTTGCTGCGATGACGGTGTGTAATAGAATATATTTTATTTTATTATGTTTTTGGTTTTTATAATCATTTGTTGTATATTTGAATCTATGTTTTTCAATTGGTGTAATTCAAATGATTTACATGTGACAATGTTTTGATTCGTTTGTCAAGTTTTTATCATATTAATGTTTTACCTTTTGGTCAAAATGTTTTTTATATAAGTTTTAAAGTATAATCAAATGTATGTGAATGCAAATAAGATAATACATCACGTGGATAATTTGAAGAGGGAAGAAATACAAAAGGCACGAAAGCGAGATAAAATTAAAGTTAAAAAAAAAGCAAGGTAAAAAATTATAAGCTATATATAGATGTGTTAAAAGATACACTCGAATAAAAGAGCATATATTTTAAGTTAATAAGTTAGAAAGTTTGCGGTGCAAATTTTAGATAATTATATTGTTCATATATATTTTTATCCATATAATTATATTTGTGACGAATAATTGAATAAGATAATGTATGGTAATAATAAAAATAACACTTTCAAGACATAAACTCATGCTTAAATATTTTATGCTTAAACTCATGCTTAAATATTTTACGAATAATTGAATAAGATGATATTGGTGCAAAAGTGCAATTTCCTATCATAAAAAACGATAAAACGATTGATAAGCGGAAGAATACATACGCTAATTGTGGTGATCTAAATCCATGCAAATTGTCGATCGAGTCAACTTAGTTTTGTACTTTGATTTTAAACAAATTTTATAGCAATGCTTATAGAAAGGTATAACGCCCTACAATTTTATATTACTTGGTTTCGATATGAACTAAACTGGAAGGTATACACAATACACCAAAAAAATGTTACTACGTATATACTCGATAGTAAATATTTGAATTTGTACACTGTTCCTGGTTGTATATTAATATTACGTTATTTTAATCTTTTTTAAAATTTTGTATGGTCGGTTTTTTATTGCTGTAAATTGTTAATAATCATAATGTTTATTCTAATTATTTAAATTGTTGTCTAATCGTTTTAGACGGGATATATATATATATATATATATATATATTCAATTATATAATATTTAATTTTATGTTATATAAATTGACCGTTTTTCGTAGAAATTCATGATTTATATAAAAATGTTACGTAATATTTCGGAAACTACGATATCGGGCATTTATTTAGAATATCGGGCGGTTAGGTCTCAGCACATTCATCAAACAAATTGCGGGACCCACCTGAGAGAATTACAAAAAAAAATTCAAAACCTGCATGGATGACGTGGCTCAACCAGGGCTTCTGAAATGTTTCTGGAATTATATAGATAAGATTGTATCTTATTGTGAGTTAAGTTGAAGTTTAGAATATTTTAAGAAGATCACCAATATTTTGGAATATACTCCCTAAATAATCTTAATTTAAATCAACCAATTTCATATACAACATGCTTTTGGACGAATATATGTAAATCACAATATATAAAGCTAACTTTTAGACCCATAACCGCAAAAATGTTTGACGAATATGGCGAGGGCGGAGATGAGTTGCGGTGGTTGATTGACGGTGGAGCAAGGTGGTGGGAAGGCTATTGAGAATGGTGGATAATAATTAGCGAGGGAGGATTTGGGGGATAGTATATGTCATTTTTATAAAAAACTATGTATGTAATAGAGTAAAACTCGTAATAACGATTTCTAATATGTCGTTATCCCCTTAGACTACGTTTATCAGTAGTTCCTACGGCCGACTTTGACTTAGTTCCTACTTTAAAATATTAATATAATTCTTTAATCTACTTACCTGACCTAGTTCCTCATTTTATTAGTTTATCAAGACCTTCCTTAACCTACTAACTTCACATTTTTTTTAGGGGTTTGCTATATTCCGTCCCTATAAATTAACAAATTGCCCCTTTTATTATAGTTACTTTTTTAGTAAAAAATACTTTTATTAATTCGTTTCAATATTTACGCATATTTAAAAACCGTTTCAAAAACTCGCAAATCAAACCGAATTAATAAATAAAAAATAAAAAAATGGCTCATTCATGTAATTCACATGAACAAGCCTAAGCGAGTTCATGTGAATTACATGAACAAGCCTGGGCAGGTTCATGTGAATTACGTGAACATGTCTGGCGAGTTCATGTAATTCACATGAACAAGCCTAGACGAGTTCATGTAATTCACATGAACAGGCCTGAGCGAGTTCATGTAAATTACATGAACATGCCTAGGCGTGTTCATGTGAAATACAAAAATATGGTTGGGCGAGTTCATGTAATTCCCATGAACGGACCATTTTACAGATATTCTACATATTAAATAATGTGACGAAACAATAAAAATAAGTGATGGAATTTAATTAAATCGATTAATACCTCATTTTTTGCTTCTTCGGTATAATTATATGAACCCGTGTTGTTTTCAACGTATACAAAACCGCTTCCTTCTCCGTGTTGGTGACTACTATACTCATCGTACTATCGGTAATGTTGTTCCGCATTCCAATCATTGTTAAATCGATTTCCATTATTGTTGTAAGAACTATTATTATTGACGATTCAAAAATATAATCGAAAATTAGGTTATCGTCACCCATTAATCGATAAATATATTTGTTAAATACTTTGTTAGAAGAAGAAAATGTTACAAAGTGATGATGTGTTGTAATTAAATTTCATCTTAAGATTATTTGGGGTAATTATATTAACCCGTAATGTTTTTACCGTAAACAAAATTACTAAACTACGCGTATTCGTAACTATTTATACTTATGTTATATGATTAACCAATATATTAATGTGTTAAATATTTTTCACAAAGACAAAGACAATATTGAAACATTTGAAATGAAATTAAGGGCGGAATGAGTAAAGTAGGGGCGGGATATAGCAATTTTGTTTTTTTATTAAGCTTACACATTTACAATTTCACATGTCTTTTGATTGGATATGTTGTTTGTTGAGCATTGTGAGCAAAGTGTATTGGTTTTGCTCATGCGTTCCTACATGCGGTCTATGAGTTCCACACAGGAACGGCCGTAACGACTGTAACGACTAGGGGAAGAAGTGAACTTTATTTTTCTTTTGATTCTCTTTTATTTTATTTTAATTTTTTGGCGTCTTTAATTGCCTATACGTACTCAGCCCAATCTATAAACGTAGTCTTAAGCTCTAGGCTCTAGCTAAACACTTACCAAAAACACAAATTGTCATTTGAGACGGATCAAATAAAATTTATTTAAGAAGATAAAGACAAACCTTTGTGATTATCTATGCACCTTTACTTTTGTTTTATCTATCCATATTGAGAATATTCGACCCGTCGTAAACAAGGAAGACTTATCGAAAAACAAAACCACCCCACCTCAAAGTTGAAACATGCAAAATCGGTACACTAAGTCTTGTTTAAGGCGGTATTTTCCGTCTTAAACCTAAGACGGATTAATTACCAGGTGGGGTAATAAAAACAAAAGAATTGCCATTTTTAGGTGATAAGTGGGATGACTTGGATCTATTTGACCCGTCTTACGCTTGAAAAGAATAATAACGGTTTGAAAAGAGAATTCGTAAAATTTGGTATGGGCAACATCATACAGTTTGGAGTTGTCCGTCTTCTTTGTCATCTCGTGTCTTATCTATTGCCAAACAAACAAGCGTCTTAAAAATGGCGCAAATTTGTAGCACTTCCCCTATTTCTTCTCTCTTTTCCCTCTCGGCCTTCTTCTCCTCCTCTTCATCACCCATTAATCACCATTTATCACTAATCATTTAATTAATCACCTCTTAATTAATCATCAAATGTTGTCAGCTAATCTAACAACTTCACCAACTACATCCACACCATCACCTTCTTCCCCAATATTATCCTCACTTATTTCAAACCCTAATTTCCTTTGTCCTCCCAATTGCCGCATCACCCTCCGCCGCAACCACCGCCTCGATTTCTCCGCCGCCGCCTTTTCATCGAACTCCTCCTCATCTGTACCCAATTGGTTCAAATACCCCGGCACACGACGAGAAGACGCTGTTTTCGGCGGGAGTAATAATAGTAACAGTGATAGTAATAGTAACAATAACAGTAATTATAATAGTGGTAATTATAATAATGGTAACAGCAGTAAAAGAGAGGGTAAATGGTCAAGGGATAGAGAAAGTTACTTGATGGATAATTCCGATGCGCTTCCTCTTCCTATGACTTGTCCCGATTCTACCCCTTGTTCTCCTGACGATATTGATCGTCGTCTTCGTTGTGATCCTAACATTGAGGTTATTTTCGTTTTTTTTCTTGGTTTGACTTTTTATTTGCCAATGTTCTTGTTCTTTTTGTTAATTGAAGAGCGGTATTAGCGGCGGAGCTAGGGTTTGACTTTAAAAAGTAAACTATAGATTGAATAGGTTTGGAGGTGAATAAGCAATGCAATAGTGTAATTTTAGAAATTCGGAAAATCTAACGAGAAGGTTCGTGTTTTTAGCGGGGAGTGGGAGTCTATGACTCTATGCTAATCCCCTTGCTCCGCCACTGATTGAACAGAATATCAACGGTACTTCCGAATTGTCATTGTCAATTAGCTTAGACTTTTGGGTGAGAGAAGTCGGAATAGCTACAGCTATGACGACTTTTGAGCTTTGATGGGCAAGTGGAACGAAGGCGTATAATTAAGACACAGCCCTTTGTTTGGATAGAAGGATTTGAGGTATTATCCTTTGTTTGATTAGCCAAATAGAAGCGGAGAGATTTTTTGGGGAGGGAAAATGAATCCTTGCATTTCTAGACTTTTGAGGCAAGTAAAAATCCTTCCATCAAAAGGAACAATTTTGGAGGAACAAAATGACCACTTTTCAGCTTGTTGGTGGTGGGTTGGGGGTCGTTTTCACATCTTGTTTTGGTGATTTGATGAAATATTGATGCTTGAAGATCTCTTTGGAAACAATTGGACGTGTGGGCAGTTTGAGTTTTGAGCCTTCTTTGGCTGAGTTGTGGGTTTTGGATTGTAGGATTGCAAGCCGGTAGTCTACGAGTGGACTGGGAAATGTCGGAGTTGCCAAGGGACTGGTTATGTAAGCTATTTCAACAAAAGAAGAAAGGAGACAATTTGCAAGTGTGTACCTTGTCAAGGAATTGGTATGTTTTTAAAAATTTGCCGTTGTATTTGTTTTTGTTTGTCTAATTAGTGACTGCCTCTGTTTGATTTATTTCTTTACAATTAGTCAAAATCATTTTCGCATAAAAGCTTCAAATTTAACTCCTTAAGTCCTAACGATATGAGGGAAGAGAAAGTAGTTCCAAAAGGTAGCATTGTTTTACAAGGATGATTTAACGATAATATATTTAACGAGGCTATGGAGTCATGCACGTTTGGAGTGACTAAAGCTAGATATTTATAGGTGACGACATAGTAAGTGGTTCTTGTTCCTTTTGTGATATTGAAACTGAGTCATTACACATTAGAATACACATCATTCTCCTTAACAACAAATTAATTATGTCTTACCCATTCCCTGGGTAAGGGAAATTAGTGGACGGTCCGTTTCCATCTAAAGTTACACATAGGAATCCCTCCGCCCTGGTGAATTTTGTACGTTTGCTTATTCACAGAGATCAAGGAAAGAGGCAAATTCTCCATTCTATCCTTACGAGTCATCATGTACTCTTCTCCCTTCCTCAGTCAACCTGCAGGTTTCATCCTCCTTTCTGGCTTCATTACTTCCTCTCTTTCCACTGATTAGTTTTCTCAACTAACACAGAACCATAAAGGAAATTTCCGTCGCTATCTTCTTATAATTGTCCTCACTTGGACAGAAGCATCCAACAAAGAGTTGTTCTTCTGTTTGTCAAGAATTTGCCAATTCACCTGACTCACCTCTTTCCTCTTTGTATTTATCGCTACTTTCTCACCAATAATGGGATCTCTTAAGTTCTTAACCCATATACAACCACACTTTCATCTGGTGCGGAGGATTGGGGTGTACACGAAGATTGGGGTCGGAAAAATCAGGGTTCGTTGTGGCTGTGTGATACGTCAGTGGATCAAATGCTCTGTGTTAGTTTATGGTCGAATGGTCAAGTTTCGTATGCCAAGGGTAGTCATTGTTGCTGGAGCGTTGTTGGGGTGGTCGGACCTTGGCAGATTTGCTCATGGCCGTCATGGGATGATAAGGTGTGAATGTGATGTGGCACAGCTGGTGGTGATGGGGTGGTCTTGGCTGATAGTGGGATATATGAGGGGACATGGGTCGGAATGGTAGTGCTTTGCGTGAGTTATGATGGGGGATGGGGGATAGAGGTGTTGAGCTAGTGAGGTAGTAGATTATTAAGCAGGGGTATAGTTGGCATTTTACAAATCAAAAAGTCACTTTAGAAGTATAAAACTTGCATAAGACGGAAACGTAAAGATTTCACTAGAACTAAAATGGAGAACATAAAGAAGTAACCGAGACAGAGGGTCTATAACATAAGAATTCATATCAATCGACAAAAAGAAATGGAGATATGAAGACATTCACCTTTTCTTTTTGTTGGTTGATGTGTGGACCTTCAATTTATCTACCTACTAATGAATAATGATTGTGGATCCTTAAAAGTTCATACTCCGTATTAATCCACAAAAAGAAAAGAAGATATGGAAAAGGTGAATGTAAAACGTCGACCTTCCTTTTTTTTTTGAAGGGAAAAATCATTTCATTAATCAAAAGTCTCATGGTAGTTACAACCTATGTCAAGAATAACAGGATACAAAACGATTAAAATCAAATAAACTAAATTCTCGATCAACAGAAAATTTCTAAACTTGATGGGCTCATGAGACGCTTCTGCACATCCTCTAACATATCGCCTTCTGCGGCTTTTTACAAGAGGGTCTCCAAATTTTCTAAGGCATTGACAAGAATCAAGTTCTTTTGAACAAAAGGTTTGTAACGAGCAATCTGACAGCAGTTTTATCTCCATAGGATCAACGATGAAAGCGCCGATCTTCCACTTAATTCTTGAACCTCTCAAATAGAGGGGAAAATCTCACCAATAGATGAGGACAAAACTCACCAAAAGGTGAGAACAAAACTCACACAAAGGTGAGAACAAAACTCACACAAAGGTAAGGTGAGAACAATTCTCCAATAACGGAGAGGCAAGAGGTTATTAGCGTAAAAAAAATTAAAGAAGAACGAAAACGGAAAATTTGGGGCTTACCTCCACCAAGAAAGGTAGACGGCAGCCCCCGAAAGATTGAATTAGGGTTTAGGTTTTGTTTTTTTAGAGAGAGAATTTGGAGAGAGAATAGTAAAAAAGTTTTGTGACCCGTTGCAAGCTTGATGTGAGTTATATGCTTCTTCCATAGTCGACCTTCCTTAATGTGAGTTATATGCTTCTTCCATAGTCGAGTTTCTCACTTAGTGAGCATTTGTTGTAAGGGTCAACTGAGTCGAGTTGTTTCTGTTTTGACTGAAACTATTGGTTCCCTCTGCATTTGATGATCTTTTAAGCTTGCCTTTTTTTACATTGAAATTGAAATTAGCTTCTCACCTAATTTTGTCGGGGAGGCTGTTGCGCTTTTAGTAGCATACGACTATACGAGTAATCTAATCTAATGGATATGTATCTTGGCTTCAGGATATGTTCGGAAGATAACAGCTCGGAGTGACATTGACCTGATGGAAAATCTGGATGACCAGAGACCACCATGATCATTACAAGTTACCTTGTTAAGCCACCCTACACACTCACACAGTCACGTATGACTTGTGATTTAAGTTTATACTAAATCGTTTGTACAACCGGTGCATCACACAAACTGAATTGAAAATCTCAATGAAGAGAAATAGCTTAATTTTTTTGGTAGATACAATAAAGAAAGTAAGTCCAAAGTTCCCCATTTTTTGCCTTTGGATTACTATTTGATATTTGATATAATGGGTATTGTTCACTTTGCATTTTTTTCCCTTTGCTATTGTACATCCAGTCAACTTCGATGGTGATATTTTCCAATGAAGGTAATTGTTATTTTCTATCTATGAGCTTCCAACAAAAACCAATTTAACAGAATTTGTATGACAACTGAACAAAGTACTTGTAAAAATTCAAATAAACATGCTATTTGCTCTTTGTTATTCTCTAGCATCTATGAATCTGTACTCATATTCATTTTTGAGTTTGCACCTTGTGAATTACGTACACACTAGTCACTGGCACCCATGGTTTCGTCGACTGGATGCCAATACCTGTTGAAAAACCAGGTTGAATCTGCTTTAACAGCAGCGCCGTCTTGATTACGATGCCAGCTATAGTAAGCGTGCGTTTGATTTTTGATGTCTAAAGTGGCATGCCCAAAGCTTGCTTCTCGGAATGCTGAGTAATCTGGTTGTGGTTCAGTCATGCTGCATTTGAACATAGCATATTAGGGTTACAGATAGAGAAGAATCAATGACTGTCTGAAAGTGATTATAGGTTCGATAATCTTACTTGGTTGCTAGACCTTCTAGATTTCCGCCATCTCCAATTGTAATGTAAACAGGCGCAGACTGGTCTGCCACGGGTCTGCAAGCTCCATTGACGATGTTGTACGCCACATTTGATATACGTCTCTGTAATTTTAGAGAATGAAACATTATAAACGACTAAAAACTAAACTAACCTGGAATGATAAGATCCAAACTGAGAAAACAATCACAGTCGACCCAAAATTGACCCGCAATCACTCAATTGAAACAAAACCCTCTTTAGAGGGGTGACCGAGATTATATGATTGATCTTACTATTAATATAGGATGATCCAATATTTGTTGGTGAATAGGGAGTGATATAAACTTACAGATCTCTCATAAGCATGAACGTGACCAGCGAACACAACGTCAACTTTGTTCTGAACAAACCAAGGCTCATACATCACCCTCATAGACTCTCCTTCCATATAATGGTAATTGTAGCTATTATACCATGGGGAATGCATTAGAACAATTAGCCACGGAGTCTCGCTCCTGTTAACCCTCGGAAACTCCTGCTCCAGCCATTTGTACTGTGGAGTATATTTACCTGAAAATTACATATCATTAGGCAAAAATTTTGTCATGGCCGCAAGTGTTTTCTTCACTGGCGAACTTCGGAACCACATTAGGAAAAGATAAACAGGTTTACCATATGCCGAGTAGGATGCTAAGACGATGATGTGAGCCGGGCCTCTCTTGATGGAGTACCAGAAGGGAGATGTACTGTTTGATGATTTATAAGGTGTGTGATACCGATGCTTATATGGTTTGAAGGGCTCTGTTTCACCCTGCATATTTCATCAAGGGTGATCAGTAACGTGGTTGAAATCTTCGCATCAGTGTTTTTGTGTGAACAGCTAGTAACCTAACTTGCTATCAGGACTAAAAACAGTGGCAGCAAAAAAGATTTTGGTTTGGACTTACAATTTCAGGGGCAAAATCAATCTCATGGTTTCCAACAGTCCAAATCCAAGGCTGATAGGCAGTACTTCTCTCGACGAATCTTCCCCATGAATCCCACCTTCTATTATCATGATCAGGATAGTTGTCAGCATAGGAAAGATCCCCCATAAACAGCATAGCTTGCCCTTTGATCGGGTTTTGTTCATAATGCAACAGAGTCGAGTTTGAATCATAACTTTGTCCTAAATCTCCTGCAGAAAATATATAAGCATTGAAACATCAGAAAAAACAGCACAGAAAAGCCTTTTGTCATCTGGGTATTCAATGAAACATGGTATAGAAAAGACATGTACCAATGAGACCGAAAGTATAAGGAACATTAGGACCAGGTTTCGGTGGAGTCGTAAACCAGAATTTCCTCTGGCTTTTTCCGATACCAAGAGCATAGAAGTACTTTGTATCAAACTGTAAAACACAGCAAAAATCTGATTTTTATCAATTTATCAGACTTGACATACCTTTGGCTGTAATAAAAATATTTATTAAATGCTTAATGACAGAAAAAGGAGTTGTAGGAATGTATAACCTCCAAATGTCTGAGAGTACAGTGGTGAATGTAACCAGAAGTGTAATTAAAATACTTGTAGTTGGTCATTTTGCCTTGAGCATGTTTCTTTTCTTTCTTGTTCTCCTCCCAATACACCACCTTACTCGAACCGGCCTCCTCCATTGTCACCCATGACACTATCATGGCTCTTCCCTCATGATCTCCTTGTGTTATATGAACCTTCAACACCACCAAAATTCAATTTCTATCAATGTTTACAAAATAATTCTAAATTCTTATTTGAGACGATTGTAAGCGTAAAACGGATCTAAGACCACATATTGATATACCCGGTTATAAAAAAGGACTACCGAACATTTATTAGTGTTAGAACTATGTTTTTTTGATCCGTTCCACCCTTAAAACGGTCTGAAACAAGAGAACTACTAGAAAACTTAGCCCATTAGCAAAGTTTTAAAAATAACTAAAAGTAAGCCTAAAAGTCAAATCACAACTCGTTGGCATTAAAAAGCAACTAATTGGCTCTTAAGCCTTGGCTGTGTGTTGGCATTTCTTGTGCAAAATATTTGTTACATGTATACAACTAAGTTGCGAATTCTATATTTAAAATTTTAAATGGTGATATTACGTACTTATATAAACAACGCTCTTATATATAAATTTTTTATATTTGGATTATTGTTATACTAGACAAGTGAATTATAAAACCATGTTCATGATAAATTAACAATTACTCACTCTCCGTTCTAGTGATATGTTTAGACTTAACTTGGGATGCAAACTTTAATTGTGTAGCATATAAGAGGTATTGCTACTCTTATCCACCTTCTCTTTTCTACCTTCTCGTCTTCTCTCACAAAGTAATCAAAAGTATAAATTTATCACTATATCACTAGTTGATAACGAAATATAATCTACTCGTATTTAGTTGTTCTATTAAAGGAAAAGGTCGGAGAAAAGACCAGAAAGAGAACGTTTTTCGCAAAACTCGTTAAATAAAACCGACAAAAACAATATAGAGTAATTAAAAAAACATAAGAGGAAAGGCACAAAAAAAGTTGAAAAAGTACCTGCTGAGGAGCATTGTAACCAGGAGGGGGAGCAAAGACATCGCTAGAAAGTGGCATATCAATAGTTTTCTCAACTTTTCTTGTAAATTCACTTGTTCTTCCTCCATTGCATATTACTGAATTATTCAATATCAAACCCACAAAAATAACAACAAAGTAAACAAAAGCAGACTGCATTGCCATTGTTATTTGTGAAACTAAGGTTAACAAAATCCCCTGATTTTAATATTTTATTACTGCTATTTATACAGAATAGAATTGGAGGTATACTATGAGAATCCGAGGAATATGCTAATTCAGCCAATGTGAATACATGTTGTTAATTTTATTAAAATATAATAATATAAATCATATGTACTTCAAATATAGAGTTATGAGGTTAATTGAATTCTTAGCAGTATAGGACTAGCTGACTAGGATTTTGGATCGTCCAGTATCTTTCTAATACACGATTATTTCTATGAAATAATTACAACTATGGGGTCGTCTTAAAATTTAATCCGGACCGTTTAAAAGTAATAAAGATCCATTTTACTTTTAAGCAATGGAGAGAATCAGAACCGAGGTCACTAGCTGATAGCTGATAGGTATGGGATCCCTTTCAGAGTCTGAGATACAGTTGTTGAATAGTTGCATTCATAATTGACAAATTAGTTCACTTCATTATTATTGTGAGTCAACAGTTGACTCTAGATGCCGTAGCATCTTTGGATGATGTGACCAAGATAACAACATTGAGCGAATTTTTGGACTGATATAACTCTGGAAAACGAAATGTTTGACTTGTATGAAAGGATTCTTTTATAAAACGATCTTATATATACGATGACAGTTAAATATTTGTATATTCCTTGGTTCATTGGGAGTATTCTCCTCATCATTCGCACAAATTTTCCGACTGTATTTGCGTTTTACCGAGGCCATTGCATATTACAGAAGACGCAACTTACATTACGCAAGTAAATACTGTACTTGTTCAATTACTTAACTCACCATCAATCAAGAGGATCGTTGTGAGAGCCACCTCTTAAAAGGGTTACTAGTACTACAATATTTTTGTTTCGAAAATTCTCTCGAGTTCCCCTCGTAGGTTGCCCTTGTATATAACACTTGGTTCTCAAATCCGCAATAATGGCAATAAGCCCCTCCGGGATATAAAATGTTATTTGAAGTTCAACAAAGTGGTGAACAATGCATATATGGGCTAAGGTAAAAACACAGGTCTCTACGAGCCCCGATTTTATTTATTAATTTTTACAAAATAAGAAAAAAAGGTATCAGAAATTCAGAACTGTGTAAATATATGATACATGGCCTAAATATCCTTGTGCAGCCCCCAAGATTTATTTCCCAAATACAAATGCAAGGGCTTGTTTTCTCCACTTTGCAAACTAATTACAAAATGCCCTCTCAAATGGCATTCAATAAATTGCAACTTGCTCGATGAAATAAAGGGAGTAACCGAAATGAGAGATCTAAAGATCTGAAACAATGAAATAGGAGATTGTTCGGGATTACATCATTCTTCTTCTTCGCTGGTAAAAGAGAAAGAGAAGGGTAAGAACTTGTAACCATCTCCCAAGTAGAACTTGTTCTGGAATTCCACCCAATGTAGACGTAGTGCATGTAGGAAAGCACTCAAAGTTTCCATGACCAGCAATACGCCAACAGTCGCAAAGATGAAGACGATAATACCCACAATTAGAATGCCTACATTGTTGTACCTACATCACAAGAGCAATTACAAACATTTAGGTGGGGAGGGGAATATATGACCTCTTCAATTTCAACTAGAATGGACGAGTGAGGGAAATCTTCTCATGATATTTCCCCCCTTCAAATTAAAGTAGATAAAGCTTAAGGAAGACCATTGACGGATTTAGAGTATAGCATTCCGAGTCCGCCATGCTAGTAGCAAAACTGACAAGGCAATGGCCACACAAAAAGAATAGAAAGGTCAGTGCTTCAACTTACCCCCACGCTAGTAGCAAAACCTTCTCGTAAAATACAGAAGATAGCTCTGAGTGGGCCAAGCTGCAGTACAAAAAACAGAGATATCATTAGGCTTCATAAGAATTTTAGAAGTGACGAGGCTAAACATCATGTATGGCTTTCGCTTTTTTAGTTATGTACGTATGTTATAACTGCAGTCATGGTCTAGTTTTCTCTAGCATGTCGCCACAACAAAGGATGGGATTATAAATGACAAGTACCTCAATGCCCATAAACGAAGGTATGAAGCGGTGTTTGAAACAGCTCCAAGAACAAATTCTATAGTATGTATGAGCTGATGCACCAGGACTTCACTAAATTCAAATTCCTCATGCCCACCATGAGAATCATGGCTTGCTTCAACTTGAAGGCTTGCTTCAACTTGAAGGCTTTCTTCACCTTGAAGTGGCATGTATGTTTCATCTTGGTGCCTCTGTAGAAACACCGAATTTAACAATGGGTAAAAAAACCCTGTAATTCATCAAATCAAAAACTGGGAACAAATGCCTCCAAATGTACCCTTTGATGTTGGTATTTCAGAATGAAAGGCTTTGGGAGTAGCATCCAAGGTACTGCCACTAGGGCGAGTAATAACAGAACCATCTGCAACACCAAAATAAAGAAAAACATGTTAAATTGTGGGATCTTAACTCTTAAGTGGGAAATGCATCAAAAATATACCTTACGGAAAAAAAAGATCTCTATGTAATAGCATAAAGGAAAATGAAAAAGACCTGGACTGTCTTCTGGCCAGCGAAAAGCTGGTTTTCACCCAGCTCATCAGTAGGGCTCAAGAACATATAGATCATAATGTGATATAAATCAGCTTTTGAGCCAGTGCACCACTTCAAAATTATAAGCATGGAAAGGTAGCCAAACAAACCGTTTAAGAAAATCATCTGGGGAATAAATTGGAACCTGCAGCAGTAATACAACCACAGCAATAAGAAGAGAGCAGCATATACATGTTACAAAAAAATGCATATTCGTGACTCGTAAGTTTTGATCATCTAAAATGATGGAACATTAATTAGGGAAGGATAGCTAGTTGGCTACAACTTGCAGTTTTGACAATTGTAACTAAGATCATCATAATCAGAAATTTAGATGGCCTAATTGATTACATACCATATATCTACACAACTTCTGAAGAATTTGGCATTGAAAAAACTCATCATGATCCCAAGGTTCATTTGAGCAACCCCTAGAAGGATCGACATCTTCATCTTCAAAGAATTGAGAAAAGGCAATTCACTTCGAGAACCATGCCATACAGGATCTACACCAAACGGGTATGCATCCCTCACTTTAATCAAGCCATCTGTTGTCGCATCCCTGCAACGAGGTAAAACTGGATGAACAAACATGACAAGAACACTAAACTATAGAACCAATGTAAGCAAAAATGAGTACATACTTGCAGGAAAGATCACGGCAATCATATGCTGACTGACCAAATAACGAAAAGGGGACTGAAAAGAACTCATTATAGATTAAACCAGTGTAAATTGAGAAAATTGCCATCATCAAAATAACATATCGGCCACCAAACATCATCTCCATGATATCTCCCAGTTTCTGAAACAAAAAAACCATGAGCATTGCACTATTTCAGTAAGACTTAAGAAACTACGAATGCATAAGAAAAACACATTAGTAGTTGGGTGTGTCAAGAGCTTTATTCGCTCGAATCAAAGTGGCTTCAAAGATAAGTGTTTTTTGTTTGTTTCTTTCAATTAAGTTCCCATTTTCTGGGTATATAAGACGACCTAGCACAAAGTGAGAGATTGATACCTATGATCCACACAGCCTAAAACCTAGATCAATCATCATCCAATTATGATTTCTGGGGTAACCCATCACCCCTTTTACGTAGTCGAGACATTACCGGCCACGTATTTAGGATTCCTCAACAGTGATAGTTGGCAAAGTTGTATTTCCTCTATCTAGTAAGCCCCCAAACTCCAAGTGTAAAATCCATAAAAAGGCTTTCTACATTAGATGCCACTCGATCTGAGGTGATCTGTGCACACTTAGCTAAGAAATGGTATAATGTAACTCAAAGTTAGACACAGTCTCTTTTCAATGGGGCCTCTTCTATATTTATAGAAAAGAGAGCAAAGAACTAAATCCCCAGTTAGTAAAGAAACAGAAGAGCTTAGAACCCCAAGGGCAGGCAAATGGTTTTAAAAATCAGCGGTGACCACTGATATGCGACTGATCAAGGTTTTGGGGGTTGCCATGATCACATTTAACGGAGATCAGGTAGTGAAGGCATGAAGTTCTATGGTTTGACACTTGAAATTCTTTGACGTAGAATGGTTGAACAATAAGAACACCAATTAATGTCTTAAGAGACTGAACAAAATACATATAGGGACGCATAATGATGCTGAAACTTTATAATTAACAATAGACAAACAACCTGACTACCGAGCTTCTTCTCCCGGACAACAAGGAATAACGTTGCAAGTAATATGCATAGACCATGTCCCCAATCACCAAACATGACTGCAAACAGAAATGGGAAAGTGACGACTGTATATACAGTTGGATTTGCTTCTTGATACTTGGCAATCCTGAACATGAAGAATACATATTAAGGGATCACGAAATCGAAAAACAATGCATAGTTCTCAAAAATGGCTCTAAAAAATTAAACACTAATAAATGACTTGAGATCTGCAACACTATGGCATATACCAAAGATACCACTAATTTGGAAATGCCCACTATAAGGATAAGCATGAAAAGAAGTCTTAATCATTTGATCGTATCATACTGTCATTGAAGATTGAATCATGAGAAAGACGAGGCAAAAAGTCATACTCAAAATGCCCCAACCATAGGAGTTATTATTCCTTATCTTCACATAAGAATAGTGTGGAGTTATAATCCCATATTCCCCTGTTCTCAATTTCTTTTGTAAAAAACACTTTAGAGGAATAGCATGCGTTCTCCTTATCTAGCAAGCTTATCCCGCATTATTTAATTCACGGCTTAAGAGAGTGGAAAATGCTAAACATGAAATTTGTTGAAGGACACAGCAACACCTACAGACAATTTGATGAAGGCGGGACTCATATCTTAAACAGTCTACATAATACTACTCACCGTCAATTATGACAACAAAATTGCACCTGTAGAAGACCATACGTCAACATGGCTGGCACATAACTTACCCATATGCATCGACAATCTCCTGGAAAGCAGTAGTAAATTTATTCGTCCTGAAGTAGGTTGGCGGTGACTCCTTTGTGTGAAGAACTTGAATTATAGCTTCAACTTGAGAATTTGAGTCGAATGTTGCTCTGTGTAATGCATCCTGGATCTGCATAAAAAGGATGGTTGTGACGTCTATGAAATAGCATATCTATTACAGCAGATGTCACACTTTACATGGTTAACCTCGTCAATTTCCTACCTCATTTGTTGCAAAAACTGGGGACCACCCTTCTCCTACAAGGCATTTCTTTGTGACATCCATGCTAAGCATGTTTAATGTGTGGTAAATAGATTTCTCCTTCCTCACCTTCCCATACAGAACCAAAAGATGTTAGACCTTTTAACAGAAAACCATAATCGAGAAAAAGTGACAAATTTTCTAGCTTCATCTAAACTCTAAAGAGTATACAAGTAAGGATGGTCAACACACCAAAAGGTTCCACTGCTCAAACTGATCACCAATAGTCTGCAATAAATTGCCACGATGCAGAAGTCCTGCATCAATTGTCGTCCTCAGCTCTGAGATTCTACTCGACACCTGTAAATCCATGGACTAAATTAGTATATTTACACACAGTAAAGGGATACTGATAACAAATGAAGCTCATAGAAAGCTAATAACATTATGTTAACCGCAGAGAATGTCAGCACACTGCACACATCAACAACAAAACATACTAGTGAATTTATAGATTTTTTTGATGTAATAGGCATTAAAAGCTTGTTTGTCAAAGTTTCTAGAAAGCAGTCTGTTTCTGAAAAAGCAGTGTCTATGGAAAATAGAAGGTTCAATGAGAAACAGGAACAATTCACACGAGTTTGGTTCAAACTATTTCTTTAGATGGTAGACACTTCCTTTGGGACGGGAGAGACATTTCATCAATTAATCACACATCCAAGAACAGTATACAAAATGACGTACAGAAAGAGATGAATCAAGAGAGCACTTCTGAGAGTCCCACTCGAAATCTTTTTGATTGATTTAGAGAACAATATTACAAAAAAATGAGTTATGAGAAGTTTGGCATGTGGTAAAAGATAACAAATTGTATGGTGGATACGTGTTTTTTTAGAGTTGCATGCATATGTAATGGAATCAACGAAAATTTAATTATGTTAATAAGTAAAGGAACCACCCTCCCTTTTAAAATAGTTCTGAGAGAAACGATAACATATTGAAGCTTCTGCTTTTGGGGGATGTCTAGGAGCATTTCTGGGCTCCTCAAATAGTTGGAACTTACCTATATCAAACCTTTTTTGGCCCAGTTTCTGTTTCTCTAACACAGAACCCATAGTAGCAACTAGCAAGGATAAGGAACTTGGCCAAACTGGCTCAAAGTCATATGACAGCTCAGGTAACATGTTATTCCTCTGAGCAAATTTGGTCTTATGAGAATTTAAGAGGTGCATCTTCTCATTTATACATTTTCTTTATTGTCAGGTGAAAAAGAGTTTGGATGTTAACCATGAGTCCATGACTCAAAGCCTACAGACAGATAAGATGGTAAAATATACGAGTAGTTAGAAGAAGTGAAATGCATACGTCTTTCAGCATGTGAGCTTGTTTGCTGATATCCTCACTAAAAGCATAACGATTTGCTCCAAACGCCTCGCATATCTTATTTATCTTAGTTTTTGCCCTTTCCCCAGAGTAGAATATTATGAAGACATTTTTTTCAACCTGATAAATCATTAATAAACGTCAGAAATTGTAGCAGGAACAACATTAATTCAAGTGATATAATCAAAGACAGTAACAGTTTCAGAGTAAGCTGTGATAAATATGATTGAGAGTTAGCAATGCACGGAAACGGTACGAGTGTTCACCTTCTCGCCAGAGGCAGGATCCATCACCGGATTTTCTACACTGACCTGCCTGAGAAAGACATTTCCCCTCGTAGCACGAAACAAAATCCTCTCAAATGCCATAGATTTTTCCCTGGGAACAAGACCAGTAAAGAACCCTAGCTGCACTGTCTTTGATGCATCGACTGATTTATCCTGGAAGCAGGTCCATCATGAGAATGCCTAGAGGACAATAAAAGCAATATAAATAAGGTTTAGTAGAGTATTTGATATACTTGATCTCGAAGTAGAGGTGTGTCTAGGGACTCCTCAATATGCCCTGATTCTATTTCCGTCTGTTGAGCAGCCGCACTTCTTTGAGCTGTGTAGAAGAACTCTCCTGCCTGAAAAAAAGCGTAAATAAAGTTTTAGTTAAACTTGACTGAATGACATGTTATTGATATACTGTCAAAGAAATTAAAACAATGAAAACAACACCGAATCGCTATGCTTTCCTTATAGAACAATTCGTCCCGTATATCCATGCCTGGGATGTTCCGAATTTTCTACAAAGATAAGACGGTGTTCCTCGGTTTTTGGCAAGAAAACAGAGATATAATTTCGAAGTTTTTATATGTAATTCGTTTTTCTGTTCAAGAAGATTTATTATCAGAAGTTTCTCTCAGGGAAAATCTGATCCATTTGTCTGTCATATATATAGACAAATGAAGGGTAAAAGGGAAGGATTGAGTCTGATTTCTGAAGAGTTGCATAGTCGTTCGTAAGGCAACTATACCGCGAACTTGTAAACAATAGACTAGTGTACACTCCGTACTTCCCGAACTAGCTTTATTATTTATAAGTTCACCCGTCTTTGAACCAAACCCAAAATACGGAAAATGAACCGGTAATTACACTTAAATTACAACATGACAAAACAAGGCATGAAATAGGAAATTGAAAATTCCAAATACACAATCTAAATTTCACCTTCAACATTACATGAGAGTGAGATCACTCATAAAAGCAAATAAATCTCCAATAACGTTAACTGTCTACCTTCTGTTCCATACAAATTATGAATCAGGGACGCAATTTAACTCTCAAAAAGACCAAAGAAGCAAGAACAGGTTACCTTCTGAAGAACCAGTTTAAACTCGGCAAGTTCATTGTATGTACGCTGTAACTTCTCATTGTTTGAATTCATCTCAGTAAGCTCAGCTTCAAGATCTACAAGTTTTGCCTGTTGATTATAAAATCGCGCCCAACTTTATCAGAAGATCAAAAATAGTGTTCAAGTAGTCGAAGTCACAGTCACAAATGCCAAAAATTTAATGAGGTGACGCACAAAAGAAAAAGAAAAAAGAAGGAAATTTAGATATACCTCCAAATCATCCACTTTGATATCGCCCTTTGTGAAAGACTTTGGCGGCGTTGAAATCCCAGCATTCGACATTTGTTCCTTGAAATATCGTAATCTACGCGACATCTCTCCACATTTTTTTATCTTCACAAAGAAAAATCAAATGAGGTTTCACCAAGATATGAGATGTAGGCATGCGGCGACAAAAGAACCGTATTGGAGTGTCAGACAACTATTTTGCATTATGTTCTAGCCTAAAAAAGTGTGTGGGTGTTACATCATGTCAGACACACCAACAAACACACTAGGTTACTCAGACCCGTTTAGAAGTATCCGACACGGGTACATGTCCAAGTGTCGGACTTGGCTAATTTATTGAAAAATATGGATATTTTGGTCTAAAATGAGGTGTCCAAGTGTCATACTCATGTCCGACTGTGGAGTGTCGGACATGGGTACGTGAGGAAATTAGAAGAGTCGGAGTAACATAGCACACACCTTATATATAGTGGTCAAAGTAACATAGGCAGATCCCAGTAGACAGGATATATATCCGTCATACTGAGAGTGGACTATAACCTTTCTTTCAAAACTTCTAATGCGATTACTGAGATATACTCAAGCGACAAACATATCAAACAACTCAATCTGATGGTAGAGGCTTTCAAAAATATAAGAAACATAACAAACTTGAATCAAATTGAAGGGAGACAAAGAACAGTCAAGCACACATTGCACATACTGACATACCTGATTCGCATAAGTTCGCTGGAACGGGCTCTTCTCATTGTTCAACTGAAAATTAAAATATGTTTCAGATAGGTCTCATTTCAACAAAACAATATTCTTTAAAACAGAACTTAAAAATAATCACAGTTGGTTGATGGTCTGCATAACTGAAAGCACTCAAAACAGTTAAGTTCAAAATCCAAATAGCTATCCTTGGGCAGTATTTTATGTGAAACATGAGAATAACTAGTCCATAGACACCTTCCATTAAAATATAAAAACTTTAGTCTAACTTCGCGATCTCCTATGATGCTGACAGCCACGCTAGGTCATACGCTTTGCTAAACAAAAATTTCAAGTATCCACAAAATCATTAATCAAAGCCCCATTTAGCCGTTTACTATAAACTCCAGCTAATAAGTATCAAAAACACACTTTCAGTGGCTTTCACTTAGTTATAATTCCTAACAGACATGCCTTCATTCGAATTGAGTGTGCAAGTTATGTGCCAGCAGCCAGCTGCATTACACATTTACACTCAATGAGCTTACTACTTGGTACTTACAAGACACTCCCTTCTTTTCATTGATTTCTCTAACTTTTCCCATTCGGCCAATTTCTTTAATTTTTTCCAGTCTCTTTTTGGTATTTCATTTCTCTCTCATGCAACTGGCTCATAGACTTTATCTCCTCTCTACATTTGTACTCCGTATATTTTATTATTTTTCTTAAGCAATATGCCATTTATCAAAGAAATGCAGCAAGTAATACATTTCGCCACCATAGCTCTACATTTGTTTCCAAATTAGCAAATAAGGGATACCAGTTCCGATACAACATAAAACAACTGTTTTCAGCCTTCTCCTGCACTTCCTTCTACAACCTGCACCTATCTATTATCGACCAGCAAAATATTCTATCATCGCAGAAATCCAACATACTAGGTGGCGGGGGTATCAACATTTCAAATACAATAGCTAGACAATCTTTCCACAAACTGATTGCATTACTAAACTCAACTCAATTCCACTGAAGCATCACTCAATCAATAAACCTACTTCAATAACAAAAACATCGTCCAACCATCAAAAACATACAGAAAACTATCTCAGATAAAGTTACCCAACTTTTGTACAAGGTATTAACTAAAATTCACTTAGCATCAAGATTAAGCAGCATAAAATAAATACTTAAATAGACAAAATCGATGTCAAGAAACCAACTCAACCAAAAGCTTAAGCCGATGGTTGGAGTTCCTTGATTCGTTTTATATTCTAAAACTCCCCCTCACACAAAGGCCCTTTTTTCTTTTTGGGCTTGAAGTGTGGGTGCAGGCGGGATTCCCTTGCTTGTTCTGATTATCCACTTTAGAATGGAGGGGTGAGATTCGAACCCGTGACCTTTGGTCACATGGCTCTGATACCATGTCAAGAAACCAACTCAACCAAAAGCTTAAGCCAATGGTTAGGGTTCCTTGATTCGTTTTATATTCTAACAATCGATCAAAATACAATGCAAAAAAACTCCGCTAATCAATGTTTAGCAAAGCGACATGCACATTCGCCATTATCAAGTTGTTTACTTTACTAAACCCAATTCCGATTCCAAAAACTGTTTCAAGCATCACTCAATCAACAAATCTACTTCAAAAAGAACTCAAATTATTGCAAACGAGGCCTCAATAATTATAAATCCTTCAAATCATCAAAACACAGGAAAGTTCTGTCAACTAATATCAGCCCAATTTTAAGCAAGTCATCAATCAACAACGAAAACAAACTCAGCAAACGAAATTAAACACATAATATAAGTGCTCAAATAGATAGAAAATGATCAAAACTTGAAGTTACATTAACAAAAAAAAGATGCATGAAAGTGAGAGAAGAAACTACACTGATCAAAGGTAAGCCACAAGTACACCATAATCAAGTTGATCGTTTCGCAAAAGTAACAATTTCTCGAACAATCTCAGCCTTAAGCATCACTTAATTAACAAACCTACTTCCGAAACAACTCGAATAATCGCAACAATAAAAAATTCTAGCCAAATTTCGAACAGAGGATCATTCAACAGCGAAATTTGATACATTAAACAAAATTAAGCATGTAAAAACTGCTGAAATTGATAAAAAAAAAAATTGACGAAAAACGAAATTGAGACAGGAAAAAAGAGGACGAACGTCTTTGAATTGGATAAGGCCGAGGTCGCCGAGATAAGAGACGGTAAGATGGGAAGATTCGAGAGGGATGATGAGTTGAACCAAATGCATTGGTTCAGACCTCATAAGATCCATGGGAGGGCAACATCCTCCTCCCGCCATTGTTGATTAGATTGTAGTTTTCTCTCTCCTCCCCCTCACCGTGTGTGTTTAGTTTGTTTAATCTCTTTGGATGACAATGATTGATGATTGTATTATTGCGGGAATTCACGTACCACTCTACCCTTTTTACTTGTTACTTGCCGACTTGCTTTGATGCCCGTTCTCAAGGTTTGTTTAATTAGTTAGTCTTGCTTGCGACGGGTCACCATTTGTGACGGATATTTTGTGAGGTAAAACGGATAGAAAATGAGTTAGTGGAGAATGGGGACCACATGAATAGTGTTGGAGAGAGAAAAAATGGGTATTTTGTGAGAGTAAACGGTATCCGTCATAAACTTGCGACGGATAGTACCGTTGCAAATAAGAATTTGGGTTGTTTAATACTCCCTCCATTTTTTTTTTATATCACCCCATTCCCTTTTTTGGCACTATTCACAGTCGAGTATTTAACGTCGGTTTTCTCTCAATCCGTTCACGGAAATATATTCATGTGAGATCTTTTTTAATTTGTCTTGATAAGAGGATTAAGAATATCAAAATTTTATAATTTTTAGTAGTATGTAGCTAAAGATATAATCGAAACAAAATGATATTGGCAAACGTGTATAAAGAAATGGGGTGATATAAAAAAAATGGAGAAGTATGGTTTATCTACTCTGGTATTAGAGTTTATGTCATCAAATGTTACGAATTTAAATTTTGGCAATCTTCAATAGTTCAGAAGTAGAATTTCAGTACATGATTTGAGGAGTATGATTCGAGTGGGGAAGGTAATAGGAAATAAATATAGGATATAACTAGTGTAACACCCGTGAAAAATCACGGGGTTGTGTACACTTATTTTTAAAGACGACGTAGGTATATTTATTTGAATATATAACAATTCTGTTTATTTGAACGAATTATTTTTTACGGGATGTTTGAATATAAGATATATTAGGTGAAAAGATGAATTTCCTGGTGCACTAATCTTCGAATAGCTATTAGTAATGATGATAATATTTGGATTACTTATGATAACATTAATAAATAAGGTATATAAGAAAAAAACAATAGACGACTAAAAAAATATTAAATAACTAATAATGAGTAGTTTGGAAAGTTATTGTCTTTTGATGAATTACTTACGGAACATAATTTGACGGACAAATACGATGAACAAAATAACAAATCAGGTACAAATATAAATTAAATGGGTGTATTAAAATTCGATAACCCAACACGAAAATTACAGTTTCTCGAAAACCTCCTTGTAAACAACATTTGTTGTTGTATTAGTCATCCCTCCTTCTTCATCAAGAAGTAGCACTTTTAGACCTTTCTTACTCGTGACCCTAGATATAGCAACGTACAGTTGGTCATGGGTAAAGACTGG
Source organism: Silene conica (assembly GCA_029255685.2). Taxonomy (NCBI): domain Eukaryota; kingdom Viridiplantae; phylum Streptophyta; class Magnoliopsida; order Caryophyllales; family Caryophyllaceae; genus Silene; species Silene conica. The sequence goes on from CM055312.2 coordinate 73,975,783, forward strand.
TCTTGGAAGATAAAGTCCAACACGGAATAGAGATTGACCTTGACTTTTGTTGATAGTCATAGCGAAACAAACTGCTAAAGGAAACTTTTAATGTTATCATAAGTAATCTTATGGAATATTTACAAATATTATGGAATATTAATATTTAATATTTTATATGCTTGATTTGTATATAAAGTAAGACTCTTTCTATTTAATTCTTTATGGAAGTATTTTCTTAATTTAATTTCTAATACACGTTTTTATTATAAACACCCGTGAAAATTCACGGGTTGTTCAATTTCAATTTTTTTACACGAGACGGTCAATTAAAAGAGACAAATAACTTATTGGTGTATATTAAATGCTTTAATAAAAATAAATCAAAAAGTCTATATATAATTACGATATATAAGAACAATTTGACATTTAACGTTTTACTTGGAAGTTGAAAAAACGTTAAATATAATTAAAAATGGGAAGTGTTTACTTTCCATCCACGAAAAGTAGTTATATATGAAGTGAATTTTAATTAAAATATAAAAATTAAGGAATTTTATTACGGAATTCTTACATAATACAGGGGAAATTATTGCTTATCACTGTCGTTGATGTTAGAAAATTAAAAAAATGGTTGAAAAGTGCTTATTACCTGAAAATTAGTCAACCTTTTAAATTAAGTAATCTAAACATGGTATTATTTGCAACTCAAATTCATCAACTAATCTATAAACGTTTTTTTGTGGTTTTATAATGATTCTCATTGCAACTCAAATTCATCAACTAATCTATAAACTGTCTAAAATAACTGTATTCTTTGCAGGCTTTTTAAAATGAAGAGTTGAAGGAAGAGTTTCCGATTCAGCCATCCAGATGTTAAATGGCAAATCTGAATTATCAAATGAGAAATAGGTTGAACTAAATTGTTGTTTTTTTTAAGGTAAAGGTTGAGCGCAATTGTTTCCGATTCAGCCATCCAAATGTTAAATGGCAAATCTGAATTTGACAAATGAGAAATAGGTTGAGGGAAATTGTTGTTTTTTTTAGGTAAAGGTTGAGCGCAATTGTTAACAGGGGGTTTAGTTGGAATATAAATTAATACTGTATACCAATAAGAATAACCATTTTTTCACAACAGTTAATAATAAGAATAACTCATTAACTCTTTTGTAATTATTAGGAATCATTTTCAATGTAATTTAAAGCCGCAGCTATTTCTATACGTAATTATAAGAGTTATGTCCAATGTAATTTAAAGGAGTTATTTCTATACGTAATTAAGAGTTAAACGGATTAACTATTTTGTAATTATTAGGTTTAGAGTTAGTAAACAAAGACGTTATTGACCCTTTCTCTTATTTGCTTACTTGATTGATTCTAATAGGTTAAAATTTAATTTGCCAATAAGATGCTCAAACTTAATGAGAAGACTTGAAATAGGTAATTGCCAATAAGATGCTGAGAACGACATGATAATGCTCCGAGCAGCTTCCCTGGCATCATGTAGATTGTCGTTCGACAATTTAGCTGCGAATTGAACCAATAAAACCAGACCAAATTCCTGAAGTTCTTCAATACTCTGCAAGGGAAATATGTCCATCAACTAATTGTATGCTATTTTGGCTGTAAAATGATACTCCAGAAGCAACTAAGCAAGTATTCCCTCCATCCCATTTCTATTTTCCTATTTTGAATTCATGTTCAGCAAGGTGCATTCAATCGTCAAGAATCGAATGTGACAGACTCTGCCTCGTGTCTCTATATATTTGAGAATTTATGGTTCAAGTTGACATTGGTTGCCCTATATTAAAGTACAAAAAAAGCAATATTAATGTAATGGACTAATAAACGCTTGAACGGAATATAGCTCAAAGAGTCAAAGTGTCAAAGTAGGAAAATGAATTTAGTTACCATTCGGGAAGAGGAGCTAATAAACGCCTGAACGGAATATAGCTCAAAGAGAATAAACGCCTGAATGGAATAAACGCCGGCATATGTCTGAAGCTTTTGGAGTACATGAAGAGGAGTAATACACTGAACCCATTGAGTTTAAGGTCTTCTCCGCTTCTTCACACACAAACCGCTTGTCTACGGATGCTCTCAGCAATAGTTGCAGCAGCTGTAGGCATCACCAGATAAGTCTTCATTGATGTGAAATCCATAGACTGAAAACTACTTAACCATAATACGCTATTCAAAATACCGTGTGATTAAAACAAAGTTTATCAAATGGGACTGTACATTAGATTTGGTTGTCTGGTCATAAGTATGACTAAGTCTAACTTTTCCATCTAATGCGCTATTGTTATAAATTTGGCTTTCTTCGAACAAATTGCTGAGAATTGTTCTCGCTAGTCGGTAGTATGACAGAACAAATATTATACATTCATATACACTAATTATTCATCTAAATTGGTTGGGTTGTCATGTTTCCAGGCTTTTGGTTGTTTGCACTTCGCAGTTGGTCTATAGTTGGAATGCCACAACAATCCTATTTTATAATCTGACCCAAACAAATTCTAGGAACCGTAAAACGAACACATTCGAACCGCCAAATCTACCATATGAAGTACTTCATATTCGGCAGAAAAAGGCATACTTCATAGATACAAAAGATAATCAGCAGAAAAAGGCATACTTCATAGGACGGTTTTTTATGTGATATCCAAGATAGATTGCCAGTGGGTAGCTATCTGCTGCTGTTGATTCAAAATTAACTCCTATGCGCCACCTGCAAAAACAAACGGAGATCATAACGGTTAGAAGATGTGGAATGGAAATTGGAACTTTAGTTAGTAGTTGATAAATGCTCCCTATCAAGTATCAACAGAGCATATTTTATATCTTAGCAAACTCAATGATAACTCGGGCTAATTTAATGCAAGAACGATTTGAAATATGCAAAATATCTATGGCCCCCCAATCATTGCAAGGCTTACTAAAAATGAAGATCCACAAAAATGTAAATAAAATGTAATTACATTATACAATCCCTGTGCTAAGAGCACGATGCAAATCAGTTATTAAATCATTTATATCCTCACTGCCAACAGAAATAGAAACCAAATATTCACTCAAACCTCTTGCCTCCTTGTCTGCAGCACGTATAGAAGCATGAGATATGAAGCATGGCATACTTATTAGTGACTTCACATTCCCTTAAACCAATAAAGCATCGCGAATTAGGCCTAAGAAGATGTCATTTCAATTTCACAAATTCTTATACAGAACGGTTTTACAATAATTTATGGTACGAACACTTAAAACAGAAATGCTGGATTATTCGGCTGCAATAAGAGAAATTATTACCAAAACTGACGGTAATACTGAAATATTTGGTTGTCTCCACAACGTATTTTGAAAGTGGGATGGAAACTGTCATAAAACTAAGCACATATCTTGCACCTTTTGACTGCAAAGAAGTAAACAGTCCTTTTGAACACAGTTGCATGTTTTATCATATTGAAACACAGACGTCAAGTGCAATAAGTTCTAGAATATGCAAAATCTCGTATCAGAGGAACTCCAAATATTATACAGGCAGAGAGGTATTCAAAAGTGAGTGGGTTAGAACTTAAAAGCACCTGAGAGGCTGAGTATAATGCAATTATCGTTCAGGATGATCAGGAAGTCCAACATAATTAACACTCTTGGGATGAGAGGAGAGAAGTTCAGCAATTTTTTGGGCATTATCCTACACAAAATAGGAACAAAAGTACAAACAATATGCTTTTATGGTAAATTCATTTCATATTATATTCATCTATATATCCATGTCGCTCGCTAGGTATGTAAAAAACTAAAAAAATTGTATGCACCTGTTGCTTTTCAACTCGGAGAACCATAGTCTTGAAACTTCGTAAGCAAAGCCAACTGTCAAAAGGTGCCAACCCAGAGCCTTCAAGGAAATACAGTTCTTTTGGCAAACTGATCAAGATAGCATGATAACAATCATTTTTTAACTCAAAACTATTAGAATACAAACATAAGCTCAGTAAGATGAAATATACAGTACAAACAAAATTAGCTTTCCTTGAAATCATATAGGTTGTTAAAGAGATCCAATGATTATATCAACTAAATCTTAAGAATTAATTTAAAATTAGGAGAAAAAGATTGAAACTTTAGAAAAAAATGGTTTTAAATTTCTGGGATTAACATCCAAAATTAACAATCAAACGTAAATAATTGATCCTCACATCAACAATTTTGGCGACAGACGACTCCTTGAATGTTTTAACCCAAGGAAATTGAGCAGAAACATCACCAGCAAACACGCGTCCAAAGAAATCAGCAAATCGCATCAATTGTACATCCTCCTGTGCTTCATACGTAGCCTAATCCAACACAAAACCACAAAAAAACAACAATTTTCAGTCAATTTGATAAAATTCAATACAATTAACCCTAAATCCCCAAATCAAAATAAAATAAAATCAAATCCTCACCGAAATATCAACCAAAAACGCAGCTAAACTCTCAGAATCAATCTTCGATCCAGCATCAGTAACAGAAACCTTAGGTTTCTTCTCCGCTTTCGGTTTCTTCTTCTTCTCCTTCTTCACCTCATTAACACCACCAACATTACCATTTTCTCTCTCATCCACATCATCTGAATCACTCTCATCCGAATCACGCTTCTTCGATCTACCATTCTTCTTACCGGTATAATCCTCATCATCATCGATCTCCGCCGTCGAATTCTTCTTCGCTTCAACGATTCTACGGTATCGATCCTCCGATTGCAGCTCGATCGCACGGAATACGTTTTAGAATGATTGTATTCAGAATGATTGTATTCAGAATGATTATGATTATATTCTGGTAAAATGAGAATGATTCTCAGATTGATTTTATTTTGTGCAGATTTGGAAGGATTTTATTCTGATTCAGTTTTTGTATTTAATAAATAAATAAATTATTATTAAATTATTAAATTATTAAATTAATATGAGGTGGTATAGATGAGTAAACCTGATTGGTCGAAAAAAATTGAAAATGCTGAGGATGAATGTGAGAGCTCGAAATACCCAATGCTGCGATATGACTGCGCAACGTAGGCGGAAATCCATTCTTCTTTTATAGTAATAATGATTGTTGAGTCTCACTCTCAACCATTACCTTAGGATTTTGATTATTCGGTTGATAGGAAATAAATATAATTATTGGACTTCAACCATCACTTCAAGATTTTGGTTACTGGATTATGTCTGTTATCTAGGAAATTGATCTGAATCAAATTGTAGTTTTGATGATTAGATTGGAAAATTAACTCCCTGCTTTGATTTTGACGAGTCTAAACATCGGATTTAATTATGATTGATTTTTTTTTTTTTTGAAAGAAAGATTACTTCAATGATAAATAGTCATACGACATCTACAATATCTGTAATTTGACTGGATACAACTCGACTAGAATCAAATAAAATAAGATCTTGTTCAAAGAAAGATTTGTAAACTTGAATTGCTTCAAAGCACGTCCTTTATCATATCGCCGCAAACAACTTTTCACAAGAGGATCGTAGGATCTTGAGCCTTGACGAGAGACGATTTCATCTGACCAAATTAAGTGCAACCAACAAATCGACAACATATGTAATACCATATAACGATTTTTTACGAAACCGATCTTCTGCATCTTCACCATATAAGAAACGACCAAGACGTTCATATCTATATTACCAATAGAACTAAAACCTTGAATAACAAGGACTGAAAAGACTCCGAAAATAGAGACAAACGAAAAACCTTGAATAACAAGGACTGAAAGGACTCCAAAAATAGAGCCAAACGAACGAATCTCACCAAAAGAAAACTTTTATTGATTAATTCGTAATTTCGTAGGATTTCATAGTAAAAATTGATAAATAAAGTTTTATGGGGCTTACCATCGATCAAAAGTCGATGGAAGCCCCAGATTTAATTGATGGAGGCTAGGTTTTTTTTTAGGGAGAAGAAAGAGAGGCTAGGGTTTTTTTTTAATTATGATTGATTTTGGTTAAGTTCAAAATTGGTTTAATTGACTCCACGTCAAATTTGACAAAATTGATTTCAATGGTTTATCAAACGAGATTAACTGAGTTATACTCTATACATCACATGTCGAGTTTGCTAGTGTGAATGTTAATAACGAGTATTAATAGTTAGAAGTTTGATTGTTTAACTATTTTTAGAAGCAACAACATTGAAGAAAAACTAAACTTTAAAGATGTGTATTCGTGAAATTGTCCTCTTTATAATGGGTGCTTAACAAAATGTTCCCGACAATTTGTAAGGGCCTTAGCGTCCACAAAAAAAAATAGAATAAGAAAAAACGGAACCGGGGGTTGAGTTGCTTAAATACAACATTACCTCATTGCTTCAATAGCTCCCACAAATTGCGAGGCAAGCCTTTTCAGAGTAGCCTAGTGTTAGCAATACAAAGAAATTGTTTTCAAATGAGTCAAAACAAAAATTGTATCGGATGATCGCTACTTCACAAAAATTAAGCGCGCGCACACTTTAGTATATAGTTTTGATTTTCGATCATAATCCATCAACATCATAACTAACATAATATCAAATGAATTATACTTCATATAATACACTTGATGAGAGAATGAGAGCGTCTTAAGCTAAGACCGGCCAAAATGAGTTTAATTTTAGGCACTCAATTAGTCCATTGTGATTTGTGATTTGTGACTTGTGAGTTTGTGACAACGCTCACATAAACTTGGGAATTGGGATCCCCATAAGCTACCTTTTCACTTCCACCACTTCATACGAGAAATAGGACATTACAACAATGGAGGTAACCACCATGGCACAAGCCATGCAACTCCATGCACAAGCCCTAAAACTAGGTTCCCAACCACACCATCAAAACTACACTAAACTCTTCACTTTCTCAGCTCTTTCACCTTCAGGAGACCCCAACTATGCTCGTCTCATACTTTCCTCTCTTCGTACACCAAACTCTTACTACTGGAACACCATGGTTCGATCCTACTGCGACTCATCCCACCCATTTCAAGCCATCTCTCTATTCCTCGCAATGCACCTCCAGGAACCGCATCGAAACGTGCCCAAACCCGATAATTTTACGTATCCTTTTGTTTTGAAGGCTTGCGGTAAATTAAAGGATGCCCAGATGGGGAAACAAGTTCATGGTTTGGTTTTGAAGGCGGGTTTTAGTTGTGATAAGTATGTGTGGAATACTCTGATACATATGTATGGGAAATGTGGGGTTTTAGGGGATGCACGGAAAGTGTTTGATGAAATGTCTGAGAGAGATGTTGTTTCATGGACAGCTTTGATTGATGGGTTTGTTGAAAATGGGATGTGTGTTGAGGGGATTGAGTTGTTTAATGAGATGGTGGAGAGTGGAATTGTGCCTAATGATGCGACGGTTGTAGCGGTTTTGAGGGCTTGTGCCGAGACGGGTGCGTTGGAAATGGGGAGGAGGGTTCATGGAATTGTTGAAGAATTAGGGATTGGTGAAAGGCTTAATGTTAGTACAGGATTGATTGATATGTATTGTAAGTGTGGTAGTATTGATAGTGCTAGGGTAGTTTTCGACATGACTAGTGATAAGGATGTGTGTTCTTGGACTGCCATGATTCATGGTCTTGCTAGTCACGGTATGAGTAAAGAGGCCGCCAGGTTTTTTGACGAGATGGTGAATACTGGTGTAAATCCTGATGAACGGACCATGACTGCAGTTCTTGCAGCATGTAGGAATGCAGGTGAAGGTTGCTTGTACTTGAAGGAGATGAGAAAGAGATATGGAATACGGCCTAATCTTCAACACTATGGATGTATTGTTGACCTTTATGCGCGGTCAGGTCAGTTGGAAGAGGCTGAGGATTTCATCCGAAAAATGCCCATTTTGCCGGATGCAGTTTTATGGAGAACTCTTATATGGGCTTGTAAGATTCATGGAGACTGTGACCGAGCAGAGCGTTTGATTAAGGAACTAAACATAGATTTTGATGACATTAGTAATTTTGTACTTATCAGTAACATCTATGCCTCTTCTGGTAAATGGCATGATAAGGTGGTGATGAGGGAAACGATGAGTAAACAAGGGCTTTCGAAACCACCTGGTTCAAGCAAGATTGAAGTTGATTGCCGTGTTCACGAGTTCATTGCAGGAGATTCAAATCACATGGAAGCACATGATATATTCAAAAAGTTGGAGGAGATAGATGAGAGGTTGAGAGAAGAAGGGTACAAACCGGAAGTTTCAAAGGTGTTACTTGAAATAGACGATGAGGAGAAAGCTTTCCAATTGCTTCATCATAGTGAGAAGCTTGCTGTTGCTTTCGGATTGATAAAGACAGAACCGGGATCAGAAATTAGGATTGTCAAGAATCTGAGATCTTGTGGAGACTGTCATACTTTTATGAAAATGGTTTCTAGAATCTATGGAAGGGATATAGTGGTGAGGGATCGTATTCGTTTCCACCATTTTAGAAACGGAGATTGCTCTTGTGGAGATTACTGGTGAGATGGTATACAACTTACAAGTGACACCAAATTGTGTTAGTCAATGCTAGGATGGATCTTGTAGTTTATCAAATTAGTAGTTTTAGTCAATTTGGTGCACTGTTTTGAAAAAGTGCGGGAGGTGGTTGCCCCATATGTACATATACTAACATCCATCAGAATATCAGATATTCAGATGTTATGTTATTTTAACAATAGTGGACTCCATGAAAGCTGGATTCCTATGGCATACTTCTGAGTTCTGATGTTCGGCAGGTAGGTTTAACTATCAGATGATCGGGTTCTGCAAACTTGATCGACTAGTCATGCTTAAAAGACTCGAAATTATGTCTGTTGCTCTCCATCATACTCTGTACTAGTTTGTTTCATCTTTGTACAATAAAGTTTATGCCCTTTTACTTTTACTAGTTCAACAAGTGTTTGGCTCCTGATTTTAACTAATCCCTGAGGCCGGACAACAAATTGCTCTAAATATCATTATCATCATTATCACTATGACACTATCTATATAATTGTATTTCTGCCCGGTGGCAGAATGTGGTACAAGAATGAGGGTATTCAAGCTCTCTCATTCAACCCAGAAATTATGTTTTGTTTTAGTCAATTATGCAAAATTGGTCATCTCTCCACATGAGCGAACTAGAACAAATAAAAAACTGAAATTAATTATACAACCACCTAAATAACCGTGTTCATTAATATGGTATTAATTCTCAAAACCAAATAAAAATCTGAAATTAATTATACAACCACCTAATTAATCGTGTTAATTAAATAAACCGTATTAATTAATATGGGTAACAATTCTCAAAACCAAATAAAAAACTGAAATTAATTATACAATCATCTAATTAACCGTGTTAATTAATATAACCGTATTAATTAATACGGTTATATCCCTTTCAAAAAAACGACACCAGGAATTCTTTCAATTCATTTCACTATTCCATAAATATTTTGTATTCTCCACAAACTTCTCGAAAATCACAGTTGCTTTCTATCTCTTTTTTTTCCTCTTAAATCCATTTCATCTCTTCTTCATTCATTGTTCATCTTTCAACCCGTAAAATCTCAACAATTTTTTTCAATTTCACAAATAGCCATGATAAATCATGTGACGTTTAATTATACTCAATATTGATTAAAGTCAAGTTCTCAACAAATTTTTCAAATTGTTTTAACTTATTATACTCAATAATTGATCAAAGTCGGGTTCTAATAATTTTGTTTTATTCCAGATTAACGTATTTAGATTACTTAATTTAAATAATTTATTTTATTTTTAAATCATAAGTATTTATTAAATCATTTATTTCAGTTATTTAACTAAAACCTCCTTTATTGGAAGGTCATAACTTCCCATTTTTTAATTATATTTTCCGCTCTTTCAAGTTATATGTCAAACGGTTCTTATATATCTTATTTTATATAAACTTTTTGTATTTATTTTAAACCTATACACCACTTCGGTTATTGATATATTTAACAATTTAATTAGTCCTTCTCTATAAAATTAAATTGAATAATCACGTAAATTTTCAAGAGTCTTATACTAATTTTCTTTTAAGTATGCATATTTAGGTGCCCCTTCCGTGGTAGATCTTCTTTGTTTTTCAGGGAATGAAATTACGTTGATCCTCGAGAATAAAAGCAACCCAAATCGTCATGATTTATAGCTTCAGAAAATATGTAATACCATTGAGCTTTGCATTTAATTTTAGCCGTGATTTTTCAGTTACAATCTCATAAGTTAACATCTCTAAATTCTATCTATAAAAACAGAAAGGAACACAGCAATGCTGGTGTTGATCTGAGAACAAGAACTGTCAAAATCAACTTTCACAAGATACAAGGTTGCTTGACCTAATAATCGCAAAACAAAAAGGAAAATGAAACCCCAGATTTCTCAAAGTACTACAAATTGGATTTACTCATCTTCCTTATGTTCTCTAGCTTCCTGCTGAGAACCCCTTGTTCTACACTCTCTTTACACTGTCACCATGAACAGAAACAAATCCCTCGCCCGCTAGAGTTGCTAGTGCATTCCGTAGCTGTTGCATTAAAAAGTGAATATTAGTAAATACTATCACAAAATTAGAAGAGGGTCTTGCATGGACCAACCAATTAACGTTATAATTATTATACAAGTACCGTGTAAACCCGTCACCAAAAACCGTTTGACAACAGCAAAATAATAGAGTTGAGACACGAGTCTAGTACTTACATCATTAAGATGAAATTCAGCACCAGAACTTTGCTTTTTCAGCTCTTCAAGCAGCTGAAATAAATACAAAACAAAAGTGAGAAGTCTGAAGACACATGTAAATAAAATGAAGTTAGCAGTGATCCCAAGAGTAATAGAGTATGTACCTCTAATGTCCTCATTGATGGGCCACCAAGTTGCATTTTCTCCATGATTACATTGCGAGTCGCAGACAAGAGCTGTTCCCTTCTCAATCTTTCACTAGAGGAAATTCCAGTCGTGATAAGATCCATATCTATGGTTCCTGGAGTATTAAAAAATTCAATTTGTTAATGGTCATTAATAATGACAATAAACCTTGAATTTTGTACTAATTTTGCATTGCGAATAAAACTGTGCAGGGTAAAGAAGGACAAAGCTGATCCTGCACAGAAGCAAGCTCAGAGATCATTAGCGGGTTATATGCTGCTTAACTAAACCCTAGACCTCGCAAACTGGTCTATCTGGTTATAATCTGGTTGAGTCATTAAGTTTGGGCCATTTTGGGTGCGTTGTTATTTGGCCATTTGTGTTACAAATTAGTTTGGGTGTAGGTCACTTTAGGGTCAGGATCAATTTTGTTATTCTTGGACCAAGTTTGGTTCTGCAACAGTATGTTCTTTTTGGATTGGATTGTACTCAAGCCTCATGTAAGAATGCATAAGGCCTTACTGCCTTCATCAATTCCAGGCATTTTAGTAGGTTAAGCGAAGTACCTGTGGCATGATCAGTGGCTGACTGCTGCAATGCAACTTCTAACAGCCGCATGGCTTCTGTTACATCCTTCTTCTCAACCTGAACACATCAAGTGAAGTTATGTAAATCGTGGAATTTCCAAGGAACAATAAAAATGCGATATCAGGCAATTTACTTACCCACTGGGAGAAACGCATCCTTGCTAATGCTTCACTAAGTCTGATTAAACTCTCAAGTTGCCTAGGTGTTGCGGTGATAACCTGTTTCAGGAAAATACAGATGTCATTATCAGTTTATCCTAGAAGCCAGATTAGTCAAACAGAATATGTTGTCTTCGATACAATTGGGCTCAAGAAGGATTTGGAGATGATTTAATCTAATTTCTAGAAAAAAAGGATCATGTCAGATTGGACAGATTGGAAGAGTTCAACCCTAACCCTAAATTTTTTTGTTGTCACGACGTGATTTTCAAGTTCAGGTTGGGTCAGTTTGAGTGTGTTAAGAAAAGATTTCAGCAATAATTTTATCTAATTTATGGCAAAATGGGTTGAATCGTGTTCTACACTAGAACTTATTTTCCAGGTTGTTTTGTGTCATGAGAAAAGTTTCAAGTTCATGACCCTTAAAAAGCGGATTGGTTGAGTCAAGAGTTTGATCGGTCTACATGAAACTCGTCATATGCACAGAACCATAATCAAATTAATTTTACTAGCTAGTTCACCTTTTTACTACTTCCTGGAAAGTTTCCTCTTCTTCTCATCTCTACATATCCACGGGTTAGTTCTTCAGCGGCTTCATCAGATAACTCTGGATGAATGTGCTTTCTTGCATAACTTACATAGGAAGTCAATGTTGAAATGTCAAAGGCTTCAGATTGTGTAGTCTGCAAGTGAAAATATAACTTTAGATAATGCAAAAAAAGCTAAACATTGATTTATTGCAGGAGAGTGGAGACCATTGGTAGAGCCAAAAATTTATTACCTAAGGGAAGCAGATATTTCAAAAATTTATACTGTATTATGGAAGGGGTGTCACTTGTAAGAATGTGAACGGTGAAACAAACACTATATTATGGAAGTATTGAACTCTAAGCATTTAATACAAGGCAAAAAAATGATAATTTATCAAACCTCTGCATCTTCAAAGTGAAGTGCTACTATATGCTTTGCCAGGCGCCTATCTGTTTCTTCATCAGCCTTGTCAAGTATCAGATATATTAGATCAAACCTGCGCATAATACAAGAGTCATTTTACAGCAAAACCTAACAAACTGTGGATATCAATTATTCTCAAGCATACAAGGTGAAACTAGCAGTTCACCATTGTACATCTAGAACAGAGAAATACCATGTACATTGTATTTTGACTTTTGAGTAAAAAAAACAGCTACAACCTAATATACTATGCAATTTAATCAAGTGCTGATTTCATGTTATGATGTTAGGGAAATCACATAGTATTGTCCATCTTTACAAATGCTAAAAAGAGCATCATAGGTCTTGTTTTATAACGTTACCTTGATAATAGGGTAGGGGGTAGGTGTATGTTGTCGATAACAGACAACCGAGGATTGTAACGTGAACCACTTGGATTGGCACAAGCCAGTACTGAGGTCCTAGCATTAAGAGATGCAATGATCCCGGCCTTAGCAATTGAAACCGTTTGTTGCTCCATTACCTAAAAGAAGTCGACATTGAACCAGAACTATTAAGTATTCAACGAAGAAACCTAGGTTAAGTTAAGTGTTCAGAATAACAGCATACAGCATATCAAATGTTTAGTATGAAGCAAAATGGCCTCACAGGTAAGATGGACAAAATGATAAATGCTCACCTCATGCAACATGCTTCTTGAACTCTCTGACATTTTGTCAAATTCATCAATGCAACAAATACCTCTATCACTCAAAACAAGAGCACCACTTTCCAAAACCTGCACAACAGCAACAGAAACATTAAACCAGTGTGTCAACCATCAAGGGTTCTTGGCTGTAGCAGGGTAAGGGTGGAATCAGACGGACACATCCTTACCCCTGCATTAAAACACAAAGAAGCGGTAACAGGAAACCCTGTTTGACAAAATACATAATCACTCTGTTTTCCTGTTTTCTAACCACTTTTCAACTTCTCCCTAGCATAATTTGAGAAGTGGGAAGGGAAAAAAATGTGGGGAATTACGCCCTACACTTGTATATCCATAGACCATAAACATGGCATAGAATTAGATTAATGCTTAAATACACATACCGTTTCCCCTGTTTCCGGATCTTTTGCCACATAGGCAGTCAATCCAACAGCAGAGCTTCCTCTTCCACTTGTATAAATCCCACGAGGAGATAGCTTATGAATATACTGAAGTAATTGCGACTTGCTAGTCCCAGGGTCACCAACCATAAGAATGTTGATGTCACCACGGAAACTAGCTCCAGATGTCATCTTCAGAGCACTACCACCAAAAAGCTACATGATGAAAATTAATCAATATCAGCAAAGAAAATATACCAAAATGATGAAGCTATTGTGTCAGTTGGCCTAACCAATTCCATGTACCTGACAAAGAAGGCCTCGTTTGACATCATCAAGCTCCCAAATATTTGGTGCCAATGATCTTGTTAATCGGTCATATATGTCAGGAAGCTTTGACAACTCCTTCAATTTCTCAACCTGAAAACAGGAGAATGTGCATCGTAATACAGTAATTTGACTTCAATACTAGGTGAGGGATATACACTGGAACATTTACTAACCTTTTCTTGATAGTTAAGGTTCGTATCATCTTCATTTCTGCTAGAGTTAGTCTCAAACTCCATAGGATCTTCATTTTGCATTCTTGATTTATCGGTTTTCTTTATATGTAGACAGTCAATATAAGTCTGCCATAAACATCAAAATGTCATCAACTTATGCAAATCTTTAGTGTGTTCAATAATAACATGTAATTGCTGCATAGAGATGCATACCTTGAACAATGACTTGACAGTTCTGTGTGCAGGTCCAACTCTGACACTCATTGCTCGATAAATTCCAGTGACCTATTAAAGCAATACAGAATAATACATGTAAGCAATAATACCGTGAAATATGGAGTCATGCAAATAAATAATCTTTAAATGTTGCCTTACCTCAACCCTGTCACCGGGCTTTGCACAATCTACCAGCTTATCATGCAACAACAAGCTCACCGTATGAGGTGTCCCTCCCTCGGGGATTTCATCAGGTGTCTCCTGGAGCCTTACAATCTGCTTATCAGCAAACCTGATTGAACAAAATATATTTGACTTATCTTAGCTGAACATGCATAGTATAGTATAATCTTACATTAGGCAACATCTATTCATGAAAACACTGTTACAGATAGTAAATCACATTGAAGATACAATGGCCTTCACTCGCCTTGAAAACGGAAACTCTACAGAATGTCATTCCACATAACAATGTAACGGCTGTAAAACCAACTTGAAAACTTACACGAGTCAACCTTGACATTTCAAGTGTCAATCTACAAATGTATTCATGCTATGGTATAAATCACATTTGCTACAACTTTTTCATATATCAAGTTAGTAGCGCCATTATAGAATAAGAACAGGCACATTGACATAAAATGGCGCTCTTTCACATTTAGGGATGAAACTGAACTTAAATATCTTAAGCCCAAGTACGAATACTCAAACATGACATATAAAATATATAGAAGCTCTTCACATGTTATCATGCAACAAAACTTCATAGGACAACAAATATATTGAACTTCATGAGCCAGGAAAAAACAACCAATCACAAACATTTTACAGAATAAATAAGCAGGCAGCAAAATATTTTTCTGGATTCGGAGATCATGATAATGCAAACATACAGTAATACTTTGTAAAAGCTATTTCGCATTTAAGACCATGTACCTGCATCTATTGTGAACTAGTGTCATAGAGTTTTTGGCCTTGCACTCTTCCCTCATGCAAACATGAGGCTCGCTTACTCTTCCTGTTAACATTAAAAAGAAAATGCAACATTTTAACCAGATCACTTGTAGAGTTGCAAAAGTTAACAACAAAAATTATTCAAAATGTAAACCTCGGTCGACCACACTGGGATCTGAGTAATATCCACAAACAAGGCACTTGAAAACTGCTTCCCTGATCTCAGGAATAACTCCGCTACACCGAATAATCATCCCCTTCAAAGACACCATCTTCTCGATATCTAGCATCCATATACTAATTTAATTCTTCATTCAACAATAGGAAAACACAAATGAGAAGGGAAAATAATAACAGTGTACCAGAAGGGTTTAAATTTCTCATGCAAAAGGAAGTCTTGAGATTAAAAATCCTTGCTTGGATGTGCTTCTCAAATAAAGGATCAACTTTGGCAACAATATCCATTAAAACAATGTCAAAAATTGCCAAAACCTCAAGAGGATACCTAACCATCTTATTATATAAATCAGGATCATAATCAAACACATGGTGTGCATCAACATCAAGCCAATCTCCTTCAATTTCCATCACTCTTCTAATCGACCTCATATATTTCCCCTCAATATCTCCACTCTCCAAATCAATAGCATCGTCCCTAAAATTCTTCAGGAACCTCACAATTGCAGCATTCACATCTTGAACACTAATATTAGTCCCCCACACATACATGGGAGGGGCATCATCGCCCATGAACTCATCACCAGCCTCTGAAGAGGGTGGTGCATCTGAGGACGGGGTGGCAGCCACAGGGGTTGTGGACTGTGGGTCCCGCCTAGGGCGGCCCCTTCTGCGGGACATGGAGGATGGGGTTGTTATAGGAGTCTCATTAGTATTATTAGGGTTTAATCTTGAGCGTTGAAGAGGTGGGGTAGAGTAGTTTGATGCAGAAGATCGTGTCCGCCTCCGTGTACCAGGGGAGGAATTGGTAGGCCCTATTGGACTTGATGTGAAATCCTCTGGTGAAGAAGGACCTGCAATTTTAAAATAAAAACCAATAATTGAAATTCAAGCTTCAGAGCAGTAAATTAAGCTAATAAGGGACTCAATCCCGTATATTCTGAGGAAAATTATCAATATGAAAGCTTCAAAAACAGTAAATCAAACTAATAGACATGTGAATCCTGCTTTCAAATTTCCGCTCACATAATTTGAAAATTGTCAAGAAAACAGAAGTACGGAGGTAACAGATGATTGAGTCCTGCAGATTATGATTAGAATAACTGATACAAAAAGCTTCAGAACAGTAAGTTAAACTAATTTATGATCAAGTACAGCAAATGAATGCACAACATAATGAAAATACACAAATTCTCATTTGAGGCGGACACTATCCGTCTTAAACATAAGACAGGTCAAATACATACCAAATCATACTAAATCGTACTAATAGATGACATATTCATGTGAATCAAAAGTAAAACAATTGATATAAAAGCTACGAAACAGTGAATTAAACTACTGCATAACAATTAGAGTTCTAAAACTTTTTATGTAAATAAATTGAAATAAAAACAGTAAAGTAAAATAGAAAGAGAGTAGTAATGAGAGACATACCGCCATTGACACGTGTAGGGGAAGAATCAGAAGCCATTGATAAGATGAATTGAGAGAGAGACAGAAATGAAAGATTAGGGTTTATGGGAGAAATGAGAGCGAGTACTGCAGGAGTGGAAGTTAGTGATTTGGGGATGATTTTGAGCGGGAAAATGGTGCGATTCCCGCCAGATCAACTGATGGGCCGTCTTCACTTGGGCTAAACATCAATTGGCCCATAAGTTTTGTTTGTTTTATCATTTGTGTATACTTGGCAAATGGGTTTTTGAGCTCGGGTTGAGTTTGTTAGCTTGGGCTGAAATGTTTTTTTCAAAAAAATACATGTTGTGAGTATCTCATACTCGGCTCAATAAAGTCAAGGTAAGCTGATACTGCTCGGCTTAAAAAACATTCGAGTATCTTGAACTTGTATGATAAAATAATATTTTGTTTTTATTATACTTTTCGGTTTCAATTATTTTATACATTTGTTGAATATATGTGAGTTATATTTTAATCAAATGTATAGAATTGAAGTATAAAAAAACATTCTTAACATGATTATACATTTAAGTATTTAATCATATTAAATATTTTCATCAATTTGTGCAATACTTTTATATATAACCTCTTAATCATGTTATTAAAAATATCAAAAGAAAAAAGAAGAATTTTATGCTCGAGTTGAGCTTAAATTGAACACGAGCCGGGTAAAAGGTCGCAAACATAATAATGAAATCATTTCTTTCCAAATTCAAGTAAATTATAGATCAACTCAAACTCGAGTTTTGAGCATAAACCTACCCTATTTTAGCCGCAAATCTAGCCGTATAGCCAATTATTTGCGCGCGCGGTCTTTCACTTCGAGCCTTTAGATTTCTTATTTCGTTTTTGTATTTTCATTTCTAGTTTTTTGTATCATTTAGTGCTCTAAGACTACTTCCTGCGTGTCGAATCTTGGAGTCTCGATTTTAGTTTAAGATACGTTTTTAGGAGTTTAGAAAACGTATCGCTATTCTACATTTTCAATGTTCACTGCTACAAGATGAGAAATATCAATTTTGCCTATATGAGAGGTGCTGGTTAATGAAATACCGCTTCTCATCATTAAGTTTGTTTATGGTTTCTTATTGCTTTCAATAATCGTATTGCTTACTTTTGTTACATTCGTGTGTCGGACGTTGATAATCGTAACTAGGATTCCCGATACACCCCAAGACCCGAGATACGTGCTAGTGGGTAATCCCTCCCTAATACGAGACCCTTATTACTTACATTTTTCCCTATAGTCAGATAAGGGTGCGCATGTACCGGACCGTGAGACCTAGCTAGGTCAGGTTCGTGCCCGGTGACTCATTTGAATAAAAAAGTTACCGGTACACTAGTGAGATATTTTGGTGGGAGAATAAAAAATCTGTGTCCAGTAATTCCGTAGATAAGATTATAGCCATAATCTGCCGCCAAACAAACTTAGAACGAACATCTGCAAATTTACTCACACTTAACACTCCCCCTTTCCTCGCTCATCTTCATCTTCAATTAAGCAGCCATGTTCGTCCTCTTAATTATCCAGATTTAAACAGAAAATCAAACATATTCCAATCGATTTAAAATGACACTAATAATATCCCACACATTTCTGAATTTACCATCATTTTCACCTTCATTTCGCACAGTAACACACCATAATTACTGCAATAATCACAATACAAGGTGGTCTATCCATAATTTGAATCGATACACCAGATTATTCACCATTAAAGCAGCATCGAAGGCAAAAGATGGCGACTACGAAGGAATTGAGGAGTCGAGGTGGATTCGTGAAGAACAGCGGTGGCTTCGTGAAGAACAGCGATGGCTTCGCGAAGAATCTCGATGGAATTCTGAACGAAATTCGCTTTTACTTCAAATTCAGCGGTTACAATCAGAACTAGAGCGAGTTCAGGCGAGGATTAATTGCGTTAATGTTGATGTTGACTGTGTTGTTGACGATGATTCGTTAGTTTCTCGAACATTGGATAAAACGGCTGATTTGTTGAAAGGTTTGAAGAGTGGTGATGATTCTAAGCGTATTCCGGAGGTTTTTGATAAGGAGGTGGTGTCGCAGGTGGTTGCGCCGCCGGTGATACCGCCGGCAAGTCGGAGCGATGAGAAGGTTGAGAATAAGGTGGAGGAGAAAGAGAAGACGAAGGCAAAGGTTAAACCGAAGGCGAGCTCGAGTTTGAGGATGGGAGCTGAAGGAGACGAGGTTCGCATTTTGCAGGTAGTGTTGGAGATTATCTTTTCGTCATTTTTGTTGATTCAAGCTTTTTAATTCAATTATAATATAATGTACTTCCTCTGTCTGTGCCAGTGAGTAAGGGTAAACATATCATTGAGACTGAGGGAGTATTCGATTTAGCTCAGCTCAGTTTTTAATGCTATTGTACTCCATGGATTCTCAATCATTTGTTTAACTTTGATTAAAATATTTCTTATATAAAAAATTGAACAAATAACTAAGACATGAGAGTAATTGTTATTTAGTTATAGTTAGTAGTTTCCATTAAATTTTGTAATGGTGCTAGGATTTGAAGTTTTAGTTCAATTGTTAGATTAGATTCAATTTAGTCAATTTAGCTCCGTTTAGTGTAGTTTAAATCTATCATTTAGTTCGAATTAGTCAAGCTTCGTTAATTTTGTTTGTTGGTAGAAAAAAATGTAGTGTGATCATGGAGTAAGATCAAGCATGAAATAAGCTTTTTTAAAATCAAATTCATTCGCTAGTCTTTGTCTTGATTTGGAGTATATAAATTAATGCAATTATGCAATTTACAGCTAAATATTCTTTCAAGGTAATGTAGAAATGATATGTTTATGTTAAAAACAAAAGGGTAAAAAAATGTTTGCATCTGATACTATTAAATTCAACTTCATCTTCATATATTGCAACTTTTTTACAAGGCTTGAGGGTCATCTTATTATGAATTTATAATTGAACATCGAATCTGAATCTCATGATATTGGTTAGGGCTCGGTGTACCTGATTTAAAGTTTCTCTCTGAGAAATAATGCTATCATAGCAGGTAATAGGTATAAATATAATAATTTGGTCATCTATCACGCTATCAGAGCCGGTTGAAGTCCTAGTAGCCTCCAATAACTCATAAAATGAAATTTCAGCACATTGTTTCTGCAGGATTTGTTTTGAGTTGTTGCTGATACTATTATCTGTTTGGATAGGAAGCATTGATGAGTTTAGGATTTTACTCGGGTGAAGAGGATATGGAGTACTCGAGTTTCTCAGAGGGCACTTCGCGTGCTGTAAAGACCTGGCAAGTATGTTGGCAGCTTATATTTCTATCAGCATTTAGGCTAAATGTTTTGACTTTGTTATCTTAAATCAAAAACATAGTTAAGAACTAATGCTGCATTTCGTTATGCGAATATATAAGACGGCTTTGGAAACTCATATTTATACATTAATTTGGATTATAGGCCTCAATAGGTATTCGCGAGGATGGGGTTATGACTGCTGAGCTTCTTGGAAGATTATATGGCTCTCAGGAGCTTCAGGGCTCTGAATTGTCCTTTGAAGCTGATATCCGAAAAATAGTAAGTGTTGCTTGACCATATTTTACGACATTGCTATTTACATGGTTGCTGTTTAGCTGTTGTCTATAAGAAGATTGTCATGCTGCCTGAGCTACTGTGTAGTGAATTCACATTCTGGCTTTGTCTTCTCCTAACCTTTCCATATTCACAGCATTTTGGACCAATAAGTAGATTGTTGTTGAATTGACCTGCATGATGGCAAAGATATATGCAAATATCTCACTTTATGTATTTATGTACAAGGATCAGGCAAATGGAACTGTAACTGAAGTCAGAGAAGTTCGGGAGACAGTAGTGAAGAAAGAGCCGACTGATGTGTATGTATCCGAACACCGTGTATTTCTACTTGGTGAGAACAGGTGGGAGGACCCTTCAAGGCTAAACAAGACTAAAGGGAACCCTCAAATTTCTGCTGGAAAATGTCTTACCTGTAAAGGGGAGGGTCGATTGTTGTGCATGGGTATGTCATATGTGTAAATTTAGTAAGCTTACCTTAACTAACCAAAGGTGTTCAATTTTGCTATCTGATCCAGAAGCATGATGTCCATCTCCCACATGACTTGCATTTTGGAATGGTAGTTGGATTAGTGCATGGCAAACAAAGTCGCCTTTTTAGTACTTTACTTCTGTATTTGAACTATTTCTTAACGCAAATATTTCCACTTTTGTTAATATTGAGACTCCTTTCTGCTGCAGAATGTGACGGAACTGGGGAACCGAATGTTGAGGAACAGGTTGGTTTAAAATTCCTTTGTTATATTTCTATGTGGTTTTCGGTTTTCCTGTGTTCTTCCTTAAACTTATGTTCAACTTTACAATATAAATATGTAATGCAGTTCTTGGATTGGGTGGAGGAAGGAGCAAATTGCCCCTACTGTGAAGGTCTTGGATATAATGTTTGTGACGTTTGCCACGGGACACTTGTTCTATAGGCATGGTCTGGAAGGTGGAGATTAGAGTATATTTCTTTTATCAACTGTTCTCTCTTACCAGGTACTTGTACATCTTATTTGTCCCTATCAATCGTGTGTTCTACTGATAAATTCTGAATTTAATATAGAAGCCTTTGTCGTCAACGTTCTCTTCCCCTCCATTCTCACTTAGTAATAATCTTAGAATCCTAGTGTCAAAATGAAAATAACATCTGACCTGTCAATTTAGAGACTCCTTAATTGCAGATGCTCCAACTTTACGCTAGTGTAGAAGGCCTAGTTTACTTTGTGATTCTGTAATTCTCGAGCTTGTTATAGATGTTGCCAACTCCATTAACCCTATAATGACATGGTTAAGCTTGCATTGCATACATGCTCATATTGTCCTCCAGTCTTCTAGAAATCTTCCCATTTACGACACAACGTGATAGAAATCTTGCAGCTAATACTCGACTACTCAACTGCTCCCAAGTGAAGTTACAAAGGAAAACTTACAATATCTGTACATGTTTCTCGAATTCAATTCTTGAATGTCTATACCCTTACTTAAGCGTGCAGCATCCGAGATCGATATGTTAGGTGAAATGCAGAGCTGGATTAACATTCCAAAGATGCTTAGCAATTAGCATCAACAACTTATGAACCTTGGATGTAAGTTCATGGCACTAAGATGAGTTTTCCATTTGAATTAATTGGCGTGTGTTGGACATCTCAGCAGCTTCCACTGTTTTTCTGGTATTGTAAATCAACTGTATGTCTACTAGTGAATTCAATACCTTTCTATAGATACATGCCTGATAAACTTAAAAACTGAAGATATTAGTTGGAAGTGTGAACAGTAACTTCGATTGTACATAATCTTTGAGGGAGATCTATTTTAGTTAAAGATGAACCTGTTGGAGGGAGACATATTGTTGATCAGTAACTTCATATTACTGATGAACCTGTTTCTAGATTACCTGATTTGTGGTGTCACACTGTCACTCCATGTAAAATTCTTTTAGTTAGGCATCTCAATTGTTGTAAGTGGAAGGTATGTGAATGACTCGTCTTTGGTATGACGGGAATTTTTAACTCGAGATCTTCAAAACTCCATCCGAAGTTCCAAATCCTCACACTGTCATCACAGCTTATGCCCTTATGGTAGCATACGCATCATCAGTGATTTTCTTTTGGGCGACACTGGAACACATTTTAAATACACAGCCAATGTTGAAAAGTCTAACCGGACCAGTCGTTGCTTGACTAAACAAAGTACCTCGCCTCAACAACGCCCTACCTAATTTAACAGAGTCGCAACTTTTTTAATGCTTTCGGAGTCGCAAAGATCTGTCGTGACGTCCAAGAGGGAGGATTTATTAAACATCTCCATTAAAAGGTGTTTTTTACGGAGAAAAGATGAAAAGGGTTAAAAATAGTAGCAGAAAAATGTTGAAATTCTCACTTTGCTTTTCATATTATATAAAAATGTATTCTCTAGCATTGTTGTTTCCACACCAAACCTTGTCAATGAATGGAGCAGTCCTTCAAGAAGAGAGACTCCAATTTCACTGCAAATCTAAGGAACAATCATGATACTTATCTTGCGGCGAGCGATGATGGGAGGTCGCTCACCCTGGTCAGTCACGCAGGAGTTGGGCCCATACCCAAAAGAATGGAATGGACTGTAAATTTGAGTTAAGGTACTTCAAAGTTTACAGAGTTCAATCTACGGAGTGTTAACGGCAAAGAGCTTGCTGCTCGTAAAACAGATAATGGGGAAATCATGGTCTATCAAAAAAAACCCTGGTTCAGACAGACCTTTCTGCTGGAGAGTTGATAATAGTCAGCTCTCCCTCACAGCTGGGGTCTATCTGTCATGTGATTGTGATAGTCGAGATTGGATCTCCGATTTTCACAAACTTTGTGCAACTCAAGATGGAACCATCGCTACCAAACCATCGTTTGATGACACTTTGGAAGACCCCGGGGCTTAATGGTTCATTAAGGTTGTGGATGTTAAGAATAATATTCCCTGAATCTTATTTTGTTATTCTCATATAATTAATTTATGTAAACAATATCTTTTATATACTTATCTTTGTTAAGTAAATAATTAGATGCTCATTGTATTATACTAGGAGACTAGGTTTACAGTTGTATTTATACTCCTCCTCTTGTAAGTTATGTTTATCATATGAAAATAATAAAAACACATTCATTTACATGGTATCAGTCGCAAACCGATCCAACCCCTAACCCCTCTTCCCATACGCCTTACCCCATGTCTGCCTCTGCCGCCACCCTTCCTAACACCCATGAACCTAATGTTCCCCTCCTTCTTGTTAACCTTTCCATGGTTGACAAACTCACCCCCATCACATACATGTCTTGGCAAGACCAAATCGAGTCTCTTCTTTTTGGCTATGACCTCCTCAAATTCCTTGACGGAACGCATCCCTGCCCATCACCCACCTTACCAGCAGCATCTGACGACCCCAAAGCCGTAGCCACAACCAACCCTGCCCATCAAACCTGGCGCAGACAAGATCATTTACTCAAGGGTGCTCTTCTCGGTACCCTTGACTCGTCCATCCGCTCCCTAGTCATGCGTTCTGCCACATCTCGCGACGTATGGTCTACCCTCGCATCCACATATGCCAATCCCTCCCGTGCCCACATTCTACAAATAAAAGACCGTCTCAACTCCATTCGAAAAACCAACCAATCCATGACTGATTATATGCAGTTTGTCAAAGCATGTGCCGATAATCTCGCTGTACTTGGCAAACCCATGGACCACGAAGATTTCATTGCCAAAATCATTCGTGGTCTCGACTATAACACTTACCGTTCTGTTATTGACGTAGTCTAAGCCCGTGATGAACCCATTTCATTTGAATCCCTCCACGAAAAGCTCCTGAATTTTGATCTCCGTACTCCTCAAAATCCTAACCCAGAAACTTTTCCTGCTACGGTAAATGCAGCCTACCGTTCGCACAATAACAACCAGCAGCGATTCTCTCCTTCCCATAACCATCACTCTGCCCCTGTCGACACTTCCCAACCCCGGCAAGACCGTCCTTTCAAAGGAAAATGTCAATACTGTGGTGCCACAGGTCATGTCCTCTTCTTTTGCTATAAATTCAAGCGTGATTACCCTAATGTCACTCTGCCCTCACGCACCATTAATCGCTCTCCTAAAGGACCTCCGCAAGCACACACTGCTACTGCAACTCAATCGTTCCAATCCAACTATCTCCTAGATAGTGGAGCATCCAACCATATTACTCAAGATCTTGCTAATCTTGCTCTGCACTCCCCATACACCGGCTGTGACGAACTCTTTATTGGTGATGGAACAGGTCTGCCCATTACTCATATCGGTTCCTTCACTCTTCCTCTTGTTTCAAATTCCGTTTTAAAATTTAATAACGTGTTCTGCGTACCTCGCATCTCACGCAATATCCTCACCATTTCTCAATTGTGTTTCGATAATAATGCAATATGTGAATTCTCATCATGTCTTTGTCTTATTAAGGATCGTCAGTCGGGTCAAATCCTCCTTCAGGGTCAGCTTAAGGATGGCGTGTACGAATGTTCGCTCCCTCCTCAATCACCTCGTGCTCATCTGTCTCAAGTGTCTTCTCATCTTGATTGACATCATAAACTTGGTCACCCTTCTATTTCTATTTTGAAGTATTTACGTACTCATTTTGATTTAGCTTTTAATTCCGTCGCACTTGACAATTGTAATGCCTGTGCTATTCACAAAAGTCATAAACTTGCGTTTTCTAATAATACTATTCGCTCCCATGCTCCTCTTGAACTTATTTATTCCGATGTGTGGTCATCCCTTGTTATTTCATATGATGGATTCAAATACTATATTATATTTGTTGATCATTATACTAAGTTTATTTGGCTATATCCTATGAAGTTAAAATCTGATTCAACACAAATTTTTATTCGTTTTCGTACTCTTGTCGAAAAGTTCTTCAAAAAACCTATACTTCAACTTTACTCAGATAATGGGGGGAATATATCAAACTTACTTCCTATCTAGTCCAACATGGCATTGGTCATCTTACCACCCCACCACACACACCGGAACTTAATGGCTATTCCGAGCGTCGACATCGTCACATTGTCGAAACCGGCCTTGCCATGCTTACCCATGCGTCTCTTCCCACAACCATGTGGCCTCATGCCTTTACTACGGCTACGTATCTCATAAATCGTCTTCCCACACCTACTCTAAAACACTCTTCACCATTCCAATGCCTCTTTGGCTTTGCTCCTAACTACACAAAATTACGCTGCTTTGGGTGCCTTTGTTACCCGTGGCTTCGTCCTTATACGACTCATAAACTCCAACCACGCTCCGCCCCATGTATCTTTGTTGGCTACTCACCAACACAAAGTGCTTATTTTTGCCCTGAACCCACCACACAACGTATCTATGTCTTCCGTCATGTTAAATTTGTTGAAACTGAGTTTCCCTATCCTCGACTCACGACTCAACCCACCTCCCAAAACCAATTGACTGCCCGTGACTGGACTGTAACCATATGATGAGTCATATTCGTATACACTTTTATGTCTCCCCTTTAGTTGTTTTGAGATGATTCTTGTGCTAAATTGTGTCATTTATATGCTATTTATATTAGAATGTCGATACTTCCGCCTTTCGGTGTTTAATGCAGGATTGATGCATTTATGGAGCAAAAGATGGATTGGAGCACCGCGGACCCGACATGAAGGAATACACGTAGCACGGCACGATGATCTAGGAAGGAAGAGCTAAGGAGATTATCGAAGACAAGCACAAAGAAGAGCTCCATATAACTAGTACCTACTTTGGAGAGCCATATCTCGAGTTCTACAAATGATAATCAGGTGATTCCAACTGGAGGTGAAATCTCATCCTCTTAGCTTTCCAACGCCACGAAAATCACTTGATTCGAACAAGTAACGAAGAAATGGCGATCGTTTGAAGTTCAGTGCGCGAAGCAGAAATTACGCGCTGAGAGCACTCGATCGAGTGCCACCAACACTCGATCGAGTGCCTTGAGTGCTCGATCGAGTGCCTTGAGTGCTCGATCGAGCTAGTGCTTTAGTTTACCCCGAGTTTCCATAAATTGTTTAGTAGTTTACTATAAATAAAAGCTTCGTAGCCTATTGTTAGATACACTTTTATTACTCTAAAAACCCTAATTATTACTAGTAGCTCTCTAGATTATTATTTAGCAATTGCCTTCGGATCTTGTTCTCCTATTTACGGTATTTAATCATAATCTTTACTTTATTGTTCTTCAATTATTCTTGTTCTTAGTTTATTGCTTTATTAATTATGTTTTCAATCAATATTGTTGTAGTTAGATCCCAAGCCATGCGTAGCTAATTTATTTGTCTAGGGTGAAAAGGGATCTAGGTAATTAGAAGGGGGAATCAAACTTTAATGATGTTTAATTGTTAAACTGCTTATTATTATTGTTCTATTGTTGTTTTAAACCTGATTAATTAATTACTGGCCAGGATTAGTTAATTAGTCTCGCAAATTAGTCTTAGATCCGACCGTAGACTAAGACTAAGATAGGCCACAACAATTGAATAGACTGACCTAATTATATCGACCGCATGTTAGGTTTAGATCTAAAGATTATATGAATACCGACCGGACATATGATCTTAAATAATAATTTTGCCCAATTAAATTAGTTAAATCCCATTCTCCTGGATAATTGCCTATGTGAACTTGATCCCTAGATCTTTCCTAATACTTGTTTACATCTTTATTTACTTATTTCGCAATTAGTTTGTTAGACAACAAAAACAATCAAAACAACCCACTTGTTACTTTAAGACTTATTTACTTTAGCAAACAATTTATTACCGCCTCCCTGTGGATTCGATACCTTTCTTACCGCTAGCTATTAGTTAGTAGTATCCTAAGGATTACTTTGATTTAGGGTGACGACTTTACCCTTATCAAATTTGGCGCCGTTGCCGGGGAGACAACAATTTATTTGTTTGTTACTTGTTTAATTTGTCTTTTGTCTCAGGGAACTCCAGTTCCTTGAGACTGTTTTTACGCTTTTCTTGTTAGTTCCTTGTATGCCCAGGTCAAATTGGTCCCAGATCATTGATTTTGATCCTGAACCAAAGAGGACTTTGACAAGGGTAAAGTCGTCACCCTAATCAAAGTAAACCTAAATTACTACTAACAAATAGCTAGAGGTAAGTAGGGTATCGTATCCACAGGGAGGCGGTGATTAATTTCAGTTTGTTAATATTTATATCCGTCTTAAGGGGTCACAAGTTTGGTTGTTTGATTGTTTTTGTTTTCTAATCAACTAGTTTTAAGGTAAGTAAATAAAGATGTAAACAAGTATTAGGAAAGATCTAGGGATCAAGTTCACATAGGCAATTATCCAGGGGAATGGGATTTTAACTAATTCAATTGGGCAAAATTATTTTTTAAGATCATATGTCCGATCGGTATTCATATAATCTTTAGATCTAAACCTAACATGCGGTCGCTATTAATTAGGTCAGTCTATTCAGTTGTTGTGGCTTATCTTAGTCTTAATCTACGGTCAGATTTAAGACTAATTTGTGAGACTAATTAACTAATCCTGGCCAGTAATTAACTAATCAGATTTAAAACAACAATAGAACAATAATAATAAGCAGTTTAACAATTAAAGATCATTAAAGTTTAATTCCCCTTTCTAATCACCTAGATCCCTTTTCACCCTAGACAAATAAATTAGCTAAACATGATAACAATAACGACAACAACAAAGAAAAGAGGGAAAACGATTGATAACATAATTAAAGGTATGAAGGAATAACAAGAACTTAATTGAAAAAAAGAAATAAAGAAAGATTAACAACAATACCGTAATTGAAGGCAAGATCCGATGCATAAAACTAAAAACTAATTTAATATGAGGGTTTGTAAAACTAGACTAAAAGGAAGAAAGATGACTGAAATTAGGGTAGAAAAAAGCATAAAAGACTCAAAGGGCACGACTCCTTATATAATAAAACATAAGGAGCGACTTTGGAAGGTTTACGGAAAGAAACCCGTCGCTAAAGGGTTCCTCGATCGAGGACAAGGTGTACTCGATCGAGGGACCTATTGTCGTAGCTGCACGATCCTGAGAAAAGGTTCCTCGATCGAGGATGAGTTGTCCTCGATCGAGGGACCTCTCAGCGCGTAGTTCCTGCTTTGCGCACTGAAGTTCAAACGTCCGTCATTTCTTCGTTACTTGTCAGAATCAAGTGATTTTTGTGGCGTTGGAAAGCTAAAAGGATAAGCTTTCACCTCCAATTGGAATCACTTGATTATCATTTTTAGAACTCTAGATATGGCTCTTCAAAGTAGATACTAGTTATATGGGGCTCTTCTTTGTGCTTGCCTTCGATAATCTCCTTAACTCTTCCTTCCTGGATCCTCGTGCCATGCTACGTGTGTAGGGATGGCAATGGGTAGGGTCTGGGTAGGGTCCGGCAGGACCCGACCCGACCCGGCCTAAAAATCCTTAGACCCATACCCGACCCATACCCGGCAGGGTCTGAAATCAATGGACCCATACCCGACCCTAACGGGTCTGGGTCTGGGTAGGGTCTACCCTAGGGTCCAACGTTTTTTAACGAATCCTTCGATAAAATGTACCAAGGTTTAAATTAAATTACAAAGTCTTAATTAAAGTATTACAAAGTCTTGGAAAAATTCTTAAATCTCTTACAAATTACAAATACCAAACACAAAGAAATTGTTTGACAAATAACAAACATAATCAAACCAACTGTAAGCTTTTATTTTTAATCTCACATGTCCCAATTAAAGTATTATGAGAAACATGAGGTACCAATGTACCAGCAAACCACCAACTGTAAGCAACTAAGCATATATTTTTAATCTTACAATTGTAAAGAGGTGCTCTCCAGGTTGATTAAGGAACAATTTCATGATAGACGCGACATCACAACTATTATTTTAGCTCACATGTAGTTCTAATGACATTCACTGTTAGTCCTAAACATCATAAGAGAAGAGAGTATTTTAAAAAATGACCCTGGGAACGTAAGTTGACTAGTTGATTTATGATTTTAATTTTTTTTTTTTTTTTTTTTAAAATACACGGGTCCACGGGGCGGGGCGGGTCTCAATAGTTAGACCCAGACCCGACCCTACATTTTTTATATTGGACCCATACCCGACCCATACCCGAGCGGGTCCCAAATATTCAAACCCATACCCGACCCATTAGGGTCCGACCCTAAGGGTCTGGGTTGGGTACCCGACCCGCTGCCATCCCTATACGTGTGTTCCTTCATGTCGGGTCCGCGGTGCCCCAATCCATATTTTGCTCCTTAAATGCACCAATCCTGCATTAAACACCGAAAGTCGGAAGTATCGACATTCTAATATAAATAGCATATAAAAGGCACAATTTAGCACAAGAATCATCTCAAAACAACTAAAGGGGAGGCATAGAAGTGTATACAAATATGACTCATCAAACTCCCCCAAACCAACCCTTTGCTTGTCCTCAAGCAAAGCATCACACACGGTACAAAAGGCAATCGTACAAATGGCGAATAAATAACTCAGAGCTTTGTTAGTGCACATACAAATCCCAAGCTGTCCACATCTATAACAAAGTATTAACCAAATGTACCAATAAAACAGATTCAAAGGTACGGGTAGTAGAAAACGCAGCTCAAATCACAAGGTTGATATGACGGTGTAATATAGACAAAAACCAAATATATACCTTTCGACCTTGCAAGACAAATTTCAGTCGGATTCTCGCGGATTCACTCATGCTCATAAGTATATGTAAGGGTGAGTTATATGTGAAGATAGAAAGAAATAAGAACACTCACTCAACTTAATGAATCATGCATGCAATCTAATGTGATAGAGAATTCCCCAACTAATATGCAATCATAATGTAGACAAAAGTACATGTATCAAGGACAATAAGGATGGCAAATGGGCAAAGGTATAGAAATGGTTTGTGCCAAAGCACGTTATGGATATTTGAGGCTAAGACGGTAATCGCAGCATTAAACCAAAACCAATTCTATACTAAGTATCACAATTCATCCCAATCTAGAGAAATTATCTCAATATTACAACATATGAGAGTCAACAAACTACCCTCCAAAGATGCATTAGACTCTAGTAATCATCCTTTCGATCTCTTAACAAAATCAAATGAAGCGTATATTTTGTTTCTTTTCTTATCTTTTTTTTTTCATTTTTTCATTTTTTCATTTTTTCATTTTTTTTTTCATTTTTTTTTTCTTTTTCATTTTCTGCTTCATACATTTTTCTTCTTTTTCCATCATAAGAGATACAACACAATTGCTCAAAATATTTCTACTGCACCCACAAGTGACAATATAAGTCCCTATCCCAACCATAGTAGTAAGAATAAACATGGTAAACAAGCAACTGCGACTGTCCCGATAAGGTAGGGTAGCTATTAGATGAGATATGAAATGGCCACAAGGTTCAAACGGGCTAACAAAAGGGTAATCTGTAAGGCTTATTTGAACGGTAAGAACCGCCTATCCACATGTACTTAGTCATATGAAAGCAATAAAAGTATCAAGTAATCAATTTCACACTTATGCAGTTTGATATTACATATTCCACAAGGAGAACCACACTCAAGCCTAATTGACAATGAGACCAGTTTATTAATGTTCCTGGCCTAGGAAGCTCTATAGACCTTAGAATTTAAGCAGTTTACCAACTTAATTTGTCAAGTCTAATCAATATAAGGCATGTCAATTACGGTCAAGACTTGATCATTGAGCTTTGTTTTCATAGGCTAACGGGTCAAAACAATGTACATAGATAACTATTTGGGATTCAAATGCAAAACAATGCAAATTATCATCATTGTTATTTAATTCACCAAGACTCGATCTAAAAATAAAAGAAAGATGAAAGAAAAAAACATTTTTTTGGATTTTTTTTTAAGCACACAGGATAAAGTAAAGACTCTCCCCCAAACCTAAATCTCACAGTGTCCTCATTGTGACCTAAACAGCATGTAAGGCACAATATAAAATATAACCAGCACCCTAAAGGACAATACTAACAACCGGAAAGAGGAAAAGACAACACACTAAGTAAAAAAAAAGGAAAGATAATACCAGTTGAAAGACATGAGAGCTCCCCAAACCAGCTGCAAAATGGGGGTCTTGACGATTCATACGTAACGAAGACAACTTTTTGTGCCCTCAAAGCTCCAGCGCGGCTGTATCAAGGCAATTCAATGCCCGTAGAAGAAGGTCGAAACTAACTGCATATGCTACCCACAAGCTTAGGTAGCACCACAAAATGATACAAGTGTATAGTACAAGCAAAACAAAATGCCTAAGCTCAATCTCAAAAGGTACAAAGCTAAATTCGCAAAAACAAAATTGTTCAAAGTCTTTCGAGGTAGGTGGGTCTAAAATGGGATCATCAGTGAGATCCTTTATATCTTCATGCTCCTTAGATGGTTGGTCATCTTTGAGCATTTCAGCTTCCCAAGCATCCAGTTCGGCTTCTATGACGCCATCTACTTCGGAATTGTAGATTGGAGGAGGATGAGGCTCATCTCCGTAGAGCAAATGTTCAATTTCATCTAGCTCCTTGCGCCATATGCTCCGCTCGTAGTCAAATGTACTGAAGTCTTCCATTTGACTTTATCTTCTCTAAAGGCTCTGTCTATAACAAGAGGTTCTTTCGGGTTCGGGATTGCAAGGGACAATCTCTAACCTTTTAAACCTAGGAATACACAGAAACCACAAGAAAAGAGTAAAACTGCCTCAAGGAACGAATGTCCCTTGAGACAAAAAGACAAAAATAAGCAAAAACAAATAGAAATTAGTTGCCTCCCCGGCAACGGCGCCAAATTTGACAAGGGTAAAGTCGTCACCCTAATCAAAGTAAACCTAAATTACTACTAACAAATAGCTAGAGGTAAGTAGGGTATCGTATCCACAGGGAGGCGGTGATTAATTTCAGTTTGTTAATATTTATATCCGTCTTAAGGGGTCACAAGTTTGGTTGTTGATTGTTTTTGTTTTCTAATCAACTAATTGCAAGATAAATAAATAAAGATGTAAACAAGTATTAGGAAAGATCTAGGGATCAAGTTCACATAGGCAATTATCCAGGGGAATGAGATTTTAACTAATTCAATTGGGCAAAATTATTATTTAAGATCATATGTCCGATCGGTATTCATATAATCTTTAGATCTAAACCTAACATGCGGTCGCTATAATTAGGTCAGTCTATTCAGTTGTTGTGGCCTATCTTAGTCTTAATCTACGGTCAGATTTAAGACTAATTTGTGAGACTAATTAACTAATCCTGGCCAGTAATTAACTAATCAGATTTAAAACAACAATAGAACAATAATAATAAGCAGTTTAACAATTAAATATCATTAAAGTTTAATTCCCCTTTCTAATCACCTAGATCCCTTTTCACCCTAGACAAATAAATTAGCTAAACATGATAACAATAACGACAACAACAAAGAAAAGAGGGAAAACGATTGATAACATAATTAAAGGTATGAAGGAATAACAAGAACTTAATTGAAAAAAAGAAATAAAGAAAGATTAACAACAATACCGTAATTGAAGGCAAGATCCGATGCATAAAACTAAAAACTAATTTAATATGAGGGTTTGTAAAACTAGACTAAAAGGAAGAAAGATGACTGAAATTAGGGTAGAAAAAAGCATAAAAGACTCAAAGAGCACGACTCCTTATATAATACTCCCTCCTATTCCATATTTTCTTCCCTTTTGTATTTGGCACAAATATTAAGGTGGAGAATAAAATAAGTGTAAAAAATTGGGTGGGGTTTGGTGATAGGAGAGAGGGATGAATAATTAGGAATTAAATAAGAAATTGTGGGGCCAAAAGCATTAAAAAAGAATATAATAGGAGTAAAAAGGTTGAGTGGGGTTTGATAATAGGAAAGAGAAATGAATAAAATAAGAATAAAAGTTTCTAAAATAGGAAAGGGGAAGAAAACATGAATAATCCGTTTTAGGAAATAGGGAAGAAAATATGGAATAGGAGGGAGTAAAACATAAGGAGCGACTTTGGAAGGTTTACGGAAAGAAACCCGTCGCTAAAGGGTTCCTCGATCGAGGACAAGGTGTACTCGATCGAGGGACCTATTGTCGTAGTTGCACGATCCTGAGAAAAGGTTCCTCGATCGAGGATGAGTTGTCCTCGATCGAGGGACCTCTCAGCGCGTAATTCCTGCTTTGCGCACTGAAGTTCAAATGTCCGTCATTTCTTCGTTACTTGTCAGAATCAAGTGATTTTTGCGGCGTTGGAAAGCTAAAAGGATAAGATTTCACCTCCAATTGGAATCACTTGATTATCATTTTTAGAATCTAGATATGGCTCTTCAAAGTAGATACTAGTTATATGGGGCTCTTCTTTGTGCTTGCCTTCGATAATCTCCTTAACTCTTCCTTCCTAGATCCTCGTGCCATGCTACGTGTGTTCCTTCATGTCGGGTCCGCGGTGCCCCAATCCATATTTTGCTCCTTAAATGCACCAATCCTGCATTAAACACCGAAAGTCGGAAGTATCGACATTCTAATATAAATAGCATATAAAAGGCACAATTTAGCACAAGAATCATCTCAAAACAACTAAAGGGGAGGCATAGAAGTGTATACGAATATGACTCATCAGACTTTCCGCTACAGAAGGAATTTTAATAGAGAAGTGGGTCAAGTAGAAGACTTAAGTATACTTGACAGGATTGAGCCTTTAATTACCTCAGAAAATTCATCTTCTGACGAGGACGATATTTTTTCTGAGACCATTGTCGCTACACCAAAGATGGCTGCACCCAATACAGCTACCTTGGCAAGCTACAACGAGCCTACTTTGGCTTCTATTCCAACAGGATTTATACCTCCTTCTACTGATGCTGAGGAGAAGCCTTTTGATATCAAGCCTTCTTATCTTGCGTTGGTAGAGCGGAATATCTTTGGAGGTAGATCTGGGGAAGATCCTGCGAAACATATGGATAAGTTTGTCACTTATTGCAGCTCCATTCCTTTGCCAACAGGAGTGACCTATGATCAGGTCAAGTACCGACTTTTTCCTTTTTCTCTACAAGATGATGCTAGCGAATGGTTACGCGAGTTGGATTTGACTGCTCATGCCATTACTGATTGGAATTCCCTAGCTCTTGCATTCTACAAGAGATACTTTCCCCCACAAAAGACAAACAATCTCAGGAATCATATTACTAACTTCAAGCAAGGAGGTAATGAAGATTTTAATGAGGCATGGGTACGTTTCAAAAGATTGGTTCGGGCAGTTCCTCGTCATGGGTTTCAAAAGTGGTTTCTTTGTAACCAGTTTTACAACGGGTTATTCGATGATCATAGAGCTCTTTTGGATTCTTCTGCTAACGGAAGATTTCAGAATAACACCACTGATGATACAGCTTATAAATTGATTGATGATATGGCTACTCATACTGCCGAATATGGAAATCCAAGAGGCTCTGCGAGGGGAAGTGGTACAGATAGTGCCGTCGCAGCCCAATTAGAAGCTTTGAATGCTAAGATTGCACAGATGCAAACAACACAAGCTTTGGGTGGCCAACACCAAGCAGTTAATATGGTTCAACAAGGGGAAGTAACTCTCTGCGGAAGATGTGGTATAGAGGGTCATATTGCTGATGAGTGTATAAGTCCTATGGAACAGGTACTTGCTTTCCAATCCTACAAGCAAGCTAATCCTTTTTCTAACTCTTACAATGAGAGGACAAGGGAACATCCTTTTCTTCAATGGTCGAGCCAGAATGTTCAAAACCCTAACCCACCTCAGCAACAACCAAATTCAAATTATGTGATCCCTCAAAACCGCGGCCAGCAAGGAAATTATAGACAGAATCAAGGAGGTCCTCAGTTTAACAATCAACGCCAACAACAGTTTCAACCTTTGGTGCCACCTCCTCCACCACCAGCTTCAAATAATGATATGTCAGAGATCAAAGCTATGTTGCAGCAGAGCCTTAAAGCTCAGATGGAGCAAAAGGCACAGATTACTCAGATACTGGCTCACAATAAGATATTGGACACTCAAGTTGCCCAACTAGCAGGCCAAAATACAAATAGGCAACCCGGAAACCTTCCTCCCCAAGGACAGCAAGCTCAAGAGCAAGTTCATGCTATTCATTTGAGGAGTGGTACTTCTTATAAAGAGCCGGAGATGCCCAAAGATGATAGTAAAGTGCCTTATGTTTCTCTTAAAGGTTTAGGGCATCTCTCTTTCAGTGATGATGAAGAAGAAGAAAATGAATTAGAGAAAGATTGTATACATGAGAAAAACGAAAAAGAAAAACGAAAAGAAGCAATACGAGCTAAAGCCAAAGCACTCGATCGAGCTCGTGATGCACTCGATCGAGTGCCAGCCCCACTTGATCGAGTGTCAGCCCCACTTGATCGAGTGCCTCCTCCGCGTACTTTTAATTCTTCTATTTCGCTTAATGCACAGGTACCCGATACTACTATTCCAAGCCAGAGTTCTCCAAAGGTCTCTAAGGATGCAAATGAAGCCGAACCAGTAAAAAATATTCTTCCATTCCCAACCCGACAACAGAATTCAAAATTTGATCAACAGTTCGGGAAATTCATGGAAGTTGTGAAGAATCTTCAAGTAAGCGTTCCTTTTACTGAATTGATTACTCAGGTACCAGCTTATGCAAAGTTTATGAAGGAGATATTAACAAAGAAGAGAACTTTCAACGAAGTGGAGACAATTGCATTCACTAAGGAGTGCCATGCCGCGCTGCAAGCCAATTCTCCACCCAAGCTTAAAGATCCAGGGAGTTTTTTTATTCCTTGCACTATTGGTTCTCTTGGTTTTTCTAATGCGTTATGTGATTCTGGGGCGAGTGTTAGTGTCATGCCGTATACTACTTGTAAACAACTTAACATGACCATACTTAAATGTACCAATATGACCCTCCAAATGGCTGACAGGTCCATTCAGCTCCCTATGGGTGTCTTAGAGGATGTACCGGTTAGGATAGGAAAATATTATGTGCCCTGTGATTTTGTAGTGATGGACATGGCAGAGGACGCTGAAATACCTATTATCCTCGGACGACCCTTCCTTAGTACCGCTGGGGCTCTTATTGACCTTAGGGAGGGTAGTCTCATTTTTCGCATCGGGGATGACACCATCACTTTTCTACACAACCAAGCACCCCGTCCTCCTGATTTTCAAGCTACATGTCATGTAATTACCATTCTCGATATTTCTTTTGATTCTTGCCATGCTTTGTGTATTGACAGGAATTCATTTGACGTTTCTACTACTGCGTGTGCGTCGCATCCATGGGAGCTAGAGGTGGATGAGTTCGAGAAGTTTATCTACGAAGAAGAGCCACCTCCTATTTTGGATTATAGCTGTGACGGAAGTGTTGACTGGGAGGCTGAGTTAGGTGCTTGGGAAGCCGAAATTTTCAAAGACGACTACCTCTCTAAGGAGCCTGAAGATACTGTGGATCTTGCTGATGATCCACCTTTGAGTTTCGTTTTTCAGAATGACAGAGAACTTTTTTATGCTTATAATTTGGATTTTACTCCCGTTGAGACTGAACTTAGACAATTCGTTTTGATATTTGTGTATATTTGTATTGTTTCATGGTGCTACCTAAGCCTGTGGGTAGCACACGGAGTGAGTTTCGACCTTCTTCTACGGGCATTGAATTGCCTTGATAGGCAGCATTGGAGCTTTGAAGTCACAAAAAGTTGCCTTAATTACGTATGAATCGTCAAGACCCCCGCTTTGCAACTGGTTTGGGGGAGTTCTTATGCTTCCAGCTGGTATTATCCTTCTTTTATTTTTTTCCTTTATTTACTTTATTTTTAGTGTGTTATGTTTTCTCCTTTATTTCTGTTTGTCAGTATTGTCCTTTAGGGTGCTGGTTATATTTTTTTATTGTGCCTTTCATGTTGCTTGGGTCACAATGAGGACATTGTGACATTTAGGTTTGGGGGAGAGTCTTTATTTATGTTGTGTTCTTAAAAAAAAACAAATATCCAAAAATATGTTTTTTCTTTCATTTTTCTTTTATTTTTAGGTCGAGTCTTGGTGAATTAAATAGCAATGATGATAATTTGCATTGGTTTTGCATTTGAATCCCAAATAGTTATCCATGTACATTGTTTTAACCCGTTAGCCTATGAAAACAAAGCTCAATGATCCAGTCTTGACCGTAATTGACATGCCTTATATTGATTAGACTTGACAAATTAAGTTGATAAGCTACTTAAATTCTGAGGTCTATAGAGCTTCCTAGGCCAGGAACATTAATAAACTGGTCTCATTGTCAATTAGGCTTGAGTGTGGTTTCTCCTCGTGGAATATATATGTAATATCAAACTGCATAAGTGTGAAATTGATTGCTGGATACTTTTATGTGAATGTATGACAAGTACATGAGGATAGACGGTCCTTACCCTTCAAATAAGTTTCACATAGTCAAAATTTGCCTTTCTACCTTAGCTTTGAAACCAAATTCCCTATGAAAAACCCGTTTGAAGCCTTGTGGCATGTTTTTTGTTTGAATATTTATAAGCCACAATCCTAGAATTTGCCTACCTTTTCGGGACAGTCGCAGTTGCTTGGTTTATCATGATATTTCATTACTATGGTTGGGAAGGGACTAATTATGTCCAAGTGGGTGTAGTGAAATCTTTTGAGCAATTGTGTCAATCTCTTATGTTGAAAAAAAAAATATGAAGCACAAAAAAAAAAGGAAAAAAAAAAGAGAAAAAGAAAAAAGAAAAGAAAAACTTCAAAAAAAAATTGTGATATGAAAAAGAAAAAAAAAAGAAAGAGAGAATGCTTCATTGGATTTTGTTAAGAGATTGAAGGAGACTATCTAGAGTCTAATTTGGAGAGTAATGTTACAAACTCTCATGTTCTTTCAGGTTAAGATAATTTCTCTAGTCTTGGGTTGGTTTATCTTTCGTTAAAGAAGTGGTTTTGGTTTTGTTTTGCGCTGCGACTACCATCTTAGCTCCACATATCCATAACGTGCTTTGACACAAACCATTTCTTTACCCATACCCACTAGCCTCCTTGCCGTCTTGATACATGTACTTTGTCCATCTATACTGCATAATTGTTGGGGAAATCTCTATCACATTAGATTGCATGCATGTTCCATTGAGTTGAGTGAGTGTTCTTATTTCTTTCCATCTTCACATATAACTCACCCTTACATATACATTTGAGCGTGAGTGAATCCGCGAGAATCCGACTAAAATTTGTCTTGCAACATATCAACCTTGTGACTTGAGCTGCGTTTTCTATCACCCGTACCTTTGAATCTGTTTT
Organism: Silene conica; assembly: GCA_029255685.2. NCBI lineage: Eukaryota > Viridiplantae > Streptophyta > Magnoliopsida > Caryophyllales > Caryophyllaceae > Silene > Silene conica. Next base: position 74,014,626 of record CM055312.2, read on the forward strand.
ATTGGTACATTTGGTCATCACTTTGTTATAGATGTGGACAGCTTGGGATTTGTATGTGCACTAACATTAGCTCTGAGTTATTTATTCACCATTTGTATGATTGTCTTTTGTACTGTGCGATGCTTTGCTTGAGGACAAGCAAAGGATTGGTTTGGGGGAGTTTGATGAGTCATATTCGTATACACTTTTATGTCTCCCCTTTAGTTGTTTTGAGATGATTCTTGTGCTAAATTGTGTCATTTATATGCTATTTATATTAGAATGTCGATACTTCCGCCTTTCGGTGTTTAATGCAGGATAGATGCATTTATGGAGCAAAAGATGGATTGGAGCACCGCGGACCCGACATGAAGGAACACACGTAGCACGGCACGATGATCTAGGAAGGAAGAGCTAAGGAGATTATCGAAGACAAGCACAAAGAAGAGCTCCATATAACTAGTACCTACTTTGGAGAGCCATATCTCGAGTTCTACAAATGATAATCAGGTGATTCCAACTGGAGGTGAAATCTCATCCTCTTAGCTTTCCAACGCCACGAAAATCACTTGATTCGGACAAGTAACGAAGAAATGGCGATCGTTTGAAGTTCAGTGCGCGAAGCAGAAATTACGCGCTGAGAGCACTCGATCGAGTGCCACCAACACTCGATTGAGTGCCTTGAGTGCTCGATCGAGCTAGTGCTTTAGTTTACCCCGAGTTTCCATAAATTGTTTAGTAGTTTACTATAAATAAAGGCTTCGTAGCCTATTGTTAGATACACTTTTATTACTCTAAAAACCCTAATTATTACTAGTAGCTCTCTAGATTATTATTTAGCAATTGTCTTCGGATCTTGTTCTCCTATTTACGGTATTTAATCATAATCTTTACTTTATTGTTCTTCAATTATTCTTGTTCTTAGTTTATTGCTTTATTAATTATGTTTTCAATCAATATTGTTGTAGTTAGATCCCAAGCCATGCGTAGCTAATTTATTTGTCTAGGGTGAAAAGGGATCTAGGTAATTAGAAGGGGGAATCAAACTTTAATGATGTTTAATTGTTAAACTGCTTATTATTATTGTTCTATTGTTGTTTTAAACCTGATTAATTAATTACTGGCCAGGATTAGTTAATTAGTCTCGCAAATTAGTCTTAGATCCGACCGTAGACTAAGACTAAGATAGGCCACAACAATTGAATAGACTGACCTAATTATAGCGACCGCATGTTAGGTTTAGATCTAAAGATTATATGAATACCGACCGGACATATGATCTTAAATAATAATTTTGCCCAATTAAATTAGTTAAATCCCATTCTCCTGGATAATTGCCTATGTGAACTTGATCCCTAGATCTTTCCTAATACTTGTTTACATCTTTATTTACTTATTTCGCAATTAGTTTGTTAGACAACAAAAACAATCAAAACAACCCACTTGTTACTTTAAGACTTATTTACTTTAGCAAACAATTTATTACCGCCTCCCTGTGGATTCGATACCTTTCTTACCGCTAGCTATTAGTTAGTAGTATCCTAAGGATTACTTTGATTTAGGGTGACGACTTTAGCCTTATCACCATACTCCCACCCCCTGCCTCCTCACCAGACCCCTACCCCACTACAAAACAATGCGCTCTTTGCGACGGAATAGTCCGTCGCAAAAAGGGTGAAATCCGTCGCAAATGATGCTTTTGCGACGGATTTGCGACGGACTGCATCTGTCCCATATTTTTGTCGCAAAAAGTTTATTTGCGACGGAATTTTCCGTCGCAATAGTTTTGCGACGGATTGACCTTATTTTGCGACGGACTGACTTTGACCAAAAGTCAAAGTCAGTCCAGATTTGCGACGGAATTTCCGTCGCAAAGGGGACTATTTGCGACGGATTTTCCGTCGCAAATATGGACTGACTTTGACTTTTGGTCAAGGTCAGTCCAGATTTGCGACGGAAAATCCGTCGCAAAAGGGACTATTTGCGACGGAAATTCCGTCGCAAATCTGGACTGACCTTGACTTTTAGTCAAGGTTTGCGACAGAATTCCGTCGCAAATTGAGACATTTCCGTCGCAAATTCCTGTATGATTTTCGGGTTTCAGCCGTTTTTCCAGCTCCCCATTTCCATTGAAATGATTCATTTTTTCCCTTTTGCATGATCTGTAAACCTGCAATTTCAGAAAAACAACCCAGCAACAAAAAACTTGTCGGAGACAAGGTTCTTAAAACGTCTTTTCATAACTAAAATGAAGGTTGTACAAATGATCATCCAACTAAAAACTAAACATAATCCGCGGTACATCAACTAAACAACCTAATAAAACCTATCTAACGGTCGTGTCGGTGGGCTGTGGGGTGGCGAAATGAGTGGCCGCCCTAGCATTGTCGCCGCCATCATCGTCGAAGTCGCGTCTCGGCTGAGAAAAGCCTCCCGGGTTGCAGCTCTGAGTAGTGAACTCCGCCCCCTGTTGACTTAAGTATTCTTCAATTGCCTTCAGCCTTTGGGATGTCTCGAGATCACGTTCTCTTAGCTGAGCATTCTCTCGAAGAACTCTGCCGACGATTCCTGTAATGAATAGTCAAACATGATATTATATTCATTTAATAAACGGTTAAATAATTGGTTAGTCTTAATTTTTAATAAACTATAAAATACAAACCTGGAGTGTATGATGATTGGGTCCCAGCACTTGAGTGACGACAATGCTCGTAAATGACTGGGGCTGCATTTCCCATACCGAGTATCAACCCTTTCTTGTTGAAACCGCCGTGTTCTTCGAAATAGATCTCGTTGTCGTCGATATCTTGCTCCGGGATCCCTTCACTTATCATTTTCGACTTTCTTTGAAAAACTTTGTCCTACAAAACAAAAATAAAGTGTTATTAGTATACGTTAATTAATTAGTAAACCAAATTACAAAACACTTATCAAGGTGAGCGTCGTCCATCCAGAAAAGCATACATCCTACCGAGCAGGCATCTATCTTCTGATGGGGAAGTTGAAGAGCTTTAAGAACTTTTTTGGTTTCGTAGTAGTTACGCGTCATAAGATTATTTTCAGGAATCATATCTCCGATATATGACGCAAAACCATCTACACATTTTTCAGCTAAGTTGAATTCACATTTTAAAGTGATCAACCTTGAAGCCGACTGTAGCAATGTCATACGACTTCCTACATAAAGAGGTTGTTCGGCATGTTTTAGCATTTGGAAAAAAGATAATACATTAGGATTTGGAGATTCATCGACCACCTCGGCGTTTAGAGCATCTTCCCTAATTTGATCAATGCTATCGCGTAACGCATCTTCTACCATATCTCTATAAGGATTGTCGGAGTGCATTGATGAGCTTCCCTCTTCCTCAACGGAGAATTTCTCTCCCTGACACACCCAATCGTAGTAATTATCACAAAACCCTCTCAAACCAAGGTGTTTTCGTACTTCTTGCTCAACTAAATACTTTGTATTCTTACACTTAGAACATGGACACCTAATTTCTCTATTCCTAACGTATTCGTCTTGTTGCTTAACATAGTTAATGAATTCATTAACACCAATTACGAAATCCTGCCTTATTTTTTTCCTAGAATCCAACCTTTCATACATCCATTTTCTTTATAATCTCTTCATAGTAAATCTACATATTTAGTATATAAATAACGAAAGTTAGTATACATACATTAAGAGAAATGGAGAATGAAGAAGTAAGTGGCGGCGGCAAGGTGGCAGCGGTGTGGTGGTGGCGGCGGCGGTGAGGTGGAAGGGAGAAGGAGAAGGAGAGGAAGGAGGAAGGAAGGAAGGAAGGAGAAGGAGGGAGTGCTCCGGCGACGTGGCAGGGTGGCCGGCGGTGTCAGGGGTGGTGGGGTCGGGGGTGGTGGCGTCGGGGGTGGTGGGTTGGGGTGGTCTTGGTGTTCATCAAAATCGCACTTAGGGTTTTTAAGAGAAAGATTGAAATCGATTTGGGGGAAAAAAGAAGACCCGCGGGGTCTGTATAAATATCTTTTGCGACGGAAATTTGCGACGGAATTTCCGTCGCAAATCTGGTCAAGGTCAAACTTTGACCAGATTTGCGACGGAAATTCCGTCGCAAATTTTGACTTCTGCGACGGAATTTCCGTCGCAAATCTGGTCAAAGTTTGACCTTGACCAACTTTTGGTCAAGTCTGGTCAATATGTTTGCGACGGAAATTCCGTCGCAAAAGTCAATATTTGCGACGGACTTTCCGTCGCAAACTTTCCCGCCATTTGACTTTCACTTCGCGGGTCTGGGAAATTTAGGTCCGTCGCAAATTCCGTCGCAAAAAAAAAAATCCGTAGCAAAATCCGTCCCAAACCCAAGTTTGCGACGACTTTTCTATCCTTCGCAAATTTTCCGTCGCAAAGGCAGCATTTTTTTTGTAGTGCCCCCTCCCCTGCTCCTACCCCCATGCTTCCCCTCACCACGCTGCTCCTCAGACTCCTGTCCAGACCCCCCCTGCCTCCCCCACGTCTCCTGACCACTCTGCAACAAACACCCACTCACCTACTTACTCCACCACCTCCCCCCAACTCACTTTATCACCTATCACCATCCCTGAAACCCCTCTCTCCTCTCCCTCTACTGTGTCTTCATTACAGCCCCAGTCACCCCATTCCAATAACATTACTGCCCCCAATTCCGCTGCCTCCTCAACCCCTCCCCCTCCTCCACCACCCCCTGTTACTCACCCCCATGGCACACGCTTATCCAATAACATTATTAAACATAATCCTCGATACGCGCAGCTTGCTATCATACCTCCAACTACCCCCTTTACAGTGGATAATAGTGCATCAGAAACTGTTGTTGGCTCGAAGCAAGCAGCCCCCAAGACTGTAACTAGTGCATCTGCTATACACCAGCCTTCTACTATGCATCATCGGTTTTCTGATATTGAGCAGCAACAACAGCAGCAAGGTAATTTGATTCCTCCAATTCACTATCAGGAAAGTATCAGTTATAAGTGGCGAGCTCCTGATTATTTCCAACAATTCCTCGCCGGCAAGAACTCTAATGGCTCTGGAAATCAGAACATTGGAGATGTTAAAGTTGAAAACAAATTTTCAGGTCCGTATCTCTGACTTTGATTCTCTCTATTTAAATCTTTTGTTTACGCAATTAACTGTAGTTCATTTATACCCAGCCTTTTTCAGCAAATTGTCCAAATAATTACAAGCTTCCTCTTATTCGACCTCTCATCTCCCTGTCACAATCTTACCACCCCCACCCAAAGTTTAATACCCAATGTCCCAAAGCACCATAATTTAACGAAAAAAAAGGATAGAAAACGATAATTCCCCCTCTCCCACCCCACCCCATTTTCTGGTAATCCGTATGATCCCTATCATTGGTGGTGTGCAGTCACAGAGGCTGGTTATCATATGACACCATATGGATTTGGCGTCATCGGTCCATCAATTCATAATCAGTCCAGTAATACACCAAGCCATGACGGTGTCTTCTCTCCCAATCAAGATCTGGGGAATGATACACATTACGCTACATTGTTTAGCCCAATTTCTAAACCTCAGACTATCTCCACTATTATTAATGTCGGCAACAACTCTAATGGCTCTGGATCTCAGACCAATAATGTCACTAATTAATTACGTACTTTTTGTAAGAAAAAAATTGTATACGATGACTTTGATACCTGAGAATACTTGGAGTGTTTTTGGATTTTTATTGAGAAGATTGGAGTATTTTATCGTAATTTGTTATCGTAATTAAAATTTGGCACGAAGTATTTTCGATTTAGATCATTTATTATTCGATATTCATGTACATCACTAAGAGTTTGCCGTTCTCTCTATAGCTTTTCCTCTCCCTTCTCTCTACCAAAAAACACAAAAAATCTCTTTGTTCCACCGCATCTTCCATCCATTCTTTGTCCATCTCATCATCTTTCCCTGCCCTTTTGTCGGAGATAGGCTCTTCCCATGGCCTATCTCCGACGAATCGACACATCCCTTTCTCCAAAAAGCCAAGATCTGCCACTTCTTTCCTCTCTTCTCCCCCGCGGTCTCCATTACCGGCTACTTGGTTGCCGGAGATGGGATCGTACTTTTCTATTTCCGATGACTTGTACCTCACTTTTAATCCCTAAATCTTGATCTCGGATTTTCCTTTTCTCTGTTTTGATTTGTTTGACCCGTTTTGTTTGAGGTTTTACGCAATTGGGTCTCTTCTTTCTAATTTCACTTGTCTTACCGGCAGTCTCCTTGTCAGTCTCCTTGCATGCAACATCGGTGGATTGGTGGTGGTGATGGCGTTCAAGTCTATCATTTGTCCGTGTTTGGGTTTTTTTCTCGTCTTCGTCGTTCATGTGACACCTTGTCCTGTCACCGTTACTTGGTTTCCTATCCATGGGTGATCCCCCCATTTTCCCTACCCCTTGTTTGTTTGTGGTTGTGTTGATGAGTATAGCTCATCCCTTCATCTTTATTCTATGAGGTCGTGTTTTGGGTCTAATATGGTGATCCCCCCATTTCCCCCACCTATTGGTCCTATTTTTTGTGTTATCATATTGGTCTGGTCTCTTGTAAGTGGTGGTCCTGGGAGGTGTCTTCGGGTAAAGCGGTAGTCTTTGATCCGTCTATGGTGCCTTTTGGTCTCTTTCTCCCTTTTGTTGCATGCATGTGTCTTTGAAGCTTTGAGTCAGTTCCGATTCGTGTCGTTGGGTTTGTTCAGTTTTGGATGTCCTGGTTCGTCTGGTTGCTCACGTTTTTGGGTCATTTTGTTGTCATCGGGTCTTTCTTTTTGGTTTGGGGAATCTGGGTGGTTTTGATTTTTGTTTGAGCGGTCTTTTGTGGGTTTATGTAGGGGCCGACAGTTTTGATGTTGTGTGATAACAACTACGTTATCGACCTCATTCTCATCGCTATTTCCCTCTACTTTGTCTAGTTTTCATATTGTTTCTCCCGTCTTTATCCCTTTTTTAGCCTTAAATAACGTTACATGCTATTTTCATACGATCTCTATGTTTTTGTAGCATTGTTGCGTTGTTATAGGTATTTCGGGATTTTAACGGAAGTGTCGAGAAGCCTACAAGTCGAGAAACCGTTCTTTAAACCTTTCTGGGTGTATCTAGCTCAAAGTCGGGCGTAACTCAGGCAGTGGGTGTTCCTACACCCACCAAAAAATCAAAGCCAGGCGTAATTCAGGCAGTCAGGTGTTCCAACACCTAACTTGTCCAAGCTAAACCCAAGAGGAATGAAGAATAAGACAAAATAAGGAAGCCAGGTGTAAGTGGGCTCCATCCGGCGTAGCTCGGACACGGCCGGCGTACGCAACGCCGGATGGACCCTTTTTCGTGGGTCTTTCGTTGTTCTTAAGTGGGCTTTCACCCCCACTTAAGCCCTTGGTATATATACTCTTTTTTTCAGAAATTTGTAGGATCACAACACAATTCAAGCTTAGAATATCTCTTTCATCTTACCTTAGGATTTTTAGGAGTATTAAGGAAGCAAGTTTCTAGGGTTTTGGGTTCTTGAGGAAATTGTTCATCCATTTTCGAATCAACCTTGTTCTTGTCATTTTGGTATTTTAATCTTACCTTTAATATTTCTTTCAAGCTATTTAGTTGTTTTAATTCCTCTTTTTGTTCTTCTCTTATCACATCTTCTACTTGGTAGTTTGTTCTTATAACTTAGATATTGTTGTTTGATCATATGTTATTCGCATCCTTAATCATCAAAAACATGTTTGCTATCCTTAGATCGCATTTATTTGTTAGTCTCGAAACCCTAAACATGATTAGTGAGTAGACCCTCTTCTAGGGAGTGATTTGACCTTAAGCATGTTGACTTCTTAAAATGGTTGTTATGTTGGGTTGTAAAAGGTGAAGGGGGTGAGGTTTATCAAGGGGTTTGACTTGATTATTGTTTGACTTGGGGATTTTGAATCGGGAGACTTTTTAACCCTTGACCTTGACCATCAATGAGAATTAATTAGGTTTAGAAGTTGACCACCCTAGTTAAGCTAGTTATCGACCTAGATTGAACCCGAGAGGGGGAATCTTGGGTTGGGTACCGTTGTTATTCGGTTAGAAAGCGATCCTCGAGGGAGGAAGTGGGAAACTGGGATTGACTTGTTTTGATACTTTGGCCTAGGAAAGAGGGGTTTGGGGTTTGGCCAACCTTAGTCGTCTTAATCCTAGAGTCCGGAGTAGTCCAACTCATGAACTCGAGAGGGGTATGGGGAGGCAATCCTAGTGATATTACCTAGTGAGCCCGAGAGGGAGTCTTGGTACGAATTAGAGGAGTCTCTACTCAAACCCGTCACCTAAAGCAACCGAACGAATAACCATTTAAGGGAAGTCACATGTGAAATGGTTGAATCACCTCCTAGTCCCTTCTTAATTTGAGTAATCGTTTTAAACTTAATCTAGTTTGCTTTCCTTAGTTTTCGTTTACTTCAAGTTATTAGTTTTAGATCCTTAGTCTTAAACAACCTCAATATTTGCTCGACTTAGCTAAGCATAAAGATAGAACAATAGGTACTCAACAAACTACTCCCTGTGGACCGACCCTCGATATTTGCTACGATTATTCGTACACTTGCGAGGCTATCTTTAAAGCTATCATTGTGGTTCAGTTGGAGGTTGTTGGTTGTTGGGGTTTTTTTGAGTCTTTGCGATGTGTTGGGTTGGGTGAAGTCGGGGTTTGACAAAGTATTTGGTTGGTCGGATGTGGTGGTCTCAAGTTAATGTCTTCCATCGTTCAATTCCTTTCTTGATTTTATGTTTTATTAATAATCTCCTTTTATTGGAGTTCCTATTGCATTCTCGGGGCAAGTGCGAGGTTCTTTGCTGGGAGATTGGTTAGGATGCGCTCTTTAGTTGTTTTCTTTGTTTACTTGGTCCTCTGGGTCGTTGGTCTTTGGATGGTTTGGGTCGATTGCCACGCTGGGAGATTGGTTAGGATGCGCTCTTTAGTCGGACTTCTAGTGCAGCATAGCCCTTTAGTTTGTTCTGTAACTTTTGGGGTATTATAATCACCTTTTTACTGCTGAAAAAAAATTATTTACGTATAAAAATAAATACGTAAATATTTATGTACAAAACATAAACACATAGGTTTCAGTAAGTAATTACGTATTATTTGTCGTGTATCCCACATTTTTTGTAAAAAAAATTGTATGTGATGACGTGAATACATGAAAATGTTTGAAATATTCTTGTATTTATATAGATGAAATTTATTCCATTTAATTTGTTTCTTTACGTATACCTTTTTTATTTTGTTCCATTTAATTCTTTACATTTTTTTATATGGATATCACTTTAGTCACTAAATGACCCTCATATCCTTCTATAATTTATTCACTTGTTTCCACTTTTTTTAATTTTGTGGATAAAGCAAACATAAAGAAACAAATGTGCACAAACGACAAACGTAAAGAAAAACCGAAACAGATGAAATAATACAATAGAGACAAAAAGAACATATATCAGATGTATTATAAGCTCGGAATTTATTTATTTTTGAGCATATTTGCATTTTTTCCTGAAATTATTATCTCAAACTTTATTTGTTTTGAGCACATGTACGTGTATATTTCCTCAGTTTATTATTGTTTATATGTTAGATTTTATTTTTTTTCTTCCAAATCAGATATTTTTTTTTTATAACAAGAAGGTTTGATCCTTCCCGGGCACGCAACAATACGATGCTAATTACTATGTAGCGGTAAACTCAATCCACATGATTACTTCTCACTGGAAGACATGTGGTCAAATCTCATACTCCCTCTGATTTCTTGTGTTGTTCCCTTTTGATTTTAACACAAGAAATAAGGAAATTAATTTGGACCACACAATACACAAGACCTCACATGAAATTGATTTTGTACCACACAAAGTTGTCCAAAAGAGGAAAGAGGAACATTATGTAATTAGACCAAAATGGAAAGAAGAATATCATAGGAAATCAGAGGGAGTATTTAACTATGCTTATATGTAATGTGTGTGAGTTTTTTTGGTAATATTTTAAGCTTAATGTCTAAATGAATTAACTTAAAAACTTCACAGTGAAACTCATAATTTTTAAAATAAAATTCAAAAACTTTATTATAATGCTCACAAGTTTTACAATTGATGGTAATATATTATACTCCCTCCTATTCTAAATAAAGGTCCAATTTCTATTTCCGTCTAGTCACAAATCTCACAATAATGTCTCATTGTCCATTTTTGGTAAACTTTTATACTTATTTTAAGCACTTTAACTCATAACAATACCTCACCTTACCTCACAACACTACTTATTTTAATTATTCTACCCACAATAATAATCAATAATACATTCCCTTTCTCAAATCTTCTTACTTTACACAATAGTTTACATTATTTAAATCTTAATTCAATTTATTAAATGTTATGCCAAAGTCCAATTGGGACTCTTAATTAGAATAGGAGGGAGTATGTAACTATCACTAGTACAAAAGAGTTAATTTGCGGCTATGGATTTGAGGCAGTTTTGTCTAATAGCCGCAAATTAATTTCATTTCTATAAAGTACAAAGAAACTATATGAGGCGTTTTTTTGTTTAACGCCTCAAATAAGACATAAGAGGCGTTTTTAGATACCGCCTCAACCAAAAATATAATAAAATATTTCAGAAATATATCCCTTATCTTTATTCTATCCATCGTCCACCACACATAAACCACAAACACTCTCACGACAGAGACACAACCACAATCGATCTCCGACAAACACTTCGCCAGAAACCAGAATCACCACCGACAAGAACACAAATTACACTCCGACAAACATAATCAATGGAAACCAACCGCCGCTCAATTCGACAGAAAGCTTCTGAATGGTAAGTATCTCTTATTTAAATTATTTTCAATTAGGGTTACTTATTGTCGATTTGGGTTACTTATCAAATTGTTAATTTGTGGCCATTCCTGCAGTTTTATTCTTTGGTAAGTCAATTGGCTGATGCTTGGGTTAGTTCAATGTGGTTTTGGGATAGTTCGCGTCGAAACTAGGCTCTAGAAATCGATTTACTTGAGTCGCATTTGGGGTTAGTTCAACGTGGTTTTGGTTAGTTTGCATAATGGTTATAGGGTAGGGGTCATTCTCAGGTTAATAGGTATCTTGTCATTTTTAGATCGGGTTTATAATGGGTTATTTTACAAAGATGTAGAGTTCGTTTTAAATGTAAGAAATTGCATCTTTGAATCACTTTTTGTGTTGCAGCCTTGAGTATTGGCCATTTGAAATGGTTGTATTGCTGTCAGGGTTTCTGCCAAATCCGAAACTGGAGACATTTGTGCTATCAGTAAGGTTTGTAGGCTCTTTGTATAAAATTCATTTGATTTCTTACGAGATAAATCATTATTTTTGCTACTGAAAACATCACATTTCATTTCTTTTGCAGCCTTAATACTTGTTGGATGCTTTATATGATATTTGTTGGCCTTGGTGGTGCTATTAGGTATGGCCTTGGATGATTATATGATATCTGTTTGCTAACAAATAACAGCCTACCCCATATATCTCTTCTATCTAGCACTTCCTCACTCTTGATGCTTCTTTCCTTTCTCTCCCATAGACGCATGTCTGCTAACAAGAATAGCCCACCCCATATACCTTGTTGATGGTTCACAAATCAACACGAAAGATACCATGCTTATATGTGGTGCATCATTTGTTGACTTATGAACATATACACTTAAGCTTTCAGTTGTAAGCTGTCCCATTTAAGCTTTCAGTTGTAAGCTGTCCCATTTAAGCTGTCCCACTTTAATTGTATGTGATAGAATATATATTGTACTTCTACTTCGCCTATCACCTCTACATCAGCTCAAAATACTACTACCAGATCTCCTAATTCGCAAGCATTTTGAGATCTAATGTTCCTTTATTAACATGTTTCTTGACTTCTGTTTGTAGCTTTTTTAAAAATTAATGTAATATGTAGTGTATCCAATGTCCCACTTTAATTGTATGTAATATGTAGTGTATCCAACTCTTCAGTGTGACATTGTGTTACTCTAGTAAGTTTTGTGATTGAAAATTAATGTGCTTTAAATAATACCTCTGGTAGTTGCTTACTCTACTTTGTGTCTTCATATTTTCTTTGAAATGGACAAGTATTTGTCTTAGCTATTTTTTGTTTGACAAAGATTTGCATTAAGATGTGCTATGACAACTTGACTCTTAAAATATGCCTAAGAATAATTAAAATGTGATACATGTAGTATTTCTGATTGGAGCGTAAGTATATAACTACCATGTATCTCTAACCGACTGCTGCTTCAAACAGGACTGAATTCGAATCTCCGCCTCTTATCATCAAGCATCATATCCCTACCAAACTACTATGTAGTCTTCACAAAACCAGCAGGTAAGATCGATTACCAGGACTATTTCTTACTATATTAACATGGGACGTGATCTGTTTTTCTATTTTGAGCAAGATGTACATATATTCTTATAGCTGACTAAAACGAGCGATTATGAATTGTTAAAAATAGGTTTTGTAACTGGCTGATTGGTTATACTACTGGACTCTGTATGATATAAACATAAATACTTATTGGCAGTTATTCTTTTGTTTTCTTCTCTTGCTTTAAATCCTATAATGCTACTCCAGACCTCCTTTGTTTCGATCTCCTTCCCTCACTTCACGTACTCAATTAAGTTCTCTTGTTTCAAGGTATGAATTGCCATTTTTTTATTGATGTTTTAAAGAAAATTGTTTCCCATGTTTATTGTTGAACATGGGCACCTTTATTCTGTCTGTGTTAGCAATTTTGAATGGTTTGTTTCATGAGTTTAAGCATGAATGCGTAGCATATATTGATTCATCCATTTATATAATATAGTTTGATGAATTGTTTACATTTATTTCTTGTTAGAACGCATTTTGTTTTCAAGGATTTGGTCACACAGTTTGAAAAGGGATGTTGTATGCTGAAGCTGACCTGCTAGCTAGCTACAGGTATCATAAATAAAAGCAAAACTATTCATGTTGTGACGATTCTTAGTTCAATACTTCATATGCAAATTAATTACGAGTTACTCACTTCCCCCCTTAAAATTATGTCTTTGTAAGGACATCGTGATACTTGGATGTCAAGTTGATAGCTTGTAACTATTTGAAAGAAAATAAGAATATGAAACTTGTTGAATTTTTCATCCTCTAAATTTTTGTCGTTAATAGCTGCTGCATTCCTGTCGTTTATAGCTGCTACATTCCTGTCAACAGTGTAGTAATTGTTGTAGTAGTGTTTTTGCCTGCAGTAATTTGTTGTATATCATTATTCTGCTGTGTTTGCACTTCGCAGCCAACAGTGGTTGCATGCAAGAATGGATTCACTTGCAATATTAGTATTAGAAATAGGTCTCTATATCTCTGAAATTTAATGGATTAGAGTGAAACAAATCCACAATGTCCTCCACAACTATAAAATACAGTGAACACAAATAAGCTTCTTTATTGAACAAATATGCAATTATTGCTTCAGTTCACTCGATTTTTCTGTTGTGATTATGTTTTAGTACAAATATGCAATTATTTAAATTCACGCTAAATTGCAGGTGAAAATGGGCAAGCTGTTAAGATGCGCATTTTACTACAAGGCGTGTTAAGGCGTGTTAGCCGGTTGAGAAGGTGTTGATGCCAGGCGTCTAGAGCATTTAGTTAAATTATTAGGTTGTAGATTGCATTGGTATTTATTTTTGCATATATATGTATTTTATTTCTAGGATCCTTGTATCAATTTGGTGTATGAATCATTTAAGATTGTATGTGGAAGAATATCTTTCAGAGCTAATTTAAAATCATTTTGTTTTGATTATTTTTTATTTAGGATTTTTTTTCTTTTTTTTTTTAATATTTGTTGCGTTTTTTTGAAAAAACGCCGCAAATAAGAGTGTTATTTGCTGCGTTTTTTCAAAAAAACGCCGCAAATAGGCAGTTATTTGCTGGGTTTTTTAAACGCCGCAAATAACTTTGTTATTTGTTGCCCCCTTATTTGCTGCTACACCAAAAACGCCGCAAATGACCACTTTTTTGACACCGCAAATTAATGTTTTTCTACTAGTGTATGTATAGCCAAGTGGTGTTAATAGTTGCGTTAAACCTTGAAACTTGATTGCAGAAATGTAGGAATTGAGAGGTTACAAGTTTGACAACCAGCTAGGACGATAACCATTTGGTCACTGCAGCCCCAAAGGAATGCTTACCTAGTCAGGTGGTGGTCACTGTAGGGCGTGAATTACATGGCGCGGGAATGCATGACCTTTCTATTCTTTTTTTGATAACATTTTCTCTTTATTTTAATCTACTCACCTCTTAACAATACCCCATAATACTCGAACGATTTTTTAAAATAATGCTCAAAAATAAATTATTTATCGTTTTGGGTTGATTTTGAAAATATTTGTCGAAATGGTGTCCACGTAAGCTCGGAAGATACGGAGCTGAAACACGGGATAGACACGTCATTTGAATTGGCGTGTTTAATGTTAAATTAATACTCCCTCCGAGTCGGAGTAATGGTTCTTACTTCCTTTTTGGTGCGAGTTTAGTGATGGTTCCTCTTTCCATTTTTAGTAACTTTTTTGTGGTCCAAAATCAATAGGGTGTTTTGTGTGGTTTAGAATCATTTCCTTATTTTTTGTGCATAAAGGTAAAGGAACCATTACTATCACTCGGAGGGAGTAATAAATTTAAAAATATTAAGGGACACGCCATTGCAGTTGGCGTGTCTATGAAAAAAATATTTTAACAGTTGTGACCCACTTTCTGTTTAAGCTTGACAATTTCTCATTTCTACAACTACTTCAAGCCTTTGGTTGATTTTATTGACCACCAAACCCTCCCTTGTTGCCTAACCTTCTCTCTTACATCATTTAATACATACATTCACATCATCTAATACATCATCTACATTTCTTTCAACTGTAAAACCAGATATATCTTGGAATTTCACTATTAAATTTGAATTTGCTCTTCTTGTGTGTATACTTGGCCGGTAATGTATTACTTGAATCTTTCTTTTTCTTTCTTTTGTTCCATTAATTTCTCCCCCCTTTTTATTTTTACTTATTTATTTATGTCCCTTACAAATCAACGACCATTTTTCACGCACCCTCCCTCAAATTCTATACTCTTTATTTTTAATTTTGGAGCATAAAAACTCTTATTATTATTATTATCACAACAAAGGCTTCACCAACTTACAAATTTGTACCTTAAACGCAATGATATGGAGTAATTGATAACAACACTAGATACATAATATACATAATGAGTGGGTAATTTCCTATTTACCTTTCCAAAATTCCAGAATAATGGGATTTCGGGAGAAAGGATAGGATAGGAAAATGAAGATCAATAGTTGAATACCCAAGAAAATGTAATGGAAAATGGTTGTGGTCGGGTTGACGGTGGTTGATGATAATCGTTGTTTAATAATGGAAGAAATTAAGCAAAAGGCCGGAATTGAAGTCGGGGATGATGATGTTGAAAGGAAAATTGAGAGGCTTGAAGTAATTGTAGGCATGGAAAATTGTAAAGCTTGAAGAGAAAGTGGAAAACAACTTGTATTCATAGATCGACACGCCAACTGCAATGGCGTGTCGCTTAACATTTTTTTTTTTTTTATTAATTTAACAATAAACGCGCCAATTCAAATGGCGTGTCTATCCCGTGTTTCAGGTCCGTATTTTCCGAGCCTACGTGGACACCATTTCGACAAATATTTTCAAAACCAACCCAAAACGATAAATATTTTATTTTTGAGCATTATTTTAAAAAATCGTTCACAATACTCTTATTTTATCTTTATTTTAATCATTCATCTCATAATAATATCCCACAATATTTCCTCTCCAATTATCTCACTCTACAACAATACTTTATACGGAGTACATACTTATTATAATAAAATTATTAAATTGTGTATTTTCCTCAATAGTGAAGGTTATCCAAGGAGTTACTACAATTTATCAACCTAAGGTAAGATTATTGGGGTCGAGACAAGACTTGGTTAAAGTCTTAATCGAGTCTTGAAAATTCAAGACTCTCTTTAAGACTTTGGTGGATCTTCACCCAACTAGAATTAATTTAATAAATATGTAAAAATAAAAAGTTAAAATGAAAAAGCAAAGTTTGAGGTGAGTCTGACAGGATAATGTATAAAGTTTTGGGAGGGTCTAAGGTGACAATAAAAAATAATAAAATAAAATTAGTAGAAAATTGATATAGTAGAATTTTAAGACTTTAAGAGTTTTACTAATAATGTTACAGGGTTTCCTTTTGTGCAAATATAGACCATCCCCAAGCAAGGTCAATAGGTAGGTCATGACCTTGCTTGGTCACCTTAATCAAAGATTAAGAAGAGAATTAACGTGACCTTCTTGTGACCTCTTTGCACAAGAGGTCAATTTGTGACCTTATTTGATCTTATTGACCTTGTTGGTGACCTAATATGTGGCACCTTTTTATTGGTTGTTAGATACAAATGAGAGAGAGAGAAAAAGACGCTGGCTACTAGCTACTTCTGCTAATTCTCCCTTCTCTGCTCAAAATATGTAAGTTTAATATGTAATAAAATTAGGATTACACAAAATTACAACAGAAAAAAATAAGAATACAATTTTTATTAAATCACTCTTTAAATTACCTATCAAATGAACTCAGTTTTGACAGATTTTGAAACAATTTTTTTAATCCTTTATATTTGAGATCTTTTGGGAAAAAACTCAAATAAATTTAATTAAAACCTCAATCACGATTTGATGACGCGATGATGATGATGGTAGCGATAATCATAAACTCAAACTTCAATAAAAAAACTTCAAACAGGAATTGCAGGAATGATATGATGATGAAATTGGAATGACAACGACGATTCGATGATGAACATCAGATGTAACTCAAGTTACAATCATTATTTGATGATGTGATGATAAAAAATGAAGAAGGGAAGTGAAGATGATATGAAGGGGAGAATGATGAATATGTGTTATGTGAGATTTGAGAAGGAACGGCCACTAGTAAAATACTTTTAGGTTTTTAGTTAAGTATTAATTTGAGGATGAATTATAGTTTTAGCCCAACTAATGGTTTTGGCCCACTTCAAATGAATATATTTCTTTCGAGTTCTACGTTCGTCAATATCGTCAACTGATATTTTAAATGCGTTCGCTAGTAGCAACAATATATCGTTGAATTAATTATAGTCGTTTGACCGTCTAGATATTCAATTTTTAATTGCTAATGAGATCGTCTAATTATTTTTCGAAATTATAACCAATCTATTTAATATTTTTTACCGTAATTATGCCATAAGATTAATATAACCGTAAATTATTTGGGTATTTTTTTTATTTTATTAAAATATTTATCATAGTAGAAAAAAACTAAATTAATAAAATGTTATAAAAAAATTGTAAAGTTAGAAAGAGAAAAGTAGGGTAGTGAATGTAAAAAATGATTGAAAATGTTGGAAAATGAAAAATGAATGAGTTGGTGACCTAGGTCGTGACCTTCTGCTTGGGAGGGTAAAAGTCGATCGAGATAATTAAGGGGTAATTAGGAGTAAAAATGGTTCGTGACCTAGTTAGTATGTGTTTGACCCTGCTTTTCAACTGTTTTTTCAACCAAAGAAATAGAAGCATGGTCAAACGCTACTTTTTAAAAAACTAAAAACTAATTTTATTAAACAGAAATTCTAAAACAGACTCCTAGAAACACCTAGAAACAGAAGTAGCAATTTGCTACTTCTGTTTCTCTTTTCACGTTATTCTTAAGTTGTTTGAGCGCCAAAACCCAAAAGAATACTGTCAAAACCCAAAAAAAATACCGTCAAATACCAACTTTCAGATTTTTTTACCTCTTATAAAATAAAGTTGTCGGGTGTGAGGGTGAGTCTTACTAGATGTCGGAGTTCTCGCAAGTTAATCCCGCTCTTTTGTATATCTATATATAATATAATATATTTTAGCAAAATAAAAAAATTTGATAGAAACTAGGTAGGCCAAACACGATAAAACTGATAAAAATAGTTTTTAAAAACTTTTGGCCAAACATGACCAATTTTATCAAGAACTAGTTTTATAAAAACTCCTTTATAGAAGTAGAATTTTTTTTTCATAAACAAGGCCAAACATGCACTTAGTGTGAACTTTGCTTGGGGATGGTCATATAAGGAATTCCTTTGAGTTGAAGTGGTCAACCAGATAGAATTGGTTACTAAAAAGGCATGGTTCGTCGTATAGTGGCTGCCGACCTTAGCTGCACTAACCACTTTCTTCGGTGAAGACAATTCTTTCTTTCTTTCTTTCTTTCTTTCTTTCTTTTTAAAAAAATAATCCTTCCACGGTTGATAATAAAGTAGACAATTATCACTTAGAATCAAGTACACTTTATTAAGCAGTCAATTATGAATTCAACACCTACAAATCTTATCCTAATCACATTCAGTCAACTCAAAAAGGTGTATTTTGTCTTCTACCCACTAGCTTAAAACACTCCGATCAAGATCTTTGTGTTCACATGTTCCACCATTTTTATGTAATTAAGTATGTCACCGTTAAGGGAGTTAGATTATGTTCTATTTAACTTTTTAGACTTAAACTGAATGAAACTAAACTGAACTGAATTGAGTTGAGTTGAGCTGAGTTGAACTGAACTGAGCTAAGTTGAGATGAACTGAACTGAATTTAATCGAACTGAATTTAATCGAGTTGAACTGAACTGAACTGAAATTAATAAAAATGGATGAAATTTAATTAATTGATCTAACCAACTAAATAATAATAATAATAATAATAATAATAATAATAATAATAATAATAATAATAATAATAATAATAATAAAAATTTGTTTGATGAATAAAAATTTGTGGTTTTAAAAATTAATAATATTAATGATAAAATAAGTTATTAATAATTTCATTCGGATGCAAAAACTTGGTATACCGGTTATATAACATCAAAGTACTCAAGGAAGAACAAATTCAAACATGGATGATAAAAAACGGAAGAAACTCATGGATATATAAAGTTCGAAAAAATAGGGCGTGTTATTGGTGTCCATAATGAGTAATGACCACGATAATGAAGCATATCATGATAATATGGAAGTCAATAACGAAGCAACATAGATGATGTCTTTTGTGTTAATGATATCTATATTTTCAAGATGATGATTTTCGATTGTGTTAACAAATATCACTATTTGAATGTTATCAAATTTTACTTTTCAGATACTTTTTTCTCTACTCTCCCATGTTTTACTAATAATAATAATAATAATAATAATAATAATAATAATAATAATAATAATAATAATAATAATAATAATTATTATTATTAATTAATTAATAATTAATAATCAATAATAAAAAAATAACATAATAAATATATATACAATAATAATAATAATAAACAATAACAACAATAACAATAATTAATAATTAATAATACAAAAATAATAATAATAATAATAATAATAATAATAAATAATAATAATAATAAAAATAATAAATATTAGCAATAACAATAACAATAATAATGTGGGTTGAACTTAATAAAACTAAGTTGAACTGAACTGAACTAAACTGAATGGAGCTGAACTGAACTGAACATAGCTAAGCTGAACTAAAACGAGCTGAAAATAAGTCAGAAAGATCATGGCCTTAGTTTTGTTCAATAATACCCAAATGAATGTAGTAAAGTTTGATATTTCTTTGGTCTTGATAATTACAAAAACTTTAGAGAGACGATTTCTCGATAATATTAACGAGAAATCTCCCACATGTTAAAGATAATATTGTGTTTTTTTTCTTCTTTCTATTATGTTTCCATTAACTTCGCGAAAAACGTTCTCTTAGGAGACTTACTGATTGATAATTGATATGTTTTTTTAGTGTATTATTTAAATTATTTAATTGTATCTATATAATTTTCGGCAAGTTTACGTAAATAGACAAGTGAATAGGTAAAAAAAGTCTTTAGTTTGTCGTCATTTTTTTTCATTTTCTATGTTTTTGTGTCAAAACGAATGGAAAACAAGTGATTGGAACAATTCAGTTGATTTCCACAAAAGTTGATCGTACAATCAATGTCAAAACTTGGATGGAAGAATTTATCGACTTTAAAATTGTTCTTTTAAATCTAGTATAATTCATGTAAATTCGATTTACTCATATAAATTTGATTTAATTCGTTTTTTAATGACAAGGAAACCCTTATCAATCAGTACTTTTGGTGTGCAACGGGTAAACCTCTGATGTACGCAATAGCTTACAAACCACGTATACCAGTCAAGCTATCTGAGGGTGACATGCTCGAAGTGTAAAATGCATGGACTCAGACGTAAATACTCCACAAAATTAATTTTGATAACGCTTGAATCTTGTGGATTGCTTTTGGGAAGATTTGAACATATTAATTACTTTTGGGGAAATTTAAACTTGTGAATTGCTCTTCAAAAAGCTTAAACCTAGGATTTTTCTTTGTTCAGTTTATTTCAATTCTTCTTATTTTTATATTATTTTAACATTAAATGAATGATTCAAATTTAATAGCAAAAGTCATTTAACTTGTTATGTATATAGGCTACATGCCTACATTTTCAAGATCACTATAAAATATAAAATGAGTGGTGGTAATTAATAGCAAAAGAGGCGAAAAGTTCTAAAACACGAGGATTTCACATGATGATGCTCACCAACAAAATGGCAAAAGATGGTGTGCAGTTGGAAAGTACATCACCTTTATTAGATCATTCAAAAGTGCTTTTTTGGCCTTTTGACCCCACCACATGCTTCGTTTTTAACTCGGTTCATGTCCGTTGCGGTTGTAAGTCGGTGTCTCTTAAAAGGATTACTCTCCCTAATTCACATAAAAGTCCTAGTTGAACAATGTACAATATTTAAGAAATTGAATTAATTAATATAAAGTATTGAAATATATGACAAGAAAATTGAAGAGAGAAAATATTATTGATTATTATTGTGGGTAGAGTGATTGAATTAAGTAGTGTTGTGGGGTAAGACGAGATATTGTTGTGAGTTAAAGTGATTAACTAATAAGTATAAAAGTTTCCACCCAAACTCATCTTACAATATTTAGGTAGCACCAAAACGGGCACAGATACGGACACGACACGATACAGGACACGACATCCCATGAAATTTAAAACATGAGACACGTCATTTAAATATAATAAAATATATATTTTATGGTTATAAATAACGTATAATTTTATTTTTATCATGTATTTGAAACTAAATCTAAACAAGTGAATGTACAATTCGACCTTTACAATAACTAATTCTCATTTTTCACCCAAACTCATCTTCCAATTGATTTTTTTTAATATTTTATTTTTCATCCAAGGTATAATATGTTTAGCCAGGTGTCCAATAAATGTTGAATGTCCGAGTATCAGATACGGTATCCAATACGAGACAACTAATTAGAAAAAAAAAGTCCACGTTACATAATTTGTTTGTGACAAGACTCAAAAGCCACGAGTGAGAATTAATTGCAAGTAGTGGTAGCTTGAGTATAGGGATAGAATCATAGAAATGATGAATATTGTGCCACTCCTATTGGGTTTTCCTTATAGAGAAGAAAAGTAGTCGTGGCTGACTCATATTGCAAATTAGCAAATGTAGAATACATCATGTGCATTCTTGAAAGACCAGGGTTACCGAACTCCAACATTACTAGTTTTAAACTCGTGTAAATTGCACAGGTATTTGTTTCTGAAATTGTTATAAAAATTATAAATATATATTAAGTTTTAAAGTAAACTAATAAAATCTCCCTAATTTTTTAAACAAATTTAATTGGTCAATGTAATAATTAAGTAATAAAGCAAACTCTAAATTTGAATTAAAAATTTCACTTGCAAGTATTATAAATGATACAATAGTGTCAATTAGGGTAGGTCTCCTGAGAGACCGTCTCTCAATAAGATTATTGAGAGACTATTGTACAAATTTAAGAAAAACTGGTACTAAAGATAATAAAATAGGTACAAATCTGACTAAAGATTAAATTAGTACATTTATTATGTAAATAAGTACGAAATTACTATGGTACAATCAATCATAAAAGGGTCACAAAATACAAATAAACTGGTACAAAAGAATGGTCTCTCAATAATTTATTGAAAGACCGTCTCTCTTAAGTTTTTAGTGAATTATTATAGTAAGATATCGCTCTCTTATCAGTTAAATTTGAGTTTCTACTCGGCCTTGTTACTGAGGTAATCTCAGAAAAAGTTGAGTTATATAGGTAAACAAAATTATTCATATGAAAATTATCAAAGAATTAGTGAAATTACAAATTGTTAGCCCGTTTTTTTTCTTTTAAATACACCGATACAGAGGGTAAAATTAAAGTTTTGACCCGTACATATCTTTAAATACAAATTTTGACCCAATTTTCATTTAGAACAAATTGTTATTTATTAGACAGAACAAAATAAGATCGAATTGACTCGTGCACATTTAGTTTAAACCGGTTTAATCAACATTCAAACCCGAGAAATTATCATAGAAAGATAAACTATAACTTGTTAGAAAAATACTTCATAAATATCATTAAAATGTACTTCGTCGGAAATACTATCGGATTTTATATGTTGGAAAGATTCCATGAATAATTATTGTTAAAAAGATTTTAAATAGTAATTCATATTTTTCATGCCTGAAAAAATAATTACTCCATAAATAATTACCAAATTACTATCTCCGACCCAAACTTGTACTCCTTAAAAAGTAATAAGCCATGTAAAAATTAATAGGCTAGTTTTCCTTAAGACAAAGGTATTCTTCTCAACATCAAAATGGGTTAAATATCATCTCTTTATGCATAGCAAAGTTGGTGCTGAGCCCAATATATTATGCTTTTATCTTAACCATATTATCTAAAACGCCCTAAACTTAAGACAAATACACCTGTTTTAAATAAGAACTTGTAAAACAATCGAGTAATACACGAGCCGGGTAAATCCGTTTTAAGCAACGCGATAAAATGAATTCCAAATTAACACATAAACCACACAAGCCACACCCGAATAGACATCATCATACTTTCATGTGCATATAAAATCTTCATAACAAACCCCACCTACAATTTACACTTTTTCTCGCTTCTCACCTACTAATCTGCCATTACTCTTTCACCCCTCTGTACTTGTATCATATTTTTTTTGTTCTCATTATTTTTTTATCAGTTTAAATGAAAATTTTATACTTATTGTTTAGTCTTATTAGTTAAAAAGTGATGCGGATTTTAGTTTAATTTTCTTTAACTTCAAATAATATTTTTTATGTAATTTTTTTATATTGTTTATCAATTTCGATTTAGATCAATATGTTCATTCATTTAATTTTTTCAATTGTATTTTTGGTGCAGTATAGTTTTATAACATTAATATTGGTCAATAATTTTTCTTAAGCTTTTTTGAGTTAATTTATTTTATTAGGTATTTTTTCTATGTTTTGTAACTAAATTTACCAATTCATGATTTATATCACCATTAATTTTTATTAACGTTGTCTAATTTGATGAATGACTTATAGTAGATATTTATTTTCCTTGCCTTTTATATTATTGCATGGTTTAATATATAATATGATAGACGTATATAATCTATTTTAATTTACTCGTTTCTGATTGTGCAATTACATTAGAAAAAATGTGTATCATTTTAAATAAAACTACGTTTTTGTTGCATGAATGAATCCATCTTTTAATTATACATAACTAGTTTTCTTGCCCGTGTGTTGCACGGATATTGAAAAAAGTTATAATTATAGTGTTTTGTATTACTTATTTTAGTTGTAAACCATTAATTGTGCATTTAATATTTGATATATTATTCTTTTAGATTTAATAACTTAATGTCATGTCAATATTTGGAAGAAGTAGAGAATTCTCTATTTAGTTGACAAATGAGATATGAGAGAAATAGTGAAGGAATGAAAGGTTCTAAACAATACAACTAAAATGATATAAATGAGTTAAGTATGTTATAATCATTTTCATCATGAAAAAAAAACTCAATTAAAAGTTAATGACATAATATTGACATAACATATACGGCCTTCATTCTTATCCACTAGTTCCAACATTCCATTTGTGTACAATTTAATCCAATGTTTTCCTTTCATACTTGTTAAAATAATGGACATAAATATCTCCTACTATTTCCTATATTTACAATTATACAATTGCAACTAAAACTTCACATTATAACATATATTTATACACACTCCTAAATATTTCTAAGAACACCGACACAAAATATACTATAAAGTCATTTCACATTAAAATTTATTCCCCTACTAAGGCCCTGTTCTTTCTGGCTTATTTTCAGCTCATTTCAGTTCAGCTCAGCTCTATTCAGTTCAGTTCAGCTCAGTTAAGTTCAGCTCAGCTTCATTCAGTTCAGTTCAGTTCAGTACAGTTCAGTTCAGCTCAGTTCAGCTCAGCTTCATTTAATTCAGTTCAGTTCAGTTCAGTTCAGCTCGACTTGAATAAGTACATCCCACATTATTATTATTATTGTTGTTGTTGTTGTTGTTCTTGTTGTTATATTTATTTATTTTTTATTCTATTTATTATTATTAATTAATAATTATTATTATGATTATTATTGTTGTTTTTGTTGTTGTTTTTATTATTTTCTTCTTATTATTATTTTTATTATTATTATTTTTTTTTATATATTTTTATTGTTTACAATAATAATAATAATTATTATTAAACATGAGAGTAGAGAAAATGTAATTGAGAAGTAAAATTTGATAACATTCAAATAATAATATTTGTTAACATAATCGAAATTCATAATCTTAAAAATATAGATATCATTAACAAAGACATCATCTATGTTGTTTCGTTATTAACTTCCGTATCATCTTGATGTATGTGCTTCATTTTCGAGGTCATTATGGACACCACATTTAGACGTAAAATGTTTAGATAATAACAAAAATAATTAATGTTTAGACGTAAAATATTCAAATGTGGCTTTTATTAATTTTAGAACACGAGAAAAGAAAAAAAAAACAAAGCAAAGTCCATTAGAGTTGACTAAAAAAACCTAAAAATTAAAATATTTTTAGTATAATTGTTTTTTAAAAAATCTCAAATTTGTATTAAGCAAACATTTTTTTTATATTATTATTATAAAACTTAAGTTATTTCTATTAATTTCAGCTTCATTCAGCTCAGTTCAGCTCGATTAAGTTCAGCTCAGTTCAGTTCAGTTCAGTTCAGTTCAGTTCAGTTCAGTTCAGTTCAGTTCAGTTCAATTCAATTCAGTTCAGCTCAGCTCGATTCAGTTCAGCTCAGCTCAGTTCAGTTCAGTTCAGCTCAGCTCAGCGGCCTCAGTCCCATTCAGTTCAGCTCAGTTCAGTTCAGCTCTAAAAAGCCAGAAAGAACAGGGCCTAAATGGAGTATTTGATTGGTTTGAAGGAAGTATAACATTTGATTGTTAGTTTTGTGCCTAAAAAAGAAATAAAATTGAGTTTATACACATGATATTTTAAATGTTTTTAGCTTATATTTATACTATTTGTCGATTCTTATTTTCATATTATATACGTTTTCAACTAAAATTTATTTATTTACCTTCTCCAATCAATCAATATCTCACGTTATCTATTTTTAGCCATATTCGACCGTTTCCACCCAAATAACCAATTAAACCCATCAGAATCAACCTTAACTATATCCATATCCTTAAATAACCCATCCACACATATAAATATATTTTTCTATCTTCTAAATCACACCGTAAACGACATGGAGTGATTCTACCGTTGAGTACTATTTTCACCCACCTAACCAACTTAACCATCAAAATTAATTGTAAAATGTATTCCTAAAATCTCAGCCCGCCGACAATTACTTATATTACTAAGCTTTTCAATATCAGAGAGTAACCCTACCCTCCAAGACACCTTTCTCCTCCCTCAAGAGTCAAGACCTATATGGCTATATATCTCTTAAAAAAATAGACACATTCAATTTAAAGTCAACCCTCACTCTATAACAATCAAAATTGATTATATATACATGTTACCTCATAAATTTTTAACCTATTTTCACAATATCTATGTCTCCCTTATTTTCTCAAAAACAGAATTTTGAAATAAAATTTATCTACCTACTTTCTCAGTTGTTCTAACCATTGTCATAACATACATACATATCCTTTTCCCACACTATTTAGATATTTGTCGTACTTTTCTCAATAAATTACCCAACTTTCCAACTTGACCAACATAGTCAACCATATCTCCGAACAACCCTAACCTGTAGAGATTTTCATGTACAATTCAATTCACACTCTTAAACGTCGGAGAGTAACCTTATCACCGAAGATAGATACTTACTTCCTCGATACATATCTATCCTCATCCCTAAAAATTGACACATCCAATGTAAAATCAACCTCTATCCTATAGGACAATACCCCACTTTAAAGAATAAGTTGAAGATATGGAGGAAAAAAGAGAATATAAACTATAATTAATACTAATTAAAAAATAATTTTGTTTTTTTTACGGCTTACTTTATCCGTCTCGGAAACATCATTTATTTGTCATTATTTTGTTGTTTATGAATGTCTTCTAATACTCACTTACATTTCATCTCATCACCACAATTATTCTGCTTAACTCATCTACATCATTGTGTTCTTTATTATTTATAATTATATTTCTACTACTTAAATTGTAATTTGATAACCTAACTAACTAACTTGATCATCATAATCATCAACTCTATACCTGAACAACCCCGACCTATTTGTTTGTACTACTCAAATCACACTCTTAAACGTCAAAGAGTAACCCTATCCCTGAAGACACTTATCTCCTTTCTCAAAACCTATCTACCCCGATCCGCGTAAAAATATGTCACTCTATAACACAACGTCCCATCGGTAAAGAATAAAGTGAAAATATGTCGGAACAAATTAAATATTTTGTTTTTTATGAAATATATTTCAATACTTATTTGTCATCCACACAATTATTTCACTTGACTTATCTACATCATTCTGATCTTTAATATTTATATTTATAGTCCTTAATTGAAATTTGACATTTTTTGGAGTTCTCTAAAGTATAATATATTTGACATTTATCTTATGTCTTTTTTACTTAATTAAACAAATTATCTCATTTCTTTCACATAATTAAGTACGAAAGTGTATAATATTCATTTAAATAATAGTACTACTCTTGTACCAAAAATATAGTAGTGTTGCTCTTAATTTGGTTGAATGTGTGATTGATCGTAAACGTTCCTTTTAAGTAGAAATTTGTATATAGTTAAAAACTTAAATACTTTCATCTTAGTTCCACACATTCTGAATCTAAACGTAGGTACTCATTTTAAGTTTGAAGGGTCAAGTAATATGGAAAAGTTAAGAATATAATACATAAGGAAAAGTAATAGAATTAGTTATTTCTTCCGCTTTCCCTTTACATTTTTAATAGGAATGTTGAATAAAGTTAATAACCTTGAATAGCAAGTATATAACTATTAAAGAAATAATATTCTCATTCTAATTGAAAAATTGTAAATAATCAATTATTTTCTAATTCATTTCCCATTTTTCATTTTTAATAAAAGAGTTGAATAAAATTAATAACCTTAAATAGTAAGCATACAAATCTTAAAGAATATTAATGCTCTAAATCTAATAGGAAAATTGTAAATAATTAACTATTTTTAATTTTCTAATTCTAATAGAAAAATTGTAAATAATTTATTATTTTCTTAATTTGTAATTCTAATAGGAAAATCATAAATAATTTATTATTTAATCATTTATTTTGTAATTTCCTAAATCTAATAGAAAAATTGTGAATAATTAAGTTATTTCCTAATTCTAGTTGGAAAATTGTAAATAAATCATTATTTATTAATAATAATGTTTTGTAAAAGTTGGAGACTACCACGCGCTTAGAAAAAAGTCTCCTTTAATTATATATATTGATTGATTGATTGATTGATTGATTGATTATTATTATGTATCTAAATAATTATAATTATTATGTAATCCTAGTTTTAAATTTTATTTAATTATATCTTATATATATTGTATCTACAAAATTAGCAGGTTTGCTTTTAAGTATTAGCCAATATACCATTGTTCAACTTCATTTTTGTATCACAAATTATCTACGTAAAAGAAAAAAAATGGGATAGAAGGTGGGGACAGGGTGGGGCCTACATAAAATCTATCTCTATAAAATGAATAGATTTTAGGTGCATCTCATTGGTTCCTTAAAATAAGGAATGTGTGGCCCACTAACTTCTACCCTCATTTAATTTCCCTATCTCCTATATACAGAATTAATCATTCCTACTTACGTAATCAATTGCAGTACCACATTTCGTCATGGTGATAATAAAATACGATATGATCAAATTATTGTTAATCGAATACTTAAATAACAATATACAACAGTCGAATAAAATACGATGTTTAACGGTCCAAAAATTAAATCCGAAATTAAAAAATTACAAACAACAAAAATAATTAGTCCAAGAAAAGTCAAAAGAAAACATATTTTGCACGTTTATAGGTTAACCGGTAACTGAACCGCAAATAACCGTTAAAAGAGGTTAACCGAACCGCAAATAACCGTTACGAACGGTGCGGTTTAGGTTCGGTGTTTTGCCAAACCGAACCGTTTATAACCGTTACGAACGGTGCGGTTTAGGTTCGGTGTTTTGCCAAAACGAACCGTACGTGTGTGAACCGAACTAAATATGCAACTCGGTTCACCGAACCGCGGATGAACACCCCTAATTTCCGTTAATAACATTAAAATTGAAAATTAATTTCACTTTATAATAATCTTTAAAAAAATAAATAAATAAATTCAATAACAGTAAGTCAATTATTTGGAGTCAAAATCATCCGCGAATTGATAATTTATATATTTCTCATTTAAGTTCATGTTGAATTATATTTACACTAATTAATCAATATATTTGCGAAGTTTTTAGAAACAGACCCGTACATTTTTTGTACGGGTATAAAACTAGTAAAATAAAAAATAATGCACTTTCAACCAAAGAGCGACACATCAGCTCTATGGTTGTTGCTTTTATAAATAGGATCTTATTTGTGACGTGTAAACCTGATGTTGATAATGGGTTAAATATTATTCATAATATAAAATAAAAATTTGGATATTTATTTGTAATTCGGTTCACGGAATCGCACATTAATTCGGTTTGTATACGCTACGGTTTGGCAAAATTCGAATTTATACCGCACCATTTCTAACGGCTACAAACAGTTCGGTTAACCACTTTAAGTGATTAT
Source organism: Silene conica (assembly GCA_029255685.2). Lineage (NCBI taxonomy): Eukaryota > Viridiplantae > Streptophyta > Magnoliopsida > Caryophyllales > Caryophyllaceae > Silene > Silene conica. Next base: position 74,043,974 of record CM055312.2, read on the forward strand.
TTGCAGTTCGATTACAGGTTAACCTATAATAGTTCTAAATATATATATATTTTTCAGTTTTCGTTAATTTTTATCTAGTAATTTAATTAAAGTTCATTATATATGATACTCAACAATAAAGTTAATTAGGTAAAATTTATTATTCATCAATTTAACAAATTTTGAATTTGAAAACATTAAGAATTAAACAAAAGAACGGCTTTTCATATTATATTTTAATTTTTTGCTTACTTTTTTTTCTGAAACAATTCGATTTGGTTAAACGATTTCTAAAATTACGAACCTTAACCAAACCACTGCTATAAAAATTTTCGTCACAAATGAAGAAAGTATTAATTTTGTTTTATTTACCCATTTAAATAATATTTATTCATCACAAATTTATAACGGATACACCTACAACAAGGATGTCTAATTGCTTATTTGCTTGTTGCGTAGGGAACTCTAATCTTTGTCCCCAAAAAGGTTATTTGTTCAAATCAATCGATACCTTCATTAATCATTTCATATTTTATTTGGATTTGATGAGTGAATTAAAAATTAAAATGATTTTGACACTATTTGCTGTTCATAAATGTTGAGAAAATATTAATTTTTAAATTAATAATTTGTATTAAATTAAAGATGTTCACGTTGTAAAACGTGTCTCAACAAGTATGATAGAGAAATGAGTGTGATTATACCAACACTAATTTACCGGATCCCATCAAAACTCCACTTTAAAAAAGAGCAAAGTTCCCCGCGAAAAAAGAGCAAAGTGTTACAGAGTATTTATTTGTGTGAATTTGAGGGACTAGTAAGAATTACGAAGTACTACAAGTTTATAGGTTGAATTACTGTAGTTAAGCATACTAATAATATAGTCTCTCCATTTTTTTCCATTCAATACATTTGCTTTTTCACGTTTGCCAACGCACGTTTTACATGCTTAATATCTTTAGATACGGATTTGTAAAAATTATAAAAGTTATATATTTTCAATGTACTCGTAAAGACGAATTAAACAAGATACCACATGAATATGTTTTTTCTTACGTATTAAGAGCAAATTGAAATTGAATGTTCGTTTGTGAATAGTGTGCAAAAATCAAATGTATTGAATAGAAAACAAATGGAAGAAGTACTATATATTATTCCACACCAACCCATAGATACCTATTATTTCTAAGCGCAGGTCTTGCTTGTGACGAGCTACTCCCGTCATAAGCTTGTGACTTTTCACAAAAAAGGAAAGAGGACAAGGTGGGGCACCCTTCATATGTTTTCGCACTCACCTCTCATGGATATTTTGTGAGAAAAAACGATATCCGTCACAAGTTTGTGACGGATACCGCCGTCACAAATGAGAATTTGTGTATTTTTAATAAATGACACTTGTGACAGATACCACCGTCACAAATGAAAATTTGTGTAGTTTTATTAAATGATTTGATGATCTATAACTCAACACATGTACGAAGTACTATATACTTGATGTATCATTGTATCTTTGTGCCTTCTTTGAAATTCCGTACATTTATTATGGTGCTTTCGCCCCACTTGTCCTTTTATTTGAGTAACTTCAATAGACATTCAGAACTATTTGTAGCTTGAATTTCCACCTCTGTATTTTAAACAACCTTATTTTTTGGCTACAAAGTCGCCCAATAGTGCATGAACTATAATACCTTGTCGCTCGTATGAGTCCCACAAGCCCAATTAATATTTCAACTTTAATTTTATTCAATAATCATTTATAACATCAATACTAGCTATATGCTTGGGAAAGCAGGTATTACTTTCAAGCATACTCTATTTTCTCATCCTCAATGGTAAGATAGTAGCTAGATAATTTAAATAAATTGAAAGTATGTCCTTAAATTATACCACTGGAGTTGCTTTTACTTGCTTTATTATAAGAAGGGAATTATTTGTCTTCTGCATGTAACAAATATTGTTCGCTACAAACAAGACGCTATGTAAAATGATTGGAAAATTGAAAAAGATTTTGGTAGATGACCTATGTCGTGACTTTCTGCTTAAAAGAACGAAATAGGTCAAGGCAAACAAAATGAGACTAGGATCTAAAATAACGGAGAACCAATTAACTTGACCTTCTGTTCGGGGTGGTTTTGCAGTCAAATTCATTTTGTTCCAAATTCTTGAGTAAATAACCTAAAATGACTTGAACTATATTGTAGTTAGTTAGTTGGTATATAGAATTGAAAGTGTTTTGGTAAATTTAGAATTTTCTTAGCTCTACATTACATATGATAACCATCAAAATTAGGGAGTATTATCTAAAGACCATTTCAAGTAAAGTTAATAGGTAGTTCATGAGCTCTTTTGAGCATTGTTAATGATACCGTTAGACCACTTAATTTGCAATAAGTTTTATTAAAGGTGGATATATTTGTCAGAAATTGAAAACGGGTCAAGTAATACTTAAATTAGTAGATAAAACAAAAGTAAATTGCCTAGAGAGTAGTATTATGCTTTTGTCTCATCTAACAATTTGGGTATTACTTGACCTGTTTTCAGCTTGTGACGGATATGTCCGTCTTAAATAAGAATTTGTGATTAATTTGTACCTTTGAAAGTTAAACTGTGACCAAAATCATCAAAAAGTCAATTTGTGAGATTTGTTGTGAAAATTTGACATAATATGTGTCAATTTTTTATTAATTGTATAATTAAATTTAATTAAAAAGTTTTTCAATTTCTTATTAGTTGTACAATTGCTTGGACATTGAGAATGTTGTGTGGTGGAAACTGATTGGATTAGTGACTCAAATCGTGATTTTTTGTTTGAGAGGGTAAATATAGATCAAGATAAATAAATTGAAATTAAGAGTAAAATTGGATCGTGACTTAATTAACATGACATTTACATGTTAATGATAAATACACCTTAATTAGTAAATTTGACTAAGAATTATTACTAATTAATCACCCCAAAGACTCCAAGTAGGTTGTCAAACCTCAAACAAAATTGGAGACATTAATTCGGTAACACAAATTCTTATTTGTGACGGTCGATATTCGCCACAAGCATATGATGGAATAAAATCAACAAGGTAAATAAAGACAAATCATTTGAAATTACTCATACATTTTACTTTTTATTTTATTTATTTTTATGAGTATTATTTGACCCGTCACAATTTTTTAACGGATAATTCATCACATGTAAAACCTATTTATTTGGGAAAAGAGTGTAATCAATCAAGGTTGCAAAATGGTGCTGTTCTTGTTGCTGGTTTGTTTCTGGTCCACATCCTCACAAGTTGCACTTCCTTTACAAAAGTACAGCCAAGGAATCACTTTTCTGTCTCTTTGCCCCATTGAGTTCTTCTGGATGCTACCATTTCACATGGCATGCTTTAGTATTGGTAAATACTCATTTTTCAGTCATTTACAAACAAATATGACTTAATACCCGTCGTTATGGACGTCAAAAATAAAATTTATAATCCAAATTAAAATTATAGATAGTGATAGTCAAGGTCAAACCACAAAGAGGTTTGGGAGATATTAACTGTTTTAGATTTTTAGTCTTAAGGTAACAAAAGGGGGTTTTATGATTGGTTTTGATTCGAACTAAGTCTAATAAGAAAATAAGAACAAAACTGAAAATTAAGATGTAAACAATGATAAAAGAGATGCTAGGATGTTTGGGTCACTATAGCTACGATGTCAGACGGTCTAGGTAAACTCGTATTACAGTCTCGTAAGGGGTATAACAAGTCCTTTCGGTCCAAGTTAACTAATAGCTCCTTTCGGCCTATGCTACTAGTCCCTAAGTCTCACTAATCTTAGTTGACAACACGATAGGTGATTCCTAATGTCTAAGTCACATACCTTTCGATCTTAGTAACTTAGCTGTCTTAAATCGTTAACTAATGTCCTTCCTTATCTCTCGATCCACGGGTTGGTCATTACTAAGCATCTAACAAGTCTCATCTCGGTCTCATTGAAAGATATTGCACTTAACGAAATAAAACAGGTCTGATCATACACGAAATCGGTCGACCGACCAGCTAGTCCGGTCGGTCGACCAACCAACTCAGTCGAGCGACCAGAGAAGCCAGTCGGTCGACCAAGCGTTGTTGCGGGTTGCCCTAAACTACGCCATCTACGCTATAATTCGCCTACATCCTAACATATGAAGTTTAGCTTCTCATGATACTAATAAAAACAGAAACTTTAACGAGAATAACAATAAACAACATGATTACGATAATGATAAAACAATCAACAAAGGCAAAGGCTTTGGGATTCTAACTATCCGGTATAAAACTAAGAAAACTTGTAGATAAACTGAACTAGGGAACAAGGATTACCGTAGAACAATAAGACGGAAGGAAATAGCGGAATTGCACTTTTATTAAAATAACGCGTGGAACATAAAGTTTGTATAGAGTAATATTCTAAAACCTAAAAAAATACTAATGAACTTGATGATGAAAGAAGACTAAGTAAAACTGATTAAGACTAATTAGAACTAGGTAAAGCTTGATAATCATCAGTCCAAAGGCAGTGATTAACTTTTTATAATAAATTCTGAAATCTTTTCTTAAACCCTAATCACGCGTCGTGGGCTTAATCTCGTTTCTGAAATTTCCGAAAAAGGCCAAGCGGTCGACCGACCGCTGTCACTGGTCGGTCGACCAGTTGTCGGGTTCACTGAAGCTTCTGATCTTGTAAAATAACTTTTGGAAATTTGCTCGCCGGGTACATTGGTCGACCGACCAGTGTGCTTTGTCGGTCGACTGATGTACCTGATGTATCAGTCTTTATATCTTCTGAAATCCGTCTTTTGGGTCTCGAAATGCGCGCTAGGCTTCGTCCCTTCTTTGTTCATTCGTGTCCTTAACCATGCAATCCATTTGAGGACGGGTTTGACTCAAAATCGACTCATTTCCGCATAAATCTGCAATAGTGCACAAAAATACGAAAGTAGACGAAGTAGGAGAAATAATAACCATAAACTCATAAATGAGCTCTGAAATGCGTGTAAAAATAGATGTAAAACATCATAAAATAGACACGCATCATGACTCAATGTAAATGGTTATATTTTATGCACAAATTCTCATTCGTGATGGCTGATCCGTCAGAAACTTATGACGGGTCAAATAAAACTCACATGGGAAAATAAAGACAAATCATTTGAGATTTGATTTTTATGATAAAAATAGCTACTTAAAATCGTTTGAAAACGTTAGACAAAATAGTCTCTCTGAACTTTGAAATGTGTATTTGTGTTGGCTAATAATTTTTTTATTGTTTTCTTTTCCATCTTTCACTTCTAATTAACAAACTTTATTTTAGAATCTTCGTACATATAATGACAAAAATATGACTATTTTGTTCAACGGGGTTCCTATTTATCCTAATAGTAAGTCTTGCTTGCGACGGGTCGTTATTTGTGACGGATATTTTGTGAGATAAAATGGGTAGAAAATGAGTTAGTGGAGAAAGGGGACCACATGAATAGTGTTGGAGAGAGAGAAAAAGTGGGTATTTTGTGAGAGTAAACGGTATCCGTCACAAGCTTGCGACGGATAGTGCCGTTGCAAATAAGAATTTGTGTTATCCTAAATGATACTTTTAACTATCTATAAAAAAAATGGTCAGTAATCACTTTTTACTAAAAAAGGACTATGAAAAAGACTGGATATTCTTCCGCATGTTGATAGATTGGTTTACATCATATATGGTGATATATTTATAATACCTCACACTTAAATCTAACCATAGTTTAACCCTAATGGGCCTTACCATCTAACATCATAATATCCTCGTGCAATCGTAAAGGCAGTACATTGTACGAAGTTGACGATTGAAGAAATACAAATAAAACACAAAATCAAAAAGAAAATCAAAATCTTCGTCTCTTTTTCGTCTTCATTTAGATTTTCATCTTCCCAAGGTTTGTAAGATAAACGAGTATTAAAACTCGTGAGAAAAACTCCGAACAAGAACGTTAATTTTTTCGGACTTGTCGAAAATATGAGTTAATTTGCAGGAACCTTAATTGAATCTGACAAATATCAATAAGGCGGAAAATTATCCATTAAAATTTCAAGATCTGACGAACGCTAAGTTTTTTGGACTCCAAATTTAATTTAAACACAATCTTAAACGGAAAAAAAATATTAATCAAGATTCGAAATTGAGGAAATGATATATTTTATTTGATAACAAAATTTGGGAAAATCAATTGTAAAACAAAAAAGATACTTGACTTACTATCAAGCAACAACAACTTCTAGTTGTCATTTTTTTGCTTTTTTTTAAGCTAAAAAATAATAATTTGAATAATTTGAGTAATTGATAAGTAACGGAAAATCTCGCCGTTGAGCATTATATAATTTCACCCACCAGCAAGAAAGCGGAAGCGGATTTTAGAGTCCTCGAGAAAGTAGCTCTGCTACCGTGTTAAGAATATAGAAGAAGAAAAATAATTGTATAAGGAATAATTGTATTATTGATAGATTGAGTTTACATCATAAACGGTGAGTCATATATAATACCTCACAATTAAACCTAACCCTAGTTTAACCTTAATGGGCCTTAAGATCTAACATCCTAATATATTAGGAATATCATATCGGAATTCATATTATACGATATGATACCCATATATTTGGTTATTGTAATCCCGTAATTCTTGTGATTGTTTCCTAATTTCTAGGATGACATATCTTGTAACCTTTATATTGTTGGAGTAAGAGGTTGCTCCAAACTTTAAGTAGGAAGTTTGTCCAACATTGATAGAATAGTTGGGGATTCCTACTTTACATATGGGAGCATGTCATCTAGTGTTAACTAGATACTAGTGGAGAGACTCAAGTCTCCCCATGCGCGCGCGCCGCCGCCGTATGTTCGTGACACGTGCGCAGGGGCTTATTTTATTTATTCTCTGCTTTTAATTGTCTTAACTCCCTGAGATTTTATGACTGTTAGAGTGAGTATCCCTACACACATATAAATTCAAATCTCTCCCACACAGTTTCATAATTATAAAAATTACACAAACATCTTCTCTTCTCATCTTTGTTACAATATTTTCGGTTATTTGAGAACAATTCTCACTTCCGTCTGTGGAGTGCACCATTGTGTGGAAGGAGGCGTTTAACCCTGGAATCGGTGACCGCGGAACCAAAGGAGCACCCGTGTGAGGGTCTAATTGATTTAGGGCAGTGTCTTACACGACGTCTCGATTAAGGTTATCTTTGATCAGTTTTGTTCTTATACTTTCATATATAAGGTAATGATGTTGAATGAATTACTACCAATCACCAATATAATTGTATTCTATTTCCTATCATACTCCATTTCTTATCATGGTATCAAAGTCTTTTTCTTGAGAACTCTTAAAACCGCTTCCGCCTTCTTACCGGTGGGTGACCGTAAATTTACACCCACCGGTGGGATTTTTTCAAAAGAAAAAAAAAATCAAAATTATGTTCTACTGCTCTTTTTTCGTCCCTCGTCCTTGGTATGGAAGTCAAACATTTCACAATCAATAAGATGATTGTTATTCTTTCAAATTTGTTCGTGTTCATGAATTTGAAGAAAAAAAAACTTCTTTTCGATATCTGTCTAAAATTATTCAACATCTTTAAATGGTACTTGATTTATTTGGAGTCCGAAAAAAATTAATGTTCTCCAGTTCTTGAAATTGACTGATAATTTTCCGTTTTATTGATATTTGTTAGGTTCAATTAGTGTTCCTATAAAATACAAATTAAATCATATTCAACAAGTCCGAAAAACTTAACGTTCTTGTTTGAAGGATTTTAATTTTAATGAGTCTTATATATACTAGTTTCTTACCTACCTTTCAAGACAAAGAAGATTTATATGCAGATCGAGGAAGATGAAGATTTTTTAGTTTCTTATATTGCTTATCATTTTCTTGTAGTTCTCCAATCGTAATGTTCGTACTACGCACTGCTTTACGATTGCGGGAGGGAATTAGGAGTATCATATCGGAATTGATATTATATGATATGGTACCCATATCTTTGGTTATTGTAATCCCGAAATTCTTGTAATTGTTTCCTAATTTTTAGGATAACAATATCTTGTAGCCCTTATATAAGGTAATGAAGTTGAATGAATTACTACCAATCAATAATATAATTCTATTCTATTTCTTATTATACTCTATTTCTTACCACTTTCCCATTTTATTTTACACAAAGATTAAGGAAATACATTATCCACTATATAATTAAAGAGTTTTTTTTTATATGGTAACCCTCAATTATTTCAAATCCCATATGTTAACCCTACATTTCAGAAAAAACAAAATAGTAACCCTGTGGTGCATTATTTGTATTATCATTTATAATAACTCTTAACTATAAGAGTCTGCTCTTTTCGGTTGAAAGGAGTTGAATTGAACTTAGGCTGAACTGAAGTAAATTTAATTGAATGAAACTTAACTAAATTGAATAAAGCTGAAGTAAGAGATAATTTGTGAAAAGTTTCGTTGAATTGAATTGAACTGAATGAAACTAAACTGAATAGCGATGAGTAGAAATGAAACGAGCTGAAATTAAGCCAAAAAGAACATGACCTAATTCCGTCAATTTACACCGTTAAGTAGGTGAGTTGTCTAAGACATGGCGTTGATAGTTGATGACTAAACGCCGACTCTCCTTATACACCTCAAATATCACCTACTCCATTTAATTACCCACTCCAATCACAACCTTAGCTAGCTCGGGCTATACGAAAGGCAAAAGACCCAAAGCACTGAAAGTTCAAGGAATCCCGAACCCTTTGTATACCATCCTCATGATCCAACGCCCACGCCTAACTTGTACGGTTTTCGAGCACCCGATGGCTTTGTGAGCTCCAGATTGAACTCAATAGGTGCATGAGCAGAGATTTGAATCGGAATACCTGTAAACGGGAACTTGATAAGCCAATCCTTGGATCCCATCGCACGGTCCAACCTTTCATAAACTCTCTTAGTCCCCTTCCTATAATTGCACCAAGTGAATCGTGAACCTTTGAAGGAATATCAATCAGTTCATTCTTAATCTTCCAAAGATAGGACTCTTTAGGTCCAACGATTGCACCTTTACCGTTGCTTGATTTATCGAAATCAAACTCAGCTTAGTTGAAATCTCCCACGATGACAAAAGGGTACTTACATCATGTAATTTACATGTGTCTATCCAATCTTCTAATCTTGCAAAAATAAGAGGGCGAGATGAAAGATTTGGGGAACCATAGAGAAGCACGAGATACCACGGAAAACCACTACAATCTTCAACTAATAGAATGATAAAGTTGTTACAAGACACGACGACATTCATCTTATCTTCGTTCTTCCACCCTACCCCCTCCCCCCCGGAACTACTCACCGCATCCACGCTATGAAAACGGTAAAAAATCTAGACTTCGAAAATGAGAAAATAACAACACATTACCACTATTACAACTAGGGATGGCAGCGGGTCGGGTACCCAACCCAGACCCTTAGGGTCGGACCCTAATGGGTCGGGTATGGGTTTGAATATTTGGGACCCGCTCGGGTATGGGTCGGGTATGGGTCCAATATAAAAAATGTAGGGTCGGGTCTGGGTCTAACTATTGAGACCCGCCCCGCCCCGTGGACCCGTGTATTTTTAAAAAAAAAAAAAAAAAAATTAATTAAAATCATAAATCAACTAGACAACTTACGTTCCCAGGGTCATTTTTTAAAATACTCTTTTCTCTTATGATGTTTGGGAATAACAGTGAATGTCATTAGAACTACATGTGAGCTAAAATAATAGTTGTGATGTCGCGTCTATCATGAAATTGTTCCTTAATCAACATGGAGAGCACCTCTTTATAATTGTAAGATTAAAAATATATGCTTCGTTGCTTACAATTGGTGGTTTGCTGGTACATTGGTACCTCATGTTTCTCATAATACTTTAATAGGGACATGTGAGATTAAAAATATAAGCTTACAGTTGGTTTGATTATGTTTGTTAATTGTCAAACAATTTCTTTGTGTTTGGTATTTGTAATTTGTAAGAGATTTAAGAATTTTTCCAAGACTTTGTAATACTTTAATTAAGACTTTGTAATTTAATTTGAACCTTGGTACATTTTATCGAAGAATTCGTTAAAAAACGTTGGATGTGACACCCCGCGATATAGCATAAAAATAAACAAATAATTTGCAGCGGAAATACGATACTTTTAAAAACTTTTCGACATATTTATTAAAACTTTTCGCGGAATATCAAAACAACATGCGGAAGGCTAAAAACTAATGAGAAAGTATAAATTATACAAAATAACTTAAATAGACGAGGGATAAGGTATCCCACGATAACAACTTGAATTAAATCTAAACTACGCGTAAGGGTAATTGTCGAATTATCAACAATGCTCGCTAGCCACACGTCTTCCCCAAACAGCACCAACCTACATTCATGAAACATGAACGCCACAGTCAGTGGGGAGTAACTCAGGGTTCTCCCAGCCACTTTACGTCAGAAAACATGTAAACGGTAATACAAAACATCTTATACATATGAACATGTATATTATTTCATAAACAACCTTATATGCAATACTAAACGTAAGCAACATGATCAATGCATGAGCGATAAACCAAAACATGTGATAACAGCATGAATCAACATGTGTAATAGAATTAAAGCCAGCATATGAGATAATATCAGAATCAAGGAAACATCCAAGCAAAGAACACACATAGTCAGAGCGTATAACCACTGCCTCTGACATACCAGAGCGTATAACCACTGCCTCTGGCTACTGGAGCGTATAACCACTGCCTCCAGTTACGGAGCGTATAACCACTGCCTCCGAATACATGAATAGAATGAATGCCGTCAGAGCGTATAACCACTGCCTCTGACGTACCAGAGCGTATAACCACTGCCTCTGGCTACTGGAGCGTATAACCACTGCCTCCAGCTACGGAGCGTATAACCACTGCCTCCGAATACTATGTATAGCGTATAACCACTGCCTATATGCCTAAGACCTGGCCAGACCTCTCAATGTAATGCCTTACACCGAACGACACACGGGGACCGGAGCGTATAACCACTGCCTCCGACCAATCCCGAACATAGATAAATTCCCATTGCATGGGTGGCGTTATTTCATTACAGTGATACACAAATCGTACCACCGCTATCTATTCACATGCAAGACAACATAACCGTCGCCAACACAATTTAGGATGACATAACCGTCACCTACACAAGCTTAGGATAACATAACCGTTAACCCACTCATTTAAACATACATGAGCCAATAAAAGATGAATAAGACAACACTTAAGACCATTCCATACGGGAGAAGAATAAACGAAACTGATTAATAAAACATAAGTCTTAAAAGCGTTTTACATTTCAGATGTCCTCTGCCGTAAAATTCATAATTAATTCAAATAAAATCGAAATGATACAAGGCCAATTGGGTCGGTTTAATAAGACTTTTATCTACAATATTTGTCAAATAAACATTTCCAAAAGACGAACTTAACAGGGGGTTATTGACTGATCTTTACAGTGTGTCAGAAACCGTCACACAAAATGTATTGCTTCATAAAACGGGTTTAACAAATCATTTTGGGGCAAAGCAAACTCCTAACATCATCTAAAATCTTCAAAGTTTAATTATTGAAAAGTACCAGAATCATTTCAAAGTTTCAAAATGGTTTTCAAAACAATCTTTGAGCTACTGTCCGTTCTGCGAGTATTTCAGCGCACTGTTCGTAAATAATTTATTGTGAACAAATGACATGCAAGAAAATTACGAAAATTCAGAGGTAGACTCTTAACTCAAAATAAACAGGGGTCTCTTTTCAACATTTTCAAAGAAGGATACTCTAAGATGTCGAAATAAATTGTACAAGACAATGGACAGATTTGTCAAGGTGCTGAAACATCATGAATTAACCATTGTAAGCATAACACTATGAACTTGAAAGACTATCAAACTAATCATCCTCAATGATCATAAACTCATTTAACCATACAATCCTTAATGAATTTCCATAATTAAAAACTCATCCAACACAAGCATGCATGATGAAATTCATCCAAACATATGATTTATGAACCTAATCATGCCACTACTTAATCAAACACAATTCTAGTATACTAAACATTACTAGCATATGGTCATGCAAACAAAGACGATAAAGTCGAGTAACCCATCACCGTTACCTTATAGCTCTTCAATAAGCATGATTTTGACTCAAAGCCACTCCGGTTTGGACAACCGAACTAGCTACACATAAATAAACGAGGTTAGCTAAGAGAACCGTGCCTTAAAGGCCACGACCAGAGTATATTAAGGAAGAAATTTGATAATTTTATTACCTAGAAAGATGGAGGGCGAGGAGAGGAAGAGATAAGTGCGAAAATCGTCGAAAACGGATAAGAAACGAAGATTTTACGACCGTTTTACGGTTTGTGCACAACAATGGTGTCCTCATGTTTTCTTTGTGTTTTTGTGAGTTTCTTCTGAAAAAATGAATGATTTGAAGAAGGAAGGTAGAGGATGACCTTGAGCATCAAGGCAAGGCTTAGTACTCAGCCATGTGTCCTAAAGGACATGTGGAAAAGAGTATAGAGTAAGCAACGAGCATGAGTCTCGTTAGCGGATGGTCCGTGACAGCCTTTCGTATTTTCGACATAATTTCCTCCACAGAACTCGTATTAAGGTGTTTTCGGTGGCGTTGGAAAGCTAAGAAAAATAGCTACAACTTTTATTTTATAAGAAAAAGCTATTAATGCCTTTAAAATATCTTAAAAGTAGTAACAAGGACAGAGTAACGTTTTACAAGTTTAAGAAGTATAACTTTAAAACGGACATATTAATATCATTGTCAAAAACGATAGATTTTAAATGAAATTTTATTTATTGTGGAACATTATTATTACTAAAATAAGATTTTAAATAATATATAAATAATTGGAAATTACGGGGTGTTACATTGGACCCTAGGGTAGACCCTACCCAGACCCAGACCCGTTAGGGTCGGGTATGGGTCCATTAATTTCAGACCCTGCCGGGTATGGGTCGGGTATGGGTCTAAGGATTTTTAGGCCGGGTCGGGTCGGGTCTTGCCGGACCCTACCCAGACCCTACCAATTGCCATCCCTAATTACAACACTTGGTTTATTTCACATAATAAAATCAAATTAAAGGGCTTTAAAATGTAATTTTAAGAGTTAGTTGGCAAAAGACAATGGATGAGATACTAGATAAGTACACATCTTTTGGAATTATCTACGAACATTAGTAACCGTCTACGATTAAAAAATATTAAAATTTATTAATATTAATTTACATGTTCAAAGGCAAACTTGGAAAAAAAAATAGGAAACGTAACAAGTAAAACACAAATTGTCATTGAAGACGGACCGATTCCATCTCTTCAAAAAAAATGGGTCAAATGTCACAATTTTAAGGACAAATATGACCATGTGAAAAACAACATATTAACTTAGAAATTTATACCGAAATTACATTTGGCGTTAAAATGGCGACATTTGGCCCGTCTTTTTGAAAAGACAGATTGTAACCATCTTCAACAAGACTTTCTGCAAGTAAAATAGGGAGCGTGAATGCGTGAGATAACAATTTTGAATCCCAATGCCATAGGTTGGACTTTGGAGTTTGGAGCCATGGTATAAACAGTGGTCAAGTCTTAGTGTAACATTATCAGTAAGACTCACCATAAATTCTTAAAACTCTGACATATCGATTTTTTACTAACTTTTATTATTATTCAATTGTTCAGACCCACCTCAGATTCACCTTGGACTTTATACATTATCCCTCAGACTTACATCAAACTCTACTTTTTCACTACACTTTTCTTATCGGATTTTAGATAAAAAAGGAAAATAATAATACTTTAAAACATGGTAGTCATTTATTGGTTGTTATTTATAAAAGGGGGGGTCAAGACTTTTGTAGAGTCTTGTTACTTAAGACTTTGTCAAGACTTGGATAGATTGTTGGGGGTCTTGAGTACGTAAGGTCATGTTCTTTTGGACTGAAACTGAACTGAACTGAACTAAACTAAACTTATAGGATCTGAACTGAACTGAACTGAACTTATAATATCTGAACTGAACTTATAGGAACTGAATTGAACTGAACTTATAGAAACTGAACTGAAATGAACTTATAGGAACTGAACTGAACTTATAGGATCTGAACTGAACTTATAGGATCTGAACTGAACTGAAATGAACTTATAAGATATGAACTAAGCTGAATTTATAAGATACGAACTTAATTAACTTAATTTAATTTAAGTTAACTATTATTATTATTATTATTATTATTATTATTATTATTATTATTATTATTATTATTATTATCCAAGAGAAGACATTGATAAAAAATATTTTTTTCTAACCATTTATTTCCATATTATCATAATCCTCATCTACTTCATCTTCATTATCAATATCACTGTCGACAAATAATCCATAGCCTCGCCAAATATTTGTGACTATGTTGCTTCGTACCTTATACACGACCGTCTTCCGCTTTTATCAAACATGGCCGAATCTAATGTTCCTTAAATGTTCACATCATATTGTATAATTCCAAGAGCGTGCATTCTTATAAAATTATGGAGGGTGAATGTAGAAACAATGATCGATATTTGATAATTATATGATATTTGGGGCATGATTTTTAACACCTTCCACCTTTTTTTAATTGACCAAACGTCATTTCAACTATCATTCTCGATGATGAATGTCGATAGTGGAAGTATTCTACCATTTTTTCAGGCGGTCTATACTTGTATTCGGGTATATAACATTAGGGTGAGTGTGTGTAAGATCGTTTGGTATTAATGAGATAGTAAAACACGGATACATTTATTAATAATTTCTTCTTCTTGTTTTTTTTTTAAAAAAAATAGCGTCTATCGAATAGTTAAAGTGAAATGATTTTTTATCGGTTGTTAAAATAATACTTCGTATATAGCTTTTTCGAATTGAGTTTATATGAGCTGAACTAACTGAACTGAACTTATAAGAAATGAACTGAACTGAACTTATAGGATCTGAACTGAACTGAACTTTTAAGAACTGAACTGAACTTATAGGAACTGAACTGAACTGAAATGAACTTATAGGATCTGAAGTGAATTTAAATTAAGTGACTTGAAATCCAAAAGAATAGGACTTAAGTCTTATCTCAAGACTCACCAATAATCTTAATTACCCTTAGATTTCCACATCACAAGCGGCTTAGATGAATAATACATTTGAAATAAAGGTGATAAAATGTTGGCTTGAACCTAACATAAGTCGGGTTCACGTTAGATTTTCGGTCCACAAATAAGCAAGTTTGGGATGAGTTAGTTGTCAGAGCTTTATAATTTTCTTAAAATACCTTTTTAAAAGCCACTTATTTAGTCGATCAGATAAATCGAACTCAATAAACAAATAATTCCAACAACTAGCTAGGATTTTAAAAACTTGAATCAATAGTACCTAAACAAAAATGTCACAATCCAAAATCATAAAGCATGTTCACAACTACCCGGGCAGAGTGAGTTGTCATTGTAGCTAACACACTTCAATACTTCATTACCTTATAATGACAGAAGATGGGTTCTCCTCCTACTAGTCTACTACTATCTAAATTTGCGTCTTATTCAATTACTCCACTTGTTGACCAACCAAATAACCATTTTTCTCTTTAAACCATATTGGACACAAATGTGCATACTCAAATCAATTAAAACCCATATTCCACACCCCACATTTTCGCTTAAATCCCATATTGTTGTGGAGAGTTTGTGGATAGAATGATACATTGCCCATAATTTAGTTAGGAGAGGTTTTTTTTTTTTTTTTTTTTTTTTTTTTTTTTTTTTTTTTTTTTTTTTTTTTTACCAACTGTAAAAGTCCCATAGGTTATAGGGAGATTTTGTAAGATTGTGAGCAATCTTGTTCAGACTCCTAGGGACAAAACTAATACTCATACAATGAAAATATCATACAATGAAAAAGAGGTAAAAGAGTAAGAATGTCCAACACAACCCCTTTTATCTTAATAGTTACTGCCTCCAAGTTCGCCATCTGGAAAATAAGATGAAGGCAATCAGACGAGACGTCCAAATGTCGAATCCGGTTTGTAGATGCCCAAGATAAAACCTTTAAGATGTCCAAAGCCTCTGCCTGCAGAGGCGTCTCAGCGTTAAAGCTTACCGAGTGGGTACCAAAAACAGAGCCATCCGAAGCATACACAATCCATCCCGCAGAAGCACTAAAATTAGGGAGTCAACTCGCATCCACTTTTACCCGGTAAGACTGACAAAAACCATTCCCCTTAACCAAAACATAAGGATGATAGTTCCGAATAGAGCACTTAACATCATTTTGAGGTCTTCCATCACACAAATTGAGATAATAGCCACTTTAGTGTCAACCGCCAATACCTCAATCACCAAATCCTGAGACAATTTCTGTAGTCTAAAGAAATAGGATGGCGAGAAGGAAATACCTGAAAAGATAACATTATGCCGGGAGCACCAGATACTCCGATCCATAAGTAAGAAAGGAACACGACAACAAAAGAGGATGAATTCTTTCTATCAAGTAACCCAAAACTAATCCAATCCCTTAAGCTTAAGAAAGAAACTTGATCAATTTTGATGCCCAAAGGGAAAGCAAACCACAAACGCTTAACCATAGGGCAGTCACGGAATGGGTCTATCCATTCATTTGTTTTTTTTCTTAAAGATCGCTTTTACTGTCGGTAAATGAAAAAAAAAATATGCAAACATTTATAAAATTGTTACTTGTAGTACAACGACCACAACATTTGTTGTACTATAACGCAAAAGTCTTATATAAAAGTCTTGCTTGGCAAATAGTAGAAGAAGGTTCATGATAGTAGATGGCGTTAGTAGAATGCGATTGAAAGATTTTAGTAGCAGGTTTGACCATTTTATTAAATTAGCAAATTGTTTGGTAATTAGCAGATTTTATTGCAAATCTACCATTTTCATGTATGTTTTGGTAAAATTTCTACCGGGTCAAGTTTTTGTGATGCGGGTCAAAGTACCGATTTGCACTATAATCGAGAGTATTCGTTGTTTTGTATGGAGTACAAGTATATGCGTAAGTAGTAAAGTTACAACGTGTGCATGAATGAATAAGTAATGCCCTAGCTTCTCCTTTTATAGCTGCGGATTTTAGCTCAACCGATTCTGCTCTGGTCCTGGGATGTAGGAGTGAATATAAGGGGGATATTCCTTTAGGGTTTTGACCCATTCTCCTACTTCAACGACTCTTTTCTTGCGCGTGGTCTGCTCTGTGGTGGGCTGCTTGTACCTTTTATTTGTCTTTGGGCCAAATAGCGTAATGGTGATTTTTGGGCTAAACAATTTCCCCCAAATTTCAGCCTGGATTGGCTTTTCAATTGGGCTGGAATTTCCTCTGCTTCTGAGAATTCTAAAATTTACGTGGGTAGTTGGGGAATTGGTGCAACTGCTCATAGCCGCATTTCCTGCCCCACTTGTCCACTCTTGCATTGACTGCTTGTCCCCTCAATATTTACTACTTCCTTTACTTTAACCTTTCACCTTTCAAATTTGAATTTACTTTTCAAATTTTCATCCACTTGCTTTCTCTATAAATACTCTTTCATCCGGCCTTTTCACTTTTACTTTCACCTTCTTCAAAATTCACTTTCTTTCACTTGCTTTCTTGCCCTTTCTTGCTTTTCTCTCCGCAGTAAAATCTTTTTACCTCAATCTTCGAAATTTCATAATGTCTGCTCCTTGCTCCTCTGCTGCTACTCCCACTGGCTGCTCATCTGGATCCTCTCCTGCACTGGGGACCTACTCTGGTCCTTTTCCGTCGCAGGAGCTGCTGGCTCCTAGGCATCTCTGTGATTCTGCCTTTGACGAGTCCCACACTGCTCTTATCAAGGTCAGGTTCGGCTTCCCGGATGGGGTTGTCTACCACCTCCCCCTTGCCGGCGAGAAGGCCAATTTTGCGAGGGAGGGATGGACCTGCTTCTACGAATACCCCTTCCGCCTGGGCTTGAGGTTTCCCTTTCCCTGACTTGATTGTACTTCTTGAAACTGACCAAGTTGGCCATGTGCCAGGTTGCTCCCCATGCATGGCGTATTCTGCTTAGCATATGCACTCTGAATCGTGAGCGCGGTTTGAACATTGGGCTGGCGGACCTGGGTCAGTGGTTCAACCCACGTTCTTTAGGCCATTCCCAATGCACCATCCGCGGTCATGATAATATGCCTTCAGCTATCGTCTTCCCTACTACCCCAGATGACAGTAAGTGGTTCACCCGCTTTATTTTTGTCAAGATTGACACGCTGCCTTCGTCTCCAGACTACATTTTCTCTGCATGGCAGCCGATTGAAGGTATGGTTTCTGCTATGGGTTCATTTCCCTGTTTTGGCTTTCCTTTGGTGTTTGTATTTGTACTGACAGCTGGTTTGTTTTCCCAGGGAATAGCCTGGCCAAACTCCCTGAGTCTGCGGATCCTGCTGCCTCAAAGGCCAAGCTCCTGGACCTTCCTGCGGAGGAGAGATCTTTCTCCAAGCTGGTCCGGGATTCTGCTGTTACGGCGGTGAAGAAGGAAGGTATGATATTTTCTATTTGGTTATTTTCTTGGGTAGGGTTGTGCTTAGTCTGTTCAGATTTCTGCTGTTACCTTTTCAGGCAAGGCCAGAGTTGACGTGAGCAAGGTGATGCAGCTGCGAAGAAAAAGGTTAGCTCCCGGGGACGCGGGGTCCTCAAAGAAAAAGAGAATAGACGTTGTTGAGGGGAGCCCTGCTGGAGCTGGGTCCAAGGCTGCCCCGATTGAAGTTGACGTTGTTGAACCAGTCCAGGAATCTGTTCCTGAGACTTCCTTTGTTGATCCGTCTCCTCTCGAGATCCCTCCTACCATTCCTACTCATGGTTTTAAGCTTATATCTGAGCCACTGCCTCGGACATCATCTGGGAGTCCTCCATTCCTCCTCTAAACCTAGAGATTCCTGGAGGTTTTGGAGGATCCTAGACCAAGATCTGGCCTACCTTGAACTCCTTGTTGTTCCCTGCTTCTGCCTCTATTTTGAAGAAGCGTCCTTTTCAGGACCTGACTAGGCACATGGCAGAGGTTTCCTTTGAGGTAGGCTTTTTCTTTGGTTTTATATATATATATATATATATATATATATATATATTTTAATCTGGTTCTTGTGTGCTCAGGTTTTGGAGCTGACATTGTGTGCCAATCAACAGAGTGAGGCATTGCTGGCTGATTCTCAGCGCATGAAGGTTGCTCATGACGCTGCTCTGGAGAGGATGGAGGAGATGGCGGTGAAGCTGAACTCGGAGGAGATCTTAAGAGGGAATCTACGGCAGGCTGTCGAGCGTTTCCTTCGGGAGGTAATTGCGGGCCAGGAGAAGCTCAAGGCTCAGGAGGAGAAGCTCAAGGCCCAAGAGGAGAAGCTCAAGGCCCTGGAGGAGGCATCTCAGAGCCAGTTGGCCACAACTCAGTCTAAATTAGAGCGGGCTTTAGCCTCTGAGGTTGACCTGGTTCTGAAGGTGGAGGCTCTGGAGCACAAAAAGGCCGGTCTGCAGAGAGCTTTGATTGATGCTGTTTCTTATTCTGCTGCTGAGACCCGGATTAAGTGTGTTAAGGAGTTCCAGGAGGGTAGTCATACTACCTGGGACTTAACTGCTCTGGAGGAGACTTTCGCTGCAGATTTCCCTGATGGCCTGAATATGGATCTGCTTTCGGATGATGAAGAGGAGGGTATGGTGGGGTCCCAAGATGCTGGAGAGGAGGTGTCCTCTGGCCCCACCAGTGCTGATGCTGCTGCTACTGGACCTACTTTTGATGAGTAGGTTCTCTTTTAAAAATTTGTCTGCTGGGCCGTGATATGGGCGTTAATATTTTGTCTTTTGAACTTTGGATGCCCCTGCGTGGGCTTAATTGTTGTAACTTTTGCTGCTGGTCCGGGTGGACCAGCAAAAACAATTCTACTCTGGGGCTGCCTTGGGCAGCCTTTCTTTTAATCGTAGGATTCCCCGTTGTATGAGGCTTTGCTTTATCTGTTGGTTTCTTGCCGTTTTTCTGGCGTTTTTCTTTTGTACATGCATGTTTCGTTTGTGTTTTGGCCATCGCTGCTTTGGTGTGCTGGCCTGGTGTTTTAGATACCCATCCATATACTGGGGTGCCAGGCTTTAACTTAGGTTCTCCTGCGATCAGTGCAGATTTCCTCTTTAGGTCAGTCCACTAGGATAAGTAAATTCTGGTCCAGAAAATAAGTGATAAAATCTTTTCCCTTTAAAAGACGTAAAAGTTAAAAAAATGCATCAAGGTTTGAAATTGCAAGATTTAGATTACTAAACTTAGGTTAAACAATATAAAGGCAAGACAACATTCTAAACTTGGGTTATTTAAAAATATAAAGGCAAAACAACATTTTAAACTGAACCAGAGTAGACTTTATACAGAGTGGAACCTGAGGTCTAAGGGAGCTGCTCTGATCTGGTAGAGGCACCTCTAAATGATATACTTTTTTAAGTGAAGTATATTCCATGATCTGGGTATCATTTCCCCTTCCATTGTCATTAGCCTGTAGGCCTCATTACCAACTATGCTCTCAACTTGGTATGGGCCCTCCCAGTTGTAGGCAAACTTTCCGGCTTGTCGGTTTTTGGTGTTCTGGAACACCTTTCTCAGGACCAGATCTCCTACTTGCAGGGTTCTGATCCTGACATTTTTGTTGTAGCTCCGAGCCACCATCTGCTTGTATGAGGCCATTCTGACGTAGGCACTGGTCCTGAGTTCATCAACAGTGTCCAGGCTACTTGTCATTTCTACTTGGTTCTGGTCCTCAGTTATACACCCGTACATGTGTTGGAGTAAGTGTCCTCGACAATAATGTGATCACGTCAATTATATAATTAAATTGACAAATCTCTATAAAAGAATATTCATGGGATGATTCTTTATCATAAGTCAACTGGTCAACATTAATCGGTAATGATTGACTTGCTAGAGTTTGACATTAATGTCGTAATGACGGTGGTGACCGGTTGATCCCTTTAGGTCACACCTTTAGGACAACTCTCTCAATAATAAATGAAACAACTGTATATTGATACGAGTTAGTTCATTTCTAGATTATGAATAAAATAAGGAGATAATTTATAATAGGATTATAAATTGTTTTAGTATATTGATACGAGTTAGTTCATTTCTAGATTATGAATAAAATAAGGAGATAATTTATAATAGGATTATAAATTGTTTTAGTGATCGAAATGTCATCACTATTATTTATGTGTTTATGAAACATAATAACAAATGAATGAGTTAATTAAGCTACAATTGTTGTAGTTATAAAAATGCGATTAAATAACTATATGTAATTATTGAATTACTTATTCACGATAAAGAGTTTAAATGTTAAACTACAAATTACGTAAATTATGTTATCCTAACTAATATTACGTATTGGGTCCGTTTTGGTTGTGTGGACCGTGTGATATGTCACACACACACACTCACATACAATATTACATAAGATGTGATGGGAACATTATAAGGACAAGGTATTTAATGCATGATCAAGCATGGGAAACAATTGAAAGGATTAAGAGCAAATCCATTGGGCATTCTAACGACCCATGCTCTCGGCCGAACCAAATGGAAGAACAAAAGGAGGTTTTGTTCCTTGGTTCAAACTAACTCATTCATTCTTGAATCGGCTAGGGTTTTTGTTTTAGAGAGAACAAAAGAGAGAAAAATAAGCTTCATTTTTCTAACCCTAGCCGTGTGCCTCCTTCTCCATCTAGAGAGTTTGTGTGTTCATTCTAGCACAATAACATACAAACATTGAGTGTAGTGTGTCTTGGTGTTCATCTTTTGGAGACCATCTCTTTGAAGGTTCAAGGAGGATCATCCGTGTGAATAAGCTCAAGAACAAGTGAAGTAGGTGACTTCATTTGTGCCCTAAACTTGCCGAGAATAACAATGTAATGGAGCTCATTCTTCCTCCTTAATCTCGACATTATCACTAGTTAAGCATGCATAAGATCAACTTATTATAAGATAATATATATTAGTATGACTAAGTAGGTATTAGAACCTAACAATTGGTATCAGAGCTTGTGTTGTTGCATGCTTAATCGTTTTTTTTTTTTTTTAGTTTTTCCGAGTTATGAGACTTAAAACAAAACTATATATTTAAAGACTCATATGTATATCACTCGACATTTTGGCATGTAAATTAAATCTGGTCCTAAAAAGTTTTTAGGTTATATTGATAATTTATGAGATTTAAAATATTGTTCATAATATAGATTTTAATCGTTTAATATGTATTTTATGAGAAAATCGAGTTAAATGATTAAAATAGAAAGAAAATGTTTCTAGCCTTGTAATTTTCACACGACCTCACATGCTTATTTTACTTAATGTATGTAAAATTTGGTACAATATGATTTTGTATAGCATGTTTTACTATTTTATTGTTAAAACCGTATTAAGAGGTAATTTTGGCCATTAATATATGATATTTCGTGTTAAATTTCGAATAAAATGACCAAAATTTTTACATTATAAATATTAAAGTAATATTTTCAGAATGTTAGTGAAAATAAAATCCAAAATTTCGAAATTTTATATTTGTTTGGATTTAATTCGTAAATGTTATGCATTATAAGGCATTATGAACAATATTAATATAATTAAAGTGTTAATTATTATCAAAATTATTTATGACTAATTTTGAATCCTAAAATGTGTTAGGATATTATTTAGAACATAAGTTTGTTTATGTTTTAATTTATGCATTTTAAAAGAGTTGAAAATGCTAAAATCTCATAAAACCGGGTTAATTTCGACATAAGAAGTTATTAGGGCGATTTGGCATTAAAATGAACATATTCATAACATATATATATTGCTGCGTTTTTCTTATGAATGTCATATTATATTGCATTATTTTGAATCATGTAATTATTCTAGTATGGCCTTAGTTTTTAAATCGGTATTTCCCGTAATGTAAGGGGTTACCGATTCGGTTGTAATTTTGTGATCTCGTATCACCCAATTGTAATTTATTTTTATTTTATAATGTATAAAGTAGACTAGAAAAGTTGTAATTCTTGTAATTTCCGGAGAACCTTGAAGACGGTGCCATACGGAAAGGAGTTCCGATCAAGACGGTGTTTGCCTCGACTTGCGTGCCTCGTCAAGATCAAGGGACCAAAGGAGTTGGTTTCCGAATTTGTACTCTTATTATTTCTTTTCTAGGATAAGGTCATACTAGGAATTTATCGGTTGCTTTATTTTGTTTTTATATGTTGCATGCATAGCCAAATCGCCATTAACATGTCATGCATATCGAGTATCGGGTCTTCAACGTTTCATTTTATTATCGATAATTCACCTAATTAGTTCACTTAAAAGGAGATAGATAATAATTGATAAGATCTCTTACGTTTAAAATATTGAGACTTAGCCTTACCAAAGAGTATGGACCCATGAATCCCTTCTTCACAAATATGTAGGCTCGGCTAAACCGAGGTACTAAAATTGTCACGTTGGGTAAGTGGGGTAATGAGGATTACACCTTGAAATTTGGTCGATCTCAACGAAAATATTCGTAACCGTAGTTGCAATAAGTTCTGGCTAAAGATAGTTTTAAGAAAATTGTCGATCGAGAGTTCTAAGAGTAGAACTGATTAAAGGGTTAATCCACCAAATTATACCAATACGGGTTGAATCGGCTATACCGTGCCCGGATTAGTATGGGTTTGGGTCTCGGGTTTATTTACTTAATTGTGTAAGAGATCGTTAAGTAAATACTTAACTTGTTTAAAATGTTTAACAAGTATTAAAATGATGAACGTTAATTTTCCTTCGTTTCCGTTTTTGTAGTTATTTTATCGCAATGGATTCATTCAACCCTATCACTATTGATTCTTGTCACAATGTTTTCGACGATATTTGCAACCATAACAACATTAATACTACTAGAGAAGTTCATTTCGGAACGGGTCCGGATGGCAATGTTAACTTTATTACTTCTTTCCCACCTCCCAAAAGGGGACCACTTCTTGACACGGCTTATATAGATGAGCTAAATGAAGGATTGGATGCCCTGTACTTGAAAGAAAGGGCTTATGATGAAGCTAGTGGGAGTTCTAGCAAGAAATGCCTTGCAAAGAATAAGAAGAAGAAGAAAAAGTTAGAAAAAGGGCGATGCCACTATTGTAGTGTCATGGGCCATTGGAGGAGGAATTGCCCCAAGTACTTACGTCATATCCAAAAAGGTCTTGTGATTCCGTTAGGTAATTCCAAATCTGAAATTTTTGTTATTGACATAAATTTTACATCAAACACATCATGGGTATTGGATACCGGATGTGGTTCTCACCTTTGTAATCGTTTGCAGGGTTTAAGAGAAGTGGAGAAGGTGGACAAGGGTGATATACTGATATGGATCTCCGACTTGGAAATGGAGCTCGGGTAGCGGCCACTTCTAAAGGAACTTGCACTCTTGCCTTGACGAGTGGATACGAGCTAAAACTTAATAATTGTTATTTTGTACCGTCTCTTTCCAAAAACATTATTTCTGTTGCAATGTTAGACATTGAGGGATATAATTTTTCCATTAAAGACAATTGTTGTGTAATTTCTAAGAATGACATGGTAGTTGGCCGTGCCAATTCAATTAATGGAATCTATGTTTTGGAAACTTCCGACTCGTCTAATAATGTCTACAACGTTAATAACAAAAGGATTAAAACAAGTGATCCAAATGAATCATATGTTTGGCATTGTCGACTTGGTCACATAAATGAAAATCGCATTAAAAGATTGGTAAAGACCAATATAATTAAACCATTCGAATATCAATCTTATGGTACATGCGAAGCTTGCCTTCTAGGAAAGATGACTCGTAACCCTTTTAGTGGTAAAGGGACACGAGCCAGTGAGTTATTGGGACTAATACATACGGATGTATGCGGACCACTATCAATCACCGCTAGAGGCAATTATGACTATTTCATCACCTTCACCGATGATTTAAGTAGGTATGGGTATATCTACTTAATGAAGCATAAGAGTTGATGCCCGTCGTTGAGGGTACCAAAGATAAATTTATATTCCTAACTTAAACAATAGATAGTGAAAGTCAGGGTCGAACCACAAGGAGGTGGGGAATGTTTATTGTCTTAATGTTAATGTTTAAAGGTAACAAATTTGGGGGTTGATTGGTTGATTACTATATCTAAAGAAAAGATTAAAATAAAACAAGAATTAAAAGATGAGAATAAAATATAATAAAAGGGATGCTAGGATGTTCGGGGTAATAAATAGCTAAGGTAAAATAAATCCTAAGGTCAACATGTATTGCAGTCGCGTAAGGGGGTGTAACATATCTTTTTAGGTCTATGCTACCTAATAGCTCCTTTCGGCCTATGCTATTAGTTCCTAGGTCTCACAATTATTGGGTGTCAACAATAAGGGTGATTCCTAAATCCCAGGTTACATACCTTTCAGCCTTGAGTAACCTATCCGTCTTAAAGTGTAAACCAATGCCCTTCCCGTATCTTTCAATCTTGGGTAGGTCATTACTAACATCCTACAAGTCTCCTATTGGTCTCATTGCAGGGTATTATAATTCACAAGAAAAGGCGAAATAAGGAAACAGACGCGAGTGGTCGACCGACCAGCTACTCCGGTCGGCCGACCACGACCTCGGTCGACCGACCAGCTATTCCAGTCGGCCGACCGCGGTCCTGCTACAGGTCGGATTTTCGGATTTTATCTACCTACGCATATTATCCCCTACATCCTAACATATGAAAGTTAGCTACTCATGACTGTTAAGACGAATACAAATTTGGGAATAAACATGGAAAACATGGTAAATAATCTAAACATGCAAGATTCAATAAAACTTGAGATTCTAACTTAACAATTGTAAATAAAGAAATAAGAACAATAATGAAAACTAGATTAAAGAAGAATTACCACAATTGAATTTAAGGAAGAAAGGGACAAACTTTATTGAATGCTTGGGGATTGCTGAAAGATTACAAAATTGAAGCTTGAATAAAACTTGATGTATGAATGATAATAGATGAGAAAACTAGATAGTAAAAGAGATCAAAGGATCCCCCTAACCCTAATCACAAGATTAGTTTATATAGGGCAAAAACTAAGAGTTTCCTTAAGATTCTAATTCTACTTTATTTCTAAAAACGAAAAGAAATCGTATGGGCTTCGTTCTGGTCGACCGACCCGTATAACTGGTCGGTCGACCACTTCTTGCTGGGCTTCTGTTATTTCCGGAGTTCCTCGAAAATTGGGCTTGGCGAAAATCGGGCCTGGTCGGCCGACCCATTTTACTGGTCGGTCGACCGCTTCTTACGGAAGTCTTCGGATTTCTTCTGTTTTGACCTTTGGCACTTTGACTTTGACTCCAGTTGACTTTCCTTTTATTCCTTAATTAAGCTAAAGACTTGAGGATACGAATTTGGTGCTAAATCGTCTCTTTTCCGCATAAATCTGCAAAAGTGCATAAAAATACGAAAGTACACAATTCGTGGGAAATAGAGGCTAAAACATAGTAAATGAGCGACCAAATACGTGTAAAAATAGATGTAAAACATCATAAAATAGACACGTATCAAGAGTGAAGCTTTTAAGAAATTTAAAGAATTTCAGAATGAAGTAGAGAACCAACTCGACAGAAAGATTAAAACATTGCGATCCGATCGTGGTGGTGAATATCTTAGCAATGAATTTGATTCACATCTGAAAGAATGTGGCATAGTGTCACAACTTTCACCTCCAGGAACACCACAACTTAATGGTGTGGCAGAAAGGAGGAATCGAACCTTATTGGATATGGTCCGATCAATGATGAGCCAAACTGATTTACCTAGTTCATTTTGAGGATTTGCGATCCTCACAGCCATCAAATCGTTGAACAATAGTCCAACGAAAGCGACCGATAAGACCCCATATGAGATGTGGAAAGGAAAGGTTCCTAACTTATCCTATATGAAGATATGGGGATGCGATGCTTATGTCAAGTCTAAAAACGATGACAAACTCGCACCAAGATCCGAAAAATGCATATTTGTTGGTTATCCAACCACCTCACGTGGCTACCACTTCTACAAACCTCATGAAAACAAAGTGTTTGTGTCTTCTTAGGCTGTCTTCTTAGAAAAGGAGTTTATTTCTAAGAGACAGAGTGGGAGAAATTTTGAACTTAATGAAGTTCGAGAAGTTCAAGAGCCACAAACTGAAGCTGAGACAGATGAAGATGCTTCATCTGCTTCGGTACCTATTCCACCCAGGAGGTCGAGTAGGGTCCCACATCAACCTGATAGGTATGTTGGACTAATTGAGGAAGATGGTAGCCTGGACGTATTACTTTTGGAAAGTGATGAGCCTACCACTTACAAAGCTGCAATCTCTAGTCCCGACTCCGCAAAATGGCAAGAGGCCATGGTATCCGAAATGGATTCTATGCATCAAAACCAAGTATGGGACTTGGTAGACTTGACAAAGGAGATGAGACCTCTCCAATGCAAGTGGATCTTCAAGGTGAAGAATGGCATAGAAGGACATGATGATGTCTATAAAGCTAGGCTAGTAGCTAAGGGATTTTCCCAAGTTCACGGTCTTCATTATGATGAAACCTTTGCTCCGGTAGCCATGCTAAGATCCATTAGGATAATGTTAGCGATTGCCGCATTTCATGACTATGAAGTGTGGCAAATGGACGTCAAAACCGCCTTCTTAAATGGGCATTTAAAGGAGGATGTGTATATGATACAACCTGAGGGTTTTGAAGATCCTAAAAATCCTAACAAGGTATGCAAGCTTAAGAGATCCATCTATGGTCTTAAGCAAGCATCGAGGAGTTGGAATCATCGCTTCAATGAAGTCATAAAAGAAAATGGTTTCACTCGAAGTGTCGAGGAACCTTGTCTATACATGAAATTCAGTGGGAGCAATGTTGTATTCCTAATCTTGTATGTGGATGACATACTACTCATTGGAAATGATATTCCAATGCTTTCATCAGTAAAAGGATGGTTAGCTAACCATTTTCAGATGAAAGATCTAGGAAATGCAGAATGCATATTAGGTATCCGGATCTATAGAGATAGATCCAAGAGGATATTGGCACTAAGTCAAGAACCTTATATCGATAAGATTCTTCGACGGTTCAACATGGGAAATTCCAAGAGAGGGTTTATCCCCATGGGAAGTGGAATTATATTGAAGAAGTATCAATCACCCACAGAGCCCAAGGATGTTGAACGCATGAAAATGATCCCTTATGCTTCCGCCGTGGGATCTATCATGTACGCCATGATATGCACTCGTCCTGATGTCTCGTATGCTTTGAGCATGACTAGTAGATATCAAGCAAACCCAGGTGAAAGTCACTGGATTGCAGTCAAGAACATCCTTAAGTACTTGAGAAGAACTAAGGATTCATACTTAGTGTTTGGAGGGGAAGAAGATCTGTGTGTAAAGGGTTACACAGATGCAAGCTTCCAAACAGATAAAGACGATTTTAAATCCCAGGCTGGATTTGTCTTTATCTTGAATGGTGGTGCCATTAGTTGGAAGAGCTTCAAAGAACCAGTCGTTGCGGATTCTACAACGGAAGCAGAGTACATTGCAGCATCAGAAGCTGCTAAGGAGGCAGTATGGATAAGGCAATTTATCGAGGGACTAAGGGTAGTTCCAAATGCTGAAGATCCTATCACCCTGTACTGTGATAACAGTGGTGCTGTCTTTCAGGCTAAGGAGCCGAAGTCTAGTAATAAGTCTAGACATGTACCAAGAAAATATCATGTAATTCGGGATTTCATTGATAGGAAGGAAATAGCGATATGTAAGGTTGGGACAGACGATAATGTGGTTGATCCTTTAACCAAACCCTTGTCGCAAGCTAAGCATGATTCTCATGCTCGTTCTATGGGTCTTAAGAGTTTACCCAATGGGTAACCGATTATGAGATATGAAATGAAAAATGTTGTTTTTACGTTCATATAAGATAATCTCGTTCATCATTTAAAGTTTTATATAACTTATATTTGTATACTTTGTCAAATCCAAACAGGATTGTAAGACAATTGCTGAACCCTGTAGAAGTGAACTGGATTAACTTAGTATTGCCCCTAGTCACTTATATGAGGTGACGTCTCGAAGTGACTAGATTGTGATGCGATTGATGGTGAGTTCTGACACCATAGAGTCATAAGAGATGACTAGTCGATCACATAAACAAACTTTAAAGTACACTTGTGTCGGGCAGTGACCGCTTATAGAGTTCTTAGAATTCAATGGAGCCTGGTCGTGGCAAGAGCTGCTATATATATTCTTATGAGTCGATTCTTTAACTAGAGACTGGTTGCTCTAGAGGTAACATAATTCAGAATGACTTTAATTTATGTTCAACGATCTTCCGTAAAAGGGGTCAAATGGACATATTTTGGGTCACAATGGACGATGTTAGCCAAGGAGAACAGTTGGAAAGGAATTGTTCTGCCCCTTGTCAGGGTTATCTTAATTCTCAAGGCCACTCGAGGAGTAGTGAACTGGAAATGCGTGGCCACGCTCGGAGACTATCTATGGTAGATAATTCCGGTCTATCAGTTACACTCCATATCGAGAAAAACCACTATTGATTTGATCACGTGCAAGTACGACCTGTAAGACACCTTGCATTGAGTGGGAGATGATGTAATAGAACAAGAGAATCGGTGATACACACTTGTGAGGACAAGTGGGAGATTGTTGGAGTAAGTGTCCTCGACAATAATGTGATCACGTCAATTATATAATTAAATTGACAAATCTCTATAAAAGAATATTCATGGGATGATTCTTTATCATAAGTCAACTGGTCAACATTAATCGGTAATGATTGGCTTGCTAGAGTTTGACATTACTGTCGTAATGACGGTGGTGACCAGTTGATCCCTTTAGGTCACACCTTTAGGACAACTCTCTCAATAATAAATGAAACAACTGTATATTGATACGAGTTAGTTCATTTCTAGATTATGAATAAAATAAGGAGATAATTTATAATAGGATTATAAATTGTTTTAGTGATCGAAATGTCATCACTATTATTTATGTGTTTATGAAACATAATAACAAATGAATGAGTTAATTAAGCTACAATTGTTGTAGTTATAAAAATGCGATTAAATAACTATATGTAATTATTGAATTACTTATTCACGATAAAGAGTTTAAATGTTAAACTACAAATTACGTAAATTATGTTATCCTAACTAATATTACGTATTGGGTCCGTTTTGGTTGTGTGGACCATGTGATATGTCACACAGACACACTCACATACAATATTACATAAGATGTGATGGGAACATTATAAGGACAAGTTATTTAATGCATGATCAAGCATGGGAAACAATTGAAAGGATTAAGAGCAAATCCATTGGGCATTCTAACCCATGCTCTCGGCCGAACCAAATGGAAGAACAAAAGGAGGTTTTGTTCCTTGGTTTAAACTAACTCATTCATTCTTGAGTCGGCTAGGGTTTTTGTTTTAGAGAGAACAAAAGAGAGAAAAATAAGCTTCATTTTTCTAACCCTAACCGTGTGCCTCCTTCTCCATCTAGAGAGTTTGTGTGTTCATTCTAGCACAATAACATACAAACATTGAGTGTAGTGTGTCTTGGTGTTCATCTTTTGGAGACCATCTCTTTGAAGGTTCAAGGAGGATCATCCGTGTGAATAAGCTCAAGAACAAGTGAAGTAGTTGACTTCATTTGTGCCCTAAACTTGCCGAGAATAACAATGTCAGGGAGCTCATTCTTCCTCCTTAATCTCGACATTATCACTAGTTAAGCATGCATAAGATCAACTTATTATAAGATAATATATATTAGTATGACTAAGTAGGTATTAGAACCTAACAACATGTGGGTTGGGATTTTAACCTCAGAAGGAATTACCGCTTCTGCACCGAAGACAAGGCTGAAGGGGGTCTGACCTGTTGCTACTTTTGGAGTAGTTCTGTCAGCCCACAGGACCAGAGGGAGTTCCTCTGCCCATTTCCCTCCCATTTCTTGTAGTTTCTTTTTCATATTTTCAATGATAATCTTGTTACTGGACTCAGCTTGTGCGTTGGACTGGGGGTTTCTGGGGGTAGATTTCTGGAGTGATACATTCCACCTAGCACAGAAAGCCTCGGTTTTCTTCCTAATGAATTGGGAACCATTGTCACATATTATTTCTGAAGGTATGCCAAATCTGGTGAATATATTGCGCTTAATAAAAGAGATGACTTGTGCTTCGGTGGTCTGGGTGAATGATTCTGCTTCGATCCATTTAGAAAAGTAGTCGGTCATGGCCAGCATATACATCTTGTTTCCTGGTGCTTTGGGGAGGGTTCCCACAATGTCCATCCCCCATTTCATAAAAGGCCATGGGGATATGACCGGGTGCAGGGGTTCTGCTGGTTGGTGATTGACAGATGCGTGCCTTTGGCAGGCGTCACATTTTCTTGCGTACTCTTTTGCGTCCTTGCGCATTGTGGGCCAGAAGTATCCCATTCTGAGGGCTCTATTGGACAGGCTTCTTCCCCTTGCATGATTTCCACAGTCTCCGCTGTGGAGGTCGTGCAAGACTGTCTGTGCCTCGGTCTGGTCCAGGCAGCGCAGATATGGCCCTGCTAATGATTTCCGGAACAGGATTCCATCAATCAGTAGGAACCTGGAAGCCTTCATCCTGAAACTGCGTGCTTGTTTCTTACTGCTGGGCTGGATATCATGTTGCAACCAGTCCAGGTATGGCTTTCGCAAATCCTGCTCTGACCCCTGGTCTGGGTTGTTGCTGTAGATAAGTAATTCTTCCTGGTCCGAATCTGGTCCAGGAATGGCTGGTTTGAGAACATGGGTGATCGGTATATTGGCTATGTCAGCTGGTTTGAAGGTTGACCCCAGGGTTGCCAGTGCATCTGCTTCTGCGTTCTGCTCCCGGGGTACCTACTGGATGCAGAATTCTGCGAATCTGCCGATTAACTCCTTTGCCACACATAAGTAGGCCGTCATTGTGGGGTCTCTTGATTCGTATGCTCCATTGACGTGATTCACAATTAATTGTGAATCACTGTATACATTGATGCAGCTGATCCCTATGTCCAGGGCTAATTGTAGCCCCAGGACCAGAGCTTCATATTCAGCTACGTTGTTGGTGGTTTTGAACTCACATCGGACTGCTTGGGTGATCAGGTCACCCTCTGATGATCTAA
This sequence comes from Silene conica, assembly GCA_029255685.2. Classification (NCBI taxonomy): domain Eukaryota; kingdom Viridiplantae; phylum Streptophyta; class Magnoliopsida; order Caryophyllales; family Caryophyllaceae; genus Silene; species Silene conica. The sequence continues at coordinate 74,076,297 of CM055312.2, forward strand.
GGATCAACCCAACTCCTGACCCTCTGGCGTTCGATGCCCCATCTACTCGTAGTTCCCAGGTGCCTGGCTTGGCACCTTGGTGTAGGTGCATGATTTCCTGCTCTGCTTGGGTCTGGAGTGCTGGGCTGAAGTCGGAGACGAAGTCTGCGAGGGCTTGTGACTTTATGGCTCTGCGTGGTTCAAACTGGAGATCATATCCACTTAGGTGCACAGACCACTTAACCATTCGTCCTGATAATTCTGGCTTTCTCATAACCGTCTTGAGGGGGTGATTAGTAACCACTGAGATGGTATGAGACTCAAAGTATGGACGCAGCTTATAGGATGCTGTGACCAATGCCAATACTAGTTTCTCAAGTGAGGTATACCTTGCTTCTGCTGACAGTAATGATTTGCTGACGTAGTATACCGGATGCTGAGCTCCTTCGTGCTGGCGGACCAGAACTGCGCTTACTGCTGCTTCGGTCACTGAAAGGTACAGGAGCAGTACCTCTCCCTGCTCTGGTTTGGATAGCAGGGATGGGCTGCTCAGGTACTGCTTTAGTTCCTGGAATGCCTTTTCGTGCTCTGGTGTCCAATCAAACTTCTGGCTTTTCTAAGGATATCATAGAATAGTCTGCACCGGTCTGAGGATCTGGAGATAAACCTGCTCAGGGCTGCTACTCTTCCCGTCAGACGCTGCACATCTTTGAGCTTCTGGGGTGATTCCAGCTGCAGAACTACTTTGATCTGTTCTGTGCTGGCTTCTATCCCCCTCTGTGTTACCATATACCCCAGGAATTTCCCACTGGAAACTCTAAAGGTACACTTAGCTGGATTTAGTTTCATCTTGTACTTCCGGAGGGTGTTGAATGTTTCCTCCAGGTGCTGCGTGTGGTCCGCCGATTGCTTGGATTTGACCACCATATCGTCTATGTATACTTCCATATTGCGTGCTATCTGGTCTTTGAACATCATATTGACGAGCCGCTGATATGTAGAACCAGCATTCTTAAGACCGAAGGGCATTACATTGTAGCAGTAAATGCCTCTTTCGGACCTGAATGTTGTCTTCTCCTGGTCTGCCGGGTCCATTTTGATCTGGTTGTACCCGCTCCAGGCATCTAGGAAAGTCAACATTTCGTGGCCTGCAGTGGCGTCCACCATAGCATCTTATGTGGCAAGGGGAATGAGTCCTTGGGGCAGGCCTTATTCAGGTCTGTGAAATCCACGCAGACCCTCCACTTACCATTCTTTTTTTGTACCACCACTACATTAGATAGTCATTCTGGGTACTTGACTTCCCTAATCTTTTCTGCCTCCAGAAGGTTATCCACCTCCTGGTTTATGATCTGGTGTCGTTCTACTGCGAATTTCCTGCGTCTCTGCTGCACTGGCCTGAATCCTGGATATATGCTGAGCTTGTGTGTTATGATCTCTGGGTCTATGTCAATCATGTCTTTGTGAGACCAGGCAAAGCAGTCTACGTTCTTTCGGAGCAGCTGGAGGAGCTGCTGGCGCAGATCTCCAGAGCCCTCTGAGCCTACGAACACGGTCCTCTCTGGGTGCTGCTCGTCCAGGCGGACCTCATCGATTTCTGCCTGCTGGGGCTCGATGTACTCCTCCTGGATGTGCAGTTGTTGTAGTTGTCATGCTCTGGCAGCTGGTGGTCTGGTGGTCCTTTTGAGAGCTACTTTGTAGCAATCCTTGGCCTCCTCCTGGTCTCCCCGTATCTCCGGGACTCCCCACGGTGTAGGAAATTTCAGGCACTGGAGATACGTTGACGGGATTGCTCGCATTTCGTGGATCCAGGGCCTGCCAAGAATGACATTGTAAGTAGATGGACCATCAATAACTAAGTATCTTACCTGTTTGTTCAGCCCTCCGGCGTAGGTGGGGATGGTAATTTCCCCAGGGTATGCGCTGTTTCTCCACTGAATCCGACCAGAGGAATGGCTTTCTTTGTCAGGTCCTTTTCGTCAAATCCCATACTCTTTAGTGCATCCAGCATTAGTAGGTTGACGGAACTGCCTGTGTCTACCATGACTTTCCTGACCTCACAATTGCCGATGTTCAATGTGATAATCAGGGCATCATGGTGCTGCTCTGGTACAACTTCTGCATCTGTTTCGTCAAAGGTGACTACTGGGAGGTCCTGCCGTGCTATTCTTCATGATGACTCTGGCTTGTCTCCTTTGGCTGCTGTCACACGTCTCTTAGCTGCAGAATAGGTGAGCCCACACAGCTCTGATCCTCCGGTGATGACGTTGACAATTCTGTTGCAGGGAGGAGCTGGTGAAGGCTGCACCTTGCTGGCTGCGTTGACTCTGGTGGACTTCTCTGGGAGCAGATGATCCAAGTTGCCTCGGTCATACTGGAATCGGACCTCCTTCCGTCCTGAGGGTATAACATTCATCCGTAGTATGACCTATGTCATCATGAAATTCACATTTTTTGCCAGCATCACAGCGGTCGTTGGGTCGCTCCTCTTTCTTCTTTGGCCATCTGACTCCCTTGAGTTCTTTTAAGGCCTTCAGCAAGCCAGCCATCCCGGTGGTAAAGCCATACTCGCTGACCTTCGGAGGTGGATCTGCATCATTTTTACCACCGGTGCTCTCGGATACTTTGCTCACTGGCTTACTGTAGGGCTTTGATCTTTCGCTCCTTTTTTCTACTGGTGCTTTTCTGGACACAGGTTCTGTGTCATAGGTACTTCTTCTAGAGGCAGCGTCTTCTTCCAGCCTCATGGCTGCAACTGCCTGGGCCTGTACATCAGCAAAGGCAGTGCATGGGTGCATTGTCAACTGCTTGTACAGGTCTGAATCGTGATGTAACCCCCTGCGGAAGGCTTCGATGGCAGTGGGTACATCACAATGCGGAATGACAACCTTCTCTTTGTTGAATCTGGTGAGGTAATCTCGAGTTGTTTCCTTGAATCCTTGAACAATTCTGTATAGATCACTGGTCTGCTTTTCTGGTTTCATGCTGCTAGCAAACTGCTGATTAAAGGCATTAACCAGATCTGCAAAGGACGAGATGCTGCGGTTGGGTAATCCTACGAACCAGTGCAGGGCTGCTCCGGACAGAGTTGATCCAAATCCCTTGCACATGCAGGCCTCCTTAAGTGCCCCGGTTGCGGTCACCACCATCAATTTCTGCTTATATTGATTGATATGGTCCAGGGGGTCGGTCGTACCATCATATAGTGTCATGGTTGGTGGCACAAACCCCTTGGGTACATTGATTAGGGCAATATTGTCAATGAAGGGTGAATCTGCATAACTGTCCTGGGAAGCTTTCTCCATGGGCCTTGGCATACCAGGTATCTTGGTGATCATGTCTTTCAACTCCTGATAGCGCTGGTCTGAGAGGCTGCCTGCTCCGGGGAACGGATTGACTGGCGCGGGGAAGAAGCCTGGAGGGGCTCCTCCCCAAGAACCGGAGGTCGGGTTGACAGGCGGGGGGAAGAAGCCTGGAGGGGCTCCCCCCCAAGGGCCTACGGCTGGTTGATTGGATGCTACGGGTAGGTTGAAACCTGGTCCTGGATGCCACCCAACTGCTGGCTGTGCTGGTGCTCCTCCTGCCCATCCTCTAGTGTTGGACTGGTTCTCGGATGCTACCCCTACTGGGATCTCTGGCGTTCGTCCAATGGTAGGCTGCGGAGGGGTACCTGAAAAAATCAGAGAATCAGTCCCGGGGGGAAAACAAGGTATAGAATTACCTGTAGGCTGAGCTGGTCTGGACTGCGGTGCTCCAAACACAGATGAGTCCAGATCCAGTATCTCTGGGCCACTACTCGGGGTGGTGACACCTAGATCCAGCCTGGTGACGATCTCCTGGGGAATTGGCCGATTCAGCCCTCCTCTCCCGATGGGATTGAAGGTCTGTCCAGGCTCTGGCTGTAACATTCTGAATGGCTGCTCTGGACGTGCAACTGCGGCGATCTGCTCTCTCAGGTTCCGATTGTCCTTCTTCAGGCCCTCTATGGCTTCCTGCAGAGCACTCATTCCCTGGACCACCATCTGCATCGGATCTGGACTGGGAGCCTGCAGCTGCTGGCCTACTCCCGGTATCTGGGCTTCTCCACTTTTGTTGGGGCTGCTTTCTCTGCTCTGCCTTAGGGAAGCAGACACAGGGGGCACTAGTATAGAAATGACATACGGCCACAGTTAAAAAAGGCATATGGCTACAGTTGTGCAACCGTAGCAAATCAGGGGGTAGCCTTAGGTAGTAGAGAAATGGCTACGGTTGTTAACCGTAGCTATAAGTCCATTTTTTGCTACGGTTATTAATTAATAACCGTAGCCATATGTCCATTTTTGCTACGGTTAGTAATTAATAACCTTAGCCGTAAATGCACTTTTTGCTACGGTTTGCAATTTATAACCGTAGCCATAACTCCTTTTTTGTTACAGTTAATAATAAATAACCGTAGCCATAAGTCCATATTTTGATAGACAGAAGTCCATTTAAGGCTACGGTTAGTAATTAATCACCGTAGTCATAAGTTCATTTAACGCTATAGTTGCACAACCGTAGCCAAAGGCCATGCCTTTTGTCCAAGCTAGAAACGTCGATTTGTCCAGCTATTATAACAAATGAAACCAAAAATAACTTCGTCTATTTTATAACAAAAACTATGTGATCAGTGTATCTGCATACATATTTCCAATATAATTCAAGTTTTCGATAACATATATAATAAACTAATATTTCATGGTCACAAAATACACCAATACCCCTTAAAAATACAAATGACAAGTCCATGTTGATAGATCGCTTGTCATTTCTCCTCGTGCTTCTCTTGAAAATTTGATGGCCTTCAACCGTCGTATTATTTTTTTTACCTACGTCAATATGAGAGTGAAAAATGTCAAATAATAAACAATAACTTACAAAATTAAGATTCACCAACTCACCAACCCTAGCTATACTACCATATAGATGAACAAACAAGTGGTGGTTAGTTATTGAAAAACGATGCATCCTAAACCAAAAATGACACCGGTGCACTTCGAATCGAAACACTGCAACAAAAGGTCATAAAAAGCAGAGCAACACAATCCATGGTGATTCTTCTTGTCATAAGAGACGGTATTCATAGCATTCATTCAGGACATGCTACGCCTGACGCATATAAAAAAGAGAGTTCATATTTGCACCCGCATTTAGAAAGGTTCAACAAGTTGGTCATTTACAAACCCTCGTATAGAAATTCATCTTTACATAGAAAATGCAGCTTCGCCAACTATCACACTATGAGGGTGCCTTATATCATCATTAGCGCAAGTACAAAGACTAGCCTAAAGTGCTGCTTACACGGTTCTTACACTATTTACAACAGGACAGTCTGACTATCTATAATAGACAACAAGTTTAATCATATAAATATATACATTGTTGGCACAAGATAGTCAGTCTGCTTCTAATAGATATAAACTTATGACTAAGGTTATCTAAACATCAAGTTGACAAAAAGTAAAAGCATAAACTACCCTTGCCAAATTGCCTTCAGCACATAGTCAAACCTCCTTCAACACATTAACTATAAAAAGTCAGGTAAAAAAGAAAACAGAAGGGGAGCATGTCTAAATTCTGAAAGTATAGTAAAAGTGTACAGAGGGGAGCATATGCAAAGAAAACAAAAGCGGAGAATATGTCTGAAATCTGAAATTATCGAGTAACAACTATAGCAACAACAAGAAGCAACAAAGATAAAAATATTTTTTTAAAAAAAACCACTTAATCCCATAAATAATTTGGAATAGGCAGAGCTAACCACACTCATTAGAAATGTCATTGAATAATCACACCTCAAATGCAATGAGAAACTACTCGTATGATATAATAAAAAATAAAAATATCAAACTAAAACTATAGGTAAAATATCCAAAACTCAACTTTCTTTTATAAAAGCTGAAATACAAAATATAACTTGAACCTCAAGGAGTCAAGGTGGTAAAATTTAGGTTCTTCACAAGCCTCTGGTGTTTCTTGACGACCCTCTGGATTGCGTAGATTAGGGGGATAAGAGGACCCACTGATCTCTGGGGAAAAATTGCAGCTGCAAGCTGATACAAAAGGCACATATAATCTTAGAGAAGTGGTCACCAAAAGAGACCTAAAACATTGAAACATAAGTAATAATTTAACTCGAACAAAACTGAAGCACGCCTCCCACAATTTGTTAAGGCTAAAGAAAATAAAGTACCATAGATTTGAAGATTAGGATGGGTGGACTGAAGGCGGTAACGCTGGAAGTGAGGCGGTGACGATGATCTAGCTAGCTGAAGTACAGTGCTGCTACTTGATTGATCATCCCCCAGAAATGACATTTCTTTTTTTTTTGGTGAAAGGTAAGTAGTATATATCAAAACAAAAGTCAAAATTACAAGGATGGTCGATATCAGATACAAGTATCTACGCTATATCTCGACCTTGTGATAAACTATAACTAAGACCAAAAAACAAAGTGCATCAACTAGCACAATCAAAAGCCTGCATTTCCTGCCACATTCCGCCAAAGCTGTACCATCATCAGAATATTATTGCCCAGATGCCCGGACTTCCTGTTTGCCCACAACACGGCAGACCAGAAGTACCAGTAGCATTCAGCCAACTACGGACTATACCAGCATAGATGCTGGAGAATAGCTCCCAGACCAGCAACCCCCTTCACTGCCTTGCACAAGCCAGCAACTACCGCCAGCTACTCCTGCCTACAAGCTCTGCCAAACCCGCCTTCCAGCCACTACTGATCGCGCAGTCGGAACAAAGCCTGCAGCAGCTACTCTTAATGACCAGACACTTCGAGCCACCATCACTGGTACACAAAGTCTGAACTCATCATATTTATTGGATACAAGAAGTGAAAAACAACCATCATCCCTACTTATGATCTTCACGCAGTTCCGATCTGAAGCGACCCTACTGCTCGGCCTTCAGTAACAGACCCAAACCAGCACCCATTGGCTTACACTCTTTTGCATACACCAGAACAGGTGCAGACAAACTGCCAGCCCCTTCTCCCTGCAAAACCGTTGCTCAATTCACAGCAAACTTACTAAACTAAGTTCCTGCACACTCTGCAGAATCAGTCCCTTGCTCTGCCATTATGCCTGCGCATTTCACAGCACCTCTACATACCTCATTTGTCCGTACAGGAGGATTTATTTGAACCCAGGAATTGCTGTGGAGTCGGATTTTGGTGAAAATAGAGAGGGTATGAGTGTTTTTGGTAAGCTTCTCTATTTTCACCAAAATCCGACTCATCCCCATTTACACCAAATATAATTTATTTGTGACAAAGTCATGTTTTAACACAAAATCCGACTCATCCCCATTTACACCAGAACAGTTGCCAATGCCAGCTCAATGGCTTCATCCCCATTGAGACATATCTAAATATCCAAGGATGATTCCTGTTCATCATCAAAAATTTCAGTGCATACACTCAACAAGACGCATCCAATTATACGCAACTACACCATTTAAATGAAACGTTATTAACTAGCCTTAAGATGATACTATTCACAAAAGCCATAAGCTTTTAACACAGATACACAGGCAATAAACTTAATTTGCCTAAAGAAAAGTGTACAATATATGCTATGCTCAATTTATGACTATCACTTGCCAGCCCGAGTCTACCTCATCAAACTACCAAACTCTAGAAACCAAAGAAACACCCCCACATTTCATAACAAAAAGTAAAGAAAAACAACAATTGGTCACAAAATTCAATCCATTATACATATTGATATGTTCTCACAATCTCACCTATGTCCCTTACTAAGCGTATATTCTTCACCTTTCCATACTTGCTCATAGCCTATACAGTACAACATTCATCATTCAAAAGCCCACTTAGAAATTACAACATTTCAACAAATAAAACACGTCAAATAGTAAACCATTAGTCTCCTTCCCCTACGTCAATTCAGAAGCGGAACTAGAGGAGCTAGCAAGGGCAGTCGCCCCCAATCAATAAAAAATTTAAGAACTGAAATAATCCAAGTTCCCGAGTATAACAATTCTCATAACATTAAAACAGAAATAATCCAATCCTCTTATATCTAAATCGATTCCGAATAGAAATAATTCAAGCGGCAAGTTACAAGGAAACCATTGATTGAATTGGCTATGAACTGATGAAATATAAATAAGAAGAGATGAAATTACCTATGAACTGAAAGGAGATAAGCAGGGACGGGCTAATTCGCTCAATTGGAGCAGACGACAACAGCGTGAGAGTGTCGGAGGCGACGTCGATGATGGTGTCCGGAGGATAAGGAAATGACGGTTTCCAATTTTGATGATTAGGGTTTCACGAAGAACAATAATGTTCTGTGATTGATTTTAATTGAATTGATTGGGTTTTATTGATTCTACAGTGTTACGACTTACGACTCTTACGAGGTTTGCATATGTTAATTTTTAAATTTTTTTAGAGGGAACTAAAATGTATTTTTGCGGATTATTAAAAATTTCGTGTGTATTTATAATCGGATTTTAAAAAAAATTAATGATATATGACTACAGTTCTACAAATTAATTGTCGCTTTTAATTTTTTCATAAATAGTTTTGGCTAAGGTTATTACCTACAACCGTAGCTTTTTATTTTTTTGAAAGAGTTTTGGCTACGCTTATTACCTACAACCGTAGCTTTTCTTAGTTTTGGCCACGTTTTTTGAAAACAACCGTAGCCTTTATGAAAGCCTATTCTCAATAATTTTACGGCTACGGTTATTAACTACAACTGTAGCCATAAGTGCTTGCCAAATGTCATTTCTCTACTAGTGGGGTGATCTGGGAATCTGAGGAGGTTTGTTGGATGGGGCCACAACCCTTGGGGTTGTGGTCTGACTCATGACGAAGGGTGGTCCTGTGAGGCCAATGGATACAGTAGGGTTGGCCCCACTGGACTGGACTGGCATGCTCTGAGAACTGGAAGGGTTAGCTTTGGTCCCAGACATGCTTGTTGTGATGAAATTACGGTTTTTGGATATTGGAATGCGCATTATGCCCCACGGTGGGCGCCAAATTGTTTTGGTAAAATTTCTACCGGGTCAAGTTTTTGTGATGCGGGTCAAAGTACCAACCAATATTCGAATTTACGTAGAAAACAAATATAGAAAACGAGAGAAAAAAGAGTGACACAAGAGGTTTTGGTGACGCGGAAAAACCCAATGAGGGAAACAACCGCGGGGGGAACGGAATCCCACCAAGATTTGCACTATAATCAAGAGTATTCGCTGTTTTGTATGGCGGAGTACAAGTAGACCTGTCAAACGGGTTAAACGGGCGGGTTACGGGTCGGGTAGATACGGGTTCGGGTAAAATACGGGTCGGGTGTATTTCGGGTCGAGTAAAATACGGGTCAACTCTATACGGGTTCCGGGTCGGGTTCGGGTAAAAATACGGGTAAATTATCCTCTTTTCCTCGCATTTTTTAAAACTTCTTTTATATCGTAATTCCTACATTTATACGTTTTCTCCTCTCTTACTCGTGTTAGTCAACTTAATTGTCACCATTTTCGCCATCACCATCAACATCATCATCGTTATCGTCATCATTAACTCGTTAAATACGATAATGAGATTCAAATAAGATAACAATGATGACGTGACATGTGATCTGAGGTGATGAGGTGAAAGTGTTGACGCAAAGTGCGGTTTAGTTTGACGTAATACGGTGAAAGTGACGGTATGACGACGCACACTTCGAGGTGATGATGTGGCATGTGGTCCTAGGTGATGAAGAAGCAATGATGTTGTGGAATGAGGTGTAAGTGACAGTGTGACACACATTTCGACGTGATGACGTGACATGTAGTCCATCGAAATAATGAGTTGACAATGCTAACGTGGAATATAACTTGACGTACTAGACTACTAGTGACGACGTGACACACACTTCGATGTGATGACGTAGCATGTGGTACGATGTGATGAGTTGGCATTGCTAACGTGGAATGCAATTTGATGTACTACGGTGAAAGTGACGGTGTGACACACACTTTGCCGTGACGATGTGACATATTGGCTGAGGTGATGACGTGACATACTGTATATATATACATATTTCTCCTCAAAAATTTATAAGTCGTCAATACCTATAGGCTATATGACATTGTATATTATAAAAATGATATATTGTCTTGACCCAACGGTCAACCCGCTGCCGGTCGGGTTTTGACCCGTTATTGACGGGTCAAAACGGGTTCGGGTATCTTTCGGGTTCGAGTTGAAAAAACCGGATTATTTACGGGTTATTTACGGGTCGGGTTACAGTCGGTTTTCGGGTCGGGTCAGGTTTTGACAGGTCTAAGTACAAGTATATGCGTAAGTAGTAAAGTTACAACGTGTGCATGAATGAATAAGTAATGCCCTAGCTTCTCCTTTTATAGCTGCGGATTTTAGCTCAACCGATTCTGCTCTGGTCCTGGGATGTAGGAGTGAATATAGGGGGATATTCCTTTAGGGTTTTGACCCATTCTCCTACTCCAACGACTCTTTTCTTGCGTGTGGTCTGCTCTGTGGTGGGCTGCTTGTACCTTTTATTTGTCTTTGGGCCCAATAGCGTAATGGTGATTTTTGGGCTAAACAATGTATAAACTCAAAATGTTATTATAATATGTTGTTATTACCAGCATTTTAAAAATCGTATATTCCGGCTAATCTAAATATGCCATTAACCAAACTCATGAAATTAGTAGATTGAGTGGTCAAACTACTATCTAAGCTGAAATCCACTAATTTCACCTAATATGTGTTTACCAAACAGGACTAAAATCCATAAATTGCCTTTTAATATTTGTGTAGTGTCATATTAGGTTACGAGTTCCAAATTCGACAATCTTTCTTTCAAACCGTAACTCTAAAAAAGAGGATCAATTTGAAACACAATATCGTCATTTTCCAAACTTTTAAACCCGATTTATAGCCACTTCGAGTTTTTAGGATAAAAAAATAGGAGTGCCATATAAATATTAAATTTCAGGAATACCACGCAAATGTTCCGAAAATAAAAAGATCGAAAAAAGTGTACCCATGTCCCATACCCATCAATTTTTCACATAAAGATCATACACACTATATTTAGTTCATAAACTCTCATTTGTGACCGTAATATCCGTCACAATCTTGTGACGGGTCAAGTAAAACTTACATAGAAAGATAATGACAAATTATTTATGATTTTTTATGTAATTTTAATTTTATCTTAGCTACTTAACTGAATGTATCTGACCCGTCACAAATTTGTAACGGATATACCCGATATAACAAGACTTATTGTATTTATTTAGGTATGTAGATTGGATATCTCAAAATCTTTCTATTGGTCCACTTGAACTTATTCCTTTGTCTTTTTCTCAATTTCATAGTGATCTTAAAGTGGAGAAACCAAGTTGGAAAATAAAATAAAATAAAAAAAGTAAAAGAAAAGGACCCATAAAAAGTGATTATAAACCTTTTTGTATCACCTTCCCCATACTATTTATATCAATAAATCCCTCAACTTATATCATATAAAGTCTTCACTTGTCCAACCATCTTTTAAGACTTCTTTCAAAACATTCTTTATTGTGAGTTCATTTTCATACTTCATTTTCGTAAATCATTTCAGTCGACACCAAATTATTTTGAAACTGCAGTTCCGTCGATAGTTGTTGGAGTTCATATAGAAAGAAAGTAAACAAAGTAACAAAGAATGAAGATTCAATGTGATGTATGTGAGAAAGAAGAGGCTTCAGTGTTTTGTGCAGCAGATGAGGCTGCACTGTGTGATGGTTGTGATTATAGGGTTCACCATGCTAATAAACTTGCTACCAAACACCAACGTTTTCCTCTTCTTCATCCTTCTTGCAAAGATGCTCCTCGTTGTGATATTTGCCAAGTAATTTTCTTTTCTAATTCATCAGAAATCGCGTATAATTTTCATCAGGGGTCATCAGAAAAATAACGATTCTATATTTTCCCAAAAAATTGTTTGGGTCTTTATTAGTCACGATTACCAGCTAAACAAACTGACATCTAAAAACTACTACGACACCAATAAAATGGATAGAATTATGCATCACATACTTACCTTAGTAAGTATATTTTGAAGTTTTACTTCAAATTTTGATTATTTTTAAGGTTATCTTAACCATTACCAGATTGCCCGACTTCAAATCCTGGTTCTGCCACTAACAGATGACTATATTTTCTAATGAATGAACGTGAATTTGCAGGAAAAAAGAGCATTCTTATTTTGCAAAGAAGACAGAGCAATATTATGCAGAGAATGTGACATACAAATACACAAAACGAATGAACACACACAAAATCACCATAGATTTCTATTAACTGGGGTTAAAATCTCATCTTCAGCAACTCCGTACACTAACTCAAGCACCTCATCTGAACCTACTTCCAGAAATAGCAACTCATCCAAATTCACTTCTTCTTCATCTACTAATTATGTAATGATCAATGAAGTCGGTTCGATTTCGACAAATAATAATAATAATAATAATAATAATAATATGATAGCGGAGTACTTGATGGATGATGATGATATGCCTGGTTGGAGATTGGAGGATTTGTTAGACTCTTCTTTTGGATTTCAATCTAAGGTTTGTTTCAATCTTTCTTTTATTTTTGTTTTTCAATTACTTGAGGTGTTGAACGTAACGTTGTTCTCCTATACTACCTTCTCATCCCGTTTTTTTTTGGCAAAATGTAATCATTTTACGGTAAAAAGTGATCATTTTCTAATAAATAGTTACCACTTTTAAAAAATAGGTCATTTTCTTTTTAAAAAATGATTATTATTTGATGAAAGATGATCACTATCGATCAAAATGTGACCACTTTTCTATTTGGGTAGAATTTGTGGTTGAACATATTAAAGGTGATTATTTGGTGAATATGCGTATCAGTTTAGGCTATGAATTTGGACATTAATTTATGTCGGTATCCTTTTCCAAATATCATTGTCATCCATGAATTAGGGAGTCGGTGACTAGCTATATCACGACTCGTATTTAATTCATTACGCTATTTTATCTCTTTTTTGTGTTTTATTTATTATACGTTCGAAAAACGTTAGTTTTTGTGTATATCATATACGGAGTACAATTTTACTAAATAATTTAAATTAAATTAACAATAACGATTTAAAATCGAAAAAATTTAAAACTGTTACAACTTTGCCTTTGTCCCTTTTTTGATGAATTTTTTTCAATAAACATATCTTTACAAAAATGAAAAATTGGAAAAAAATGTACATTAGTAATTTGGTACACGTGGTTTACATGCGGTAGCCTTGACCAGTTCGTATAGGCCACGCGAATGAGCCTAAATAGTTTTATTTCGAGAATATTACAAATAAATTAGGATTGGGTTTTAGTTTTATGATCATATGATGATACGACTTATTAGAAACTATTGAGACCACAAAAGACATACTCCGTATATCTTAATTGTATCTTTAATGATATAGAGTTACAGAAAATCGGATCTAAATATTAAGATTCTTTGTTATCTAATTAATAATATTATCTTTAATCTTGACAGAATATAGAGTCAATGAACAACGTTAATGAAAACAATCAAGTTGAAGATGAAGGAAGCATGGGGTCATATTGCAGTACAGAACCGTATTCAAGAATGTGGGAATTTCATCCTCAGGAACCACTTGTACCTTCCCATTTTCCTCCCATCTTCCTTCACAGATGATAATAAACAATAATCTTCACACTCATCGGTTCCGATTCCTAATTATGCGAAAAATTCATTTCTATTTTTGATACGGTTCATCAAGGTTGAAGGACGCTACAACGTAAACTTAAAATAAAAGGGAAATAATGCGAAAGAGCGTGACGATTCACAACAATACTTTTTGTTGGCACCAAAAAAACTAGCTGACTATGTGTAAATTGTCAACTTATATTCTTATTCTACATTTTCCCCTTTCTTTCTTCGGACCGTCATGCTCACGACGGTCACAAGCTTGCAACCTCTCATAAGCTAGGTAGCACGGACACTTCTCCTAATTAGTCGTCCCGTGTCCGACACTCGGACACCCGACACTCGTTGGACATGGCTAAACATATTATAGTTTGAACGAGGAATGAAATTTTAAAAAATGTCGATTAAAAATGAGTTTGGGTGGAAAAATGAGAATTAGTTATAGTATAGGTCGAATTGTACATTTACTTATTTAGATTTAGCTTCAAATACACGATAAAAATAAAATTATACGTTATTTATAACTATAAAATATATATTTTATTATATTTGAATGCCGTGTCCCGTGTCCTAAATTTCATGGGATGTCGTGTCCCGTGTCCGTGTCCGTGTCCGTGTTTGTGCCCGTGTCCGTTTCCGTTTTGGTGCTACCTAGCTCACAAGTCACAACTCCTCCCATTTGCAAGTTTGTCTCACGTCACAAGCTTTTAACGGATTTAACCAATCACAAATGAGAATTTGTATGCTTTTTTGTCGCGAAGCTTAATAGTTAATTGGGTTATTGTAAATCATAAAAGTCTAATTAACTTGGTCTAATTAGTTGGTCAAAACTTGGAAGAAGTCTATGTTATTTCCAGAATTCAAGCTACAAAAAGATGAATTTTTTCGTACATCAATTTGTAGAACACATATCTTGACACAAATTATGTATGCAGAGATACACTTTCCTGGAATTCGGTCCCAGTGAAACGCTGGAAAATATGTATAATTGCTTTATTTTTCAAGCTTATCCAAATCATCTGTAATTCTTTGAAATTTCAAAAAAAAATGAAGTAGCAAATTACCCTCAAATATTAGGAGAGGTAAGTGCATTTTGGAGTTAAACAGTTCAATTTGCAATTTGTCACGTTTGTGATTAAAATTTCAACAATTTTACATTTATTACCAGTCTACCATCCACACAACCACCATTATTACTGTTACTAGTATGCTTGTCATAGTCACGTTTGCTTGTAACTAACTGCCAGCTCAGAACAGATGACAGCCACATAACAACCAACAGTTGACACCTACATAATAGTTTGTTACAGAGTTTGTTATAGAATCTGTTACAGATATTTTGCATTCTCAATGGATATATATAGCCAAATGTATCAACTATGTAATTAAGTTTACAATCAATTAGGATCCCTCTCTCTAACCTTTCCTCTCTCTCCCTTCTCTTCACAAAAAACTAAAAAATTCTTTTGCTCCATCACATCTAGGGATGTCCATGGGGTGGATCTTGGCGGGTCTCGCCCCGCACCCGCCCCACGTGGGGCGGGTGTGGATAATAATTTGGCGGGTCGTGGGGCGGGAATGGGTTTCAAAAGCATTATTCGTCGCGGGCCGCGGGGCGGGTACGGGTTTCACATGAGACCCGCCCCATACCCACCCCACCCCACACCCACCCCGCTCGCCCCGCCCCACATGTCCCCGCCCCGCTTATACCCACCTAATAAATAATAATATGTAATAGTAATATATAAGAATAATAAGATAAAATAAATATAACTTAAAATAATAAAAAAAACTTTTAATAAATTAAATCTATCCTACCCAGCTACCCACTTCCCCAGGCCCAAACAAGTAAAAAAGTAAAATAACCCACTAACCCAGACTACCCACTTCCCCAGTCCATTAAGGCAATAAACAATAATCATTCACAAATTGTTATCATTACATTCATGTCATTCACTAACTACCCAAATTCCCCTAAATCCCCATTTTCCCAAACTGATAAAACAAACGGAGCTGAAGAAGTGAAGATGAAGAATTGAAGAGTATGTGTGGTGTAGTTTTGTTTACTCTTGTAGTACTCTGTCAGAATTTGGGCTTTCGGCTGCTGTTTGTGCATGTTTTTAGTGGTATATTTGTATGTAAAACCGTTTTATGGCTCCATGGACTCTCGTTAATTGAATGTTAAAGCATTTTGCGAAAACTTATTTGTATAAGTAATACGACAAATATATTTTAGATTTAAGATTTACATTTCTTGAGGAGATAGGCGGGTCAACCGCGGGTCCCTCCGGGGCGGGGATGGTTTTGAATAGTTCAATCCGCCGCGGGCGCGGGGCGGGCGCGGGTGCGCATTAAAAGTTCGTGGGGCAGGCGCGGGTTGACCCCCCTCCGCACCCGCCCCGCCCCATTGACATCCCTAAATTCACATCCCCATCCACACTTTGTCCAACCCGTCTCCTTTCCCTTCCCTTTCGCCGGAGATGGGCTCTCCCATGGCCTATCTCCGGCGAATCGACAAATTCCTCACTTTAAAATCGCCAAAAAAAGCAATCTCTTTTCCTCCTTTCTTCCCCGATGTTTAGGTCGCTCGGTTACCGGAGATGGGACCGGACTGACCTATCTCCGGTGACTTGTTCCTCACTTTTAATCCATAAATAGTTACCTCGGATTTTCCTTTTATCCGTTTTGTTTTGTTTGACTCGTTTCTTGTGTGGTTCACGCGATTAGGTTTCTCCTTTCTGTTTTCTGATATATATATATATATATATATATATATATATATATATATATATATATATATATATATATATATATATATATATATATATATATATATATATATATATATATATATATATTCGGTTGTCTCTGTGTCAGTCTACTTGCACTAGTACAAAAACACCCTATTGCATCCGTTCTATAAGACTTATTGCATCGGTTCTTGGTTGACGTTTTTGGAGGTGACGTTTATTGAAACGTCGGTTCTAAAACTGACGCAAAAAACAGACATTTGCATCAGTTCTTAGTATACAACTGATGCATTTGATGTATCATTTGCATCAGTTCTTAGTAAACAACTGATGCATTTGCTATAAGAACCGACGCAAATAGCTTAGTTTTTGCATCAGTTTTCCAGTAACGGATGCTTTTTCGCTTAGCTTTTGCATCAGTTTCCCATTAACTGATGCAATTAGTACCTTAATTTCGCGCAAAATTGAATAGTATATGCGTCGGTTATTATAGGAACTGACTCTTTTGCTCTATTTTTTTGCATCATTTCTATTCAAAACCGATGCAATAACTTTTTTTTCAATAAAAAAAATAAATTACAGCATCGTGTTGCCCAATACATTTATCTTGCATATGATCACAAATGCAAGATGATTCGATAATTAACAACAATAACTTTTATAAAATTAACCGATATTCCAAGTCAATTACCAAACGATCTTTAACCAATCAATTTATCAACAAAAATAATGTTTCACCAACTACTCCACTTACAAATTCGTACTTAGCCGTAAGATTATCCATGTCACCTTCATAAATTAATCCAAAACATACAGTGGCGAAGCAAGTGTAGTTGCTGCTGTATGTTGATGATTAGTCTATTGGGTTGTTGTACTTGTTGATGTGTTTGCCATGACTGCTGTTGTTGATGTGTTTGTCATGGTTGTTGTTGTTGCTACTGAATCAAGTGTAGTTGTTGTTGATGTTGTTGTTGTTGTTGTTGTTGTTGCTGGTGTTGATGCTGTTGAAGAAGCATACATTGTTGATGTTGTTTGTATTGTGGATGGTACATATACCCTGAATCGGAAACTTGAAGTTGCATACCTTGAGAAGGCCCATTACTTCCAGACAATAACTGACCATTGGAATCTTGATACATTCCTAACTTTTGTCGAGCTTGCACTTGACAGACTATTATCACTGCAAAACACAATTGTGACCCCCGTATTCAAACAGAGAGAGATAGTTATACTCTCAAACTATACAATTGACGTGAATTCTTGGAAGATTAATAGATTATCATGGTATGGAGGATAATTCAATAGAGGATTACTATTACACATTTACACAAACTGGAAAGACAGTAGCGCTCCCACAGATAATCTTTTAACAGTGAGAAAATGCATCTACTCTTTGTTCTAGTTGAAAAACAAGGTAATGGACAAACATTATGAAGTGAAATTATGACAGAAAACTTGGGTAGAACACGCACCTGAATTTTAAAAGCACTTCCAAAAGCTGACAATATGGGGCTCCAAACACCCAATACTCCATGGGGTCTTTGAGCTGGAGCTGTTTCAAGTGCGACTTTCAATCTTATCTCTGAAACATCTATAAGGCTGCAATCAAAGAATGATATGTAAATCTCATAAGTAGATGACTCATCAACTCGCAAAAAGATGCATAGGAGGAATGAGCACAAAATTAGCAAATACAATGAATGAAAAGCAATCAGCACATGAGCCCAACTGTTGTTCAATCTGACTTTCTTCCCCCTAATTGTCTCAGAATGAATTTATTACCATTGGTTTTAGGCACTAGTATTAGGAGTTTTAGGCCAACCAGGCAAAAAATAGTGATACTGTAACAACCCGACCCACCACGGTCGTAACACACCCCCAATAAGATGGGAAGTATGCCTTTGGGCCCATTATTTGTCCTCACTTAAGCCCAATTAATACTCCGTATTTTCATAGTTCGGGATGGTGAGTGTTTTATATTCTGTCGGGACGAGATATAATTATAATCTATTTGATACGTATTTGCTAGTTGTCACGATAATTATTATAATATGTCTTGTGGACTTGTAACACTATTTTCATACATGGTTTATAATTAATTTATAATTAATTGTTTCAAGTTACGAGTCGGGAACGGAGTATAAGTCGTGAGCAACGTGTTGGGTTTGGACTCGACTAAACTATATGAACCGTGACAATGCTAACCCAACAAAATTTGTATGTAAACCCTAATAGTACTCCACACCCCAAAAACATATACATCGACATATACATTCCAACACAAACCCTAAATAATCTACCTCACCTTCTGCCTCCATGAACGTAAAAACAAACCCTACTCTCTCAATTGTCTCCCTTCTCAAGTACAGCAAGAACCGTAGTGTGATATAAGGAAGGATATAGAAGAAAACGCAGCAATAATCAGGCCTCACCTTTACGGTTCTTAGCTTGCACCGCATCAAGTTTGTAAGTGATTTATAATACCTTTCCATATCTTTACATCTTGATACTAAGGTCGTATGTAGTGTTGGTAATATGCTTAACCTGTTTATCATCTTTAAATCACCATAGGACCACCGTAACCGGCACTAAAACAACCGTGAATGTCGACAGTAAACATAATTCATACTCTTTACTGCGTGTTGTAGTCAGTCGCGTTTTGTTGCTTGTTCGTTCATATTTTGGTCTAATTCTGGTTGTGGGTCGTGAGTGATGGTAGTGGTGTGTGGGTAGGTGTTATGGGTGGTGGTAAGATGGTTGGTGGTCGTCGGGAAAGCCTAATAGACAGTCGTGAACGTAGTATGTCGGGAAGGAAAAAAAAACAGAGCAGATCAGAGTGTGTAGGACTGGGAAGTTTGGGCGGTTATTACGGTGGCTGTAGGTGAGATGAGTGGGAGATGGTACCACCCCTGGAACCACCGTGGGTCAGTGGTGACAACGGTGGTGGCCAGAGGTGGTGTGGGGTACGGTGGTGAGAGAAATCACCATGAGAAGGAAGGAGGGGCGCGTACGGATTCTGGGCCTTTATCAGGTGTCGTGTGGGCAGGCGGTTTAGAAGTGTCGTGGGGGTGGCCGTGGTGGCTTCTGGTGGTGGTTAATGAGTGAAAGAGGTAGGTGGAAGTATGTAGTTGAGGTTGGGTTTAGGGGTGACAGTTGTCGGGGACCGGGCTGGCCACGGTGGCGTCGGAAAAGGGGTCGCAACAGATCACGGTGTCGGGATCTGTTTGTTGCTGTTGTTGTCGTGTCTGTTGCAGGGGCAGTCCAGGGGTCGTGTTTTTGATTCAGGGTCAGTGGGTGGTTCCTGGTGGTGCACCAAGGTGCAAGGTAGGCAGCCACCGTGGGGTGTGGCTGTTCAGGCGGTAGAAGTGGGTCGATGGGGGGGCTGTTTCGGAGGTGGTCAAGAGCTGGTGAGGGGGCTGTTGTACGATAATTGTGTTAGTAGTACGTGAAGTTGGCTTTGGCTAAATGTTATCATTCTTTTTATTATCATTTAATGTTAGTATGTATATTATAATTATTATCATGGCTATTACTATTAATGTATATTGTTATTGTATTGTGTAGGTTATTGTTGTTGTTACGAATTTTATAATAATTGAGTAATGAGTAATTTAATCGTATGCCATATATAGTAAGTCTATATATAGTAAGTTTTAATTGACTAGTGACGATTGATATGAATAAGAAGTTGATAATAATTGGTATGGATAAGTGTGTTGATATGTATAATTACAGTGTGGGATAAGTGTATCAATTATGAACATGATCGAATATTGTTGGTAGTGTTTGGTGGTATGGTTAGATGTTGATATTAAGTACTATTTATAGGAACTGAGTGCGAGGTGGAATATTCCTGGCAGCTGTCGGTTGTCCTTCTGCAAATTGAGGTAGGGAAATGTAATATGATTCATGTTATGACAGGAAATGTGTAAGTGATGCTTATTACGAGTTTGATAATTGATTATTACTGTACTGTGGATTGAATTGTTATTATTGATCACTGTGGAGATAAGGGTCTGTGTTTGGTGCGGAGATAAGGGTCTGTGTTTGGTGCGGAGATAAGGGTCTGTGTTTGGTGCGGAGATAAGGGTCTGTGTTTGGTGCGGAGATAAGGGTCTGTGTTTGGTGCGGAGATAAAGGGTCTGTGTTTGGTGCGGAGATAAAGGGTCTGTGTTTGGTGCGGAGATAAAGGGTCTGTGTTTGGTGCGGAGATAAAGGGTCTGTGATATGGCGTGGAGTATATTGGGTCTTGTGATCGGTGCGGAGTTTATTTGGTGTTGGATCGGTGCGGAGAAGGGATGATTGATCCCAATATACTTATGATAGTATTGTTATTTATGTTTTAGTTGTTTTACCTACTCAACCTCGCGGTTGACCCTGTGTATTCGTGTGACACCTACGATGATCCGGAATGGGGAGTAGATTTTTCAGGAAAGAGACAGATGAGCTAGGAGCTGGGACGGGAATGTGAGATGCGGACTTGAGACCGACTTAGATCTACATCATATATAGAGTAGTCATCAGTTATGCTTTTATCTTCCATGTAGTCTATGTAACAACAAAAGTTTAAATTTGATCGGGTTTTATAAAGTACTTTGTATTGTTTTACTTTGTTATTCACTACCTCGGACTTTCCGAGATGGTAACAGCTCTATTTATCCGAGAATGTCTTGCTAAAGGCTCTTGAATAAATTGGGGTGTTACAAAGTGGTATCAGAGCGAACGATCCTCAGGCCTAAACCAAATGGATAATAATGAACGTAGGAAGAGTCTAATAAAATGAACCCCGAGATGAAACTGATAGGAGCCCCAAAGAGGAACGGGATGAGTTAGGGGCCCCCTCAAACCAGACCTGGGCCCTTCTGTTCTGTCTCGGGAACCCAATGAGAGTAATTGAAGAGTGGGGTAGACTATATAGCGACCTAGTTATCTTGTGCTAACAATTTTTGCAGGGGCGGAATGAGGTAAGTAATGATGTGTACATGGTTAATGATGCATTGTATTCTATGAGTTTGATGTTGGAAAGTGATTGAGAAATGTATTACTTTGAGTATTGAGGACATGAAATTTGAAATACGAGTTTGAAATATAAGCTTGGCTAGTAGGATGATATGCATAAGAAGAATGCGACTGATTTTGAAACGCTGTTTGATATGCATGATTGAATCGAAATTTTCAGGAATGGGTGTATATTTATCGTATACTGAATTAGAGTGTTATGATCATGTGTTTTTGGTGTCTCGAATTGTCTATAGGATATCTGGTTATTAAATGACTAACATAACTTTTGCAATATATTGCTTGGTATTTGGTTATGACCTATCAGATTTAAATGTTATAGTAATTCATGTCTAGTGATATGCGGAATGTGCTGCCCCAAGCCATGAGTGTCATATAGTTATGTGTTACATTTGTATATACATGTATAGATATCCAGGCATTTAGATGACCTACTTTTCTGTTACGCAACCTTTACCGTATTTTAGATGACTATTACAGAATGAAATAATGAATAAATGTTATTATGATGCAACGTGGTTTCTATATTTCGATTGTATGTCAACATGTTTTGGAGGAATAATGTTTGTGTTTAATATGATAATATGAAGTAATTTTAATTGAACCAAAATGTTAATAAAGACCAGAATGTTACCCTGATTGTACGGGTTGTCATCTAAAATGTATTCTTTATAGGAGTATGACAATATTATGTGTGCTAACCTTTTTATTCAGCTTTTCAATGCATTTGGTTTCATTTAATGTGAAGTATATTTTGAGAGAAATAAATGTTTTAGACGACAGTGGTCAGACTGTCACTGCACGGTTCCGTGTTACCCATGTTTCTGAACGAGGAACCATTTAAAATGTGTCTGCTGTTTGTGTATAATTCCAACTTCAATGATTAATATGTTCTTCCACGTTTCCCAAAATGTTAAGCTATGTAGGAACTTATCGAGTCGTTTAATTGTGATTGTTTTGCAAGCTGTCAAATATTCCGATGAATTGCTGTAAAGGTTCCTGTCCAAACCAATTAAGTTGTGAGTTATGTAAATCTTATATAAAAGTTTAATCAAATGTGAACTATGCGTTGTGACCATGTGATATCCTGATAAAGCTTTAATAACATGAATAGTAGGCATATGATATGAATGTGAACCTTATTATATGATAACGTCATCTTGTCCGTTCTATATAAAATAGTTTCCAGTATACCAACACTCTTACTTTCTAGTGTTATGACCTCAAAATAATGATGTATTGTTCGTATGTGATGTTAAAATCATAATTACCAGAGAAAGGTCTTGACAAGTGGTAGACTAAAATTTGAATGGTAAACCTATTAGCATGATATAGCAATATAATTGTTATGAGTAGTGTTGATTATGTTGAACGCTGTGAATCATGTTGATGTTCTTTCATATATTTGTGGTATATCGTTGTCTAGTTCACCGGGCTAATAAACTTTATGCCACCTTTATGCATGTTGTTATGTCACCAATTGAATTGCATTTGCTATGTTTAAAATTTGATCCTAATTTATTGAGTTATTAACTGGTTGATATGTGATTTACTTTTATTAGTCATGTGAATTCGTTTACTTTTATCGCTAAATTTTCATAATTTATGAGCTGCAATTTACCAGGATAGTGTTTTAGTAAATGAGAGCCAGAATGTTTCCGTACAGTTTTAAGTCCGATCTGTAGTTGAAAAATAGCCTTTGCTTGTGTTTATAATTGTCACAAACTACCATTTCAGCGTTTCAAAAGTTTTTCCAAAGGTTTCAAAGGTTTTAAATTTGTATTTCAAGTTGATGACTATCCATGATGACGCTTGATCTTTTAATAATTATAGTAACTGTTTGCAATATGACAAATTCTGTACCTACGTGTTGTTGAAAACCTGCCCGAATGCTTAATTGTTGCGCATTATATAAACCCTTACTTCACAAGACATGTATTTTATTAGTCTCATGATAAGTGATGTAAGTCGAGTTATACCTAAGTGATCTTGTTAACTTATTAATACCCAGATATGTTAAACGGTCTCGTTAGTCCATGATTTGTGTATATCTTGTGGAGTATGTCAATGTTCCATTTTTATTTACATTAACAAATTTTGCCTTATATCTTTCTATAATATGATAACGAACATGAAATGTTTTAATTTGTCAATTACGAACTCTGAGTTTCTTGATTATCTACGTTGTGGTGAATATATTGATTTGACGTTAAAATTTCAATAGTATGTGAGTATTAACTACTCTGATTCTGTTTTTCTGCGTAACACGATTTCTACCGATCCTAATACTCCTGTTGTTGTTCGAGGTTATATGATAACATGATAATTGCTATGGGTTCTTACGGGTACTTATTTAAAGTGGCATATCAGTAAGTATTCTCTTATTTTGACAGTTCTTTTCCTTGTTAATAAGATAATCCTTTTGTTTGCGAGATAAGCTGATTGTAAGGTAGGTAAACTTCTGGTAAATGATTAGCTGAGTTATTTATGATGATATTGTTTTGAGATCGAGGTTTCTGTTCGGTGTTTTATCAAGTTGTCGCATTCTTTGACCTTTACTCGTGGGTGAGTCGCTGAGAGTTTTACTCTCTAAGTGTTGAACAGTTCCTTTAAGGGAATATTTGATAATATTGTTATCAAAATCGAGATGAGAACTGGTCTTTGGTACCGAGCTATAAGATATCTGGCCGTAGTGCCATATTGTGTTTATGGTCCGGTGTGACCTTGGTGATTGAGTCATATTCTGAGTTGAGATCGATTTTGAAATGGATGTATTGATTGTGCTTATTCCGGCGGTTCACTCACCCCTTGTCTTTGGTCTTAGATTCGACGATGAGTGCGATCCTTGGTTACTTGGAATAAGATGGTATGAGAAGTGCTGAGTAAGACGAATTAATGAGCTGATATTTGCATAATGAGGTTACGGGGACGTAACCGTATTTTAAGGAGGATAGGATTGTCAAATCTTGATGAATTGTGATTTGGTTAATTGATATATTATGACTGGTTGACTGAAATTTACCATACGTGGAGTCTCCTGTTTGATTGCTATGTTGTGATCAATGTCCTGATCCTTTAAGTGTTAGGTATTTTATTTAGTATGTTAAACTTTGGGGACAAAGTTTTCTTAACGAGGGTAGAATGTAATATTTCGTGTTTAAAAGCTTATGTAAGCGTTACTTGTGATGGTTTTATGTTTGTTATATGTGTCGTTACTGTTATGGGATGGTGAACTTCGGGACGAAGTTCATTTTAAGGGGGGAAGACTGTAATACTCCGTATTTTCATAGTTCGGGATGGTGAGTGTTTTATATTCTGTCGGGACGAGATATAATTATAATCTATTTGATACGTATTTGCTAGTTGTCACGATAATTATTATAATATGTCTTGTGGACTTGTAACACTATTTTCATACATGGTTTATAATTAATTTATAATTAATTGTTTCAAGTTACGAGTCGGGAACGGAGTATAAGTCGTGAGCAACGTGTTGGGTTTGGACTCGACTAAACTATATGAACCGTGACAATGCTAACCCAACAAAATTTGTATGTAAACCCTAATAGTACTCCACACCCCAAAAACATATACATCGACATATACATTCCAACACAAACCCTAAATAATCTACCTCACCTTCTGCCTCCATGAACGTAAAAACAAACCCTACTCTCTCAATTGTCTCCCTTCTCAAGTACAGCAAGAACCGTAGTGTGATATAAGGAAGGATATAGAAGAAAACGCAGCAATAATCAGGCCTCACCTTTACGGTTCTTAGCTTGCACCGCATCAAGTTTGTAAGTGATTTATAATACCTTTCCATATCTTTACATCTTGATACTAAGGTCGTATGTAGTGTTGGTAATATGCTTAACCTGTTTATCATCTTTAAATCACCATAGGACCACCGTAACCGGCACTAAAACAACCGTGAATGTCGACAGTAAACATAATTCATACTCTTTACTGCGTGTTGTAGTCAGTCGCGTTTTGTTGCTTGTTCGTTCATATTTTGGTCTAATTCTGGTTGTGGGTCGTGAGTGATGGTAGTGGTGTGTGGGTAGGTGTTATGGGTGGTGGTAAGATGGTTGGTGGTCGTCGGGAAAGCCTAATAGACAGTCGTGAACGTAGTATGTCGGGAAGGAAAAAAAAACAGAGCAGATCAGAGTGTGTAGGACTGGGAAGTTTGGGCGGTTATTACGGTGGCTGTAGGTGAGATGAGTGGGAGATGGTACCACCCCTGGAACCACCGTGGGTCAGTGGTGACAACGGTGGTGGCCAGAGGTGGTGTGGGGTACGGTGGTGAGAGAAATCACCATGAGAAGGAAGGAGGGGCGCGTACGGATTCTGGGCCTTTATCAGGTGTCGTGTGGGCAGGCGGTTTAGAAGTGT
Organism: Silene conica; assembly: GCA_029255685.2. Classification (NCBI taxonomy): domain Eukaryota; kingdom Viridiplantae; phylum Streptophyta; class Magnoliopsida; order Caryophyllales; family Caryophyllaceae; genus Silene; species Silene conica. Next base: position 74,102,178 of record CM055312.2, read on the forward strand.
CGTGGGGGTGGCCGTGGTGGCTTCTGGTGGTGGTTAATGAGTGAAAGAGGTAGGTGGAAGTATGTAGTTGAGGTTGGGTTTAGGGGTGACAGTTGTCGGGGACCGGGCTGGCCACGGTGGCGTCGGAAAAGGGGTCGCAACAGATCACGGTGTCGGGATCTGTTTGTTGCTGTTGTTGTCGTGTCTGTTGCAGGGGCAGTCCAGGGGTCGTGTTTTTGATTCAGGGTCAGTGGGTGGTTCCTGGTGGTGCACCAAGGTGCAAGGTAGGCAGCCACCGTGGGGTGTGGCTGTTCAGGCGGTAGAAGTGGGTCGATGGGGGGGCTGTTTCGGAGGTGGTCAAGAGCTGGTGAGGGGGCTGTTGTACGATAATTGTGTTAGTAGTACGTGAAGTTGGCTTTGGCTAAATGTTATCATTCTTTTTATTATCATTTAATGTTAGTATGTATATTATAATTATTATCATGGCTATTACTATTAATGTATATTGTTATTGTATTGTGTAGGTTATTGTTGTTGTTACGAATTTTATAATAATTGAGTAATGAGTAATTTAATCGTATGCCATATATAGTAAGTCTATATATAGTAAGTTTTAATTGACTAGTGACGATTGATATGAATAAGAAGTTGATAATAATTGGTATGGATAAGTGTGTTGATATGTATAATTACAGTGTGGGATAAGTGTATCAATTATGAACATGATCGAATATTGTTGGTAGTGTTTGGTGGTATGGTTAGATGTTGATATTAAGTACTATTTATAGGAACTGAGTGCGAGGTGGAATATTCCTGGCAGCTGTCGGTTGTCCTTCTGCAAATTGAGGTAGGGAAATGTAATATGATTCATGTTATGACAGGAAATGTGTAAGTGATGCTTATTACGAGTTTGATAATTGATTATTACTGTACTGTGGATTGAATTGTTATTATTGATCACTGTGGAGATAAGGGTCTGTGTTTGGTGCGGAGATAAGGGTCTGTGTTTGGTGCGGAGATAAGGGTCTGTGTTTGGTGCGGAGATAAGGGTCTGTGTTTGGTGCGGAGATAAGGGTCTGTGTTTGGTGCGGAGATAAAGGGTCTGTGTTTGGTGCGGAGATAAAGGGTCTGTGTTTGGTGCGGAGATAAAGGGTCTGTGTTTGGTGCGGAGATAAAGGGTCTGTGATATGGCGTGGAGTATATTGGGTCTTGTGATCGGTGCGGAGTTTATTTGGTGTTGGATCGGTGCGGAGAAGGGATGATTGATCCCAATATACTTATGATAGTATTGTTATTTATGTTTTAGTTGTTTTACCTACTCAACCTCGCGGTTGACCCTGTGTATTCGTGTGACACCTACGATGATCCGGAATGGGGAGTAGATTTTTCAGGAAAGAGACAGATGAGCTAGGAGCTGGGACGGGAATATGAGATGCGGACTTGAGACCGACTTAGATCTACATCATATATAGAGTAGTCATCAGTTATGCTTTTATCTTCCATGTAGTCTATGTAACAACAAAAGTTTAAATTTGATCGGGTTTTATAAAGTACTTTGTATTGTTTTACTTTGTTATTCACTACCTCGGACTTTCCGAGATGATAACAGCTCTATTTATCCGAGAATGTCTTGCTAAAGGCTCTTGAATAAATTGGGGTGTTACAGATACATTACAAAATATATCAACAAGAAGCTAATCAACACCACCTCTAACCAAAGTACAAAAATACTCTCATGTCATTAGATAGATTTCACATAATCTACAGTACTGCCGCGCTCTACTTCAAAAATAGAAGATTTATAAAACTTCTATTGTAAAGCCATAAGGATGGATCAGTGAAGTTGGTGTTTTGCATGATTACGATCTTGTCCACTACAAGTCAAGGTTTCCGAGTAACCAGTTACCACCAGATTCTCACCTGTATCCAAGAAGAGATTCAGCTAGACATATCACTTTAGGCGTGATAAGCGGGCCGCCCATGTTTGACTTTACATCCGAGATAGACAAACTGAGACCTAAGTATACAAGATAAAAATAGCAGAGATCTCGATGGTAACCATCCCAATCTGTAAAAACAGAAATAATAAGAAACATTTAAATCATGAAGTATCAAAATACCAGATGGCATGTTGGCTGATAACTCTTTCTTAATATCGTAAATGAAAGCTCTGATGGTAGTCCGACCACAAACATCTAACGTATTCCAACTGAAAATAGCAGTTTCTTCAAGAGACAGAATATCTGTAGCCTATAACCAACGCATTGTTTAGATACCAGTCACAACTCACAACACAGAAGGACGCAATATTGCAATCAAAGATATACCTTTAATGCTGCCCAAACACCAAGTTCGCCCAAACAAAACCGAAATGTTGAGCTCAATTTTTTCAATTTAGAAGTTAGAGACTCTTGTATTGATTCTTCAACTCCCAAATTTTCTAGAGCCTTAATGTGCTGAAAAAGTTTTGGGGTTAGTATTATATATAGAATGGTAGATAGTAATAGAACACTAGGCAAAATGTGAAATAAATTCTTAGTGAACCAATCCCCCAACTGAGGAGGGTGCATTTGTCTTTTCACATAGTGGATTACATAAATATTAGCCCACCTGTCTTTTGAGTGAGCTGACACTCTCGATCAAATTGTTCTGTAATTGAGCAGGGATCTCTTCATCGTAAAGTTGAACCTTTGATTTCGGAAATGAAATATACTCGGCCAGCACAGCGTCACTCTCACAGGTGTAGACCTTCATTCCGCACAAAATTGTTACATGAATAAAAGTTAAAACAGGCTGTAAAACTGCAGTCAGGCTGCTAAAAGTATAACAAACACCCCTAGCAGGGCTAGGGTAGACATCCAAAGCAAATCATCATATGAAACAACCTTTGAATGCATCAAATTTTCGAGGAGAGAAATTTCTCTCCAATAAGAGTCATATGATTCGGAACCTGCATTGAAGTAGGAAGAATTCAATTAATATGTCTACATGACCATGTATTGGGGCAAATGGAAAAACAATACTTCTTCCGCTAGCAAGCATAGTCACAAAGAGGTAAACGAGTTCACCTTTGGCTTTCGATTTTACGGGAGAAGCAGTCATGCCAAATATCCTAGGGACTTCATTAGTATGCAACTGTCGGCCATAAAAGTCCTGCAAGGAGGGTACTGTGATTGCTTAGATAATGATGTGAACCTCACTTGCAGAAAATGACAAAATGATAATAAAAATAATAATAATTACACTTAAAAGGGTTACATTAAATCTACCATGAGAGTCATATGATTCGGAATTGTTACATTAAATCTACCATGAACCAACTAGATTTCAGCATGCATATTAGCAGATACAGAATTTGTGCAGTAAAACAACAATTTACTGACAGTAAATAAATTCTGTAACTAAAACTTATGAGAACCCAGATTGCCCCATTCTTATTGATCTTAGCAAACTCTTTGCTGTTTCTTTTTCCTGCAAAGACATTGTGCTATACTGCTGTCCCATGATGTAAGTGTTGATACTATGGTTTCAACTGCTCTAGATTAAAAACTGAAACTTTATGATTATCCCAATTCCATCCCATTTCCTAATTAAAATTTGGCCGTAATTAACACGAGCCACTACTCTCTTGGTCGGAATGTCAGTACAGACCCCCTACCCCTAATTAGTATTGTAATAGGCGAAAAGGGAACCAGTAACAACAACAATTTAGTCACTAAAACGAGAAATTAAAGCCAAAATTCACAGAAAATGGTCTCAATTCGTGTCAAATAAGCGAATAAAACTTACATTAATCGGCGAAAAAGCTTGCAACTGATGAATTGAAGAAGGTATGTGAAGTTGAAATTGAAGTTGAAGAAGCACGAAGTGACGAAGTTGATGAAGATAATCGAACTGACGAACTACGGAATATTAGAATTCCTAAGATAATCGAACTGACGAACTGCGTCAAGTTGAAGAAGCGCGAAGGGTTCATCAGTTTCATTGATTATGGAAGAGAACAGTACCATGAATATTAGAATTCCTAAGTTTATTTTCGTAGTTGATTTTTTTTTTAATTTATATTAAATACGTCAGTTTTAGTTTGAAACTGAAGCAAATTCTCAAAAGTAAATATGTCGGTTCTGATAAATAACTGATGCAAAAATGAATTATTAGTCAAATGCATCGGTTTTGAGAACAACCGACGCAAAATTAATCACGTACCCAAATGCATCAGTTCCTTCTTAAGAACTGACGCAAACACCTCCTCTATATTGTAAAATTGGATTCCCGCCCAAAATAAGTACTATTTGCTTCAGTTCTATTAGAACCGACGTAAATCCCTTGACGCAATAGGGGATTTTTGTACTAGTGTTGCATGCAACACAGGTGGTCTGGTTGTTGCCTTTGGTTATGGCGTTCAAGTCTTTCATCGGCCGGGTTTGGGGTCGTTGCCGTCCCTGCGACACCTTGTCCTGTCACCGTCGCTTGGTTTCCTACCCAGGGGTGATCCCCCCATTTCCCCCACCCCTGGTTTGTCTGTGGTTGTGTTGATGAGTATAGCTCATCCCTTCTTCTTTTTTATGAGGTCGTGTTTTGGGTCCGATATGGTGATCCCCCCATTTCCCCCACCTATTGGTTCCTTTTCTCGTATTGTCAGGTTAGTCTGGTCGCTTGTGTGTGGTGGTCCTGGGAGGTGTCTATGGGTAATACAGTTTTCTCGATCTTCCTGTGGTGTCTTTTGGGTTTGTTGGGTGCCCTGGTTCGTGTTATTTTTTCGGATGTAGGACCTTTGCTGGTCCTTTTATGGTCATCGGGTCTTTCTTTTAGATTTGAGGAATCTGGGTAGTTTATTTTTGGTTTGAGCGGCCTTTTGTGGTTTTATGTTGGGGTTGATTGTTTTGATGTTGTGGTTCAGTTGGAGGTTGTTGGTTGTTGGGATTTTTATTTGAGTTTTTGTGATGTGTTGGGTAGGGTGAAATCGGGTTTGACAATGTTCGTGGTTGGTCGGATGTGGTGGTCTCAACTTTAATGACTCCCATCGTTCAATTCATTGTCTGCTTTTATGTTTTAATAATAAGCTTCTTTTATGGGAGACTCTCCGTTAAGTATAATTATTTTCTATGGAATAATGGCCTTTCAAAGGCGTCGTTGGTAGTCACTATGCGTAGTGTTGGTGTTTGGTTAGTCTGGGAATGCTCTTTTGTCCTTGTTATCAGTTTACTTGCTTTCTTGGGTTATTGGTCTTTGGACTGTTGGGTTCGTTCTTCAAGGTGCAGGAGTTTCGACTCCTCTGAAGACAAGCTTGCTCGGCTCGTTCTTCCACTTTTCTTTCTACGCTCTTGTGGCGTAAGTGTACCTGGATCGTCCTGTTGACCTATGAGAGTTATTGGTACTGTTGATGACAAGGATAATTTTGTTCGTTGCCAATCTATTCTTCACCCTCCTACTTGTGTTACTACCACTTCTTCTATTGTAATTTTTAGTTTCCTAAATGTCTTTAGCTTTGTTGGGTTAGTTTTTCTATTTGAGACTCTAGTGCAACATAGCTGGTCATCTTTCTAGTCTTGTAACGGTTGGGGTAGTTTAAACTACCCTTTTTCCACTTTGTCAAAAAAAAAAAGTTTTACAATCAATAAATTTTTATTTACTCTGAGAATTCATCATAAACTCTGAGTAACTACTTCATCTTGTCAAAAGAATTTGATACATAGAATTTAACATGGTATCATTGTCAAAATTCGATCGGAATTTGATGATTTATTCATCATTTTGATGTTTTGATTACATCAAATCTCTGAAATTCATCATCATTTGTGATTACTTCTGGCAATTTTTCTGTTTTGTTCTTAAAATTCTTACAAAATTCATACACATCTTACGCTGCTATTTCAACTTTCATACAATGTCGACACCTCCTGCTTCATCTGTTTACAAAGATCCTCTTCATCTCACTACTGATGATCAATCTTTGTTAGAACTTCTTCCGCAAGTGTTTTCTAGCAAGTCTTTTCTTCACTGGTCCAGAAACATGCGAATTGCTCTCATTTCGAAGAACAAACTCGATTTCATCAATGGAACTTGTCCTCGATCTCCTGCAACTAGTGATCGTCAAATGGATTGGATTCGCACAGATTATACTGTTTTGCGATGGATTCAATTCTCCCTTTCTGATGACATTGCCAGAAGCTTGTCTTATGTTACTTCTAACAAGCAAGCAATTGTGGGATGAATTGAATGAAAGATTCAATCAATCAAATGCTCCTTTTCTCTATCAGCTTCACAAAGAAGTCACTCAAATTCAGCAAGGTGATCTGTCCATTGTTGAATACTATGCCAAACTACGATCTGGCTGGGAGGACATTCGTTCTCTAGATCCTCTTCCAGAATGTGATTGTGGTAAAATATCTTCTTGCACATGTAATATTATCAAGAAAATTGTTGACAGAGAGAATATTCATCATATTCTGGATTTTTTTATTGGATTGGAAAAGAAGTACGATTCTATTCGTGATCATATCCTTGCTTTGGATCATATTCCTAACATCAATCATGTTTATGCTAAGCTCCATCAAGCTGAAGTTCAAATGAACCTGACTGATACTGAACCTGTAGCTAATTCTGATACACTTGCATTAGTTGCTACATCTAAAAATGTCTGGAGAAAAGATACAAAGAAGACAAAATATGATAATGCTGCTAATCAGTCAAAACGACCAGATAAACCAGCTTATTGGTGCACGTACACGTTGTGCCAAATATGGTCATACGCTTGACTATTGTTGGGTGCACAAAAGAGAGCAGGGTAAAACAGCTGGTACCAATGCTCCAAAACCTGCTGCTGGTACATTTGTGACTTCTCACAGAAGGATTGTAGTTAATGCTGCCGAAGTTAATAATTCTGATCCTGACACTCCTCTGGACTCCAATTCTAGCAACGTCCCTACTATGCTAGATGCCTCCTTTGTGCAAGCTGTGGCGAAGGAGTTACTCAAGATGCAGTCTCAATCTCCAAACTTTGCTGATATTGCTGGACCTTCTCAGCTGTTAGGTATACTCTTGGCTACTAGTGCTCATATTCATGATCATGATCTGTTACATATGAATTGGATTATAGATTCTGGAGCCTCTAACCATATGACATACATCATATCTCATTTTCAATTTATTACACAACTACAGAAACCTTTAGCTGTTACTTTACCTGATGGATAGACTAAACTGGTTCATCATACTGGGAGTGTACAGATCTCTGAGAAATTACTCCCGCATAATGTCTTATACCTTCCAGACATCAAACATAATTTGCTTTCTCTAGGAAAATTACTCTTAGATCCCAAACTTTGTGCTAAGTTTACTTCCACTAGTTGTGTTATTCAGGACAATATAACTGAAGAAGTCTTATGCTCAGGCTTGAAGAAAATAGGCATCTATTATCTTAGTCATATACCTAAGAATAAGACTCATGACATTGTATCTAGTAAAGCATGTATAATTGTCAATGCTGTCATAACCAATGTAAACTTGCTGCATGCTAGATTAGGCCATAATGCTTTGTCTACATTGAAACATCTAGTACCTCAAGTATGTTCTACTGTTAATGATAAATCATTTCATTGTGATACTTGTCTGATGGCTAACCATCACAAAATCCCATTTCTCATCAGCTCCCCTGTCACACATGCTCCTTTTTGAATTGATACATATTGATCTTTGGGGACCTTATAGGATTTTAGCCATTAATGGTGCTTCCTATTTTTTAACCATGGTAGATGATGTTAGTAGAACCACATGGACCATGCTTTTAAAACAGAAGGATCTTGTTGGTCAGACCATAGAACATTTCTTGGCATATGTTAAGAATCGGTTTGGGACAACTGTTAAAATCTTAAGGTCTGATAATGGTACTGCGATTTTGCAAAGGGACTACAACAAATTATTTCCTGAAAATGGGGTATTGCATCAAACATACATACCTGGTAATCCTCAGCAAAATGGGAGGGTAGAACGCAAGCATAGACACTTACTTGAAGTTACAAGGGCACTTAAGATTCAATCACACCTGCCAAAGAAGTTTTGGGGTGATTTAATTCTTGCTGCCACACATATTATAAACCTCCTACCCACTGCTGTTTTGAAATGGAAAACTCCTCATGAATGCTTATTTGGCAAAGCACCTGATTATGATCATCTAAGGGTTGCGGGGTTTTTATGCTATGCTCTACTAAGTGCTAAACATGATGGTGATAAGCTTGCAGATAGAGCTATCAGGTGCATATTTTGGGATATCCCATGGGAAATAAAGGCTACATGCTATATGATTTCGCAAGTCATAAAGTCATATTCAGTAGGGATGTGGTGTTTAGAGGACACATCTTTCCATTATGTCCTACTTATACCATGACAAAGAATACTTTTGGTATTCAAGGATTCTCTGCAACATTTCCACTGGTAGAAGATGTTCTTGTTACTGATACAGGAACACATACTACTACTTCAAATAGTATAAATTCTCCTACAAACAATAATACATCAGATATTATTAATGACAATAATACAAATACACTTTAGCACAATCTTGTCAATTATACTGTTGAGACAACAGTTTCTCCGGTTGATGACCCTGCACCAGAAAGTCTACTAGACAAAGAACTATTACTTCCAAAGAAACTTAAAGACTATGATTGTAAAGGTGTTCCTCCATCTATCACAAACACTTCTACCACGTCTAATGCCATACCTCATTCTGCTCTAACTGCAATCATTCAATTTCAAGGCTATACTCCTCAATACCAGATTTCCTGTAACAATGTCCTGCAAATATATGAACCTTTCACCTTTTATCAAGCAAAGGATGATCCTCACTGGCAGTAGGCCTTGAACAAGGAAATCCAAGCTTTAGAGGAAAATAAGACTTGGGAGCTCACATCATTGCCTCCTGGAAAAAGGGTAATAGGAGCAAAATGGGTGTATAAGATAAAGTTCAATCCTGATGATTCTGTGGAAAGATACACGGCCAGATTAGTGGCTAAAGGATATAGCCAAATAGAAAGGAATGATTACAACCATACCTTCAGTCCAGATGCTAAATTTACCAAAGTAAGGTGTATCATTGCACTTGCTGCAGCAAAAGGATGGCCGCTTCATCAACTGGATATCAATAATGCCTTTCTTCATGGATTTCTAGATGAGGAAGTCTATATGAGAAAACCAGAAGACTATGACAATGGTAAAGCAGATGATGTTTGTCTTCTCAAAAGATCCCTGTATGACTTGAAACAAGCCTCTAGACAATGAAATTTTGAATTGTCAAAGTTTCTGATTAAACATGGCTTTGTGAAAGCTAAATCAGACTATTCTTTATTTACCAAAGAAAATTCTTCGGGAACATTTGTTGCAATCGTGGTGTATGTTGATGATTTGTTAGTAACAGGCAACAACATCCTTGAAATACATGCCATCAAGCATCATTTAAATGAAGTTTTCACAATCAAAAATCTGGGCAACCTCGGATATTTTCTTGGCATTGAAGTGTCTAGATCCAACAAAGGCATCTTACTTAATCAAAGAAAATACATTGTAGATATTCTCAAAGATGCAGACATGGTGAATGCTAAACCATCAAAGTTTCCTTTACCAACTGGACTGAAATTATTTGTTGATGAAGGGAATATTTTGGATAAGCCAGAATTATACAGAAGAATCATAGGAAGGTTATTATATCCGAACTTACTAGGCCTGAGATTAGTTATAGTGTCCAGCAGTTAAGTCAGTTTCTGAATGAGCCAAGGCAAGCAACCTCACTTCAATGCTGCTATACATCTAATAAGATACCTAAAAGGTACTCTGAATATGGGACTGTTTTATCCTGCTAGCATAGATCTTGTTTTACACAGTTATTGTGATGCAGACTGGGGATCATGTGTTTTTTCAGGAAGATCATTGACTGGCTACTGTATATCTCTGGGAACTTCCTTACTTTCATGGAAAAATAAGAAGCAAGCTACTATTTGCAAGTCATCTGCAGAATCTGAGTATAGAAGTATGAGTCAGACAGCCAGTGAGATTGTTTGGATAAACGAGTTGCTCAAAGAGTTACAAATAGAGGTACCTACACCCATTACATTGTGATAATAAAGCGTCTCAACACATTGCTGAAAACCCAGTTTTCCATGAGAGAACTAAACATATTAAACTGGATTGTCATTACATTCGAGGGCAGATTACATCAGGCTTAATTAAAACTGCTCATATATCCACTGCACATCAACTAGCTGATGTATTGACAAAGGCTCTGGGTGAAAAACAGCCTGCTTATCTTATTGCCAAGTTAGGACTTGTTGAAGCTCCACCATAAGTCCAACTTGAGGAGGGGATGCTAATAGTATGCTTGTCATAGCCACATTTGCTTGTAACTAACTGCTAGCTCAGAACAGATGACAGCTACATAACAGGCAACAATTGACAGCCACATAATAGTTTGTTACAGAGTTTGTTATAGAAACTATTACAGATATTTTGTTGTAGATATTTTGCATTCTCAATGTATATATAGACAGATGTATCAACTATGTAATTAAGTTTTACAATCAATAAAATTACACTTTTATTTACTCTGAGTATTTATCATAAACTCTGGGTAACTATTTCATCTTGTCAAAAGAATTTGATACATAGAATTTAACAATTACACATTCGCAACAAGTGTTGTGTTTTACGCCTACAACCCTGTATTAAGGTGTAAGACACATTAAATTTGATGGTTGCGACAAATGTTGACATTAGTGTCAGGGTGGTGGTGACTTTTGTGGTCATCTTGTTGTCTTCGGCCTTTCTCCAGGTTTGTAACTTAACCTTCGGTTAGGACCTTTACCTACTTTCCTCTCTTTTCACGTAACTCATCAACGCCCTTATTATTGGAAACCACCAAACATACTTCCAATAGCTTTAGCAATCATGTATATTTTAAGACAAATTAATTTTAAAGATTTAATGGTCAGTGTTTAGATCAAAGTTGGGATGTTATTTCAAATCTTTTTTGTTGAGCGATAGATTGATTACTGGTACTTCATTTGGTGGAACTTGACGGTGGTTAGGTAGCAATCATAGATATGAAATTGTCGGAATTTTAAAACAAGATCGATTTGCATGTAATCTCAAATGTTTTGGGACAAATTGCACTTACCGAAACGTCCGCGGCTAAACTACAGTTACCCCAGACGTTTAGGGGTAATTTACTATTTACCCCATTATCCCTTGTGTTTGCTCAAGTTAACCCCAATTGAATTAATACAACTATAATCTTACAATGGTGTAACAGACCATCACTTAGAGTGTGTTTGGATACAATTTTAAGAGAGAAAGGGAGGGGAGGGAAAGAGAGGTGAGGGGAGGGGGAGGGGGAGGGGGAGGTGAGGGGAGGGGAAATGTAGTTGTTTGGATAATGAAATTGTTGAAAGGGAAATGAAAGGGAAGTAAGAGGGACATGATATATTGGATAGAAGATGCTATAAAATATGATGAGATAAAAATATGTTTGTGAATGTATATTGTTAAAAATATCCAACATAATTGTTCTCAATTGTGAGTGTATTACATTTTTTAATAAGGAAAAATTATCTTTTCATAATTTAAAGAGTTTTTTTGTTTTTACCACCTATTGACTATTGAGTCCTAAAGTTTACCTATTACCACCTATTGACGCCATTTTTGTCAATAACCACCTAATTTTTTGCGTATTACCACCTAATTTGCAGTATGTTGACGAGTTTTCTTATTTATCGCCTCAGGTACATTTTATCGACTCTCTATTGTTAACAATGACCAAACTACCCTTTACCAAATATTATACACATTCACCCTTTTTATTTCACTCAACTATCGGTAAACTACCGTGATACACAATTATTCCCCAAATTAAACCATCGTTATTCTAGAACCCTAGAAATTGGGCATTTTTTCACATTCAAACAAGGTAATTTTGTGATGATCACACCCACCAGCTAGGGGTGTTCATAAAAAACCGAACCGCAAAAACCGTATCGCAAAACCGGAGAACCGCATGTTTTCGAGGTTCGGTTCACCGAACCGTTAAGGGCAATTAGGTTCGGTGAACCGAACCGGTTAATTATGAGTGCTGCCGGTTCGGTTCAGGTTCAGCTAAAAAAAAATTACGGTTCACCGAACCGAACCGTATAAATTAATTTAAAAAAAATAAAATAAAGCGGAAAACTAAAGTGAAAACTGAAAACCCTAAAGCCCAAACCCACTGCTGCCACTCCCCCTCACAATTCACTCTCCCTCAGATTGTCCAAACACAATGCCTTGGCGTCATTTGGGCTGAAATTGTCGTCATTTTCAGTTGGAAATTAGGAATCAAGTTTTGGCCAAGCCAAATGTTTATGATATTTTGATTTCAATGTTGAAAATTAAAATTTATGTAGGTTCGAGGTTCACCGAACCGTTATGTAAGGTTCACCGAACCGTAATAAACCGTATACAAAGGTTCGGTTGAGGTTCGGCTTTTAGCTGAACCGTGTAGTAGGTTTACCGCACATATGGTGCGGTTCAGTTAACCGAACCGTGAATGAACAGCCCTACCACCAGCGGCAGAAAGCGCATTGGTAACAAAATTACTTGAACTTTTATCATTTGCACCATTATTTTTCTTGGGTTGATGCTAAGACTGAGCTTGTTGTAACAAGGCTCCATCAATCAAATTTTCAACCATAATTCCACTAACACCTTCAATATCAATCCCCTGCCTCCTCAACCATTCCTCTTGAAAATCAACCTCATCCCAACATTCGAACATATAGATGACGACGAAGAAAACGATTCATCACAACTCCTCCAACTATTAAATTTATTTTGCTAGTTGATTATGTGATCAGATTCCACCATATTATTCCCTCTACACTCAAAAGGGTAACTATAAAATCCAAAAATTCAATGGCCAGATAATAAAAACTACAAAATAACCAAAAATCAATCAAACATTCAAATAAAAATCAAACCTTCAACTCCCATGTTATTTACATACAGTGGCGGACCTAGGAAATTGGAGCCGAGGGGGCACTAATTTTTTTTAACGCGCATTTTTATGCGCGTCTAAGACTACATTTTTTAAATTTTTGTTTAAATTAGTTATTATTATACACATAAAAGAATAAAAATAAGAATAATCAGTCTTATAGATATTTTTTTTAAAAAATAATGTCTTCTCTAAAATATTTTAAATTTTAAATATATGTAAAAACAATATTTGTATTGGTTAATATAACTAACATTAGTTGTTAATTTACAATAAAAGTAAGTGGTTCAATGGTTTAGAATTTGTTAATTCATCCGAAGGTCATGTGTTCGAATCACAGTTGAAGCAATTTTTACATATATATTTGAACAAAGTGGACTTGGGGCTCAAAAAAATATATACTTAGTGAAATGTTGCTAACAAGGTTTGAACCCAAGACCACCTAGATAGAAATCACTACCTTTACCAACTATGCCATGACAGCTTCACATATATATAAGATACTTTTAAAAGATTTATTCTGAAAATGTTACGGGGGCACGTGACCCCGCGGGACCCCTCCTGGGTCCGCCACTGTTTACATATGCAAATACGCCACTGTTTACATATGCAAATATTTGGATCAAAATAGAAACATGAATCATAGAGTATACACAAATTTTCATTTGTAACGGTCGATATCCGTGACAAGTTGGTGAAGGGTCAAATAAAACCCATATGTGAAGATAAAGACAAATCATTTGAGATTTCCCATGCATACGACTTTTTGTCTTATTTATTTGTATGAGTGGTATTTGACCCGTCACAAGCTTGTGACGGATAATCCGTCACAAGTAAGACCTATTGTATAGTATATGATATTAGGAATTAGGGGTTACAACTAAATTACCCCACTTGAATGTGGAAAAAATGCCAATTTCTAGGGTTCTAGAATAGCGATCGATTCAATTTGGGGAATAATGTGTGTCACAGTAGTTTACCGGTAGTTGAGTGAAATAATAAGGGTGAGCGTGTATGATATTTGGTAAAGGGTAGTTTAGTCATTGCCATTAATAGAGAGTCGAGAAAATGTACCCGAGACGATAAATAAGAAAACCCGTCAACATACTGCAATTTAGGTGGTAAAACGCAAAAAATTAGGTGGTTATTCGCAAAAGTGAACTCAATAGATGGTAATTTGTAAAATTTAAGACTCAATAGGTGGTAAAAAGCAAAAAAAAACTCTAATTTAAATGAGTGTTTTCTTTTCAAATCTTTCCTCCCGAGGAAAAAAGTTAATTTGGTCTAAATGAGAGAAAATGCATCTTTACATTTCTTTCCCCCTCATTTCCCTCCCTCTAAATATTGTATCCAGATAAAGGAAAGTTGATCCTTCCCTTTTCCTCCAAATCCCCTATCCAAACAAAGCCTTATAGAGTTAAAAGAGTCGCAGTTTTGAATTTCTCTTCGAAGATACTGAGGAAACTGATGCAACTATGCAAGTAACCAAAGTCAATAGTTTGAAGATAATGTTGGATTTAGGACAATGACACAGAAACAACTTTTCGTAACTTTCATATTTTCAACAGTGTCTGCATTTGCTACTAATAAAAGTTGCAAAACATCCAAGTCACCCTGCATAACAACCGTCTGTGTCCAGTTCCAGTACCCTTCCTCTTTTCATTTAGCAATAGTTCTAGTATAATTTGGGCAATCAGCTAGAGTCTATCCAACCGGATTTGTTCCGAAAAATTAATAATACCTGAGAAAACTAATGTAAATGTAGCATAAGTTAACACCACCGTCAGACTCAGCACATGCTCAACATGGTTACATGAGTGACAATAAGTAACCCAATTGACATTAGACAGACTGAGAAAGACAAAAAAAATACTAGAAGGAATAACCAAAGCATAGTTGAGTGAGTCCCCTCGAAATTGGTCACCAAGTGGATCGAATGTGCACAACATTACCCATGTCATGTGTTAACACTTAAAACTACAAGAGATTGTTTCTAACTAACGAGTAAATATCAACACTGCAAATGACTTCGGCTTTCATTACATATATACGTCATTGATGGATGTATGGACTAGCCGTGGAAAGAGCTTGGAGGATCAGGTAAGCTTATGTTGTAACAATAACAAAAGATGAACGGATAAAATTCTAGTTGGCGGACTTGAAAACGTAATTCATGAAACCATATTTATACTTGGGGAAGCTGTTGTTTCTATACAGTGAAAATAAACAAGGTATACATCGCAACACTCAGCTGCATATTTCAAACAGGAAAAATGCAGCAATATGTAATCTTGAATATTCCTTTTCTTCACCCATCTCCAACTCGATTTCTGTTTCTTTTTTTATACTTTACAACCCTTTTGTGCCGGAAAGGGGAAAGTGAAGGCAGAAAAAAAAAAGATTGATATACCTGGGGAAATACATTAAGGCTAACTACTTATGAATTTGCACCGGCTATTGTTCTGAAAATCCAGGAGTATGTAAATAATGTCCTGCAGTGGCAACAGAAATCTTTAATTTATCACTTAGTCCTTGACGTAAATGTTGTACAAAAACAACATGAAATGAGACATTAAGTGAGATGTATATGCATAAGACAGTCACAATATTTCATAGTTCAGACTAGGTAGTTCAACGTTTCAAATGCAAAAAGAATGAATAAAGTATTAAATACCTGCCTTCAACTTAAGGGCACAACAGTCATTGTCATGAAGTGAAAGCGAAAATTCTATCAGCTATATTTGTGCGGCATATTGGGCACTCGGAACAAGCCAATGAACAAGGTTTACACACTGCAAAGAAGTTATACAGAGGTCAAAAAAGAAACCAGTATGATTAAGGGGTATAAACTAAAAAGAAAGCAGAGGGTTGTGAGTGCTCACAACAAAAATGTCGGCAAGGAAGAAGAATTGCTGCTGTAGGTGATTCATAACACACTTTGCATTGATGGGAATTTGTTTCTCCGTTGGTCATGTGCTTCTCCTTTTCTTTCATTTCTTGCATTCTTGCCTGAAACATTAAACAAGGGTGCCCATTCGGAATCATGAGTACAAAAAGCCAGTGTGCTGAGACTTGATCTAGCATAAACTTTCCAAAACTCGCTTGGACTGATACTATAGCTTTTTTTTTGGTGATACTTCATCTTTACTTGGAGATATTTCACTTTTGAGTTTGGTTTTATTTTTGTAAGCATATGAAGATAGCCCGAGAAGACCTACGTCAATTCTCCACCATACAATATATAGCGAAATAAGAAACATAAATTATCGTCTAGAATGGAATAAAATTGCATATATAAAACTATTTGGCGGAGAAACAGAAATTTGAAAAAAATGATGTCCTAGAAGCCATTTTACAAGCAAATTTACATCCAAGCAAAATCTAAGAAAAAAACCAGATATGCAATGAAAAGTAAAGGTTATACCTTTAGGCGAGCAACTAGAGGTTCTTCTCGAGGAGCGTCTTGGACTAGTTTGTTTACCTCCAAAGGCTGTGCTTCTTTCTGAATGTTGTTCTTAATCACACCAGTGACCCCATTTTCATTTAAGAGCTCTCTATTACTTGGCCTCTCTTCAGTTACAGACTCAGAGACAATGCCCCCCTCTTTCTTCAACTTTGCAACAAGAACCCACATATTAGCTAGATCATTTTCTAGAGCTGCCTCTCGTTTCTTAGCCTCTTCAACCCTTTTTCTGCATTCCTCTTCTACAAACTCCTTTTCAGCCAAAGCAGCCTCAAGAGAAGCTTCCCTCTGCTTCCTTGCTTGTAGCTCCATCTTGAGGTCTTCTGGGTCTAAATTATACGAGTCAAAGACGTCATAAACGCCACCAGAAATATCATTAACTCGACTAGAGTAACGATTTTTCTTTCCTGCCTTCAGACCATTGCGAGTCCCATTAGCTGTTTGACTTCCTCGGGAATGAGCAAACTCATGTGAAGCCTGCAGGTCTTTTTCTAATTTTGCATTCTGAAGTGAGAGTTTAGTCACTTCAGCCGCCAAGTTTTTTAGCTCAACTGCTGCAGCCGAAGCTAGTTCCTTCGCATATGAAGCTTCCTCTGATAGTTTTTGTTTTTGTACTCGTAATCCACTATTTTCTTCTAAAAGCTGAACATGTTCCAACTTAAGTTTCTCATTTTCAATCTCCTGGATAATGGTGGGTAAACAGAAGACATCTTAGTCCACAACTTTCTGTAACTCTGTAACAAACAAATTATATTTGTAGCTCTGTAATTAACATTTTTTTTCCGGCTAGCTCTTGCAAGACCGCACATGAGAAATTTCGGAACACAAGTAATAACGACTGTATTAAATGTTATTATGGTTAGTTAGACTGAAAATAGAGCGCTTTGTTTCACAAACAAATATAATGTGAGATTGTCTCATTTGATGATTTGTGAATTTAGCTAGTCTAAACTTGAAAACAGACCGTGAATATGTTTTCACACATTCCAATAGTTAGCTTTAGACACAGTGATGCTCTAATCTAACATATTGACCAGAAATCATTACCTGTGACTGAACTTTCTTTTTCAATTTCCCAGTGTATTCATCTGCCAATGCATTTTCAGGAGGTAAAGACAACTTATCAACAGCGACAGAGGCCAGCTGCCTTTCCAGAGCATCTATCCGCTCGTGTAGTTCTTTATTCTCAGCACACTAAAACAATACAACATCAAAGTTAAAATGAGCACTTTTGGCGTGAGCAACTAATTCGATATACAGGCAGAAAGCCATGCAAAGTAACAATTCCTACCGTATTTTGAAGTTGTTCTTGAAGAATCCGATTATCGGCTGCTCTGATCTGCAACAAACAGAAAATTGGTCACCCTATAGGGTCAAAAAAAATTAATCAACAAGACTTAACCTTAGTTAAGACACACTTAGACACCATGAAAGGATCTTTAATTATTCTAGGTGATTAATAACTCAAAACAAAATAACTGATGACTTGGTAAGTGACCAAGAAACATGTCAACGTTTTTTACTGCAAGTAAAATAAAGATAGTCATAGAGATACTACATGGGCTAAAAGTGAAAGAGTTTTTTTGTGATAGCACCTAACATTTACACTGTTGAAGAAATAGTACTTAAAGTTATTTTTTTCGCCCAACAGCACCTAACATTTACACTGTTTGAAGAAAGAGTTTTTGTAGATAGCACCTAACATTTACACCAACCCAGTTTCCGTTATAAAAAGTCAAGATTCCACCTTGACTAACGGTAAAACTGATTTAACCTTATTTCTTCATTCTTTCTTTCCACAAATGCATTGTAGAAGTGATTGACAATGGGTCTTATTCTTAAGTGACTTATTTTCATTCAACAAGTCATTTATAACACTTTTTTTTGCCAATAAGTCATATCTTCATCAATCCACTTGAAAAAACACCCACTCAAACCCGTCTCTACATTGTAAAACTTGCAGGCCATGAATCCCTTGCCCGGATTTTGATGTGTCCGTGATGTTTTCCTAGCTACTTGAATGCCATAATTGCATCTCACCCGCTTTGTTGAGTTTGAGGATGAGCTTGAATAAGACATATTGGGTTGAAAGGATGGTGAGGAAGAGGAGAAAATTGGACAAAGTAAGCCCAATTTGGGGTTTAAATTTGAGAATGGAGGAATAAATAACTAAGAAGGAGGTTACGTAAGGATTTAATTGAAGGGAAATTAGCAAAAGGAGAAATTAAGTTTAGAAAAGGATGATGAAGAGGGTAATAAAATGCATCCGGGAAAAAAATAAAAAAAAAGCGTCAAATCAATTTTACCGTTGGTCAAGAGGAATCTTGACTTTTTTTGACGGAAAAATGATTTTGGTGTTATTAGACGAAAAAACAGAAAATTATAGGTGTTGTTGAGCAAAAAAAAAAATAACTTTAGGTACTATTTCTACAGACAGGGTAAATGTTAGGTGCTATCTACCAAAAAAACTCAAAAGTGAATGATGAAATGGAGCTCAGTCGTGGACATTAATTTGCTCTAGTGATTCATATAACGCTTTAGTGAATCAACTTGTAGCATATTTGTCACAAGAGTAAACATGAATGAGCAATTAGTTGAGCTATTGAGAATTTGAGACCTGGGCAGTAGGCATCCCACTTTCTAACATATATTTCAAGAATTTTATTCTCATGTAATGCCAAGTACGAGGCCTCCATATTTATTCCATGCCACCACCAGACACACACAAAGGGGCCTTAACAACCTTCTAACACAGTTTTCATGAGTTTGAGTCTCATGTAATGCCAAGTAGGCAGTCCCTATACCTTTCAATCCCAGTGAGACCCACACACAAACAGAGGGGATTTAGCAACATAAACAAAAATGAATTGGAGGTAATAAATGTCCTGAAACTACAACAAATCAACAATGCAACACTCACCTCTAACTCAAAATCCTTTTGGCTACATTCAGTCTTCAATCTTGATACAGTCTATCAATAAGAGGTAAAAAACGTTTCTGAGTATCAAAAAAATCACCAGAAGCTTAAAATGCATACAAAAGTAGCTAAAAGACAACCAAACTATATTGACAGAGAATTAGAACCTGCTGCATATCGATTAAGGAAGCATTAGCTACTGAAGCCTCACCACTCTGGATAATGCGCTGCTCAAGAAGCCTCATCTGCTTTCGCTTTTCTTGGATTTCACGTTCCAAATTTTGGATCTGCATTGAAGAACAAAATATAAATGAGCATCAATCTATCAAAAAATCCATGAGCCCTCATATATACGTTGTATAAAAACACAAATATCACTGTCATTGATTTTCTCTTATTCGAAAGCAGGCCATAAAATATGGCAGCAAAAATTTCACTCTTATCTTCAGGAAAGATCAGAAATATAGTATCCACGCTAATCAAAATGACACTTTCAGAGTGTAGTAATGTTCTTTTCTACAACCCCGAAAACTTAAACACTTCAACATGCATCACAGAACCAGCTAGAATGAGAAGAGATGGACATACTTGTGTCTTTGAAGCATCTGGATCATTCATAGATTGCTCCACCAACCGCTTAAGTGTGCTTGTACTAAAAGCAATTTCTCCAGCAAGCATTTTCACTTGTTCCACAATAAGATCCATCTCATCGGACATTGTTATATCATCCTGCACCCCGTCAAATGGCATAAATTTATAAGAAACCTGAAAGACGAAGTAAATAAAGACGAACAAGGTGCGCAGTTTGCATCTCCTGCAGTAAAATAACACAAAGCACAACATGATCTCATTCGATAACTTGAAAGTGTACTATGTTCATGTGGCCATGATTGAGATTTTGAAGAACATCACAACAGATGCGGCAAATAAACGCAGCTGTTACCCCAAAAATGAATACGCAATACGTGTATCACAAATCTCAAGGTTTACAAAAGGTAAACGAGGATCTAGGGTGAGATAAGTTTTTGTGCCGGAGAAATGTGCAAGAAAGTCGAGTAAATTAAAGCACTAATGAATTAAAAAAACTATACACTTCAATATTCTTTTAAAACTTTTACCTCAGACTATTTGAGCAATGATTCTTGTACATGACTTTGAATAATTTTTAGATTAAGGTTTATTGTTGTTATTGTTACGAACTTCTGATAAGCAGAATAATAATCGCCAGTTAGGCACAGAATATCCCACCGCTTCAGACTAAGGAAGTTCATATAGCAAAGAAATAAACTTAAATAGAGCTCTCAAAAAACATATGCTTACAGTTGTTAGATTTGAGACACTCATGAGATCACCAGCTTGACTAGATGATCTCACTAAGCTCCCTGCTTCAGAAAGTTCATTGTCCCACTTACTTGATGATCTTGTGTGTTTAGGATCACCAGAAGGATCAACCAATTCAGATGATGGAGAATCCTTGCTATTTTCACCATCACAAAGCTCAGTTTTCTGAAACCCATCCAAGTAAACAAAGTTGGAGGACAATGAGGACATTTTCTAGCTTCATACTAAACTAACATTGATCATGGTGGACTCCAAATTTTTTGAAGTTACCCACCTTTAGTAAGTAGTTAAATCAATGTTAAAATAAGTCGAAATGTTTTGATAAAAATGTAGAACCTTCTGAAGCAGGAAAGTAGGACATTAAAATGGGAAAAATACGAGTAACTGAACAACAAAGGATAAACATTAACAATAAACTTCTCAACACAAAGGATTTGCTAAAAAGAACGTACATCATCAGACTGAGTTCTCTGATGTCCATCACCCAAATATGCAGGAATAGTGTTTTTTGTGGAAACAAGTATTAGTTTGGTCAACCGTTGTATTCTACTCATAAGAGCAGCCTTTGCTTCTTCTTCTTCCTCCAAGCGAGATTGCATTTTAGATTGACCTTCTTCCAACTAAAACATAATCAGATATTGACTCAGAACCGTGGAGTAGATTCAAACATATTTAAATCCATTATTGAGAATGAAAATGCACCTTTTGTTTTAAAGTCAGTATCTCCTCGTGACTAACTCCTACTAGCATCCCTCTCCTGAACTGATCGAGTTCTTCCTTAAGAACTGAAATTTCTCGCTGATACTTTTTAATTAAAGACTTCTCGTCAATGATCTGGAGGACAGAAAGAAGATTCATTAGGGTGCTTGCAATAATTTAAAAAACAGTTAATACCAACGATTGTATACAAGAAGAAAAAAACACCTTGTTACGTGAAGCATGTATCTCTACACGCTTTGCCCTGCTAGCAAACTTTAGCGTATTATGAGTCTCTTCCATACTGCTGGAGGCAGGGGTAACTGTGCATATAAGCTGCAGAATTTCAAAGTGAGAATGAATAAGGATATGCATATTACAAGAGACAGCCATTAAAGTCCATGTTACTGACTTCTGAGGACTGACACTACACAACATATCTTAGCAAAAGATATATGCCATTTACTAGTTTACTCCCGTAAGGCCGTAACCCTCACAGCACTGGAAGTTCAACACATTCATTCCCTGGGAATCTGGGATGCCAAGTCCCAACTCTCCGAAAACAAAGGAAAACCACTTAACTGACTTGAATTTGCATAATTCTGCTTTTAGTATCTCACCGAAACATGTCCACGGCCACCGAGAGATGACTGAAGAAGCCGAGTAAGCTTTGAATCTCTGAATGGAATATGGGAAGCCTTGCCCTCACTCAATTTTCCAATTACCTTCACACAGAAAGAGAAAGGTTAAAGTGCAGAAAATAAAGATATTAAGTTCAGATTTACCAAAGACTTTCTTCCAGTATACATCAACAAGACATAACCTACGTCTTACAAATGTACACTCTATCTTATCTGGAAAAACAACATATTGTGGGAAACCTACAGTTCCAAGAGTCAAAAGACTTTTATTGATATATGCTCCTTCCTTTCTTCTTAAGCCAGTTGTTTCAGTTTTAGAGCTCTCAGATCCAGCCAAGTCTATCAAATTCTGCAAACCCATAATACTTTCGTCAAATAAAAACTACTAAAACAAAACCAAAAGAACCACGTAAAAAATTCTCGGATTGAGATTATACCAGCTGCGAGAATATCACCCCATCATATTCATCCCCATGTGCACTGCTCTCTATCATCTACAAGTTAAGAGCTTCAGTTTAGCAAATTTAGCAAATGCTATATGATTCTAAAATGAATTTGCAACAGCTTATAGAAACAGAAATTGTATTAGTTCGCCATTTGAAATTCTTCGGAGGAACATCTCAGAACCTCCACAGTAATATTCAATTTTCATTAGTTTTCAAATCCTATGCTTCCTAGTTTATAGAACAAGCGACGTCATTGGATGCAGTAATCAACAATGTAAATGATTCATAATTTTGAACATCTGCCTCAACTAAAGAAGTTGAATTTAAAATTTAAGACAGCACAACCGTTGCTGGTATTAGAACCATTGCGAATAACTAGAAATCCAGAACAGTATACATTGATAAGTATAATAACAACCAACAGCGAATATGAGTATGTATATAGACATCCCCCAACTAATTTCACACATTTCAAAATAATGTTGGGACCAAGGCTTATTGTTGTTGCATTTTCTAGAAAAATTATGTTCTTTTTACATTCGTTGAGGTTGAGGGGATTGAGGATTAAAATCATGTCAGATTATATTACAAAGTAATTAGTAGGTTCTTTGATAACTGTATGATTGTTACTTACCTTTCTATAACTACAGATTGAAAAAGATTGTTGACGTCAAACTCTCTAACCTAACTTAATGCAGGAGACTCCTTGAAGGCATTGGGAGTAAAGCAGGGAAAATGGTTCATATATTTTTTTTAGAGTGTAACTAATAGTCTGACACTTGTTAGTTGTTACTGCAGTGAAAAGGACTGTAGGGGGTACGATTAACCCCATGAATTTCGGCTTGAAGGTAGAGACTATTTGGAGGAAGTGTGGAAATGATGGTTACAATTGTAACAAACAATGAAACAAACAAGGTTTAAAACCAGTTTTGTGAATCAATCAAAGGCGAAACACAAAAACAGCTTTTGTGCTTCTGTTTCCAATTACTTAACAATTCATCTATGGCTTCTGAAGTTCAAAACAAGTTGATAAAAATGTTATGCCTTCGGGAAGCTCCTACCCAACAGAATAAAAATTATGAGGCAATGAAATTGGTAAAATGGAAATCCACAGACATTGCATTATATCAGAATTATTACCAGGGTGAATATGGTGTGACTTCTGCTACTAAAAAGGTTGAAGTTGTTGGAACCAACGTGACGATGCTCTGCCACAAGAGAACTATACGTCAACAAATTATTCAAGGAACTGGAAGAAAAGGGGATAATTAACAATATTCAGCTCCCATGTCCCAAAATTTGAGACTGACCTTCACCAGCAGCAATAAAAGACAGTGCATGCCCAGGAGACAAAACGACCTCTTCTTTAATACCTTCAACATAAGTTCCCTAACAATCCAGAAAACAATGGTGCAAAAACATGTGGTGAGCGAAAGATATGCACAAGAGAGCTTAGCTGCTCAAAATAATGGACACTAATGCCAACCTGTACATCTTCCCTAACACGCAAATTTTGACCAGTAGGATCAAGCAAATCGTTGATAACCTGAGAAAACAAGTTACAGTCAATTGAAATGTATTCGCATGAAAGAAAGTGTCATCGGCAGTGGAAAGCCAAAATCATAAAATTAATGTAAATAGAAGGGGATATTCCCTTAGTTTCATAGAGTTAACAGACTAGCCTAACTAAACCAAAAGGCCTTGGCAAATATAAACACGAAAGCTGAGGTATTGAAGCTGACCTCATTGTATATTTCAAGATAGGAAACACGGAGCAGAAATTCTCGCCCTGGAGTCTAAGCCAGAGACAATGACAAACACAACAATTTTAGAACTCACACTTAACAATAGAGCATATATAAAGCAAGAAAAGGAAGGAAGTAATTTATACTTCAACAATCTTTTCAAAGAAAAACAGACTTTATATGTTACGCTTGAGACTATTTTAGCATTTATGTTTTACCTCTTGTATAATGCTGAAAACATCTTTGATGGCCAGCGGTATGATACCAGGGCAATTTTGATCCCCCTGTTAAGATAATCACTAGACATGAGAATGCAGATAATAATACAGACTTCGGGAGAAAAAGGAGAAAATCAGCAAGTATACGCGATTTCACACTAAAGCTGAAAAACATGTGTTCATTTAGATGCTTACATGCATTGTATGTGTCTTCCCACTACTAGTAACACCATAAGCAAATACAGTGCCTGCATTTACAGAAAGCATCATCATATTAACGAGAAAAAATTCTAAATTTCCTTTGTTTGGAGCAAACATTACACTTGAAAACTGTTACTGTTACAAAACCAAAGCTTACAATCAATACCCAACCCAATTGATTTCATGTTCTAGATAAGCATCTTTGCTGGTAAATTCACACTACCAAGACAATGTCGTTAAGAGCTAGTGTTTTGGAAATTACCATTAACACCTTCCATTGCAGACTTCACAACAGGCCTAGCTGCCACATCATAGACGTCCTCTGTAGCCGCTGTTGCTCCAAACACCTTGTCTGCAGTTAGTGATGCATTTAATTAAATGATCCTCACAATTAACGTTGAAATAGCAACAATACACTATTTCTGATTTCAATGTCAGTTTCTGTACATTGTCATTTAGTAACATAATTTCGAAACTATGATTAAACAGCAAAACTAATACATAATGTACTACTATCAACCCTATTGAAGCGTTCACATCGTCATTAGCAACAATTACTCTCAATTCTATCAGCTTAAACAGTGAATTCACAACAATTCACTATCAACTCTATTACAGCATCGACATCGTCAAACAATCAACAAGGTTACACAGGAAATCAAGTAAAGGATGCAATAATATCAACTCCATTACAGCAGCATCCACATCATCATAAGGAACCATATTTGCAATCTCATCGTCACATCACAGTTAATACTAAATTGGCAACAATTCACTATTCCACATAACAATGTCAGTTTCCACATTGTGATTTAGTATTGCAATCTCTGATTTATTAATGCAATCTCCAAAAATCAACAAATCGAACTGCAAAACTATTGCAAAATGCAATAATATCAACTTAATTACAGCATTTACATTATCATCAGCAACGTTTATTTGCGATCTCACTATTATATCGTCCTTAAATCTAAATTAGCAACAGCAAACTATTGCATATTTCAATTTCAACTTCTACATTGTAATCTAACAATTCCGTCCTTAAAATCAACAATTAAATACTTGCTAAAACAACCGATAACATTAACTGCCGCATGTACATGATCTTAAACAATCTCACAATTAACACTGAATTAGTAACAATTCCTACTCCTTATTTCAATTTCCTTGACATTGTCATTTAGTAGCTCAATCTATAAAAATCAACAAATTAAACAACAGAATTATTACAAAATTTTATAATATAAACTCATTTACAGCATCTTTATCTTCATTATCATTAGTTTACTGTTGCTATTCGCAACCTCGCAATTACATCACAGTTAACATTAAATCTTATTTCAATTTCCTTGACATTGTCATTTAGTAGCTCAATCTATAAAAATCAACAAATTAAACAACAAAATTATTACAAAATTTTATAATATAAACTCATTTACAGCATCTTTATCTTCATTATCATTAGTTTACTGTTGCTATTCGCAACCTCGCAATTACATCACAGTTAACATTAAATTAGCAACAATTCACCATTACATTTCAATACAGCTTCTACATTGTCATGAAAATAATCCAATGACCAAAAATCAACAAATTAAACAGCAAAACTAATACAAGATACAATAATATAACTCAACTACAGCATCTATATCTTCATAATTATATCAACTCATTAACAGCATCTATATCTTCATTATCATTAGTTTACTGTCGTTAATCAAGACCTCGCAATTACATCACAGTTAGCATTGAATTAGCAAAAATTCATTACTCTAAATTTCTATATCAGCATCTACATTGTCATTTAATTAAATTAAAAGCAAAACTAAATTACAATAATATCGACTCAATTACAGTATCGACATCGTCACAATTAACACAAAATTAGCAACAATTCACTACTCCACATTTCCATTTCAGCTTCTACATTGTCATTTAACCACTCAAACTCAATCAATCAACAATTAAAAACCAAAATTATTAGGAGTACAAAATACATTAATATCAACTCATTAATTTAAAAAAAAAATCACACAAATTAAACCTAATAAAAACTAAACTAAAACTTGAATTAATTAATTAATTATTACCAAAAGCGTACGCAGTTGCCGGATTATACTCGCAGCGAACCATCTTATCGCCATCCGGATACCACGAAACTTCATCGCCTCTCTGATATTCTCTATCACTAATTAATCAACATAAAGAAAAATCAAATCAAAATCTAGGTCAAATCAAACAATCAGATCTAAAGAACAAATTAACAATACATATGAAAGAATATAGAAACAATTCGTACTTCAACGGTCGAAATCGAACGGTAACAGAGATACTATCACCACAACCAGTAGGCGACGATCTGACACCATCCAACGGCTCAGTAAGCAAGTCATCAACGGAGTTAGTAGAAAACGGAACCGGAGATCGACTCCCGTAACTCGTCATGGATCTCGAACCAAACCCGGTCGAACCGGAAGAAATTGAACCGGACTTGGGAATAAACCGAGCGTTAAACGACGACGTAGAGGACGAAGTCGTAGTAGTAGTTGACGAGCTCGGCGTCCTTCTGTAGCTGAACGGTGAGCTACTCCTTGCTCTCCTCGACATCTACTAAAACGACACCGTTTTCACTCACATAAACAAACAAACAAACACACTTCCTTGCTATAATAATAATAAGTAGTAAAAATGTGAAAACTTGAAAATGAAGGAATGAAGAAAGAAAAAGAGAGAGAGGAAATGGAAGTGTCAGAAATTGCACATGTTTGTGTTTATGTCATTTGAGTGAAGATGAAGTTTGAAAAAATTCAATTTCTTTTTTCGATTAGTCTTTCTTAATACGGATATATTCGTCTTGATCGTATATTTAGGTTAATTTGTTGATTAAAAGTGGGATTAAGTTAATTAAACAGGAGAAAATGGGGAATGAATGACATTACTGGAAGTGAAGAGAGAGAAAGGGAGAAGGGAGGGAGTAGTTGGTGTCAAATAACTGGTGAGAAAGAGGGAAAAAATTGGTTGATTTTTTAATTTTATTTTTGTTTTTTTGTTGCCTTATTTTATCGACAAGGGAATTTGAAAATTTGAAATGAGGGTGACGTGGAAGGGGAGGTGACGTGGAGTGAGGAGAATTTTGTGTATTGGTTGATGGTTTATTGGGAGAGGTGAATTATTAAATTACTGTGTAGAGAGGAGTGAGGAAATGGGCGGGAATAGAAATATTTATGAATTACTGAGGACTGTGAGGGTTATTCTTGGTTTTAGTGGTTTGGTTCAGAGGAGGTCGTTGCTGAATGCTGATGCAGATCTTCAGTGTTTCAGACTCTGGAGAAAGGTTGGTGCCTTGTGGCCACTGGGCAGGGTCGAAAGTAAAAATTTAAACCCAATTTTTAATTTTTTACTATTTACGTTCAGTTAACGGAAATAAATTATAACGAAGTACAGAGTAAAATATAAGCAATTTATAATAAAAAGTAATTATCCTATATTTTATCATAAAATGAAATGATGTATCTTTTCACAAAAGTTCGTGACGCCGTCGGAGAACTTGTGTTTTATGTCATTCTCTTAGGGAGTTTGGTTAGAGTATTTGGAATGTAATGGGATGAGTTGGGAGAATCAGGTGTTTGGTTGGCTTGTTTTGGAATATGATCAAGATTTTACTCCATTCTAACCCTTAGACCATCCCCAAGCAAGGTCAATAGGTACGTCATGCCTTGCTATGACCTTGCTTGGTCACCTTAATTAAGGATTAAGGAAAAAATTAGTGTGACCTTCTTGCATAAGAGGTCAATTTGTGACCTTCATGTGAAACTATTGACCTAGTTAGCCACCTAGTATGTGGCACCATCTGATTCGTTGTTGGACCCAAATTAAAGAGAAAAAATTAAAAAAAAGGACACCATGCATTTTCCTTTTCCTTTTCCTGCCAAGCTTTTTTTTTTCTTTCTCTCCAAAAACAAAAATAAATTTACCCAACATTGTAAGAGGAAAAAAAATTAAAGGCCATTTTTTTAAGTCACTCTTTAAATTACCTATTGTATGAACTCAGTTTTAACAGATTTTGAACCAACTTTTTAATATGATTTTTTGGGCAAAAAACTCAAATAAATTGATAGATTTTGGGCAAAAAACACAATTAAATCGTCAAATAATATTTCAAATACGTTCGTTAATGGCATCGACATATCGCTAAATTAATTATAATCGTTTAATCGTCAAGGTATTTCATTTTTAATTATTAATGAAATCGTATAATCACTTTTCGAAATTAAAACCAAGTTATTTAATATTTTTTTCCGAAAAATACACCATAAGATTAAGGTACCGCAACATATTTAGGTAGTTTTTATTTTACTAAGATATTTATCATAATAGGAAAAAAAACTAAATTTATAAAATGTTTGGAAAAATAATTATAAAGTGGGAGAGAGAAAGGTGGGTAGAGAATGTGAGAAATGATTGAAAATGTTGGAAAGTGGAAAACGAATGAGTTGGTGACCTAGGTCGTGACCTAGTTAGTGTGACCTTTGCTTGGGGATGGTCTTCGGATGCCACCATCTCCCATTGAATTCAAACTTCATCTCCCTTCTATAATGTGTGGTGAACCAAGCAAGATTACGAAAATATGCATTTAGAACCTCATACCATTATACATACTATCAAACTTCATTCCATATCATTCCGACTTGTTGAACCAAACGACCCCTTAGATGATTGTGTTGGGGCTGGTGTCCTTGACAGTTAGTACAATGACTTACTAAATCTCTTAAAGGATCACAAGGGCATACTTCAGTATTTTTATCAGTTGATCCACGTTTATCAATAACGGTTGGCTTGCTAGATAAGTTTGACGTTATTGTCATACGGATGGCGGTGATCAACTGGCCCTATACGTCACACCTATAGGACACGTTTGAGAGATGTGAAGGTATGAAAATACAATCACATTTATGCCGAATATGACTAAACAGTTAGTCAGAGGTATTGACTATTAAATTAGTCAATAAGATGTTGAGATTATTATTTAATACGGATTAAATAATTTTAGCTAATACGGATTACATGTTTAATTCATAAATTTAATATAAACAATTATATTTAATTAAAGATTGTATTCGCGTATTAATATAAACAGTTATATTAATTTGGGTAATTATACAATATCGTAATTTTATCAGACCATTATTAATACATCGACTGCATTAATATTGATAACATGTATGCGATTTATAAATAAAACCCGCGAATAACTTTTAGCTAAATGGGTCGAATCACGAATTAGAATAAGGTAAGAGTGGAAAGCCCACTCTTACCCTATTCAAGAATTTCGGCCGTGTACTACATAAGGAGGAAGACTCTCCTTATGTCAGGGGACTCTTGTTTCACTGTAAAACAAATCTCAAAGAAAATTAGGGTTTGAGAGCATTCTTCTCCCATAACCCAGATCTCACATCTAAAACTCAAAAAGTCTCTCCCTATATTGTAAGGCAGTTGGAGAGGATTTCTAGCACACGCGGCAACGTCTCAATCTAAGTCTTGGGTGCAAGTTATAGGAGGGAATTTGCTTTAATTCCTGTTCTTAGGCCTTTCGCGCAAGGACTAAAGGTTGTACTCTTTTTCATGTCTTTTTAATCTTATGACCATATTCACGACTGTAATTTTCATTATAATCCTGCAAGTTTAGGGCGAATACATGTTATATTCCCCACAAGTGGTATCAGAGCGTAAGGCCATGAGATTTTACAATTGTGTTTTTCATAAGGTTTAAAATTTTTGAAAAACGGAACTTTCTGCCTTGACACTCGATCGAGTCTCTGTAGCACTCGATCAAGTGTCTCCGTACCAGGTTTTGTGCGTGTGTTTTTGGGTTGTAATCGATCTTGTTTTCGATTCTTATTTGCATATTGTTAATTAATCGATATTTTTAGCAATATGTGAATCCTTTGTTGTTATTTATTTATGATTTACACGTTTTAAATCAAAGATATAAACTTGTTTTGTTTTAAAAGTGCAGCGTTTGCGTTTTAAACAGTCACTCGATCGAGCCATGTTGCACTCGATCGAGTGACACTGATACTCGATCGAGTGTCCCTGATGCTCGATCGAGTGTCCCTGTTTCTGGCAGTCCTTTCTCGAAAATAACTCGTTTTTTATTTTCCCATGGCCTAAAATAATATATTGTATACGGAAATAGTATATTATTTTTGTGAAACGGTTCACCCTCGATTGTTACATATTATTTTAAAACGGTTTAATATAATGGATTATAAACTTGTTAAAATTAAAGTGGTTAAAACGGTATAATCACATAATTTTAATCCTAAAAGGTGGTTTGGTAAAAAATTGTTAATCATAATAACAGTATTATGTCATGAATGAATTTTAATTTTAGTTGATGCATTTTATTTATCGTCGTGTGAATGCCTTGAATGCTTTCAATAACGTATTTAATTTTTGCAAACGGTTGTAACTTAGTGTGGCCTTAGTAGATTGTGTTACCGTAATGATGGAACACAGTCTTGCTTGTAATTTTGAGATCTTGCATCTCCGCTTTGGGTTTTTGCCATGTAATTACTTTTGTATTTAAATTAGAATGTAAATAGAGTTATATTTGTAATTTAAATTAGTATTTTTGGGAAGACCAAAGACGGAGACCGGATGCTCACTCCCGCTGCAAGGACCAAGATGGAACATCAAGACAAGCTTCTAGGGTCCAACGGTGGATTCCAAGTTGTTTTATGTTTATTTTGGTAGGATAGGCCACACTAGGACTTTTATTTACGTTTATTGCATTTATTTTTTGCTTTCATCGATAATAGCTTGCATCATATTCCGCCTAAAACCAAACCACCTATAACATGCCTGAAAACTGACTCATGTAGAGGTTACGCGTTAGTTTTCTGTGACAATACAGATGTCATGTGTCACATGTAAAGCCATCACTTTATTTAATTCATTCACGCATTTGCTAGATTTTAGTTCACTTAATATGGATAAATATAAGTCGATGGGATCTTCCTCATATAACCAAAAATTGAGAATAGTCTTTATAAATCAGACTCCCATGAATCCCTTCTTCATCGGTAGGCATAATATGACCCCTTCTACGTCGGATAAGTGGGAACAGATGATTTATTTTATCTCAACATCATGGTAACTCGATACTATCTAGCGACTGAGATGGACTAATAGATAGGATTTACAGAAATCTATCGACCAAGAGTTCCAACAGTGGAATTAGCCAAGCTGTGGGCTTATCAATATACGGAAATTGATTCTTGGGATCGTTTATATAATTCTTGACGGAGATCAATTATATAAATGCATGAGTCTACGAGTTTAAATTCAATTTAATATAGACTTAAATCCCAACAATAAGTTGCTTATATGGTTTTGTTTTATCTTCTTTTCAGTGTAGAACACGTTCAATTAAACTGCTGTATAACTAACGGCTGGTGAAGACCCAATGCCAAGTGCCAAGCTAGCACATGAATCCTGGCTAAAAGCCTTCATGGACTCCATGAATCAGACTACTAGACTGAGGAATGATGGGTCAAACTTCTCTGACTGGGAGGCAGCACTACGGAATGCTGCCATTGCTGACGGAAAACTTAAGTATTTAACTGAGCCCATTCCGGCACACCCAGGAACTGGAGCTAGAGCTAACGAAGTTCGCGCTCATAGCGACTTCGTCATGGAAGCGGGTGCGATAAAGAACGTACTCATCTATGCAATGGAATCAAATTTGCAAAGACGCTTCATATCCCATGGTACAAACAAGATTTTCACCACGCTCACTAACGAATTCTCGAAAGCTCCGAGAATCGTTTCTTATGAGCATACCTGTCGCTTCTTTGAGGCGAAACTCCAGAAGGGCCAAGCTGTTAGCCCACATATTCTCAACATGATTGAGAATATCGAGAAACTGGAGACCCTAAACTGCAAGATCAGTGAGAACATAATCGTTGATCGAATGCTTCATTCGCTTCATGATGGGTTCGCCCTCTTTAGGGCCAACTACTACATGAACGACATGAAGAAGACTCCTCATGAGCTCCACTCCCTTCTCGTACAGACCGAGAAGGATATGAAATTAAGTGGGAGCGTGAAGCAGGATGTTCTTATGATCTCCAGTAAGGGAAAGGGTAAAGGGAAGGCTAAAGCTCAGGGCGACCTAGCAGTAGGTAAGCCCAGGTTCAAGAAACCAGGATTTACTAAGAGTGGGTCAGGTGAGTCGAGCAACTCACAGGGCAAGACAAAGAGCAAGGATACTAGCATGGAATGCCACCACTGCCACAAGACTGGGCATTGGAGGCGCTCATGCCCCGTGTATCGCGAGGACATTAAAGCAGGCCGCGTTACTCCTGTTGGTATGTCTTCTTCTTCTTTTATTCACATGATTGAGATTAACCATGCAAGTTGCGGAACTTGGGTACTAGATACTGGTTGTGGTTCTCATCTATGTAATCATGTGCAGGGCCTCCGAAACCAAGAACCCCTCATCAAGGGTGAGGCTGACCTGCGTGTCGGGAATGGAGCACGTGTTGCTGCAGTCTCGAAGGGAACATATATGATCCAGCTTCCAAGTGGATTCGAGTTATTTTTATATAACTGTTATTATGTTCCTTGTTTGTCCAAAAACATTATTTCAGTTTCTGCACTTGACAAACTCGGTTTTTCATTTGTAATAGAGAATAATAGCTGTATTTTCTCCTTACACAATATGATTTATGGCAAGGCAGTTTCCATGAATGTAATTTATGTTTTAGATCAAACCACTGAAATATTACATGTGAATAATAAGAGATTAAAGGTAGGTGACAAAGATCAAACTTACCTATGGCATTGTCGTATGGGACACATAAATGAGAAACGCGTAAAACAGCTCATACAGAATGGAGCTATCTCGCCCTTTGATTTCGAATCATATGGCACGTGTGAATCATGTCTCATCGGTAAAATGACTCGTATTTCCTTCAAAGGTGTTGGAATGCGCGCTGCCGACCTATTAGGACTCATACATACGGATGTGTGTGGCCCTATGTCGATCAACGCACGAGAAGGCTATAGGTATTTCATCACTTTCACGAATGATTTGAGTAGATATGGCTATGTCTACTTAATGAAGCACAAAAGTGAATCCTTTGACAAGTTCAAAGAATACCAGAATCGGGTACAGAACAACTGGGAAGAAAGATTAAAGAACTAGGTTCTGATCGTGGTGGTGAGTATCTTTCACATGAGTTTGATCAACACCTTAAAGACTGTGGCATCGTTCTACAGTTAACTCCACCTGGAACACCACAGTTAAATGGTGTGTCCGAACGGAGGAATCGAACTCTACTTGATATGGTTCGATCCATGATGAGTCACACCGTTGTGCCTGATTCATTGTGGGGCTATGCTCTTTTGTCAGCCGCTCTAATTCTTAACCGAAGTCCGTCTAAAGCTGTTGACAAGACTCCATACGAATTATGGAAGGGAACGGTCCCCAACTTGTCCTTTATTCGGGTTTGGGGCTGCGAGGCTTATGTCAAGTGGAGACACGAGGATAAGCTCGGCCCGCGATCGGTCAAGACATACTTTATAGGCTATCCAAAGGGAACTTTTGGTCATTACTTCTACTCGCGAACCGAACAACGTGTTTTTGTTGCGGCTAGTGCGACGTTCTTAGAGAAAGAATTTCTCGAGAACAAGTCGAGTAATAGAACCTTCGATTTATCGGAGGTTGAAGAACCAACTACCGAGCAACCATTGGAGGAAACAGTTCCTTCAACCGAGGCTGCGGTAGATATTCCTGAGGAACCTAGGAGGTCGGGAAGAGTCTCTATTCCTCCGGACAGATACATTGGTATGGTCGAGGAACATGATATAGATGACGTCTTACTCCTAGAGGGTAATGAACCCACAACCTATAAAGGTGCCATGACCAGTTCTGACTCAAAGTTATGGCTAGAAGCCATGCAATCCGAGATGGACTCCATGTATGAGAACAACGTGTGGGATCTTGTGGACCTACCTGCAAAGGTACGTCCCCTTCAATGCAAATGGCTTTACAAGATAAAGCATGCCGTGGAAGGACAACAAGATATCCACAAGGCCAGACTAGTTTCTAAAGGTTTCACCCAAGTGCCAGGCTTGCACTACGATGAGATCTTTGCACCCGTAGTCATGCTACGTTCCATTCGGATTATCTTAGCGATCGCCGCATTTCACGATTAAGAAATATGGCAAATGGACGTTAAAACCGCCTTCTTAAACGGTTATTTGGAGGAAGAGTTGTACATGGTACAACCTGAGGGTTTTATTGATCCAGCACATCCTAAGAAAGTTTGCAAGCTTAAGCGTTCCATCTATGGACTTAAGCAAGCATCGCGGAGTTGGAATCATCGCTTCGACCAAGTGATAAAAGAGAATGGATTCATTCGATCGGTCGAGGAACCATGTCTCTATATCAAGTCGAGTGGGAGCAAGATTGTCTTCCTAGTACTGTATGTCGATGACATACTCTTGATTGCAAATGACATACCTCTCCTTTCTTCGGTTAAAGCATGGTTGAAAAACCATTTCCAGATGAAAGATCTGGGAGAGGCACAAAGAATTTTGGGCATCCGTATCTACAGG
The DNA here is from genome assembly GCA_029255685.2 of Silene conica. NCBI lineage: Eukaryota > Viridiplantae > Streptophyta > Magnoliopsida > Caryophyllales > Caryophyllaceae > Silene > Silene conica. The sequence goes on from CM055312.2 coordinate 74,137,466, forward strand.
GATAGATCACGACGGATGTTGTCTCTCAGTTAGGAGTCTTATATAGATAAGATTCTAGAAAGATTCAGCATGACGAACTCCAAGAAAGGGTTCCTTCCTATGACTACTGGGCTTCACTTGAGCAAGTCTCAAGAAGCTAAGACATTGGAAGAGAAAGAGCGCATGAGTCGGATTCCTTATGCTTCGGCAATAGGATCGATCATGTATGCCATGATATGCACACGTCCAGACGTTGCTTATGCATTGAGTATGACCAGTCGATTCCAAGCTCATCCAGGTGAACCACACTGGATGGCCGTGCACTAGTAGAAAAACATCTATTTGCGGCTATCTATTTGAGGCGTTTTAGCCCAATAGCAGCAAATAATTTATTGGTTATTTGAGGCGTTTTGTGAATAAACGCAGCAAATAAGTTATTTGAGGCGTTTTTTTGAAAACGCCGCAAATACTTATTATTTAAAAAAAAAGAAAAATTGAAACAGGGATAAAACGCATTCCGTGTTTTTATCCCAATTGCAAAACAATAAAACAATAGAACAGTGTACTGAATCTCCCTCCCAAACTCCCTCGACAACCACCAAAATTTGTCAACCACCGCCTCACCACCATTAGAAATCAACGGTAATTGACGGAACTCGCAACCTCGCCATCTCCTCTATTCATATTATTCTAAATTAGGTATGTGAATTGATTTTTAGGGTTAACTATTTTCGATTAATTGGAGTTTGAATTAGCGAAATACAATACGATTATTCAATTCATTTTTATGGTCTCTCAATCTTACTTTCCTGTTTAAATATTTCGATCTTTTGTAATTTTTATGATTTTCGCGTTTCAAATTTACTAATTTGTACTCTTTTATTGGTTATTACTGTATTATTTTTCTAGGGTTTTAGTCATGTCGGTGGAAATATGGAATATGGAGCATTTATGTTGGTTAAATTTTGCTTTGTCTTAGATTGATTGTCTGAATTGGTAGTGAAAATGTGAAAAATGTAGTGGTTGGTGTAGCAGCAGTACAGTTCACTTCGTCTTAGAGGAAGGAAGAATTTAGGATTCTATTGCAAATTTAATGAGTTAGGGTTTGAAAAATTGGGTATTCTAGATCTATTTCAAATTAGGGAAAAATTAGGGTTTCGTTACCATTGTCTTTCACTGCTCGAGGTTTGTCTTTCAAAAAAACTCAGAATCTTATTTCCTTAGACTAGTTGAATCTAATGGCTGTGAAATTTGTGAACTTTCAGTTTCTTGTTATAGGAATAAGCTCAATGTTGATGGAGGAAACAGTAGCGTGGTGAGTTCTGATCTTATTAACTTAGTGTTCCGACCTAAAAAATTAATGCTTTTAGGATAAATTTTTGATTTTTCGTTTAGTTTACTCAATTACATATATTACAAGTTTAATCCCGTTTGAATTTCTTGCTTCCTTAATATTAAATCCTGATTTTGTCACTAGTTTCAATAGTGAGGTGTCGGTAATAAGAACGCTAAAAAACCCTCTTATGATTAATCCCAAAGATTGGAAATGTGTATGCTCCCTCCATCCCAATGATTTGTTCAAAATAAATAAATGATTGATACGTAGATAGTATTTTAGGCGAAAAATGTAAATGTGGAGCAACAGATAGTCTAGTTGGTTATTTTTCAGTTTGAGGATTAGTAAAGAATTACCTCACCTGTTCACCATTTAACCCATTACTTCAAAAATTGAAGTACTCAATTAGATGTCATATACATCTCTGAATTATTTGTCCAGAACCATGATCCTTCATAAAAGTTGTCTAGATTGCACGTGAAAACGATCTGATTTAGTATAAGTTGTACATATCTGATAACAAGATCCTTGATTTTTGGTGCGCAGCGTAGGGTTGTTAGTCTCTAGTCTGATGCTCATATACATGCCAACTCAATTCATACAGACATGGGTCCTGTACAGACAAGGTAACACTGGGAGATAGGATATGGCCTCATTCATTCTCCGTTTAATGTTAGCACGCAAAGAATTCACACCTTCCATTCTATTTATGAATAAACGTTATCTTCTTATGGTTCTTGAAAAAACTTTTCTGTGACTTGAGCACTGAATTGATTCAACTACCTTACCTTGTTTCTTCAGGAACACTTGAAAGAGGAGCCATATACAGTTGAAGATATTGAGGCCGTTACGAAAGAAAGTTTAAAGTCCATTTTCAGTGACTCCCCCACTTCTTTGGATGTATTGAAGGTGGCTAAACATTATAAGTTGCATCAGGTAGAGCACTTCTGAACGGTCTGACTTGCTGTGTTTGCTTAAAGTTAAATTTGTGGCTTTTAGACTATATTTGACATACTAATTCCAATCTCTGAATGAAATTTATATATCTTCTGGTTCTTGTATAAGTGTTTTGACGATGTTTTCAAACGATAATACCCCGCTTGAAAACTCTAGCCAGACGTTCATCCTGTGTAACACGGATAATTAATTATATATTGAACTTGTTTGATGTGTTATTTGCACTTTTTGGTACCTTTTTTTCCTCTTCTCTATTACCACCATATACCCTCCTGTCCTGAATCATTCCGAATGGTTAGCGTTTTGTATCGAGTAAGATGTTTAAGTTGTAAACTTATTAATAACTAAGCTAGTTATTAATAACTTTTTCTGGGAGATAGGATTTATTTTTCTTTTTTGCTCGTAACCCAAATTTCCTCAAAATCCTAGAACCCAAAACGTTACTCTGACCACGAAGCTGGACCCTATGGACCTCAAAACTCCTGTCATTGCCGATCCTGCACCCATTAACAAGTCGAGATTAAGTATATATTCGAGCCTATTGCCATACTCTCCTCAACCTCAACGAACAATTTTTGCTCCCGGATTCCTGTTATCGATCCCTAGGAATAAAACCGGAGTTTTAGAGGATGTTCGTACTGCTTCGTGGTTAGATGCCATGAGATCTTCATCTCCTCCACCTAAGAAGCTGGCTTTTAATGCCAATGCTGAGCTGTGTGAACTTGAATCTTCTGATGTGGATGTTGCTTATCATACTTGGATGGTAAACATCTCTTCTTTTCGGTTTAGTAATAATAGCTCTTAAGTCTACTAAATTGATTAATTATCGTTGGATTTTTTCATGTTGCAGCTTAATTATCCATCTACACTGACCTCATTTGAGCAAATCGCTAAATTTGCCAACGGCAAAAGATTGGCTTTGTTTTTGGACTATGATTAGGAGTTTTTTTACAAGTATGATGAAGATATCGTTATTTTGTTAGCTAAGGAATATTACCTAACACGTAAAATCATTAGTGTTTAGCATCATTGTAACATTTTAAGTAGTGTGTAGTGCTTCTTTTTTTAGTGCGTCTTTTCATTTTCAAGTTAGAATATTTGAGAATACCTGATTTTTCACTTCCCATGGTTATTACAGATCGAAGGAGCATTCATACAGGGGTTGGGCTGGGTTGCTCTAGAGGAACTCAAATGGGGAGATGCAGCTCACAAGTGGATACCTCCTGGTTTCTTGTATACATGTGGACCCGGGACTTACAAGATTCCATCAATGAATGACGTCCCTTTAAAATTCAATATCTCTCTTTTGAAGGTTAGTTCAGCTTGTTATTCCCGTACAAAGTCAGTTCATAATGCTGAATGTTTAGATGTACATTGTAGCCTCTAAATAGTTTGCATTGCTTTAAAGGATGCGGATATTTTTGCTTTTATCGCAGCCTTTTGATGTGCTATGAACTCAGTTACCCTCTGGATGCAAGTATAGGAGGCACGGGGGACTGGATGAAGGGAAAGGAAAGAAAGGGGGAATGAAGCTATGATTTTTTTTGGAAGAATTTCAGTTTGGTTTGTAGGGAGGAAAGTGATTCCGTTCATTTTTCATTACTAACAAAAGCATCAGACAAGATTCTCTAGTCTGCGGCTGCTATTTTGTTAGTCTGGAATAGCAGTTGAGACTAATCTGCAGGAGTCTGGCAGTTAGTTGCTGGGTCTGATAGTGAAGTATTTGTGTTGCAGGGACGAGGTCTGATGTGGGATAGCTGTGAGGCGTGTTCAGGCAGTGCTCATTTGAGTCTGCAAAGTTGGTTGGCTGTACAGACTCGGCTCTATGAGGCTGGCAGTTGTGCTGGAAATAGAAGCAGAGTAGCAGCCTTTTGTAGCTGATGAAATGGTGATAATGAATGTGGAATTGAGCAAGCATGGAGTGATTGGAGTCAGGAAAGCGACTTTGCGGATACACAAGGCCGAGCTTAGAATTTTATTTAATCAAGCTTTCCCTTGTAATTTGACAGGCCGAGCTTAGAACTCAGCACAGTTATTTAGTTATATAGCCATTGAGCATTGTATACTTTTGTATGTGTTATTTAGAATAATTACAAAAATCATGTAAGATTCTTTTATGGAAAAATATATTGAGAGTTATTTTATTTAAATAATTTTTTGCATTATTTAAATTGTCAAAACTAAAAAAAAAAAAAAAAAAAAAAAAATTTTTTTTTTTAGACCTATTTGCAGCGTTTTTCCCAAAAAACGCCTCAAATAGCGATACTATTTGCGGCGTTTTTTTAAAAAAACGCCTCAAATAGATCTGTTATTTGCGGCGTTTTTCTAAAAAAACGCCTCAAATACCATTTCATTTGCGGCGTTTTTTTTCGCCGCAAATAGCATTTTCTATTTGCGGCCCCCTTATTTGCTGCTGCACCAAAAACGCCGCAAATGGGCACTATTCTGACGCCGCAAAAAGCCTTTTTTCTACTAGTGGTGAAAAACATTCTTAAGTACCTACGGAGGACTAAAGATTGGGGATTGACTTACGGAGGCGACTCGACGCTCTGCGCCACGCGTTACGCAGATGCTAGCTTCCAAACGGATCGAGATGACTCGAAATCTCAGTCTGGATTCGTTTTTACTCTTAATGGCGCTGCTGTCAGCTGGAAAAGTTCTAAACAGAGTGTTACAGCAGATTCTACGACTGAGTCCGAGTACTATGCCGCCTCGGAAGCAGCTAAGGAAGCAATATGGATGCGTCAATTCTTACAAGGACTCACGATAGTGCCTAGTTCGAATGACCCAATCACCGTTTATTGTGACAATAAAGGTGCCATCTTCCAAGCTAAGGAGCATAAGTCTAGCAACAAGGCTAGACATGTACAACGGAAAGCTCATCTAATCAGAGATTACGTGGAGCAAAAGGAGATATTCATTGATAAGATAGCTACGGATGACAACATAGCTGATCCTCTCACAAAAGCATTACCACGTGATAAGCATGAAGGGCACATTCATTCCATGGGAATTAGATGTGTTCCTAAGTTGTAGTACTCTTTTATGAATTCATGTAATAATTCATTTTCTCGTGTACTCTATTCAACCTTATTGTTATGATATATAATGTTTTGTTTCTCATGTGGAATTGTACGCCAATTTTGAACACCACAAAGTGAACTGATTAACATTACATCGTTTTGGTCCTTGATTACCCTCTTGAGCTGATAACTCAGGTAATCATTTTGTGACGTTGGTTGATGGTGGGTTCAACGAGCCATAAGTCACACGGCTGACTGACCAATCACAAAGGCGAGTTATACAGATATCTCGTAGGACACCCCGTGACAACGTTATGGAGTCCTAAATGTTTTATAACATTGGGTGTCAGGTCGTGGATAGAACCTCCATAGTGTTCCTTAGAGTCGAGTCTTTTGACTTTCAACTGTCTCTTGAGATTAAGGCAGATTTTGGGTAACTTTGGTTTCTTTCCCACGGTCATCGTAACAGGGGCCAAGAGGATTTTTTCTGGGTTATTTCATGCTGAGCGAAAATCGGCAGGATTCGAGTTGAGGGAAATATCCAAACCCTTATCAGGATTTTATCATTTATCAGGGCCACTCGAGGAGTAGTAACTGAAATGCATGGCCATGCTCGAATACAGATTCGTTTTATCAATTAAGTTACTCTCTAGTCGGGAAAACCACTCTTGATACAGATCGCTTGTGAGATACGACCTTTGCGAATGCGGATTTGCAAATTGTCTTACATTGAGTGGGAGAAATTTTAAAAGGATATGAAAATCGGTTATCGCACCTACACTTGTACGGACAAGTGGGAGTTTGTTGGAGCCTTGTGTCCTCCACATGTAGTGTGATAACGTCATTGCACATACCCTTGTACGGACAAGTGGGAGATTGTTGGGGCTGGTGTCCTTGACAGTTAATACAATGACTTACTAAATCTCTTAAAGGATCACAAGGGCATACTTCAGTATTTTTATCAGTTGATCCACGTTTATCAATAACGGTTGGCTTGCTAGATAAGTTTGACGCTATTGTCATACGGATGGCGGTGATCAACTGGTCCCTATACGTCACACCTATAGGACACGTTTGAGAGATGTGAAGGTATGAAAATACAATCACATTTATGCCGGATATGACTAAACAGTTAGTCAGAGGTATTGACTATTAAATTAGTCAATAAGATGTTGAGATTATTATTTAATACGGATTAAATAATTTTAGCTAATACGGATTACATGTTTAATTCGTAAATTTAATATAAACAGTTATATTTAATTAAAGATTGTATTCGCGTATTAATATAAACAGTTATATTAATTTGGGTAATTATACAATATCGTAATTTTATCAGACCATTATTAATACATCGACTGCATTAATATCTGATAACATGTATGCGATTTATAAATAAAACCCGCGAATAACTTTTAGCTAAATGGGTCGAATCACGAATTAGAATAAGGTAAGAGTGGAAAGCCCACTCTTACCCTATTCAAGAATTTCGGCCGTGTACTACATAAGGAGGAGGACTCTCCTTATGTCAGGGGACTCTTGTTTCATTGTAAAACAAATCTCAAAGAAAATTAGGGTTTGAGAGCATTCTTCTCCCATAACCCAGATCTCACATCTAAAACTCAAAAGGCTCTCCCTATATTGCAAGGCAGTTGGAGATGATTTCTAGCACACGCGGCAACGTCTCAATCTAAGTCTTGGGTGCAAGTTATAGGAGGGAATTTGCTTTAATTCCTGTTCTTAGGCCTTTCGCGCAAGGACTAAAGGTTGTACTCTTTTTCATGTCTTTTTAATCTTATGACCATATTCACGACTGTAATTTTCATTATAATTCTGCAAGTTTAGGGCGAATACATGTTATATTCCCCACAGATTGTGCAAGTTGACATTATCAACTATTTATATATGGAAAGTGGATTGAAGCTCAAATTAGGTTGTAACCCGTGAAATTAACAGGTCTGTTTTTAGTATTTAGATTAATATGGTTAATTATATAAAGATAAAGAAATTAATTATTTTAGAACTTTAATCATATGAAATTAATATGGTTAATAATATAAAGATAAAGAAATTAATTATTTTAGAACTTTAATAATATAAAATATAAACAGATTAATTATTTACGGATAAATTTAATTCGAATGATTTATCACACATGTCGATTTACATGAGTTGTCATATATTTTGTTAATTAAGATGTTACTCATTGCACCATTTCTACATAGGTAAAATAATTTTACAATTAAGTTGTATATTACATATCCTACATTAAAACCAAAACGTAAATAATCTGTTGAAACTTAAGTAATAAATGCATGAGGCGAAGAGTGTCTATAGACTATCCCTTACTTTGCCATAGGCAGGAGCCCTAAGGGACATGAGTGCTATAGTTGTTGCACTGTTATTATGAAGAATATATACGGATATAAAATTATAAATCACGTCATATATCATATATTTTACGGAATAAAAAAAAATATAATATGATTGAAGATATGATTGCTAAGAATATTATATTAACATTCTGTAATTCCGAATACGATGAAATTGTAGAATATTCCATAATTCCATAATATTTGGCTACTGCAAATTTGATTCGATTTCATTCCATAATATTTATATTTTTAAAATTATTGTTGATAGTTAGCCTTCAATTTAGGAAGTTCCATGATTTTCGCATAATTCAATTCCATAGTTAGCTTGTTATATTTATTTTTTTTTTTGGAATTTTGTAGTCTAATTTTCTGCCACATCAAATTTTGGAAAAATTTTGTGATGTCAAGTCAGCGATGTGGCTATTGCATTAGTAAAATATATGATGATTAATGAATATATATATCATCAATTTATCATTTCTTTACTCGTGCATTTTAAATAAAAAGACAATGTTATTACTCTTTATGTCTAAATCATTTGTTTACATTTAATTAAAATACATTTTACAAATAATGTACTAGTGATATATTCCAGTCGAAGCAAAATATGTCCAACCTATGGGCAGGAATAACATCTCAAGCCAAAAATATAACAAGAGGCACGACAACAACTGTGGGAAATGGAAGACGGACGCTTTTTTGGGACCATGCTTGGGTAGATGGGCTATGTCTATCAGATCATAACATCGCTCCTATTCCAGCTAATTCTTTAGGAGTCACGGTTAGTGATATGTGGTGTGAAAACAATGAGTGGAAATGGGACCAGTTAGCAGATTTATTACCGCAAGCTCTCCTTCAAAAAATTGCTTCTATAGCTCTGTTCCAAGACCCTGACTTGGAAGATACACTTTATTGGCAAGGCTCGTCTTCCGGCAAATTTTCTCTCAAGTCAGCTTTAGGCTATCTCAATGAAAATAATCCACATACTTCTGAGACTCCGTTATGGCGCACCATTTGGCGAATCCCGGTACAACAACGAGTACGTATGTTTCTGTGGTTAGCAGCACATGACCGTCTGATGGTGAATGTAAACCGGGTAAAAAGAAATATGGGGGATGACCCCCTCTGTCCGAGATGTGGCGAGGCGGAGGAGACCACCGAGCACCTTCTTCGTTCCTGGCTTCCTGCCATGTATCACGACATATATGGAACCTTGTAGGTATTCAACCCTCAAATAATTTCTTCTACACAACCCCTTATCCCGATTGGTTAATCATGTGCGCGAGCAATGACGTGGATGTTGATTTGCTAAATTGGCTTATTTATTTTGCTGTCAACTGCTGGTGGATTTGGAGATGGCGAAACAATATTGTGTTCGGTCGAGATAACGAAAACCAAAGCCAGCCTCAAGAATTTTTATTCCAACAATTCGAGATTACGAAGAAAGCTTTTGACAAGTTTGATATTTTAATTCCCCTCCTAGACCTGCCTACGTTGAGATCTTTGTTCGATGGACCCCCCCTCCTCATGTTGGAGGAAGTGTCCTCGACAATAGTGTGTTGACGTAATTAAAACTCATTTGAATGAAACACAACTGGGAGTGTTACTCTTTTAAAGTCGACTGATCAACATTTACCGATAATGATTGGCTGTCTAGAGTTTGACATTATCGTCATATGATGGTGGTGATCAGTTGATCCCTTAAGGTCATATCTTTAGGGAATTCCGTCTCAATGGAATAATTAATTAATATTGTATTGGATACGAATTAATTAATAACTGGAAATTTGGAAATAATTTTACATGACGAATATTTTATAATTGGATTATAATAATAAAAGTCAAAGTAATAAAATCGTTTTATTACTCCGTTTTATTTATTCGTTTGGGAAACGATTAAATTGAGAATGAACACGGTTGATCATAAAATTACAAAGAGTTGTAATTAAAATATGACATTACATTTTTATACAATAATAATTTAGAAATTATTAGTGTAATTATCTAAATGTAATAAATTTGTAAATTATGAATTTTAATAGTTAAAATTGCACAATTAACAAATTGGGTCATGTGTTATGGGACATGTGTGACATGTTACAAATTAATACAATTGACAAAGATAAAATGGAGTCCATTTTATCAATACTTAAACCGTGTAAGTGTGTATGTATGGCATCATAGTGTATAAAATAATACACTACTTATGCATTAGCTTACAAGCCTAAGGTTTAGGTGTGTAAGAGTGTAAGAGTGTGTAAGGCATCTTATGAGCTTTTGTGTAAGAGGAAGAAGCCATGCATTGGCCTTATGTGGGTGAGAGGGTCGGCCATGTGCTCACAATTGTGAGCATATTTTGCTCTTAAATACACCACACTACTCACTTGACAACATAGTGAAGTTGATGCTTACACACATACACATACTACAACTTATTCTCTCCATTTTCTTTAGTAAAATAGTTTTCTAAGAAAATTAATTATTTCCAATACTAATAATATTAAGGGTAATATTATTAATATTTCTAGTTTGCTAATACTAATTTTCTAGTAACAAAATTAGTAATAGTTTGAGATCGGGTCCTTGATACGCACCTTTAGGAGACGATTTTTGTTAGATCGTTACAAGAGGATTTCGGGTTTTTGAAGACTCAAATAATAGATGATTATTGAGTATAAACCTTCTAAAACCAATGTAAGGACTATCACATCTTATGATATCATCATGCATGCATAAGATCTATTTAAGTTTTATGACCTAAACTTAAAGAAACAAAACTCACATTACATTTGAGTATAAAATCAGGAACTTAGTTTCCAACAATTGGTATCAGAGCATTACGGTTGTTGCATGCATGATCGGATTCATGTTTTATGTTAAACGGTTTAACATATATATCTCGAAATTTTTGTGTTTATTATGATAAATCACAAAATAATTTTGCATGTTAAAGTTTCTGATTCTAAAATGGTTTTAGGATATAAAATTAATTTTATGGATTTTTTTATTGTTCATTTTTATATTTGTTTGTATTTTTTGTAGTTTAAATCGGTTTAAACAAACAATTAATGGGAAAAATAGTTAAAAATAGTTTCTGGCCGAGATTTTTTGATATGTTCTCACATGCATATTTAATATATTGTATATGATTTTTCGTAACAAATGGAGTTAATATGCATGGATTATGAATTTTATGAGATAAATAGTCATAATATGAGTAAAAATGGGTATATAAGGTTATATTTCGAATTTGACCTTAAAAATTTTATGAGAAGTCACATGAAATATATAAAATACTTGTATAAATTTTCGGATTTATTGGACTTGTATTGCATGATTAATGATTTTTATAGTAAAAATTGGATTAATAGTGACTCAAATTCGACTTTAATAGTTATAGTTGGAAATTTGCCATAAAAACTTTACACAATATCACATGCAATATTTACAGTATGTATGTAAGTTTTGGGAATTTATTCTCAAGTGATGCATGATTTATGATTTTAATGGTTAAAATCGGATAAATAGTGACTTATTGTGTTAAAAATAGTTAATCTTAATATTATGGTATGAAATTTTACCCATATATGTCTTATATGATAAGAACATCAGATCTAAAAGTTGGATATCAAAAGTTTCTGTTTTTATGATTATTAATTTTAATGACTTAATTAGCTAATAATCGTAATTTATGAGTCGAAAATGAAATTTTCGAGTATGGTCTGAAATTTTTGGTCATTTTCAGATTCTAATATATATTTTAGGATGACTAAAAATTTATAGCAATTTATTTCAAGTTTTTATGATTTAAATCGGTTTTTAAACCATAAAAACGGCTTATTATACGATTTATTTAAGAAATAAACCATAAATAATTGCAAAAGACCATTTTAATAATTTCTGAATTTTTAGAAAATTTCCAGAAAGTTTAAAATTTTTGAATTTTAAATTTCGAATTTTATTGACTCGTTTGGCCATATTTTGTTTATTTTTCCCGAAAATACAAGTAATTTATGAACAATAATGCAAAATCAAGTTAGATCATGATCAAATATTAGTAGAGACTAAACATTGATTCCTAAAGTTAGTTAGGATGATTAACTTGGACATAAATGAGATTTATGTAATTTTGATGATTTTAATGGTTAAAATCGCGCATATCCGTAAAAACCGTAAACAAATATGAGATATTTGCTCCCATAAGGCGATTTGGCATTAAAAATTGAGCATGTGCATACATATTTTATTATTGCAATTTATGAATGTCATATTTGAATGTTATTTATATAATTTGGAATTATGTAATTTTTCTTAGTATGACCTTAGTTTTAATCAATATTACCCGTAATGAAAGGGAATATTGATTCGGTTGTAATTTATGTGATCTCGTATCACGGGTTTGTAATTTAAATTTTCAGTTTTACAAAAGAATAGTTGTATTATTTTATTGTAATTCCGGAGATCCAAAAGACGGTGCCATACGGAAAGGAGTTCCGACAAGACGGTGTTTTCTTGGATGGCGTGCCAATGAAATTCAAGGGACCATGGAGTTGGTTTCCGAATTTGTAATAGTTAAATAGTTTTTACTATTACTAGGAAGGCCATACTAGGATTTTATTGCTTTATTGCTTTTACTTTTGCATTTTAATATGTTTGCATGCATAGCCAAATCGCCATAAACATGCATATTAGTTTAGATCGTTATAGACGACCGTGTCAGTTATAATTATCGAGTTCACCAATTTAATTCGCTTAAAGGAGATAGATAATAAATTGACAAGACCTCTATATTAAACAAAACAATTGAGGATTAGCCTTACCAAATAGTAGAACCCATGAGCTTCTATTTCGTGGGGTGGTGCTAGTCCAGTGGGCAGTACGAACCTCATTACGTAGGATAAGTGGGGCAATGGGGTGGATTCAGTCCAATGGGGTGGATTCATTACGTAGGATAAGTTAGAACATGTCTACCGAGAAGCTAACAGTGCAGCGGATCTACTAGCAAATCGAGGAATCAACTCAAGCACCATCCCTACTCATATTGACATCCCTCTTAACGAGCTTCGTCCTATCCTTCGAGAGGATATTTTTGGGGTAGCTATCCCCCGTGTAATAGCGAATAGTTAGTTTTATCTTAGGGCTTTCCTCTTTAGCACCAAAAAAAAAAAAATAATGTACTAGACGGTAAATAAATAAAATGGAAGAAATATTATTATAGACAATTTCACATGTTATGCTAATTAATTTTAGCACCTTTAAAAATTACTTTTTGATATATACTCCCTTCATTCTTTTTATATCACCTTCTTTCTTTATACACGTTTTGCGATATTCGTTTTGTTTTTATTATATCTTTAGCTACATACTACTAAAAATTGTCTGTTTATCAAGACAATCCAAAAAAGTTCTCACATGAATATATTTCCGTGAACGGATTGAGAAAAAACTGACGTTGAATACTCGATTGTGAATAGTGTCCAAAAAGGAAATTGAGTGGTATAAAAAGAATGGAGGGAGTACTAAGTAAAACAAAATGCAATCAGCGTCAGCGTAGCCTTGGCTGATCCAACTCCCACTTGCTAGTGCCATCGGGTTAACTTTTCGTTGACCTACGCCACCGATTGAAGTCCAACGCAACCAATCTAAGGTACCAGTAATTGAGATGTGACTTGTGTTCTTCATAGCACAAATCAACTAGGCTCATCAAAAACAAAATACTCCGTACTTTAGAAATTTGACTATATCTATCTCAGTTTGTAGACAAGTCTATTACTTATCGTTTTTTAATTGTAATAAGAATATTTTTTTTCCTAAATTTTGCATGTATAATAATAATATATATATATATATATATATATATATATATATATATATATATATATATATATATTCTCAAGCTAACAACATACTTAGGCCATGTTATTTCTAGTTTAATTTCAGCTCCTTTTAATTTTGCTTGGTTTTATTTCATTAACTTTTATTTACGTTCAATCAATTATGTCCAGTTAATCTCTTCACAAATTTAACTTTTAGTTCAACTAAATTTACTTCACCTCAGTTTCACTCAATTTAGTTCAATGAAACTCTACTCCAATTGATGCAATTCAACTCGCTTTAGCTGAAAAAAACAGAGCCTTACTCATAATATGTATAAATGGTGAAAATCATCTAGTCTATCTAGTTCTAAAAAGTAAATAAAGAAAATTCAATGGGATACCCTATACACATGTACAAGTACACCAATGTAGGATGTAGCTATATACGGAGTAGTGCTTTAAATGTGAGATAGTGACGGTACCTTGTTTTACAACAAACTTAAGGGGAAGATTATTATTAGTGGATTTTGAAACACAAATTCTTATTGGTAACGTCGGTATCCGTCATAAAATGGGGAAGATTATTATTAGTGGATTTTGAAACACAAATTCTCATTTGTGACGGCAGTTAGCAGTATCCATCATAAACTTGTGACAGATATCGTTTTTTCACAAAATATCCATGAGAGGTGACTGGTGGGTGAGTGGTAAAACACACAAAGGGTGCCCCACCTTATTCTCTTTACCTTTTTGTGAGAGGTCACAAGTTTATGACAAGATTTTGAAATAAGACTCAAAGAAATCTTGAGTCAAAATTTACTCTATTTAACACTTTTAATAATCTATTAAAATTTTGATAAAGTCTTAAAATTTAGTCTTGGAAAATCTGCAACCAGTAAATAGCTACCATATGTTAAAGTTTTATTGTTTTTTTATCTAAACCTCCATATGAAAAGTTTAGTGTAAAAGTATAGTCTGGGGTTAAAATTATCCGTTAAACTCACCAAAGTCTTAAAAGTCTACCACATCAGTTTTTCACTAACTTTTATTATTTCTTTATTGTTCAGAGTCAACTCAAATTATATACCTTATCCTCAAACTTATCTCAAACTCTGTTTTTCCATTACAGTCTAACACATGGGAATCAATTATTGGTTGTTATTATAAAAAGGTGGAGTTGAGACTCTACAAAAGCGAGTCTTGAATTTAGAAGACTTAACTTAAAACTTTGTTAAGAATTTAGTAGATTATTGGTAGTTTTGGATGAACAGTCTTATTTTAAGATTGACCAAAATCTTATCTCAAGACTACCAATAATCTAACTCTAAGTAAAGTTGTAAAGTTGTAAGATGAGCAGGTGAATCTGAACAATAAAATAATAATAAAAATTAGTGAAAAATTAATATAAAAGAAGTATTAAAATTTTGGTGAATCTGGCCAATAATAATACCTAACATCTCTAAGTTGACAACTCAAATTAATAATATGAATGCTCAATTGGTCATAGTGACAAATGGATGGAGTTGATAATATCCAAGTCAATTGTTTTAATTATCCATACAATTAAATGAATAAATAGTTTGGAAAAGAAGGTTGAAGAAGTAGGAAGATTAGTTGGGACGGCAAATAAAGAAGGAAGATAGAGATAGCATTACACGTGAGAGAGGGGGTTGCCTTTTGAGTTTTGAAGCAATGGACGCCTTTTTTAGCACATGATACTACTTACTCCAACTTAATTACCCTATTCATTCCTTCCGGCCTTATAAATCTACTTATACCAAACCCTTGTTATACCATTTTCATTGTTTTCCCATCTTTTCCTTCTCTATTGCATAGACGGATAGACCTCATTACATTTTGTCGCCTACGGATTTTCGGTATCATGTGCGTTTGTGCACACCTTCTATGGCAAACTCACTCGTCAATAGACTTGTGTTTGTCGATACCTATGTTTAGTCGTATCACATGACTATTAGCATTATTAGTTAATGTTCTACACCTTGTTTTGAATTAATTTATTGTCATTTTAAGGCGGCCGAGTATGTTGATGTCGTGTTACTAAATGTCGGGTTTAAAATGAATTAATATTTTTAGATAGTGTCAACTAATTGTTTAAACTCATGCGAAAAGCTTATTAAGAGGTTGCTCATCCTAAAACTTACTCACAGCCAAGCACGTTTAACTATGGAGTCCTTTCACACAGATAACCAGAAGAGAATACGTACTTTGTTCATATGAGTATTACTTCCAATCTCTTTAAGCAGTAGTCATTTAAGCCTATCAATAAATCTCTTCAAGGATACTCCACCCGAATAGCATATTTGGTTCACATGGAGTATTACAAACCCGACGTGGACCGACACTCGAAGACAGGACATGGTTGGATTTCACCCTGAGTTAGGACGAGACTCCAGCTTGGCCTATGTCGGGGCCGACCCTCCCTTAACCGCATTGAAGTCTTGATTTGAGTCACCCGGGCCTTTGAAGAGGTTTAGTGGGTTCCGAGACTAGCTTTGACCCTAATTATCGTGCTCCATTAGAAATAATTAAGTGAATTAACAACAAAGATGAAGAATTAAAACGAATTAATAAAACCTAAATAAAACAAAAGTAAATTAAAATTAAGTACTCTTTCCGTTTCAGTGAGATATTCACACTTACTTTATTTTCCCATAAAATACGTGTACATCTCATTAGGACGGAGGGAATACTTCTTTATTTTGCGTAGATTAAAAAAATGTTTGAAGCCGATAAATAATTGACATTGCAATATTAAAATAAATTGCTTTTACTTAAGACCATCTTTAATTTAAGATTTCTCACAAACTTTTTTTTTATTTTAACCTCTATTTTAATCGGAATGCAAGTCTTAATATAAGACGATGCTAAACAAAGATCGTATATCAAAATACACAAATTCTCATTGAAAACTCCGTCATAAGCTGAAGACGGATAATGTATCTCTCACAAAATGCAAGTGACATGACCCATGAGAATGCTCCATTTTCCCCCACTTGTCTCTCCACTTACATTATTGTGATTTGTAAGAATACTATCCGTATTCAACTTGTGACGGATAATATCCGTTTTCTACAGATTCTTTGATTAAAATAACACATCGTTTGCCTTCTTGTCTCATAGTTAAATGACAACATCAATACTGTATACTTTCTGTATGAGGTGGTGATGTTAGTTGCCACTTTACACAAATGAAGAACCAAATAGTTGCATGATTGATCAAATTTCACCTTAATTTAGTGAATTATATCTTTTCAAAAGGTAACACATAACTTTCCAGGGTCCAGGCTCCGAATAAGTTAACGTAATTCCTTCTAATTTGATCTGCTTATATAATTAACTATCCTTCAAGTGGACAGGATCTATTCAGGGCCAAGACCCAAGAATCCAAGATGATGTTGCATTATTTGCTCCATTTTTTTTCCTAATTATTTTATCTACATTTAGCAAGTAATCTCATCGATTGCGATGCTCTGACCCTAAAACATTTACGTGATTTAATTATAAATTTAAACTCGATTTTATCATCAGATTCATATTTAATTAGTTACCTGATAATATATAATTTACCGTGCTTTTAACAAGTTTGCTCGTACATTAACGTAAGAACTTTTTTTTTGCATAACTAAAAAAATCGAAAAAACATAATGTCAGCATGCAAGATTTTAAAGTGCTCGAACCTATTTGCATAAATTTACATGTGCCAACTAATTCCAAACATTCTTTTTAATTCCAAAAACAGGCACGTTAACCTGATACGGAGTAACATATATGCATATATAGGTGCAAATAAGATACTTTGTTTGTTATTTGGATGTTTTATCAAGAGATAGCTTTATTTAGAATGATTACTCGCAATAATTGTAAAATAAAAATATCAAAATAACATAAAAAAAAAAATAGAGATCCATATAATAGTCACTATAACTAATTTTCAAATACCATGGTATTAAATAATCGGTGTTACACGTACACGAACATGAGTCGGAGTCGATATTATTAATAAATGGGCCATGGAAATGGTGAGCGAGACCCTTTCACTCCCTATCCCATTCCCTCCCGGGCTCCCAAATTCCAACCTGAAAGAGTGGAAGCTTGGAAGCCAACACTTGTAAGAAATATGCTTGACAAGGAAGAGTACAAGCAAAGAATAGTTAAAAACCCCCATAATAATTATTGAAGAAGAATGGGATGGCATATTGGCATGTCATTTTGTGGCCATTTTATTCCCTTTCAGGCACTCAGGCACATGTTTGTCTCTCCATTTCTTCTATGGGGACCTCATCTACTAGACTACTACAGTACTACCTCTCCAACAAACTTGGTCTCTGACTGTGATCGTCACCAAGAGTGTATATGTGACTAATGTGAGTGTACTGTGTACCCCAATTCAGCTGTCATTTGTGCTACTAACACTATGCCATATTTTTTTCCGGCTAAAACGAGGTGAATTGAATAAATTGGATTAGACCTTAATTGAACTAAATTGAGTGGAACTAAGGTGGAGTAAATTTAGTTGAATTAAAAGTTACTTTTGTGAAAAATTAATTGAAAATAATTGATTGAACGTAAATAAAACTTAACGGAATACAACCAACCAAAATTGAAAGGAGCTGAAATTAAGCCAGAAAAAACATGGCCTATCTATATACTATACTTATTAAACTACTACTCCACCATTCCCTATACTCTATCTTCCGGTTATTTATTATCTTATTTTATTTTGGATATCTTAGGGCTTGTTTGGTTACCCATTAAAATCATGGGATGTTGAACTTTCCGGGAAATGTAAAATTATGTTTTGTTTGGTTGCCAATATCATGGGAAGTAGAACTTCCCACATGAATTTACTTCCTCCATTATATGGGAAGTTACTCACCAAGTCCCCCTTGGTCAATAGAACTTCCCGCATGAATTAACTTCCCATATGCGAACCAAACACTTTTTGCGAATTCACATGAATTGGAAATTCATGTGATCTTGAAGTTCCCGGGAACTTTAATTCCCCTATGTCAACCAAACAAGCCCTTAGTCATTTTTTCTATTTTAAGAATGAATTTGATTTGATGAGTATTTTGAATATTCACGCTTAATTTAATTAATGTGTCATTTAATTGGTGATAATCTCCTATTTCTTTAATTGTTGTATCAAAATAATTAAACGGACGACTATTTATACAATTAGTCTTACTTAAGACGGATGGTATCCGTCTTAAGTATAAGACGGGTCAAAATAGTATCATATTTGAGGAATCTGATAAAACATGACCCATATAATAAAAATAGTAGGCTAGCTGCAAAAGGGAGTAGGGCACTGTTGAAGTGAAGAGATGTACATATAAACTTGACATTAGAGATTAAAAAAATATATTTGTTTACAGTTTCAATACAGTTCGAACGAAATAATTCATTTGTTTTGTGCTTTCATTTTTTTCAGTTCTAAAACCCTCTCTCTCTTTATCTTCATCCAAAAAACTCCATCTTTACCCAAATAAAAATAAACAGAATAACACCATGTCCAAAATCCCACAAAAGAACTAGTAAGATATCATCTTCATCTTGGCAAACGGAGATTTCTCAAAGAAAAAAAGCAAATTAATTAGCACATGGAAGTGATGTAACATTGAAGGTGTTGGAGATTACTTTCATTTTGAGTTTTATTTGTAGTAATTTGATTAAGTGTTGAAGGTTGCTTTAATTTGGGTTTTATTTCTTGTAATTTTATTTAAGTATTAAAATGGTAGTTTAATTAGGTATGAATCTGACGATTTTGAATTTTTTTTCTCCTACTATTGCATGTCATAGTGATTTTAGTCTATTAATATCAATGTTAGATGAATATAATAATTAATTTGTGCAATATATGTCAATGGTAAGTTATTTGTGTAATTTGTGTAATATGCAACTATTTATGGACAAGATGCTGCATTACTATGTTTTTTTGATAGAGTTATAGTTGAATAGTTAACATGTTGGATGAATTTGATGATTTATTGAGTATTATTTTCTATGTAAAAATGGTAACATTTTTCAATAACAATGGTAACATATTGCATAAACAAGTTATTTTACATAAATGCCTATAGGTTGATTTATTGGGTATATTATTTTCGAAATAACAATGGTGATATTTTGCAGCATAAGTAGTGATATATAAATTGTATCGCTAATATACTAAAATGTTATCAGGAGAAGTCAAGATTCAAATATGGTAGGAGAAGAGAAAGAGAGAAGTATCCAAATTATTCAAAATACTTATGTCGGGTTTGAAAGAAGGTACGTACGACAGTGGCAGAAACGGAAGGGAAGGAGGAGAAAGGCATGCATCAGAGTCCAGAGGAAGGCATAAATATATTAAAGTGATGCCAATTTGTTATATAATGTTACGAGTTTTGTAATTTGAACTAATGACCTATAGTGAAATTTTTGATGTAGGTCTTAACAAACATGGTATTAGTTTCTTGAACAATGTTAGTTTGTTACCAATTTCGTGAATGACATGTGAAGGAAAAGTTGTTAGAAGAGTGTTGACAATGGTAATGAAACCAGAAAAATGTTATATGTTACCATTTTATGAAACAATGTTATTAGTAATGTTTAATTTTCCAAATTTGATTGTATATCATGAGAAACATGTTTTCACTTTGTATCATAATGTTATCAACTTTGCATCTTGAACTAATGAGCAACAAGTAATAACCTACAAAAAAATTTAGATGTATATCATCACAAATATGTTACCATTTTGTTTAACAATGTAATCAGTTTGGTGAATGACATATCATGAATAATTTGACATAAAAGATCGATATAAGTTATGAAATTAGGAAAGCTTAATATGTTACCTTATATGTTGGAAATGTTATCATAATTAGGTAACCGTAAAATGTTACCAGTTTAGTTTTATAGTTTTCTTTAACAATGTCCCTCACAAATATGTTACCATTTTCTTGAACAATGTTATTAAAGAAACTTGTTTATATAATATTGGTTATGTAGATCACGGGAATCATGTTGTTAGTTTGTATCATAATGTTACAATTTGTTTAATACGGAGTATGTGATTTTAATGATAGTGTAACATGTTAAAGTTACCATTATGTTTGTTTATGTTATCACTTTTACATAAAATTGTTATCATTATCATCTATATAATCATGATAACAATTTATCACGATGTAGTACAAAAATGTGACCATCGTAACCTTATTATGTCACCACAGAAGATTTGTTTTTTGTAGGTGAGCATAAATTGGGTGTGGAATAAAAAAATAAATACGACAACTAGGTACATATTACATTATTTTGGTTACAAAGTTTTCAAAGATCAGTTTGAAGAACTTTAAAGAAGATGTGTTTGAGAATGGATACTATAGAGATCTAGAAGAACTCTTTATTCAACTTTCATCCTAACTATAAACTTTGAAACTTCAATACATGCGTAAATTTACAACAATAACACAATAGTATTGCAAAACAATAAAAAAAAGATTGAAGAACTTCAAAATTATGTTCAACCATTAAATGCATTGATTGATGAACTTCATGTATAAATCAACCATTAAATAACCATTAACTACAACTAAAGTACTAAACACGCATTTGTCAAAAAGTGAACACATAAACAAGAAAAGTGGTAACATTTGTCTACAGAGTTAAATTAAATGGGTGTTTTATTGACAATGAATAAGGAACTAAGTTTTATAAACTACGGAGTATATCCAAACAATTTACCCATGCTGAACTCACCATCTATGAACCTAAACTAAAACCTAACAAACACTTTCTTTTCTAAACAAAGATTAAACATTAACAATTCAACCTCCATTTTTATGATCTCATACACAATTTTTTTTCTCAAATGTCATTGTTAGAGTATGATTTTTATTTTTGTAATTTAAATAAAATAAGGGAGAAACGATGGAGATCATAAAGTATGAATGTTCATATTTCATGTTTATGTATGAATGTTTTTTTGGTTACATGAAAATAATTTGAAATATGATTAGTTTGTATGGAGATCATAAAGTATGAATGTTCATGTTTTATGTTTTTTCGGTTGTGTAGATTATGAATGGTTTGAAGTTGGGAATGCATATTGAAAAACATAGATGAAGAAAAATGAGAGGTAAAGCTAATAAAAAATAAGAAATACAAAAGGACAATGATGTTCACTGTGGGCTCTGTGGCATTAAATGCATTGAGGCTTGTGAACAATAAAATAATAAAAAGTAAGTAGTGTAATTAATACCTGATAGACATCCATATTAACAAGTTGGATAAAGTTGGGTGAATATGGGTCAATTTGATCCGTTTTATTGTGTAAGACGGATAGTGTTGGTTTGAAATAAGAATTTGTGCTATTTATAGAGGAGTATCATCAAAAGGTTTAGATTACTTTAACTACCTACATACGCAAATGACTCACGTGCAAAAGCTCCATCTTCTTTTTTCTTTTGCACGTGCCTTCCGAGCTTAGTTTTCAGATCTTCTATTCCCACTCTGTCCGATACTCCGATCCAACGGGATCCAGATTATAATTATAATTGGCGTAACACCATTATACTTACACAAATTCTCAATTTGTGACGGAGCTATCCGTTGTAAGCTTGCGATGAGTCAAATAATACCTATATAGGGAGATAAGACAAAGCTAAGTGCATTGAAATTAGCATTCTATTTTGTCTTATTTATCAATTTGGTTAATATTTAACCCGTCGCAAATTTGTGACGAATATATCCGTCACAAGGAAGATTTACTATTATACTTATATAAGACCCTAAAATTCACAACTAAGCCACTAACTTTTCATGGAATGCTATATGGAGTTGAAGTGTTTTCTTTGTGTATATATATAGTTTTTATTGAAGATATGAACCACTAAGCAGATGTCAATTAATTTATAATTTGTAAATTTATGAGCCGTGATACTCATTACCCGAGTTGAGTTTAAATTCGGTTAGTATAAATATATCTCACAAGTCACAACCAATTCATTAACTCATTCATTGAATGTTATCGAGGAATCAATGGAGGTTTATAGTATATATTCAATCATACATGGCTTGTTGTTAGCGAAGTCCAAAAGAAATTATGAAATGAACTTTTTTTTTCTAAAGAAGTGAGATCAATAATAATGTTGATTTGTTAGGACCAATATTGAATACTCATGTGGTTACTGTGTTAGGTGACCTAGCCGGCTAGCCCTATTCTTTTTAGGTTGTTTTAACTTAATCCTTCTAGACTCATAGTCATCCATTGTTCAAATAATAAATATGTTATGACAATGACGATCATATTCACATTGAGGTTGCTGGTTGCTATACAAATTCCTCATTGTCGTATAATATTAATTTTTAAGTTGAAATCATTATTTATATATTCAATGGCTCGGGCTTTCTCGTTAGAGCCAATGTTCTGTTTTTTTAGGAGGAAAAAACATTTGACACAAATCCAATTAAAATTAAATCATATAAGCTTAACTGAAATGATCCGGACTTAATCGAACTTGAACAAATTGATAGTAAATATTAACTGAGCATAATTAAACTAAACCTCTATGATATCTAAATTAGATTGAAACCTAAATTGGATTGAGCCGAAGGAATTCAAACTGAATGAAAGTTTAATCCAAGAAATGTTCATGGCTAATTGGCTATGTAGTTGCGATTGTCAATTTGTCTTACATACTTGGAAGAGAATCGAGGAAACAATTATTATTGACAATGGTATGCACCTTGGTTTCAAATTATTAGTTAGAAATGCACGGTTCATAAGAATATAAGACCCTTGATAATGGGCCTAGCTTGCTTCTTTTACCCAAATGGATCGGGCCTGTGCAGTGTTTTTGGCTCCAAATTGTAAAATTATTAAAATACTATCTTAATATAAAACCCGTCTAAATTAAAAAAAGTCTAATTGAAAAATCTATTTTTTAAAACTTTTTTAATTAATATTAACAAGTTAAATAAGTCACCATAAAAAGACAAAAAATCACAGTATAAAATACTTGACCCATTTCTCTGATTTTTTCCATGTTTTTTATTGGTTCGTTTCTATGGTATTTTCCAATTTTTTTAGTATTGTATTACGCTTCACTCTAATGCAATTGGTTTATCCACTTTATAATTTTTCTAATTCTGCACCACTTTTTTAAATTAGAATAGTTGAGTATGTTGCTAATTAGATATTGGATCAATTAAAATTTTTGACACTTATATAAGTTTTCAAGGATCATGTATTTACAAGTCATTAGCGTTTTAATTACTTGTTGCCATTATTTTTCTATAATTCATTGTCCTAGGAAATTAAATAAAATTTCCCACACCATAGCTAAGAATGCTATGGCCTGAGCACTCCTTTACCTAGTAAAGACGGGTCAAGTACATACTAGTATGTTATGTATACAAAAATGCATAGGAAAATATTGGAGTATATAGACGGTATTGAAATATACCGACGGAGATAAGGCAATATGTTAATGCATCTTGGTGAATCATGTGTCCTTTGATGAAGCATTATAGTATTAACAATATTCCAAGCATATTCTCCCAATCTTCTGAAATCTGCAAACAAGGTAACAATAACAAACAAATCAATCAACCTCAATCAAGATAATCCTTTCACACTATAATAAGGGGAAGTATATATATCTTGTATTAAATATTCTATCTTCTAACCTTATTAAGCTACTAATTGTTCACTATATAAATCATGTAAAAACTAGCACATAATGTACAATTCATTCTAATAATATATCTCTTTCTTATGGTATCAAGGAGTCAAAAGCAATCCATCAGAAACCCTCTATCACCACGCCCAGCTACGTTCAAAAAAACTGCCTCACCCTTCACCACTGTCAACCACCCAATCCCCACCATGACTTCCTCTGAAAACGCCATTCAAAACCCCCATGAAAGCAGCAAACCCCTTGTTTCTCTCTGCCTTAACAATTGTGTAACGCTCACCTCAATCAACTATATCTCATGGAGATTTCAGTTGATGCATATCCTCTTTGGCTATAGCCTTTTCGGCTTCCTAGATGGATCAACACCATCGCCACCACCCACCATCACAGGTGACGACAATACCACAACACCAACCCAGCCTATCTCACCTGGATGAAACAAGTTGGTTTAATTCTAGAGGATCTTATGGGTACCCTAGATGCGATTGTCCAGTCCCTGATTGTGCGTGCTACCTCGTCCTAGGAGGCGCGGGACATCCTAGCACACACATACGCCATAATGCCAACCCGTCTAGAGCTCACATTTTGCAGCTTAAAGATTGAATCGATTCGATCGTAAAAACAACCAAGCAATCTATCGATGAATACATGAACGCTATCAAAACCTGTATTGACCGTCTCACTTTACTGGGTAAAACCATTGACCCAGAAGACATAGTCACAAAGGTCCTCAAAGGACACGACTATAATTTATACAAGCCAGTCATGGGCGCGGTTCGCGCCCGGGACAACCCAATTTCTTTTGAAGCTTTACACGAAAAGCTACTGCACCATGAAATTTTGCTCAAGCAACAACCAACCGTTTCCGCTGATATATTCCAACCCACAGCGAACGCGTCTTACCGTCACAACTATCACAACCAAAATCGGCAATACAACCACCATTCTGCCACTCCACCAACCCAATTCAACCAACCCGCTGCCGCCACCTCCTCTGCAGGAACTCGCACTCCTCGACCTTTCAAAGGTCGCTGCCAATGGTGCAGGCAAACTGGTCATGTCATTGCTAATTACCCTTATTTTCGAAAGCTGTTTCCCAACATCACCTTCCTTGAACCACCTTCCCGCCACCAACTCAACCAGCCGTAGGCACATCTGCCACCCACGACAGCCCAACCCCAAACCCTAATTACCTTCTTGATAGCGGGGCCTCCCACCACGTCACTTATGATCTGGACACCCTCGCACTGCATACCCCATATCAGGGCCCTGATGATTTAATAATCGGTGACGGAACTGCACTGGATATTGCCAATATAAGTTCTTTCCAATTACCTTTCTCCTCGTTGCAATTAAATAAAGTTTTACATGTTCCACGAATTTTGAGAAACATTTTATCAATTTCTAAATTATGTGAGGACAATAATGCATATGTTATATTCTCATCGTCTTGTTTTTTTTGTTAAAGCAATTTCGACAGGTGCAACAATACTCCGGGGCAAGGTTAAGAACGGAATTTATGAGTTGAGCCCGGCCCAACCAAGCGCACATTTAATCTAGAAAAACTCAATTACTCTCTCATTGCATCACAAATTGGGTCATCCTACCTTCGATGTAATAAAAATTATTATTAAAAATGCACCATTTCCGGTTTCTAATGTGTCTCATTTTTCTAATTGTGAACCATGTCAAATTAGCAAAAGCCGGAAATTACCGTTTGCAACCTCTACGTTTAAAACCACTACACCTCTCGAATTAATTTATTACGACCTATGGACAAGTCCAATCCACTCCCGTGAAAAATATAAATACTACTCCCTCCGGCCTATTCTATCTATTCTTCCCTATTTCCTAAAACGGATTATTCAGGTTTTCTTCCCCTTTCTTATTTTGGAAACTTTTACTCTTATTTTATTCATTTCTCTCTCCTATTATCAAATCCCACCCAACTCACAATTTCTTATTTAATTCCTAATTATTCATTCCTCTCTCCTATCACCCAACCCCACCCAATTTTTTACACTTATTTTACTCCCTACCTTAATTCTTGTGCCCCACTCAAAGGGGAACAATACATAGAATAGGAGGGAGTATGTAATATTCGTTGATCACTTTAGTAAATATACATGACTTTTTGCACTCAAACAAAAATCTGAAACCACACAAGTATTTCTTCGATTTAAAGAGCTTGTGGAAAAATATTTTAATCGACCCATTAGACAATTTTTTTCCGACAATGGCGGTGAATTTCAAAAATTAAATCCATCCTTACTCGATAATGGCATAAGTCACTTTACCTCTCCTCCACACACTCCCGAACATAATGGATATGCTGAACGGAGACACTGTCACATAGTTGAAACCGAACTTGCTTTACTAGCTCATGCTAATTTACCCACAGTTTTTGGTCATTTGCTTTTAGTACGGCAACATACCTTATTAACCGACTTCCTACTAAAATCTTAAATGACCATACATCACACTTTAAAATCCATAATAAACAACCTAATTATACAAAACTACACAATTTCGGTTGCCTATGTTATCCATGACTACGACCATATACAAAGCAAAAACTCGATTATCGCTCGACTCCATGCATCTTTGTAGGATACTCAACCACTCAAAGTGCCTTTCACTGCTTAGACCCAAAAACCAATCACTTATATACATCACGCCATGTGAAGTTTATCGAGGACGATTTTGCTTACCATCGATTACTACAAACCACGCCAATACCCTCTCCTCACTCCAACCCTGATGAATGGTGTCAACTCGTTCTCCCCATTCTTTCAACTCCTTCCCCTACCCCCTCCTCTCCGAGTACACAACCTGCCCAACACTCACGCCATACCATCCACATAACCTACACCAGACGCCCACCTACTAATCAACCCTCCTCCACCACCACCATTATCGTGCCTACACAAAACACTTCTGAACCCTCTCCTTCCGCTGCTCCTCACTCGGACCTATCCGCTGCTACTACAACTACACAACCCCCACATCGCAACGTTGTAACAAGACTAACTAACAATATTCGGAAGCCCAATCCAAATATACAAACCTAGCCCATACTACTACCACTACCAGGCCAACTCATTGCCTAAAACCGTAAGACAAGCTCTCATTTTGCCTCCCTGGCGTCAAGCCATGCAAGACGAGTTCCAAGCCCTTGAACGAAATAGAACTTGGACCTTAGTCCCACACCAACATTCTCAAAACCTCATAGGTTATAAATGGGTCTATCGCATTAAGTACAATCCCGATGACTCCCTCAAACGACCCAAAGTCCGTTTGGTCGCCAAAGGCTTCCATCAACGCCCAAGAATAGATTTCACTAAAACCTTTAGCCCAGTTGTAAAACCTACAACCGTTCGCCTCATCCTTTCCCTTGCTGTCACCAAATAAAGCATGGCCCTTACGTCAACTTGATATTAACAACACCTTCTTACAGAGGACGTTAACAGATGACATATATATGGCCCAACCCCAAAGATTTGTTGACACTAACAAACGCGATTATGTTTGCAAATTAAACAAGGCAATCTACTGCTTAAAACAAGCTCCTAGAGCTTGGTACACCGAGCTAAAAACCCACCTTGTAAACTATGGTTTCAAACAATCCATTTCAGACTCATCACTTTTTCTCTTACAAACAAAAACTACATGTATTTATATGCTTGTCTATGTCGACGACATTATAATCACTGGTCCAAACCATTCTCAAATTCAACATTTTATTACAAACTTAGCAAAACGTTTCTCACTAAAAAACTTGGGTCCTCTATCATATTTCCTAGGAATTGAGGTCACACCAAACAATCTTGGTCTTTACCTAAACCAATCAAAATACATACATGATTTACTTGTAAAATACAAATGTCCGATGCTAAACCAACTTCTACACCCATAGCCACAGACATTCTCCTCACTCGTGAAGACAATAAACCAATTCAAGACCATTCTGATTATTGAGCTATTGTCGGGAGTCTACAATACCTCTCACTCACCAGACCTGATATTGCCTTCAGTGTTAATCGTCTAGCACAATTTCTCCACCACCCTACTGCTACACATTGGACAACACTAAAACACCTTCTTCGCTATCTTCAAGGAACCCAAAACCACACTATTCAACTTCATCGCAACTCCCCACTATGCATTCATGCATTCTGTGATGCAGACTTTGCTGGTGATAAGGAAAACTTCATCTCCACCACCGGGTATATTATTTATCTTGGTCGTAATCCAATCTCTTGGTCTTCAAAGAAACAACATGGACTTGTTCTCTTCACGACCGAAGCAGAATAACGGGCCCTTGCAGCTGTCACCACTGAAACTCTATAGCTTCGCAACTTGCTTTCTAAACTTCAAATTATCATTGTGAAGCCCCCGACCCTCTATTGTGACAATATGTCGGCAACGCTATATGCCAAGAATCCAGCTTTCCACTCCAGAATGAAGCACATGGCACTCTCATTTTACTTCGTTAGAGAACAACTTCAGCTTGGTCACATTCGTGTTCAACACATTATCGGCAAAGATCAGCTAGCTGATGCTCTAACCAAGCCTCTCCACAAACAATGATTCCACGAACTACGAGACAAGATTGGCCTTCTACATCCGACGTCCATCTTGAGGGGGCGTATTAACAATACTCCAAGCATATTCTCCCAATCTTCTGAAATCTGCAAACAAGGCAACAATAACAAACAAATCAATCAACCTCAATCAAGATTATCCTTTCACACTATAATCAGAGGAAGTATACATTTCTTGTATATATATATATATATATTCTATCTTCTAACCTTATTTAGCTACTACTTGTTCACTATATAAACCATGTAAAAACTAGCACATAATATACAATTCATTCTAATAATATACTTCCTCCGTTCGTATCCACACTACACTTATTCCTTTTCGATCGGTCCGTTCGTATCCACACTACACCTTTCTTTATTTGGACATACAAATGTCCATTTTATCCTAATTGAATTAACTTATTTACAATTATTGCCATTGAGACCCCACCTTATTTCAACATCAAAACCCACCCTAAACAAAATTACTACCCATCATTAACACTCTAACCCAACCCAATCCAATAACCTTTCCCTCCAAAAATAACAACCCAACCCACATAAAACCAAACTACCCAAAATTTCAAAACCCATCTTCATCCCCTCAACTACCCATATTTACTCCCCCTAAACCCTATACCATATTTACTCCCCTACCCACATTCCCACCCACCCAATTTACACATTCCAGAACCTTCCCACCAACCCAATCCATTAACCTAGGGTTTGTTAAGCTTCATGAAACCGTTTGTTCATTTGTGTAACCAGCCGCTCTCTCTCTTTACCTCTCTGTATACCTCTCTTCTTCTCTCTAAAAAAATCACCTTATACCTTCCCACCTTGAAACTCTTATCCTCATTCATCACCAACCTCAAGTCACATTCCCTTCATCCTCTTTACATTAATACTACCTTACAAATACAGATGATGAATTACTACTACTCTTCGGATTTTTCTGAAGAGGATGATGATGTTTTATCCGATTTCTCCTATCCTAATACCATTGTTCCTGATTCTCTCGATCCTTTGGATTTCGGAACTGAGGTTCAAGATACCCAGTTTGAATGCGTTGTTGAAGTTGAACCTGATGACGAAGGCTGTGACATTGAAGTTGGAGGTGATTCGGGTAAAAATAGAGTTAATGATGATGGTGAGAAACCCAGATCTGGTGTTGCTGTGGCTATTGAATCAATTTCTCCTTTGAAATCAATTTCTCCTTTGAAAGGCGGTAGTTATGAGAGGTTTAAAGCTTTTGAAAAACGTTTTATGGAGACGGAAGCGAAAAAGTCTATGGTTACAGCGGCTTCACTGAAAGGTAAACGATGTGGTCCCGAACCTGGAACTCAAAGTTATATAAACATGAAAAAGTTTGAGGCTAGATGTCTCGCAAAACGCAAAAAACCAAATGAAATAAACTGACTGCTGTATCCGGTTAGTACTTCGTACGTATTTTTTAATTTTTGTTCATATTTATTGTTAATGCTGGGATTGTGATGCTGTTAGGACCATTGCATGTTAGATCTATTAATATTATGATCTTGTTTGGTAATTTTAAAACTTTATTCTGATTTTTGTTCATAAATATTGTTAATGTTGGTATTGTGATGCTGTTAGGACCATTGCATGTTAGATCTATTAATATTATGATCTTGTTTGGTAATTTTAAAACTTTATTCTGATTTTTGTTCATAATTTGTGTTAATGTTGGGATTGTGATACTGTTAGGAACATTGCATGTTAGATCTAATAATATTACGTTCTTGTTTAGTAATTTTAAAGCTTGATTCCGATGTTTGTTCACATGTAGTGTTAATGTTCATATTTTTCGTGTTTGTCTAAATTTATTGTTGTACAAAATTCACTAAGGTATACCGAGCTTTCTGAATGTGGTTCATTACGCATATACTTTTGTCTGCGTTGCAGAGTTTTGCTGAAATTAAGTGATTTACGACAATTTGAGTAGTAATAGAAACCGGAAATGTACCTTTGTTTGATGGATTGAATCAAGTTGATGCCAAACTTACTGAAAATACATATAATACACATTCTGTAAGAGTGAACCATGAATCGGTAAGGGTATAATCCTAGAGACAGCGTAACCATGGTTGAGGGGACTTTGATTTTTTGAGCACTTCGCTAAATCTTGTTAGTTAAATACAGTGTAAATCAGTGATGAATATGAGTCTGCTGATTAAGAAAGAAATTGTTAGTTTGTTTGAATTCCAAACCCGATTATGTGGTAGTATAAACTTATCCAACTTAGACAATGGTGTCAGATAACTTGTAGTGTGGTCATCTAGAACTCTGTATACTCAGTTACGTACTACCCCGTATAAATTAACATTGACTATGAATCTGCTGATAAGAGAAGTATGAATCTGCTGATAAGAAAACGACTGTTAGCTTGATTGAATTCCAATTTTAAATGTGGGATAAACTAGTCATGCTGTGGTCCTGAAATGATGTTATCGTGATATTTCTTCGCTTTCGGTTTAGTCTACTCAATTGCATGTTCTACTGATGATTACTTCGTACTTCGCTTTCGGTTTAGTCTACTCAATTGATTATGTGTGTAATTTCATTCTCTAGTTAAACAATGTTCTCTGGAATTTCTGCTAACTTACAAAGAAAATAGAGAATGATTTGATTTTTGTTAGCTTTGTTATTGCTGACTTGTTGATTTTAGTTGATGATTTGATTTCTGCTAACTTACAAAGTTTAGTTCTACTTGATGGTTTCATTTATTTATTTTTCTTTTAGCTTTGTTGTTCTAGACTTGTTGATTGTTGCATATTTCTCGTCAAATTTCTTTCACTCAATCGGATTTTATTTTGTTTTGTTTTACTGATGATTATGTATGTATATTCATTCATAGTGTAGTTAAACCAGTGTAATCTCTATCTCCTGTTTGTTTGTTCCTCAGTTTACCCTCTTTTTCTTCATCATTATCATCATCTAAATCTTCCCAATGTAACTACTCTCTTAGTTTATCTTGATCAAATTTATGTTTTTTCATCTGGGGGTTGAGAATTTTCAAGCATGTTTATTTGATTGGATGGTGAATATAGAATGTTTAATTATTCATTGAGTTTTACTATTTTTAGTCATACAAAATCTTGATTTTCCTGTATAAGTTGTTACCTTTTTTGTTATGACAGTCTGATTTTAGTAGAATGCTTGTGATATACAGTCTGATTTTCCTGTATAAGTATGTCGTGCTGGTATTATCATTTCGTTTACTGATTTTGCTCGGTTACGCTGAATCTTTCTTGAGTTGATACTAGCCTTTGTTCAAAATTTGAATTACAATTATGGTTGAATTGTTGTTTAATTGAATTTCTGGTGATACATGTAGATAAGTCATATGGAAATGGTTTGTCTGGCCATTCTAGTACAGTGAATGCATTAATCACAGTCTTTATTCTGTTTTTTGTTCATATTTAGTGTTAATGCTGGGATTGTGGTACTGTTAGGAACATTGCATGTTAGATCTAATACGATTATGTTGTTGATACCTCAGTGATGGTCCAGTTTTGGACTGAGAGGTTGGCTCAGTGATTATAAACCCTTAATGGTTTGAGAGCTGTTTGCTGGGATTTGTGATGCATTTAAGATTATGTTGTTGATACCTCAGTGATGGTCCATTTCTGGACTGAGAGGCTGGCTCAGTGATGACAAATCCTTAATGGTTTGAGAGCCATTCAGTTCAGTAATACAGCCACCACATGGTCTACCAACTGTTGGTGTGTGTGCTAAGTCATTTAGCATGGTCTACGATAGTTGGTGTGTGTGTAGGAGGCTTTGTTATTGATACAACTCGGTGATGATAAAACCTTAATGATTTGAGAGTTGATGCCAAACGGATGTTCTTGTAGTATCTATGCTTAGATTTTGCACTTATCTTAGCCAATTAGTCAATGTATTAAGGCCACCACATGGTCTACCATATTTGGTGTGTGTGTAGGAGGCCTTTATACATCCTTAGCACAACTCAATGATGAGGCTAATTAGTCCTGAGATCTGTAAAAACTGCATTAAAATAAAGAACCACTTAAAACATAGCAAACCATTATCATTCCAATAACATTCAGTACATTCAATTACCCAAAATGTGATTACACCTTAAACATTGTCGTAGTTCACAAAAATGTGTAAAATGTAATCAATTTCCTAAACTTCCATACTTTAGACATTGTAGCCTAATTCATTCATTAGATGTTCTATCCCTATAACATCACCCTTTTCCTGCAAGTACTCGATACATTCTCTTACTAATGCTTCAGAAACTGTTAAATTTTTTGGTAACATTCCAATTGCTTCAAGATGACCTTTGCCCATATGTGGAATTGAGAAATTATTATGACTCTTTACCTTCATAATCTCCACCATACCACTTTGTAATGTTAAGAAAATGTTACTTAACTTTGATGGGGTGTATTCAACAAAAGCTTGCATAACTGAATTCACTAATTCATCTATTGTGTTGGCCCTTTGTGATGCCTGAATTGATTGTAGTGCCCTAAAATACCCGAGATCGTTTGTGTTCAAATCAGGTGAATTAGGGGGCTGAAATACTAGTTGAATGTTGAACCCTTCTATGTTTGCAATTGCCCTAAACTGAGGATCCTCATTGTTTATATGCGGTCTTGCATTGTCTTGCTGAATGACAATATTCTTACTTAGAAATTCTGGCCATTTACTCTTTATTGCAGGTATTACTTGCTCAAGAATACATGCTCTTGTTACGTCCTTGGTAATTGAGTCAATAGACTTTGTTTCCAATGTACCCCTTGGTCTGTTTCTGCTTGACCTTGCAGCTGGTTGTTGTTTGGTGAATGGGAACATCCCTATTTTTCCATCAAACAGTAATTCTCCTTCCGGTGAGTAGACTGGCCTACTCACCGCACACATGAACATCACCTTCGTGATGAACCTCTTAGACTGACAGCTTCTGTATGGTAGTTCTTCTCCACTTACTATGTAGAACTTGTGGTTATCGTAGGTGATGAAAAACCACTTTTCATCGATATGGATTACATTACTCATCTCGCTGAATTTTATTTCACAAGTTGGTAAGTCATTCAAATCCAAAGCTACTTGTTCAACATGTTCTATTATTAAAGCTTGTAGGTAGACCTGTCAAACGGGTCAAACGGGCGGGTTGCGGGTCGGGTAGATACGGGTTCGGGTAAAATACGGGTCGGGTAAAATACGGGTCAAGTCTATACGGGTTCCGGGTCGGGTTCGGGTAAAAATACGGGTCAATCAACATCTTTTCCTCACATTTTTTAAAACTTCTTTTATATCGTAATTCCTACCCTTTATACGTTTTCTCTCCTCTTACTCGTCTTAGTTAACTTAATTGTCACCATTTTCGCCATCACCACCAACATCACCATCGTTATCGTTCATCATCACCCTTACTAACTCGCTAAGTACGATAATGAGACTCAAATAAGATAACAATGATGACGTGTCATGTGATCTGAGGTGATGAGGTGGAAGTGTTGATGCGAAGTGCGGTTCAGTTCGACGTAATACGGTGAAAGTGACGGTATGACACACATTTTGAGGTGATGATGTGACATGTGGTCCTAGGCACTGAGGTGGCAATGATGATGTGGAATGAGGCGTAAGTGACAGTGTGGCACACATTTCGATGTGATGATGTGGCATTTGGTCCATCAAAATAATGAAGTGACAATGATAACGTGGAATGTAACTTGATGTACTACACTAAAAGTGACGTCGCGACACACACTTCGATGCGATGACGTGGCATGTGGTACGAGGTGATGAGTTGGCGGTGTTGACGTGGAATGCAATTTGGCGTACTACGGTGAAAGTGACGGTGTGACACACACTTTGAGGTGATGACGTGGCATGTTGTTTGAGGTGATGACGTGACATACCGCATATATATACATATTTCTTCTTAAAAATTTATAAGTCATCAATACCTATTGTAACACCCCCATTTATTTAAGGGCCTGAACTAGGACTCCTCAGATAAATACAGGTGTTACCATCTCGGTTTCCCGAGGCAGTAGATACAAAGGAAGATAAACAGTACTTTAAATTAAATTAAACTCAACATGTTCTTACAAACCAAAAAGAAAACTGTTCTGACAAAAGTAAAGGTACAACTCATAGTCTACTGTCAAGTGGTCTAGACTCTAAACAGGTCCAGGTCCATGCTTCTCCCTTCCCAGATGCTCCCATTGCCTTTATACCTGTCAGTCTGCTCCCCAATAATTGGTTCATCACAGGTGTTCACGAATACACAGGGTCAACCACGAGGTTGAGTAGGGAAAACCATAAATAGAAAACATTACTATAAGTAGAAAGCTGAATATCTCCACTCCGAATCACAGACCCTTTTCCTCCGCACCAAACACAGACCCTTTATCTCCGCGCCACACAGACCCTTTTATCTCCGCACCAAACACAGACCCTTTTTCTCCACGCCACACAGACCCTTTTATCTCCTCATCTCATATCGTATCACAGAATATATATAATCAAATATCATAATATACCAACCAAGTATTAGTATAAAACATTCATGGTAATCATTATTAACAACTGAGTAATCATTGTAATATGCACCGTATTTCCCCTACCTGAAATAGCAGTAAATGCAGATACGTCCAAGCGCGTTAAAAGTGTTCCACACGAAACTTGCCACCTAAAATATATATTACTTAATTAATAAACTTCCTACTCACGTAACACGTACACACATTCCATTTATAGTAACTTCCCATAAATAGCAACTGCCAAAAATAGTAACTTGGTTTGAAATTCAAAATTTAAATCTTTCCCATAAATAAAATGCCATACCTTTAAAAACCAATTATACTTTGTCATAAATAAAATATTACACCATAAATACTAGTTATATTAACCACAAATAAAAGATATCAAAATAAAAATAACATACATATTAACAACAATAATAATAATAGTAAAAATAATAACAATAATGATAAGGATACTAATAATAATGATAAGATTAATAATAATAATAAAACAATAAGACAATAAAACAATTAACAAAACACGAAACACCCTACAGCCACCCGCGACTTCCAACCTTTCGCACGACCACCCCAGCCACCACGAACACCAACCAGCACCACTACCCGACACCACTGGTTGCACTCCTACCCCACGACCCCAGGAACTCCATTCTCGACCGCCGGCGAGTCAGACCTGACCCATAACTCCGGCCTGACCTGCAACCACCGTTCCCAGAACCCCCCTGAAACAGACCCTGTTCGACAGACCTACACGCCACCAACACCACCGTAACTGCCACCCAAGACACTCCTATACCTGAACCACCTGACCGTGGTGGTACCACCGCACCGACCTCCCCCTAGTCATCGGTGGTACCACCCCCAAACCAATCTAACAACACCCAAACGACTGCCAGCACTCCGCTTCCCTGCTCTCCCATAACCACCATGACAACGACTCCCTTGACCGCTATACGACACACTCCTGATCACCACAACCACTCCTAGTCCACCCCCTGACTCACCCTTGACGTGAACCACCACCCACGACTACCTCTTGTATCACTACAGAGGCACGAAAGACAACACAACCACAAACCCGACATCCCAAAACCGTAACTGCTGTAACCAGGGGTGATAAACACCCCTGTCGACACCACTTGAGACACAAACAACCACCCAAACCAACCCCCTTGACCTTCCTCCATATACCAGCAACACAACCAACACAGAAAGAACCCAAACCCGACACTCAACCCCTTTACGAACACATTAACAAATACAAGAAAAACAACCATAAAACAACGAGTTAACACAGGCTGCGCATACCTGTTTTACGGTCTAAAACGAAGGGTTCAGGTAAGGTCTAACCACCGTGAGGATCTGCCCTTCTTGGTGTGTGATGTCGGCTGAGTGGAGAAAGGTAGGTTTAGGGTTTGTAGATAGGTCAGATAGGGTGTCGACAGCCTTCTTATAAGGCGGCAGAACTAAGCTGTGAGGTTTGTTTGTGTTCAAATCGTGAGGGTGGGCTGTTTACACTACTTTCGAGGCCCATGGCCAAGCTTCACTAGATCCCTAGCTCGAGCCCCACCAACAACATACTAAAATTATCAAACTAGGGTGGATAGATCCCCCTTTCAAGCCCCACCAAAGACCAAAACTCTCTACTGAAAACGAACACAAACAACTAAAACAAACAATTTATAAAACCCCTTCGCTTGGTCGTGTACCCCTATATAAAAATCGTAATGAAATTTCGAGGTATTACAGTCTTCCCCTCTTAAAAAGAACTTCGTCCCGAAGTTCTACCACACTTAGGTGACGAAAACAACAATGCGAACGACTAGGGACACAAACAACACCAAGCAAAAGTCAGAAACTTTGATTAGATCACAGAATGTTACATTCCACCCCCCTTAAAGAAAAGTTACGTCCGCGTAACTTACCTCAATCGAACAAATGCGGATAACGCTCTCTCATGGATGCCTCAGGCTCCCATGTAGCCTCCTCCTGATTATGATTGGTCCACGGGACCTTCACCAAGATCGTCTCTCCATTGCGAGTTTTCCGCACCTTCCTGTCTAAGATTTCTTTCGGAGTCTCAATGTATGCCAACTGCTCATCCACCTCGATCACCTCATGCTGAAGCACATGTGATGGATCACTCACGTATTTCCTCAACTGGGACACATGGAACACATTATGGACCTTGGATAGGGTTGGAGGCAAAGCTAAGCGATATGCCACCTCTCCAACTCTGTCCAAGATCTCAAATGGCCCAATAAATTTCTGACTCAGTTTGCCACGCTTGCCGAATCTCATCACACCTTTCATTGGAGAGACTTTCAGTAGTACTTTCTCTCCGGCCTCAAATGAAATATCGCTCCTCTTCAGATCGGCATAACTCTTCTGTCTATCCTGAGCGGCCCTCATTCTCTGTCGAATAATCTGAACCTGCTCCACCATCTCCTGGATCATATCTGGCCCCAATGTCACAACATCGGCTCGATCATCCCAACACACAGGGCTCCTACACTTCCTCCCGTACAGAGCCTCGAAAGGGGCCATGCCTATGCTCGCATGATAACTGTTATTATAGGAAAACTCGATCAATCCTAGTCGATCCTCCCAAGATCCTCCGAACTCAAGTACACAAGCTCTCAACATATCCTCAAGAGTCTGAATCGTCCTCTCAGTCTGACCATCAGTAGCTGGATGGAAAGCTGTACTCATCTTCAATTGGGTACCCAAAGCGGTCTGCAACTCCTGCCAAAACCTAGATATGAACCTCGAGTCTCGATCTGAAACAATGTCCTTGGGTACGCCATGAAGTTTGACCACATTCTGAACATATGACTTAGCCAACTCGGCTTTACTCCAGGTATCTTTCATTGGAATAAAGTGAGCCGACTTAGTCAAACGATCCACGATCACCCAAATCATGTTGTTGCCCCTCTGAGTCCGAGGCAACCCTACTATAAAGTCCATCGAAATATTCTCCCACTTCCACTCCGGCACATCCAACGGTTGAACTTTCCCTTGAGGTCTCTTATGCTCCCCTTTCACTCGCTGACAAGTCAAACACCTCGACACAAACTCTGCGACTTCCTTCTTCATATTAGGCCACCAAAACGTCTTCTTAAGATCCTTATACAACTTATCACCCCCTGGGTGAACAGAATAAGGAGTAGCATGAGCTTCAGTCAGGATCTTCTTCTTTAGCTCCTCAACATTCGGTACACACCAACGCCCACTGAACCTCAAACTACCATCGGTATGAACACTGAACTTGGATACCCCATCACCATTCCCATTTTCCACCATCAAACGCCACTTCTGAATTCTCTCATCGTTCCGCTGTAACTCCCGAATCTCTCCATACAATTCAGGCTCCACTGTCAAGTCACCCAGAGCATCCCCTTTCCGGATCATGAAAATTCCCATCTCCCTTAACTCGCCATGCAACCTCACTCTCGATCTGGCACAACTCAAAGCATGTACTGACTTCCTACTTAGCGCGTCAGCTACCACATTCGCCTTGCCCTCGTGGTAGACAATCTGCATATCATAGTCTCCGATCAACTCTATCCACCTCCTCTGCCTCATGTTCAATTCCTTCTGGGTGTAGATATATTTCAGGCTCTTATGATCAGAAAACACCTTAAAAGTGGCTCCATAGAGGTAATGACGCCACAATTTCAGTGCGAAGACCACAGCGCCCAACTCCAAATCATGAGTCGGATAATTCTCTTCGTAGGTTTTTAATTGGCGAGAAGCATATGCGATCACTCTACCATTCTGCATTAGTACACAACCCAACCCATGCTTTGAAGCGTCAGTGTATACTTCAAAATTATCACTTCCAACTGGCAAGGCCAGGATAGGAGCTGTTGTCAGGCGTTCCTTAAGAGTTAGGAATGCCTTCTCACAACTCTCATCCCAGATATAACGGTTTTCCTTCCTCATCAACGACGTCAACGGCTTCGCTATCTTTGAAAAATCTTTGACGAATCTCCGGTAATAACCTGCTAACCCCAGAAAACTTCGGATCTCACTCACATTCTTCGGACTTTGCCACTTAGTCACAGCTTCAATTTTACTAGGGTCAACAGATACCCCCTCTTTGGAAATGACATGCCCCAAGAACGCCACTTTCTCCAACCAGAATTCACACTTACTCAACTTAGCATTGAGTTTATGTTCTTCCAAAGTCTGAAGTACCTTCCTCAAATGATCTTCGTGCTCCTCCGCATTCTTGGAGTATACCAGAATATCATCAATAAATACCACCACGAACTTGTCGAGATACGGGCTGAAGACTCGATTCATCAAGTCCATGAACACAGCTGGAGCATTAGTCAATCCAAAGGGCATAACCACAAATTCATAGTGGCCATACCTCGTTCGGAAAACGGTCTTTGGAATGTCGTCATCCTTTATTCTCAACTGATGGTACCCGGATCTCAAGTCAATCTTGGAGAAAACCCCGGCTCCACTCAACTGATCGAACAAGTCGTCAATTCTCGGCAACGGATAACGATTCTTTATGGTCACATTGTTCAGCTCTCGATAATCAACACACAACCTCAAACTCCCATCCTTCTTCTTCACAAATAACACGGGTGCTCCCCAGGGCGACACACTGGGTCGGATGAACCCTTTCTCAGCTAGCTCATCCAATTGCTTCTTCAACTCCTCCATTTCTTTTGGTCCCATACGGTACGGTGATTTAGAGATCGGTCCCGCTCCTGGTTTGAGGTCAATGGAAAATTCCACTTCCCTCCTCGGCGGTAACCCTGGAACGTCGTCTCGAAAGACTCCCTCAAACTCCCGTACCACAGGTATCTCACTAGTCTTGGGGGTCTCAGCCTCACAATCCCACATTTGGCACAAAATTAGACTTTCTCCTTTCCGCAAGCTAGACTTCAGGGTATTGACAGATATAAATTTGATCTTTGGTTTGACTCTATACCCCTTGTAGGATACCCTCACTCCCTTGGGTCCCTTCAAGGAAATTTTCTTTTGATGACAGTCAATAAAAGCCCTATACTTCCCCAGCCAATCCATCCCTAGGATCACCTCAAAACCTCCCAGCGGAAATTCTATGAGATCACAATAGAACATTGCTTCCCCGATTCTGATGGGTACACTTCCATAGACTCTATTACAAGCTACTGACTCTCCTGAAGGTATGGTCACTGAGTCCGCGACCCAGTCGAACCTCTCAAGCCCCAAAACTCTAATATGGTCTCTAGACACAAAAGAATGGGTGGCACCGGAATCGAAAAGTACGAAAGTAGGTTTAGAGTTCACAAGAAAAGTACCAGTAACCACATGAGCGTCCTCTTGAGCGGCCTGCTTTCCCATGGCAAAGAGGTTGCCACTGGACTTGACCCCACTCTGGCTGGCACCAGATGTCCCAGCCTGCTGATTTTCTGCCGTCCCCGTCTTGTTGTTGTTCCCACCTCCATTGTACTGATTCTGATATGAACGGTTCTGATTGTTGTTGTTGTAGTTCCTCTGGTAGTTGCTGCTGCCTCCTGACTTCGCACCCCCACCATAGTTTGTCATGGGTGTGCGATAGCCACTGCTGCCATAGGACTGAGTGCGAGATCCCTGATATCCGGGTGTAGGTGTGCGATAACCCCCGGACTGATTCCCTCCAGAAGAACGACATACTGCCTGTTTGTGCCCAATCTTCCCGCAGCCGAAACAGACCACTCCCACTGAACCACTACCGGAACCTCCACCCCTGAAGTTGCTCCCACTCTGGTTCCTCCCACCACCAGAGGCACTACTCCCGAAATACCCACTGAACTTGTTATTACTTGGCTTTTTCGATCCTGAACCCTCAGCTACTGGTTCAGCCTTCCTCTTTTCTGACCTGGACTTCTTGTCCGCTTTAATCATATCCGAAAGCCTCTCCGCCGCCCCAGCCCTTAAATAGATGTCACGGACTGTGGTGGGCGGAGCTGCAATCAGTCTCTTCTTAACGGCGATTGATAACCCCCTCTCAAACTTCATGGCTAGCATAGCATCGTCCAATCCCATATCCCTCACATAGTGTACCAGCTGGATGAATTTCCTGTAGTAAACCTCTACGGTCATGTCCTCCGACATCGTGAATGAGTCGAACTCCTCCCTCAGCTTGCTCTTTTGGAATTCTGGTAGAAACGCCTCGTTCAGAACCCCCTGGAATGCGTCCCACGGAACAAACGCGGATCCACCCTCTGTAGCTGCTTCCCGGAGCTCTCCCTTATTCGCGGTCCACCAATCTCCAGCCATACCCCTCAGATAGTGGGCAGCCTGGTCTACCTTCAATTCTTCCGGGCAATCCAGCAACTCGAACAGGTTATCGAATTCCCGACACCAAGCTCCTAACAGATGAGGTTCCCCCTCCCCAGTGAATTGGGTAGGGTGGTGTCTTGCAATGATTGTGCTCATTTTCGCGGAGTCCATTCGTTTGGCCTTTAGGGCCTCATTTTCAGCTACCAAACGGTCCACCTCCTCTTGGGTGATGTTAACGGCATTCTCTCTTCGCGGAGGCATACTATAAAACAAGAAAAGAATGAGTCCCGACGTACATGGGTACCCATTGGGTTTAGGGCTATGCTCCCTAAGCATTCGAAATCTATGAACACTTATCATATAGAGTAGTTTTTTTTCTTATATAACATGGCTCAGGGTCCACATAACCGCATATCACTAGACATGATGAAAGAAGAATTACTAGCATGTTTCATATCACTTAACATACCACAACAAGACATTCCTTTTATTCAAACAAATAGAGGTTCATTCATGCTCATGCCCCTTCCGGCTTTTCCAAAAGTTTCTTATGCTCAGAATTCTCATAACATACTTTTCACGATATGCTATCACTTTCACCACCTCCTATTCTACCCTTTTCTCTCGTATATGCGCTCTGGGTTCCCCGGTAACACTGATAGGGCCTATGGTTCGGTGTGAGG
Source organism: Silene conica (assembly GCA_029255685.2). NCBI lineage: Eukaryota > Viridiplantae > Streptophyta > Magnoliopsida > Caryophyllales > Caryophyllaceae > Silene > Silene conica. The sequence goes on from CM055312.2 coordinate 74,179,739, forward strand.
GGGCCCCAGACTCATACGTCCCCTTTAGTGTGCTCCTAACAGTCCTATCCCGGGGTTCATTTTATTTAGACTCTCCTATATTCATTAGGTTCATTAGGTTAGGCCTGAGGATCGTTCGCTCTGATACCACTTTGTAACACCCCCATTTATTTAAGGGCCTGAACTAGGACTCCTCAGATAAATACAGATGTTACCATCTCGGTTTCCCGAGGCAGTAGATACAAAGGAAGATAAACAGTACTTTAAATTAAATTAAACTCAACATGTTCTTACAAACCAAAAAGAAAACTGTTCTGACAAAAGTAAAGGTACAACTCATAGTCTACTGTCAAGTGGTCTAGACTCTAAACAGGTCCAGGTACATGCTTCTCCCTTCCCAGATGCTCCCATTGCCTTTATACCTGTCAGTCTGCTCCCCAATAATTGGTTCATCACAGGTGTTCACGAATACACAGGGTCAACCACGAGGTTGAGTAGGGAAAACCATAAATAGAAAACATTACTATAAGTAGAAAGCTGAATATCTCCACTCCGAATCACAGACCCTTTTCCTCCGCACCAAACACAGACCCTTTATCTCCGCGCCACACAGACCCTTTTATCTCCGCACCAAACACAGACCCTTTTTCTCCACGCCACACAGACCCTTTTATCTCCTCATCTCATATCGTATCACAGAATATATATAATCAAATATCATAATATACCAACCAAGTATTAGTATAAAACATTCATGGTAATCATTATTAACAACTGAGTAATCATTGTAATATGCACCGTATTTCCCCTACCTGAAATAGCAGTAAATGCAGATACGTCCAAGCGCGTTAAAAGTGTTCCACACGAAACTTGCCACCTAAAATATATATTACTTAATTAATAAACTTCCTACTCACGTAACACGTACACACATTCCATTTATAGTAACTTCCCATAAATAGCAACTGCCAAAAATAGTAACTTGGTTTGAAATTCAAAATTTAAATCTTTCCCATAAATAAAATGCCATACCTTTAAAAACCAATTATACTTTGTCATAAATAAAATATTACACCATAAATACTAGTTATATTAACCACAAATAAAAGATATCAAAATAAAAATAACATACATATTAACAACAATAATAATAATAGTAAAAATAATAACAATAATGATAAGGATACTAATAATAATGATAAGATTAATAATAATAATAAAACAATAAGACAATAAAACAATTAACAAAACACGAAACACCCTACAGCCACCCGCGACTTCCAACCTTTCGCACGACCACCCCAGCCACCACGAACACCAACCAGCACCACTACCCGACACCACTGGTTGCACTCCTACCCCACGACCCCAGGAACTCCATTCTCGACCGCCGGCGAGTCAGACCTGACCCATAACTCCGGCCTGACCTGCAACCACCGTTCCCAGAACCCCCCTGAAACAGACCCTGTTCGACAGACCTACACGCCACCAACACCACCGTAACTGCCACCCAAGACACTCCTATACCTGAACCACCTGACCGTGGTGGTACCACCGCACCGACCTCCCCCTAGTCATCGGTGGTACCACCCCCAAACCAATCTAACAACACCCAAACGACTGCCAGCACTCCGCTTCCCTGCTCTCCCATAACCACCATGACAACGACTCCCTTGACCGCTATACGACACACTCCTGATCACCACAACCACTCCTAGTCCACCCCCTGACTCACCCTTGACGTGAACCACCACCCACGACTACCTCTTGTATCACTACAGAGGCACGAAAGACAACACAACCACAAACCCGACATCCCAAAACCGTAACTGCTGTAACCAGGGGTGATAAACACCCCTGTCGACATCACTTGAGACACAAACAACCACCCAAACCAACCCCCTTGACCTTCCTCCATATACCAGCAACACAACCAACACAGAAAGAACCCAAACCCGACACTCAACCCCTTTACGAACACATTAACAAATACAAGAAAAACAACCATAAAACAACGAGTTAACACAGGCTGCGCATACCTGTTTTACGGTCTAAAACGAAGGGTTCAGGTAAGGTCTAACCACCGTGAGGATCTGCCTTTCTTGGTGTGTGATGTCGGCTGAGTGGAGAAAGGTAGGTTTAGGGTTTGTAGATAGGTCAGATAGGGTGTCGACAGCCTTCTTATAAGGCGGCAGAACTAAGCTGTGAGGTTTGTTTGTGTTCAAATCGTGAGGGTGGGCTGTTTACACTACTTTCGAGGCCCATGGCCAAGCTTCACTAGATCCCTAGCTCGAGCCCCACCAACAACATACTACAATTATCAAACTAGGGTGGATAGATCCCCCTTTCAAGCCCCACCAAAGACCAAAACTCTCTACTGAAAACGAACACAAACAACTAAAACAAACAATTTATAAAACCCCTTCGCTTGGTCGTGTACCCCTATATAAAAATCGTAATGAAATTTCGAGGTATTACACCTATTTGGCAATGTATATTTTAAAAATGATATACTATCTTGACCCAACAGTCAACCCGCTGCGGGTCGGGTTTTGACCCGTTGTTTACGGGTCAAAACGGGTTCGGGTATCTTTCGGGTTCGGGTTGAAAAACTCGGGTCATTTACGGGTCGGGTTACGGTCGATTTTCGGGTCGGGTCGGGTTTTGACAGGTCTACTTGTAGGGCATGTTTTAGCCTATGTATCTTGTTGGAGTCACTTAGTTGGGGGTGTAAGGAACTTGTATGAGGTCTCATAAGACCTTCTTTAACCCATGAATGAACTAGCCCAAGTGAGACCTTACATTGTTTAGCAACCCTTCTCATAGTATCTCTAAGTGAAACATCAAGACTTTTGATGAAATCAACATTTGGTACAATCTTAGTTTTGTTTTTATTTCCCATTCGTTTACTGTGAACATCAAATTTCTGACCTACTAACCTTTCTTTCTTTGCAAGTTTCCAGATGTCACCAACAGTCCTCTTACTAATGCCCCATTTTGCAGCTGCTGATGCAAATAATGAGACACAAAAGGAGCTGACTATCGACGCCAAAGACGAGCTGAACATCAGCTCCAAAAACGTGAATACAGAGGAGGTAATCAGAGGAGAATCAAAGGGAGTTGTCCTCCTAACTTGGCTAATCAATGCAGTCAATTAAGAAGGTAAATTAAAAGCTCATTATCATTATTTTGGGCAGTATGTACCAAAAAAAATCATTATTTTGGGCAGTTACTTGTTGTTTGAATAAGGTCATTTAGAACCATTTTATTAGCTTTAATTTCTGTTTTAATTAGCTTTGAATTCTGTTTTAATTAGCTTTGAATTCTGTTTTAATTAGCACTTATGTGAGCTATTGGTAGCACTATATATAAGCAATGTAGCTTGAAGGTTTTTCATTCATCAAACAAGTTAAGAAAATCAAACGAATTTACTGTTTTTTATTTGAGCAACTTTCAAAAAAAACATAGAGGTTGTGTCTACAATTTCGAAAGGTTGTTCTCGAGCGTTGTCTTGTGAAAACCCGGTTAACTCTATCGGTGTAGAGCGTTAATCTCATTGTTAGGCTATTGGTGTAGTTTAACATTGCTTATCTTTTCTTTTGCGTTGAGTTAGTTAATCGAGTTCGGTTGTACCTAGTACATTCGAGGTCGGTTGATTGCTTCCGCTACAAATCACGTTCAATTTATAATTCATATCAGCAGTGGCGAATCTAGGATCTATGGAATGGGGGTGATTACACTACGAAAAATAGTATTGTTGCGAGATACACAAATGACGTTGGCCGTGTTGCAAATTATTGTTTGCGACGGAATTTGCAACGAAATTGTTTTTTGCAATGAAATTTGGGACAAAGGGTAATTTCCCAATCACGCGGACAAAAAGTCAAATGGCGGGATTTCCGTCGCAAATTTGCGACGGAATATCCGTTGCATCTGAAATTGGCGGAATTTTATTTGGACCACCAGGATAAAAGTCAGTCAATCTTTGCGACGGATTTGCCGTCGCAAAAATTGACCCTGGTCAAGGTCAAGTTCCGTCATCGTTTGCGGCGAGAAATCCGTCGCAAATATTGATTGTCTTTGACCCAAACCCTGGTCAAGGTCAATCAATGTTAGCAACGGACTTCCCGTCAAAATATAACCACTTAATTAATCTCGTCCCTAACAATTTTGGGGTCCTGTACGATATGTAAATGATAATCCACACTTAACAAAAACTTATTCTAATATACAAATTCTTGATAAATACTAAAATAATTTGATAATCGATAATTCTAGTAAGGGTCATCAAAATATAAAGTATTTATTTTTAAATATGATTACGATTTTGTAAAATATCATCATATTCACATAGTCATGGTGCGGTGGTTAAATTAATTTAAATAGTAAATAAGACGATGCAAGTTCGAGCCTTTCTTAGAACATTTTCAATTACTTTTAATATGCAAAATGAAAAGCTAAAAAAATGTAGTTGTGAAGGCTTGATCCCAGGTTATTACTTTTAATATGCAAAATGAAAAGCTAAAGAAATGTAATTGTGAAGGCTTGATCCCAGGTTGCTTTGATGGTTTAACAATGCTTCTACCACTGAGCCACTAAGCCTTAATACACCATTAGTATAAAGATACATATGTATAACTTTTTGCACTGATTAATGGGGGTGAGGGGTCACCCCCATCACCCCCTATGGATTTGCCCCTGCATATCAGCTGCTTCGCCAATTACTCCACGACGAACTTTGCCCTTTTCTGATCGTTGGAGTAGATAAATGCCCACTTCGTGCCTCCCTTCTTCCGACAAGAATTTCACACCCATATTACTAATTTTCCAGATTAACGGTTTTGTAAAGTTGTAGTTTTATTGTTTTCTGAGTATTGTAAAGCCTTCTGATTTGTAAGGCTTCTGTTTTGTAAAGTCTTCTGATTTTTAAAGTTTTGTTGTTGTATTAGGGTTTACAGTATGTTTGTGTATATATAGAGGTTTGTAGCCAAATTGCATCTGCTTTTGTGCAATTTGGTGGGAATACAAAATGTAATTTGGTGGAAGATTTAAATGTTTGTAATTTTTAAGTTGGGTTCCAGATTTTGGAGGGAGCTTTTAGATCTTAATCACAAATTAATAAAGCAAATTAACTGTCAACAAGTACATAATTAAAGCATTATTTACATTTTATTAAAGTGAAACAGCCTGTCTAGTGGGGTTTCTGATTGTACTTCCAATCAACTCTCATTTCTTCTTAAAACATGTGCACAAAACGTAAGTGTAGTGTGGATACGAACAGAGGAAGTATCTCTTTCTTATATAGTACCCCAATTAGTTTCTCTTTCTTATATATCCGTCTTAAATGAAGACGGGTTAACTAATATTTATTTGCATTAATAAAACAAAAATGAAAAGGTATAGAGAAGAGTAAAAGTTTGTCCTATCTATGCAATGACCATTATTAGCCCGTCTTCACCTTAAAACGGATACTTCCATCTTCCCTAAGAATTTGTGATAATACCCCTTGTTTATGTATAAAAATGGAATTTACTTTGTACTTCCTCCATTTTTTTCCATTCAATACATTTGCTTTTTCACGTATGCCAACGCACATTTTACGTGCTTAATATTTTTAGCTACGTATTTGTAAAAATTATAAAAGTTATATATTTTCAATGTACTCGTAAACACGAATTAAACAAGACCACATGAATATGTTTTTTCTTATGTATTGGGAGAAATTTGAAATTGAAGGTTAACTTGTGAATAGTGTACAAAAAAACAAATGTATTGAATGGAAAAAAATGGAGGAAATATTTGTTTACATCATTGGTTTGAATATGGACCCGTTTTAAGTTTGGAACCGATAACGTTTTAAATATATTTTAGGGTTATTTAATAGAAATACTCCAAACTATTGGAGTGCTTCTCAAAATCCTCTATGCTAGAATTTAACTATCAATATAACAATCTATTACACCCCTCCACTTTTAATAGAATTGACTTTTTCTTAACCTGTAGTAACAGGTAGAAAGAGCTGACCTTATATATCTTCATATTCTTCCTCCTACCTATACTAAAAAAAATCCAGAAAATTCAGAATACTACACTTTAAACAATTAGTCTTGCTTAAGACCAAGCCTATCCGTTTTATTAATAAGACGGGTTATTTTAATACCGTATTGATAATACGGGCCAGTAAAATGGAAATGGGTTGTACTTGAGACTTTAATGCAAAGTTAATGTTCTGACAAAGTACAGTTGGTTTGTCAATTTCCTTTCTTCTTTATGTCAACTCCAATCTCTCTGTCAACTTCCTTTCTTCTTTCTGCCAACATTTCTTCTTTCCTTCCTTCTGTCAACTCTCATCTCTCTCTCTCCTTCCCTCAACTTTTCTTCTTCTCTCCTTCCGTCAACATAGAAAAAAAACCCTAAATTTATTTTATTCCTTCTCTCTCGGTCAAGTTTCTCTCTGTCAAGTTTCTCTTAATGGCGAAAAAAACCATGGCTAAAAGAACTCCACCTAAACGAAAAGTTGTCCAAAGAAAGGGTAATCAAGTGGATGTTGAGCAAGATGCAGGAAAAGGTAATTTTTTTAATTTTTGTTAAGGGTGAGATGATATTTGCATATTCTTTGTATTTATGATTATTTTTCGGTAATATTGTAGTAGTTGTGATTGTTGTTGGGTAGTATTGTAGTAGTTTGTATATAAACTGGTTTTAATATTGTTGAGATTTTGAATTCTTTTTCGGTAATATTGTAGTAGTTGTGATTGTTGTTAGGTAGTATTCTAGTAGTTTGTATATAAACTGGTTTTTGTTGTTGGTTTTATTTGGTTGTTTATTTAATTTGGTTTTGCTTGGAAGATGTTCCCATTTTTTGATATTTTGTTGGGTGTTCTGCCGCAATTATAGAAGTTGATGCTAGAAGAAAGAAAGGGAAACAACAAACGAAGAAGAAGGTGGTAGAGGATGAGGTTTCAGAAACTGAAGGTGAAAGTAAAGATGAAACTGAAGGTGAAATTGAAGGTGAAAGTAAAGATGAAACTGAAGCTGAAAGTGAAGGTGAAAGTAACTTCCTTAGAATGTGTGTTTGATGTTGTTAGTTTGTGAAAAATATTACGGCTCTCATACATTTCAGATGTGATGCAGATGTCCAACCTCCTAAGGTGAAGACAAATAAAAGGACAGTGAAGAGAAAGGGGAAAGGCATTGTAATTGAGGAACCGGGGAGTGGAGCTGAAGACGAAGAGGATTTTGAACGGGGACCATCTGAGCCTGTCGCAGATGTTGAACCTTCTAAAGTTGTTCAGAAGAAGAGAAAAAGACCAGTGGCTGAGAAAGGTACTAATGGTTTGTAGTTGCTAATATCATCCAATTCCTCCATGTTAGTATCTCAGAATGTTGGGACACAGACTTAATATGTTAGCATGTCGTTGTGTGGTTATAAAATTATGCAAAGGTGGTTACATATGTAGAATCTCACTATGTTGCCACTGATATTTTGTATGTGTTCAGTTTAATGTTTGTGACTCACTTATATGTTAGTATCATATGTTTAGAAGTCATCCTAGCATGTTAGTACCTCGGAATGTTGCAACTGAAAGTTAATATGTTATCATGTGGTTGTGTGGTTACAAAATTATGCAAAGATGGGTACATATGTAGAATCTCATTATGTTGCCACTGATATTTAGTATGTGTCCAGTTTAATTTTTGTGACCCACTTATATGTTAGTTTCATATGTTTAGAAGTCATCCTAGCAATGTTAGTATCTCGGAATGTTGCCACTGAAAGTTAATATGTTATCACGTGGTTGTATGGTTACAAAATTATGCAAAGATGGGTACATATGTAGAATCTCACTTTCTTGCCACTGATATTTAGTATGTGTCCAGTTTAATGTTTAGAAGTCATCCTAGAATGTTAATATCTTAGAATGTTGCCAGTGAAACTTAATATGTTTCCATGGTGTTGTGTGGTTACAAAATTATGCTAAGGTGGGTACATTGTTCGATGATTCGGTTTGTTGCCATCAAAGTTTAATATGTTACCATGTTAGGAAATTTGAAGTGATGGTTATTGTTTTATTTCTGTAGGGAAGTTGGTTGAAGTAAATGAAATCAAAAGCAAGAGCAAAATGAAGTTTGAAGTGGTTGACGCCTGCTCAAAAGAAGGACGTTGAGGACATTGGGTTTTGTGGCCTTCTGGAGTTGAAGGCGGACACATTTTTTCATGCAATGGCTGACTTTCTGCTCGACTGCTATTGTAACAACCCGACCCTCTTTGGGTGTTAAAGCTATGAGGAGAACTCACAAATGTTTATTTTCAGTGAGTTATCGAAGTTTGTCATCACAAAGGATGATGTATATGATGTGTTCATGCTGCCATGTACGAGGATGGAATGCACCTCGAATGTTTTGTCTCCATGGCTTGAAAGATGTCATATTTTGTTCTCAAGTCATGGATGAAGGCTGTAATATACAATGTCTCATTTTATCGTCCTTAATCATGCAACGTAGTAGATGTTGTCGTATGTGTTACTATGTTGTGTACACATTGTCGTCAAGTTTCTGTCTTGTGAAAATGAGCATATTAATGAAGTAAATGACTTGCTATCACCTTGCGACAGTAAAAGGAAAGTACTACTTGAACAGAATGAGAGAAACATAACAGACAAATATACATGACTGCATTAAGCGACTTGCTAGCAACTGACTGAACAGTATAGACAGGTTTAAGTGGCAACAAAAAGTGTTTAACTGGCAACAAAAAAACACAAATTCTGAAACAAGGCCATGTGAACAACAAAAAGAAGGTACTACTTGAACAGAATGAGAGAAACATAACAGAAAGTATACATGACTGCATTAAGCGACTTGCTTTCAACTGACTGAAAGACGGGTTTAAGTGGCAACAAAAAGTGTTAACTGGTAACAACAAAAGGTTTAAGTGGCAACAAAAAACACAAATTCTGAAACAAGGCGAACTGAACAACAAAAAGGTGGCACATGTTGAAGGAGATACATAAACAGGTTTGTGATACTAGACAGGTTTAAGTGGCAACAAAAAAGTGTTTAACTGGCAAAAACAAAAGGTTTAAGTGGCAACTAAAGACAGATATTGTGAAACAAGGCCAACTGAACCACAAAAACGTGCTACACATTAACATTACAACAAAACGGAGCTACACAGTTTAAGATGTTTTTGCAAAATCTTACAACGATAGGATGTTGCCTTAACATCTTAAAGTGAGACGATCAACTGGGTGACCTATTAGAAACTAAATCCAAGTGCTTGGGATTGTTTTTGGTATAACTCGTACAAATCCTCCCACTTCTCAGCCATAATGCCCACTAGTGATTCAACCACATCAGTAACTGCATACAGGAACCAAAAATGGTTACAAAATGAAGGAATGTGTATACATTTCACGTTAAATGTTTACCCAAGACAAAAGACCCAACTGTGGTGACATTTTCTCAAATCATGCAATAAATGCAACAATTTACTGCACACAGACGCATTTACTACTACATCTGGATTGATACGTAATTTAATGCTCCAATCATGAGAACAATAAATACACTCACTTAATGATTGAACAAACAAATGGTATTAAGCAATGATTGCAGAAAATCGAAAATGATATTAAATTAACATAATACGGAGTATTATATTAAGCATCCAATCATGAGAACCACAATACATTCAATGAATACAATGATTGAAGAATATCGAAATCATCAATAAGTGGTACCAAAATGAGCATAACTGCTAACATATACAGCATAAATCCGAATTAAATAAACCTACTTCATTGTTAAAAAATCTCTGCAAGTGTCAACATGTTATAAAAAAAATCTTTGAAATAATCGTTGAAAACACTCATTAAACACACGTAAATCATCCAAAGTAGCTAGGTTCATGCTCGTCATTAATTTTGGTAGGATGCTATTTTGTAAAACAAATAAATCGACGACTACCATTAATATTATCGTACGTTACTTACCGTCACTGCTACGGACAAGGATCTCGGCATCACTTTCGTCTCCATGGGAGTCCTCTTCAACATGGTCGTCAAGTTCGTTGACTGCGTTGACGATATCAACCATCTCATCTGATTCCATATTACACAAATTAAATCACACGACGATGGATGATGAAGATTGATGAACCGTGTAAAAATGATTAGAATGATACATGATGAAGCATGATGAATGATGGTACAAAATGATGAACACACGTAAGACTCATTGTTGAGTGTGTTGTTTGATTTTATTTTGATTCTAATATGCTCACAGATAGTGTATTTGGTTTTACACAAAGGTCTCATGCATAACCCAACATGTAGTACACTTGTAGCTATTAAAATATTGTAATAGTAGGGTTGTCCTTTTTCAGAAAAAAGACAACTAATAAATGTTAATGTCAACCCATTTCAGATTTCGGGATTCATTTAACACAATACGGATTTGGTCGATCCGTTTTATTCCTTCAAACGGATACCTTTGGTTTGAAATAAGAATTTGTGCACTTTAAAATACGCAAAAATCGTTAAAAATTCCACAAAACCCTAATCAACCTAATTGAATCTATCACCATACATGCCCAGAATACCAAATTGTACAACTAACTTAAAAACAAAATATAGAAAACTTTTACTTTGTTCATTCTTAATTAAAATTCTCCCCGACCCATATTTCCACTAGCATTGTACTCCCCCCTATTTTACTGTTCTTAAATCACTAAAATTGTAACAAATTAACCTTAAAAACCATACGAAACTAGAATATCAAATCTCATGTTTCCCCCTAATTACCAAATCAAACACAACTAATTCTAAAGTTTATTTTGAAACTTCGTCGCTGATTCTGATACGCGTTATCGTACTGCCGATTCATTAATTTTGTGAGTGACTGTGGTGTTGAAGATGTTCTTGTTGAGATTGGTGCTGCTAATAATGATGATAGGGAAATAAGAAGACTGCCACAATCAAGGAATTTAGAGTTAGGACGAGGATTCGGTGGAGTTGTGTCTGAGAAACACTATAGTGATCGATGTCTGGAGAAAAATTGAAGATAATAAAGTGATTTTAGGGATGATAATGTAAATTTAGGGACGAATGTGGAGATAAATGATGACGAGAAGCGAAAGGATGATGACGAGTAGCGAGAGGTTGAGGTAGATGATGGTGATTTGAATGAAGATTGTAAAAAAGGATAAATTGGCTAAGATTAATTGTGTTGGTGTTCTGGAGAAAAAGACGACATTAATGATGTTGGTGTTATTTGTGATAATGTAAATACAATAGGTGAAGAAAAGTAAGGGAAAAAATAGAAATAACCGGTTCAGCAGGTAACCCGTTCACCCGTTTTAGTATAAGAGAATAAATAATACCTCCGATTTCCTATGATGTTCCCCTTTCCGTTTTGGTCTAATAACATTGATGTTCCCTCTTTCCTCTTTTGGACAACTTTGTGTGGTCCAAAATTAATTTCATGGGGTCATGTGTATTGTGTGGTCCAAATTAATTTCCTTATTTCTTGTATTAAAATCAAAAGGGAACAACACAAGAAATCGGAAAGAGTATTAAAGTTGAGTATATTCGTAGTTAAAATGAAGTACGGAGTATTTTAAGAAGCAACTTAATAGTTTAGAGTATTGTCATTAAATAACCCTATATTTTATTTTGTGTTGGTTGGATTAGTTTTTAGAGCAGACCTGAATGAGTGGACCTGATCACCTGACACACTGAATTCCGAATTGTGTGGCCTTATCTTGGCGGGAGAACATTGAGATAATCAATAATGGATACATGTGTATCACTCCACTCTTCAACCCTGTTTCCCTCTTCTTTCCACCAAGGTAACTCCCACTTTTTTCATTTATAGTAGTACTGTATCTATACTTTGATCATCATTATGTCAAGAAACCAACTCAACCAAAAGCTTAAGCCGATGGTTGGAGTTCCTTGATTCATTTTATAATCTAACACATTGCATCATTTGCATGTTTTTTTTGAAATGTGCCCAACTTCATGGTTGCGCTAAGAGAGCTCTTAACCTCGTGTTCTCATCATCATTGCATGTTTAATCCTATGTTTACAATTATCTTGCTGCCACTTTAATTCTGAGCTATATTATCCTCTAAGAACAAGATTGAAACTCTGAATTTCAGGAATTAAACATAAACTAGGTAAGAAGTTTGTTGGAAGCAAGGATTGCGTCCCATTAAATCATAGAGCAAGGAACGTATCAGTATCATCAATGGCGGGAAATCTTGAAAATGGAAAAAATGGTGGTTTAGGTGCTGAAGTTGACAAGCTTTATCTTGGGATGGATTTTGGAACATCAGGAGCTAGATATGCGCTTATTGATAAATATGGTGTTATTAAAGCCGAGGCGAAGCGGGAATACCCTCTATATATGGTATGGCTAGACCTGTTTTTGATTCCTTTCCATGGTTTTGATTTGGTGCTTGCTATTCCTCATTGATTTTGTTGCTACTTGGGTTTTGACTTAATCGATTTCAAGGGCTTTTTGGAGGGGCTCGTCTCATTTACACCCCTATATACGGTAGATAATTAAGGTAATGATTGGGGCCCAACCATTATTAATATTCCTATTACGCTCCCTCACGCAAATGTCATACCGTGTGCTGGGTTTCCACTTCGAGGGGTTTTGAGGTTGCCAGGATTCAAACCCGTGACTTTCGGTCACACTGGCTCTGATACCATGATATATGAACCATCTCAACCAAAAACCTTAAGATGATGGTTGAGGCTCAACTATTATTAATATTATTATTACTAATACGAAGTGATAATGTATATATGGAGGAATGTGCATTGTGCCTACATCCTCTATTGCATCGAGAAAGGTTCATGTCTAGGCAGGTAAGATGAAGGGGTGAGGGCCTTGAGGGGAGACGGTATATGTACTAATGTCTTAGTTTGAAGATGCACACGGCGCCTTATTTAGTTATATTTAGCAGCAAATTTGTATTTTCTAATCAAATTTTCGGCAACAACACATTTTTTGAGGAATTTTCAGGTTGGTGTGAAGAGTAAAAGTTAGGGATAATGGGGAAAAGAAATAACATAATGCACGATCTAGATGACAAAGATATGGAAAATGTACTAGTCAGTCCGGTTAAGTGAGCCATATCTAAAAGGTGCACCTAAAATGTCCCGTGGCATTCGGTTAGTGCCTTATCCACGGCACATGAGAGGTGCGTTTTTTCAAACTAAGAATAATGTATATAGCTTCATGCTCAAAGACCTAATTAGTCATTATCATAGGTCATAGCCGGCACAGTTTTAATAGATAAGGATTTGTATTGCTAGATAGGTCTAATTTTGAGATTTATCTGTGTCACTAGTACTACTAGAGGCAATGCAATGATCGAGCCAATGAATTGATACTGACTTTTGTGCTAATTGTCTAGCAAGAGTGGAGAAGTCGTAGATTGGGCGAGATCATGGAAAGAGACTCTTTTTTTGTTACTTGGTGACATATCAAGTGATCTCCGACCTCTCGTTGCTTCCATAGCAGTGGATGGGACTTCAGCAACAACTCTTATTATTAACAGGTAAAACTCTTATGCTTCATATGATAGGTGGCATGAGCATTAGCGTGTATAATTGTCTGAATCGTTACTATCTGCAGCTTGGGCTACCTATAAAGCAGCCAAGGGTTTGACTCTACTGCTTAGCAATGTGCCTTGTGTTGCTCAATTTCAATCTTACACTGCTTGCATTCCATATTTATGGTTTGGCTTTGCTGTTTCTGGCTTAATCAATGCGACTTATGTTATTCAATTTCAGTCTTACACTGCTTGCATCCCATTATTTTTGTTCCCTAAATATATGTAGATATACAATGTAGTGTTTACTTTATCAAAAATTCAATAACCATGAGTTTCATATATCATCTTTTAAAATCAACACCGCGTGGTCACTGAAGTCAAATGAGGACATACATGACGGATGGAGCGAGTACAATGTAGATTCTAGTTGTTTGAATTTCTAGCATTTTGATGTGCGGCTGCAGTTCTACAGGGGAGCCTTTATGCAAACCGCTTCTTTACAATGAGAGTTGCCCTGATGCTTTACCAGTGGTCAAGTCCATAGCTCCTCCCAATCATACAGTCTGCTCGGGTTCCTCTACATTATGTAAGTTGGTGTCTTGGTGGAACTCTGATTGCCCAAATAAGGAGTCCGCAGCTTTGTTGCACCAAGCAGACTGGCTACTATGGCTGCTTCATGGAAAATTAGGCATATCAGATTACAACAACGCGTTGAAGGTACATAAGAGCTTATATGAGACCGTCTTAGATGTTAGACCAGCTAAACCTATTATTGAATAAGGAATGCATAAGGATCAGGGTTGGTGAGTTGGTCCGACATGTGAGACTGTCACATACACGACTCTTCAGGTCTTTCATCTAAGGCAGCTTGGGCTTGGCACAATTGCTTTATTCTCATATGCATTTGTATTTGCTTATTAGGTTGGTTTTGATCCTGAGCTAGATGCGTATCCATCTTGGCTTCTGTCACAACCTTTCTCAAATGTTTTGCCTTCTGTTATATCCCCGGGATCTGTAATAGGGACTCTAAAGAAAGATGTCGGAAAGCTATTAGGTATTTTACTTCACCTTGAGGATGTATACTTAGCCCTCCTCGAAAATGAAATTATTGTCCGGACCAATTTTCTGTTCCATCATCTTAGGGTTGTTGACTTGTAGTCGCAATGTGCATCTCATGTAGTCACGTTTAGTGTATTCTGTTTGACAGGTTTCTCAGAAGATTGCGTTGTTTGCACTGGAACTACTGACAGCATAGCAGCTTTTCTTGCAGCTCGTGTGACCAAACCGGGGCAGGCGGTAAGATTTCTTCCTTTGACGGGAACAATTGGACTTGCCTTGATTCCGCCTTTTCACTGATCCCAGCATTCAAAACAAAACAGTGGTCATGGAAAGTATCTAGCTGGGAACCTAAGTCGGTTTCACTGAAACTTCTTCTGCATATATAAATTATGATTATGGCTGAAACGGAAGAGTTGTGTCCTGTCGGAATTTATGACATGCAACACGCACCCAAACGGAAATTGTAATGACTCTAATGACATAGGTTAATCCACATTACTATGCTAAAGCAATTTAATAGAGAGGTAGTCAAAGCTAATGCGAATGGGATAGACGTAGGAGAGATGGTCTTTCTGAAATATCTATCGTCAGGTGACTTCTTTGGGTTCAACACTAGCCATAAAACTGCTAAGCAAAAGCAGGGTAGATGATGCTCGATATGGAGTGTACAGCCATCGGCTGGATGATAAGTGGCTTGTTGGAGGAGCTTCAAACACCGGAGGAGCTGCCCTTAGACAACTCTTTACGGATGACCAACTGGAGGAATTAAGTAAGCTGATTAACCCAGAGCTACCTTCGCCGTTGGATTACTACCCTTTGCCCGATGTTGGCGAGAGATTTCCTCTTGCTGATCCTAACATGAACCCTAGGTAAGACTATGCTGACTTACACTACTTCTGTTTTGTGATTCTTTGATATCATAATTGTAAAATTAAAGCGACACCCGTGTACAGATTTCTGCTATTCTAAGTGTATTTAACTCCTAGTCCAGCCATTTAATGCCTACTTAACCCGATAACTCATATACTGACTGACATGAACTCGTATTATTGTAAAATTAGGCTTACTGTAACGACATTTCATTAACTGTAAAATATTAGGGTTACATACGGATTTGTTATGATTTTGACATGAAACAGTGTCATACATTCGCAACGGTCTTACCCGCCATTTCCAGTTCTATATTAGATTCCCTTTTCCTACTTCAGCATGATAAGTCATTGTAATTTGTAATTCATATTCTACACGTTTTTCACTCCTGAAATTTGACTGTCCAAAGTCCAAACACTCAATACTTCAATTTTCATACTTATTCCTTTTTAGGTCTAACACCTTGTTATGACTGTTTGGTAAAGCTACTCTGATTATGGTATTTACATTGACAGATTAAATCCACGCCCTAATAGCGATTCCGAGTTCCTTCATGGTGTCCTTGAATCCATTGCGCGCATAGAGGTAAGCCAACCCTCCCACCCCAAACAAAATTTATAAAAAAAAATAAAAAAATTAGCCATAGTCTTGTAGTATAAGATTGCATTTCACGACGGGTTCTTCATTTCAGTTCCCTTTGTTTGGTTAATTGGAATACATCTAGGCAAGAGGGAATAATGTATCTTTTATGAAATGGTCTCATATATGGTTGATGGGTTGATCGCGCACGGAAGACCGTCTCAAATAATTTTTTTGTGTGTAGGCAAAAGGCTACCGCCTACTAAAAGATCTAGGTGCAACTGAATTGGATGAAGTTTTCACAGCCGGAGGTGGTGCGAAAAACGAGAAATGGATAAAAATTAGAGAAAGAGTACTTGGTTTGCCGGTCAGTCGAGCAGCTCAAACAGAAGCTGCTTATGGCGCAGCTTTGTTAGCATTGAAGGGTGCTTAAATCCTCGCTGAACCGTAATTAAATTTTGAAGACCGCACTGTAAGAAAGTGTCCATGAAGAACACACAATGTACAGTTAAACCGGTGAATGAAAGTACTGCAGTCTAGTATTTGCAGTTGGATTCGAATTTCCATACAAGTTCATCCTCGACAGGAGTATCATTTCATGTGGTAGTGTGGTACAAACTTAGAGCAAGTGAACAAAAAATAAAAAGTTATGGGGTGTTGTGGGAATCGAACTCACGACCTCTCGCACCCGAAGCGAGAATCATACCACTAGACCAAACACCCGAGTTGTTCATATTTAGAGTAATGATGTAACTATTAAACCGGGTGAAGGTCGGCGGAACAAATCAGGCCTAACCCTTACTTGGCCCGTGGCTGAGTCGGGTCGGGTGGGCTGGACCATTTTTAATTTTAACTTTTATGATGAGCTAGAGTCTTGGAGGTGAGTAAAGCAAGGGAAATTCAACCCTACCTTCGTACCTCGTCACGATTCATGAGCGGGTCGAGTTAGGTTAAGGAGGTAGCGACTTGATAAATATATTTTTTTACGAGATCTTCATTGTAAGCCTGACTTACAATAAGTTGGCACATTTGTTTATATTTTTTCAAATTTATCATCCTTGTGAGATTTTTTATTTGAAAAATAACTCGCTTCTTTTGAACTCATGATGAAAGTTATGATTAACCTATCACTTTACGTATTAGGTTTGCTTAAATTTCGGGTTATATTAACCCGCGTGACTGACTCGTCTCAATCCATCAGAAACTACTAACTAGAGATGGGCCCATGTTGAGTAAGTGTAGTCCGGCCGGCCTTGACCTGCTCTTAACCCACTCTCGGACCGGTTTCAGGCACAATAAAGATCCGACCCGGCTCATGATGACCCCTCCATCCCCATTCCCACCAGACCGTTTTCGAGTTCACAAAGCATAGTCTGGCCCAATCCGGTTCGCATGTTTTTCTGACCAGCCCTGCTACACAATAAGCCATCATATACGAAAGAGTAGATAAAACAGGAAAACAAAAAAAATGGGAAGCTTGACAATGTCAACACACCACCTTCTCCGCAACCTTATCCTCCGCCCTCTCCACCTCATCACCGCTGCACCCACCGCTACACTCTCTCTCCTCCGACGTCACAACCACCAAAACACAAACCCCAATTTCCCTCGCCTCCACATTACCCGCCACCTCTGCACTCTCCAAGAAACCAACCCCATCACTACTCATGACTTAGACGAAATTAAAGTTGAAGAAGAAATCAAGGTAACTGAAAATGGCGAAAAGGTGAAAGCCGTAATTCCTTTGCAGAAGCGGGAAGTGCCGGAATTGAGTATAAAGGAGAAGAAGGAACTTAGGTCTTATGCACATGGTTTAGGGGATAAGCTTAGGGAACAGCAAATTGGGAAAAGTGGTGTTACTGGGAATGTTGCTTTTGCTTTGGATGAAACTCTTGAAGCTAATGAGCTTATTAAGGTACCTTTTTTTTTTAATGTTTTCATGTTTGTGTTTCGAGTTTCGGGGAAGTTTACATCTGACCCGCAAATTTGATGGGGTTGTAACTTGTAAGTTAGTATAGGTGGTTGTGGAATTTTCAGTTGACTAACTGGGATAGTCATTTTTTCTTCATTTTTTTGGTGTAAATTGGCCAGAGGGATAATTTTGATACTGACGGGATTTGAACCCCGGTCATGAGCAGTGAGCGCCACCTCTCGTGATTTTACCAACTAAACTAGCTGACTTTTTGTTCATTTTATGGAACTCGGTATCTTCCTTTTCTCTCTGGTTGTGTGTGTTTTGAGCTTCAATGAGTTAGGGGTAAGGTTGTGTATATCTAATGTTCTACATAGCTTCGACATTGATGGTTTTTGTATTTGTTTAGTTGTGAATAATCAGAGAATTGGGTTCTATTGATTTTGTGAATTTATAGGATTTTTCTAGGGTGGGATTAAAGAGGAGTAAATTGTTTGGTGTCGACTTGTTGGGTGTTCAAAAGATTGTATTTTGGGGAGGATGTGACTTGTGGGTGCTGCATTTTGTGCTTCAATGACTGGAGATTTGCAATTAGCTAATAGTTACACTTTTTGACTGTGCGTTTAGTGATGGGAGATTTGCAATTAGGCAATTAACCAAGATTTGCACATTTTGGCAATGGCGACTGCTGAATTTGATTTTAGGACTATTGTAATGTTTGTTAGTTGAACTTGATTGGGAATGTTTGGCACAAGTGCGTGTCCAAGGGCCACCCTCCTGTTATTTTGTGAAAAATCCTCTTGTTCTAGGCTTAAAATGAAGTCTCCTACTGTTATACCCATGTCAGGGTGTCAAACACAGCCCACATGTGTATGGAAACTTGGGAAGTAACGTGAATAGTCAGAGTAACGTAGAATTTACAATGGCAGGTTCTACATGATAACTTATGCTAGCAGACTTCGATTCAGTTTGGAACTAAGGCTTTGTTGACACTGTTGTATTCTTGAGAGTTGAGAGAATACAATTGTGGAAGACTTTATTTTGATAACTGAGGAGGTTGACATTGCAGTGCTATTGATTAAATGAAATATTCTGATTGATGAATGATGTTGTCTGGTTTTCCTATGTAGCAATTGAGAGTTATTCAATGTCTTAAGTATGTTTTGATAACGGATAGGAAGGTAAATGGGAGGGAGGAAGAGATAAGGCGATGCACGGAGAGATGAAGAGAGGGTGGAGAAATACAAGCTTGACATTGATTTATACCCAACTTCTTTATGCAGTTCTTCATAGGTTTGTTCGTAGCATACTTAGGAGTCGTTTGGTTGATTAGGGAAATTAATTTTCCTAGGAACTTAGAATTCATGGGAAATAAGTTTCCACATCCAATTCGGGTGAATTTGAGAAAAGTGTTTAGTTGCCCATGTGGGAATTAAATTCCACAGGAACTTCCAATAACCAAGGGGGAGTAGGTAAGCAAGTTCCTACATTATGTAGGCATTGGAAATTCATGGGAAGTTCCAATTCCCGTATTTTCCAAAATTTATGTCAACCAAACAACCCATATTTTTTAAAATCATGGGATTTTGCAGTGTTTGTGTTATTTCAGTGGCAACCAAACGACCCCTGGTTATTACTGCTAATTGAGGATTATCATTTCCTTGATTTTCTGAATGCTTATCAACTGGTTTCAGTCAACTTGGTCTAATCGTATGATATACGCTGGGAGCTTTGCACTGTCTTTCTCTTACCCTTTAGTTTGGATAGAGATACATAGAAGGAATGGGACGGGAGGAATTTTATTTGTTTACTTAGCAGAATTAAGTTGGAGGGATATGAAGTGGGATGAAAATGGTTCCCTCTGTTTCCCTCCAACAAGCCAAATTAGCATCCATTCACCATAACAGAAATTTGGAAAGAAAATGATATCGCTCCATCACCCCTTGCCTCCCTTCCACCCCCCTTCCCTCTTTCTGTATAGATACTATCCAAAATTATACTCCTTTTGGCCATGAATATACTTCTTTGTTTTCATTTAAGGGTGTCCATAAGAGACTTCCGCACTTGGGGTGCCACATTGTCACTTCTGGAGAACACCTTGGAAAACTGGGTTGTTATATCATCGTATGCTGTCCATGAATGTTCTTGTATTTCGGTTCATTGCTTCTTAAGAACTGAAATTTACTGTATGAAGAATTGCTCGATTTTTTGTCCCGATGAATGGTCAAAGTCAAGAAATATAAGTCATTAAGCGTCAGCATGAAACTGAAACGAAAACAGATTGGCCGACAACCTAAATAAGAAATGCAAGACTTTCATCAGCATGACAGCATCAACCATTTTTGCGTTGCTGTTATTCATCTCTGCCTTATCCTTTGAGCAGATTAAGGTCCATAGAAGCTGCCCCGGGGAGCTAGATGATGTCGTAAGGCAATTAGAGGAAGCTACTGGCTCGGTAAAAGTGGGCCAGATTGGGCGCACTGTGATACTGTATCGGCCCAGCGTTACTAAGCTAAAGGCAGAGGAGAAGAAAGAGCAAAACCGGCGACTTTTTGAACAGAAAAAGAAGAGGTTTCTTCAGGCTCCCTCCACGGTAAAAACCAAAAAAAAAAGGCAGAAAAACAATCAGTATAAATGCATTACTAGTGTCTCTACATGTTCAATTTCTTGCTCTAATGTTGTGCCAACTTTCTTCAGGTACAAAAATGGAAAAAAAGAGACTATTAACTCCCAAGATACCCAAGATGAAATGGTTTTTCAGATAGTAAATCTGAAAAGTTTCAGTCAGAATATCATAGAATCATATCAGCATAGAAGAAGTAATCGATCTGGTATACTGGAGCTAGGAGGCAGTACAAGTGTAGAGTAGTAAACCGAATATTTGTAATGTATTATGAGTCAAATTTGTAGCTCGGCTCTTGAAACACATTGTGTCTTGTGTTCTTTGGCAAATACTTCACCAGTCAGTCTCATCTTCATCGTACCAAGGTAGCATGTAACTTGGGCCCAGTTGAGCTAATTTCAAGCGTACGAGAAGGATTGCGGCAATGTGCTTAGCGAGCCAGGAGTTCACCTTGCAGGTCCACGAGCACCACGACGTGCAGTAGTACTCCCCCGTCTCGGTCATTTGTTTACTTATTCCATTTTGGAGTGTCTTAGTTAATTGTTACCTTTTTATGTTAGGAATGCCTTTGGTCGACATTTTGATCTTCCACACTCAATTTGTTCCACATGTCATCCAATAATTGACCTGGTTTTTTTTTTCTTGGTCTTTGTGTCAAAATTAAAGTTAAATAAATGATCGGGACGGTGCGACCGTGCGAGTAGGTACTCAATATTGCTTGGGCTTGGGACAAGTACTAAGAGATCTGATGTACCACTGGATTGGTGATCACACAAACAAATGAAGCAATGTATTATCAACGGTGCTTTTCATAGAAGCTAGAACTGTAATTTATCAATCCAAAAATAGTTTGAGTGACTCGAAATCACCATAAACTATTAATTTAAAAATTGAAATCAGTGACTCGAAATCCCCATAAACTATTAATTTAAAAATTGAAATCGCACTTTCTATTTCTATTAGGGGAAAACAAAAAGTGGTTCGGATTGACCTGGACCGGTCCAAACCGGATACATAGCGGTTCGGTCTTCGAGTATCAAAATATATTCTTGGTAAAACCGGTGAACACCTTTACTTTCTATATTAAGAACAACAAATTCGATAAACCATGACCCATATTGATCATAATCAAACCCTATCGAATAAAATCTAAACCATTAACCTAAAATTGATCCCATTGAAGATTATCATGATTCGATATCCTAACCATTAATCCAAAATAATCTCGTATCACGAAACAGACCTAAGAAGGCCAAGATTCACAATAACTTCACCGAACCTGACTCAAAATTTATATTTACCATTTACCAAGTCCGAGTACAGATCTAGCTTGACCCTGAAACAAAACGGTCCACCTTTCACAGTTCACAGCACCAAATTAACCCGACCCATGACTCCATAAGACTTGTTTCTGACCCCACAAAGCCGCCTCATCGAAAACGACACATTGACCCAAAAATTTCACTCATTGGTAGGACCCACTGAACACCCTTTTTGTTTATTCCTATTCCTCTGCAAAATCACACAGATTTTGTTACAGACAATGACACAAAATGAAGACAAAATCCTAGAGAGAGAAAGACCCAGCAATCCTAGAGAGAGAAACATGGATTCTCGACAATTTACAGCAATTCTCTCCTCCATTGTTTCTCAGCTCACCCTCCTCATCGTCCTCCTCTCCCCTTTCACCAATTCGTCCCTCAATTCCCCAAATTCTCCCAATTACCAAACCCTAATTTCGCTCCTCCACCATTTCATCTCCTCTTCTGAAGCCCTTTCCCTCTCCCTCCTAACCCGAACCCGAACCCGAAAACGGACACGGACACACGAACCGGAATCCGAGCCTGAACCCCCTTCTGGATACCCCAGATTCGGTCGACTCGACCGAGTCGACTCAGTCCTGGTCAAGGATCCTGACTCGTTCCGATTATTCTTCAAGATGTCGGCTTCCACTTTTGAGTGGCTATGCGGGTTGCTGGAGCCATTACTTGAATGCCGTGACCCGGTTCATTTGCCGTTAAATGGGTTGTCCGCCGAGTTGCGACTGGGTATTGGGTTGTTCCGGTTGACCACCGGGTCGAGTTACGATGAACTGGCGGATCGATTTCAAGTCAGTGACCGTGTTGCTAGATTTTGTACTAAGCAGCTGTGCAGGGTTTTATGCACTAATTTTCGGTTTTGGGTCGGGTTTCCTAACCCGGTTGAGATTAATTCAATATGCTCTGGTTTCGAGGACTTATCCGGGTTGCCGAATTGTTGTGGTGTAATCGGCTGTACGAGGTTCATTGTCAAAAACAGTAATGAACTAGACAGTGTAGCTGCTCAAATCGTTGTGGACTCGTCGTGTCGAATTTTGAACATTGTTGCAGGTTTTCATGGTAGTAAGACCAACATTGAGATACTAAAGTCATCAACATTGTTTAACGACGTCGAAAGCGGAACATTGTTGAATGAACAACGTATAAACGTAAACGAAGTTGGTGTCCCACAATATTTGGTAGGGGATAAAGGGTACCCTTTACTTCCTTGGTTAATGACACCATTTCATGATGCTTCACCAGGATCATATCAGGAGAAGTTTAATGAATCTCATGGGTTAATAACCCGTGTTTCGATCCGTAAAACCATTGCTAGTTTGAGGAATTGGGGGATTTTGAGTAAGCCTGTTGAAGAGGAATTTAGGGATGTTGTTGCTTATATAGGTGCATGTGCTATTCTTCATAATGCCTTGTTATTAAGGGAAGATTATTCTGGGTTATGTGATAATAGTGCAATTGAAGATTATATGGTTCATGATTATGACATTAGTATAGAGCCGGATTCGAGCGAGGGTTGTGTTATTCGAAATGCATTGGCCACAAAAGCTATGAACTTGACTCGCAATTAGTAGGTGCATTGGCAACTAAGTCTTGATAACAAAAACGATTGAGACGGATGGAGTCGATTGGTTGGATTGAAGTTTTGCAGGATTGATAGTACAGATATAATTAGTTTTGTTAATGAGAGATAATTGAGAAATTGTGGTATGTGACTATGTGTTAGTGTGATGTAAGTTGTAGGTAGAAAGTCGACATTATACAGGAACAATTAATAAAGAATAAGCCAAACAACCTTTCATGTTCATGTATGAATCATGATCATTTTGGCATTTTATCCATTTTGGCTATATAATTCAAGCTTTTTTATTGTTTATTTATATTTAAATCTTTATATTTTATATTATCAGTTTAAGTTACTTACAATTAAATACTCTGTCGGAGTTAGGACAGACCGACGGAGTATGTGTATGACCAAGTTTTTATTTGGCTGCCTACAAATGTTATCAATCCGCTACTTTGTTTGCTTCTCTGTAACAATAATTGATTTTCACTTTCAAGGTATTGTCATTTACAAGAGTCTTGCATTTGTTAACCAAAGCTCTAAGATTGTTACTTATACTCACAAGTCACTAGCTGATCTTCAATAACTAGTCGAATGGATGGTAAATTATTCATATGGACTAGTAGCTTATCAAAGTGTAATTGCTTAGCTCTTTCCAATCCCGTCACTAGTGCTTAAAGCTCGGCCCTCATGGATGAACAATATCCACCCGGAAAGAAATAAGCATCTATGAAATAACCCGTTTCGTCTCTAAATATGCCCCCACTCCCTGTTGATCCTGGTTGTAAATTTGTATAAGGAGGTGAAATGGTTGTGAAGGGGGTGAATGCTAAATGTTATAAGCATTGACACAAGAATAGACGCCGAAAACCGTTATGAAGGAGGTGAAAACTGCGGGGGAGACGTTGCACCCCCAAGTTCTGCTGTTTCTCTGTCGAGTTTCAAAGTAGAAAATGATGTTTGAGTACGCATAAAGGTAAGTAACGATGGTAGACCGGAATAATGAGATCTTCGCAATGATAGTTGAGTAAGCATAAAGGTTAACAACGCTTGCAGATAGGAAATTGGTGATGAAATGATTGATAGGTTCTACTGTTGACAGTACAGCTTCAACCGTTTTGACCAAGTCCCCTCTTACTTTTCAGACACCCATGCGTCATTGAACAAAATCATTTATATATTACAATATACAAGTAACATACAACATATATTGAACTTGTATCGCTTTGTGTGTGGTTCGTGATTTGGTTCGCCCCAGTTGGTTGTAACTCTGCAAGTGTAAAGCTTGGCTTTGGCTTCAGAGAAAATGATTAAGAACACAACTTACCTACAATGCTTCAAACCCAGCTTCGTCATGATTCATGATGATGGATCTTCTTTAGGCTGCTTTTAGTTCTGATAGTCCAAATCGAGAAACATCCTCCGAGTATAATACTCCGTTGGGAGAAAGAAGGCGCCTTATGGAGAGCAAGAATCGTGCCTAGGAACAAGAGAGAGGTATGCGGTGAACTTTATGTGAGATTGTCTGACGTGTTAGACGGAACAACGGGAGAGGTAAGTATGATCGTGATAATCAAAGGTAATGAGTCTTGTATGAGACAGTCTTAATTGGATAGATGGAGCAAAGGGAGAGGTAAGTGCAATCATGATAAAGGGTCATAACTCGTAAGTCTTGTAAGAGAGTTCTTACATGTTTAACCAACCCAATTTCATAGGCATTCCTCGTTCAAATGTAAAGTATTATAGGGTTGGTCTTACATGTAAAACCGTGCCTCGTCAATTTTTGTGAATCCCATGACGTATCTAGAACATAAACAACAATTGATAGGCGAGAATATAGAACAAGAGTAGTACCCATTGGAATCCGACAAGAGCACTCCAACAGCCTACCAAACCCACTCCTCGACTTCTCATTAACTGTCATACAAACAGAAGATGGTGAGGGTGTGGATCAAAATACCTTAGTGCCTGGAAAACAGAAATATTCTACAAGATGCTAGTAACCGGGGATAAGGAGAAAAATACCAGTAGCACAAGTGCGCCTAAAGCAAAACAGCTAGTCATTGATACACTGATGAATTTGAGATCCCTTCCAGCCTGTATGTTAAATCCATAATTGTTGAGTCAAAGTTAAAGATGAGCAGTTCATTTTTTTACGGAGATTTATTACGACTTTGCAAATGGGGTCACAAGTCACAAGGGGAGCCATATGCATGAAGTCATGAAGATATTGCTTTGCAATTTTGTGTTTGGACTAACCTATGATATCCGACTTGGCTAGAAAAATCCAATAAGAGACCTCATGGGCCTTGACCCAGTGACCCCATCCAATCCAGGCCCAAACACGGTCAACCAAAGAGTCAGACCCAGAATTCACCCGACTCAACTCGAGTTTTATTGGCCTTGACCTAACCCATAACACTAAATCACTCGAATTGATAATGGCACCCATACTCGAATCCAAAATGACTCGACCAAACGTGAATACCATTTTTGCCAAGACTAAACACGAATGAATGTCTACATGTAAGACCTCATAATTCAAGAAAAATCTTCAATTTACTAGCTTAAGAGTCAACTGATAAGAATCAGAGCCCGCAAGTAACATCAGCACATGTGCGAACCTTTGTCTGTTTAGGAAAAAAGCAAGAATGGCATATTTCTAGATGAATTCCTGTTCAACTACTTCAACATAACGAGTCTAGAAAAGAAGGTGATACCAGCAATGTGCCTTCACAGCAGTGAATAGATGGAGTCACACATAAAGCCAGAAAGAACGGAATCCATACTTTATGCATCTGCATAAGTATACAACCATCATGATTAGACGGATAAACCAATATATCAACAGTTCACAACTGTCAAAACCGAACAGTTCAGAAGCAAGAACGAGATATGTGATTGATGATAGCTGGAGAAGGTTGAGCAAGACTGCAGCACTCTGCATATTATTTTTTCTTTCCGCTGTAATGGGACCCACACCGGCAGTTTTGATGCTACACATTTCCAACGTAGGCTACGAGTAGCACCACATGACTATCCATATTGTGCATATGAAATATTTTTGGAAATTTTATGTTGTACCCCTACGTTTTTGAATTTCTATAGTGATTTATGACTTTATCTGCCAACAACTCTCCGTCAACCTCCATACTCACCCATTAATCTCATCTCACCCTTCTCTATGAGAAGCATCACAAACTATCTTTAACCACAAAACATTACTATTAATATCTCCTTCATGAAGCATCAAATCATGATGTGGGTTGATGGATTATCAGGAATGGATTCTTAGGTAAGTTCATGGGTTCATAGGTGAGTTAATAGGTAAATGGTTGGGCTAATGGTAATTAGCTGGGTTAACAGGCGGAATGAATAATGGATCAACTAATGGACCAAATAAATGGAAATAATCAATATTAAGGTCATCGTAGAGACCAAGAATATAGTTTAGAGGTACACCCAAGCATTTCAAAACGATAGGCGTACACCGTCAAAAACCGAAAAATTCAGGGTACACAGACTACACACCATAGAATATCCCAATCTCTTTTTTTGTGGTTTAAGCCTTGAAGGTAATCCACTAGGATAGTTTTGATTTTGACGAATTTTTACTTTTCAACCTAGGCCATAAAAACCACCACTCCATCACTTTGTTGACTAGATTGTCTCTACTGACTCAGAACAACATGTGTAATTCTAACTCATTAGTATGCTTGGTCGGAGAAAGAAGATAAGTGGAAAAAGACAATACTAACCTCTGCAATGACGACAAGATCGGGCGTGAAAACTTTTGGCGCCAACCAAGGAATGGATGTTGCAACAACTCCAAGAACAAGTCCGACAGAAGCCCCTATGATTAAAAGAGACTTCAGCAAATCTCGGGCCTGTTTGTAGCATACAAATTCAAAGCATAAGTGCAACATGGGACAGCCACACTGACACCGTCTTGATTAAATTCAAAGCATTAGCTCTTCTGCAAACCTATTTAGTATTTATTAAGTCAAAAATTTTATGTGAAAAAATGAAGTGTTAGGAGCAGTTACTCGTATATGATTATGAAATAATGTTTACTATCACAAACTATCCATTCTTGGTTTTCAGACATTGATATAATGAAGCGAATTTAAAAATGGTTCATTAGACTTCTTTTGCTATTTTTATTATGACGTACAAACCATTTGATGCGTTGCAAATTTCATTACAAGCCATCTGAAAACGACCTCTCTATGTTAATAACCTATGGATAAGTCTACACATATCAGATTCCTTACCCAACTGAGGCACTAGAGTGACGTTATCGTGTATCATTGATACTAAAATCAGAGCCTGCACTAAAAGATCTCAAATTTCACACTCGAATGATTTATACAATGACTAGAATTTAGGTTTGTGACCCCTGGAATTAAACAGTAGATTAACAAATAATATACCTTCACTAAACTTCGGTTTACTCCATATAACAGCTCTGGCATAAATGATTGCGAGGTCTGAGAAAGAGGCTCACCCCACACTGAACACATGCTGAAAATTTGAGACAAAACCTAACAGGCATTTAGTTAACATCACATAGCTTATTACATTTGACTGCACAACACAGCTATTGAAGACAATGCAGTTAAATTCACTCACCTGATGAGCGGCAATAGTATGTGTTCCCATTGATGTAGCGAAATAAACAATCAGAGTGTAGAAAGCCACCTAAAAATACAAAATCGTAACTTACATATCAATTTGCGCGCTTCGGTATGCAGAAATTTATGAAAGTTCAAGGCTACCTTTGACACGATAGTTATAAATACTGGACCGGCTATTGTTATGATTTCGTGAAGTTCAGCAAGCGAGGGAACTGAAAGAGAAAAACCATTGTATCCCTTCTTATTCAAAGCATCAATCATTGTATAGGCTGCGATAACCTGAAAATAAATACGCTATTAGCCAAGGGAAAAAAAGTTGTCTAAACATACAGGTTTTAGAATATGGCGGGGAAACACTGGATGTACGCAACCTTACCCTGTGTTGGTTAACCGACTCATAACAAAAACTGCATCCAGAATTGAATTGAAAGACATCGAGACAGATAAAAGACAAACAAAGAAATAAGAAAATAGTAGATGACATGGTGTACACACTTGTGATGCTGCAGTTGCCCATGCTGCACCAGCTATGCCATACCCCAGGAACATACAGAGCACTACATCACCAACACCATTTACAACACTGGCGATCACCAACGCCTTCAAAGGTCCCATAGAATCTTTCATGCCCAAACTGAGATAAGATAGATAGGGATTTCAGAGGGCGATGGCAATTTGTAGCAATTTTCCATGGAAATATTGTACAGTTTACTTCCACAGAAATACTTTCAATGCAATTAAATTGAATGTATGGCGTGTGAAGTAATATATACCTTGCACTCTGAGCAATCCATCCAACAAGAATAGCAGGCCATGCTAACGCCCGGATCTTCCGAGAGACAAAATCAAGTGAGATAAAATAATAGAAAAAATATAGATGCAAGCAAAAACAAACAAGTTTCAAACTAGCTATCTGAAGAACATATTAAGAAATGAGTCGATATATTTTGGAGATTCGACTTGTAACCAAATGCATATTGATACACTCCAAATTCACAACAGCACAGAAACCACAAGTAGACAAACCTGAATATAAGTATTTCCAGCTGGTACTAGGTGCACATTCTTCGCTCCAGTGAAGGCTGAAGGAGGGCCAATCACAGCACAAAAATTATACAAAAAAATTATAAACTTTCTTCAAGAAAATGTCATTAGAGATTTGTAACTATTTTTACATCATCATTCCTTATTACTTGTAACTAACATATAGTAGAAATATTAGGCTTTACCTAATACTTGTCCACTTCGGGGTGTGTCATTCATTTGTTCACCTTTCTATAATAGGAGTGTTTTTTATAAATTATTTGATCATCCATACCCATCATGATCCACTTGTCATTCAGTAACACTAACCACAAGTGGTCCCCTCCTATCTCCTTAATAATTATGCCAAAACCATAGGTAAACAAATGACCGGGAGTCCGGGACGGAAGGATATTGTCTAACTATCAAAGTCGATATGAAGAATATAAATGGGATGGAGGGAGTTCTTAGTGAAGCAGAAGTTGCTGTTAATTACCAGTTAAAGCCGCCGCTCCAAACAATTTTGTGAATACAAGCATCATAACTCCACAAGAAAGGCCTACAAACAGCAAGACGGATATTTGATGCTGCACTTGCTTCTCATCCTGCATTAGTCAGACCATGACAGCACAGACATTCACTTCATTCGTATAATCACACTATCAAACTATCAAAATACATAAACTGGAAGTACTATAGCACGGAATTAGATATCAACCTGTCTTGCCAGTGAAGTAGCAACCATATTGGAAGTGGCAATTGAAAGAAACATAAACACATAGCTCATATAATCACATAACACGGTTCCAGGACCTGTCCATTGACATATAATTACATCAAACCACATTACTTTTTATGCACACGTATATTATTAGGCCTCTACAAGGTAACATGCTACGCTCCAACGACATGATGCATCCAACAATTCGCGGTGCAACAACATTACCTTGTGCCTCAATAGCTCTAATCCATGTAAAGGGTCATATATGCATAGCTTTACACCTTATTAAAAGCACAAATAGGTTGTTTTCAGACGACCCATAACGAAAGTTTGAGCTATAAATACCTTGGCACTCCTTATCTAACACCACGAATTCTTACGGACATGTAAAACCACTTTACAATTTACCAACATACCCTTTCAAAACCACTACTTTAACAATCACAAATTCTTAAGTAAGACGGTTTCATATGTAAAAGTAGAAGCTTATTTTAATCAAATAACAACAAAATTACTCGAGTGCCTCAATGGGTCCTGCAAATCGCGGGAAAGGGAGCTTACATTTGTGTTAGCAACACAAAGAAGGCTGTTTTCGAATCATTTACTTAACCAAATTCCACTTAAAGTAGCATAAACTGTAACAATTTTAAAAATTTACCCAAGGCAGCAAGTTCAATGGAGCTTCCCTGACCAATAACAGCAGTATCAATGAGACTCATCAATGGCCCACAAATCCAAAGACCAGTAGCAGGCCCTGAAAACTTGATAATCTCAATCATTTGATCCCAAATGCTTTGATTAGATGAATTCGCACTAATAATCGGCTCCAAAGATTCAATCTTTTCAGCAGAATTGGCGAAATTATCCCCATTTTTATCATCAACATCATTGATTTCAGATGAATGATCATGGTTTTGAGTGAAAAGTTGTTTCTCAGGTGAAATGCAGTGAAGTTTATGGGTAATTTTAGGAATTGAGTTGTTGGAAATGAGGGATTTGTGATGGGTTTTTAAGGTTTTAGAGTGGAAATGTGAAGAGAGATGAAAGTTGAAGGTAAACTGAAAGGGTTGATTTGGGGAAATAGGTGTGAATTTAGGGTGTGGTAAATGAGGGTTTACAGTAGAATTGACTTGCATTGTCTGGTTGTTTTTGTGACAGGAAAAATGTGCAGAAAATAATCAAGGATGAAAGACAAAGCAGAGTTAGAGCTGCAAGAAAATGGGAAGAACGTAAACAACACAAGAAGTGGACTATTTCAGGACTAGAGGCTTGAATGTTGTATTGTTGATGTTTGTTAAGAACATTGAACAGTTTTGATTTTTTTGATGATTGTATTGTGGAGAGTGGACATAGATTCACTCCAATGGAAAAGGATTGACTTTTAGTAGTACAAAATTTTCTATCTGGGGCGTTATTCCGATTCTACTAATTTCATTGTTTTTACGTTTTGATACCTGAATGTTATTGGGGCGTTATCCCGATTCTACTAATTTCATTGTGTATTCGTCTTTGATACTTGATACTCAGACATGGTTACGACACTTGGACATCTCATGTTAGACAAGAATATGCATATATTTTCAGAATAATAGTAGAGCCCAACACTTAAACAAGCACTGGTGTCGAATAAACAAATCTGAGCAATATAGATCAAACTTAGAATATAGGGGACAAAAGTGTCAAATACTCACAAAATACTCGTTATTTTTGTGAAACTATTGTCTTATCAATTACTTAAATCAATAAAAGGTTGATCAATTTACAGAGATTTTGAGTTTGATTTTTTTTAAGATGTATATCATTCGGCTCAATCCGAATTCCAGTTATTAGGATGGTAAAGTTCTTCCTTATGAGTTTTAACACGACTACATTCATAATCGCATGATTGGAAATCTGGAACCCAAGAGTCCATGACCTCTCGTTTTGAGTTATAAGTCCATGAAAATATGATCATGTTAACTTACGGGGGAAGTTTTGTTGTCCTTAAAAATTAAAACCCGACTATGCTCAAATATTATTTTTAAAAATTCATGAGAATAATAATAAAAAAGTAATTAAAAAGGGATATTTTCACTTGTATTCCTCAACTTTTTCCAAAAGCCCTTCATTTTTTACAAAAATAATTTGACCATCGATAACTCATGACTACTAGTTCATAAATCTGTATTATTTTTCCAAACCAATTATCTGGTAATAAAAGGTTTGAATTTGAAAAAAAAAATTACCACTTTCTGAACTCGTAACCGGGAGTCATGGTTAGTCAATGTTTCTTTAAAAATAAACTTTGACTGACAGTAATTTATGATTACGAGTTCAAATATTACTGTTTTTTTGAAACTGAAGATTTAGTAAAAACGATCAATTTAAGAAAAAAAGTTTACTACAAGTATTTGTTGAACCCATATCAAAAGCTATTAACGGACAAAGTTTTTTCATGAAAAAAGAGGAATACACCTTAAAAAAAACGTAACAGTTGAAGAGTAGGAGTGAAAATATTCCAAAAAAAAAAACTTTACATAAACCCTGAAAAATCTTGCTTAGAAGAGAGGAGCAATGACACTCCTCAGTCCTTATTCCCCTTCAAGAGTGATGATAACATTTACAAATGATAAATGTTGATTACATCACTGAATTTACAAGTATTATAAATTACAAGTTCTAAAATAAAGATAGTGTACAAGTAGACATCATCCATGGAGAGTAGAGTAGGGTTGCCTACATTGCTGAGCATCTTTAAGCTTCAAAGAATACTGGTTTCCACCACATGTATCAAATTCATCTTACTGGACACTGGAGTGTGTTCAAATGTGGATTTGAGCTACATCTATGCTGCTTTCAATTCTGCCCGTCTTAAACGTCCGACATCCTCTGAGTATAACACGCCGTTTGGAGACAGAAGGCGTCCTACAGATATCAAGAAACGCGCCCATTGAAATCCTACTAGAGCACCCCAACACCCTACTAAACCTAATCCTTGACTTCTTACAACCTGTCGATCAAAGGGAATGTAAATTAATTTCACCACAGAAAACAGTATATTACCTCCTCGTATACTTTTATTTATCATTTTCGCTTTGCTTACGTGAATTCATGGAACTTATTTTCCTTGATTTAAAATTATGATGAAAATATTCTTTGGTTCTGAATTACTAGAATAAAGCAAATGGACTCAATAAGCTCAATGCACTTTTTGGTGCAATTTTAACTATAGGTCGTCCGAAAACAGCCTCAACAGGACTCCACACATCTTACCCTGTTGCTCCCCACCAGTTGCCGGAGCTTTAAGGCAGTGGGGTTACGTTGTTTTAGATCATTAGATTTACAGTGAGCAATATCTCACAAGAGTACTAACTGAATTTTTAAGCCCGGAGAAAGGAGGAGGGTTGCGGTAGGTCTGTGGCAGCCAGCGTAAAAATCAGTCACATTTTATGGACATGAATCGGAATTTGGTTCCAAAGGATGATTCATGTTAACCGACCCCAAATCATTTTGGGACTAAGGCTCTGATGTTGTTGTTGTTGTTGTTGTTGTTATAGTACTAACTGAATTTTTCCTTGCATATTTTGAGGAAGATAAACACAGAGGGAGTACTGTGATCGGTTGGCAGTTGAGACTTAAGAAATGAAACAAAAGGCACAATCTTATGGAAGATAAGAAAGCGTACCACTAACACAAGAGCCCCCAATGCGAAACATCCAAACATTGAAGTACTAATGAATTTCAGATCCCTTCCGGCCTGCACAAGAAAAATCATCCTACTGATTACCGACAAGATAAACTAGGCAATAAAATTCATCCTAATTCCTAATGTCTACAACAGTAATACATACATAATGTGGCAGGGAAAAGCGAGTTTTGATGGTAGTAGTAGAACGTGTGAATAGAAGATAGGTCTCACCAGCAATGTACCCTCACAAGGGAGTATACATGGAGTCACGCACAAGGCAAGGAAGAACATAATCCACACGCTGTGCATCTGCAAACATAAACAATCATCGTCAGTCATCACCCTGAAAAGAGTATCTTTATTTTCATAAACTTACATTTCAATGGATGCGGGAATCAACCTGTCCTATAACAGCCACATCAGATGTAAAGAACCCAGGAACCAACCAAGGAATGGATGTAGCCACAGCTCCAAGAATAACCCCAACAGATACTCCTATTATAAGAAGAGACTTCAAAAGCGACTGAGCCTGTGTATCGAAAAAACCTACTGTATTAATGACAAAACTGAGAAGTTCAAATAGCAGACACAGGGCAATGCCATTTGTAATCGAAGTCAAGGATGGCAATTATTCTCGAATAATCAGAACAATTAGACGGTTCAATTACCTTTACTAAATTTCTGTTGGCTCCATACAGTAGCTCTGGCATAAATGACTGTGCTGTCTGAGAGAGGGGCTCTCCCCATACTGAACACATGCCATATATTTGAGCCAAAACCTAGAAAGCATTAAGTGAGTAACTAGAAAGTTGACATAAATCTGACACGTTACTACTTAGATTGGAGTTGGACTCCATGATTTAACAAAATGATCAAACTATACAAGGCGGGCAGTCGGCTCACCTGATGAGCAGCCACTACATGCGTTCCCATAGATGTAGCAAAATAAATAATCAATCCATAGAATGTCACCTAAATGAAGTACACAAATAGTTATCAACTATCATATGAAGTGATTTCGATCAAAATAGCTATGTACTCCCTCCATTTATTTGATATAGTACATTTCCTGATTTCCATACGGCAACTTTTTTAAGAAAGGGGCTTTGATTTAATACAGTTCTGTCTTGTTACAAAAATATTTACGCAGGAGCAGCTGTGCAGGGAATTGGTTTGAATAATAGAAAAATGTAGTGAATCCAAATAAATGGAGGGAGTATGTATTTGAAGCTGCAAGAAAAGGTGAAAAACCTTTGAAACCATAGTTATGAAGACAGGGGCAGCAATCTCAAATATTTCTTTGAGTTCTACAATTGATGGAATCGTAAATGAAAACCCATTATACCCTTTCCTATTCAAAGCATCAACCATTGCATAAGCTGCAACAATCTGCGATAGCACACCAAAAGAATGTCTATATGAGAACATATTTTCTAAGAATGGACAGGGGACAGTTCTGTACTCAAACACGTAAGCGTGACAGCTTAAACATACTTGTGATACCGCAGTTGCCCATGCTGCACCAGCTATTCCATAGCCTAAGAATAAACACAACACTATATCTCCGATGCCATTGAGAGCACTTGCAATCAACAATGCCTTCAATGGACCCAAGGAGTCTTTCATGCCTAGACTGAAAATCAGATATCCAAACAAAAACATATATGTGAGGTTCGAGACACAAATACTTTCAGAAAACTGAATGCTCTTGTTGTGAGAACAAAACTAAGATAAAAGGAAAAGAGTGAACTTTGCAAATGCAACTGTTTTAGAATATAGCCGTCAATAGTAACCAATATATATGAGGATATGCAATTTACTTGCCTGGCACTCTGAGCAATAGATCCAACAAGAATGACCGGCCATGCTAAGGCTCGAATCTAGCAACTCCAAGAAATAAGTAGAGATAAGGACAGTGAAATTAGCTGAAGGGTACAAAAACAGTAATCAGAGTAAACTGCTCTCACGGGCGCAAGGTATGTGAGGCAATATAATAATATGGCTGAAAGAATCCCAAAAAACTTTTCATCTGAACACTAAACTTCAATACTTACTACATTCGAAATCAAGGAAAGATTAATTTTATTTTAAAACAGTTCACTTGATTAGAAAGTCCATATGTTGTGATTATGGCAAACAGAATCCTCACAATGGAACAGCTATGCATCCAATGCCAAAACAAATGCACTCGGAACCCCAAAAATATTGTCAAAAGAAAATTTAAGCAATTAAAGTGAGCCTGGATAGCATAAATGTTCATTCAAGTACAGAACTCTTAAAGCACTTGTTTAGGCATATTCGTATCAATTTTAAATTGTGTCAAGCATTTACTTGATGAAAGTTAAAGCGACTCTGGGCTAAGCATTTGTTTAAGCACACAAACCTGTGTGTATAAATTTGCAGCAGGAACAAGATGCATATTTTTCTCACCAACAAAAGCTGAGGAAAGAGCAAACGCAATATATATCAGTGAAAGATAATAATTTTGTCTCACAAAATCGATAAGAGATCTTAAGGGTGAGGGGAATCACAAATGAACTATACATAAATTAAGGAATGTGCTTGAAAAATCAACATATGGTAGCAGTCAAGTTCCTGTACCAGTGTTATTTACCAGTTAACGCCCATTCACCAAAGAATTTAGTTAATACAAGCATAACTACTCCACTTGCCAGGCCCAAGAACAACAACATGGATATTTGATGCTGAACTTGATTCTCATCCTGCGAAAAATTCACCCATCAAAAAAGGCTTCTTGTACACAACATTTAAGCCGGAGCACAAATTTTGTTCACTTTCTGCAATAAACTGATCTACCCCCGAATTTACATTATGTCACTAAACTAGACCTAGCAAAACTAAGCCTGCCGAAATGAACATACCTAAAACAACCTGATTACCTGACCCAAACCCAAAAATTACAACCCAGAGTAAACACGAACTGAATTGGCACAAACCTCAATAACCCGAACCATTATTATCATAGTTGCTAACAGAAAAACTATAACCTATTGGTGCAATGAAGTTGCTACCAATTTTGAACATGTTGCTTCCAATTAACAGTACAGTTGCTACCAATTAATACTATACTGTGTATTCTAAAGTCCGTTATCTCGTCACAGGCGGAGTTGGTGCAATAAAGCTGTCGTAGTTATCCAAGGTACTTTCAAATATGCAAAATTCGAAAGTAAACAACATGGTTAAGAGCTTAAGATGATGAAAGACCGAAACAAAGTATAAGAAAGATGAGTGATGGAAATGAGTGAATGACCTGTTGAGCAAGTGAAGTAGCAACCATATTGGAAGTTGCAATTGAAAGAAACATAAATACATATCCCACATAATCACACAGCACTGTCCCTGGACCTGCCATTTAACAACATAGCATTTGCTTTAATCATCGACATTGCTCCCTATAATTACAAAAAACAAATACGGAGTAAAATCAAAAACAATGTAATGATCACGGCCCAGAAAGATGATCATAATTATACACTCCCGTGAATCTTAAAAATCGACCATGTTCTACTTTCGGCTTATTCCTACCATTGCAACATTTCTATTTTAAGCTCGTTTTATGTAGCTAAAATTAAATGGTGTGACGGTGAGACCCGCCACCCCACTCACACTCTCTTAGTCTCTTACGGAGTACATTTCTTAATCTAGCGTCAATAGTAAATAGGGCAATAATTGTCGATTTTTTTTATTGGTTCCTGTAAATGCAATAATAATTTAACCTCAACAATTTCAATCTTGATTTTATCCTCGGGTTTAAAATCCGACAAATAACACTAGTTTGGGATACATTACATGAGGATATTCTCGAATCAGTGTGTCTTGCTTGAGACGGATACTGTCCGTCACAAGCTGAAGACGGATACTTCCCTCCCACAAGAAAGCAAGTGGGAGGGCAAGTGGGGGAAAATGGAGCACCCATGGACGTTGCCGCTTGCACATTGTAAGAGGGAATTCAACCATGGATAACCAACTCTTGCGAATGAAAAAACCGAAGATGAGAGATTTCCATTCTACCCTTGGGGCTTGGGGTGTAACTGTGAGATAAAAAGAAAGAGACAGAAATAAAGAATTGAGAAAGAATGAACCTAAAGCAGCAAGCTCAAGGGAACTGCCTTGACCAATAACAGCAGTATCAATAAGACTCATCAATGGCCCACATATCCAAATACCAGTTGCAGGTCCTGAAAACTTTACAATTTCAACTATTTGTTCCCACATATTTTGATCAACTTCAATCCCTTTGCTGGGCTCTACATACTCATCCTCCTCATTGATATCCAATATGGGTTCATGGGTTTGGCCCAAAATGTCTTGGTTTGGACCAATACATGATATCCTGCAGGAAGCCCAAGTAGTTGACCCAAGTTTGGAAATGGGTGGGTTCAAGTTGGTGGGTTTGCGAAAGCGGGTTACAGGGAAGTGTGGAGAATGCTTGGTGATTGTTGATGATGGCAAATTAATGGCTTTGGATTGCATTGTATAATGTATACTGTACTGTATTGTTGAAGAATGAAGAAGAAGAAGAAGAGGGAAGGAAAGGAGTAAAATGCAACTATGCAAGTAGCTTTGATTTTGGATGGTTCAAATTAAAAGCACGTCAGGTTGGTAAATCGTAAATTCGTAATCTTGACTTGGGTCTGTCGAGTGTGGGGCATTTATAATCAATTTGGTTTCTACAGCCTCATTGATGTGGACACTGGACATTACAGGTAGTAGGGCTGAGCAAAAAATCCGATGATCCGAATTGATCCGACATCCGATCCGTATCTGATCCGAATTAATGGATATGTGATCCGAAAAAAAGTTTGGTTCGGATACCCGTATCCGAAATATTTGGATATCGGATCAGATATGGATATCTGGCTTAAAAATTTGGATATCCGATATCCGAAACTTATCAGATCGGATATAAAATATCGGATCGGATATCCGATATCCGTGTAATATCCGATCCGTATTCGAGATTTGATCCATAAATATTAAATAACACTAGCTAATTTCATTTCACTCAA